>LR990660.1:11258331-13720831 GCA_905147715.2 Xestia xanthographa | reverse complement strand
TGTCGGGCCACGCTCAGTGTAGGGTTCCGTAGATACGTTCAGGATAATAAAATATGTAAACGAAGTTAAAAAAAAAAGCTTGCATATACGAATATACTACAAACTTAGTCCAGAAATTATTTTGTACAACTTTTTGTCTTTCTGTACAAAAACTGTTGTTTCCATCAAGTTCAAAATGATTTTCCTACAAAGTCCTTATAAAGTTCTACTTTCCAGATTTTTTTCATATTTTCTAAGTTAGAGGGGGGGGGGGGGACACATTGTTTTTTACTTTTGGAGCGATTATTTCCGAAATTATTGACATTATCAAAAAATGATTTTAGAAAACCCCTATTCATTTTGAAATACCTTTCCAACAATATATCACACGTTAGGGTTAAAATTAAAAAAAAAAACACTTCCCACTTTACATATAGGGGGGCTACCCTAATAAAACATTTTTTTCCAATTTTTATTTTACCACTTTGTCGGCGTGATTGATATACATATTGGTACCAAATTTCAGCTTTCTAGTGCTAACGGTCACAGAGATTAAGCGAGGACGGACAGACGGACGGACGGACAGACATGGCGAAACTATAAGGGTTCCTTGTTGACTACGGAACCCTAAAAATTGTGGCCCTAGTTGCACCAAATAACGTTTACTAAAAAAATAATTTAGAAACATACTATCATTATACACCGAGATTCTCAACGTGGACACGTAAAATTTACTGCTTTGATATTCACTCAAATGCAATTTATGTGGCAATGCCATGAAGGTAAGGGTTTATACTTGTTAAGTTGCTTATCGTAGGTAAGTACTAGAAAGAAAGAAAGAAAGAAAGAAAGAAAGAAAATACATTTATTTGGCACACGCCACAAGTGCACACAGTATAAAAAATAAACAAAAAATGAAAAACAAAAAGAATAACAAAATAAATGAGTAAAAACTTAAAACTAAACAAAAAATAAAAAACAATGTGACACCACACTAACTACTAATACTACTACTTACTTATTCATCCTAAATATTAACAATGTAACCTCGCGCTTATCTTTATTTTGTCGTCACTTGTTGTCAAATTCGTAATAATATGAGGCCCCGCGCGCCGCTCGGGTGCAAGTGGGGGATACTTACCTACATGCAGCTTAAGTTTATAAGGTAAGTCAGGGTAACACGAAAAAAAGCTTTTCGTGAAGGTAACCTCTTCACAGGCTTAAGTCATTGAAGGGGTTAACCCCTTCAAGTGGTTACCATAATGAAACTGTTAACCATTTCGCTGGGTTTCGAGCATGTAACTCGAACAATAGGTAACACTGCGATATGAGCTACCCCATGTACGAGTTACCCTGTCAAAAGGCTTAACCCTTAAGCGGGGTTGTACGGTCCCTGTACTCCAGCAGACTACGGTAACTTATTTTCGATCGTAGATCTACGGTAACGACATCGCCTTTTTCGCTGTTATTGCATGTATAGCTCTTTCCGTCCAGCTCAAGCCAATAGGGAATATGCATGTTATTTTTTCTTCACTTAAATCAATAAAATATAGTACTATCAACCCAAGAAAAGTTTTAAAAGTTGAAGTTCAACTACTGCTTGTCACACAAAAATAATATTGCTCTCCTGCTACGTCACGTTCTACGACCGTTCAAAGTCAAACGTCCGTATAGCTGTCGCGGCTATGATGTGACGTCATTATCCACAATCTGCCTTGTTTACATCTAATAATTTTACTAATTCTATGTGCTTTATTCGAGTAAAAATTGTTTTTACAATATTATAATAAAATTTTAGTGAAACTAAGGTGTGGCTGACTCTGGCAGAGCCACCATCAGGGATTTTAATTTTGATAACACAAAAATTTAGTCGCTAATTAGTCGAAATTAGTCGCCAAATATCAGATTTGGTCGGTCACTGGTTCAAAGGATATAAGGGCTTATTGTTGGCCCTGCTGGAGAGAGCCTACCCCAGCAGAGCCACATTAATAACTCAAAAACTAGGGCACCTAGCGAAGATCTGTTTTCTCCCATATTTACTCGCTAATTAGTCGAAATTAGTCGCCAAATATCAGAACTGGTCGGTCACTGGTTCAAAAGATATAAGGGCTTATTGTTGGCCCTGCTGGAGAGAGCCTACCCCAGCAGAGCCACATTAATAACTCAAAAACTAGGGCACCTAGCGAAGATCTGTTTTCTCCCATATTTACTCGCTAATTAGTCGAAATTAGTCGCCAAGTTACAGATTTAATTGGGTCCTAGTTCAGAAGATATAATGAGTTCAATTATTAAGGTATAGTCCAAGAGCTAGATCGAAGAGTTCACGAAAAATAGCCAAGAAAAAATATTTCTATTAATATGTGTAATATACTTCTAGTTTTATCGGTCTAAAGTCCTTAGAAATGACCGAGAGAGATATTCTCTATTAAATTCATGTTAAATGTTTTTAATTATTAAGGGGCTACCCCATGGCACACTAGCGCCACTTTAGTAAAAAAATCAGAACTCGTTAAATACACAATTAATATAAAATCTGATAGACAAAATCAATCTTTTGGTCTTGTAAATTATTTACGTCTGCCTATCTCATTGAAACATAGCTCGCTGTCGTTACAGATACAAAATGGAAAAAAACGGCTGTTTTTAGCAATTTTTCTAACTGTAACTACAGTGTAGTATATTTTAATGAATTAAATAGACGTCAATAATCTAGAACTCTAAAGCATTGATTTTGTCTATCAGATTTTATATTAATTGTGTATTTAACGAGTTCTGATTTTTTTACTAAAGTGGCGCTAGTGTGCCATGGGGTAGCCCCTTAAGTTAGAGTGGCTTAAATTTCTTTGAAACCATTAAACCTTGCTCTTGGTCTATTTAGTGTCAAGATGTACAGTCGCATGCAACTGTTTTACTAATTTACAATGTTGAGCTCTAATTTACTTTAGAATAATAAATACGTTAAAATTATCGTACCTATCTTTAGTAAAATGTAATACTTAAACGTTGAAAACGTATTGTAAGTATGTAGGTAAGTATCAACCCATTGCTTGAAATACATTACAAAAAAATACATACTTAAATCAAAGATGTAAATACTTACTATACCTAATATGAGCATTAATTTACCTATTTTTTTTAATACTTTGAGCGGCGCGAACACCGCCGACGCGCCGGTGCTCGCTCTGGGGGTCTAAAATGGCCACTTTAGGAGAATCGTAATATGAATCATGTTAAAAAATTAAAATTCTTAAAATGGACTTTATAATCGTAGTCATAAAGTCCATTTTAAGAATTTTAATTTTTTAACGTGATTCATGCTAAGATTCTGCGTGGATTCTGCTATAGCGGCCTTTTTAGACCCGCTGTTCCCCGTTTTTGTATTTGCGGAATAGGTACCTAAAGATAACAACATTCGAGTTCCTAACTATTCTTTAAGTTCTACTTTAAACTGGCCGACTTCAACTTAGGTACGTCACGGGCAACTCGTTCTAAGTAGCTCGTCTGTACACGCGCATCTATCTCTTTCTTACTTACCGTGTAAAAGTAACGGAGCGCAGCGATCTATCTGCCAGCGACTAAATGCACACATTTTGTTCGATACCTAAATAATTACATATATTTATTGTAGATCTTGTTTTTAGGTAATGAATACTGCTTTCCTTTGGTGGGTTGAAGTTATAGAAATCCTCCAGACGTCGTATAGATACACCTGTCTAAAAACTACTTTAAGTATTTTGTACTTGGTTGTACCACTGTATGGGGAAATTGAATTCTTTAATATCTTTTTAATGACACACCGACTGAATCTGTAACTTGGCGACTAATTTCGACTAATTAGCGAGTAAATATGGGAGAAAACACGACCTTCGCTAGGTGCCCTAGTTTTTGAGTTATTAATATGGCTCTGCTGGGGTAGGCTGTCTCCAACAGGGCCACCAATAAGCCGTTATATCTTTTGAACCAGTGACCGACCAAATCTGATATTTGGCGACTAATTTCGACTAATTAGCGAGTAAATATGGGAGAAAACAGATCTTCGCTAGGTGCCCTAGTTTTTGAGTTATTAATGTGGCTCTGCTGGGGTAGGCTCTCTCCAGCAGGGCCAACAATAAGCCCTTATATCTTTTGAACCAGTGACCGACCAAATCTGATGTTTGGCGACTAATTTCGACTAAATAGCGACTAAATTTTTGTGTTATCAAAATTAAAATCCCTGATGGTGGCTCTGCCAGAGTCAGCCACACGAAACTAAGCACTTTTAAAATAAAAGTTTTTTTTTTGACACAAAGAACTTTGACGTCAATACCGGCGTTATTGAGGACGATGCGTTTTGAGAGTGCGTTCCGTTTCTCCAAAAACATGCTACATAAAATAGTAAATTATAAAATAAGTGGTGTATTAGAAACTTAAACAAGTGTACCACAATGTTTCTATGCGCCAATACAAGTCATTTTTTACATAAATAAAAAGAGTTTTGTATTTCATGCATATTCCCTATTCCGCGTCAATTCGATATGTAAAGTATAAATTAACCTACGCTGATTCCAAAACCATTTGGAGATTTTAGGGTCCTAAGCCTTATTTTTCTATTTTTAGCTCTCTATATCACAAGATTGTGTTTATTTTCATAATAATACATGTAACCATTTGACTTTCATTTGACCTCTAAATGACGTCATAACGTAGCCTGAACAGACAATTTCCTTCGCGCTTTTCAAGATAAAAAAAAAAAAAAAACTGTTGTTACTGTTAGTCTGTCATACCGTCAGTGTCAAAGTGTCAATGCTAGTACAGTACTCCCAAATTAATAATGCGCATGCAAATCTTCGCCTATTGTCGTATTCCCGGAAACACCCGAATCATTGAATCGGAGAGAGCCCTAAACAATGCACTTGCATTTTGTACCTTGTTCGAAAGAAACAGGAGTCAATGTCATATGTCATATCATGTGAAACAATTGAAAACAATTCGGGCGGTTGGCGGCTGTCGCCGCGCGCCGGTCAGTCAAAGGTCCGTCAGTCGTCTTTATATATTGGTGGTGACTGCACGTGTTCTCTCTGTGTGGAATTATATAGAGCTGCTATTTAATTATAACTTTAATAACTTTAATTATTTTACTCAAATTGAAATAGTTTATTTTGTAAAATAGGTAAATATACTAACATTTTTCACGTATTTTAATATTTTTGTAATTGTAATATTATTCTGGAATGATCAGTGCTGTAAATACTTTTGAACTGAGATTTTAATGATTAGATTTTAATGTAAACCTGTGTTTGAAAACCATTTTTTCTTCTTCTAGTATAAACCTTGTGTTATTAAATCAAAAATCAAAATCAAATCATTTATTTCAAGTAGGCCAGTTGCAGGCACTTTTGAATTGTCGAAACAAAGATGAAAATTAAATGTAGCTACAGTCCCAGTCACAAGACATAAAAACTGTGAAAGTACTGTAGTTGCCCATTCCCTAGCGTAGATCTCTATGGAGAAGAACGGGCAAGAAACTCCATGGACACTCTTTTAAATCATAAAATTGTTACAAAATCTTGGTTACATCATTCGTGTTGAGATGGTATATTATGTGAGAACAATGTAGCAAGATGTGCACGTTAAAAGTGTCCATAGTAAAAACAAAAAATACAATTAAAAAATAACATTAAAATAAGCCACGGCAACTAAGAGATGACCAGTCACAACTGACAGCGCCCGTTCACGAACATGACGCATGGATCAGCACCATTTAACTCAACCATTTTGTAGGGAACCAAATGATCGGACACACGCGCCACCATCAGCGAGACATTAGAGTGAGCATGACATACTCTCAACTGCCTGGGTACATTCAAGTCAAGAAAAGACGTAGGATTCCAGTGAATGATAGCTTTACATAGTACTCACACAATATGGGCTATGCGATTATATAATACTAGAGATTGAATCTATACAATGCAAAGATAGTTGTACAATCTTCAGCAGCTCCAACAATTATATGTAATGCTATCTAATTTATGCGCCCCTGTCCATGTGGAGCAGGACCAGCATTGAGCCACGCATTTTTATCAGCGATATAATCGCCCAACTTGTAATAAGCTTGCTTACATAGTGTGCGTTTGATGCATGTTTTAAATTTCGTCTCATTCAGTTCAAGAATACTTTGTGGAATTTTATTATAGCATCTCAAACAGTACCCCATGAAAGATGAGTCTACTTTAGCGAGTCTGAAGCCTGGCTGAACTAGTTGGTCCCTATTTCTAGTACTGTAATTATGTCTGTCACCTCTTTTACCAAAAAGATGCAGATTTTTTCTGACGTACATTATGTTTTCGTAGATATACTGACAATGTACCGTCATGATGCCAATATCTTTAAACAGTTCCCTTAGAGAATCGCGCCTACGAAGATTATATATGGCTCTGATGGCTCTTTTTTGCAGAATAAATATAGACTCAATATCTGCAGCCCGTCCCCATAGCAAAATGCCATAAGACATTATACTATGAAAGTAACTAAAATACACCAGTCTAGCGGTATCTACATCAGTAAATTGACGGATTTTTCTGATAGCGTATGCTGCTGAACTTAGCCGCCCCGCAAGGGATGTTAAATGTGAACCCCATTGTAGCCTTGAATCAAGCGTAATCCCCAGGAAAACCGTTTTATCTACGAATTCAAGTTTCTCTTTATTCAATATTATTTCACAATCACTACTCTTAACATTGGGTAAAGCAAATCTTATGCATTTAGTTTTTTTTTCATTTAATACCAAATTGTTTGCTGTGAACCAATTATGGACCTGAAGTAGGGCATTATTCAGGTCATCTAGATTTTGGGCCCGTCTATTTATCTTAAAAATTAGGGAAGTGTCATCAGCAAACAACACCATATTTTGAGGTTGGTTTTTCAATAAATAGGGTAGATCATTTATATACACGAGAAAGAGGAAAGGACCCAATATTGAGCCTTGCGGAACCCCCATTTTTACTTTTAAACCCTTTGAATTAACACCATTTATTTGAACAAGTTGTTGTCTATCACTCAAATATGATTTCACCAAACTAAGTGCAAGTTGACCTAGTCCGTAATGCTCAAGTTTCAAAAGTAATGTGTCGTGATTTACGCAATCAAATGCTTTAGAAAGGTCACAAAATATTCCTATGGCGTCTTGAGACTCTTCCCACGCAGTAAATATGTGCTTTAATAAGGTAACACCGCAGTCAGTCAGTCAGTCGTACAACGTCCCTTGGTGAAACCATACTGTTGATCGTGTAAAATTTTGTTGGTGTTAAAATGATTGAGCATTTGATTAAGCATTACTTTTTCAAACACCTTGCTAAAAACTGGCAACACGGATACAGGTCTATAATTATTAGTATCTTTACTGTCCCCGGATTTGAAAAGAGGTATCACTTTACTGTATTTCATTAGATCAGGGAAAACTCCTTGGTCTACACACAAATTAAAAATTAAAGCTAAGTATGGGGCTATAGTCTCAAGTATGGATGTACACACTTTGATAGACATTCCCCATAGATCTTCGGTTAGTTTGATTTTTATTTGCCGGAAAGCTTTAATAACTATCATTGGGTTTATGTGTTTAAATTTAAATTCAGCCGTGCAGCCAGATACATTCGCCTTTAATAATCCAATTGAGACTTCAGGTGAGGAATTAAGAGCCTCCGTAGTTTTTAATGGTATATCGGTAAAGAAATTTACAAATTCTTGAGCTACTTCCAGATTAGAGCTTTTAGGACCACATGCTGAATCTAACGTGTATCTAGTGTTACGTATTTTCTTCCTGTTAGTTTCATTATTTATGACTTTCCAAACTGTCTTTATTTTGTTTTCTGCTGTTTTGATCTTGTTGCTAATGTGCAGGGCTTTAGCAACCTTGCATGTATTTCTAAAGATTTTTGAATACTTAGCAACATACTTGTTAAAAGTTTCAGTGTTTATAAAAGGCTTAAGGCCATATAGCTCAAATAGTCTTTCCCTACTTTTTCTGATACCTCTAGTTGCCCAATCACTAAATATAAATTTGGGGCAAATACTTTTTGTCTTCTGTTCAAAAGTTTTGTTGAATTCCGTGTGAACTATTGAAAAGAAACGATCATACAATTGATTTACATTAATATCGTCATGGCTCATAACATCTAACTTGTTCTGTAGGGAAATATTATATCTATTTAATTTGCTAGAAGTTATAGGTCTACATTTAATCTGGACTTTTTGCAATGGTGTATTACACCTAAAAGTTACAGTTTGTCCGCTATGGTCAGACGGCAGACAATTTAATATAGCTTTATCTAAGTAATCACAATCGCAGAAAACATTATCTATACAAGTAGCAGAAGATGGAGTGACTCTAGTAGGTTCTATAAAAGTGTTGGTCAAGTCAAATGACTTAAAAAGATTTAATAACCGACTGCTATTTGAACTTTCTTCTAAAATATTGATATTGAAATCACCACAAATAATTGTAGATTTATTACTGGCTGTAAGTTTTGCCAGGACATCTTCCATTATTGATTCAAATAAGGAAAAGTTTTGATAGTTTGGGGGTCTGTACACACATACAATTACATGCTTATCTAGCTCAACACAGGACAGTTCGACGCAATGTTCAACCGAGAGACCTACTATGTCATTACGTTGCTTATATTTAAAACAATTTTTTATTAATATTAGGGAACCTCCACGAAGCATAGTTTTACGGTTAAAGCAGCTACCCACCATATAGTTTTCATAATTAATAAGCATTTGGTAATCCTTTAGCCAATGTTCAGTAAAACAAATAATGTTAAACTTACTATTTTCTAAAAACAATTCAATTTCTAATAATTTGGAAGAAATGCCTTGGATATTTTGGTGGAATAATTTTAAGGTGTTCTGCTGAGGCCCTTTTTTACTAACTAACTGAGTGCAAGAAGATACCTTGCTGTTGGAAGGATTAACAATATTGTTAATGGTACCTTCTGTTGTCTCAATTCCTAGTTTAAATTAATATTAATATTTGGAGTGAGGCAGGAGACTCCCGTGCCATCCTCAGACAATAAGACCCTATCACTAATAGAGCCTAATTGAGGATTTTCCACGGTGACGCATGGATCCTCCTCAAAATGTTTGTAAACATCTATAGCACTAATGCTATCTTCATTTAAAGTCACCTGTATATTAGTATTATTACTAATAGTCGCAGTGTTAATAATATAACTAAACTTAGACATACTAATTATGTCTGTGTGAATATTATAAGCTAATAGCCGAGCTATTTTGTGTCTACAACTAATAGGTAGATACACTTTACCCCGAGTCGATCTAAGTTTATCAACAAAAGTGTTGATATCAAGATATACAAGTTTGTCACTATAATGACCTGCTAAAAATATAAATGTTTATTTAACATGTGAATATAATTGTTTTTTCTGGTACATAAACTTTCAAAAAATGGAAAAGAACACAATATTATTTTACTACACTTTAACTTCAACAACTCTGAAACACAGTCAGTAATGTCTTCCTTTTTAATCTTTGAACTATTACCAACACATATACTAATGGTGGTATTATGATCACAAACAGTCTTTGTTACTGATGCCATAATCTGTTTGTAGGTTGACCCTGGCATACAATTGTTTTGGGTACAGTAACTCAGGTTTTTACTAATTAATTTACCTAGCCCCCTACCTATACTGTCAGAGAACATAACTGAATGAACACAATCCTGACTACTAGGAGAAACAAAATTACCAGTCTCAGGCAGACTATCTAACAACTCAGGCTGTACCACGTGTGAATAATCTAGTGTTAAATTAGTTGATTGTTGGTTCAATATGCTGTCCTGAGACAAATTCTCATCCTGGTATGGGTCCTCCATTACCTTAGGCTGGATAGTATCATGGTTGGTAACTGTCTGGCAACTACATTGACCCAATACCAACTCATTTGCTGCAGAAATATGTTCCCTAATTTGTTTCTGAGAAATCTTATACCTACTAGAAAGGGAACTTAGTGAGTCCTGAAGTACCTGTATTTCAGACTGCAAATGCCGAGTATCAATTTCATAAATTTTTATACTGTCCTCTAATTTAATTTGGTACGTGGTGGTATTAAAACCTTCTTTTCTTCCATCATTACACCAGCTTCCGTATGAAGAAGTAAATCAATTCAACAAAGATTGTAGCATATTCGCAATCGTGTCGTTTTCCTCGCTATTTACTTACATCGAATTATCGAATCAATTTCGTTACTGATAAATCAATATTTATCTCTTTTAGCACAAAACACATAATTCTACTAAATTATGCATGAAGAAAATGCACTTAACCACTCTATGTACATATCGTCTTCCGACGCTCGGGGAATACGACCGTTGCCGAACAGTGACGAAGATTTCTATGCGCATTATCACTTTGGGAGACCTGTAATTAGAGATGGATCGCGCGCTGCCATAATTTCACTTTCTCTACGTTAATTCTTTGTATACGACAGACCTTGCTTTACCGTTGGACTTTGATACTTACTGCAACATTGATCGACCATTGCATGCTTTACGGAACTGCCTGCCTATTGTTTGGATTAGTAAATAGGCTATTTGTTGTAGTGTTTCTACATGACGGTGTCTTGCTTCGTAGCATTTAGCACCAGTTGTCGATAACTGATTCATTGCACGAATATGCAGCACGGATAATGGTAGAAATTAAATTTGCTAAAAATCGTAGGAAAAGTAACACACACAAAAAGTTCACATCACAGCCACGATCACAGCATTCACATTTCACAACAAACAAAATAAAAAATCGTATCTGACAAGTGTCAACTGTTGTCAATGTCAAGTTTGAAGTTGTCTATTAGTTTTTTGTATGTACTGAAAACGTGGCAAAGACTTAAAAGCTATTCAGACTATGAAATGACGTCATCACGAAAAATACTTTAAAAAATAATTAAAAAAAAACTGTTACTTGGAAAAAAAAAAGCTTCAAATTAGTGGCTTAAAATTAAATGTTTTACGAAATAAAAATATAAAAAAAATACCTGAAAAATACTTTACATACCGAATTGATGCACTCTTTAAGGCACGTTTTCTATAACTTATTTACGTATAACGTAGTGGTGTTTCTATAAACACAGTTAGTTTGAAATATCCTATCCGCGTCACCTACCTGTCACTTTATTCATAGACATTATTTAAAGTTGTTAGTTATTTTTTACGGAGTCGGTTTTTTATACCCTTTTTAGTTATGATTATATTATGATACGATTATAATGGGTTCCCTCTGTCCGGCAGAATCTTGAAGCTCCGAAAAATTAGTGGCGAGATTTTAGCAGAATTTGATTTGACCGTATAAAAGTGAATTATATACGGAGGCAGTTTAATTATTTTTTACGTGTATTCAAAGTATCAAATAAACTAAGTTAAGGCCGGATAAAAATATATATTATAAATGAAAAGTTATTTGATTGTTTCATTGACGTTTAGTGTTGCCATTTTATGTTTATTCTGCCAAGTGTCAGTAAGTACAGCATTATTGTATTATAATCAGTTTTAGTTTGTCTGGTTTTAGTTGTTGGTATGTCTGGAGCCATATCGTTAGATAGCGCAGTCTGCTCCGATTTTCGTATCTCGGTTCACTCGTGCAAAGCGATGGCGAAATAGATCATAGTGTAAAGCACAAAATTAAGGTGAATGCTTCAGGGTAGCCCGCGAAATTCTAATTTTCTTACGTTTTCTGCCATTTGCAGGCCAGTGCTAGGTTGTATGTTGATTAAAATATTATTCGCGGTTGTAAGACGTATGTAGTTACTGAATTATATTCATTAAAATCATCAATACAACCCTCATTCATAAAGGTGGAAAAAATACTTTTCCAAGGTCAAAATCATTCTTGCACCTTTATGAACTTTGAGGGTTGTATTGATAATTTTGATTGGTTAGACCTGCTGTCTTGTATGGATCAGAATGTTGGGCCACAAAAGGGATAAATGAAAGGCTTTTGCATATCGCGGAGATGAGGATGCTAAGGGGGATGTGTGGTGTTACGCGAATGGATAAAGTAAGAAATGAGTATATAAGGGGAAGTCTGAAAGTGGTGCCGGTGACTGAAAAGTTGTGTGGTAATCGGTTGTCGTGGTATGGGCATGTGATGCGGAGGAATCAGGAAAATGTCGTGAGGAAAGTTTTTAAGTATGAATGTGGATGGGTATATGAGTAGAGGAAGACCAAAGAAACGATGGATGGACTGTGTAAAGAATGATATGGCAAGAAAAGAAGTATCTGATGAGATGACGAAAAATAGAGAAGAATGGAGGAAGAAGTCATGCTGCGGCGACCTCAAATGAATTGGGAAAAGGGCAAGAGAATGATGATGAATCAGTTTTAGTTTGTTATTGTAATTAAACGGAGTAAATGAATTAACAATACTGTTTATTTCTAAGTGGAAGTGTTCCTTACAGGGAGGTAAAAATATAGTAGTGTAATAATAAAAAAAAATAACAATAAAAATATTGCAGTGTTTTGGGAATAGTGTGGCTAGGTTTTCCCAAAAAAAAAAACAAAGTTTGCATTATCTTACAGTTAAGATGGAAGCTCCACGGTACGCCGCGAAATTCAAATTTTCTTACGTTTTTTGCAATTTGCAGGCCAGTGCTAGGGTTAATGTTGATAACAATATTATTCGCGGCTGTAAGTCGTATGTAGTTACAGAATTACATCAAAATCATCAATACAACATACAACCCTCCAAGTTCATAAAGGTGCAGAAATTACTTGCTTTTTTTTATTTCCTACACGTTTATGAACTTGTCAGACAGAGATAGCAACCCATCGTAACCGCACAGTAAGTTATTGAAAACGGCCGTTCGTCTTTACATAACGATAACCATTCCTTCGCATCATCTTTTTGCCCTACCCTCATTCTATCTGGGGTCGGCGCAACACGTATTCTTTATCCATTCTCCCTTTACTCATTTCTTTTTCATATTTACTCCTTTCTCTTTCATATCATTCTTCACACAATCCATTCCATCCATCCTACTCCTACTAATATTATAAATGCGACAGTTTGTGAAGATGGATGTTTACTAAACTTATATTGTCACATACGGGATATCTTCCGTGATTGTTCATTGTTAGTTTTTAACCGTGAAAGCTTAAAACAGTGTTTGAATGGTTACTCTTTCACACCAAAAGCGTATTGTTCGTATATATCCTAAGCGGATTTTGATGACATTTGGCACACAGATAGTTTATGGATTAACACATAGGATAGTTTTTATCCTGGTAGTATGATCCCGTGGGACTTCACGCGGCCGAAACCGCGGGCATAAGCTAGTATCAGATAATTATAATTATGTTAAGTGTAAAAAAAAAAAATTACTTGTTTTGTTTGTGAAGTTGAAGAACAACTTCCACTCATCCTATGGCGTTGAAATGTTACATGTTGGGTCAGTTTCGGTGACAGTTACAATGCATTTTTTATGATAAGCATGACCTGATTCTACACCCAGGATTGGCTCCAGACGAGGGAACAATGCAGCGGTTGACATGAACTCAGTTATGAAAGCTCGTTTTAAGGTAAGCGTCCACCTGTCCGCATCGTACGCATCGCATCAAACGGATCGGAGTATTCTTTGTATAGAAAGTCACTGATCCGCACCGTACGGATCGCTCGAATCTGATCAATATTACTACGATCCGTTTGATGCGATGCGTATGATGCGGACAGGTGGACGCTTACCTTTAAAAACGCCACAGTCCCAGGGCCCAGTTTAGGTCCCAGAAAGAAATAATCGACAAAATGACAGATTTCTTTTGTTCATCTCTCATTTTATCGATTCTTCGTCGACAAAACCCGTTTCCACGGCGGTCATGTTACGCGGGCAGATAAGAGATCTTCTCTAAGTCGTAAACTTTTCACAAATCATCTTGTTCTTCCTTCAGTTACGTGACAGCAGTGGACGAGTACGAAGGAGGTCTCATGTTGACTCTTGACTCCACGCACAAAGTACTTCGCACACAGTCGGTGCTTTCTCTTATAAAGGAGATTATTCAAGCTAACGGGAGTGCCTGGAAGAAAGTAGTTACTGAAGTTTTGGTCGGCAACTCCGTCATGGCTATGTATAATAAGAAAATGTTTAGGTATGTATTCTTTAACTCTTTATTATTTCATATACAGTACAATGGAATATACACTATATTCAACTGAATCGCCGTTTTCGATTGAGATAGAGCATAAAGGCGAATTATCATCATCTGCCTAGCCTTTTTCCAACTATTTTGGGGTCGGCTTCCAGTCTAACCGTAGCAGCTGAGTACCAGTATTTTACATGGAGCGACTGCCTATCTGAACTCCACAACCCAGTTCATACTTGGTAATACGATACTACTTTGGTAAGACTGGTTGTCAGACTTTTTGGGCCACGCTGGGACCAACAGCTTAACGTGCTTTCCGAGACACGGAGGAAACTGGGTATGTAAGGGTGGTCACCCATCCACTGACCAATCTGGGCAAGCACGGCTTAACCTAAAGATCGACCCGAGCGGCTGTTACTATTTTGCCTCGAGCTCCTCAAAAAATAAAGGGGAATTATATCATCATAAAATAAGTTTGTTGTTACGAATATTTCAGTATTGTTTTCAATTACCGTATTTTTATAGTAATTATAATATCATGCTCATATACTTAAAATATGTCTTTCTTTGCTCGTCTTTGTGTTTTAAAATGTTCTAAATATCTGATTTGCCTTTTTACAGGGTAGACGGTGTTGATGATACAAAGACTCCAAAATCAACTTTCGAGAAGATGGTGGATGGTGAACTTGTCGAGATATCCTTCATAGATTACTATAAATCCAACTATGGGATAGAAATCAAAGATTGGGATCAGCCATTGCTTGTATCCAGGTAATTAACTCATTCAGTGACCGCCGTAAGATCACAGCTTGACACATTTTGATTGATCACCAAAGGTATGATGACTGACTAAAAAATATGATTTTGTTTAGTCCGTCAGTTAGATTATCGAAAAATATTGGAAACGTGTTTTTTGTTTTATCAAATTAATAAAAATTGATAGATAAGACATTGAACAGATAAACCGTGTCAAAGATCACGAGTGGGGGCTTGTGACGTCACATTTGAGTAAAAAATTTAATACAAAGTGACATCTTTTTTTACGTGAAAAAATAAAAATAGATTCCAATATTTTTTGGAAATCTGATGGTCTAATTAGATTTTTTTGTCATCTACCCTATTGATTTGAAAAGAAAACCTATCACTCTAGTGAAGCATTGTTGGGGAACCTATCACTCTAGTGAAGCATTGTTGAGGAACCTATCACTCTAGTGAAGCATTGTTGAGGAACCTATCACTCTAGTGAAGCATTGTTGAGGAACCTATCCTCTAGTGAAGCATTGTTGAGGAACCTATCACTCTAGTAAAGCATTGTTGAGGAACCTATCACTTTAGTGAAGCATTGTTGAGGAACCTATCACTCTAGTGAAGCATTGTTGGGGAACCTATCACTCTAGTGAAGCATTGTTGAGGAACCTATCACTAGTGAAGCATTGTTGAGGAACCTATCACTCTAGTGAAGCATTGTTGAGGAACCTATCCTCTAGTAAAGCATTGTTGAGGAACCTATCACTCTAGTGAAGCATTGTTGAGTAACCTATCACTCTAGTGAAGCATTGTTGAGGAACCTATCACTCTAGTGAAGCATTGTTGAGGAACCTATCCTCTAGTGAAGCATTGTTGAGGAACCTATCACTCTAGTGAAGCATTGTTGAGGAACCTATCACTCTAGTGAAGCATTGTTGAGGAACCTATCACTCTAGTGAAGCATTGTTGAGGTTTTCAGTTTCCAGACTTCCGCACTAGCAGTTAGCAGTCTGGATTTGTCTCCAATTGATGACAGTAGACTAGGCTTATCTATCATGTCATTTGAACACAAGTGACGAACGGATAGTTGGCAAATGTGGTCCAAGCGTCGCCAAGGATAAATCATATAAGTATCAAATTAAAGGATAATTTCAATCATTCAAGACAAAAATAACCTATAATTTCGTAAATCCCTCGGACAGATTTTGATGCCCTTCTGCATGTTTGAACAGGGGGTCTAAAATGGCCGCTTTAGCAGAATCCTAATACGAATCACGTTAAAAAAATAAATTTCTTAAAATAGACTTTAATGTCATAATCACAAAGTTATTTTTTTCAATTTCAAATGTTTAACGTGATTCATACTAAGATTCTGTTAAAGCGGTCATTTTAGGCCCGCAGTTCATTGTACCCTTTCATTTGCTATATGATTCATCCTTGTTGACGCTTGGACCAACTCCCATACATTTTTGCATTTTTGAAATCCTGAGAATACAGGGCGTAGGTAATGAATTGTCCCACTGTTTTGTATGATTTACTATTTTTCTAGGGATAAAAAGAAAATGCCAGGCAATGAAAAGCCGACTGAATTCCTGATATGCCTGATCCCCGAGCTATGTCAGTTGACCGGACTCTCCGATGACCAGCGAAGCAACTTCAGGCTGATGAAGGATGTCGCTACGTATACTAAGATCACGCCAAACCAACGTCATGCGGCGTTCAAAAAGGTGAGAATCTTATCGATTTGATTTGACTTTCTTGCTGCATTTTGTCTCATTGCCTAAAGACCCACTCTTACGTTGCTTCTACATGGTGTAGGTTCTTGAACATGTCGCTGGCATGAGTTGCCTAGCAGTTGAGTGGGCACACTTTTAAACACCGGTCTACACGATGCATGTGACATGTTGGGCATGTCACATGCATCGTGCAGACCGGTGTTTAACATGAGCATTTTTACCCGTGCTCTGTAGCAATCATAATAGGGAATGTGCATGTATTTTTTCTTCACTATCAACCCTATAAAATAATTAAGTCAAGTTCAACGACTGCTTGTACAGTCGGGGTCTTTTTCGCCTGACCATTTTAATTTTTTTTCGCTTAAAACATGCGGAGGCGCCGAGCCACGCCCCCTTAAAGTTTGGGCCTATTAGGAAAGCCTCTACTTTGGCGCGCAAAATAACAAAAACTCTATTTTGGCGTGCGTCGTCAGTGCGCTCGGCCGATTCGGTATCTTTTCATTCATTATTTCTATACATAGTCAACGGGGCGGGGCTAGAGAGCGTTTCTATGTTGCGAGTGCAAGCAAAAATAAGTTTTCACACCACCTGCTCGAAAATGTCAAATTATATGTCAAGCAACCTTAACCTAAAGTGAGTCATTAGTGGCCGGGGGCACAGCCGGTCAATAATGTTGTACTGGATTTCATTATGACCCGCTGGTCAATAATGTGATTTGAATTTGGAATCTCACATGTTCAGCTAAATTGGCAGTATAGTACTAACAAACACCCTTTGTGCCAGAAAGAGGAAAGCTATTCTCGATACCCTTACTACGCGTGGATGATATTCTCGATTTCCTACAAAATCATAACGACTGCTTCTTCATATCGTTGCCATGTTTTCGAAGACATAATATTGTAAGAATAATTAGATAACTACGAACCATTTTTTAAAAGGAATGGAATAACATTAAAACTGGCATTAATAATAACAAATACCATACCGCGCCGTAATACCGTAATAGTAATTGGCTGTAACATTAGTTAATTATTCTTACTGTTTGTTTATTTAATAAATACTTTGTTTTTCGTACTATGGCTATTATTTTCTCACAGTAGGTGTAAAAAGTAGAGTATCCTCCTCTGGGCTAAAGGTGTCTTTGCCTTGGGCTAGCTTGAATCCCTCGCTGCATTCAGGATTCTTGTATTAACTCCCTCGCTTCGCTCGTGAGTTAAACTCTTAACTCCCTCGCTTTGCTCGTGAGTTAAATTCCGAATCCTTCATTGCGCTCGAGATTCAATATGACGCCCGTGACATAAGACACAACTTTAGCCCCTCGGTGCATAATCTACTATTAGTGGTGGTCAGGCGGGAGTGTCCTCGATAGTACCTTAAAAATATAAAAAAACTTCTACAATTTTCGACGACAGTTCAAATGTCCGTGACTGTCGCGGCCATTCCTGTCATAGCGGTTGACGTCATTTTCCTCTCTCTGCCTTGTTTACATCTAATTTTTTACCCATAATATAATTATTTTACTAAATGTATGTGCTTTATTCAAGCAAACATTGCAATAAAAATATTATAATAACATCTTTGTGAAACTTGAAGTAGTTTTCAATTAAAAGTGTTTCTTTGACGTATAGCGTATGACGTCACTACCGGCGATGATGCGTTTTGAAGTTGTGTTCCGTTTCACCAAAAACACGCTACAGAAAACATTAAATTGTAAAATAAGTGTTGTAGTAGATAGATGAAAAAGTGTACCACAATGTTTTTATGGGCCAATACAAGGCATTTTTAAGGAATAAAAAAAGTTTTGAATTTCTTGCATATCTATTATCATCCATTCTTCAAGGACCTACCTGAAATGTTGAACAACTTACCCTATCAAACTCATATTCGATTCGTGAAATAAAAGAACATCATCTGCCTAGCCTTTTCCCAACTATGTTGGGGTCGGCTTCCAGTCTAACCGGATGCAGCTGAATACCAGTATTTTACACGGAGCGACTGCCTATCTGACCTCCACAACCCAGTTAGTACCGGGTAATACGATACCCCGTGAAAAAAGAACGTAAACAGTAATATACCATTTTCGATACCGGTATGAAATGCTGTTTTTTTTCATGAATCGGAATTTGCTTGTGTAAGAAAACTTTTTCTTTCCAGTATGTCTGGTAATACCTACTTGATAATGTTATCTATACTAATATTATAAAGACGTTAACATTTGTTTGTAAGTTTGTATGTAGGGGATAATCTCCGGAAGTAATGAACCGATTTTAAAAATTCTTTCACCATTAGAAAGCTACATTCACCTTGAGTAACATAAGCTATATTTTATCCCCGTACTCCCACGGGAACGGGAACTACGCGGGTGAAACCGCGGGACGTCCGCTAGTTATTGATACATGTTTGAAGCAAATCTTCCCAATTTTTCAGTACATCGATACAGTAATGAAGAACGAAACTGCAAGGAATCGTTTAGCGGGTTGGGGTCTCCGGATAGCGCCAGAGACTATCAGCCTGACTGCACGCACAATGCAGGCAGAAACACTATTCTTCGGTAACAATGTCAGGGTACCAGGGAAGCCCAACGCAGATTGGAATGGAGAAATCACGAGGCAACATGTGATGCAGGCGAAGGATATCTACAAATGGATTATCATGTACACTGACAAAGATAAGAAGGTTACTCATGTAAGTAATTTGTTGTACAGTTGTTGTGTTATTAAGACTAACCATGCATAGGATCTTGTTTGTAAATTAATGTAATAGTGAATATGCATGTATTTTTTTCTTCACTTAAATCAATAAAGTACAGTACTATCAACCCAAGTAAATATTAAAAAAGTTAAGTTCAACGACTGCTTGTCGCTCAAAAAAAAAATATTTTCTACAATTTTCTACGACAGTTCATACGTCCGTGACTAGTGGCCATTCCTGTCATAGCGGTTGACGTCATTTCCCGCCATCTGCCTTGTTTACATCTGTAGGGGCTTACGCTACAAAAGCTGACGCGACAAAATGTATAGTCGCCAACAGGGACTGCGGTGTGCGCAAGCGCCAGTCCCTTACACGCAGTGGTGGTGCAAACATGTCTTTATATTGAGACATCCGGTAAATCGCGTGGTGTACTAAGTTAGACTGTTAATGTGAACCAGATCAATAAACATTTATGTAGTTTCCACTTTTAATTATCCTCCCCACGCAAGGCTACACCGCAACAAGGACCTCTACACCACACACCACCACCAAGGGTCTCAACACATCTAATTTTAAACCCATAATGTAATAATTTTACTAAATGTATGTGCTTTGTTCTTTATTATTGCAATAACAATAATTATAATAACATCTTTGCGAAACTAAGTAGTTTTCAAATAAAGTGTTTCATTGAAACAGCGTTTAACGTCACTACCGGCGACGATGTGTCTTGAATTTGCGTTCCGTTTCACCAAAAACACGGTACATAAATAAAAATATTAAATTGTAAAATAATTTTTGAAAGTTAAACAAGTGTACCACAATGTTTATATGAGCCAATACAAGGCATCTTTAAGGGATAAAAAAAGTTTTAAATTTCTTGCATGTTCCCTATTGATGAATGAAACAAGCGATGAAGCGAGACTAAGTCGGCGCAACACGTTTTTTTTTCCTTTCTGGACGTCAGACATACGTCATTATTTACTTCTTTCTCATCCTCATTGCTCACATAATCCATTTATTTTTCAAACACGAATCTTCGAAACGTGACGTTTTAAGTGAGCGTTTTACTACAGTTGTGATGTAGCGCCAGTTGCTGGTAGTTTTGAAATGCTTCTCTCATTTATTTGATTAAAAATATACAGGGTGTTAAAGTAGTCGCGTGCCATAGCTTAGGGGTAGGTTCAGTATCGTTAAAGGAACCCAGGAAAAATAAAAAAAAAATCCAAAAAAAATAAAATCGCAAGGTCAACCTAATTTAGTACGGTCTACTAACTTAAAATAGCAATCGTTTAGAATTAAAATTATTTTATTTGTTTAAATGCTTTAATTACTTACCTACTATCGAACGTGTTGTAGGTTATCTATCAACCGCGATGGCGTAAAGCCGTACCATTTCGGTCCACTATTCAATATTGTTTAAGTACACTCAATTTACGCGCGAGAAACAAACGTCTCGGCGCACGGCGCGCTCGCTCTAGCAACAGCTGACTGCGGCGCGGTCGATGATTCCGAGTCCCACCCGTTCGGCGGTCAGCTGTTTCCGAGCGCATTAGGGTGAAATGATCTTGAGGAAAATAGTGAATTTTCTTCAAAAAAAAAAGGTTGCTTTTTTCGATGGTTTTAGGTTCTACTAATGAAACCAAACCACTGGTTTCAAGGATAACGGTGTTCACACTAACACCCTAATTTTAGATTTAAAAAATAAAAATAAAAGTATTTTATTTTTATTTTTTGCGGGTTCCTTTATCGATACTGAACTCACCCCTAAGCTATGGCACGCGACTACTTTAACACCCTGTATAAGGTTTGGCCAAACTTGTTCTGAGACAAATAAATAAAATTGAAGTGCCTGTTTGTAATTTCAAAATAACTGTTTTTTACTGTATGTATATGAAAGTATCTACAGTACTTATAACACAAAATAAAACTCTTGAAATACATAGTAAAATCCGATTCAAATAGCTAGCTAGCACCTAGAGTCGAAATTTCAACAGTGCAATCGTATTTAGACATATTTAGGCATTCATTAAGGTGTCCCCTTATCGTTAGCAACAGAATTTAAAGAAACAATATTCTACAGGATTTTCTTGAGACAGTGAAGCGCTCCTGCCGTCCTATGGGAATCCAAGTGGCCGATCCCCAAATGATTCGGCTACCGAACGACCGCCCGGAAACTTACGTCCAACATTTGAGGAAGACTCCAGAAGACATACAGATCATTGTATTGATTTGTCCGACGTCTAGGGATGACCGCTACGGGACTATTAAGAAAATGTGTTGTTATGATTGTCCGATACCATCGCAAGTAAATACTTTACCCATTTTTTTTTTAAGCCAAATTTTAATGTTGTCGTGTCTTTGATTAACAACCAGCCCGCGTAGCATGGCGACATAGAAACGGGGAAAGACTCGACAAATCTTTTGTTCATCTGTCATTTTGTCTATTTAATATCGACAAAATGACAGATGAACAAAGATTTGTCGAGTCTTTCCCCGTTTCTACGTCGCCATACTACGCGGGCAGAATATGTTTCGTCCATGAGCAAATTCCTCTTGGAAGCAAGTGAAACCAGGTGCTAAAGCTAGTCCCTAACTAGTATTACTTTTTAGGGTTCCGTATCTCAAAAGGTAAAAAAAACCTTTATAAGATCACTTTCTTGTCCGTCTGTCTGTCACCACCGATTTTCTCAGGAATGGGTGGACCTAGCAAGTTGAAATTATACCAGATACTAAAGTCTATAGTCCCTATTAGATGTAAAAAAGTTATGGTCCTGAGTCAACATGATAAAAAGATGTGGACAAATTTATATTTTCGCGAAAAATTATGTACCAAAATTTACCTTAATTTTCAACTTTTTTTTAATTTTCGGAATTTTCCCTTTACTTGTTCTGTAAGATCTTGCTTTTAACCAAAATTGACAGTTCTAGGTCAACCGGAAGTACCCTATAGGTTTTGGGTCGAAAACCTATTATATAATTATGGTAGTTCCCGTTGATCTAGAAACACGAAATTTGGCGAGAAGCAATGTCTTACAGCACATGTAAAGGCAAACACCTGAAAACCGTAAATATGTAGTTAAATAACAAAAAAAAAGCGCGTTGACTATTACAAACTTATTATTTGCGGTTGGCGCAATAGCTGTTTCATAGGATCGAACAGCAAAGTTAAGTTTGTCCTTTAAAAAGTTAGTACGGAACCCTCGTTGCGCTAGTCCGACTTGCTCTTAGCCGGTTTGTTTTAACTGCACCTGGTTCTAGCTTAGTGGGCCCATAAGTGATAGGTGACACAGATAATTTTAAATTATAACGGCGAAAGTAAAGTCGTGTATTCGTTTTGACGCCCTGCTGCTTGAATATATAAATATTACATGAACCAAAATCAATCATTTCAGGTAATCAACGCCCGAACGCTAATGAACCAGAACAAGCTTCGTTCTATAACGCAAAAGATTCTTCTGCAAATGAACTGTAAGCTCGGCGGTACATTGTGGAACATCAGTATGCCATACAAGACTGCTATGGTCGTAGGCATTGACTCGCATCATGACGCTACGAGACAGAAGCAGAGTGTTTGCGGTAAGTTGCCTCACTCCTTGCTTTAAAAAAAAAGGAAGGTCTTGCCCGCATCAACATCATCATTTCAGCCGAAAGACGTCCACTGCTGGACATTGGCCACCCCTAAGTGTCGCCACATTGACCGGTCCCGTGCAACTCGCATCCAGCGGATTCCCGCAACCTTCACCAGGTCATCAGTCCACCTAATTTTAGAATTACTTGTATTTAATCCTATGAAACCTCGCGCACTTTGTCGGATCGGACGAATAGATAACGTTATACGGATGAGAAAATGTTTCTTTCGGCGCGGATAAGTGTGCGTTCACTTTAAGAGTGAGACAAGAGAGAGTAGGTACAGTCGGGGTCTTTTCCGCCTGACCATTTTAATTCATTCGCTTAAAACATGCGGAGGCGCCGAGCCACGCCCCCTTAAAGTTTGGGCCTATTGGAAAGCGTTAACTTTGGCGCGCAAAATAACAAAAATTCTCGTTTGGCGTGCGTCGTCAGTGCGCTCGGCCGATTCGGTATCTTTTCATTCATTATTTCTATACAAAGTCAACGGGGCGGGGCTAGAGAGCGTTTCTATGTTGCGAGTGCAAGCAAAAATAAGCTTAGTGGTGGTCAGGCGGGAGTGCCCTCGATAGTACACCTGTGTCTGCGCAGATACAGGTGCACTCTCTCTTGTATCATTCTCATAGTCTGATAAGACAGGAATCTGACACGATCAGAGAGAATTGAGGCTCAGAGCCAACATCCTATCGTATCCGAGGCACGAGGTAACATTCCGCCAATAAATCAAACTGGCTACTGACTGATACCCAATAAAAATAAAATAAATAAAATATTGCTGGACATTACACACAGCGCCATCTAGTGCCACACTAAGCAACGAGGCTTGTGTCTTGGACACCAGATAGTTGATATACTACGTAGATACTTTTTTAGTTAAGTACTTTTTTTAATATCAATTTGCCCGATCCAGAGGCCCTACTCCGTAACGCTTCGTCCGTATATTCGGATCTATCCGTCTCTCTTACTCGCACTCATCTGCAGACGTGTGCGAGAGGAACGGATATATCCGAATATTCTTACGGAGCGTTAGAGAGTAGGGCCTCGGGATCGCAAGCTCGGCAGTCGTGCGACCACAAGACCAACAGAACAGCAAGAATGGCAATTTAAATAAAACCTTATTGTTCCAGCCTTCGTAGCGTCATACAATCCGTCAATGACACAGTGGTACTCAAAAGTGGTGTTCCAAACGAAAGGCCAGGAGATCATCGATTATCTCAAGGAATGCCTCGTGGAGGCACTCAAATTTTACCTTGAATCCAATGGACGCTTGCCAGAGAGAATTATTATATACAGGTATGTGAACGGTATTTCTTTGGTATTGTTCGTCGTTTCATTGAGCTTCTTGAGTTATAAGTCGAGCTACATGATAACTGACAAATGCTTGCACTGACTGGACAGGTTCACTCAAATCTGTGTGGTTCTTTCTTCAAAATACCATCTCAGACACTAATCTGCATAGTCCTCATGTGAATTGAGCAAGATTATGTCTGGAATTCAAAAGAGACTGAGTCTGATTTTGTTTCTGCTGTTTCTTCTCAGAGTAGTCAAGTATGAAACACCGGCCCCATATCTAGTTTTAAAAAAATGACGTGTAAAAGTGTTTGTAAAAACCTACTTGCAAAATAAACATCATTTCATTTTTGAATGCTTTGTATGGTCGAATTACAAAAATGGAAAAGCTTAGCTATACTGATAACATTGTCATCACTTTATATGATGCAAATGAGGACTGTATTGCCCTGCAATAGGACACAAATGGCTAATCACTACATATTAATAAAAAAAAAAATCCTCCGCCGCGTCGGTCTGTCTGTCTGTTCGCGATAAACTCAAAAACTCCTTCACCGATTTTCATGCTGTTTCCGCCATTGGATAGAGTGGTTCTCAAGGAAGGTTTTAGTATATAATTTGTCAAGTTTTTGTATACATTGGCTAAAATATAATAATATTATTTGGTGTCGGAAAAAATAAGCCGTCTGGGAGCTTTCAACGAAAACGCTGCTTAAACACTTTGAGATATAACAAAATGATGTATGGTAGAATTGTGTATCTTATATAGGTCTACAGAAAAGTGCGCGATGGCGTATGTCTATCTCCTAAGGATAACATACTATATCCATTTTAATACTTAAAAAAATGGGCAATTTTAAAGCGGTAAAGTTCGGTTCAAATATTGGCGGCTTGGAAGTTAGCTGCGAGTGACGGTTTGCGCAGGAATAACGCTTTAAACTTTATGGCGTTTCGGAACATCCAATGTAAAGCTGCGCAGACAACAATTTTAAGTATCAACGGGGCGCAGATGATGCATCGTTTTGTCTGTATAATGCGCAGACCGTCACTTGCAGCTAACTTCCGAGCCGCCATTAAGTTTGAACCGAACTTATAATTGGAAAGTTATTTACACAAGTACTGTTATTGTTTCACTCGGTGAAACAGACTTAAAAAATAAAGACAAGTTCTCTAAGTATTGCATGTTTTAATAGGGACGGCGTCGGTGACGGAGAACTACCATTGCTCCAACAGTACGAAATACCACAAATGCAAATTTGCTTGTCCATACTAAAGGCGGAGTACAAGCCTTTATTCACGTACATAGTGGTACAGAAACGTATCAACACCAGGATATTTATGAAGGCTGCTGGGGGCTACGAAAACCCTAACCCTGGAACCGTTTTGGATTATGGCGTTACTAGACGCGATTGGTAAGTAAACTGACTTCTTTATTCGCGTTTCTATCTTATAATATATGTTTACACCTAAGGCGTATATTTTTCAAGTATAATCAAATACCTTTTAACGAGCAATTCTTATATAATTATATGTATATGTTACCGGAAATTTATGCAATCTAGGAATTTGTACACAATTCCTAGGAAATGTATACAATTCCGAGCCTACTTAGGAAATGTGTAAAATAATGCTTCAAAGATTCTTTAATACACACATTTCCTGGGAAATGTATGCATTTCGTAGGAATTGTGTGCATTTCCTAGGAATTGTATGTTATTCCATAATTCGGAAACGATACTAGTAAATGTATAAAAACGAATGATCTCTGTGAATAAAATAAAACACGTTTGAGAACTGAAATGAAAATATTTATTAAGATGGTTTGCGCTATAACTATTTCGAAATTTGAATTTGGGTTGGTTTTTTTGTTTGTTTGAGGTTGATTGATAGGTTTTCTGAATGGTTTTAAAAAAAATAACGGGGTGTCCAAATTAATGTCGGGGTGCCCCAAGTCGGTATATTATTTTTTTAAAGCTAAACATTTAAAAGTGACATTGATACATTTTCAACCAATGACGATGTTTGGTACAAGCGATGCTAGCGCCATTAGTTCCACAGTTGCCATCCCCATTGTCCAAGACACAATAAAACAACGATTTACGATCAGCTTGTTACAATTACAATGAAAATTGGAAGATAGTGAAACGTTTCTTTTAATCATTTCCTTTTAATTCCAGGTACGACTTCCTAATAGTCTCCCAAAAGGTGAACCAAGGTACAGTAACACCAACTCACTACGTAGTTGTCTATGACAACAGCGATATGACGACAGACCAATGCCAAAGGCTCACCTACAAATTGTGCCATTTGTACTATAATTGGCCTGGCACGGTCAGGGTGCCTGCGCCGTGTCAGTATGCACACAAGTTGGCGTATCTAGTGGGAACTAGCATACACACTGAGCCTTCACCAATTTTGGCAGATAAACTGTTCTTCCTGTAGTTTAGTTTGGACGTGATTTTTTTTAGTACTGTAGGATATTTTCTAATGTTTTTTTTTTCTGTGAATATGCGCGGTGTTTTAATGATTCTTTGAGTATAACGTTTGATTGAAATATTGCTGTTTTTTTTTTTGTAAGCGGTTGTTGCGATTGTGTTTCCTACTATATGTAGTAAGATAAATTGACATTTTCAATGTGGAATGGATGGAATGTGTGGATATGCGATTGAGTATCATTAAATTACGCATTTATTTACCCACCAAGTCTTTTCCCACCGTAAGAATTTATTTTGACTGTTTTCAACTCATTTAATGTGTATGATTGACGGAGAGCAGCGGTGGCCCAGTGGTGGCGGCCCCGACTTACGAACAGTAAGTCGTGGGTTCGAACCCAGACAGGCGCATTACTTTGTGTAATTTATTTCATTACCACTGCTCTCAAAAACGGTGAAGGAAAACATCGTGAGGAAACCGGCATGTCCTAGAACCAAAAAATTCGAAGACATGTGACATCTACCAATCCGCACTGGGCCCGCGTGGTAGATTATAGCCCATTCCCTCTCATAGAGAGGCCTGTGTCCCAGCAGTGGGAACATTAATAGGCTGATGATGATGATGATTGACGGAGTAAATTAAAATAAAATGAATAAAAGTGATTATTTGAATTTAATGAATGACCAAGTTACCACTAGGGTAGAATTGGAAGAAATATTAAAGGCCAATTGCCTTGAATTATCCTATTTTTTTATTGAAACGTTTGATTTAAATTTTATTAATTTCTCTGATCAATGACGCAACCTACTCTTTAATATTGATATAAAATACCGCACATATTACAAGTGTTCGTGTTACTTGTAAGTTAGATTAGTTTTTTTTTTGTAATTTGTACTTAAGAGCAGAGCGCGGTAGCCAGCAAGATATGTTTTTTTTTTGCAATTTGGAGATCTGAATCAAGTTGTATTTTGATTGATTGATTTGCTACCATTACAAGTGTGTATTGGGCTAGCTGGCTATCTAGCGCTAATTAAGCTCTGTTTGAATTTGTAGTTGAGAACTGTAATTTTATTTTTCAAAGGAATCACCTTTAAATACTTTTACTGCTACTAAAGTAGTGTTTCATAAGTTCTCAACTACAAATTCTGAATTTTATTCAGAAATCAACGGCAAGTACAAATAGATAAAGAATCCGCCTATCAGTGTTTAGGGCTGAAATTATTTTAAGGATTATCAACTAAGTACTAATAAGTAACTAAATTAAGAAATTTCGGTTGTAACTTGCAAAGATGTCAATAGATTGCTTGACCCTCGATTTAATTGATTCAAAGTTTGACATAACCTGATTTAAACCATCAAAACAAACCTGGGGCCCTACTCTGTGTGGGGTCTCTCTCGTCTCTATCCGTCTCTCTCACTCGCACTCATCTGCAGACGTGCGCGAGAGAGACGGATGGACGGACGAACAGACATTAAAGAGTAGGGCCTTTGGCACCAAATATCCACATCACCACACACACACACACACACACACACACACACACACACACACACACACACACACACACACACACACACACACACACACACACACACACACACACACACACACACACACACACACACACACACACACACACACCACACACACCACACCACACACACCACACCACACATTACATCTGGTCATACACGCACACCGGTTGCGAGTACTACGCTTCTGACCTTTCCAAAGAACTTATTCAATAAGGTCAGTGTATGTCCTTCTAGGGCGTCCTCTCCCGGCATTGCCACTCACATCATTCTGCCTTGTAAATATATTTTATAAGTCGCTTTTCACTCATCCCTGTCCATATGACCAAACCGTCTAAGCATACTCTCTCGGGTCGGCAAATTGTTGGGGGGTTTATCATTAGTACTTTCTCAACAGTGCCCGATTGATAGCAATAGGATCGCCCTCTTTTACTTGGTTCTTAAACATCATGCGAAATGTGGGTTCACTTCTGCATATCCTTCGGAAATATAGGTGTGATGTAATGTTGTCTTTAATTTGTGATATAAATTTGTATTTTTTTGCTACTTTACTTGTCTAGTTTGCACTTGTTTGCAATGCACAATGTAAGGTTTCGATTGGAAAAGCTTTTCTATTTTTGTGTAATTCACGTACGATGAAAGATACGGTGGTAATGGCCTAACGTGTAAGGCCTCATTCACGAAGTCAGCGGTCTCGGCGCGGCGGCGGCGGTGGCGCAGGAGTGGCGCGGACAGCGGCGCGGGGCGGCGCTATAGTGTTCACGAAATCAGCGGCCTGATCGCGCGGCGCTAGAGCGGCGTAGTGTTGTGTTACGAAAAATATCTTTATTCGCGAATGAAATGTCTAAACAGCGGCGACAACATCTTTTTGATTCTAATTCCTTCCTAAAGTTAGATTTATTGTGGGCAAAAGATGGTATAAAAAGATACCTACTTCTTTTACACATTTAAAGCAACATTTTGTCTTTAAAATCACAGGTAACTTTTTACGACTAATAACAATACTACGTCAATGCAGTCTCGAGGGCACCGCTCGTTTGCCGCTCGCCGCTCCTACGCCGCTCGACGCCCTTTCCCCGCGCCGCCGCCGCGCCGCTCACTTCGTGAACAGTTCCATTTAAATGTTTGCATTGGAACGCCCCGCGCCCGCGCCGCGCCGCGCCCGCTGACTTCGTGAATGATGCCTAAGTTCGAATCGAAGAAGGCGCGCGCTTTACTTTGTGCCATTTATTTCATCAGCACTGCTTATAAATCTGCTGGATCTTATGTTTATGTGCCAAAATAAATTGAAATGCTTAAGACCTGTAAAGAAGCTCAATTTGTTTTTATTTTAGTCGTATTTTTGCATTTTTAATTGTATTTAAATAATATGGATTCAAAAAAATATCAGTCCGCACATAAAATACTAACAATATAAACAGATTGAACATGTCAGCCATATGTGCTATCTCCCCATTTTTCTACGAGGAATGCTAGGGCTAATGTCCGACGTGTCGACGAACTACATTTTTTATTACAAAATGGGCCTACTCTTGACCTCAATCACGCTTGATGGAAAGCCATAGATGAGGTCTATGATTAAACGAGAGCGCCCAGAAGAATCTGTCAAATTTCTTTAATAGATTTTCAACTTTATCGCTAAAGCATTAGGTTCAAGGTTGATTGGAAATGACAGTTTCGAGAAGCTTGATGTGCTAAGATCTACGTTTTGTAATGGACAACTGAAGTCTTTTTGCAGTTATGCCTGTGGCTAGTACTGCCGAGTTCACTGACGGTTGCCTCTTTTCACTCTTATGCCCTAAGTAATTAGGTTGAAAGTGGTCGACTGTCAGTGTACAGTCTCATTATCGTAGAACGTGGGTGATGCATTCGATAATTATGCCGTTAACAATGTACGGATCCTCCCATCCAGGGTGTCTAGTTCTGTCTTAATTACCGTTATTATGTTTCAATAATCACGGGCAATGGTGAGGGCTATGCTCGGAGTTTCCTTGCGTGATCGAATCAGAAATGAAGACATACGTAATAGAACAAAGGGGTCTACTAATTCGTTCGAATGCCAAATAATCGAAAATCAATTGATCGACCACTATAAATCGAACGTCTAAATAGTCGAACGTTCATAATATCGAATGGTTAATAAATCAAACATTCAATATATCGTACAGTGCAACATAAAAGAGTAGAAATTAAATGAGGGCGCCACAATCGGTCAGGTGGCAACCCAGTTAGTACGACCTTACTGATGTTGATACTTGATTAGTATTATTGGTTTATTAGCTATGAATAATGAGTAACGAATTATTTTAAATAAATATGTTTATTAATTCATTGCTTTCAATAAGTTCCGCGTAGATCATAGATTTGGTACGTAATAGTAATAAAACTACAAGTTCACTCAAATATAATAAGAAGGACTTCGAGGGACGACCCTTTCTGTGTTTAGCTGGTGTCGAGAATTACCCGCCGTTTTGCACAATTCTGCGCACTGTGCTTACAGAAACACCTAAAACAAACAAAGCATGGTATTAACATAAACTTTTAATACAACTTTAAACTAGTGCTTTAATCTTCATAATATAACTGCTGTCAGTCCGACGAAAAAAGTCCCGCGCATATGTTCATAACGTGAAAATATTTTAAAATTGTTTCTTTCCACTAGTCGGTTGCTTCAACAAATATGGTATGGCAAAAAACGTATTTGTTAATACGCAATTAAATTTCATTAAATGCGTTTGCCTTACTATCAACGTTGTTAAGTCGCGCTATAACTACAATGGTATTTGTTTATCTTAGCATAACCTCAAAAATGGTAGACAAATAATTTGTAAATACTATTTAGATCGAAAATGTTGCTCCCTGAATGTAATAATCGTTTGTAATTATCGTTTACTGCAACTTTCAATAGTTACTTACCAGTAAAATCTGCTGTACGATGGCAAACATCTTCGAAGTAGGATAGCAGCTTCCCAGCTTGTAATTCGGTCAAACACCACATGAAAATTTAAACATTATTTCACGGGCACCTCCACGAATTACCTTATTCATGATATGTCGCCGTTTTCCTGTCCACACTCAGAAATAACACACAAAAACCAAAATTCTAATGAAAAACGAAACCGTTCGAGAAGAATTGACAGCTCAAGTACTCATTTTAGATTTTGCCAGAAAATTAAAAATTTTAGTTCCCAAATATTTAATTTCTACTCTTTTATGTTGCACTATACACTCAATACATCGAGTGTTCAAAATATCGAATGCTTGTTTGACCGATGATCAATGCATCGCATATTCACTATCGAAATATCACTTTACTTTTTTTGGCAGCTGGATCAGCACTTCTGGACACGGCACGTATTGTTAGGAGATTCCTATCTCAAGAGCCCTGACCACCGGCAATTTGGACCCTGTTCCCAATGCTGGTGGGCTACTGGTGGGTAAAATTTGTGTTTCTAGTTTTGTGTATAAAAAGCATTCAGTAAGTACAGTGATATTTCGATACAATGAATATGCGATGCGTTGTTCGCTCGATCAACAAATATTCGATATTTTGAGCACTCGATGTATTGAGTGACAATATATTGAATGTTCGATTTATTAATCAGTCGCTATTATAAACGTGCGTGTAACTAGACGTTCGATTTATAGTGGTCAATCAATTGATTTTCGATTATTTGGCATTCGATATCTAAGGCATAGTACACCCGAACAAAGGTTACCAACGTAGCACAAAGAATTGCCTAACTTAAGTGGCAGTGGGCAGGGCACATTGCTCGCAGAACGGATGGCCAATGAGGCCGAAAAGTGCTGGAGTGGCGACTGCGAACCGGAAGAACGTTGGGTTGGATGGCCTCCCACTAGGTGGACCGATGACCTGGTAAAGGTTGCGGAAATCCGCTGAATGCGAGTCGCACGGGCCAGGTCAATATGGCGACACTTGGGGGAGGCCTATGTCCAGCAGTGGATGTCTTTTGGCTGAAATGATGATGAATCACAGTTTTAATGACCTTAATGGTTCGCATATTACAGGGTACTTTTAATCCCGATTAAAAGTGGTCGACTGTCCGTGAACTCTGTAGTACCAACTATCCAACCAGTAGCAAACCTGTGATATCGGGGCCGACAGAGTTCTTTGTGTGATTATGCTATTCTCTAACTTTCTTTGATAAGGAGCTTGTTTCTAAGTTTTGTGTTTATTAATTTTCTTTTTTTTTCTTAAAAATAATTAAGTATTTCATAAAATTCAGTAATTTTTTTGTGTTTGTTTGCTTAGAAATTAATTGTATTTTTTTTTGTTATTTTTGTGTAGCTTAGATTATTTGTATTTGCTTTGTTATTAACAATATTTTGTGATCTGCTTGACTACCTCGAGTTTAATTAAAAAAAGGTTTTTTTTTTAATATTAGGAAACCTGGTCAACACATACATACTGTATGTTATTATTAATTTGTTAATTTAATTTAAGTCTGAAATCGCCAATTTGTATAGAGCGAGCTTGGCGCTCAATACTCATGCTTTCTCAGTGCGAGATCCTTTTTTCCTGCAGTGAAACGGGTATTAGGCTGCGTTTCTACCAGAGATGTAAAAGTGAAACCAACCAATAATGTCGCTTCTTTTTCACAGCTTGTGATATTCTAGCTATGTGATTGGTTAGTTCCACACACATCCCACGCTACGCATCCTCGCTCATCTCTGGTGGAAACGCAGCCTTAAGCTGTTATTATCTTAATACAAAAAAATCCTTTTTATATTCGGATATTCGTACTCGCTAATAGCCGAAATCACCCAACAGATTTCAATGAAATTTTGTGAATGTGGGTATTAGCTACAATAGTCCTGTCTGTGATGATGGATCGATCTCTGAGAGCAAGTTGCTGATGGGTAATCCTGGCTACATCGTTGTGTCTATGTAAGTACTCTCCGTTAGTTAGACGGGAGCACCCGCAGAAAATGTGACGAATTGATTCGCGCAGATGGTGGGATGCACGACATAATAATATGTCAATCGTGGCATCATTCACAGTAAATCTTCGGTAGTTATTCGTCACTATTACTTCATCCATAATTGCACAGACCGAACCTCTTCGGATTTTCGTTTTTTTGTTTTGGCCCATTCCAAAGCGCAAATCTTTGAGAAGAACGGGCAAGAAACACACACTCTTTTAAATCAGAATATTGTTACAAAATCTTGGTTACATCATTCAAGTTGATATAGTTACAATATTATGTGAGAACTATGTAGCAAGACGTGCTCGTTAAAAGTGTCCATAGAAAAGACATTTCAAAAATAAAATAAATCAAATCTGGGTGCACGGTAGTGGCTCCGCCAAGACGAGTCAGGCGAAGCGCAAGGGCACTACCTACCTTTTCTCGAAGCGCTTCGTCGTTTTTTAAAGCCACATATTTTGACGTGTAGAGTTTGTGATGTTAGGCCTTGTAGAGTTTAGGACGTGTAGAGTTAAAAGCTTGGCTCTACATGAGATCTGATAACTTTGACAGTGCGAGTCATGGTCTCGTCTTGTTATGTTTTGTAATGTTTTTGGTGGGATAAATATTCCCTGAGACTGCTTATCTCGCGATTGTCGACAATCAGCGTTTAAAAAGCCTTCGCGTGATATACAGTCTCATAACCGAAGAACGTGGGTGATGCATTCGATAATTATGCCGTTAACAATGTACCTACGGTTCCTCCTATCCAGGGTGTCTAATTCTTTCTTAATTACCGTTATAAAGTTTCAAAAATCAAAGTTTTAATAATGTTAGTCATGAACTCATGACGCATATTACAGGGTAGGTACTTATAATCTCGTTAAAAAAATTCGCCGAATATGTTTTAGGGTGCGTACAGACTATGTAACATATTATATATAACTTGTGTTTTCTAGCACGTCCGCATTATGACATTGACATTTATAACATTCAGTGTCCACATTATCTGAAACATGTTATATATAGCAATGTAATGTTATATAGTCTGTACGCACCCTTACGCGGGTTCTACGTGGTTGCGGGCAGGACCTCGTTGTTATAATAAAGATTTAATGATAATGTTGCTATTTGGGAGTACTGCGCTACATTCCAAAATAATATTTCTAAGAGTTTTATAACGATGTTAAAGTATTTTTTGTCTAATTCAATACTGTCTTTGGAACACGCTCTATTTTTTCTAGCATATTAAAAATGTTATAAGCGACCGGTACAGACTGGCGCCCATCCTTAGGCGCTCCCTCACCGGAATTTTTTTTTTGCGATTTTCGCGATTTTAGATTCAGAAGCAAGTGATTCGGAATTTACATGACATACGAATGCTTTCAGTAAGGGAGCGCCATTACGCGCTGAAAAACAAAAAAATGTTATTATTGATTTAATTCTAATCTTTATTCGATAAGGAACACACGAACAAAATATAAACGAATCACGTAATTATTTCAGGGATTTTATTGGGATGGGTGACCAATTCTCGTGGTTCGGGGAGGCTTATGATGAAGATTTTTATAGGTTTGTGTCGATCATGAACAGTCACAAGCACCAATTGTACACACGGTGACACATCAATGTATACATTTCCAGTATAACATGGCCTCGCTTTGTGTAGATTTCCCGTACAATGAGATCCGCATGAACTGGTTTTGTATAGCTTGATTGGTCGTCGTGCTTATTATATAATACTATGTATACACCACTATTTTTTAAGTAAGTAAGTAGTGCAAATACCTAAATTGCTTATTAAAGAAGGCCTTTTTATTATACATTAAATGTCTCAATACATGACCATCTAAGACACTAATCTGCATAGTCCTCATGAGAACTGAGCAAAATTACATATGTCTGGACTTCAAAAGAGACTATGACCTCTGAGTTTGTTTCGGCTGTATCTTCTCAGAGTAGTCAGGTACGAAAAACTGGCCCCATCTAGTTTTTAAAAAATGGCGTGTAAAAGTATTTGTAAAAACCTACTTTCAAAAATAAACATCATTACATTACATAATATTGATATAATGTAAACAGCAAAGTTATTAGGTAGCGTTTGTTAATATCCCAAAATGGTACTCATGTACCTACCTATGGAAATATTGTACAGGCCATTCATAATAATAATAAATAGTATTTATTAATTGTTTTGTCTGGCTCTTGCGTTCGCGTGGTCATTTTCTAGTAGCAAATTGTTATGAATAATTGATTCAGCTAAGAGTTTACCAATTATGACAAATTTTCTTTGACAATTTTGGGATTTCGTTTTTTTGACTGGACTGCATAAATATGATCAATTGATCAGTACCTAAAGGGTACGGATAGAGGCACATTTTTTTGTACAAATTTAAAATTTTTAGTGTATTAATATAGGTACACTGTTAACTTAAGGTTGTTCTGGAACTGAAAGTCATAAACTCGATCATCGAACTTAAAACGATATATTAAAATTAATATAAATATAATTTAATTTTTCGTGATTTTTTTATTGAGAAAAATTACGAATATTTTTTACATTTTTTTTTTTTTTTAATAGTCACAATCGTTCCGAGTTCGATGATGGAGTTTATGGCTTTTGGTTCCAGAACGACATAAAAATAATGGTGTATATTTAAAAAATAAAAACTAATAAATAAGTTACCTAAACTCACCACCACGCTGTCAACCGGTAATGTGCCCAAGAGACTGGCGGCATTGCCACGCATTTTATTTGCTAGCAATTTATGTATACGAAGTAGGCCTTGTCTCAAAATTGCTATATTATTGAAAAGAAAATCGGTTTTTAAATAGGTATGCATATTGAAGCTTGTGATTTGTCACATCATACCTAAGCATAGATTTAAGTTTGTAATTTTTTAAGAAACGATAGCCCTGTAATAATATTAAATAGATTATTTTGAAAGACGAAGAGAAAAAGTATCGATTCTTTAAAATAAATCATTTTCTTACAAATAAATTGTTTTAATTTTCTGTCCCAACTCCCAATGCAAGCACCTTCATTCTTATTTTTTTTGTTGTGTGCACTTGTGTGGCATGTGCCAATAAATATGTTTTTTTAATACAGTTGCTCAAAAAGTGGTGTATTGCAGGGACGTATAGCGTTCGGGATGTGGGCTATTTTACATACTAGTGCTTGTTTTTACCTTTCCCGAACTCGTGCGTTCTCTTTCCCAACTGTCAAAAAAGTGTCTATTAAAAAGAAAAACCAACCATGAAGTTTTTACTACTTGAAGAGTTTTTGTGATTCATACAAATACGTATATTTTTAAAAAGAAGCTACATATTTATTCCAATATAATATTTCAATTTATTACGGTTATTTCAATATCAGATTGAATGATTTAATTGAATGAGTTAGGTTAGGTTTCATTTCATTTCATCTCAATTTCATTTTAATTTCATATCAATAAATAAAAATCTACTGAAGACTAAGCAGTATGGATAGTTCCCTTTGCCTACCAAAATGGGTGAAGAAAAAAAAAACTGCTTATATTCTACGGTTGGCGCCATTTTCCAGAAATTTTCTTTGCGAGTTTAGTTGTTTGTTGCACAAAATGAGTAATTTCGACCCTATTTTTTTTAATTAACACCACCGGAACTCAGTATAATTGCACAAAATGCTTCGGAGAACATTTTACCTGAAAAGTCAAAAAGTCGTTACATATCTACATACGACGAATTTATTGCGTGGAGAGAAGAGAAAAAAAGCAAATAGTTTTTCAGAAAATGTTATGTTGGCATACTTCTCCGAACTCTCAGCAAAATTAAAACCGTCTACGTTATGGTTGAGGTTTTTATTATTTTATTAAATTGCTTAATTTTTTTCGCAACTGTATTAAAAATAGTCGTTCAGTACACCTGCGGAACTGTCATTGCAACTTGTTCCGACTGTCAACCCTCGCCTTCGGCTGCACCTCGGCTCGGGTAAACATTTGTCGGAACTCTTTGCGATGACAGCCTTTCCGCACTTGTAATGAAATATACTATTTTTCTTTCACCTGAATTCAATAACAGTTTTACGGAATTCGACATAAGCAGAGCTATGCACTCCGTGTGTAGGCATGAGATAATTACCTACCGCTTCGCGCATATTGAATATGCAAGCTCTCTAGGGCTGTCGTGCTCCAGCCGTGCGTAACTGCGTACGTAAGCCGCGTTAATTTTTCGCGCTCTTTTGCCCTTGCGTCGCGTACCTACCTACTCGTACTTCGTGTTTGTTAACTGACTGATTTATTGATCATTAATCATTACTAGTGAAAATGACAAGCCGGTATAAACTGTTGCTATTAATAAATGTAGAAAAAAATTGTCTTTTTATATAAATTTCACTGCTCCATGTCCATGCTTCTCATCAGAGTTTATTTTTAAATTACCTTTGTTAGATTTCGCATTTATGCTGTTATTCAATTTAATAAGTAATCGTAATTTTAGAGAAGGCAAGATATTAAGAGACATTATAATAGAGTAAAACAATTGTAATTATAAAAGTTTGAATTAACATTTAAATAGGTAATACCTAATACATTAAAGTACAAAAATGTTGGTAGTATTTTATTTTGAGTACTTAAGGCAACCCTACCGACTGACCATTAAGCAACGAGACGCCGAATAACATACGCTAACGCGTGGCGTCAAGGCACAATTTTGATTGAGCGGGCTCAGTTTAGGTATTTATAATGTCTGCTTTCTTCAAGATCAAAGGAGTGCAACTTCTGTACGCTAGTACCACGGTAATATTATGATACAGTAGTGTAACTCGGCCGCATGATAGAAATAAATGCCTACAGCCGCGCGGTACGTAAACATGCGTTAGGGCTGCCCGTCTCCAGCATTGTAGGTAATTACATTTGCCTACTTTTTGTTTCTATTTAGTTTTGTGATTGTAAATATCCTTTTTATATAAATAAATTAAATACTTTGTATATTGAATAGGAAGTGTTCAATAAAAATGCGTGTTGTTTTTTTATTGGTAGATTTAATTAAAAAAACATGTTTTTGTTCGAAAAACAAATCGGGCTTATAAATTTGCGACCGAAAAATATTTGCGCCTCGACTGAGTCGTACGAAATGCTTTAATGTTAAATTTTAAAGTATAGGCACCGAAGTTTTAACACAAGCGTAAGTAGGTAGGTACCTACCGTATCATGATTCATTCAGAACCGCATATAACTACTTATTTCACTCGTCTCAATAACTTTCCGTTACTCTATTCGCTTTATTTATTAATCCAAACACCTTTTTTTTTGTGAGATAAAAGGAAATACCTACTTATCCATTAAAAAGACACACATTATGTACCTACCTACTAGTAAGTAAAATTATTTTATAGTCTTACCTTTCAGAGTTTCCAGGTAATTTAAAAAAACTTATGTCTGGATGCGTTATTGACGAATTCATACAACCAAAAACAGCACAATATTTCCTACTCGTCATATTGACAGCGTTTTACCAAACAATAAAACGCTTATTAAACTACTTACCTTATTCGAAGCCTAATAAATTTATGAGAGTGGCAACACTGCTTTTCCCTGATTGGTCGTACTATACGTCTGTCTCTTTCTAATATCGCCGTCCCTTTCACTCCTTCCCCTCCACCAGCAGGAGCGCTCGGAAATTCTCGAGCGCCGTGTGCTTCATTGTGTCTCATAAATAACACCAGGCAGGAATTAAAAGTTAGGCTTCGAATAAGGTAAGTAGTTTAATAAGCGTTTTATTGTTTGGTAAAACGCTGTCATTAAACAACTGTACCGTTATTCGAAGCCTAATAAATTTATGAGACCTGTTTATTGTGCCTGGTGGAGGACACCAATGTGATGTGATTATAAAACTGTGAACCTCAAATGTAACTATGTCTACCTCATAGGAGTGAAAGTGTGTAGGTACCTACTACTTTGTTATTAAAAATGCACTTCATATTATTACCATTACCACAGTCAAAGAGGAAAATAAAGTGAAATTTATTCAGTGTGAAACAGTGAAATACAAGTGTTTTAACTCAATAAAGATGGACAAACTGAAATTAGGTATGTGTCAGTAAAATTAGCAAATTAAGTTGTGGTCTATGTTTTGGTAGGTACAGTACATGTGAACATGGGATTTAAATAAACAAATAAAATCAAATTTAAACGAAATCATGTGTTTTATTTGTAAACATTGTACACTCAAATCAGTAATATGGTATCAAAACATACATGTAACAACAAAGTATAAACTCTTTAGTACACTTTGTACTTAAGTAAAAAATAAAGTGATAAGCATATACCTATTATAGCGATGAATCCTTGACAAAGCAAACTCAATCCACATTAACTGATTAGCTATTTAACTTCAATTATGTAAACTTTATTTATAAAGTATGAAAAGTGAATACCTCTCTCTAGCAATGTAAGATCATAAACAAAAGCCGCTAAGTAGCAACATAAAGAACATCTTTCTCTAGCAAAGTAAAATCATAAGCAGAAGCAACATAAATAACACTTTTCTAGTAAACAAACAAATTTCTTTGAATCAAACAAACTGAACCCTTCTATAAAAAGAGATACACAACTAAAAATAGTTTTAACCTTTTATTTATACCTAATCAAATGGGACGAAATAAATTAGCCATATTATTAGCAATAGGCAACGCAGGTCTGACTTCTCGCCTATAAAATCGAGAAAAAGTATTTTGCGATCTCCAGTTTCCACGTGCCAGAATGGCATCCAGAGGCAAGTTCTGGAGCCAACCCTTAGAGGCCACCGCTGCTCGTGTACTGCCTGCTGATGCATCGACACCTGCTTGCTGCAGCAGATTTCTTACCCAATTAGATATAACAGTGCGTGAGGCCGCCTTGGGTTCACCACGTACTGTTATAAACAAGTTGTTTACGTGGCACATCTCTCTTCTAGAACTTGACAAGCGGATCAATGTTTTCACCCAATAAACTGGATTCAAAGCATCTGAGTCAGGATTATTTAATAAACCCCAACCCGATTGCCTGTACTGGTAATTGTCAGTTTTTGAGCCATACAGAGGCCAAAAGATTATAGACTCGTCCGAGATAAGTACATTACTGGGATCTATTGATAGTAATGTGAGGTCATGCACTCTGCGACCTGAGCACAGTAGAAGAATTAGAGCTGTTCTTTGAGAACATTCATAAATGGACAAGTCGTTATTAAAATTGTTTTCTAACCATGAACATACTGAATCTACATCCCATATAGGAGGTTTATTTTCCTTTGGCCTTTGAACTGCAATAGCCTTTAAAATATGAACCACCATAGGGTGAGAAGACAAGTTATTAGCTCTATTCGGGTCACAAAGGGTAGATACTACCGATTTGTGTAACAAGATAGTATTATAAGACAAACCTTCTTTTTGGAAAAGGTCAGACAAGAATCTAGCCAAGTCAGATCCAGTTGGATTACGGAAAGATACGTTATTATCAGCCCATCTCTACCATCTCCTCCATGCTGGTAAATACGACTTTTTCGTTGAAGCTCGCCAGCTACTGAGAAGAAGTTCAATTTGATCCGAGGACCAGCCCGTCAGTGCTTGATCCCACCCCCACAACGCCATACTTGAAATACCATGTCTTGGACTCTGGCTGGTGGGCGATTGGTTGCACAATCGATTAACACGTCCGTCAAATGGTGGATCGTGTATGGAGGAGCTGTTGCGCGGTTCCGTAGATCCGGTCGCCAGAAAGCTCTGTCCCATTTCGGTACTGCTATCAAATAAGTCCCCGTCGCGCTGTTCAAATGTGCGAGCACTTTGGGGATCAGAAACGGAGGCGGGAATACCCACGCCAGTCTGTAACTCCATGGTTGGGAGAAAGCATCCACGAACTCGGCCCTGGAGTCCGTCGAGTCCAGTGTTACGTATCTGGGAACTACGTGGGCCCGGTGAGAGGCAAGGAGATCTATCTCGGGCACTCCCCATTTCATGAACACTTTCTCCGTTGCGGCCGGGAGAAGGTGCCACTCTGGGTGGGAGACTTCGCGAGACAAGTGATCGGCCTCCATATTGTACCTTCCCGGAAGGTGATGTAATATTAATTGAATATTGAACCTCTGGAGATAATGAAACACACGGTAAGTTAGATCCATGAGAGGTTTCGACCGTGTGCCCCCTTCGTTCCGAAGGTACGAAAGAACAGTTCCGTTGTCCGACTGGACGGACACTGAGGCACCTTTCAACCGACTGGCGTTCATCTGTAGAACCCGCAATATTGCCAACATCTCCTTCTGGTTCGAATGGAGGTTCAGCTCGTCTGGACCCCAAACACCACTGAGTTTTTCGTTGTCCAGCTGAGCCCCCCATCCTGACCCAGATGCGTCGGTGGACAGGTAGTGGCTCACCGGGGGAGGATGTAGATTGGATGTATTCTTGTGATGACGCAACCACCATTCTACATCCGAAATCGCCTCCTCCGTGAGAGAAAAGACCCTGCGAGGGTCTTCGTTCAGAAGGTAATGAGAATCTGCTAACAGTCTCCGAAAATGGAGTCGCCCGTGTGGGACAACGAGACTCGCAAAATTCAGTGACCCTATTAAGCTCTGCAACTCTCTCAGATTGCAGCACTTGAGCCGGCTGATCCGAGTCAGTTTTTCTTTCAGGCTCTCCTGTTTTTGCAACGGTAAGCTCTTTAGGTTCTTGGCCGGGTCCCACACAACTCCCAGGTACTGGAGCGAATGCTGGGGTTCCAGAACAGATTTTTTGTAATTGATCTGCCAGCCAAGGGTTTCTAGAATTTGGACAGTCACACCTATCTGCCTCTGAAGGATCTGTCTCTCCTGATTGGCCAGCAAAAAGTCGTCCAAATAGACCAACGTTCTTATGCCTTGATTTCGTAAAACATCCGCTACCCAGTTGGTCACGGTTGCAAAAACCCTTGGAGCTGAAGACAGTCCGAATGGCAGACATGTCATCTCCAGGACTTTGCCTTGAAATATTAGCCGAAGGAACTTTTTGTGACTTTGAGCAACTGGGAGGTGGAAATAGGCGTTTGAAAGGTCGATTTTGGCAAGCCAATCGTTTGGTTGCAAGAATGATGATATTCTTAGATGATTTATTAGTTTGAACCTCTGGAGGCAAACGTAATTGTTCAGTTCTTTCAGATTGAATATAGGGCGGCAAGAGCCGTCCTCTTTTGGGATCAAAAACATGTTGGACAGGAAGCTTGGAGACCGCTGAGCTATCTCGAGCACGCCCATGTCCTTTATCTCTTGAATATGTTCGCCCATTTTTTGCGAATAAGGAGTGACTATGTCCTTGGTCAACCCTGGCATGTGAAGAGGAGGTATTGTGCAAAATGGGATGCGATATCCCTGAGATATCATTTTTAAAATTGCTGGCGGTGCTTGCAGTTGTTTCCATGCATGGAAAAACCTTTGCAAGCGACCCGCCTGGAAGTCAGTAACCCTGCTTTGCCTGGCCTCTACGCGAGGACCTGGACTTTGCGTTTCTTTGCGAAGCAGCCTGTGGTCTCGGTGCTCTAGGGCGAAAGTTGGGACCCTGCGCGGGCAGCCTCATAGGGTACGGCACCATTGCCTGATTATATAAAGGAAAAATTCCTTGCGCAGGAATGAAAGGATTAAAAGGCACACCATGCGCTGGCGGCCCTGCACGTATGCCATGTGGTATTACGTAAGGTTGAACTCCTTGCGCAGGAGCTTTCTTGTTAGGTTGGCTTGGCCCAGCTTGCGCAGCTGTAGCTGTGGTGGATTTATTTGCGCTTTGTGCCTTTGAAGGCCAAAATACTTTATTTACCCTGTTTATCAATTGCGGCTGTGAATGATTCCGCTTTAAAGAGATTTTCGCGCGACGGTGGAATCTTCCTTAAGGAAGCTTTCACAAATTTATCCTTTACTGACTTTAGAATAGCATCGCGGCGCTGTTGAATCAAATCAGCTCTATGGCCGCAAACTACCTGCAAAAGGTCACTCGATATCTTTTGATAGTCACCGTGCGCAAAAATCTCCTTAATTTTTTCTTTTATAGCGTTAATCTCGACTATCTCAGTAGACGCTAACCATGTCAATAAGGTTCTGAAACCTGTTTCTACAGCATCTTGCAGCTTAAGTAAAGCCTGTGTAATCGCAGCAAAACCTTTTTCGGTCACGGCAAGATTAGAAAATTTATCAAACGGTTTTATCTCATCATTACAATCAAGGTCTGTAAAACCGGGGGTAGAAGAATATTTCTTTTGTACGTCCGCGTACCTGACGTCAGACCAAAAATCGGTATCAAAATGTTGCAAAGAATTTAATCTGTCAACAAGTGACGGATCCGATTTAGGCATAGTCGGTTCTACAGTACAGTATTTACAGATATCGAAAACTCGCGAGGTACTTGTGACGCTTTCTGCGATTGCACATCCGGTTGCGATTGCACATCCGTTGCTTGTGACGCTTTTTGCGATTGCACATCCGGCGTTTTGTAAAGTTCTCCGCTAACATCTAATGACACATCACTATCATTATCCGGCACATTATTAACAGATTCTACACTATACTGTTGCGATAAAAAATTTTGAATACCGGTAACTTGCGCAGCTAACGAATGCAAAGCTAGTTCATTTGCTTGCCTACGAGCACGCTTACGATATTATTTGGCTTCTGAGCCAGACTTACGTTTTCTACAAGCGCTGTCCTGCCCTGGGGGCTGGACGGTTAGCGGCTCGGACTGTGGAACCGGCACGGGAAGTGCCGGTGCTGATGGCGGTGCCACCGGTTCCGGTGCTGATGGCGGCGCCAGGTTTGGCGCTAGAACCGGTACCGCTGGATCTTGTCGTTCAGTTGAGAACTCACTGCCGGATTCACTATCACTTGAAGACGACGACGTATCCATGATTCTAAGAAAAAACAACTATTAAAGCGCGCAATTTATGTAATATTTTTTAGAATTATTTAGAACTACGCACTCATTTAAAGCTAAAGAGACAAAATAATTAATATTTTTACAAAAGTAAAAATGAAATTTTACTTTATAGTCGAACGGAAAAATCCGTTAAGAAAATTTTAATTTTAAATTGTAACGTGTTTTGAGCACTCACCTGGAGCACTAGTATACGACCGCTCAGTGCGAAAACACGACACCAATGAAGCACACGGCGCTCGAGAATTTCCGAGCGCTCCTGCTGGTGGAGGGGAAGGAGTGAAAGGGACGGCGATATTAGAAAGAGACAGACGTATAGTACGACCAATCAGGGAAAAGCAGTGTTGCCACTCTCATAAATTTATTAGGCTTCGAATAACGGTACAGTTGTTTAATAACTGATTTTTAGAGAAAAAATCGCGCGGTTATTGTTAAAAAATCAACACACCGTCCGTTCGACACTGCGGTACAGCCGTGACTGTCTGCGCCCCAAGTGCACCCTTAGATCGAGGCGCGTAGGTATAGCTCGCGTTTCGTCCGTTTCTATGAAGTCGGAATACTGTATCATAATATCACTGTGCTAGTACTATTATCTCCGTGGCTGGCGTGAATATGTTGACATGTCTAAAATTGTAAATTGTCAGGGCGGCCATTTTAAAGTTTTGACGTCTTCTGGTAAATCGGTAAATAGGTTTAACTTATGTGTTTTAGTTGTTTTAGAGGTTATTTTATGCCATCTTTTAAATGATGACAATAAATAAATGAAATTCCCCATAGATTGCATAATAATAGACTTGTCAAGTCGTTCACCAACGAGTTATCAACTTATTCACCAAGTTGTCAACTTGTTCACCAGCAGTTATCAACTTATTCACCTTCTGAGTGGGAAGTGTTATTTGGTAAACAATGTTATTTTAATGACAGACACATTATTTTAATTGCATAGCAAACGGATGACAAACAAAAAAATATTTGATTTGCTGAAATAGGTACCTAATATTTACTCAAATCAAGCAATGTGAAATAAAAACAAAATAAATATAATTAATTGAAACACCACGAACCTACTAGTTTCGTATCGTTTTTGCAATAAAGCCTGGATCGCGAACCCCCTTTCAAATCAGTCAATTTTCGGAAAAGAGGAAAAACCACCTTAGATATCTTTAAGTTGAGCCAAATCTCCAAGAAAGCTTTGCCAATCAGTGCAGAGAAAAAAAAGGATTTGATGGACATGATTGACCTGATTGACGACTCGTTCAAAGAGTTTTATATTAATATAAAAACTGTCGGTGATGTCTCTGCATCTCATCATCATCGTCATCATCATTTCAGCCAAAAGACATCCACTGCTGGACATAAGCCTCCCCAAAATGGGGGGCTCTGCATCTACTGATCCAGATTTGGACGAGGACAACCCAGATGAAGAGGATTCTGAGGTCTAATAAAAATATATGAATGGTAATGTCGTCTAAATGGGAGTGATTAATGGGTTTTTGACGAGGTTATGGAGTCAATTTTTTAGTTATTTGTGTTAGTAACATACTCGTATCTGTATGACGTTGTTTATAGTCCAAAATTTTTTTTTTCTATTTTATGTATTTTTTTATTTCAAAAACGATACGAAACCGGTAGGTTTGTGGTGTTTCAATATTAATTATATTTATTTTGTTTTTATTTCACATTGCTTGATTTGAGTGAGTAGTAGGTACCTATTTCAGCAAATCAAATAGATTTTTGTTAGTCATCTGTTTGCTATGCAATTTAAATAATGTGTTTGTCATTAAAATAACATTGTTTACCTAATAACACTCCCCACTCAGAAGGCGAATAAGTTGATAACTGTTGGTGAACAAGTTGACAACTTGGTGAATAAGTTGATAACTCGTTGGTGAACGACTTGACAAGTCTATTATTATGCAATCTATGGGGAATTTAACTTATTTATTGTCATCATTTAAAAGATGGCATAAAATAACCTCTAAAACAACTAAAACACATAAGTTAAACCAATTTACCGATTTACCAGAAGACGTCAAAACTTTAAAATGGCCGCCCTGACAATTTATAATTTTAGACATGTCAACATATTCACGCCAGCCACGGATATATTCATTTAAGTTTTTTGTAACGGACATGTACTGATACTGATACCTGTACTTATTACATTTAGGGTTCAGAATTTCGTTGACCGTAACTGGACATCTCAACATATCGCAATTTAAATAGAAATACTTCGGTTGGCCATAACTTGATATCTCAATTTATCACGATTTAATCAACAAGACCTCGGCTGACAATAGCTTGATACTTCAAGTTGTCAATTTAACATTAGTACCTAGAGAAAGCTTTTAAGTGTATACGTTGAGATATCAAATAACGAATATTATTTTGGGTACTGAGTATAGGTTGATATAACAAAATATCAATGTTCGATCACAAAAACATGTGAATCGTTAATTGGACATGAGGTTTTGTTAAGTTAGACACGTTAAAATGCGAGATGTCAGCATATTACCAAAGTCGATTGCTCCAAAAATTATGTATATTTGGAGTTGTCAATTTTTTTCATATAAGTTCCTAATGCGCAGGATGTAATAAGCCAATAAAAAAAAAACATAGAAGTCGACATGTCAATGTGTTCACGCCAGCCACGGATCTATTCTGTGACATAAGTACCGTTTTACAAAAAATGTAAGTATAATTATGATAAACGGCTATTAATAGATGAAACATTATTAAGGGCCAAGTTGACCGAATAGATAACGTCTGATTATCTAAAAACAGCTGTTTAAAACACATTTTTGAACCCCAAGTCCCTGTGTACTCATATGTCGCTCGCGGTTAGTATTAACACTCCCAACCTTTGCATTCAGGTCCCCCATGACGATGATGATGTCTTGCTTTTTTATGCTCTTACGGGTGGCGTTGAGGGCATTGTAGAAGTCATCCTTGGTATCCTCAGGTGATCCATTGGTTCGGGCGTAGCATTGGACAATGGAGATCTACCGGGCTCTTGAATTGAAACGGGCATACATGATCCGGTCTGAGATCTGTTTCCAGTCCAAGAGACTATTCTTGGCTGGTTTAGAAAGGAAGAGCCCCACGCCATACTCGCGCACATCTTCCTCACTTTCTTTACCAGAATATAGCAATGTCAAGCCCCTGGACGTTCTCAGCTCCCCAAACCCGTTCCTCCTCACTTCGCTTAGACCGAGTATCTGCAAGTTGTAGTTAAGCATTACTGCTTCTGCTTGGGCTAGTCGGCTGTCATCGCTATGCGTGCGTACGATCCAATAAGCATTTCGTGTCCGTTTTTTCATGCCAAGTCGTCGGTAAAAGGTCGGTCCGGTTTCTATCTGTTTCAGTTTCAAGAATCAATTATTGTCGGGCAAGCAGGTGTAATCACCTGCTTGCCCGACAATAATTGATTCCCCCCGCTAGCTAGCTATTGATTAGCCCCGCTATCGGATGTGCTCTGTTTTGTTTCGGGTATCCTGCCTAGTAAGGTGATTTTGTTTTAAGGCGCAAAATATTCGCCCTTCGCGCGCGCGGCGGCGGGGTTGCAGCAGGTACCAGGGAGAACGACGGGGACATGGATGACTCGGACTGGCTAGGGTTCTGCTTTATACGGTACTCCGCCACGGGTACAGCAGAAAGTATTTTTGGCACTTTATAGGTAATGCTTCTCTCCCCAAAAGTGGGGATAATTTCTTTTTTCATCGTCTACCCCATCGTTGAATAGGTTTTTTAAAATGACTTGGTGTTCGTACACAGTGCAATAGCGTCGGGTGGCGCGTTCTGCGGGGCATCAAGCTGCCGACCAACGCGGCGGGCGTCTACTGTGGCCACTCACGTATAAATAAATGCATGTGTTTGACATGAACGCTGCACGCGCCGCCCCGCCGCACGCTCGATTCGAGCGGCCAGTGTTCGTACACTTAGCTGGGGTTGCTCTTGCTAATACTACCTTCGATTTAATGCTCCATTTACGAAATATTAAACTTTAAAGTGCAATTTTTTCTTCCAGTAGGGCGTCTCCCCCCCCCCCCCCTTCTAAAAGCTAAACTTCTGGCTTGAAAAATCTGGAAAAAATTATCCTAATAGTGCATTTTATTAAATTTAAAGGAAAATTATAGCGGTTAGGATAACTTTATTAGTTTAGCAGTAATGGTCGTTGAACTTGGGTGTTGGATAATTTTGTACCAAATACAAAATCTTTAGTGACTGAGATGAAGTAGTTGCTTGTTTAAAACGAATAAATACTTGCATTGAAAAACAATCGAAACTAAAAAAAAAACATAATAAATTATCTTATGCCGCTAGATGGCGCTGTACCAACGGGTTCGTTCCATACTGTGATAACGGGCTACTACGGAAGTCCTACACTGCGCGAGGCCGGTTTTTTTTGGTCTTTCTCTGCTCTTATACCCCATCCACATTCTCTCACATTTTCCTCATTCCTCCGCATCACATGCGGGCATTTCACGACAACCGATTACCACACAAGTTTTCAGTCACCGGCGCCTTTTTCAGACTTCCTCTTATGTACTAAATTAGATAGGTACCCACCTACTATCCGCAAAATCAATGCTCGCGTGATGTGCTGTTTGGGCACCCTTGTGCTGATATAACCGTTGCTGGCTTGCAACACTGATATCAATTATATCAAACAGGGATAATTCCTATAATACGACATCAGCCTTGATACTCGTATCATTTCTTAACCAATATTTGTCGTCGATCTGCAAGATTCAACATAATACTTACTTTACACTATCGCTATCGGATTAAGGCACAGTGGGCATTTGCCCACTGTGCCTTAATCCGATAGCGGGGCTAATCAATAGCTAGCTAGCTAGCTAGCGGGGGGAATCAATTATTGTCGGGCAAGCAGGTGATTACACCTGCTTGCCCGACAATAATTGATTGACTGAAACTGAAACAGATAGAAACCGGACCGATCTTTTACCGACGACTTGGCATGAAAAAACGGACACGTATTGTTTATTGGATCGTACGCACGCATAGCGATGACAACCGACTAGCCCAAGCAGAAGCAGTAATGCTTAACTACAACTTGCAGATACTCGGTCTAAGCGAAGTGAGGAGGAACGGGTTTGGGGAGCTGAGAACGTCCAGGGGCTTGACATTGCTATATTCTGGTAAAGAAAGTGAGGAAGATGTGCGCGAGTATGGCATGGGGCTCTTCCTTTCTAAACCAGCCACGAATAGTCTCTTGGACTGGAAACAGATCTCAGACCGGATCATGTATGCCCGTTTCAATTCAAGAGCCCGGTAGATCTCCATTGTCCAATGCTACGCCCGAACCAATGGATCACCTGAGGATACCAAGGATGACTTCTACAATGCCCTCAACGCCACCCTTAAGAGCATAAAAAAGCAAGACATCATCATCGTCATGGGGGACCTGAATGCAAAGGTTGGGAGTGTTAATACTAACCGCGAGCGACATATGGGTACACAGGGACTTGGGGTGTGCAACGAGAATGGGGAGCGATTTATTGAATTTTGTCAGAACCACGACCTTACAATCGGAGGAACATTATTCATTCATGGTGAACATCATAAGTACACGTGGAACTCACCCGATGGGGTCACCAAGAACCAAATTGACCACCTTGCCATTAGTTCCAAATGGCGTTCTTCATTGCTTGATGTTCGCAACCGTAGGGGTGCCGATATTGATAGCAACCACCATCTGGTGGTTGCTGAAGTCCGGCTGAAATTTGCAGTAGCCCGTGCAGCTGGAGGACCCGGCAAAATTGAAAGACGGTTCGACATAAACAAACTGCATGACCCAGACACGCGTAAAGCCTTTCAACTCGAGTTGCGCAATCACTTTTCTGTAGTCGATACTGCTCCGGACTCAATAGACGAGGAGTGGAAGCGCATAAAAGTGGCCTATACAGAGACCAGCTCCGCCGTTCTAGGGCACAAATCGACTCACTCTCGGGAGGACTGGATGTCACAACACACGTGGAGCCTGATCGAAGACAGGAGAAATCTTCATCTGAGACTTTTAGAAACCCATAACGACGCCATACGGGCCGACCTTAACATCCAATACCATCAGAAACGCAAAGAAATCTACCGCAGTACCCGCAAAGACAGGCGACAGTGGGCTGATGGTATTGCTGATCGTGCTCAACAAGCTGCAAACACCGGCAACTTGAAGGAGCTGTACAAATCTACAAAACCCTGGCAGGTAACAGCAGGTCAAAGAAAAAGCCGCTGAAGTCCAAAGATGGTCAGCTCATTGTGACATCAGAAGGACAGCTGCTACGCTAGCGTCAACTTTGAGGAGGTCTTCCGTTTGTCAGCTACATCAGCGCCTGACGCGGTGCAAGTCAATCCCCCACCATCCCAACATGGAACCACCGACAGCCTCTGAAGTTGCGGAGGCAGTCCGTTCTTTGAAGACAGGCAAATCACCAGGACTCGACCTGATAACGGCGGAAATGTTACAAGCTGACTTACCCTGCGCAGTCAACGTTCTGACGCCTCTTATTTAAAAGATCTGGACCGCTGAAGAGCTTCCTGACGATTGGAACAAAGGTCTTATCATAACTGTTCCTAAGAAAGGTGATCTTAGCCAGTGCGATAACTGAAGAGGTATTACACTGCTCTCGATTCCCTCTAAGGTTTTCTGCAAAATCATCCTGGATAGACTGTCGAAGGCCGTAGATCCTCTTCTACGTAGGGAAAAGGCTGGTTTCCGCTCGAACCGCTCATGTACGGACCAGATCAAAACCCTCCGTATCATACTGGAACAGGCATCAGAATGGCAGAGGGAGATTTATCTAACCTTTGTAGACTTCGAAAAGGCCTTTGATACGCTGAAGTGGTCTAGCATCTGGTCCCGCTTACTGGAAATTGGAGTGCTGCCGAAAATCATCCGTTTGTTGGAGAGTATCTACAAGAAGTATTCTTGTAAGGTAACCCATGACGGCCTCATCTCGGATGACGTAGCAGTACACGCGGGTGTCCGCCAAGGCTGCCTCCTGTCACTGCTTCTCTTCCTAGTTGTCCTTGACGGAAGTATGCTTCGCATCTCTGAAAACAGGCGCCGCTGCATAGAGTGGAGACTATCCAACGTCTTGGAAGACTTGGACTACGCCGATGACCTATGCCTGCTGAGTCATACCCGCGCCGATATGCAAGCAAAATTGAACAATCTACAGCAGGAGGCGGCAGAAACCGAGCTTAAAATAAATATCAGGAAGACCCACGAGATGAGAACTGGGGTGAAGAATCACCCACCGTTGCTGATTGGCACAGAGGCAGTGGCACGCATCCACAAATTCACTTACCTCGAGAGCGTCGTGGCAGAGACTGGGGGCAGTGAAGAGGATATCGCTTCACGGATCGCCAAAGCCCGAGCAACCTTCGCACAACTGAGACCTGTTTGGCAGTCACGGAAACTGACCCGAATTAAACTCAAGATATTCGGGTCAATGTGAAATCCGTGCTGCTTTACGGGTGTGAAACGTGGAAGGTCACAAAGGAAATCTCACGCCATATCCAAGTTTTCGTCAACCGCTGTCTTCGTCGCATTCTCGGAATTTACTGGTCCAAGACCATCTCCAACATAGAGCTGTTAGAGGAATGCCACGAGAGCCCTATCGACCGCCAGATCAAGCGTCGCATGTGGAGATGGATTGGCCACACGCTCCGAAGGGACCCTGACCACATACCCAAACAAGCTTTGGACTGGAATCCCCAAGGAAAAAGAAAGCGTGGCCGTCCCCGTCAAACCTGGCGTCGCACCGTGTTGGCAGAAGCGGCGAGCATCGGAATGACGTGGAGCGAGGTGAAGCGTGAAGCTCAAGACCGATCACGATGGAGGACATCTGTGGACGCCCTCTGCCCCGTCTAGGAGACATAGGACATTAAGTTACATGTAGGGGGAGCTACCCTAAAAAAAGATTTCCAAAATTTTATTTTATCACTTTGTCGGCGTTATTGATATAGGTATACACCTCTACAAAATTACAGCTTTATAGTATATGTCTCGGCACGAAACTCTAGCGCTGACCGTTACTGCGCAGAAGTAAAAAATAAGAATGTCTTGGGGAGTGCGTTGCGCCGATTGGCTCTCCAGTCGTAAAACACGCGCAGATATCCTCTCCACGTTTCGTTCAGCGCTAGACTTACGTGCCGCGACCTATACCAACGGTCTTTTAGCAAAACCTCGGACAGACAGACGGACATGACGAAACTATAAGGGTTCCTTGTCAGGACTATGGAACTCTAAAAGGCCATTCTCATTTCAGCAAACATAAAATGTGCTAAAGTGTTAGAAAACGAAATATTGAATTAATATTAAATTTAATATTGCACAATTTATCGAAATTATCTATACTGTTATGATTTTTATTAAAAACTACAAAACTTAAATATATATTTAAAATCATCATCAAAAACTGACGAAAAGTCACCTCCATGTCGTGTGCAAAGACGATTTAGGATGATACAGACCAAAAATTAAATACATTTTTTCAAATTAATAAACTAACTGATATTATTTCACGATTACAAATGAAATAAAGTTCCTAAAAAACGCAAAAAAAATACAATATAAAAAAAAAAATGCTTTTTATAATTTGAAACCATTTGTGCAAGGATGTTTAGTCACCTCCATAAATAAATTTATTGAACACAGCCATAATGAATTAAAAAAAGTGTACAATAAGTATACATTTAAATAATGTCTGTCAGATATTATAAAATAATGAGCTATCATTACCGTTACTTACGTATTTATCATCGTTTATTATAATCAGAAATTAAGGTTTTGAAAAAACGGCAATTACGTTTAAAATGTCACTTCCACGGATGTGTTCCAACTAAATGACGCCTTAGATAAAAATATCATAGATCAAAATATGTTTTATTCAATTTTACTTCATTAAAATTTTAAAATTATGTCACTGCCATGGACTTAGTACCTACTTACACGGAGGTGAGTTTTTTTTTTTCGCGAAAACGACAGTGAAAACAGCTTGGCTCGTGCTTGATACACGTTGTAGGACATGGTAGGTACCTACCTTTCATTTGAGACCACTTGGATCATATCAAAAAACATTTTTTTATAGAGAATTTCGAGTCACATTTTGAGAATGGCCCAAAAACGATGGATGGACTGTGTAAAGTGTGATGATATGGCAAGAAAGAAGGTGTCTGATGAGAATACGAGTAATAGAGAAGTAGGTATGGAAGATGACATGCTGCGCCGACCACAAATGAATTGGGATAAGCGCAAGAGAGTGATGAGGTGGGTATCTAATTTTCTTTAACGGTAGGTTATCCAGTTGATACTAATTTCATCTCTATATCTCTCATCACCTGCCTAACCTTTTCACGACCATGTTGCGGTCGGCTTACAGACTAAACGAATGCAGCTGAAAAGGACCAGTATTTTACATTGTGCGACTACCTATCTGACCTTCACAACCCAGTTAGTACTGGGTAATACGATACCCCTTGTTAAAATTGTCAGACTAAACGAATGCAGCTGAAAAGGACCAGTATTTTACATTGTGCGACTACCTATCTGACCTTCACAACCCAGTTAGTACTGGGTAATACGATACCCCTTGTTAAAATTGTCAGACTAAACGAATGCAGCTGAAAAGGACCAGTATTTTACATTGTGCGACTACCTATCTGACCTTCACAACCCAGTTAGTACTGGGTAATACGATACCCCTTGTTAAAATTGTCAGACTAAACGAATGCAGCTGAAAAGGACCAGTATTTTACATTGTGCGACTACCTATCTGACCTTCACAACCCAGTTAGTAATGGGTAATACGATACCCCTTGTTAAAATTGTCAGACTAAACGAATGCAGCTGAAAAGGACCAGTATTTTACATTGTGCGACTACCTATCTGACCTTCACAACCCAGTTAGTACTGGGTAATACGATACCCCTTGTTAAAATTGTCAGACTAAACGAATGCAGCTGAAAAGGACCAGTATTTTACATTGTGCGACTACCTATCTGACCTTCACAACCCAGTTAGTAATGGGTAATACGATACCCCTTGTTAAAATTGTCAGACTAAACGAATGCAGCTGAAAAGGACCAGTATTTTACATTGTGCGACTACCTATCTGACCTTCACAACCCAGTTAGTACTGGGTAATACGATACCCCTTGTTAAAATTGTCAGACTTTCGGGCCACTGACTACCTGTAACAACTGTCAAAGATCTAGAAATGACGACCGGGGCTAACGGCTTAACGTGCTTTCCAAGGCACGGAGGAAACTCCGAAGCTCGGTGTGTATGTAGGGGAGATGTAGGTAATGAGGATCACTTAAGCGAGAATTGAAATAAAACCATATCTATTAATCAACTATTTATTGTTTTGCTCTTATAATAAACTTTACTTATTTAACTATCAATTGAGATCAACTTTAATCACTTCGGCTTAGCAATTTTGGAAAAATAAAGATTAAAAAAAAAAGTACGATTGATCACCATTGTCAGCATCGGTTGGCAATGGTGATCAGCATTGTGGACAATGGTGATCAATACATTTCGCTCACAAAATTGCGAGCAGAGTCCCACCCAGTGCAGTCGGCAGCTTTATCTGTCTCCCTAAGTCGTACTTTCGGCATCTACAAACAAAAATACATTGTTTCATCGAAGTTAGGTAGTGTGGGCAATGAGGGTCACTAGGAATCACCTGACTACGATTACCTACATGGGCGAGAATGAGAAAAAAAATATTCTCACAAAAAATTTGAAGATACAATAAAAATCTGGGTTTTGAATTGCAATCTAAAGTGTTACGATTATACATATCACACGTACAGAAAAAAAGATGTAGTTTACCTTCGAATGTATCTACTCGAAAAATTAGATCAAAATGGCGCGAAATCTTCTTACATCTGTTTCTCACCAGCGCGTCGCGCGAACTAACTGAGTCCCTGCCCGCGCACGGGAATGATGTAAAGCTAGCGCGTAGGTATTCTGGTATCACTTGCTCGCGATTGGATTTTGTTATTTTGTGGTGACCACCATTGCCAACTGACTCCGATTACCTACATCTCCCCTACCTACATAATGGGTGATCGCCAATTTCTGACCAGCCTAGGCAAGCGTGGCATAGGTATATGTGTTGTGTCAAAGTACCTACACAATGAAAAGATAAATCAGAAAGCGCATCAATTCCATAAGCCGCGAAAAATAATACCTAGACAGAAAAAGAGGGTAACCATGGAGCATTTTAAAAAATGCTCTAAAATTATCCCTTTACCGTGTCACTCATTGATTCACGAATAATGGGCTATAAACGTTTCCTAAATATTTTCGCCCTAATTAGCTGCAATGAAGCCTTGCCCCGCGGCATTGCTTGACAGGAGACGCCGAATGCACGCGCTCTAGACAGATGTGAATTAGACAACTTAATACCACGATACTTTGTTTTTCATTGCTCTGAATGGTTTTTTCTTTTCCTTCGAAATACATTACCGGTTTTGATAGCCACAAATGAGATGAACGTGTTTATAAAACAGCAATGTATTCGGAATCCAGTGAATGTGCGTAAATGACTATTCTGCGTTACCACTCGCTAGTATTTCAACTGTTGCAATTTGTGATTGGCGGAAATCTTCAGCTAATTTCCGAGTATAAAATTATTGCCAATTTAGATGATTTTAGGAAATGTAGGTATCGTATTTCTAGAATCTACACTGACACAAAGATTAGAGGTCTGGCGATTTTCAGAGTTATTTGTTGAAGAGAAAAAGCCAAAACATTCAAGAAATGATGCTGATGATTTGGAGTTTTAAGTTGATTTTGCAAAAAAATGACTATTCTGCCTACCTACTTTATTTTTGAGCCTGCCAACTCGTTCTACTATTATAACTGAGGAGCAATGATTCAATAAAAAGGTACCTATCTGATTGAATGTCACGTTGTATAATTTCTAAATATCGAGAGTAGTTAAAACAGTGTCGGTAGGGCAAGTAAAGCATAGTGTTACATCGATAACAAACTTCTAGCAGCTAAGATGTCGGCTGACGTAATGTATGTCGGTCTCCACCTCAGAACAATCTGAAATACCGACGGCGTGTGTGGGAGTGCTTCGTTTAACGAAAGAGCGGCAGTCCATCAGGAGCAAGCGAGACAGCGCTATACAGAGTGAGGAGCACAGCACAATACGCTGCCCGTGGGAAATGCACAGTAGTGGTCAGATCAGAGTGCGCGCGCGCCGGCCCAGTGCACGTATTATTGTATTGGAATCTCTACTGCTCACAACAGCTTATGAGATTATGTTCGAAGAATGGACACCGGTTTTATATCAACGACGCAAGATTCAATTTTGTGTTCACATTTTTTCGAACTTCAGTTATCGTTTTTGTATTGAAAGTTATATAGGTAGTTCCGTCGGGTACCTATAATGCGATGATTTTTTTTAGCGATCGATTGAGGTTTCTGCGGCGGTCTTTCGGTCAGGATGCAAATGTGTTTACGGAGTTTGTCGGCACACGCCTATAATAAAAGAAATACATGCTTTAATAAACACGTTTTCATGATGCTGCACGTAATGAGCAGATTTACTCGGATGCCCGGCAGTTTTATAATCATATCTGATGATAATGTTGAGCTCAATTAATTAAGCGACTTTAAGGTTTTGACTTTGGTATTTTTGATAAAGTTGTATCAATTACGATGGATAAGTAAACATGGGTCAAATTGCAAATAATTAATACTTTTCACTCGCTGGATATAAAGACATTTAAATGCAGATAGACACCTAAAACGTCGTGATTGGTTTATAAACTTTCGAAGAAAAGTGGTTTAATAGTTTTCAACGTCTCATTAGAGACGGGACTCAACCTACACAAAAATCTATTGGACTAACTAACTGCAAAATGTGATTTTTATATTTCAATTTACAGTCGTAAACTTAATAATACCGTCGAGAATTTCTCCCGCCCATCACTATCAATCAGAATCGCCTGTAATTCGAAGTTAACACCTACGCACGCAGTAAAACAAAAACTATAATAGAACATAAAGATCTCGCATTTATTCCTCACTTCCGAACGAGATTTATCGTAAATACAATCAATTATTTGTTACATAATTAAGTATGCTATAAAAATAAGGGTCATTTTCCTTTAAGTTGTTGGTTGGTGGTTCTTTTATGTAGAGAGGGACAATAGTGCTTGAAACAGGGGTGGGATGGTATCGATACATATCTTAATTAGGCCGCACAAGGCGATCATCGATTATTTTTTCTTGTATCCGGCCGATTCCGGCCCGCCTGGCCGTGACTAATATTTGTAGAGACGGATAAAAATACTAATTTCTTATTTGGGATGTGTCTTTTTGTGTCAAGTGTGATTTGGTTATAATAGGGAATTCTGCTTCATTGAGTTTTGGATTTACCCGTGGTTATGAATGAGCGTCACCTGAATTCAGAGTCGTATAGGTACGCGGGTAATTCCTATATTCCCATAGTATAAGCTATTGTTTTTTCTAGTTGTGTGCAAAATATATTCGCCAGAAATTCAGATACAAATGGATCACTAATTGTGCTGCCAGTACAGTACCTGAGTACTGTCCTTTGATTTTATCTACCATTCCAGCTAGGAACAACATGGTTGACTACGTTACCTACCTCGTAGTTAGGCATCTGCTTAAGAATGGAAGCATTTTCTTCATCTGAAGAAAATGCTTCCATTCGTCCAATTAATTTCAGAGAAGTTTTTCTTCATATCAAGCTTTTTTGTAAGTATATACACCTATCAGTTTGTAAAATACCTACCTAGGTGCTTGCATTTGCACCTACCAATTTAAAATATTCATTTATATGAATGAAACCCTTATAAAACGTGAAAATAAACTGTCGAACAAAAACAAATTCAGTAGTGGTTTGCTATTACCATTTCAATTAATACAACACAAATAGACGCTGCATTCTTCTGTCAGCTTACCGCCCTAACTCTTTGGAATAAGGTTTACTATCGCATTAATTCACTTGAATACTAACCAGGGCAGTTGGAGTAATAAAATAGTTAAAACGTGAGAATCCCTGCAGAGAGCGCGGCATACTCTGCTTCTGCGAATATATCGTTTTGCATAGTTATTTGATGGTTTTATCGATCGAAATATAAGCTGGCCTGAAATGCTTACATATTAATTAGGTATTATTGTGCATAATTGACGCATATTTAGTGCATGAGTAGTGTGGACTTTCCTATAACGATCCAATTTATGAAAGAGCCGAGTCAGAAATCAAAATTAGTCTGTAACTCCCCCCAAAATTGTTTTTCAAATGAAAAGATTTACACAAAAACAGCAAAACTAAAAAGCAAATCAGTTTTTGGACCCGATCGTCAATCTAACCGGAGTGTCTCATAACTACCTACAGCTTAGCTTTTACCAGGTTTCAGAGAAGTAATGCTCCATCGTGTTTCAGTCGGACATAGCCTGGGGCACTTTGCCGTGGGAACACTCGGGCCGTCTTGGATTAACTCCCGTCAATGGACGAGGTTTAACTCCCTTTAATCCGAATTTAGTGCCGTTATTAATGTTTGGTTTTGATGGTAGAATATCGGTTTTGTTGTTTACAATTATTTTTGTGTCTGTTGGAAATATTTTGTTGAAAATGTCTTAGGTTGTTTATCGAAAATGCTTCAAGAATTTTTGGGTTCTTTTGCGCTAGTGGGGTAACTAGCTTTGGTGCTTACTTAGAAGTAGGTCCCTTTAACTATATGCAATCAATAGAATAGCTGCTGGATGGACTTTATACTATTAGGGACTTGTCACCTTTTTAAATTGTTAAAAGAGCTACTCTCTCTTGTAGATCAACCGTAAAAGCACTACCAATAACCAATCAATAACGTAAGCATCATCTATCTAAGTTTAGAACACTGACGAAATCATTAAAAAATGACTCGAAAACCTTTATTTCATCAAATCAATCAGTCACAATGAATCAATAGCAAACATCATCTCATTTACATCCAAACTGCCGATTATAATAAACAGGACAAACACCAAGATGATTTTGGATGTCCAATCAATTGGTGTTGACAGATATGGCCGTTATTTGCCAAATTTTGACCATAAAATGTGAAAAGCCTTACGATCAGATTCATGGATTGGTATTTCTCAATCGATCGGAGAGTTGATTGTGTATTTCATTAATAAAGTTGATTTGGAAACTAGATTTTGCTGACGAAATCTTTTGGTGATATATGTTCGCTGATTAGTCGTACACTAAAAGTGATAAAGCTGATGGGTTATTTGATTGTAGACGATTCGGGGTGTAAAAGTCTTGTGGTAGTTACAGTTATCATCATCATCATCATCAGCCTATAATGTTCCCACTGCTGGGACACGGCCTCCTCTCAATGAGAAGGGGAATGGGCTATAATCCACCACGCAGGCCCAGTGCGGGTTGGTAGATGTCACATGTCTTCGAATTTTTGGTTCTAGGACATGCCGGTTTCCTCACGATGTTTTCCTTCACCGTTTTGAGAGCAGTGGTGATAAAATAAATTACACAAAGTAATGCCCTGTCTGGGTTCGAACCCACGACTTACTGTTCGTAAGTCGGGGCCACCACCACTGGGCCACCGCTGCTCTACAGTTATCATAAAAATATATTTAGATTGTTATAGGCGATACCTGTTACCTACACTTGCTAACTTATCTATTGGTTGTGGAGGTCAGATTGGTGGTAGCGCTAAGTAAAATATTGGTATTTAGCTGCATTCGGTTAGGCTGGGAACGTGGGAACAGACCCAAACATGGTTGGGAAAAGGCTACGCAGATGATGAAGTTGCCTACACTTGAAGTAAAGTGAAAATTCAGAAACTGATTAGATATTTACCTATTAATAAAGTTCTTCTGATGTCTTCGCAGTTCGCCTCTTGTCTTTGCTCGGGAAATCATTCGAATAAAATGCATCCTTGTAGGGTCTTCATTCGTCTTTCGATGTGAATGGGAATATGTAGGTTCAAGTAGGCTTTTCTGTAGTAAAAGTGGAAGAATCTACTGAATTTTTAGAGCCTCTTTTGTTTTCGGGATATTTAGGCAATCAGTCTGAAAAACTTCTATTGAAATTTGTATATTGCGGTCTTGCAGTGTGATTATTTGTGGAAGAAATATTTAATTTAGCTATTTCTTTTCTTTAAGGTCAAGTTGACAGTTGTTTATCTTGTTATAAAAACGTATATCGTGTTGTCATATTAAATAGTAAAGATTTAAGGCTTTATATCATTAAGAAATATTAAAAAGTGTAAAATATTTATGTTTAAATGATTGAATGAATCAAATTGCACGTGATTGTAGTTTCACAGTATCTGATGAATAAAATTGTTTATTTAATCAATTTAAATTTTTAAATCGATTAAATAAACAATTTAATAAAAAAGAAACTCAAAGAAAGTGTAAAATCATAAGTGCTGATTTGTATGATGATTACCATGATTTAAGGAAAAGATTAAGCAGACCTATCTTTTTATAGATTTAATTTATAATACCTAGTAGTCGCTGCAAGACACCGGTTGTTTATTTAAGAAGTGTTATTTAATGCTAAATGTAGCCTTAAAGTGTTTAATTTATTTTATTAGTTACATGGTGATGAAATCAAATTGTTTATATTTAGCACAGAATTCGTGACTTACTATATGGAGATCGAATAACATTGAATTTTCCACGTAATTTTTCCGTTGGTGGCACTAAGTTGATATTTCTTCTTTCTTTGAAAATGTTTGAGTACTCAGTTGGTTATTAAATGACTTAATAACACTTAAGTGGCAAGAATTTATTAAGTAAGGAATGAGTATAAGAAGTTTAAAAGTGGCGTCTCTTACAGAATAAATCAAAGGTGGTCGTCTGTCTTGGTATGGACATTTGTGATGAGGAGGGATGACATACAGGGTGCAAAAGACCTCATCACGAAGCCTTTAATCAAGCATACTGTACATCAAACTAAGTAACTTTACGCAAAAAGTAATAATTCTTTTTGGTGTGAAAATTCATGTTTTGTGGTAGAACTCAATGTAACGCACTCAAAACATTGTGCTGATGGATGGATTGAATAGTACGGGGTCGTGGAGGTGTTTAAAGTAAAAATCTAACATTAAAAACTGGTCAAAAAGTTGGAACTTTGACTTTCTTCGTAACTAAAAGGTTACCAGCTATTATGGTGTAGAACAAAAAAATGATCGCAATAACGGGGAGAACAAGTGCCTTTCGTCTTCGTTAAGAGGTGTTTAACACCCTTTATATGTGGCTAAAAGAGTGATAGATTTAAGATGGATGGAGAAGGAGAAGGATAAAGGAAAGATGGATGGAAAGCGTAAGGAATGATATGAAAGGAACAGGAGTAAATGATGCAGTGATGTCTGACAGGGGAGAATGGAAAAAAAAACAGGTTACGCCGACACCAAGTAGAATTAAATAAGGACAGGAAGATCGAAAAAACGTGCATATTCTGAGACCAAAGTATAGGCTCTAAAGACGAAATAAAAACACACGCGTAAAACACCTAATAAATCCATATTTGGACAAGTCGAGAACACTTCAGTCACATTTAAAATGTTTGCACTTCAAACAATGTAAAGGCAGGGTCCGAGAACATTAAAACGTAAAAAGATACTTTTGTCATCATTTAAATAATGTATCGATATATTGTAATCCGATGAGGGATATCAACAGTATGATATTTCGCGAGACAACCTTATATTGATATAATTTAGTTATAATATGAAACTTTGTGAGTTGTCGCACTAGTTAGCGGGCGTGACTTCGTTTGATAATGGGAAATAGAAACTGTACTGCCACTGTTTGTAACCAAGATATCCTGAGTTAAAGCGTGTGTCGGTGAAGCTGATTTTATCCAGGGGGACAAACACAGCTTTTTCAGGGGTCAATTGCTGTGAATAGCTGAAAAAGCTGTGTTCATCACAAAATCTAGATTAGACACCATCGATCCTTCCCCAAATGAGATCAGATATTTGCAGTACAGAGATTTGCAAGTGTACATTTATTGGAAGTCCAGAAAGCAAATTTTACATTACGTTGCATAACGAATGGTTTTCTGCAGTTCAGGACATACGTCATCTATAATATTATGAGCATTATATCATACATCTCAAATTTCCGCATAAAAAAAAAAAAAACAAAAAAACCATTCCCATACTCCAAGTTATTTCCTCATATCAGTGAAAACCCTGTTATTCAGCGGATGTGTCGTACCTCACAGGAAGTCTTTGTTTGGCGTCGACAAAGTTTCCACGTCGCGTCGCCTCAACATACAGACAAACAAGTAACCAAAATACGAACATAATACGCGTTCTGAGAACAACGTGGAAAACCGATAGGGTGCATTTATAGCCTTTACTTAATGTAACACCAACTTTTGTTTGCTGCTGAAATTTCGCACTGCCATACAAAATGTAACTCTATGTCTTCTGACATAAGTCTGACGTGTTTTGATGGTAGGGTTTTTCGGGTACGATTTTTTATTGTGCGAATGTTATTGTCGCTCATCGTTGGTGGTGACATTTCGCAAATAATGTCGCAAGTTACCGCGACCACCGACATAAGTCGGAACTTTTGTGGCAGGCGCGATGGGAGGCCGTTGACTTGTTAAGATGAATTAATTGTTTTTTTTTAATGGCTCCTCGTAAATACGTTTTGTAGATCAAATACTGAGTGTTTTGGGATAAGTGATGGATCGGTTGTTTATTTGTGGAAAAGCTGTGTTATTGTTCGCCTTTTGCGTCCCTGTCTTTTTCGGGAGAACAGACATTAGCCATAAGTAGGAGGCTAGAAGATAATGCTAATCTGAAGGTCATCTAAGAATAGGCTTGTGTGAAAAAATCTAATTAGTCAGTCAGTTAGATTATCAAAAAATATATAACCCGTATTTTTTCTTTTGTTACGTAAACCAAAATTGACGACGTTTTTAAAATTCTTAATACGTCACGCCGTGGTATAATTTTTGTGTGTTCTGACGTCACGAGCCCACACTCCCGAGTTTTGATGCGTTTTGACTTTGTCAATATTCATTGATTTACAAAAACAAAAAATACTTTTTCCAATACTCTAACTGACGGACTAAATAGATTTGCAATTTATTGATGGTAGAAACCTATTGTTTCAATTAGAAAATAGGAAGAAATTGACACAATGACGAGCACCATTGTGGCAATGGGAATGTAAAGTTCAGAAGCGGATTAGGTACAGGTTGATTATTTAAGCATGAACCAGGATGTTAACCAATTCACTTGTGGAAGTGAAAGCTACCTAAGCAGAGAAGCAAACCGACAATTATCTATGAAAATGAGCAGGGAACTCAACACACAGAGTAAACCCGCCTATGACAGTTGATCGTCAAATCCAGGACACCACCTACCAACAAACACAACAGTTAAAAATCATCACGGACCCGATAAATCCCGAACGACACACGAACGATGATTCATAACGCTACAATCACTAGTCGCCACGTTACATGACATGCGCAAGCGCTTATTTATACCCCTTTATCGGATGACGTCCGCATAAAGGCAGCCGCTCGAAATAATAGGGGGACAGGCAAGCCATTGTACGGAACATGTTCAACCATTCATACGATGAGTAAAGAAGAGTAATGCCTCGCAATAGTCATAATTTTAGTATACGTAGTACAAAGTAACGCCGACTTTACCGGCTTGTAGTGTTATTGGGTTTTTTTGTTGGTATGTCTTCAGCGGAGTGTTTTGGGGTGTGCCTGAAACCCGAGTAAAGATGCAGCCTCCAGCAACGTGTGTTGCCAATAGATAGATGGTCGATCTTCTGCTGTTTTTTTGCTAAAAAAAGTATAGGGGTCTACTACTCAATAAAGTTTCACTGTTGTACAACGCACAGCCCGAACTGCTGGTTCTTTTTGTCCCACTGGTGGGCAAAGGCTTCTCCCAATTCATTCCACGAACTAGCCTTCGTGATACGCATCCAGGTCGTCTCGCTACCGCTTTCTGGGCCAGTTTGTTGAGTTTAGAACCTTGAAATTTTGCACTTGAGTTTTTGTACCGAAAGCGAGTAATGAAGGATTTTTGAGCATTCTCCCCCTGAAAGGTTACATAGGGAATTCAATTGTGAATAGTGGTTTTAAATGCAGTTTGTGTGAAATAAATAACGGATTGGAAGTTCTTGCTCCTCCTTTTAACCGGTGCACGGTGTACTATCGAGGACACTCCCGCCTGACCACCACTAAGCTTATTTTTGCTTGCACTCGCAACATAGAAACGCTCTCTAGCCCCGCCCCGTTGACTTTGTATAGAAATAATGAATGAAAAGATACCGAATCGTACGAGCGCACTGACGACGCACGCCAAACGAGAGTTATTGTTATTTTGCGCGCCAAAGTTAAGGCTTTTATAATAGGCCCAAATTTTAAGGGGGTGTGGCTCGGCGCCTTCGCATGGTTAAGCGAAAAAAATTTAAAATGGTCAGGCGGAAAAGACCACGATAGTACGTTAAACAGTCCCCAAATATTGTGCTCGGTTATTTTTTCTGCGTGCAACACCTGCCTTAAACCAGGTTAGTGTAACCAGAAAGTAATATGACGTACCGGTGACGGATCTTTGTTACTCAAAGTGGATGACAGAACTTTTGGGTCAGCGAGTCTTGGTAGTTATGGCCTATTCAGGTTTCAGCTTCATAAAATACTTATCAATAGGGAATATGCATGATTTTTTTTAATTATTTCGATACGGAATGTTAAAGTACTATAAAAATAATGGCAAAAAGCGAAAACAAGACATAAATCGGCCAAACAACACAAAAGATATAACCATTTAAACTTTTGTTTCTATCTCTTTCTAGATAAACAGAATATAGTATGGATTTTGTACGTCGACGATTACCGAATGACGTCATTCGCTGTATGCACGGATCTCTCTGTCTAATCAGCAGTTTCAAATGCTTATAACTTAGATTTTTTTTTAATATAAAAAAAATAATTTCACTTTGCCTGATGTTAATTACGCTTTGTTTAGAGTGATAAAAAAACATGCATATACCCTATTGCCAGTTGTCACATCTGACTGGGATATTTTAATTCCCTAAAGACAAGTAAAAAGAATTTGACTTCCCCAACTTATCTAGAATATTCCATCGAAAAATCACTCGTCACAAAATACTTTTGGGTATTCAAAGCTGACAGTATAATATTGTTCTGATTGACTTGAAACTTATTGCAACATTTGTGAGTTGCCATTTTGTCTATTCGTGTAACCGTCACAGAAAATAGTATTAAATGTCAACCGAAGTGAACGGATGACATTTGAAGTACCAAACATTTTGATTTTTTGCTATACTCAAAGTTCAAATAACCACAAACCTAGGGACCTAACCTCGTAAATCAAATGAGAGCAGAATCTTTAAATTATATATACTATACTAGCAACTACTGAATGATCTGTGACTGAACGTCTATTTAAGTAGTCGGAAAATCATAAACAATAGGTATCTTATAAGAACTTGCACTTTATGAGATTTGTCGGGGTCCTCCGCATTTTTATCTTGTTAAAGATTGCAATGATATATCAAACTTTTCATCATCATCATCATCATCCCCAGCACGACACCCACTACTGGGTATTGGCCCCTCTTTGCTTGTGCCAAGCTTCACTTTATTGTGACAGCCATCTAGGATACTCCGGTGATTTCAAAAATGTCGTCTGCCCATCAAACTCTTACACTTGATGTTTCCTTAACCCCACAGTTTAGGGAAAACTCAATGTCAAAAGAGTCAGTCAAAGACATTCAAATATTTACGAACGATAGAATGGGACAAGACGAAGAAAAACGTAATCCAAAAACTTGTTACTACTTAGTAACAAATTGTTCTGTCTAGTGTCATCCGCCCTCTTGTCAGGTAGCATTCATGTGTCAAAATTGAAAATGTTCGGGTTCAAAATTTTTGTATGACATTATTCCCAATGTCCGCTCTATACTTAATTCTTTTAAATCTCTTTGGTACCTATCATAGAAGAACTTGTACTTTACGAGACATGTCGGGGTCCTCCACATTATTTTCTGGTTTAAGATGTAATGATATATAAAACTTTTCATTATCATCATCATCCCCAGCACGACACCCACTGCTGGGCCCCTCTTTGCTTGTACCAAGCTTCACGTTCTTGTGATAGCCATGCAGGATATTCCGGCGATTTCAAAAATGTCGTCTGCCCATCAAACTCTTACACTGGATGTTTCCTTAACCGCACAGTTTAGGAAAAACTCAATGTAAGAGTCAGTAGTCGTCATTTTCACCGAAGATGATGTAATCCGTTGGAAACTGATTGCCACTTTGTCTAGGAAGATACTTAATAGAAACAGATTCGACTAACATATTACAATTAAAAACAAGACATTGAAAAGTTAGCCTACATACTTGTGCTTTTTTTATTGAATGAGTGAGGAGTGATTTGATAAAGAATGGAGTAAATGATGCCGTGACGTCTGACAGGAGAGAATGGAAGAAGAAAACGTGTTGTGCCGACCCCCTACATAGAATGGGACCAGGCCACGAATATGATAATGACTTTTTCTTTTTCATTGAAAAACTAGACATAGATAGTTGTGACCAGCTGCACATAGTTTTTAGAGGCTGCCTGAAACCACGCCTTATACAGGATGACTTTTTATCTCTTTCCAAAAAAATTGGTATAATAGGTGAACGGAGTAAAAGCACATGGCATACTTACATAGTTTTCTTATTTTTTTTTTTGCAAAAAAAAAATCTAAATTCAAATCATACGCGTATTGCGTATCATTTGAAATTGTTTCTTTTTTTTTTCAAAATTTCTTTTTTTTGTTCTAATATGAAAAGTTTACTTGAAATTTGTAGCGTTTTTTGATGATGGATCAATTTTTTTCTAAACTGTAGAAAAAAGAAAAAGAAAAACTAAGTATGTCATAACTCATAAGCTTCTACTCCGTTCACCTGATATACCCATTTTTTTTTTTAAAGTGATAATAATGTCATCCGGTATGTATTAATTTAAATTGTAATACCAATCTAGACGGTTTAAAACCGTGTGACAAAAACAGCGTAGTCTAGTATTTTTTACTAACCATTTATTCTAGTGAATTAAAGTTTTTTTTATTCAAAAACTTGTCGATTCTTGTATCGATACGTACAAAAAAAAAGAATAATCTGGCCTTGTCCTTACCCCGGTCCAATGTTATGACTTATTTGTCTCGCCCGTACAGATTTATCGATATTCGAAGAATAAAATCGACTAAATCTGCATAATACATTCATTAAATAACATGTAAATTGATTTTTTGGCGTGGCCGCCTGCTCGGATGACGAAATAGAAGCATATGGACAATAAAATGATAAGGAAGGAAATAAGATGTAAAAAAAACTTAGTTGAAAATGTCATTTGTATAATGATTTGTGTAGACAAGTGTAGATAGCCATTAATATAGTGTTAATTGTTGATGTCGAATCTAGTCGGTTCTGTGCCTTTTTGTAATAATTTAAATATTACAAAATGTTGATTTTCACGGAGAACGATTTGATTTTTAAAGTATCATTTTAAAAGATTTTGTTGGGTTTGTTTGGAGCGTAGATCAGATCCAGATGACAGACAATCTAAAGGGAATTTCAAATTCTTTCAGTAAAATAGACTCGAGAACCAGGGTCACCGATAAAGCCCGAAGAATTGCCAAACTTAAGTAGCAGTGGGCAGGGCACATTGCTCGCAGAACGGATGGCCGATGCGGCCGAAAAGTTCTGGAGTGGCGACCGCGAACGGGAAGACGTTGCGTTGGAACACCTCCCACTAGGTAGACCGATGACCTGGTGAAGGTTGCGGGAATCCGCTGGATGCGAGTCGCACGGGCGACAATTGGGGGAGACGTATGTCTAGCAGTGGACGTCTTTCGGCTGAAATGATGATGATGAAACTAGACTCAATGAAGAAGTAAAATATCGACTGATGTGTTAACACTCACGGAACCCTACAGTGACACATGCGTAGTACAATAAAAGTATTTCAACAACGTTTGTGGACTGCACCCATATAAGATAAATACGTCTCATGATAATTTTTTTGTTATAAAACAAGTGCTCGAATACCTAAAATTAACCTAATCAAATGTAAATATTTTTTTGTAGTTCACACACAATTCCTTGAGGTTTCTTTGCTTTATTTCGCAATGAAACACATAACAATCCTTATTTAAGGAGCCATCAAGAACATAATAACAAGCTAATTAACTAAATAACATTAATTTTGAAGTTCGCAGTGCTAATGATGAGAATCATTAATGGCTTCACATCGACCATTTTACGAAAGACAAAAAAAGATTTAAATTCTTTGACGGTCACCTTATTATATTTTCTTATGTTGTCTTATATTTGGTGTCGTAAATTACACCATCGTTGGTCAGTATTAGCATTTTTATTGTCGCATACAGAATGGGCGAACGATCGTAATTTAATCTTTGGACCGCGAAATTGAATTATTTATTATGTTTAACGGATTGTATAAAAGGTAATTGGGGTTTTCAATGCACACATTATTTGTGGTTAAGTCATCATAGTTATCGTGAGAATTATCTTCATCATTGAGTTAATTCTTTGAATGGTAAGTAATTTTGTAGCTTCTATTTACAAGTAATAAAATAGTCTATTTATTAATAGCTGTTGCCCGCGATCTTTATTCACTTGAAATTATTATGAAAAACATTACTTCTCTTTTTGTACCGGATTTTATTAGCAATTTTGATGGTTTTAATTTTTTTGGCCTAATTATTTCTCTAAAATAAAAATAAGACCTTATAACATCACCTATCTGCCAGCAAAAGACCCGTTATAATTGGTCCATCCATTTCAGAGATTAGCTGGAACAAAATAACAGACAAAATAAAAAAAAAATGTTTTTGTTATGAGTAGCTAACGTATATTTTTATATGCATTCAGTAAAAAGCTGTTTTTGATATTACAAACAGACACTTTTATTTTATTTATTTGTATAGATAGAGAGTTGGTAGACGTTTACAATATAGCATTCTATTCTATTTCTTATTATGGCAAGGAAAGTCGATGTTGACAATTCTGCCAATCTCTAATAGAGCATTTTAGAGATTTCTTCACAGAGACAGGTGTCTTGTCGAAAGTTTCTTGCCACTAATCTACAATCAAATGAACACATGAAAGTTGTGTGTAACTAAAGATGACTCAACGAATTAATTAACAGCACTTTCAGGGACTTTGAATTTGGCCTGCTGAACACTTTGAATACATTTCCCAGTCTTAAATCTATTCTAGTCACAGTTCCATTTGAGTACCTTGAGTTGTGTCAAGCGAAAGTCATTGTCTTTGTCAACGATGCCTCTTGACAGTGACTTCAAGGACCAGAGAGACTGTTTCCTTTCAAATAAAAAAAATGCTATTTGCGTTCTTTTTTCATTTTCCATGTGTGAAAACGGTGATGCAGAGATAGGTTGCTGCAGAGGATGTGTGGGGTCTCTCTTTCATGTTGTTAACGTGACTATGCATTAGGATTGCAGGAAAACAAAGTCAAAGTCACAAAGACAGGCACATAATTTATATCGGGTCACCCCAAATAAATTATCTTAATATAATAATACATAAAATGCAACTGCTCCCTTCTATTGAGCACTGACTAAGAAGACCTTTGCAAATGAATTTATCAGAATATCAAAAGCTATAAAAATACCATCGACATAATAAAAAAATATTTCTTTTAGTATTAACATTTAAAAACTTAACAAGAACTATAATTTAATGCGAAGTCGCGACTACCTGTACAGCAGTGGAATTCAGTGGCAGATTGCAGATCAAAATTATTAATCATTCGGAAACTCCATATCGAATACCGTACATTTTTAATCGATTTCTCGTGAATGTGAATCGATACCGCAATCAATAATATTATTGTTTTAGTTTTGTCAACCGTGACGTTTCATGTTTGCGATTTCTTCAATTTCGCGAATTAAATTTGTGAGATTTTATTATTATCGGTATTAGCGGAGGAACCTTTTTTTTATATCCACTGGAACTCTTTTAGAGTTCCAGTGGATATATTAGAAATCGGAAAATTCCGGAATGGTTTTTAAAATACATGGGTTTCAGGGGTTGCACATTAAAATATATTTTTAACTAGTTTAATTTCACAATTACTGTTACTGTTAATCTGTGTCATCCCACAACTCTGGGCAAAGGCCCCATGACTTGAAATCCTTCAATCTAAGGTCAATGTGAACCACTGGCAGTTGGTTTTGACCAGCTCGTCCAGTCATCTCCATTTTACAATTCATCATCAACATCATCATCATTTCAGCCGAAAGACGCCCACTCTGGACATAGGCCTCCCCAAGTGTTGCCACATTGACCGGTCTCGTGCGACTCGCATCCAGCGGATTCCCGCAACCTTTACCAGGTCATCGGTCCACCTAGTTGGAGGCCTTCCAACGCAACTATTACAATTAAATTCATGTGTAGAGCCTTGAGCTTTCATAGTCGTTTCTTTAAGAAACGGTGTAATGTGTAAGTAGACGAGACTGCCTCGTTGGTCTAGCGGTTGCTACTGTTACTAATGAGTATGAGGTCCTAGTTTCGATTTCCAAGCCGGGAAAAGTGATATCGGGTTTTTCCATTAGGAATATTTCAAAAGCAGCCATGGAGTCTGTATTTTTGTCCAGTTGATGGTACAACTGTCTAAATGTGGGCGCCCTATTATTAGATACATCTCTACCTTACCCTTTGCAGATAACATGCGTGATGATATGTATGTAAGTAGATCCGGCACTCCTTGAACAGTCTGTCCCGCTAGCAACCTTGCTGATTGCCTAATCGTTTTACCAGGGCTACATGTTACTTAGATGCAATTAACGCTCTTTACAAATGGATTACTGATTGTAATACCTAAGTACAATGCTATCAGGATATGAATCATACGGCTTAGAAATCAGGGACACACCTTTGTGGATTTACATGTTTGTTAAAAAAGATAAATGTTCGTGTTAAAACCTTAATATTGCCCCGAATAAATATGAAGCAAATACATTATTTTCGCTTTTAGCGATAAGACATTTTATATCTACATTGTCTTTGTTCTATGTTTTTTTTTCTTTTTTTAACGAAGCAGTTTCATGTCGTTCCTGTCAAACAACATTTGAAAAGTTTTTCATCAACGGTGGTATGGGGAAATCCTTATTGAAGGCATCATAACTATTTTTTACCTGTTCAAGTATCGAGAATAATATCAAAATTTTTGCTTAGAGTTACTTAGTTTGATGTACAGAATGCTCGGTTGACGGCTTCATGAAGGGTCCGTTTACACCAGTGGATCCCAACCTTTCTTGGACCATAAGGTCCTAGATAAACATGGACACCGACAGGATAATACCTGTATAATCCTGTCGGTGTCCATGTTTATCTTTTTTATCACTTGCCAAAAAAATGGGTATAATAGGTGAACGGAGTAGAAGCAAATAGCAAACTTAGTTTTATTTTTAGTTTTTTCGAAAAAATAAATAAAAATAAAAATTTAAGAAAAAATGTTTTATTTTTTGTTTTTAAATTCTCATTGTTTGTTCTAATCTGAAAAGTTTACTTGAAATTTATAGCGTTTTTGATGAAAGATCCATTTTTTTCTAATTAGTGGAAAAAAGGAAAAAAAAATATGCTTGCTGTAAGCTTCTACTCCGTTCACTTAATATACCCAATTTTTTTAAAGTGATAAAAACGACATCCGGTATATAGTGGTGAATTTTGAAAATTGGAAAAAGCGATCGAAGTGAGCTCGAAAAATTTTGCAATCATTCACACGGAGAAAGGAATATGTCAGTAGATTCTTAAATCATTTAGCACCTCGCCTCTGATAGGTTCAATTAGGTTGGGTTGAGCTTGCATCTTCTGTAGAAGTTAAAAAGTACGAATAACATTTTAGCCTTTCGCGGACCATACACGAGGCTCCTGCGGACTGCCAGCGCCGGTGGTCCGCGGACCATAGGTTGGGAGCCACTGGTTTACACCTTGTATTTTGCTATTCCTATATTTCTCTTGATTATATTGAATTTCTACTTAGATAAGCCAATAGATTTTCCACATAATTATTCATAAGTATAATAAAATATTTAGTATCAAACAAATAAAGAACTAATAATATATTCAATGGTCGATAGATGCCTATGTGATGAGATATTAAAGTTTTATGAGTTTTTAATAAAGCCGTTAAAACTATAGGTAATCGATAAGTTGGATCAAATCACGTCATCAATCAAGAGATTTTCATAAAGCTGCACTGTTGCGTAACGGTTGATTTGCCATTAACTTTAATCATCTATTTTATATAAGAAAAATAGACGGGCTAACCGTTCCATTGGATTCTGAAAATACAGAAGGAAAATTGAGTTTGAACTTGTGAAAATGCGCTAAGATAAAATTACATTTCGAAGTGAAACTAAATTTTACAGGACCCTGTTCCCAACTTCCCAAGCCCATGGTTCTACTGACAATTCTGACACTGATAGTCTACGGACTTTAAAAGATAATGTACCTACTGAAATATCAGTCAAAGTCCACACGTTTAAAGAAACTCATGACTTACTTGTCTGAAATAAAACTTAAGTCTACAAGACAAATAGGGTGGTCGCTGAAAAAGGCAATGCTTAACCTGTCATGTGCTTAGACTTCAAGAAATACCCGATCACAATCGTTTGTACCAACCGCTGTATCATCACGCACAAAACTGTCTTCAAGCATTCGACAATGAGCATTAACAAAGACACGTTGAATAGAAAAGAATTTAAGCCGCGACTGTACATCTTGAAAGTTCTCACAGCCCATGAGAATGCTCTTTACAATCGATATTCAAAAAAAGAACAGCATCGATGTCTCTGTTGTCAACGGACAATTCTTTTGGAGATCAACAACGATGACACTCATTTGATTTTCAACCTTGGTCTAACTGAGATAGGGTACAGTTTTGGATGGTGTTTTTAAGAATTTTATTGTTCCGTTTCGGTATGAATTGCGTCACCGACCAAAAAGACAAAGCACGAACCGATCGCGTCGCATTGTGGGGCTAATGATGAGCCAAAACATTATTTTTAGAAGGCGTTCGGCTAGCCGGCCGCTTTATAAGGTATACGGCGATCGAAGTGCAGATACAATTCGCTTTTATGGGGCCGGTAGCGTGCTTAGTTGTTAACACGCTCGAGTTTTCCAAAACGATGTTAGCAGTGATTGTTTGACCATCGATACAGAGGAATCGTTGTACAATTGGTACTAGTATCGAATGTACTGTAAGATTTTTGGACATTTACGTCACTATTATTTTTAATACTATGTTAGAATAATACGTAATCACATATAACTCATAGTTTTCTACATTCAATGAAAAAAAAAAAAACTTATAAAATATAGGTTCGAAAAGTGTCAAAATTAAGCTACTAAGAAAAGACATCAACGCGCGCTGTGGTGAGAAAATCCTTCATAATTTTTTTTAGTCGTAAGAAAAAAATATTTTAGTAGTTATTAATGAATTTATTGTTTCTCAAACATAAACATTAAACTGAAGTGGAATTTACTACACATTTTTCAATTAGGTACACTTCAACACACGCAAACGAAAAAAAACACGTAATTGAAAAACTGTCAAACTTTTAAACACATCCAAATCTTAATAACATTCAACAGTCCCGTAAATTAGAAAATTAGCAACGCACCAACCCTCAGTGTGGTCGCAGTGACCATTCAATACCCGAACAAAAGCCGGACAATCACATTTTTTCAGTCACCATAAAAGGTTTGTTTCTTAATATTGTGAGCAAACATTCTGTGACACTTTGCATTTAATAATGCAACAAAAAGACTATAGCCCCTGTAGTCAAGTATAATAGATGCCAATTTCGAAAACAATCCATCCCCTAATATGTTTTGATGTTTTCGGTCATTGTATCTGCTTGTTCGCATGATTGCTTGTTTATAACCGTGACGGTGCTGTAAGGAATGTCCGTTTGGTTACAATGCTTTTGTTTCTATTGTAGTTTCGCGCGTGTCTTTGAAATGTCCGTTATAATGATTGTGTATGAGACAATATGACTTGTATAGAGGTGTGACTAGATTTGTGTTAGTGTCCGTGTGGTCTGGCAAAGGACGGGTCACCTCTATATTGTTTGGGTGTACGGGACTTTCGTTTGTTAACTTTCGAAGCAGTTGTCATTTTTGGAATAGTCCGACTTGACATATGTCTCTCTATGGCTACAGTGAAGCTACTGAGATACATAAAGATGGTCCATAATTGCAGTAGGTGCTAGGTCGAAAATACAGAATGAATGACTGTTCGATGAACATCGTTGCTTTAAATAGCAGAATAATATTTCGAAGGATTCAGAATTTTCTGAATTTCATGGTCTATGGAGTCTGTATCATAAATATCGACCTAGCTTGTGTGGTGGATTTTAGCGTGAACAATTGAACATGGGCGTTTGAGACTGTTTTTTATGAAATTAAATCACTTATAAGAGGGTAACTATTACAAGACTGTTTTTTAGTAAAATTAAATCACTTGTAGATATAAGATGACCCATTCAAACATTTATTGTAAATTTCAATGAATTGTTGTTAGTTATATAATAATTAATATTTAAACCATGGCTTTATATTAAATTAGGTCAATCAAAATTAACGTATGGACTCTCTATATATTTTTTTTTCATGGGTGAAATATCTACATCCTACTTTAAATGCATGAAGGCATTTTAAAAAAAATACATAGAAGGAAAATAACATTAGTCAGTCTGAACAAAATGATCTTTTGAATGTGAAGTTGAAAAAACCCCATAAATTGTCCTCATAAAACTAAAGACATCATAGAAGATGCATTATACTTCTGAGTCCTCATTAGGAGTTAGAATCAAAAAGATATATGATAGCTTCCTTTAAATAGAAGAACAAAAAGTTCATTGTTTGAATAAATTTTAACCGTTTTTGATAATTTATTACTTCGCAACCGAATACATCTCCCACGCCTAGTTAAATATTTGGCAATGTCTACAGAAATGCAATAATATATGCACATATTCCTCCTTTATAGAATATTTCGATACGAAAATGGGTTTTTGGTACCGAATAAGTGTTTCATAATCATTTAGCAATACCTACACATTTTTTGTCTAATCTAAAATCTGCTAAGTCTACACGATTATAACAAAAGATACACAGGAATTTTATTAGGAACAAGTCAAATACTTCTTACTTAAAAATAATTGCTACATAAAAATATAATAATACATCAATATTGAATATCGATTGTGTAATGTGAAAACATAGGAAGCGGCGCGTACCACGGTAGCCGCGCGCTCCGAACATAAATAACCGGCCACGCCGCAAACAACTCGTATTTACGACAATATTATATTTTATACTTGCGCAGTACATGGAGGCTATAATACGTGGCCAACCTACATAATAACGAGAACGCGCGGAAGGCGTAACCCGGTGGCAATACACCGTCTCGCTCGACGACGCCCCGGGCGCGCGCCTAAGCGAGACGAACAACCACAAATTTATTGAAACGAAAAAAAAACTTAGCTACTGCACTCCGCGTCGCCTCTACAGAACTAGATACATTTTTCCACGTCTCCGCGTGAGAAAGAGAGGCATACGTCTGCCAATAAGTGCGAGCAGGACAGATATCGGTTCGCGGGTAGCGCGCGCAGCTAAACGGCCGGTCATGTGGGCGCTGCCGGTGTTGCGCACGCGCGGCTACCTCGCCGCGGTTGAGTTCCACGCTCACGCTGCGTCGCTCGGCTCGCTTAGCCCGTGTGACCTTTACTTGGTGAACTTAGGAAGCGTCATTCGCTGTGAAACTTCCATTAGAACCCCTCCGTCCCGCGCGACAGTGATTCTTCGGACCTCCAGCGCAGCAGCACCAGCATTGGAGCGAAAGAGATGGCTGGCGGTCGTCGGCGCCGTAGCTAAAGGTATTCGTAGAATGCGTGATCTGTATCGGGCGGGTGGAGGCGGCGCGGGGTGCGGGGACGTTCGGAAGCGGTGGCAGCTCCCATCGACTCCTGGGGTTATTCTTCCTCAGGCCACTGCTGCTCGAGCTACGTACCAAGCGAGCCAGTTTTTTCTGTCCACCGCACCGCACGCCACACACTCGTTAAGCCCGTGCCAACACGAGAAGTCGCCACTAATAAATTACTGTTTTTTACTGCAAACGCAACAGTCACCGCCGCGCAGCCGAGTAATTTATACGTAAAAATAAACATTAATCAACAATATCGCAGTTACTATCGCCCGAATACAGTGAGTACTCTGACATTTGTTCTTATATTTGTTGATTCAATCGTAGCTTGCTTCATTTTAAATCATGAGGTGGTCTTTCATTTGGAAAATCTCGGAAAAAGTTAAAGTTCTTGCACATTTTCTTCAAACTCAATCAATGTATAAATAGTGTTAACATTCGAAGAGAAATACGGTTGAATCAATAATATTATTTTATTTCTGTGTTATTCTTAAGTCCTTTTTTAGATAAAATATTATAAAACTTTAGTTATCATTCATTAATTCATTATCATTCATAATTAGCATTTTCATCACATTCTGCTTGATCATAATATTCATACACTGTCACACACATGCGCGATTCCTGTTTGGACATCACACATTCACAGTTCTGAGTCTTTAGGTCAGTATTATAAATGTTGATACATTCGCGATAAACATCGCGAGTATTTTAATTATAGTTTAGACGGAGCAGGGCTTTCAAAATGGTTATTCATGCAAATCACAATGATTATAGTATCATATTTACAAAATTAATGCTATAAACTTTATAGAGGAATCTCAAACAATTACAGAAAAAAATGTTCCCATCCTTTTACGTACACAAACAGAAAAATTATTTGAATAATCGTGGCTATTATCATGTAAATGTCTCCTTAGCGCCTCTCGGCGCTAGGACCACAAAGGACATCCAAAAATATTGTCCTTATTATAGTATTTTTTTCCTAAATCATGTGCACCCACCGGCCGATCCATTCAATGTAAGATAGTGACCATTTTATAACGATTTATGGTTTATTTAACAATAAAAGAATAATGGCTATAGAAAAAACATAGAGATATTTTAAGGTAACACTTGAGGCTTTTGTGATTCTCAAAAGTTTTGTATGGAACGCATCATTAGACACCCATTTTGACACCTTTAAGATATGTTCCCGTGAGACTTCTATGCGAATATCCTTAATTGATGCAACAAGAAAAGTTTCAAATTAAAAAAAAGCTACAAGAATTCTATTGTCATTGTTAAAACATCGTTTTTAAATGTGGTCTAGATGGTTACTTTAACTTTAGATGGAAAATCCTCCTTTAAACTGTTCATCTTAAAACAAAAGTCGAGATTTTTGTTGAAAAAGTTTTGCAAAAGTTGTCCATAAAATGTTCCCCTGAAATGGTTTTCGCCGGACTATTAACAACCATTTAAAAATAAAAACCGAATGAAGTTATGTTTTAACACGGAAACGCACTTTAATAGTCACAATAATAATTGCAGATTAATTTATGAACGGTCAGCCATTGCAATCGAACTAAAATGAATCTTATATTTGCGGTTCATAATTAAACTCCATAAGACGAACACTTAGAAATAACGATAAAACCGGTGTTTAACTATAACCTTACGTTACAATACTGGAAGTTATTTCTTGTATTTAAAGCTAGGTTCTCTTTTTGTAGCTATTTATCTCTCTGACAGGGTTTAAATATAAAGTACCCATTATTATAATTTTTAAATGAGTTCTGATAAATGTTTATAGTTATTATTATTCCTGATAGGAAATAGTTTATATCATTTAATTAAAAACATCTAATTTCACCCATTTTGGGTGGACATATTTTCGAAAATAATAATCTATATATTGTATTTATGTTAAAAATGTAGTAAAGACACAAAATATGTTTGTTAAAATATACGTGTTAAATATCTCTCTAATGAAAACGATCTCAAACGAAAATTGCGTGTTCCTAAATGCACTAAACCCAAATAATCACTACATATTATAAAACAAAGTCCCCCGCCGCGTCTGTGCGTATATATGCTTAGATCTTTAAAACTACGCAACGGATTTTGATGCGTGTTTTTTTAATAGATAGAGTGATTCAAGAGGAAGGTTTTAGTATAAAATTTGTCAAGCAGGCGAAGCCGCGGGCATCAGCTAGTATAATATTATAAGTTGAGCGATCCTTATCGAGCTGCAAAAAAGCTAAATAACTTATTTATGTGTCAAGTTGAGCCAATTTCTGTAGCTCGAAGCGCCTCGATTTACATCCATAATTACTTACAATGTGGGCATTGTAGGCTAAGAGCTGCGGTTTGTGTGTTGCAAAAATATATTTTGTTCTTCTACTCATTGTGTAAAATTACTAGCGATTATGTATGGGTGGGTTAGGATTTTCTTTGCCTAATGTTTTATTAGAATTGATATTAAAATGCAAAGTAAGATTAATATGAATCTATACAACAGTTGCATTTGGTTGTAACTTGCAGGGTTGTTTCTTAAAAATAAAGCTGCATTGAAATAGGCTAGCCAAAATTTCGGCACGTGTGTCTTCATACCACGTTATTTTAATCGCAAAACAAGTCACAAATAATATCAAAATCGTTCTAACGCCTACTATTCACACAATAAAATATAATGCTACTAGATTAAATTGCTGAAATCATAAACCTTTGCAGCAGTCGCACGATAAATGCAATAAACGTTATATGAAATGATCGAGCTCCCGGTCTAAAGCGTATCACAGTGGCGGGGAAACATGCGCTTGCGCACCTTGCAAATTGTGGATCATTCTCAATTATATCCGAAGATAATCATAGCCGTTTAAGCGCATTTACAATGTATGAAGCGAAATATTTATATTTGCTTTTTGATGAAAAATGATAGATGAATTTTCAGTTAGTATGAATATATTTTCTCTTTGGAAGTGAATGAAAGTTTCCAGAGTTTTAAACTTAAACAGGAATCGTTCAGTTGAGATTTTTACAATATTGTAATTAGAAAAATGACCATAGTAATCCGCTTTTCAATGGATAGAAGCTCTTTAAGTATCTTGTCAATTGTTAAGTTGTAGATTTCTTTTTAATTGTATGAGCTCGTGGCTAAATAATAACAGCCACTCGGGTCGATCGTTAGGTTAAGCCGTGCTTGCCTAGGTTGGTCTGTGGATGGGTGACCGCCCATTACATACCGAGTTTCCTCCGTGCCTCGGAAAGCACGTTAAGCCGTTGGTCCCGGCTGTCATTTGTAGATCTTTGACAGTCGTTAGGTAGTCAGAGGCCCAAAAAGTCTGACAACCAGTCTGACCAAGGGGTATCGTATTACCCGGTACTAACTGGGTTGTGGAGGTCAGATAGGCAGTCGCTCCATGTAAAATACTGGTATTCAGCTGCATCCGGTTAGACTGGAAGCCGACCCCAACAAAGTTGGCAAAAGGCTAGGCAGATGATGATGTTTGATTAGCAATTCAACATCACTAAATTTCAATACTCATAAAAGTTTTTGTTTTACATTTTGTGAAAACGTAGTTAACACAGCGGTGTTCATGTTCATTTCAAACGAATATGTCCCGCTGACATTAAAAAGTGGCCTTTAAATTCGCCACTTGTAGGTGCCCATATTTAAATTTTCAAATATCGAATCCGTAGAACGTTTCGGGAATGTCGAGGACTCACGACGGGGCGCCTGCGCATCGCCACTTTCTTTCAACTTCGCCGAACTACACCGCGTTCGGTTTTGAGTAGTGATGAACGATTTTAATCGATTTATATGTTCTATCGATTATTCTTATTAGGGTTTGAATTAGTATAATATGTAGAATAATTTGTTCTATTTTTTGTGAGGGGTGTATATTGTCAAAAGAAGGGTAGGACGTTATTTATCGTATTTTTTCTTAGAACATATAGAGTTGGCAGATGCATTTCTTTTTTATTCATATTAAATATATGGTTTGTATGCACGAAAGCCAATTTATGGTAATAAGAGTTGTTCAATTCCACAAAATAAATAAACGACATAGTTTTGCATGCATTATAATTAGTCAGCTGCACTAGACGTTCACGAAACACATAATGGGATACTAAATAATCGATTTAGTCGATTTGCATTAGTCGATTCTATAGTAACTTACGCCCATCACTATCTTGTTTCACCACAAATAAAAGGCATACTGTCACATACATACAAGCACGTATTAACACATTGCCCTGTGTTTACGACCAACGGGGAGGAATAATCTGAAGACAATGATTATTTATTATCAGAAAAGCTTTTGTCATGACACCGCCGACCGAACATTGTAACCATTTATAACCTTTTGGTACTTAAATATTGATCGAGAACACAGGTTGTTATGGCTGTTAGTTTTGAAGCTATGATTAGAACTGATATTATTCGATTAAGTATAAAATACGTTTTGGATACTGGATTTTATTGTCTATACTAATATTGTAAAGAGGAAAGATTTGTATTTTTGTATGTTTGTAATGAATAAACTCAAAAACTACTGCACCGATTTCAATTTTTTTTTACACCATTAGAAATCTGCTTTCACCCTGAGTAACATATGCTATATTTTATCCCCGTTATCCCACGGGAACGGGAACTACGCGAGTGAAACCGCGTGACGACCGCTAGTGTTTTATAATAACATCAAACACAACCTCGGACTGCCTCATTGGTATAGTGGTTGCAAGTGCGACTGCTTAGCATGAGGTCGATTCCCGGGTCGGGCAAAGTGTAATTGGGTTTTTTCCATCAGGAATTTCTCAGTAGCTGTCATGGAGTCTGAATCTGTGCCCGGTTGATGGCAATAGGCTCGCCCCTAATTATATGGGACTTGAACATAACAGTCGAAATGTGGGTGTACTATTAGGTAAGTACTTCCTGCCTAACCCGTCGTCATTACAGACGTGATGTTATATTTATGATAACAATATTTCGTAGACTGAAAGGCTTTAATCATTCTGATAGTGGTGTCGATTCTGTTGTGCACAAACTAAACTTAATTTAGGCTATTGCTATCTTTTTCTCTCTGATAAAAGGAGAAAGAGACGGACTTAATTTAGAGCTGTTGAATTTAGTTGGAAGTGTTGGAACTAATATTTCTATACAAACGAAGGGTGCACGTAAAAACATGTCGACTAAAAACACGGTGAAGCGCAAGGCATAAACTAGTTTGACATCTCTAACTTAGTTCATAGCTATAGCCGTCATTTTCTCGCACAGCCTTTTAGTAAAATATAGCAATAGCCTAAATTAAGTTTAGTTTGTGCACAACAGAATCGACACCAGTGACTAAAGAAGAATATCATAAATCAGAAGCAGCTACGTGTACCCAAGTACAGTGATTAGAAAAGCGTACGCCTACTTTATTCCAGTAATAATCCATCACTGCGATAGTTTCTAATAGCAGCTTTTCAGAGGAAAATTGGAAGTTATTTAGTTGACATTAGGTATGCTTCTAAAGTTCTAGTTCCCGAAGACAAAGCCATCCACGAAATGATAAAATGAAAAGCTGCGAACAGTTTTCATGCCACCATTTTCAGAATAGCATTCTATCTTCAGTTGATTCCATCTAAGCATTTGAGTAGCACATTGCCAAAATAGTTCCCTTATCTACAATCCAACACATACTGGTAGTACCTATTTCACGTTGATATTATTTTCACTTATAATATAACTCTACTTTTCCTATTTTCAACTCATCAATCCACTGAACTACTTGACTTTGTTGATTGCTGTTCCAAGCTTTAAAACTACGCATCTGTAACACATACGTGCTTAGGTATATTGACTTATATTAGCCTTTTGTGACCCCGATGGCGTACTAGCAGGACCATTTTTTTGGGATAAGCCTTCGACACTATTCCCAAACCACTGCAATTTCTGAAAGACAGAATCAACAGTGGCGACTACCAGAAAAGCACTGAGGCAATGAAACTCGACGATCTCCCAGGGAAAGAATTTAACTGTCTTGGCCCGCAAAGAAATTAATCAGGAATAGCGATGGAGTAGGAAAAACATGATTTCTGTTACTAGCAGGACTGTAGAAGCTTGTCAACCACTCTGCCACCAACCATTGATCGTATACTGATCGAAGCCGACACAGGTCTCTTCAAAACCAAACAACCCAAGGTGTCACAGACAAATCCAACAAAAGCCGATATATTTATACATAACGAAACTTCTAAGTTTTAACATAATTTGTTCACAAAGCAAACTAGTGAAGGCAGGATACCTTTGTTTGAACGAGATAAAATACAAAAGTTCGTGGGTTCCTGCTATGGCTTATCTCGGGAATCTTGGATATAGATAAACGAATTCCAAGTTTGAATGTGTTAAATATTAACATATAGTTTCATAATAGGTTATAATGAAATGTAACAGGGATGTATATGTATAGAAGATCATATAAAACATTCGGTAGCGGTTACATTTAGATGATATGCCTCATAGTTAATTCTTGTTCTTGACTTTGTCTTATTCGTAAGATTATATCTTTTTTTAAGATTGGTCGTCTTGAAAATATGTTTTTGCGCTAAGATCGACTCTTCCTCAGAACTTTTGTTTAAACATTTTCGGCTGGAAATGGAAATCTCTGGCCTGATTTTTTTCTCAGTGAATTATTCACTGAAAGAGTTTTACAAATTGAACTTTTAATTAGCTGGTAAAATTTTCTTTTACACCTCTTTTTTTTGGTCACGAATCACCAGAGCATGTTCTATTATTATCCATTGCTCAAATCACATCCGATACCATAACTTAATGTGGAAAATTTCAAAACAAAGGAAGTAATTTTATCATTCAGCGATAAAGGATAGAACATGCTAACATCGCAGGTATATCTACAAACATGACTTAAACTTATCGCCAATACAAAGACATTGATAATAATTGCCAAGATTAACCGACAATGCCAATTATAGAAGGTGTTATGTTAAAGAATTGATACATTCTTTTGTGCCTTTTATCTGTGTTTAAATATAGTGGGTGAGGCGAATAGATAAGTTATCGTATGTTTGCGCGTGAGTTGGTTTTTGTTCGCTTTGAAGAAACTCCGACAAGATAACATTGTGTGTAGGTATTGATGCCATTTGTTACTGATATAGGTGGGACGATTGGAACGTTATTATTGGCCATTATTGATTTGGTGCTATCTTGAAGTGGCACTTCGGTGCTCTGCAAAAAGTTTAAATTAAATTGACGCTTTACCCGATGATGAATCACAAACAGTAAGTCGAATAATTCCAGTAGCTATCTAGCATATTATGAGCATAATGAAAATGTAGGTAAATTATATTCTGAGCAATGCTTGTTTTGCATTTAAATCTTTTAAACTTTTCTCGATCTTTAAGCAAACTTCAAATATTTTGTCTTCACATTTGTTCTGTTTAATCACGAGATTGTTGGGTTTTGTTTAAGTTTTTTTTTTGTCTGTCAAACTATTTGACACTTCAAGGTATATTACGATACCATATAGGCACTTAGCACGTTCATTCACAAACGACACATCCATTGAGTTCGGTTTGTTTGTTAAGGTGGGTTCGCATGGCGCTATTTGCGTGGCTTGACCGCAAACATCCCGCGTTAGCGCCACAGGTGACCGTCTACCTGACCGCTTTTTGTATTGTGTGCATAGCCTTAATGCTACAGTTCGCCTTTGTCCGGCCGATTTCGAGTGTTTGTTTCGCGCTTTCTGAGTTGTTTGGAGATATCAGTCGGGCTATCAAAAGCGATTTCATTTTTATTTTGACTACGATGGATTTTTGACTAGATTCTTGTTGTGTAAGTAGTCTGTTTTATAGTCATCATTTAAGTATTGTAGGTAGAACTGTGAAGACAAATAAACGATCCATACTATCTAAAACCGTTGTAAGCAGTGAATAAACTGCCCATCTAAAACTTCCACATGAACGCGAGACGTCGACGTAAAATCGCGTAGATACGGACCTCTATAAAAAGGCAATTCGACTCTCCCATATAAATTTAACTGACGATACCCGTTCGGTATTATAATGTGTATAGTCTGTATAGGCAAGATCGTTCGCATCCCACGAGAAAAACGCTGCGGGCTATAGAAAGTCCCACCCACACTGATCACAACTCACGCGTCGACGAAGCGGTGAAAAAAATGAATAATCTTTTTTTTTTAAAACGCTGTTCAACAATTCGCTGCCGTGTTACGCGCTCCGCCCCCCGCCTCCTGATTGGTGAACAGTAGCCGGATTTCATTTTTTCCATGTGCACACGCACACACGAAGATGCGTGTCGAATTGATTAGGTCATATGAGTGACGTCACTGTATGTTTTTTTTTAATGTAATTTGTGCAAATCTTCATTGTTATGCTGTAAATGAAGCCAAACAATTTAAATCAAATATTTTTAATAACCGAATTGATATTATGTAAATAAATACATCACGTAGGAGTACGGTTACGTAATAGGTAATAAACAGCGAGTAAATAATCGGAAATAATCTGCTAAATAACAGTAGTAAAGCAAAAAAGAAAATTAAATGATATGCAGTGGTACAACCTACAATTGACCAAAAAACAATAAAATTCTCGCTAAGAAGTACTACAATTATTCTTAAGTGTAGGTGTTAAAAATAGCTCGAAAAGGCGGAATTTGATACTGTCTGCATAAATAAATGATTCAGGGTATAAAAAACAAACTTGCATAAAATCCTCTACATCCATGGAAGCTAAACGATTTTAAAAGAGCATTTGGTCCAAATGACGACATATTAAAAAATTCTCACACGAATCTAAAATGTTCTATTAACATAAAATATATTGCATGATCAGACATCTTAATTTAAAGGTCGGTAGTCCCCGAGGCAATACAATCACTTAATTGATAGATTTAATGTGTGAGAACAAACATTTTAGATCAAGATTACCCAACAATCTGGTTTTAATAATGATTTGGACACTCTTGGTATTAAAAATTTAAAAGGCGTCTTTTGGAGATATTAATTCTCTGTCTATGATCCAAATGTTTAATTTTAAAGCAAATATATAACGACTTTAAACTCTTCGTTCACAAGCAGAAGTATTCGTTTTCCCAACCGGGCATGTTAAAAGGCTTGCTTAGCTCAACCTATGCCCCAAGTAAGATTGAATCGTAGAGTCGTCGATTTTTACCTTTAAATATGGAGTCTTGGTTTTTCAAATTTGGAGGTTTGGGGATAAATCCAGGATACCTTCACTCAAATGCTTATGCGATGCTTGAGGGATCTTAATAGCGTTGTATAGACACTTGGTCGATCCACAGAAAAGAGCTGTATTACTTAAAATCACCGGTCTCTTCCTGGAGCACTTTTGCTGTAAAAACGATTTTTGGTTAAAAATAACTGACTCCAAGATAAGGAAATAAAAAAAAAAACACAACTATAGCTAAACTGCAAAATCAAAACCAAATAATGGTAATGGTAATGATTGCTGATTAACAATCATTACCAAGTAGAGAAAACAAAGAATAAAATTACAGTAAAAATCTGCCCACACATTACAAGTTCCTATGTGCTACAACATTTTTACCTACACTCATTGATTGGCTACCGCGTAAACCAGTAGCCGAGTGCGGCATATACATTATGTGTATCGTATGCGTTTATTTATTTAGCTACCGGGCACGCCTTCTGTGAGGGTTTGAGAGGACCGTGGGAACTGAGGAATCTTTTATGTATTAGTCTGTGGTTTGAACAGAGACAAAGGAGTAGCGTGTTTTTTTGTTACTCTGGTTGATTCTCACATACTTTTTCTTTAGTATGAGAAAAAAATATAATTATTGAACGGAAATATACCTATAATAATTCTGGAATTAAGATGTTTTGTGAATGACTGGCAACACTCAACCTCAGAAAATGATCAAAAATACATGAAATTTAGAATTTAAGCTCCTCAAAGGGTTTAGACATCAACTATTAAAGAATTTTCAAAACCCAAGCTCAAATCAGGTCTCATAGAACAAAGTATGCAAAAAAAACTGGCCCAGCATGTAAGAAAAAAATATTAATTAACGACCTCAATAAACTGACACCACCATACATAAAATTAGTTATACAACAAGTTAATCCGCTAACTACATGGTCAGTGGAGTACCCAAAGACGTAGGGGATATAGCCTGGGTAGATGCCGGGGGCTATCCGACCGAAGCCTAATATATCAGCGAGCATACTTCGTTGCACCGAAACAGGGAATGGAATGGAGATGTGTTGAATAAAATTTTGTAAAAAAACACAGTTTAACTATGATAAAACTGATAGATTTAGAGAGAGACAGAGTTGTGAGATTTCGCAGTTTCGGCGTATTCCGTTAAGTATTTACTTAAGCGATTGACGGTCGATAATAGAGGGAAGTTTTTTCTTCTTTTAATACATAATTATCATTTTCATTAACCAACACCGTTCTGTGTCGTTCCGTCTTGAGTTAATTTTCCCAATGACTTATTAAATTAGGTTCTTACGTTCTCTTGGCATTATTTAATAGTGTTACATAAGGTTTATATTACGGCATTATTGTACCCTTTGGGTAAATTATTCTAAAATAAAATGAGTTATGGAATGACAATTGCAGGTATTCTTATTAAAGTAAAACTACTACCTATTGCAGTTTATCTTATACAATATACAACAGCGTAGACAAGAAAATAAATACTTCTAAAAATAATATAGTCGACTAGCGTCTCCACGGCCGTCTCTGTTCTCATCCAAGCGCATACCTTTCCTGTGGGAACGTGCTGGACATAAACTGTTTCGTTATTTCTGCTTACACTCTCATTTGTATATTATAATTTGGCCGCAGTGGGGTTGAATTTCAATCCTTGTTAGTACTGTTATTTTATATATTGGGTCATTACGCAACATCATATTACTTATATCAATATGTAAGTAATATGATGTTGCGAAGATGACACAGGACCATACAGATACACAATCATCTTTTTAGTTGCGTGGCATCTGTTGGGAGTTTGGGTCTTTTCACGAACCAAAATTTATTTGAGTAATAAATTCAATAAAACGTTTCGGCTACCCTAATTAATTGTATAATTTTCTCCAGCTATAACTGAATAATTCATGAAACAAACGTGGTAATTATAACAACGTGATTCAGCTCATGCTTGGAATTCTTTCAAAATGTAAAGAGTGAACAGATAGTCGCATTCCATCCCTTTCATTCTTATTACCTTGGATCTACGTGGGAGTGAGACAGGCATTGCATTGTTCGTAAAAATGTCAAATAGAATGATAAACATAAAATTTCGTGTTGAAACGATGCGCTTGCGCACGCGCCGAACAATGAGATGGTAATAATTTTATTCAAATGTGGGTGATCATCAGCTTTTATATTCCCTGGGTATTTGTTAAAAGACCGATTAATTTATGAGCGAGTTTTGTTAACATTTGTTATTTTGTTAAAAAAAAAAATGGTTTTTTAAAGCGAGGTTCTTAACGAGGTGGTTTTTAAAATATTGAAGCGGTTTTTTGAGAAATTGTCTCAGGTCTTTTTAGATAATGGATGGGGGGACTGATAAATAACGATATTATGATGGTAACTTGCTCTAAATGTGCTTTCATTGTTTTATAGAATGCAAAGCCTTTTTAGTTTCTGATCCCTTTGTGTCACCTTATGATATGATCGCTTACGTTTGTCTTTCTAAGAAAATTAAATCAACTTGATTAAAATATGTCTTTCAAAATATACATTCAATTTAAAATAAATTCAACCTCAAGTACCTATTTATGGCAGTTGTACAACAAAAACACTCGTTACACATTACCAACAATAGTTACACATCGAATTCCTAGAAAGCCGAATGCCGAAAGACGAAAGCCGAACGAACTCACGCTGACTCGGCACCGTAGCCTCATTGAAAGCTGCACAATAGATTCAATGCCCATAATAGTCCGTATTAAATGTAACCATATAGGCATTGACACAATAACTTGATAATATTGGAGACGTAGTTCTGTCTATTGTGTTAAATTATCCACAAAATATCATGCATTGGATCTCTTTGGCGTTTTAAACCGTTTGTAGCATGCAAAAGTAGCTAAATGAATATTAAGAGAATCGTCTTTCAGTCTTATAAGTATCAGCTACAACTACAATAGTTTTAAATGTACGTATATGTATAACTGTTTTTAGGACAAAGGTACTCATCATCATCATGAGCCTATTAATGTTCCCACTGCTGGGACACGGGGCGGGCCCAGTGCGGATTGGTAGATGTCACATGTCTTCGAATTTTTTGGTTCTAGGACATGCCGGTTTCCTCACGATGTTTTCCTTCACCGTTTTGAGAGCAGTGGTGATGAAATAAATTACACAAAGCAATGCGCCTGTCTGTCTGGGTTCGAACCCACGTCTTACTGTTCGTAAGTTGGGGCCGCCACCACTGGGCCACCCAAAGGTACAATATTTACTTAAAACACTACCCTCTTTAAGCAGCGGTGGCCTAGTTAGTGGTTGCGGCCCAGACTTCGAGCAGTAAGTCGTGGGTTCGAAGGCAGATACTTTATGTAATTTATTTCATCACCACTGCTCTCAAAACGGTGAAGGAAAAGATCGTGAGGAAACCGGCTCTTAGAACCTACAATTCGAAGACATGTGACATCTATCAACCCGCACTGGACCCGCGTGGTGGATTATAGCCCTTTCCCTCTCATAGAGAAAGAGGCCTGTGTCCCAGCAGTGGGCACGTCATAGACTGATTATGCTATGCTACCTTCAACCACAAACACTCCACAACCTTAAAATTATCAACCACGTCAGTTAGGTTGTTTCAAACTTTTAAGTCTCTGCTTGATTCTATTAATTTCAAGCAAGCTCTAATATTAGCAAGCACACAAGCGCAACATAGGTTACATTGTTTCAAAACTCAGTCATAACTAAGTACTTCAGATAGAATAAAAATCAGGCAGACTTTACGAGGCACTCAGCATTTTATTATGTTGTGATGATTTTTAATTACTGACCTTAAAACCTGACAGTACCACTGACAAAGTTTTATGAACATCATTTGATCCATGGTTCAAATAGTTCAATGCTTGCTTGGAACATTAAATACTCTGTAACTATATCCGAAGAACTACAACTTTTTAGCATAAAACCTTATTTCATGATACAAGTCCTTTTTTGCACTATTTGGTTGAAATATTTCCAAAGAAAAACGGTAATGTAGTGCAACCTACTCAAATTGATCGATGGGTACAACAATGTTGTTAAGTGTTTCAATGTATCCTGGAATTTTAAGTAATTAAAGCTTGTAGTGGCAGTTTTTGTTGATAATTATTAAGGTGCAATGTTTACGGCTCGCGAGATTTCATACAATGGTATTAATGAACTGCATTCAGCAACCTGTTGTGGAATAATTTATTTTCTTTTCTTACGTTTTTGCTATTTATTCATAAAAGTTCGATGCGTTTGCAACACTTCGTCTTTTAAGAAGGAAATAGTATCTAACTGCCAAAATTAACGACGATGCTTGCATTAGTTATAATAAATCATCATTAATCTATGAATCAAAATACTCTCCATAGCCTTTTAGTTCGAATGTTTCTCACCAATGTCTGTTAAATACTTTTTTTTGATAATCTTGCTATTAGATCATTTTTAAATACCAAAATAGCAAAGGGCCCAACTTCAAACCTTGTGGGACACCTGAGCCCGGAGTAGGATGTGCGCGTTTTAGGATGGTCTAAGTAGGATACCGGTACCGTGTCACCGACATTCTTTAGGTTTTCTCAATCAATATTTGCTAATTAATCACTGTTTTGACTCAACACTTATGAAATGAACCGCAAACTATATGACGCATCACGCATAAGTGGGGGTACCCAATAGTCTTCATGATTAATGTAAAGGTAGCTACTTCTCTGAGTTATTCACAAAAATGTTCAGGGAATTCTACAAGGATGCATGCATTAAATTTTAATGACAATTAATATCAATCTTAATCTCCATGTTTTTTACTTTTTTGGAATTTCCCTTCTTTCTTACTTCATTAGCATCATCTTCATAGATGTTACCATGAACTTATAAAAAAGTTTTTATGATTTCACAAAAAACCGTTTTAAGAAAATCCTCCCGGACTTTGATCTAGGTATTTATGTTCATTAAGATTTGCTAAGTCATTGTGACCAGTCAGACTGCCGGTCTACTAATACAGTCAGTATGTACCTACGTAAGTACGTACTACTTGTCACGTAGTTCTCCTTACTTCAATACTCAATAGTATGTTACACTTACATGTAAAATGCGTAACGCGTGCCATTTGACGTCATCCATCATGACGAGAACTTCCTCGAATACGCTTTATCTTTCAAGGAATTGTATTGATTTCGAACGAATTGTCAACATGTAGGTTAGTTTGCACTCCTGTTGGGGTTTTGAGAACAGTGTTGTTGTTATGATTGAGGACATCTGCCCGACCATCTTACAGAAGTTCTTTAGCCAGTTTGATGCTGAACATCCTCTACTGAGGTACTACTATCCTAAATTGTTCTTTAAACATTTGGTTCTTTAGTGTCCAGTCAACTCCGGCTTCCTTACTTAATATAAATTCAAGTCAAATTAGTAAGAAACAGTATAACAATGTTTTAAAAGATACCCGTGCGAGTCCTACTTACCTATCAAGCCTAATTACCTATTTTAAATGCAAATGCTGATATTTCAGAAGCCACAGCCTATAATTACACCAACGAAAATGATCACCCATCAATCAGTTTCTTAATTGCAATACACCAAACGATTACGGTAGACACAGTAATTAAAATCGATCCGAGTAACATAATGTCAACAGTTCAAGGGACATGCAGTGAATCATCGGACACGTTTTAAGATAAATCCCGAGGCCTATGGCCCATGTGGTGGTATGACTCATCACTAGATCCGCTTGAACGCGTTTAATATGTAAGTAGGTATGAATATGATGGCATCAGTTAAATTTTGTGGTTTTGAGTAATGAAATTGTTTTAATATAATCTTTATATGATTATCTGGTAAACTATTAGTAAGTATTACAACCACTAGGTAAACTTTCGAAGCGTTCTTAATGAGTAATAGTGGTTTAAATCTCACAGGTGAACTAGATTATTTCAGAGTGGGTGCTCTAGATTAACGGTCATTTTCAATAACTTACTAACTGAAGGGGTATCGTACTACCCAGTAATACGATACCCCTTGGTAAAACTGGCTGTCAGACTTTTTGGGCCACTGACTACCTGTAACGACTGTCAAAGATCCCAAATGACAGCCGAGACCAACTGCTTATCGTGCTTTCCGAGGCACGGAGGAAACTCGGTATCTAATGGTATGTCACCCATTCACAGACCAACCTAGGCAAGCACGGCTTAACCTAAAGATCGACCCGAGCGGCTGTTATTATTTAGCCACGGGCTCCTCCTAAATATGAAAAGAATATGTTGCTCTTATATGCAGTCAACTGACTGTAATAATAGTAATCAGCTGGACAATAACATGTCTAAAGATAGACAAGGCTTGCCCGATAGAACCCCGTGACCCTATGAAAACGGCACGCACACCACACAATACGTAATAAAATAAGATTAAAATTAATAATGAAACAACAGTAAAATTATATTCCTGCCATAACCCTTTGGTGATGAATGAGCGTCACTTAATGCGATGTCAGGCATACTGAATCTGAATGATATTCCTAATATATTCAAATTGCACTTTAGACGATCGCAGTGCTAAATTATGATTCCCAATCATGAATAACCTTCGATTTGCTACGGTATTGGAGATTCTGTATTAAAAGCCGTAATCTAGTAGTAGGAATCCTTTTTTATTGCAAATTATTGATTGGTTGTGTTCTTGCGTAATGCTTGCAAATTGGGCTACCGAAACTTAAAAAGATAGAAACAATCAATAACGCCACAACATAAAACCTCACTATAATTAATTGGACCTAAGTGTCGATTCTGTTGTGCACAAACTAAACTTAATTTAGGCTGTTGCTGTCTTTAACTAAAAGGCAGTGCGAGAAAAGGATGGCTATAGCTATGAACTAAGTTAGAGATGTCAAACTAGTTTATGCCTTGCACTTCACCGTGGTTTTAGTAGACATGTTTTTACGTGCACCCTTCATTTGTATGGAAATATTAGTTCCAACTAAATTTAACAGCTCTTAATTACGTCCGTCTCTTTCTCGTTTTATTAAAGAGAAAAAGATAGCAATAGCCTAAATTAAGTTTAGTTTGTGCACAACAGAATCGACACCATTATTTTAGTGCCGAACATTTAATTAATTAGCACTATTTAGGCTTTCATTCTTTTGGAAAATTCTTTTGGCAGAACTCATATAAAAGTATTTTTCAATTGATTTGCTAGAAAGCTAAGTTCTGAAAGGTATCACAGCATAATTATCATTGCTCCAAACCTTCTGCTGACCTCAAACGAATAGCGTAAAGCACCATAAATCGTTTGGAACAAAGAAAACCTCTTTGCAGTCCGTATGTAGCCAAGTACCTATTTACCCTCCGTGACCGGGACTCTTTAACTCCTGACCGACAATGGTTTTATGACCACCATATCTCACTGGCCGTGACCATCCGATGGTTATCAAAAGTTAACCGTGTGTGTACCCATTTAGGGACAAAAATATGTGTACCAAATGTAAAGATCTGTATGATTTGTGATTTTTTTCGCGGGCGCCTTAGTCTTCGGCTTTGTCGTGACTTCGAGTTGTGATACGACTTGTATCGGCAATCAAGTAGTCGGCAGAAGGTTATGTAATGGCGGAATGTTTTATGCAACCTTTTTTCGCATGATACGGTGTAGTAGACAAGGTTTTTTGCGCGTAATGCTGGTATTGCGTCTTTTTATGAGTTTTTCTTTAGGCTAGCGGGTTCTGTTTTAGAATACGAGATGTAGTTGATAGGTTACAAAACTTACACATTCTTTAGCATGCATACCAAGAAACGAACGTTATTGTACCATTGTTTTAACTCATCCATAAGACACAAAAGGTGTGCTAATTTCAGTTTTTTCGGCATTGAATAGCTATCTATAGATTTTTATGACAGGCACTAAACATACCTACACACCTTTCAGTTGCGGCCCGAAAATACTAGAGCAAACCATTCACCAATAGGAAGGCACATATTCCATGAATTTTAACACACAAACCTATTCGTGTAACATATTGGAAGCCGTAGAATCAGTTCTCACAATTACTTATTACACAATATCACTCAAAACAATACGAGTAAAAATAAAGCCATTCAACTCTGCTAATCAGCGGACACTTATGTCCGGGCATACTAAGAAATTTAACTATGAATACTCATTAAAGTTGAGTTTTAAACTCAGACGCGTAGGTATACAAGGGTTAAGATAATTTCAATGGAGTTACGTGGCAATAAAGCGAGTCATAAGTGCCGCTTCACGCCCGTACCAAGAATTAACTTTTATAGCTTCTTTAACACGCGAAATTTGAATATTGTGTGAAAATCAGCGGGTGTTTTGAATGAGTTTTCTTGTTTAGTGCGTGAAATAGCTATGAATGTGAGTAGGAATTGTAATTTTCAGTTGTATCTTGTATTTTTGGTGTTTTGTGGTGAACCAAGCAGGGTTTAATTCAGTCTAGTATTTTCATTGCGTCTAAATTTACGTAAAATATGAATTTATTTTTGTATCAATTAAACAGCACATTTATTAATTAAAAGAAGTCTTCTAAAACGCGTTAAAACGTATTTTTCATACTACTTTAGTATAACCAATGAGTAAACACCATACCTAATTCAAAACGCAATCATTCACGCACTTAAAATTACAACGATTTTTACCGAAACAATCGCGCCAAATTACACAGAACTAAGACAACTAGAAAGTACACCAACGCTCGAGGGCGCGGTAATGACAGAAGCCGAAAATCATCACCAATTTACCGGTAAACTGTGTACCGGTAAACAGTACGGTGCCCAAATAGCCGGGGTCGTGTGTCGTGAGTGAAACACACGGTAGCGCCGCGAGCCACCGGGCACTTTCCCACCGTTTTATACTGCCACATGTATGTAATCGGTACTGACATTATTTGAAATCACGTAAAAAACAGGATACGATAAAAGAAGGTTGATTTAAGTTTCACAAAGAGGTAATAAAAAAATATCGCTTATTTGCAGATTTCGAAAACAAGCAAAACCAATGAAAAATCACCAATTAAGATTTGACTACGACCAATTAAGTGAAAATAGAAAATCCGAGACAAGAATGACTAATGAAAAATATATACTTATAGGGAACTAAACCTGTAACAAGAGAAAACGCAGCTTTCAAATAAGCAATAAGTTTATTAGCGTCGCGAAAATAAAATTTAATAGCACCTAATCATACACGTAGTTTGTTCACCACAAGCTAATAAATCTGCAGTGGAGTTTTCCCAGTATGAGCCGTCAGGTTACCGTCGTGCTACCTGTTCATTGACGGCGCAGGCGCACGTGGTGGGGGCTGCGCGCGCCTTCCGCGTAACGCTATCAGTAGTTTCCGCACCCTCGCGCCGCCGCAGTTGCTAAACACGCCCGCTCTTGGTCGCACGTATTGTCACATTGACACATCTAGTCACTTTTAATCCGCGCTCAAATAATGACACTCTCCTTTCAATCTTAATTGTATACACATAAGTTCGAAATTTTATTTTCCTAAGTTTAGTGAAAGTGTTAAGTTAAGCTTGTAAAGCTTAATATCTTCTTCGTGGGCAATCGATTTTAAAGGTGCGTATTTTAATAATTCATAAAGTGTTATTATGACCAATATAATAAATTATTCTTGTAGTGTACCTATAAAGGTTACTTTGTTAGGAAATCATTTTATAATATCTTCATCATAAAGATCGTTTAGCATGAAATTACTTTGTATATTTAAATATTTGATGTGGATTGAAGGCGTGAAATACTATTAAGGTATCCAATTACTTATTAAATATTTACATACCAATTAGCCTCTTCTTATAATGCCTCCATTATTTATTTATGACACAGTGAACGCCACTTGTTATCCTTTAAATATAATTTAATAAGGTGTTAATAAACACATTAGAAAAATAGGTGTTGACTCTATCATTATCATAATTAATTGCGACGGTTAATGACGGGACTTAGACATTAGGTATTCTATCCTCCTCACACACCACAAACAGAAAGAGAGAGAACACAAATTCGACAACATTTCCAAATACTCTACATACAACGTTATCACTGCACACTTACTAACAAGACAGCCACCGAAACATGGACTCTGTACTTAGCACATACAGTCACATATCGAACGCACACGACATTTGATAACTTATCATTGTACAGGCGCTCAAGCCCCGCCCGTCGTAAGCATCACATCTTAGTCCAGACAAAATGTTCGCCGTGATGCAAATTGACGAGGACCACACACGGGATTTCAGACGCAAACTGCGCCCAAAATGCGAGTTCGTCTGCAAGTACTGCCAGCGTCGGTTCACCAAGTCTTACAACCTGATGATACACGAACGGACCCATAAGAGCCCCGAGCTCTCCTTCAGCTGCGAGGTTTGCGGGAAGAGTTTCAAGCGACAGGACAATCTGCGCCAGCACAGGTGAGTAACCATCTTCTTTTACTCTTCTTTCTATATTATTCTTCTGAATTTAACCTAGAGGCCTGTCAACAGCAAAAGTTCGAGATGATTGCTGAATTTCTATAAGTGTTTTGAAATTAAAACTTGTATATTATTGTCAAGGGTAATTCATTTCAAATTATCATTTCCATCGACTTTTACTGTTGACTAGTTGGTAACAATAATTATGTCTACTGTCAAATGTTCTATTTCAATCAAGTAGCTCATTTCATAATTAGTCTTTAGGGTTGTAAAACTTTTCGTTTCAAGCCATAAGAATCCACAAGCGTGTTTTAATTTTGTTGAATTTTCTTTGTCGTTTGCTGCCCTGTCCATGCGTACATTTGACAGGTTATTACATAATTATTGACCAACTCTACTATCTTTTTTTAACCTAGTTTTATGGTATGAAAAAATAATTAATAAAATTAGGTTAATTTTAAGACCAACTACTCACACCAAATATGTCTTTTCTTTATTTTGGTAAGTAACTTATAATTAGATAAAACTTTGTGTTTAAAATAATGACCTTATGATTTCACGTTATAAGGTTTATTATTAAAAAAATCGTCTCTTATCGAAGAAGTTTTGAGTAAATATGAATTATTTGCAGAATACAAAGAAATCTTTAAAGCCACGAAGAGCCATTATTGTCTAAATATTTCTGAATTCCTCAGTTGAACTCCCATGAATAGAGAAAACTCTCAACTTATTGGAAACCCATGTGTATTTTACGTTAATTTAAAACGCACTTCTACAATTATTATTGTTTATATACATATTTATGTTCTATTGTAACATCAGTAGTTTTGCATCTCTATCGAGTGGTTATTTATATTTGACGGGTTGAGTGTCATTAAATCAAAGGTACCGTTAAATTTTATACAAAAGTTAAGTTTGACCTCTTAAAATCATTGTTTTGTGATATAATTTATTTTTATTTTTAAAGTACTGAGATTAAGATAATGACAATCGGAAAACTAAGAGAGAATAATTTTTATTCACTCAAAAACATCGTTTTATCTACAACATTCTTTCAAACAGATGATCTCATTTCTGTACCAACTGCAGCAGAAGCATTCCTTCAAGATAATCCTCTTATCTAACTTAAAAGGATTAAGTATGAACTTAGTGCTAGCTAACCTACTTAGCTCGCGGTTAGCTGTCCAACCACCAGTCAGGTGTGACAAGGTTGTGGTTGCTATAGTCACCATGTATTAGGGTCTGAAGCTTCAGGGAGGCAGTGGAGTGTCCAGTGTTAATACTACTGTTACACTATTACCGCAAATTGAGGTGTTCAGGCACAAAATTGATGAGGGCTTTGTTGGTAGAGCGAGGCTGTTGAATTTTCTGATGTTATCGTCATCTTTTGTCGTTGCTGAAAATCATTTGAGCAAGGAGTGTGACACTTTAACTTAATATTATGATGGTTAAAAGCCTTTTGAATTTAATCCTCCTAGGTGAAATTATATGTAGTTGTTTTCTTCTTTGAGATTAGTATTAGGAGTCATTATATTGCTCAATTGTGTTACTTTTTAACGTATTTTCATTTTCGTCTTCTTCAGTGCTCTTCTCCTTTTTTGTTATTATTCCAAATTGTCAATTTCATCCAAATAAAATCGTTTGTTGTTTTACTTCTTGTTGTTTTTTTTTCTTCTAAGTACAGATACAAATAACTGCATCTTTGGTCAGGTGTGTTCCCCATGAAGGTCGAGCTTCGCGTATTATTAGAATAAGTAGGATCGTGTGATTTTGTGTACAGGTATGCCGTATGTTATGAGAGAAAGACGAATTATTTAAATTCTTTCTCTGTTTTAATATCATCGCACGGGTCGTTCAGCAGCTAGCAGGTATATCACTTAGGGATATCTCGTTTTACTTTTAATCTTAATAGCCATTACAGATTGATAGTCAAAAACGAAAATATAGTCTCAGTATTCCATAAAGTAGTTAAAGATAAAATTTAATTAGAGCACCATCATGGCTTCAGTCAAGGTACGGTCATAAACCTTGGTGGCATTGACTCATTGCGTTCTTAAACTGTGGCAATTAAACATATTTGCTTGGCCTTTATCAGCGCTGGAAGATTTTACTATTGTTGCGTATTGACGTTTAATATGACGGATTGGCTTATATTTTAGTACAAGTAGTTTAATTGATCGAATTACTTTGTTGTTTTGTTTTTCGTCGCTGATATTAGAGTTTCTATTTTAAGAACTTAATCGATTAACTTTCTCTGACTAGTTTTGCTTGATGCTGTCTTTTGTTTGCTTTAAGACAGATTCACTTTAAGACAAATTCACTTTACGGCAGAAGTTCAGCGAATTCTATTACTTAAAGCGAGTTCACTGTGTCACTTCTTTCATGACGGGTATGTTTTTAACTTCTAGTCTACGGATCTATGGCTACAGATCAGCTGGTCGTATAATTCACATTATCCGTGTTTCTATAAAAGTGGACTTTGTCTGTGGTATCAACCAAATGCTAGGTGTAAAGTAACACAAGGCATCAGAGTTATTAACCCTAATGTGGAACTATCCATATCTTGGTTTTATTCGACGCTGGAGTTTCTTGTAAACACATGTTGTTTCCTCACGATTCCTTCATCGCAGCTGATGATAGGTGCATGTTTGAAACTGTACACAGATGTTTTAGAAATACACACGGAGAATGTTCCTGTTGTTTCTTCTTAATAATATCAAGTGTTGTAAGTACGAGTATATTTAAAAGAAAAACCGATTTTACCTCTTTGCTGGGTTTAAAATCTGACACAATACTAATTAAAAGGGTTGACTTAACAATCGTTTCAGTTCAGTTATCAACTTAGTGTTCTTTTGTGTTTTAAAATGTTTAAATATACTCTTCAGCTTTATTTAATACTAGCTGACGTCCCGCGGTTTCACCCGCGTAGTTCCCGATCCCGTGGGAGTACGGGGATAAAATATAGCCTATAGCACTCACGAATAATGTAGCTTTCTACCAGTGAAACAATTTTTTAAATTGGTTCATTACTTCCGGAGATTACCCCCTACATACAAACTTACAAACAAATGTTACCTCTTTATAATATTAGTATAGAAATAGCAGCCTTCTAGCAATTTAAATATAATATAATATTGATATAAAATCAACAAATTGTGACAGATCTGCAGAATTGTCCTTCCAGCTTCATTTTGATGGCTAAATAATCAAATTAGTCATCCAAGTAAATAAATCAGTTAAGCTTTGCAACTTCTTGAAGTCCAATAATGACTATGAGTCATACATACCACTCTTATTCTTGTCACACAAAACAATTACATCTCAATCAAATAGCTAACTAAAAACAAAATCCTCTTAACTCATAATCTGTCAATACAGTTCCATACGGGTTCAGTACCCTTCTTATACATTCGCATGTCATTTGGAGTGACATTCCGCGGTTGTCACTCGTAATTATCATACAATGTGACGGTAGCTTTCAGTTGATAGGGTCGCGACCTGATGCAAATATCTTGAGACAGTGGGTTGTGAACAAAGGAAACTTGTCTTCGGCTTCGGCCTTGTTTTCTTGGAAAAAATTTTTGAGGCAATGGTTTTTTCGAGTGGGAATTTCCCGCTTTTCCTGTTATTTAGTGGAGAACTGAATTTTAATAAGTTACTCACTTATTTCACAGAATTCGTTTTTTTAAGGTATTACCTAGATATTCGTAATCGTCAAGTAGTGCAGTAGGTTCTCTGACTAGCTAAAGCAAGAAAAAATTCTCAATCTTCTTCTTTTATCTGTTTATTATTATGGACAAATGCCATCCACTCTTCTTTTCGTGCGGTTTTCTCTGGCCAATCTCTTAAAAACGCCTCTAAGTCGTCCCTTTTTCTTACTACTATTACAAAATAAAGAAAATTCAGCCCTAAAAATAACAGTTTCACGTCTTTCACATAAAGTCTACCATATTTGAGCATGTGCGATGTTCGTTCTTCCGTCAATAACAAACGGCAGTAAAAGTATAATGCCGCGGTATTACGCTATTACTACACTGTTCTGACCTTTCCCGACTTTGGATTTAGGTGGAAATATCGTGAACGGTGCCTTGAAGGTAACCCAGGGAAACAAAATACAAAAAGCATGAAACCTGAACAAGAAAATATGACTTTTTAATTTTCAGGAGAAAGGTCAAAGCATATCATAAAATCTATCGGGTATGTTTATAGACTTGTTGGTTTAAAAATCTTAGGGCAGAATAACAAAGGCATACATGAGACAAACAGACCTCATTGAAACAACCATCCTACTGCACCCTTTTGTCAACAAAATCCGCGACTTTCATTCTAAGATTGCGGCACAAAAACACGAATTGTCGTGTGTAATAAAATTCTAGAACACACTGTCTCAGTGCACGCGTACCCCCGTGTGAAAAGACACAAGCCAGCGCAGGGCTACCGAGAGATCGCCGATAGATCGCTCATGCTGCGTGAATCGTGAGCTCGTGACGGGACCGTGTGTTAACGGTGCTTAATGGGCCCTAATGCTTCCGAAACTGTGCGAACGCTGACGGTAGCCCTCAACAGGGAAACACACGTGACCCAAGCGGTATAATTTGCAGTTTATGCCCCGCCGTACAAGGCACAACAATGTGTACCACGCTTAACAGTAAGATGATTACGGCAATTTGTCGGTAGGGAAGTGGAGTGTCGATGGCATATATTTGGATTATTGGGAGGTTGTTCCATGAATTAGAAGCACGATCTAGATCTAGACTAAGATTGAAATAAAAACAAAGCTCCTTCAGAAGCAGGTCATAAAGACACATCTAAAATTCCCAACCTTCTTATTGAATTTAGTCCTACAGGAGAACACTATTCTAGAGAGTTCACGTTTATCTAAAAAACATAAAATCGGAACGTATATAGAAGTTAACTAGCAACCTTATTTGAGATCAAAAACCTTCTCCAAAACACTACTTTTCTATTCCAGCATCTTACCATCATAGATTTCCTTCACATATCGCTGTGTGTAAGGATAATGAGGTATCGTGTGAAACTCCGGAAACTCAGAAGGCGGCGTGAGCGCCGCAGGCATGGAGTACCGCTACTGATTGTTTTACTAAATGTTACTGGCTCGTATGGTTCATAAAATTTATGAAGATCATGCCTTTGAATTGACGAGTGTGTGTTGCCATGAATCGGGTTTATTACCAGGCGTGGGTACCAGCGACCTTATGTTCAGTTTCGCACGTCATGAATAGGCTTCTAAAAGTGCGGATGCTTTTTTTACATTCCTATATTTTTTATGTTGGAATAAAATATTGATGGCACGTCCTCTGATTGAAAGAAATTTATTCAGTGTCGACGTATTTTTATTCTTGGAGCTACCAGTGCTTGTTGGCTGGAATAAATTTTGATATTGATAGATTGATAGGCTTTATAACCTTAATTGGATACTAATAGTCTCGTTCTTTCGACATATATGTTTATAGTTTTTTATTCGTTTTCTTCAACCTTTTAAATCTCTGTTTCTCATAAGCTATAACTTAACTCTTGTGAAAATTAAACGCATGCACCTATAATTTAAACCAAATACTGAACACAAACCTTGTATAAATCGAGTATTGCCATTAATTATTCCCGTGCTTTCCCAATTAAACACGCTGCAATCGATACATCGTTCATTAATCTAGCTAAAACAATACATCTTGCTTAATTACGATTCCAAGCAGAATCGAGAGTGCGATGTCCCATATAGTTAGTGCATTAGGTCATCGGTGCACGCCCAGTCTCCGCCGTGGTACTTATCTGCTGCATCGCTCGATAGGTCGATCCATTCGATTCACGACTCGAGAGAATCGAGTTGACATATCGATTATTTTCTATATACATGGCCATTTTATATGGGATCTTCTTTCTTCTTTTTTTTTGATTATGGAACAAAGGATTTTGGTAAAAAATATGTTTTGGTGGATTGTTTTACAAACAAGTATTAGTCAATTTGTAAATTCTATTTAGAAATTGACTACTGTCTACTTGTAGGTTAGTTACTTGAAGGTTTTGGTACTTGGACTTATCGTTAAAAGTCAGTAAGTAGTAGTAGTACTCAGAATTAGTTTAGTAAAATATAATCAGATCCATTACAAAAAGTAGCAACATTTTCTAACACAGAGGTCAGGTACCATTCAAATCAGAACTCTAACCTATACCTACAGGGTGTAAAAGTCCTCATCACGAAGCCGTCAAACAAGCATTCTGTACATCAAACTAAGTAACTTTACGCAAAAATTATTGCTGGGAAACGACTTTTTTCTCGAACTCAATGTAACGCACTCAAAACATTGTGCTGATGAATGGATTGAATAGTACAAAGGGTTAAAGTAAAAACAAAGGGTTAAAGTAAAATCTTACATTAAAAACTTGTATTTAAACAAAAAACTTGTCAAAACCTTGAAACTTTGACCCCCAATATCTCCGTAACTAGAAGGTTCCCAGGTATGGTGTAGAACAAAAAAAATATTGCAACAATGGGGAGAACAAGTGACTTTCGGCTTCGTTAAGAGGTGTTTTACATCCTTTATAACTAAAGCTAATTATTATTACAATAAAACAAAGGAAAACATTGACATTACCTACACATCCTTAAATAAAATTTGTTGACGTCTTCAACCGTTAAAAAGTCCGTATTTAGATACAGTTGATCGCTTTTAGTTCAGTATATGTAGTTCTGTTTCTATTGGTTCTAGTTCAGTTCATAGTACACAATAGTTCGCGCGTCCGTCGCGCCACAGAGGTGGCAATACGGTTAATTAGGCACCGTTTGAGAAATCTTTGCTTGTCTACAGGCTGTTTTAGTGGTAATTTTAAATAATGGCTTATTTTATATTTCTTCATTGATTAGACTTTTTTCGGTTTAAATAACCTAACTAACTTAACATTCATTTTTAATTTCAATTATCTGTATGCGTAGATAGACCAACTAAAACTGATTGAAATTGTATATTAGACAGTTTTGATAAAACCATCAATTTTACAAATAATCAGAGATTCATATCAATGTGTTTCCTTTTGAAATTCGAAACTCTAGAATATTAGTGTTCACCCCAGTGAAAGATAAAACCTCTATCACTACCTGTTAGCGAAATAGACACAATAGTTAAACAATGGCGTCAGACCGATTCGGTCGGGGTACACAGACGAATTTTATTCCGACTTCCTATCATTTCCACAGTTAGACTCCTTACACAAGGCAATGTCTCATCTAATGGTTGAATTACGTAACACAACAGCCTGTATACGGGAACAAAGCCGCTTAGTTCCCACAGTCGCACATACAGGGTGTGCGCTCACGAACTAACCTAGTATATCGTACGGAAGTGGATAATGCCGCGTCGGCCGTCACCCGCGCCCTTTACTGCACTGTATCGAGATCTAAACACTTGGGTTCGAAACACGTGGAGAACTATTAGCCCGGATTGCGATCAGGATGTTACCTTTTGTTTTTAAAGGCTTTTTGTAGAACTTTACTGTTTTTAATCTCGTTTAAACATTTGCTCCAGATTTTGATTGCTTTGCAATTTCGGCATTAGTATTCAATGTTGTTTTCGTTTCGCAAAGATTTCAATGAAACTCGTATTCAACGGTTTCGGAACTTCTATTCATGACCGTGGCTCCATTTTTATAATAAACCTAAAAATAAATTTCGGATTCGTTCGTGTATTTTTCGCATTTTTTTTGCAACGAACCAGGTGATCAAGGATCTTAAAGTTAATGACAAATAATTTGTTTCCGCGTCTGTTTCGGGTGTTTATTAAATCAAAAAACAATGTTGAGGTTGTAACGTACGAAAAGGAAAAAAAATCTTTTAACACCTGATACGAGTTCACGGACATTTTAATATCTCCGTCACGATTTCGTATAATTAAACTGATGAATTGATGACACTTACACGCTTGGAAACTTTTTTAATCGCTGTTGTTTTTTTTGCGGACACAAATGTTGCCTGCTCAAATATTTTGAAACCAAATTGGCGAAAACAATAAAATATAGGTATTAGGCAAGCCAAGCAATATTGTAGATGCAATGTGTAGATTGTTTGATTGATCGTTTGTTCATTTTTGTTTATTCGTTTCTAAGAAATCTATCTTGTTGTGTCTTTTTATTGGAAAAAAAGGTTTGTTATTGATTAAGATGTTTGAATTGGCATAGTGCTATTTTTGTAAAAATAGTAGGAAGTTATTTTTTTATATTTAGAATTTTAAAAACTTGTGCCCAGAATTATTGTTTTTAGCAGCAAATCTTTTGTAATATGTCCTCTGAAGTTTGACGTTAATCCTTTTAAAAAGTTAAACCCTTCTTTGTTGCGGTCGGTACAGAAACATCTTAAAAAGGGATTCTGAGCTCAAAGCACGGATTTTCAGATCAATTTTTAATCTTATTCTGGGCCTTTAACAGTATTATTTTTGTTAATTTCTTAGAAAGTCAACACGATCTGTCTTTATTTAAAATTAATACACTGTTTAGGTACTTATGTTTTGTTAAGTATTTTCCTAGGGTAATTTTAAGGATAATCATTTAAATGTTTTAGGATTTAAGATGTTAGTTTATAAGATTTTAGCTATAAGTACAGAACGGTGCACTTTAAGATATTTAATTAACTTCTCCTCAAATCCAATAAACTAATAAATTTTAGTATTTAAAAGCACTTATTGTATATTTTTGCACTGTGGAGTTCTTTTAACTTTTTTGGCATGCATTTTAACTATTTCTGGTTATTAAAACATTTGTTTTTTTTTTTTCGAATAAGGCACTCACCTGATCAATGACGTTTTAACGAAATTAACTTTAATTCTATGTTTTTTTTCTAATATTTTATTTTTGTGGGTTTTTTTTTTCATTTATGTACAAGGAGATTGGTGTTTTGAACAACGTGGGTGTTATTTTTATTATTTTAACTGTAATAACATGTTTTTTTCTTAATTGTTGTAGATGTAGTCAATGCTTGTGGCGGTGAAGGTGATGGAAGCACGATCCTACTACAGCGGTCTCTCTTACACAAATAGAGTAAGAATCTATTTAATCAAAACATTTTTACCTGTTTTCTATACGAAACATCATCATTGATCATTAAAACAACCATTTACGATCATAAAGGAGGACCGCAATAACAGATGATGAAACAAAAAAAAATTTTGGTCGTGCAGTTTATAAAATGCCCTACAAGCATTATTATATTAACAGTCTGTGGAACTATTTGGAAAATAAATGGGATCAGGATTTTAATAATTTTGTTTATAATATTTTTCTAACTGCATTATTTTTGTTACAGAGAAATCCATTACAACCCTAACAAGGAGACCATGTACTTACGATGGTGATAGAATACGTCACGAAGAATAATGACGTCATCAACGCCTGTAACACCTGTGGGCTTCAACTTTACATAACAGTATTCGTGCTTCGTCAGTAACACCGCCAGAATGGGATATTGCAATGTTTTGGATATTTTTTTTTGTAAATCTTCGGCCTCCATGTAAACCTTCGCACTTTTTAATTTTATTATTTTTGACTACAATTTTGTGATATTTGCACCAGTGGGGTTGCTCCTGTTAACGTTTTACTTTGTATCTTTCTTGTTTTATTTTTTATAGTTTTTAATGAAATCTTGTGATAAAATGTTAATTGATTGGACTACAAAGCTTAGTGAAAATGATTTTTTGGTGTTTTTGATTCAGAATTTGTAATGATAAAACTAACGAGAGAGACCCCTACTGAAAAATGACTTTTTCAAAATTCAAAATTAAACAAACAAAAACATTCTGGTGATTTTGTAAATAGTATTTATTAGGATAAGTGATGGTAGCATTTACAGCTTAACTGCTTAGAAGTATTTTAATGTAAAATAATATTTATATTATATTTAAAAAATATTGTTATTAAACTTTCTAATACGTAGAACGTATATTCATGTATTATTTTAAAGTTATTAGAAAATATGAAACTGTTTGACAATAACTTTCAAATAATATTTCAGTTCTAAAAAAGCATGACCTCCCAATTTTTTTGCGAACGGTTGATTTATTTGACAAAACGGTTCATCCCGTATATGTTTTATTTATTTTAATTAATTTTAGTTTAAGTATAACATTCCATTTATTGCTTAAAATAATGTATATTATGAGGGTTGTTCCTAATACCTAGAAAACGTATGGGTAGTAAAGAAATTGATGTTGGATAAAAAATTATAAGTTCATGGTTCATTTACGAAGAGCCTTAGAAATAAAAATCAATATGATCCCAGTGAAAATATTTTATAGTCGTAGTTTTCCAAAATTAAATAAACCAATAAGTTTATTCTTTTGTTTTAAAAAAGCCAAAACCAAAAAACATAAAATAAAATCTTAAATTAATGTACCTACCACCTAAATGAACCATGAATGAAATAATGGAAATGATGATTCGTTATATTTTTAATTATCATTATTAACGCTTTTTATATCCATGTACTTTGGTATCGTTCACTAAGACAGCGATTACTTTTAGTTATAGTTTATATACCTAAGTTTATTTAATTTTGATTTGGCGATCTCAATTTTTAATCCAGTAAAAGTCTGTTTTGAAATATTGCATTCCAACCGGAGTAATTTCAATTATAATCGCAGCTAATTATTTAATAAAATATGTTATGATTATTGAGATAATTAAATCAACAACCGTAAAACTTTACAATATTTCGACATTTGCGCGAAGTAAATGTAAGGTTTTAAAAAAATATTTTTGTTTTCACAAGTTCTTGAAGCGCTGTCTTTATACACGATATATAAATATATTATATATTAATTGTCATACAAGACACCTACTAAAATTGCTTAATTAATTATTATGCTTTAATAAAATTAAAAATGTATCTAGATTTGGTAAATATTATTCCATGTGCCAATAAATAGATGGAGTTAAAGCTCCGTCATTAGCCATATTTTTGATATAGATTTAGATGTAAAAATATTATATTTTTGAATATATTTTATGTATGTATGTATTCCATTACATTGTGTAGATCAATGATAATAAATGATTGATTAATAAGATATTGTTGTTAATTTATTGGAGTTAATACCTGTAGCTTTACTTTTTACCGTTAAACAGTAAAAAGAATTACCTACCGTAACTGATTGGATTTCACCTTGAGGCTATGTGCAGCACTAAATCGAAGCATACTATGGTCTACTATAATTCTATGAAAACAATGACGGATTGTACACTATAAACAAAACAGTGTCTCAAGTCAAAGTTTACAATGATTTGCAAAGAAAACTATTTAGACTCTGGTGTGCCGTATACACTACCGAATGGACAGAATTTGTCAGCAGTTAATTAGTTTTTCCTGTCAGTCGACCTTACGTAGATAAAGAGAAACAAAACAAGTCAGATGCAGGTGCTATGAAAAGACTGAGAAACGAATACGCGTCTAAAATAATAAAAACAAAGCACGTACAGAAGAATAAATTAGTGACAAAAAAAAACTAAATCACAATTTGCACGTGATTAGACGTTTATTTATTAAACAGACTGGCTTACTAATACTACTAAGTCAATACGTGATACCTATACCGTAGGCAATACAGAAACCGGTTTCATTGAGAGTAACACAGAAGCTAGGGAAGCCCAATTTAGTCATGCACTAGTATTAAAATGTTGTGAAATATATACGAACACTAACGATCTGATGATGTCAATCTTTACTTAGAAAACGAGTTCGATATTAAAGATTCAGACATTTTTTTAATGAATGACTTTGTTGATTAGCTTTATCGTTAAGTGTGAAGCATTTCACATATTGTATAGGTGGTAACCTATCATTTGAATCAACAAGTACCAGCACCTAGTAAAGGCAGTTCCTTTAGCTTTCGTGTTAGAAACAATTGGCAAAAGCTGCCACAGAACTCTCCCTAGCTTTACTCTTATCATTTGGTTATATGACAATTATTTGGTTCTAACGATGTTGCTGCACCCTATAAGAAAAACTCTTAGAAGATTACTTACTACCCAGACGAAAACAATAGACAGCTTCCAGAATTGTTCTATCATAACTTTGAGCTTCGTGTCCATTTCGGTGAGCAAATAATCCTGCGGTACACTGCGGTAATGCGGTAATATGCTGATTGCTGTTTGATCCTGGCTATGGCTGCATTCGAACTGATAAGTATTTCCTCTTTTACTTCTTACTGGAAGAAATGTCCATGGGGTTGAATACAAAGCTGAACGAAAAAAAATGAATCATCAATCAAAATCACCTAGATTCCACCACAGACACACTAAAGACTATAGTTTAAAACAAAGTAGCTCGTATGGCTAGTGCGTAAATTCCACACAAGTAACATCGGACTTGTCCGGACAGGTTCGCGCGCGTAACGCGGTGGCTGCAGACGGCGGGGCACCGCTTACTCATAGCTGTCTCAATGTAGTATACGTAATGATACGGATACGAGCTGATATGATACGGAATAATATGTAGCAAGAGTTGATTGGTGAAGTTTAAATGTTGGAGATTATATGGAAGGTAGGTAGGTACTATTGAAGGTGTTTTTTGCAGACCTTTTAGAATGGGACTCTAATATTAAACAAACCTATTATTTAATAATATGCTGTGTGAAGGATGATATGACTAGAAAGGAGGTTACTACTGAGATGACGAGTAATAGAGAAGTATGGAAGAAAACACATGCTGCAGTGACCCCAAATAAATTGGGGTCACTGCAGCATTTATTACAAAGTTACTAGAAGGATTACGAAACGATACAAACCCATAAATAAGAGTAAATGATGAAGTCATTAATGAGAGAAAGAATGAACAAGCAGGCGTATTTGTACTAAATCTAAAGATAAAAGATATGCTCCTTGTAACGATAGACACAAGGAGGGCTTAGAAGTTTAGAAAATAGTAATTGTTTAGAAAGCAAAATTGGCACGCGTACAATCTTAGTAGGAAATAGCTCTTAACTTAATAGTACTGACAGCGGTGCCAAAATATTGCGCAGTTAATCTTAGTCATGCAACTTTAATGTAAAATTACAAACAGCAGAATCCTCAATTGAGCAATACGCAGCATCCGTCTAGCATGAAACATAACGTGAGTCAGCCTCTCGTTTTGCGACTCATATCGGTCATCTCCGATCGTATCTCGGGTCGCCCAACGGAAGCAAAGCAAGCGAGAAAGCTGAATTTTTATATTGTAAGTCACTATAAGTTCCCACGGCACAGTTTTAAATGTTCTACTAATGAGTTTTGAGTTGTTCTAATGTTTTGTTTTAGATTTTCATCGAGGTGAATTATGATGTGCATGTTTTGCAAAGCAATGTAGGTAGACATAGCCTGTATTTCTTGTTTAATTTATTAGTCTTGTTAGATTCTTCTTCTTACACCTATGACACTGCTGAATGTGGTGCTGGAGACGAAGGAGACGAGGAAGTTTCAGGACAGGGATTTTGCAAATCGTTTCGCATTTTGTTGGAAATAATAAAAGTGAAAGATTCTGGTTCTGGTTGTCAGCTAAGTGACAATGTTGTATGTCATCAGGGGTAAGTTCTTAGAAACTAAAGTCCGGGTTGCTACTTAAAAACTTTTACTGGAAAAGTAACAATATTATTTTACTCAAACCGGGAACGATTCCAAAACTCCAAGCTCAGCAATCACGTCTTCGGCCACTGGACCAAAAAAGCATGTTATAGATAATGGAGTAGTATATAAAACTGGAATATTTGATATATCTACTTAGAAATAAGTTAAACATTATCTTAGAACAACGGTAGTGAAGACGGTGAGGTTCAGCCATGGACCTTGTTGTCACGAGTTCACACTTTACCTCGATGGAGTTACATGGAACTACCAGCTGAAACAATAATATAATTTAATTTTCATATAATATTGAGAACAGTGATATTAGTGGCATTGCCTTCGGGTGAAATTAACAGGTGTCTCATTTTAAGATTCTACACGTCAACATTAAAAAAGAAACTGTTTTGTTTGAAAGTGAGACAGCATTATCTGAAATCAGTGGCGAAAAAGCAGTTGAAAATCGAGAAATATATATAGAATCTAGAATGACCAAGTAATTACTAGTGGATTATAATTATGCAAACCCTGGTTATAATGGCGCCCCTTTATTTTGTTAATTAGCAAATATTTTGGTTCGTTCTGATACCAGAGAAAAAGAAGAAGTATTATTAGAGATCCATGTTAATATTGATGCTGATAACATGCTAAATTCGCTTGACAAGAATGAAAATTAGAAACCAAAAAATATATGGTGACTGGTTGGTTTGCCGCAGCCAATAATCATTTATTAATAATTCAGGTGCTTATCTCACTAAAGTTGTAACATGTGCTTTGAGCAAAGTGCTTGTAGGCGGGTAAAGTGCTTGAGATTGTGAATGGCAAAATTTGTCATTGAATACTTCGGTATGTGATACATATTGATTCGATATTATTGTGTGTGGATTTACACGACTAACAATTTTTGTTCCTATATATTCTACATCTCATTTTTTTTTTGTTTTTTGACTTCGACTTTACCGTCAGTAACTGCCGTATCTACCGAGTCTGCTTTTGAAGTGAAGCTTCTTTCGATCTTGAAAGTTTCGCAGTCGGCTTCTTTCTGCCCCTGATCCACGTTAATTAGTAGGCGTGTTACGTTTTTCCATCCGTTTTCCTCTGTCAATTGGCATGCTATCATTTACTCCATTTTCTTTCCTATTCATCGAGACACAATCAATATCTTCTTTAATCTTCCTCTTACTTTCCATCCATCTACATTCAAAGTTTTGTTGTCTTGGCTATACAGTCTATCAACTATCCTCAGGATTATTGTATCATTATCCTCGATAGCAGCATTATCTGTAAGCAGTCTTTTCTCTTTTTACTTTCATCCATTGTTTTTTTCTTCTTTCAAATATTGTTAACTTATTTTCAATCCACACTATTTCTATCGCCAATCGGACTTCCCAAGACGTTTGAATTGAACAAAAACAAACACACGAAGTGGCGGTATCGCGCTAATTTCGCTCACGGCACAATCACACAATACGCGGAAGGCAGCTTTGTACTGGTGCTGGATTGTAGCAATACAAATAGTTACCTTTATTTTGTTGGTATATTGTAATGGTTTCATGTAGGTATATGATGGAAAGTGAGTGAAGATGAAGACGATCATAATATTGCTTTGACCAAAAAATGGTAAGTTCTTAGGAAAAATATGACGTGAAGGAGAGAAGTGAGATGCATAGGCGATGCTAGAGCTATGGAAAGTCGTGGATGTTAATAAAGCAATTATGTATTTAATTGGTATTTAAAGTTAATAGTTAAGGTTGGATGGATATTTCAAACAAGTAGGTAAACTACTCGTGGAAGTAATATTTAGCTATGCTCAGAAATTATAGTTGAGAAAATAATGTATTTATTGTTGTCTTTTGATTTTAATATGTACTGAATTCCAAACTAAATCAGACACAATCAGTAGGTAGTATTAATACTTTAAAAGTATACGGCTCAGTAGCCCATTAAAATGTTAAACAAACACACAAACTTGTAAACGAATGTGTCTAATCAAGAGACCAAAGAATATTGTCCTATTTAAATCCTGTAGAATGGACGTTAAAATGAAAGGTCATGTTATAATGGTGACGGTACAGTGGAAGCTAAGTATGATCATTTTGTAGCTCTGTAGACATTCTGGCGATAAAAAGGCCCAAGCCTAATTATAGTACTAATACTTTAGGCACAAGTAAAAACTGTGCTATAACTTAGTTTGTAGGGCCTGGCTGGGGTTTTTAAATTAATTTGACGTCACCAGAGGATAGTCAGTTAAGCAGTACCGCATCCTTATCGAGTTGAACGAGAGGACAAGTAAAATAATTATAATAAAAAATCAAATGTCTTTGCAGTCGTAATAAATACAATTCTTAAGAATGCCAGAACTTTTGCATTCATCAAAAAATGATATTATATTGAAAGAGCTAGAGTAGAGTAGAGTGGAGTAGGGACTCCATTTTCCGCACTTAGACTCTCATTCAGTCCGTTGTGCGTAGGTGTCCTGGCTAAGTTAGCCAGCCTAGCTCCGCCCAGAAATACAGAAGTATCCTGGGAGCTTCACAGGCTTCGCGGAGCGACCTCACCGTTCCGAGGATTTGTTTGCGTTGGGTGGCCACGGCCTTGCATTCCAGGATGACGTGGGCGGCTGTATTAAAAGAGCTGCATAGTATCCTGTCTATTCAAAGCTTTCGTAAAAGGACGTACAAGTTCTGCTGCCTCCATAAAGGATCTTAGATTTAATCAATTAACCAAATCGTTGAGTAAATTTGCTTCTTCCTGCAAGGACTGTACATTTAAGGATTAAATAGTTTAGCTAAGCCACACATAGCATATCTTTCAGTGGATCGTTACCTCAAATGATAATAGTATTGATTTAGACGGGTTATAAAATATAACATTTATTTTATATAGCGTTCCTCATTAGGTTAAAATGTCACTAAAATATGTATGGAGACTCCCGTGATCATTCACGTTATTGGTTCTAGTGATTGCTTCGGTTTTATAGATTTCATCGTAATTTGGATTTCATAGTGGTAGATGTAATATTGTACCTATGTATTTTATGTCTGTGTCAATTTTTCTTAAGGATTTTTGTCAAAGTTCAGGCACATTTTTAAATTATGTAAAAGTATTATTTCTTCAACCATATTTTCCTATTGTAACGTTTTTACTAAAGCGTTCTATATCAGTCTCTTTCGTAATTTTATTACCGAGAAAGATATTATTCAGTTTAGCGCAAATTTTACACTCTTATTTTCTTCAACTTGTAAGATTTTTAAATGTTATATCCGTTTCACCTTTTTAGGGTTCCGTACCCAAAGGGCAAAAACGGAACCCTATTACTAAGACTTCGCTGTCTGTCCGTCTGTCCGTCTGTCCGTCTGTCCGTCTGTCCGTCTGTCCGTCTGTTTGTCACCAGGCTGTATCTCATGAACCGTGACAGCTACACAGTTGAAATTTTCACAGATGATGTATTTCTGTTGCCGCTATAACAACAAATACTAAAAACAGAATAAAACTAATATTTGGAGGGGCTCCCATACAACTAACGTGATTTTTTTTCCCTTTTTTGATAATAATACGGAACCCTTCGTGCGCGAGTCCGACTCGCACTTGGCCGGTTTTAAGCTAAACAAGTCGTTTTTGCGAAGTTTTCCAAATACAAAAGCAACGCCACATTTCTCCCCATACCACCTGATTGGCCACATTTTATTGTCGAATAACACAGTATAATATCATAATAAGTGGCGAGCATTGGCCCAGCGTGGGCGAGAGTGGGCGAGCCAATACTAATGAGGCTAGTTCACACACATTGTCTTCTGGTGGTACAATTACATGTTTATGTCCTAAGCTTTATAGGCACGCGTAAGTTTTGCAAGGTTATACCGTTAATTGCATTGTAATTGGAGTGGATCTTTAGCTTCTTATACAAAATAGGTATAGGCCATCCTAATCTCCAGATTAGGATGGCCTATACCTATCTTGTATAAGATTTTGTATTTTGTTTAGTATAATATCCATATTATACTAATATGAATGGACATTGTATTCAATCCTTTTCCAGACATAATCTTCATCTTAGCGTATCGTCGTATGGTCATCTAAATTGTGTCGGTTTAGAACTGAGCCACTAGTTTGACACCTTCAGTAGCTTTCATCAGTTCCTGTAATTAACAAATAGGACATGCATGACATAATATTAAACGCCCGCGCCCCATCGCTGGTAGAACAAAGATATTATGATAATGCAAAACTCGAATGTTAGTTCTGGGCCGACTTATTAATGAAAAGTAGGTCACATCGACACACTAAGAAAAAGAAAAAAATGAAGCATTCTTAAATCAAACATTTACCTGAATAGAAACGATCATTAAAGCTCTACGGAATTTATCAAACCTTATGATAAATCTTGGATAGAATTTCTGATGTGTATGATGAGAACAAATCCGTACTTACACGTAGGTTACTTTCACAACCTCCTCGTTATTTTAGAATTTATCTTTTTCGGTTAGGGTCCAAAGTCTTTCCTAACAAAATATCAAAGACCACCACAATAAATAAAACCTACCAAGTTACAAAAGTAAAAACATAGGTAAATCCATCATTAATAATTTCTTAGAACCAATATTTATTGTTGAAAATTTTATAGCGATTCGTTATACAATTAATAGAATACAATTCATTGGTTCCGATGATTTTATGTTCGAATCTTCAATCCAGATTTATGTTGAATTTATTCGTTCCACGATTAACCGCAAGCTAATTAGTCTGTGGTCTGACGTCAATGGAAAACTATGAATGACAATGTTTTTTGTCAATGAAGGAATTCTGAATGGTGGAACAGTCAATGAAGTTTAGTGTTGTGATAATTTTGTTTGTATAGTGTGCAAAAAGTTTGAAGTAGAGGGCAATAATGATCGTAGAACTTCCCGTCTATCAATGAAGGTTGATGGAATTTTATCAGATTGATTTTGATTATTGTGAAAGCGATTGTTTTCTGAATTTAAGTTCTCATGGAATAGATTCGTGAATGAAAAACGTTAGTTTAAAAAAAAGCCTACTGCATTAAGTCCGCCTCATGTGCTTAGAAGAACTGCGCTGCTGAGCTGCTGTGTGCTTGAAGAGTTAAATAAATCTTGCACTCACCTTTGGTTCTGGTGACAATTCATTTTTACGACAGACTTGACTTAATACTGCAGCACCTCCTCGCAAGAGAACTCTTCAATAGTTAATAGCACTGACATGGAACTTGGTATACTTTGTTGATAGATAAACTAAATTTTCTGATAAAAGTTTGATGTAAAAAAAAAGTTTTATGAAAGCTACAATGCTTTAGTTGAATCCTCTTTAATGATATTACGAGAAATTGTTTTTTTTTTCCAAAGTTTTGGAACTAAACATTCTAAACCAAGATTCAGTTTCAAAATGAGTACATCCTGAAATTAATTAAATATCATTCCTGCAGTTTCAGTGATTTTCGATTTTGCTAATTTTATAAAACCGCAGATATTTCAACCGCAAACTAATTACTTAGCATCAATGGTACATCATGAATGAATCGAGAAGAATGACGAACCTCAAGTTATAAGAATGAGTCGCGTGTGACATGGTAGTTTACGTAAACTCCATTAAATTAGTTCATTCATTTGTGGTTTTGGCAATTGCGTTCTTTTCATTAATCTGTGGTTTTGGCAATTATTTGTTTTGATTCATTGGTTTAACGGTTTCATAGTTAAGCCATAGGTCCTTCCAAGAAATATTAAATATCTGTTAGGGTAAAGAATTTCGTAATTGGAAAATAACGTAACATCAACAGACACTCGGATCGATCGTTAGGTTAAGCCGTGCTTGCCTAGGTTGGTCTGTGGATGGGTGATCGCCCATTACGTACCGAGTTTCCTTCGTGCCTCTGAAAGCACGTTAAGCCGTTGGTTCCGGGTGTCATTTGTAGATCTTTGACAGTAGTTAGATAGTCAGAGGCCCAAAAAAAAGTCTGACAACCAGTCTTACCAAGGGGTATCGTATTACCCGGTACTAACTGGGTTGTGGAGGTCAGATAGGCAGTCGCTCCATGTAAAATACTGGTATTCAGCTGCATCCGGTAAAACTGGAAGCCGACCCCAACATAGTTGGGAAAAGGCTAGGCAGATGATGACGTCTGTAATCCCCGAAGGGTTAGGCAGAGGTGTACTTAATAGTACACCCACATTTCGCCAGTTATGTTTAAATCCCATGTAATAGGGGGCGAGCCTATTGCCAACAACCGGGCCCAAATCCAGACTCCGTGGCTGCTATTTAAAAAATCCTAATGGAAAAACCCAATAACAATTTGCCCGGAAATCGAACCTAGGACCTCATGCTCAGCAGTCGGTATTGAGATCTCTATAGACCAACGAGACAGTCAATAATTGGAAAGTTGTGGAATAAAGTGAAATATGGCTAATATTGGTTGCGGGAATCCGTTGGATGCGAGTCGCACGGGACCGGTCAATGTGGCGACACTTGGGGAGGGATCTTTCGCCTGAAATGATGATGATGATAGTAGCCGTGTGGTATCCGGCAGAGTAGAATAGAACCAACCCATTACACTCACAGTTGTCGTATAAGGCGACTAATGTCTGAGGCAGAACACCTTGCGCCTCCGTAGACCTGAGAATGGGCAGCAGCGTTTTCTGTTAGTATTTCATCACTGCGATCTCCAATCCGCCTGCCAAGCGTGGAGATTACGGCAAATTCCTCCCATCTTGGGAGAGGCTTATGTCCAGCAGTGGATGTTATGGGCTGATGTTGTTGTTGTTGTTGATGATGATGATGATGGGTAACTAATAATTTCTCAGGTATAAGCAAAGCATTGTTGGCGGATACCTACTCGTGAGTTTTGTCTAATATTTATACCAATGAAAAATTATCATCTAATGAAGATTTTTAGCAATACAAAGTCAGGAACATTATTCGTAGACATCATTTATTCACATGATTGTATTGCTTTTTGTTTTATTTGTGTCATTTCCTCAACTAAAAAAAAAATTTTTTGTTGGCTATTTATTTTACAACATTGCCAATTCTAAGTGTACAACGGCGGTTTTATTGCTGACAGCGATATCTTCCACACAACCAACAGATACCTCAATTGGAACAATCTGAAAGGACTATCGCTGCGATATTCAGGTCTTCAACCACATGCCATCTAATAACTCATGAAGGTATAAGAAATAAGTTGGATCACATGTCGATAGAAGAAATTCTATGCCCAGTAAATCAGTTTGTGTAACATTGTGTGGGTTGACACATCTGCTGTACGTGGAGCTACGAAGAGTGTGGATTGAACTAGGGTTCTTTCTTCATGATGTTTCTTCTTATGAAAAGAATAGGGATGATGACTGACTAAAAAATTGGTTGCCTGTAAAGTCGGTATACGGGCGAAAGTTTTACGTGACAACGACTTTGAGTGGTAAAATAAACTTTTTGTGTCTGTCTCTCTCGCTCTTAGGCGGGCTAACCATGCCCGAGTGGAAGGGACGCGTGCCTCTCACTCGCTCTCATTGTGAGCGCATAACGTGAGCGGAGCGTAACGTAGTTTCTTGAAGTGTCACCCGGCAAACCAATTTATAAGACGTTGTCACGTCAAAATATGATTCAGTTTAGTCCGTCAGTTAGATTTTCCAAAAATATTGGATACGTGTTTTTTGTTTTATCAAATTAATAAAAATTGACGCAGATAAAATGTGTCAAAGATCATGAGTGGGGGCTTGTGACGTCACATTTGAGTAAAAAATGTACTAATTTGTGACGTCACACGAGTTTTCAACGCACTGTTTCGTCTTCATTTTTTGTATACGTGAAAAAAGAAAAAATATGTGTCCAATTTTTTTTTAAATCTATCTGACGTGACGGACTAATTAGATTTGTTTTGTCATCTACCCTATTGGAAGTCTCTAGGTATAAAGTTGGGCTACCACGATGTTACGGCAACAGGTGTGTATCAATTATTATAATAAGCACATATTGTTCTGAGGGCAAAGGCTGCCCTGCTTCCACACTGCGCGATCTATTGCGATTATAGGCCAGTCCTTGTGTGGATCAAAATCAAAAGTAATTTATTCAAATTAGGCTGATAATCAGCACTATTTGAACGTCAAAGTTTACAAGAGACAGTCCCCTAAAACGCCCACCCTTCGACACGTTTTAGATGGGATGTAGAAGTGGCGGAACAAACTCCATGTATGATGTAGAGCTGCATCGCTGACTATGTTCCACCTTCTGCCCTCTGTGGCCTAAAAAAGCAGTACGACCTCTGCGCTGCCACCAATGACGCCGTAGAAGTGACGAAGTTTAGGCCAAGAACATTTATTCTGAAGTAAATATGTGGCCAGTGACACGAGAAAGAAAAAGAAGTGTCACAGTGCGACATTTGCCGTGTAGTATCCGGCAGAGTAGAATAGAACCAACCCATTACACTCACGGGTGTCGTATAATAAGGCGACTAATGTCTGAGGCAGAACACCTTGCGCCTCCGTAGACCAGAGAATGGGCTGCACGTTTTATGTTAGTCTTTCATCACTGCGATCTCCAATCCGCCTGCCAAGCGTGGAGATTACGGAAAATTCCTCCCATCATGGGAGAGGCTTATGTCCAGCAGTGGACGTTATGGGCTGTTGTAGTAGTCCGACATTTGTCTGTAAATTAATGTCTAAATAATGATAAGTCGGTATAACGTCCGTGCAATTAAAAATCAGGTGCAAACCAATACGCGTCAAAACCAACGGAAAATCCTGTTTTATAATAATAATCACTATATTCTTATTAAAAACAAACACTCCAAAATCTTCAGAAAACGCACTACATATTCCGAACCACATTATAGTTCCGTGCGTGTGAGTGATGCGGTCGTCATTTGTCATGAGATCATAACATGTCGTCAGTGGTTGCGGTCCAGTAAAACGCCGTGAAATTGACTTTCGGAGAAACTTTTTGACTCACAATGTTGACGCGACCTAATTCTTCTGTTGACCGATTTGAACTTAAAGCTGTTGGCTCGCTTAATCGCTCGGAAAATCTTATCTTAGTTCACGAAGACATACCATCTTACCTTAAAACCATTTAGGGTTGCGCCTCATCTAGCATCACGGCATTGAATTTCATCAGCAAGAAACAGAGCTGAGTGCTAACGCACGTGCCAGTATCGAGGGTGCCCTCAACAGCATTCAAATGATGGCTCTAGTAAATGACGGTTCTGAGAGACAAAAAACGATAGGACCATGGAAAAGTGCGTTTTCGTGGAGCTAGATGAAACGCAATCCTTATTTATCCTCAGCATCATTTTTACCAGTACACGAGTCGTCTACGCTTTGCGAAATCTGATTTCTGTTGGATACTTTTGTTATTTTATCAGTGTCAACATCAATTGTTGTGATTAACTTAATCGGTTTCTTAGGACACCGACGATTAGGAACGGGTTGTTTGGATCTTTGCAAGAAAACACATGAATAGGTCATAGGAATGAAGAAAAGTTCCAGGGGACGAGTGGGCACAGGGTGCGAATCTTAGGGGACGAATGGGCTCTGACCCGTATTTTTATAGGTAGAGACTTAGGTACAAAAAAGACTGTTGATTGGGTAAGAAGGACACTTATGCAATAATGCTACTTTTCACTGCCGTTATTTTTCACCAAAAATAAAAACCTTTTATAATCAATCGAAATCACAAAAGAGTCAGCAAAAGAGAAATCCTTGAACATTTTAGCGACCGAAACGTCAATTCTTTAAGATGGCACAAGAAAAATAAGAGAAGTGAGTACCAGGACGGCATAAATAACGCGGACACAACTACATACGTTCGACGGCCGGTGTTGTACATCGTGTCCAACACGGCTCGGCCGTTGAACGGTCTTTAGTGCCCCCCATTCACTACGGACGGGATCGTGGGTAAAGGGATGTGTCGTTCTACTTTTCAGATTTTTATCATCATTGTCAAAAACAATTTCTACTGCACTTGTTTCTATTTCTTCAGGAGTGCTGAATTTGCGTATTAGGTATATCTGTTTCATCCTGAAACAAAAAAAACGATTAATAAAGGATACGGATTTTTAAGATATTAAAAAGCCAAGAAACGATGGATGGACTGTGTGAAGGATGATATGGCAAGAAAGGAGGTGTCTGATGACGATTATTAGATAAGTATGGAAGAAGACATGCTGAGATGACGTCAAATAAATTGGTATAAGGACCAGAAAATGATAATGATGACGTCATTTTTAAGCTTTACCTTTCAATTCGTACTCGAAAGAGTTCCTAAAGAGCGTGATATATAGAACCTAGACAGATAGATACCTTTGATGACCTTTTTTAAATGCTTCGTAGGTTTTGTTTGCCAACCCTACCTATTACACAATGTAAATGACTATCAATATAAGTGAAACTGAAGCGATATCTCCATTGAATAAATCGCTTGGTTGTACCACATGATGGGGTGCAAGCAACGATGGCAAATGCTTGTCTATCTTTACCCTATGTGCCTTGTTCGGCAAGCTTAGTACGTGTCTTATAGACCTAAATATCTTTAGTGTGCGTGTATGTATGGTCTTTGGGTTGTGTGTACGGAAAGAAATGAAATGCCGCGAAACTCTATTAATTAAAATACTTAAAACTTAATACGAAATATTACAAGGGAGTAGCTAATCAGATGGGAGCGCGTCAATACTCTACGATGGTTAAGAGCGAACTGTTGTCGCCGGGCGCTGCACGTATCATGCATGAATATAAAACGATGTGTCAGCGCTCCTACATATCTTATACGTTTCGTCAAGATTAAAGTTTTCTATCTAAAATGTCCAAGGAGAATTTCGCCAATAAAACATCTTGCTATGAGCAATATATAATATTTAAACTGCGTTCAAGAGGTGTCAGTCTCATAATTTCTATGGAATATTGAATTTGTCACGATTCTTGAACGAAGTTTACTGCAATTCGACTAATGAGTTTCAGACGGTTGGAAACTTGTATCATGTAGTAAAGCACTTGGGCGGTTTACATAGAAAGACTAGCTTATTTTCGGTGCGTATATGCTTGCTTTTGGATGCGCGTGTAGACGCGAGTATACGCGCGCTTTTTGCTACACGTGGAACTCGTACGAGAGTTGACGCGCGTATAAGCTCTTACAAGCGCAATTCGCGAAATAAGTCGTCACTTATGCTGACAGCTGTCATTTAACCAAAATCGAACACGCTGAATTAAGCCCGAGCCCCATCTAGTGCCACACTAAGCAACGAGGCTTGTGTCGTGGACACCAGACAGTTGATATACTACACAGATACCAAAAAAATAATAAAAATAAAAAATATAGGAAAAAATAAAACAAATCAAGAAATATAGCAAGCTTCAAAGTAAAAAAAAAAGTATACCAGACTCTATTCAATGTTAATAATTTTTAAAAGCGTTATACATATTCGTAAGACCATCTTCAGGGTCTTTTTCTACAGTGACTGACATATCAGTGAACTTTTGCGAGACTTTTGACCTTCTCACACTTTTTCGATGTTTTGCAATCGCGAATTCTTTGTCAAATGTGTCCCTTTCTTTTAAACTTGTAAGTTATTTTTAAATTTAATGATGCACTTTATATGTCGTCTTGGATACTTTGTTTTCGATTCATCCTCAAAGGTTTTTAAGTGACAATCTAAATGTTTTTAACTGGCAACCTAACTTCGTCATACTCGTAGGTAGTTTGTGTCTTACATAGGTTTGCATCGTCAAGGTCTTGAATAAAACATAACTCCATCATCAGATTTGGCAATAGTTTAGCAACAGTGAATCTTTCAAGATCCATCTTGAAAAATTGGCTGCACTGAGATTTTGTTGTCATCATAATCTTGACGATATCATCAAAGTCGCGGGAAACACCTGGATAAGGGACGCGCAGAACCGGGAAGTGTGTCTGAAAAAAGGGGAGGCCTATATTCCCAGCAGTGGGCGATTCCGGGCTGCTAGATCATGATGATCATGATAACGATCTTCTTTTATTACAATTAACATATTTTTTGTGTGTGTTTTGCTGCAGTTTTGTTGTAAAAGGCAACTGAGGAAGATTTACACTTAACCTGACCTGACACTGTCTAGCTGATATAGAATATATTTAGCATATAGACTGCCCTACGTGTGGGGTGCACTGACTCGCCGCGTGCCGTTGTCGAGCCTTCACTGAACGCAGGGGTTGACAACAAATAGCTTTTCTATAAATTACAATAACTTTTTTTCAATACTAAACTGTTTGTACAGTTTGGATGGTTCTGGCTTGAGCTTTTTATGTAGGCCGATTTCTTAGCTTGAAAAGGATGCGTAAATTATAATAGGTGTAATTAATTGAAGTCACATACCTCTGCAGTATTAAAAGATGATTCTGTGAAGCAAATTCATACTAAACACTGGTTTGAATAACAAAGTTAGAACGCAACATAAATTACTAGAAAATGTCGGACACACCGTGGTCAAGGCCCACCCATGGATCTGACAACACTGACCTGAACAAAAATTGCGACGAATTAACAATAATAACGGCTAAACAAATAGAAAGTTGGCACTCAGAGCACCCACACATACAGATACATTATAAACGACACCACGAACACACGTGTTAACAATTAAAAGTCTTAGTTTAACAAATGATCGCTCTCAACAGCAATTATTCCCGTCACGGCTATTACAAGACGTATAACGGACCGAACGTCGGACAGATCTCAAATTATAGTTTAGATACGGTGGTTTTAAACCCACACACTTCCGCGTTTAAGTGCCTTAATGATCTGATATTATATTACAATATTGTGACTGGACGGTACCGTTGTTAGCCAGTCAATGGATGCGGTAATTGGGCCTCAATGAACTGGTGACATTAATAATCGTATTTTTTATTGCTATTGGGGACGCTTTGGACGCCTAGTTGGTGTGGCCGAGTGGACCTGTTTACTTCCCAGCAGTGTGTAGAATGAAAATCAAACTTGCCTTGAGCATTGCAGAGGGAGTGGGTCACAATCCACAACGCAAGACCTGTACGAGTTGGTAGATGTGACATGACTTTGAATCTTCGATTCTAGGTGTTTTTACAGTTTTGAGAGCAGTGGTGATAATTAAATTAATTTGTCAAAGTCAAGTGCCTGACTGGGCTGGAGCCCACGACCTAGGTCATGTTAGTCGGGGCTGTTGCAACTTGACTACTGCTGTTCTCACCAATAACGGATATAATAATGTCAATGGTGCAATTTGCAAATTAAATGCGATGCGATGTTTCTCCTCCCAATAAGGAACGCAGGATGTATACTTACTAAAGCGACTTTACGTGTGGTGCCTCCTCAGCAGGTGCATCCTTCTAATGTTTATGGGCAAATTTAATTATGGTAACCTGTGTAAATACATCATTGCTAGAATAAAGCTTTCCCTGCTTCTTCTTCGTCGTATCGACGATTCCCTTTTTATAATCAAATTAGTTTTGACCAGAACTCTGCCAACTCGACGGCGTTGGTGGTGGTATCAGACAGGTCCCTCAAAGTGCTTGATAATTTTTCTGCTCTATCAATGTTTTTAGTCATCATAATCGTCATGATATAGTTGAAAAAACAGATGCGAAAATTAAAATACATGAAAAGCTTTTAGTCCTTCAAGGATCCATTCCCTTACTTTTTTCTGAGACACCACGAACAACACCAGACGTCTTCATCCAAAGACGGTTTTATTAATTCAGATTTTATAGTTTTTTAAATGTTAGTGTAGTGGGCAGTTACCTATGCAATATTCATTGATTATATTATTGACCATTATAAAAATACGTGTTTGTTCTGAGAGCTTTTTGTTTTTTGGTCGCTTTGCATTGCGTCAATGGCTAAAGAAGTGTGTCAGATTGTCCTAAACCAAAAAATCACCTGATTTTAGTCTCTAAGATTATTCTCTCTGACAAAGAGGTTTGTGTTCCATAAGTGGGATATACATCGTCTGATTATGATGAGTTTTCTATTAGATGTTTCAAAGATCCTGCCTCGTTGGGTGTGGACTACTGAGCATGGCGTCTTGGGTTCGATTCCCAGGTCGGGCAAAGTTTTGTTGGGTTTTTCCTTTCAGGAAATTCTCAGTAGCAGCCACAGAGTCTGGATTTGCGCCCGGTTGATGGATAGCCCTCGAATAAATGGCACTTAAACATAATTAGAAAAATGTGGATGTACCAATGGTACACCTCTGCCTAACTCTTCAAGGATTATAGGCGTGATGTTATGTTATGTAATTTTTCAAAGATTGCTCATTGGGAAATATAATAGTCTTTACACTACAACGAAACTTGACATTTGACTAGCGTTAAATCTTACCAGTCTAGGACATGTGACAGCATCCCTTTAAAGCCTTTAAGGTCCATTTATGATTAAAGGGTATATTTTTAATGGAAGGTACGTCCGAAGGTTGTGGATGTGGGACTGTTGCGAAAGATATTGAACGATCCCGTGATGTTATGTCACGAACGCGGGGCGGCGCTCGCGCCGATCGCGACCCGCGTGGGCGGCGGAGATCTAGGGATGGGAACGTGCTGAGGATAATGATTTATCGATAGATTTATTTTTTCAACAAGATTTCAAATTGGAGTCTGTCTCAATACAATGTATGTTTAAGTAACTGAAGCTGGCTAATTAACTGTCGATAGTTTAAACGATGCAGAGCCATGGCAGGTATGTGTGATCATAGTCATATACAGTGCAGGCAAAATAGAGCAAATACTGAAGAAAATGGACATGTTAGCTACATTAGTTGCAATGGTTAATTCTCAGAGAGCATGGTTATAGGAAATGGGTGTGAAGAAAAACTGCAGCGGTTCGAATTTAAATAAACGTTAACTCGTTTATTATTCAAATTTAAAAGACTCACAAGGAAGGTTATAATATCTGCCTCCTAGCACAGTGTAGATAGAAGTGAGAAGCGACTAAAGGCAACCAACGCTTTTATAACATTCGTTTAGTGACAGTACTCATAGTGTTGCCAGTATAAAGTAGATTAAAGATTAATTTTTGCTTTATTAAAATCGACTAAATATCAACACGCCCCCTCAAAAATTAATCATCAATCAACCAAATACAATCAGATTTATTTACAATCATTCACCTAAATAACCAGAATACTATAAACCTTCCAAGTGATTGCTGGGAGAATTACAATATTTATGGCCCAACATTTGTTGCAAGGACTAGGAAAACCCAGAAAAACCTAGCCAGACCATTTCACCAGAATTAATTTCTAATATTAATTAATTCATAATAAAATAACAGATAACGTAACTCATATTAATTAATTTACAATTAATTAAACAATTCATCAAATCAATTAATTTACAATAAGTAAATTAAAGTTATGTATTATTATGTAACATCATTTCATACCCATCTCATCTCTGAACTGCTTAAATGCAACAGCTGGTAGCGGCTTCGTTAGCACATCCGCTATTTGTTTACCTGTGGGTATATAAAACAATTTCATTATATTGTTTTCAACTTGTTCCCTTGAGAAATGATGCTTGATGTCAATATGTTTTGACATTTTATGGCTGTCAGGTTTATTTGCTATACTTATACAACCATTATTGTCTTCAAAAAATGGCGAGACTTTAGACATAATGCCTCTTTTAATGCATTTCAAATAAGGTCATGTATTCAGCCTCAGTCGAAAAAGCCGCAACAAACATTTACCTCTTTGTATTCCAAGTTATTGTGTAGTTATCTAATATTTTAAATAAATAACCTGTGGTACTTTTTCTATCATTGACATCATTACCACTCATCTTACTACCCACTATTAATGAATCTACATACACACACAATATATGATTAAAATCATCTCACTTTTTGTACCTTAATTTTAATTCTTTAGTGCCCTTCAAATACTTAAGTACTCTTTTGAGACATAACCACAACTCTTTATTATTTTGGTTTGTGTATCTGCTCAAAATATTAATACTCACACTTAAATCAGGACGTGTGCATAATATGATTAAAATCATCACACTTTTTGTACCTCAATTTTAATTCTATAGTGCCCTTCAATTACTTAAGCACTCTTTTGAGACATAACCACAATTCTTTTTTATTTTCGTTTGTGGATCTGCTCAAAATATTAATACTAACACTTAAGTCATAACTTGGGTACATTAAACACGCAATAAGATTACGGCAAGGTGCATTATATTCACTGTCTACATTTAGAGCTTCGTAATTAGGTTTATTTTCTATAGGTGTACTACTAATGGGATTACAGTCAGACATACCAAATTTATCTAAAATGGTTTTTATATAAGAACTTTGATCTAAAGTTAATAAGTAATTACTTCGAGTAATTTTAAGTCCTAGGAAAAATTTATCTCATTTAAATCTACCATTTAAAATTTGCTTTTTAAATAACTTTTAAGTCGGTCGATTGATTGCCGATTAAAACATATCAAAACCAAATCATCGATATAGAGCAAAATGTAAATATTTTTATGAACATCAGCCTTGTGAATTTACAAATCCTTTTTGTTTAAGACACTGGATCAAATAATTTGAACCAACACTTAGCAACTTGTTTTAGTCCATACAGAGCTTTATTTAATTTACAAACGTAACCTTCTTTACTAACTACGCCCTCCGGCACTTCCATGTAAATTTCTTATTTCAAAATGCCAATTAAATATGCGGGCAACAGGTGCAAAAATTACGGCATAATCAGATAAATACTCTTTACTAAAACCTCTGGCAATAAGATGTGCCATAGAACTTAATGGATTGACAAACTCATCATTTTTAATATTAAAAATCCATTTACAATCGACTACATTCCCATTACTAGGTTTAGGTGCTAATGTCCAGATATCATTAGTTAAAGTGAATATAATTAATCCTATAATGCACCTTCCCATAGAATCCCATCATCCCTATTTTCGATTTCGTTTGAAGATGGTAGGTACTTTGCAGCTAATTGGTTCAGCACACAATAAAATATCATTAATTACATGAAACCAGTCAGGGGGACGACCCTTGATCATATCACCCCTTCTCAATTGACAAGGATCGTCGATATTTTTATCACGAGAACTAGTTTAATATAATTATGTCTTTTTCTTGTCATCATTTGGCTTTAATATGTTGGAAATATTTAATTTTTACTACACAGAACTGATTCATCAGATTTCGAACCATCTGATTTCGGATTGTTTAAGGTTGAATTATCTGATTTAGATCCATCTGATTTTAAACCATCAGCTTTGGAATTATCAGATTTAGGACTGTCACAGTAATGAGGTTTTATTGACACTGACTTTGACACCACGTCAGAAACACCAGTTTTGTCAGGAAATGTTCGATTTGATTTCCTTCATTACATTGTAATGTCTTGGATTTTAGAAAATTAACCTCATCTATTAGGTACTAAAACTACCACTACTTTTATTGACACTAGTTTTGACACCACGTCAGAAACACCAGTTTTATTGACACTGGTTTTGACACCACGTCAGAAACACCAGTTTTGTCATGGAAATGTTCAATTTAATTTCCTTCATTACATTGTAATGTCGGCCTCCATTGGAGAAAATTAACCTCATCTCCCACCATTTCATATTTTCCGAGTTCCGTGTTCCATACTTTATAGCCATTCGGTACATACCCAATTTTGTTAATTCGATGAAAAATCGTGGAAAGGTATCTTAATACCCCTCCACGATCCCTCACCAAACCAACAAAATTTACTGGTTTTATTATGCACACAGCTAAGCTCAAAAACCTTTAAATACTTGATTACAGGTTTTTTTATCTTTTATCGTGCTACAATTCAAATGGAGTTAGAGTTTCTTTTAAAGCGCGGGTAGGTGTAATATTTATTACATATACTGCAGTTAAGACTGCATCACCTCAAAAACAAAACACTCGGGCAATTTTACACTGTTTATCATAGCGCTTGCTTTTTCCGTTATTGCCCTAACCATATTTTCCAAACCCCCATTTTGCTGAGGTGTTCTAGGAATAGTAAAATGGTTTGAAATTCCTTTAGAAACACAGTAATCTTTCATTTCATTAGACAAGTATTCCCAACTACTGTCACAGTACAAAATTAACCAGTTTTAAATTAAATTAACCCTCACTTTTTGTCACAAAATCTGTAGAAACAGAACACGTTTGATTTATGTGTTATTAGGTACACAACACAATAGTGAGTAAATGGATCGATAAAATAACACATGACATAATAGTTCTTATTATCGACTTTAGGAGTGATTGGCCCCACTTTAGTATGCACAACAAACAATAGTCGTTTAATGTGATTTTTTTTATCTTTAGAAGGATATAATAGTAACCGTGCCTGTTTCTCGTTTATACAAGCTTCGCATAATTTATCATTAGGTGATACCACCTCAATTAAGCGTATATCATCAGTCATTACACAGACAGTTATTTTTTAGGTCTAAAAACTTTGTTTACAAATATGGCTTAGCAGTTGATGCCACAAATCGTAATTAGTACCATGACTGTTGCACGTTTGAGAAACAGGTTGATTAACTTTAACCTCAAAATTAACACAAATTAAATGATTAACTGCCATACCTTGCATCAGTATTTTACCGTCCTTACTGATATTTGTTCCATGCTGGTCGAAGGTAATTGTCAATCCAGCACGCTGCATCTTGGTTACTAACAACAGGTTGTGCGGCACCTCTCGACAGTACAACACGTCTTCCAGAGTACCATGGCAGCTGTAATTAATAAATTCACTGTGTTTAGCAACTGAAATTTTTAAAGGTATAATTAAATTTGAAAAGTTACTTCCCTGTTAATGATGTGGTCTGATGATGATGTGGTCACGACCCTCATAGGTTCCGGACATAAAAGCGAACCCGGAAACCTCATTGGAGCTTGAAGCATCCATTTGAAGTAGTAGCAGTTGTTTTTGATATGACCCATGCGTCTCCAATGTTAATACTTCGTGAAAAATTTCTTGAGAGCCTTAAACTTTTGCTGGTTTGATTTAGGCTTAGTGTCGTCGTGTTTTCTTCGTTGAAGTTTCGAGTTTTTATTTTCGACGTGTAGAATCTTGCCAATTGTGTCACTACCCACATTTTTAAATTTTATCTCTTGATCCAACAATCGTGTTTTAACGAAGGCCAAATTTAAACGATCTTCGGATAACGTCTCGATCGCAGTTAATGACGCCATCGTATAAATTCAGAAATTCCACACACTGTATCTCTCACCATCGAAAGTTTTAATATTTCGCTTGGTCTTCAATTTTTCCATGATGTGCTACGTAGTGTTTACTATTTGATCAGCACACAGTAAGAGTAAAGCACACACACACACACAAGCACGCACAGTATTAAAGCAGTCCTGGGCCCATAACCTATAGGAAATGGGTGTGAAGAAAAACTGCAGCGGTTCGAATTTAAATAAACGTTAACTCGTTTATTATTCAAATTTAAAAGACTCACAAGGAAGGTTATAATATCTGCCTCCTAGCACAGTGTAGATAGAAGTGAGAAGCGACTAAAGGCAACCAACGCTTTTATAACATTCGTTTAGTGACAGTACTCATAGTGTTGCCAGTATAAAGAAGATTAAAGATTAATTTTTGCTTTATTAAAATCGACTAAATATCAACAATGGTAAGGTTCAGGAGCATCAGTAGGTAATTTTCTAATATTTTTGCTTATAGTAGGTATTCATCATCATCATCATCATTTCAGCCGAAAGAAGTCCACTGCTGGACATAGGCCTCCCCCAAGTGTCACCACAGTGACCGGTCCCGTGCGGCTCGCATCCAGCGGATTCCCGCAACCTTCACCAGGTCATCGGTCCACCTAGTGGGAGGCCTTCCAACGCAACGTCTTTCGGTTCGCGGTCGCCACTCCAGAACTTTTCGGCCCCATAGGCCATCCGTTCTGCGAGCAATGTGCCCTGCCCACTGCCACTTAAGTTTGGCAATTCTTCGGGCTACGTTGGTAACCTTGGTTCTCTTGCGGATATCTTCATTTCTGATTCGATCGCGCAAGGAAACTCCGAGCATAGCCCTCTCCATTGATTGCCCTTTGGGTGACTTTAAGCCTTCTGATGAGGCCCATTGTGAGCGACCACGTTTCGGTCCCGTATGTAATCACTGGCAACACACACTGGTCATAGACTTTCGTCTTGAGACACTGCGGTAAGTTGGACGAGAAGATACCGCGCAACTTCCCGAACGCTGCCCAGTCGAGTCGGATTCGACGATTGACCTACCTAAAGAAGAAGTTAGACCTACCTAACTGGACCGTTTGTCCTAGGTGCACATAATCGTCTACAACTTCGAGTGTGGAGTCTCCGATCTTGATAGGAGTGGGTGTGACATAGGCATTCAACATGACCTTGATTTTGTCCATGTTCATTTTAAGACCCACTCTTCCGGAAGCTCCACTGAGGTCATCGAGCATTGTACTGAGGTCCTCCATGGTCTCAGCCATGACCACTATATGACACTGAGGTCATCGTCGGCAAACCGAAGGTGAGTGATGTACTCGCCATTGACGTTGATGCCTAGCCCTCTCCAGTCCAGAACCTTGAAGATATCCTCCAGTGCAGCGGTGAACAGTTTCGGAGAAATGACGTCTCCCTGTTTCACACCTTGCTGCAGGAGGATAGGTTCCGAGGCTTGGTCCTGAAGTCGGACTGACATGGTGGCGTTTTTGTACAAACACTTCAACACCGCTATGTACCGATAGTCAATTTGGCACCGTTGGAACTAGGTAGGTATTCATTTGTACTTAATCGTAAGTGGATATAGAGCACAGGATGATCCAATATCACGGCTGCTCACCAAATACATTGAAGCCTTGATATCGGTTTCAACGTGTTTATTGAACATATTTTCTGTCTTGTTATTAATAAGGAGGTCCATATTCGCCATTAAGTAAAAGCAAAAATAGTAAAAGGTGTAGTCAATAACTGCATTACAATGAAAGTTTTATTGTTTACTTTAAAGTTCATCTGACAAACGTTTCTTATTCAGCCCTTACTGTTGATTACTATCCCAATGCTAGGCAAAGACCTCCCTTACGACTTTCCAGAAAAAAAAAACAAAAGTTGATGAAAAATATAATTTATCGACAACATTCACATCTCTACGTCGCAGGCGCAATCTTTTGCTAAACCCGTAGCTGTGGCGACAGACAACATAAGATCACAAACGGCCCATAAGAGCGGGCCTGTATATATATAGCCTTGTACGTTAAATGAGGCCGTCAGCGCAAAAGTGGCTTAAGCTTGAGATAGGCAGTATGAAAATAGTGGGATTTGTATATTCATGAATTTTAAATTAGATTATATTTTTTTAATTTTTTGTGATTTTAATTCTGGAGCATATTTTATTCAATTACTGTGATTTTTTCTTTGGGATGAAGTAGTTTATTTTGGAATATACTCACATTTTTTGATTATTTGTGTGGCTTAGGCCACTTTTGCATTTAGAGTACTATAATATTTCCAGTACTAATAGGCAAGGTTAGGCCATTATTATAACAAATATTTACTAAAAATTTACTTTTTTATTTAAAAACACACAGAAAATTGGAACCTAAACTAGTCATCAATTAATTGTTAAAAATCATATCATTTTCCGCTGCTGAATTCTTTAACTCCTTGTAAAATCTGTGATGAACAGGTGGTATAAAATTTAACAACTCCAGTAAATCTTTCTTTTTATTATCACTGATGGCATGACCCTCAGGATATCTAATATTTAGATTTTCAATCATAATTGAATTGCGTTTCTTTAGATCAACCCACAGAGTACATTATACTTTGGATCAATCTCTTGAAAGAGTACATCAGGGTTATTGGAGTATTTGAAAAAAATCTTAAATGGATGTATTTCATGAAACAATAGCCACTGCATTTTTAGCCACTCCACTTTTCCCTTATCTACCGAAATTTTCCTGTTAGTTATGTTTCTTTCTAGTAACTGACTTGAAAAAAAATAGATCATTAGTCATAGAAATTATTTTCAATGGCCTGACTATCCTGGCAGCTAAAATCACTTGGTTCCAATCTTGAGGTACAAAAATCTTCATCAACCATTGTGAATGGTTTTCAATAGTTAATAAAACAAAATAAACAAAAAACCGGCCGAGTGCGAGTCGGACTCGCGCACGAAGGGTTCCGTACCATTATTATCAAAAAAAGGCAACAAAATCACGTTTGTTGTATGGGAGCCCCCCTTAAATATTAATTTTATTCTGTTTTTAGTATTTGTTGTTATAGCGGCAACAGAAATACATCATCTGTGAAAATTTCAACTGTCTAGCTGTCACGGTTCATGAGATACAGCCTGGTGACAGACAGACGGACAGACAGCGAAGTCTTAGTAATAGGGTTCCGTTTTTACCCTTTGGGTACGGAACCCTAAAAAGAATAAGTTTGCAGAAACTTATCAACAAAGTTTTAGCCGCGTCAAGAAAAAAATAGCCGTTTCATTGACAGTAGCTGTCGGCCTATCCCACCAAAAATATTTGTTACCAGTATACAAAAGTGGCCTAAGCGGTTTAGGCTACTTTTGCGTTATTGTCAGAGAAAAATAATGCATTGCAAAAACAACTTTGGCAACGCCATCTTTTGACGATAGGTCAAACAAGAGATAGGCCAGTTTTGCATTAAATTTTTGCATGTTTTAAATAATTTGTAGTAGCTATGTCGGATTATGAAAAATTTAGGGTTAGGCCGCTTTTGCACTGACAGCCTCAAATGTCTAATGTTGTTTCATTTGCAGTACACCATTACAGCGATGTGCACTCAGATGTCGATTTTTTGTTTTAATCACTTTTTTTTTGGTTTAACTCTATTGTGTTGCAGTTTTTTTCGCATGGGATTTGATCATCGCATTGGATTGCTATATTCTATTATATTCAAACTAACTTCAAAAAGTTGATTTCTTTACCTTTCATTTTAATAAGTTTTAATCAGGTCGAAAACTCGAAATAAACTTCCTCTGATTTTTTGATAGGTAAGCACCAAACACGAATCACCAAAAAGCTTATTAGGTACCACAACTATTGGAGTTGTGGTAATAAGCTTTTTGGTGATTCGTGGAATGATTTAGTTCCTTGCTTCAGTTGGTCTTGCTTACTTGCTTTGTAGGTTTGTGTCTTATCTGTAAATCATTGATCACTTTTAGATATTTGGTAAGGTTAGGTTACTTTTAATTTCATCTCATTCGTTATAGCCACAGCTGAACGTGTCTTCATCGTGTCGTGATGTTAAAAGCTTTCGTTTTGCCAAATCTATTTCATTGAAAGACTTGAAAGTGTCGCTTTCAATATCTAGTTTAAGCTTTGTAAGAGCATAAGAGCCAAGGTTTAAAACAAAGACGCTAATCTTTTAACTATTCTTCCTTCGTGTCATATTATATTTTAGTCTAAAATGTATTTCTTTGAAGTGTCGGACGGGAAGTGAGATCATGTTTGTTCCGCACATCCAATGCTTTTGTTTGAGAAGTTTGTTCGTGACAGGATTTCGACGTCCGCCTGACCTTTGCTTATTTTAAGTAACTTTGTATAGTAAATAATAGAATAATAGGTACCGGTACATAGAAAACGTGACCGTTTAAAACGGATGAAGGAATTTGTTTAAGAAAATTCGCGAAGGAAAAAATGTTAGTCAGTTTGTTGACACAAATATTTGGAACGCTCTTAGTTGTCAACGTTTCCGCTTTGTTTAATTAAAGTAGATTTTATAATAATTTAGCTGTACGAACCGAAGAACATAGTGTCCCTGAAATATGAAATAAATTCCACTGAGCTAAACAAACGGGCAAGCGACCTCACACAAAAGTAATTCCATCAAAATTAATGGCTGTCCATAATGTTCTGTTTGACTTACGAGAAACATTACATGTAACATCTCATCATTATTCTGTGCAGAGATGCGCCAAGCGCCAACACTGTCATTGTGTTGTTGCGTGGCGTCTGCGGGACGTGCGCGTGGCGTGAGCGTGGCGAGCGCGTGACGCCGTGGACCGATGAATGGACGCACCTCTCGGCCTGGGCCGGTAACGCCCACCATTGTTTCGGGGACAGATTATAATAATTTCCCGGCAAATCAAAAGCATTTTGGAATCGAACGATCGGCTCTGCTGATGTTATTAAATCAATGCGAATACTACGCGTGATGGAGTTTGATACTAGATTTTAATTTGTTGTGTACCTACGTTATGAGTAGTTTCTCGACTTATTATAGTTGTGGTATCCTCTAGTTTCTCGACTTATTATAGTTGTGGTATCCTCTAAGTATCAAAGTAAAAACAGTGATCTGGTTAATACTAATTGCCTAACAGCAACAATCATTTGTTTCCAGAATAAAGTGCCAATGCAAACGCATATTCATTACAATGTAGAATGCAGTTATATATTGCACTTCTATAGACGTCACCTTCAAGAAAAGTTTGGTGACTGAATTTAAGGCGGTACCCTGACCAAATTACCCTGAAGAGGGAATCTATGCACATTCCCTCTTCGCCGCACCCCAAGAGTAATACGTCGCGATAACGATCAGATTTTAGAGTAAAATCTATAAAAAATCAAATATTGGTCTTTTGAAAAAAAAAAAGTAGGAAAACGTTCATTATTAAATTGCCTATTTATTAGTATAAGTAGCAAATCAAAATAATGGTTAATTTACGAGGAGATGCATGTTATAAATAATTATTTCTCATTTTAGGGTTTCGTTGTGAGGAGATTAATTAAACGATAAACTACTACAAAAAAAAAACTACGGTACCATTTTGGAGTCATCTAAATATATAAAAGAAGAAACTGACTGACTGACTGACTGACTGACTGACTGACTGACTGACTGACTGACTCATCTATCAACGCACAGCCCAAACCGCTGGGTCTACAGATTCCAAATTTGGCAAGTAGGTTCCTTATGTGGTCTAGGGGTGCACTAAGAAAGGATTTTTCAAAATTCACCCCCTAAGGGGGTTAAACGGGGCTTCAAAGTTTGTATGGGGAAACAAGATTAGTTAGACTATTTTATTCGAAACTTCACAGGAGTGCTTCTATTGATAAATGAGTAGAAACGGGTTTCAGGGTTTTTCAGAATTCAACCCCTAAAAGGGGGAAATGGGGTGGCAAAGTGTAAAAATCAATGCACAGCCCAAACCGCTGAGTCTAGAGATTCCAAATTTGGCACATTGGTTCTTTATGTGGTCTAAGGGTGCACTAAGAAAGGATTTTTCAAAATTCACCCCCTAAGGGGGTTAAATAGGGCTCCAAAGTTTGTATGGGGAAACAAAATTAGTTAGACTATTTTATTCGAAACTTCACAGGAGTGCTCCTATTGATAAGTGAGTAGAAACGGGTTTCAGGTTTTTTCAGAATTCAACCCCTAAGAGGGGAAAATGGGGTGGCAAAGTATAAAAATCAATGCATAGCCCAAACCACTGGGTCTACAGATTCCAAAATTGGCAAGTAGGTTCCTTATGTGGTCAAGAGCTGCACTAAGAATGGATTTTTCAAAACTCACCCCCTAAGGGGGTGAAACAGGGCTCTAAAGTTTCAATGGGGAAACAAAATTAGTTAGACTATTTTATTAGAAACTTCACAGGAGTACTCCTATTGAGAAATGAGTAGAAACGATTTTCAGGTTTTTAGAATTGAACCCCTAAGAGGGGGAAATGGGGTGACAAAGTCTAAAAATCAATGCACAGCCCAAACCGCTGAGTCCAGAGATTCCAAATTTGGCACATAGGTTCTTTATGAGGTTTAAGAGTGCATTATGAAAGGATTTTTCAAAATTTACCCCCTAAAGGGTTGAAACGGGGTCCAAAGATTACACGGGAAAATAAGATTGGTTAGACTATTCGAAACTTAACAGGAGTACTCCTATCGCTAAATGAGTTAACATTTGTGTTTCATATTTTTCAGAATTCAACCCCTAAAGGGGGAAATGGGGTAACAAAACCTGAAATTCAACATAGGTATTGTTTGTATGGTGAATTGGGTCAGGTGTATTACAAAAACAACGATTTTAAGATTTAATGTGGTGGACCTAAAATACCATCATTCCCTGTTGGGGTCTTGGGGTGCGATTGGGTTCAAATGTCTGAAAATCAATATGGGTGTCAATACCGAGATTATCAGGGGTGCTGATTACGAAAATGGCATTTATTTTGAGATCCAGAAGATGGCGGATTCGACTTCTGTACAGGGTTATTGTTGATTTATTGTGATGATTGTGATAACGATGATGATGATTGTGATAATGATGATGATGATTGTGATGATTTTGTTTACGATGATAATGATTGTGATTACAATGATAATAAGTGCGATAACAATGATAGTGATTGTGATTGGGATTGTGACAGTAATGGTGATTGTGACGGTGATTGTGATAGCAATGGTTATGATAACGAGGATGGCAATTGTGATGATGATGATTGTGATTAAGATGATAATGATTGTGATGACGATGATAATGACTGTGATAACGATTATGGTGATTGTGATAGTGATTTTGATGGTGATTGTGATGGTGATGGTGATTGTGATTGTGATTGTGACGGTGATTGTGATGGTGATAGCGATGGTGATGGTGATTGTGATAGTGACAATGATGGTGATTGTGATAATGATGAAGATGATTTTGATTACAATGAAAATGATTGTGATATCGAGGATAGTGATTGTGATAGTGATTGTGATGGTGATTGTGATGGTGATGGTGATCTTGATAATGATTGTGGTTGTGATAGTGATGGCAATTGTGATCATGTTGATTGTGATTAAGATGATAATGATTGTGATTACGATGATAATGATTGTGATTGTGATGGCGATTGTGATGGTGATTGTGATGGTGATTGTGATGGTGATTGTGTTGGTGATTGTGATAGTGATTGTGATAGTGACGGTGATTGTGATGGTGATAGTGATTGTGATTGTGACAATGATGGTGATTGTGATAATGATGAAGTTGATTGTGATTAAGATGAAAATAATTGTAATATCGAGGATAGTGATTGTGATAGTGATTGGGATGGTGATTGTGATGGTGATTGTAATGGTGATGGTGATTGTGATGGTGATTGTAATAATGATTGTGGTTGTGATAGTGATGGCGATGGCGATTATGGTGATTGTGATTAAGATGATAATGATTGTGATTATGATGATAATGATTGTGATTATGTTTGTGATGGTGATTGTGATTGTGATGGTGATTGTGATGGTGGTTGTGACGGGGATTGTAATGGTGATTGTGATTGTTATGATGATTGTGATTGTGATTGCGATGGTGACTGTGATAGTGATTGTGATAATAATGGTGGTTGTGATAGTGATGGTGATTGTGATGATAATAAATAATAATAAATTGTGATGATAATGAAATTTGATAGTGATGGTGATTGTGTAGTGATTCTGATTACGATGATAATGATAGTGATTACGATGATAATGATTGTGATTACGATGATAATGATAGTGATTACGATGATAATGATTGTGAAAACGATGATGGTTATTGTGATAGTGATTTTGATGGTAATTGTGATGGTGATAGTGATTGTGATAGTGACGATGATTGTGATGGTGATAGCGATTGTGATGGTGATGGTGATTGTGATTGTGATGGTGATGGTGATTGTGATAATGATGGTGGTTGCGATAGTGATGGTGATTGTGTTATTGATGGTGGTTATGATAGTGATGGTGGTTGTGATAGTGATGGTGATTGTGATGGTGATTGTGATAGTAATAATAAAGTGTGATGATTATGAAATTTGGCACATAGATAGTTTATAACCTGGGTTTACATGTAGGACACTATTATCCCTTTAGTATGATTCAGTGGGACAGTTACCGAACTTCACGCGGGCGAAGCCGCGGGCAACAGCTAGTGATTATATAGAAATTAAATGTATTTTTAGTTGGTATTTATTTTGGATAAAGAGAAGTCAGTTTCAAAAAACTGCACAAAAAACGGCTGCCGCTGCGTTTTGCACGGGGACGCGCCCTAAGGTATTAAGATTGAATCATATATTTTTTTAAATAAATTAAAGAAAACTTGTGGTGATTTGTCGTCTGAAACTATAATAGTTTCCTAGCAAGTGTCAAGATCAATAAATCACAGTACAAGTAACATAATACACGTTTTATATCTGATGCGACAGCTTGCAATATGCATATTTGTGAGAACAATACAACTCCTCTAAATACGGGGTTCACTGGGACTCGCGTGTTTTCACTCACCATTTGCATTGGAATCACGTGAAAACGATCTCCAACGCCTTTGTCAACAACTTAGGTAATTTATTCTATACCACAACAACTCAAATTCGTCTCTACCACATTAAAGATAAAGTTGAGAATCTCAATAGTGACAGCCCACGTAACACCAGTAGCTGCACGCTATTTTTGGGTAAGGAGTTGTAAGTTACGTGATATCAATAAAGGAGAATAGACTGTTTCGTCTAAACGAGAAGGTTGGTTTTGAAGTGTAGTGTGGTTGGTTTTTGAGACTTTATGTGTATTGTTGGGGGCAGGTAAGACCGGTAGCGAGCGGACAATAAGCGATCAGTCATCTTGTTAGATTGTTGGCAAGATGATTACACTACATGCTACGCCTCGCCTTAGGACACATTAAAATAAAGCCTTGCGTTTGTGGGCTGACTTTATTGAAATAAATCAAGTCGTTTTTGTGTATCCTTTTGTAATGAATTTATTTTGCATGTAGTGGAATTTTGTAATGAGTCACGTCATGTTTTTTATTGAATTTTGGGGTCTTTAGTGGTGTTAAGTAGGTAGGTGATTTTCGTGGTTTATTTTTGATTGTGGTTTTGGGCATCACCTTTGACTGTTTAAAATAAAAATTAAATTAATCTAATTTGTTAGTAAATAAGGTATAAAACTATATGTTTTATTTACTTTAGACTGCTGACTTTTCTTACCATAACCACGCTTATTATCTTGTACTTGGTCTAATCACGTCCTTTTCAGCATTGGTTATAATATTTATTTTTTCTTCTCTCTCTTAAATATGTTTGAAAGACGATGAGTTAATTGCGATTGGAATTAGATTAACTAACAAACTTAATAGTTGACAAACTAGATTTTTCTTATAGCTCTAATAATGCTTTATTTCCATGTTTACAATTTAGCAGAATAGCACTGTGTAGAACAGACTATATAAACCTAAAAATTGTAAAAATACCACTGAGTTTAAACCTCTGGCGCCCAAGGTAAGATTAAACTTGTGTTATGAGTCTCTCTTTTTAGACATTACCAAGATAATAGGGTATATGCATGATTTTTTTATCACTAAACAAAGCGTATTAAAATCAGAAATAGCAAAGTGATTTTTTTGTTTAAATGTCTAAAAAAAAATACTAAGTTATAAGCATTTGAAACTGCTGATTTGCAGAGAGATCCGATACTACGAATGACTCCATTCGCTGCATCGACGCACAAAATCCTTACTAAATTCCTTTTATCTAGAAAGAGATAAAAACAAAAGATAAATGGTTATAACGTTTGTGTTGTTTGGCCGATTTATGTCTTGTTTTCACTTTATGTCATTATTTTTATAGTACTTTAGTACTTTGACATTCTGTATCGAAATAAAAAAAAAGAAAATTTATGCTTATTCCCTATTTCAATAAGTTCGGAGTTACATAGTGATAGAACATAGACCTTTCATAAAATCATTAGAGAAGTTTTAAAATGTTGCATTCACTACGAAAACTTTTACTTATTGGTAGTTTCTTAGCAAGTGCAACGACGTTATAAAACTTATAATAAAATTATACAAACCGCACAAAATTCAGTTCTTTTATATTTCTTATCAACAATATTAAGTGTCATTAGTCGCACAAACATCGTGACAAATACTTACTAACATACGTAGGCATTTTGAGTCACAAAATATTCGGAACAAAATTGCAAAACCATGTAAGCAATATGTCGATGTCAAACACCGTTGGTATTGAGATAAAAGATTAACTTTTTAACCCTAAAATGTGACTTGATCACGCATCTAATAGACTCTTTTTATATTTTTTGGAAGGTTAGGATGTTTGACGTCATTGACATCATTGTTAATTTTAGACTAGGAGTCAGGAGTCACAACTTCGTCTCATATAGTGACAGTTGACTACAGCCAGAGATTACAGAGTTAGATCGTTGATAAGCAGATACTAAATTAAAATTCAGATTAAGTATTGTTGAAACAGTTTTACACAAACAGTTACTTTTATTTCACAATCAAGAGCCGTTGTTTTCACCTACAGTAATTTATGAAATCAACAATTACCTTATTTTGTAATTTTTGTATTTTTACCAATGAACATGAACATAGTCGATTTAGACTATCCTGCAAAGTTTCATGACCTAATTTAATGTTTTTAATTGAATATTATCCATTTAAAATTTATTGAGGTAACTTTGAGGTACTTTTCTATCGAGAAAATTTTATGGAATAGTGTTTCCGAAACCCATGAACTTTAGAAGCAGTCCTCAACTTTGCTATAGATTAATCACAAGGTGAATGCTGCATTAATAATAAAACGAGAGCCATTAAAAAAATCGCAATTTTGGGTTATACGGGCCCTTAAGATAAGTACAAAACGTATCACAACGATGAGTTTTTTTATATTAAAACTACCTGGTTTTTGTCTGTTATTCATTCATTTTATAAGTACCTCTTCAGTGACAAATACAATGGTGTCGATTCTGTTGTGCACAAACTAAAGTTAATTTAGGCTATTGCTGTCTTTTACTAAATGGCAGTGCGTGAAAAGGACGGGTATAGCTATGAACTAAGTAAGAGATGTCAAACTAGTTTATGCCATGCGCTTCACCGTGTTTTTAGTCGACATGTTTTTACGTGCACCCTTCATTTGTATGGAAATGTTAGTTCCAACTAAATTTGACAGCTCTAAATTACGTCCGTCTCTTTCTCGTTTTATTAGAGAGAAAAAGATAGCAATAGCCTAAATTAAGTTTAGTTTGTGCACAACAGAATCGAAACCAATGTCAACTTTGATACCTACTAAAAAAAACATCTGCGACTTTATTTAAACCAATTTTAACTCATACAAGAAAGTTCACTAGTACAACTTCCACTATCATATTTACCACCATCTGTTGCTAGCTCCTAGACTATTCCCCAGCGCACATTACATTTACAAAGTAGCTAGTATTAATCAACACTAATAGATTTGTCTGCGTGTCCGTGTAACAATATACTAAAGTCACGCCTACTTACAACTGTCAACTTGTATTCGTTTTTTTGTACATATATGAATAGGACATAAATATTTATTTCTATGGAACAGGAGAACAGGATAGGAGCCGAAGATTGTTGGTTTATTTCTTCATCATCTAGCTAGCCTTTTCCCAACTATGTTGGGGTCGGCTTCCAGTCCAACCGGATGCAGCTGAACACCAGTATTTTACATGGAGCGACTGCCTATCTGACCTCCCCAGCCAGTTAGTACTGGATAATACGATACCCCTTGGTAAGACTGGTTGTCAGACTTTTTGGGCCACTGACTACCTGTAACGACTGTCAAAGAACACAAATGACAGCCGGGACCAACTGCTTAACGTACTTTCAGAAGCACGGAGGAAACTCGGTATGTAAAGGGTGGTCAACCATCCACAGACCAACCTAGGCAAGCACGGCTTAACCTAAAGATCATACGTATACATATATCCGTAGATATACGGCTTCTATTTCTTCCGTAAGCAGATATTAATGTTTCAGTCTAACCCCAGACTTCATAGTTTAATTTATGTATTTTATTTTGTCCTTCTTTTCTTCCAAATGCCTCTATTTTATTTCAAAAGTTTCTATTTTATTTCTATAGGATTTAGCTTCACTGATATTCAGCATAGATGTTTATAGAATAAATCGGACCAGTAATCAAAGGTTGACAAAGGTCAAAAACATAATACATTAAAACACGAATTGAAGTTGTCGTTTTTCTAGAAGTCGGTTAAATACTTATCTTAACTTAAAAAAAAAAGACAACAACCCAAAAATCATTTGCCACTTTCAACAAAACTTTGCGTAGGTATCTAACAAGATTTTTCCACGGTATATTTGTCAAGGTATCGCAAGTACGTTAACCGTGCCAATGCAGACGGGTCTTTTTAACACCTCGCTGGTTTTTCGGAGCCTCGTATATCAAGTTAATGTTATCTGCGGTGCGCTGTCGCCGTGATGCATTGCGCTCGCGCATACGCTGATTAACGAAATTAATTTGTCACACAACAGATTGTTGGCGGTCGTAATTAATTTGTAATTTAAACGAATACGTTCGCGTTTACTTGTGGTTGGATTTTTGGGTTTTGATTTGAGATTAAGATTTTTTTATAGTGTTCTGTAATCGATAGCTCATCTTTTGTTGTAAATCTTCTACAGCTATGTTTATAAATGACAGAAAATGGATACTAAATTTACAACAAAATCAGTGCATAAATTATAACAAACAAATAAATGGCTTTTCCTTGCCTTCTTTCCAAACAAAATTATTAGTTTTTAAAACAAAAAATATCTATGTTAATTGAGACAGATACGTCCGGGGCTTCCAATACTGTAATTTAGATAAAAAGGTGTGTGTCCCAACACAGAATAAATACAACATGTCTAAACAAGTTTATCTCGTGACCACCTTAGAGCTCTCTAAATTAATGGGGACCAACAATATTTCACCTTTTTTATTAACAAAATGTTCGAAAAAATAATTAGCGTAATATGGTTAATCAGCGCGTTGAGTGTAAAAGAACAATTAAAAAAATATTCACTTATAACTTTTTTTATGTCGTTAATACCAAAAACCCTTCCTTGAAACTAGTTAATTATATGATCACTGTCAATAATGATTATTGACCTTATAAAATCATCAATAGGCCCGATGGTCGGACAAAGGGTTCCGTCGCCGTTAATTCCCCGCAAACGTTTGAAAAAACAAAGCCAATTTGGCCTAATAAAGTATAATTAAAAAACAAATTTTATTGTGATACCCGTTCACGCGTTACTATTCCTTATTTTTAATTAATCGATTCGTTTATTGGGAAGTCTTTGGTCGGTCCCAGTGATGGTATTAGACGAAATTATTCTTTCTTATTGTGTGATTTGTTACGCACGTATTTAAGGGTTAAAAAGTCGGGTGCTATTAATGGTCCGTTTACGATTTCGTTTCGAAGGGAAATCATAATATTTTTTTCTAGGATCCTGATTGGCTCAATTTGGTTTCATCAACTGGATTGATTGGAGCGCCACCTATTAAATTAATTTTACAGCGTTTGGATATCGCTACAAAATATTAAAATATTAGTTATACCTACGTCAATGAAGTCTCCCGCCACGAAAAACCCAACTTTTTATTTAAGAAATTAGTATTATGTATTAGAAAATAAGTATTTATCGTTTTCTGTAAATGTGACGATTATTTTTATTTATTGTTGGTTTTTAGTTGGCAAAAGTCGTGGACGACAGTAATCGCGTCGTCCTATATGTGAACACATCCGTTTAAATACACAAGCCTTAAGAACTACATACAAATACACAAGCACTTAAAAACTACACGATTATTTGTCGTCACGACAAAGTGACGTACACCTCTGCCTAACCCTTCGGGGATTACAGGCGTGATGTTATGTCTTTTTCTTTAATACTTCTCAATTAGTCGTCATCTCCCTAGTCTAGAATGATTTGGCTAGAAAGGGGGGTCTTCAGATCAAATAACTGTTTACACAGTCGATCCATCGTTTCTTTGGTTTCGACATCAACGTGTGTTGTGTTACAATTACATTCATTTCAAAAGCACCAAAATATTGAATAATGCATACAGATTTCAACTTCACAATACTAAAAGCTATAATTTTTATAATTACACTACATTCGTTACCAGTTACGGTTAACTAATATGCAATTAAAATTTTCATCCGTCTATCAAAACGTCCTTCGGTGGCATAAGATGAGCATTTTGACATCCCCTGTCTAGGAGAGCCTATTATTACCGTTTCTCAATTGGGCACAAACCACGAAAGATGACAATCAAATGATAATATCTAATTAAGTGCTACGGTTTTTGTTTTAATTGGCCTGAATTTGTTTGGTTCGTTGTTTTATTTATTTTTTGTTTAAAACTATGTAACACATGAATGCACATAGCGAAGAAGGTAAATAACAATACGCCTGGGGATCTACATTTTTTGCCGTAGTAAATCATCATCTGCCTAGCCTTTTCCCAACCACATACGTTGGGGTCGGCTTCCAGTCTGACCGGATGCAGCTGAATACTAGTACTTTACATAGAGCGACTGCCTATCTGACCTCTACAACTCAGTTAGTACTAGGTAATACGATACCCCTTGGTAAGTCTGGTAGTCAGACTTTTGGGACACTGACTACCTGTAACGACGTGCTCTCTCTCATGAAAATTTCCATAGTATCAACAAATATCATTTAAAGAAAATGTACTCGTACATCTCTCTTCTTAGTCGTTCACTCTTGACAGAGTGGTCGTGGTCATGAGGGATCACCCACAACAGCGGTCGCTGCCTTCGCGATCCTTTCCCACCGGTTTCTATTGGCCGCATGGCGAGCACATTCTGCCAGAGGGATCTTGGTGACAGATTTAATGGAGTCTGTCCATTGGGTTGGTGATCGACCACGTGGTCTCGTGCCTTCGACTCTACCCTGAATTACCAAACGCTCCTCTAAAGAATCTGAGGATTCGTAATTGCACAAGCGACTACAGTCTTTGTTTAATATTGAGTTCTTTAAGTATTGACACGTTAGTCCGATACATACCTGTTATGTAATTTTTCAAGTCCTAATATATCAGTAATGAGATATAACCAGCAGTCTATTGGGTTCCTGATTACGCTTTCAACATACATCTAAAGTCTAAATCGATAATGAGATGCTTCGACATATTACATTCAAATTCTTCTCCAGGGACAACATGACACACAAAACGCTGACACTGCAATCAATAAATATTATTCACTGAACATTAGTAACAACATCAAAGCTAAGCAGCCGAAAGTTTATCCTTTCTTCACAACAATCGCGTTAATTACATTTAAATCTCTTATATACATAAAGGATGTTAACAAATCGATTCGTCTCGATTGTCTATCGAGTCGTGATTTCCTCTCGATGATATTTATCAATCGATTCAAGGTGCGTTCCGTTTGAATACGTTTTTAATGCAACGTTCTCCGGAAACAAAGGCACTGTTGGAAATATATGTAAAATGAACATGTCCAATTGTGCATCCAACAGCGTACACGAATGAGCTTATTTCAATATCAGTGCAAATGCAATGCAATGCATCAGAAGATATTTATTGTATTTTTTTTCTCTAATTAAGGTCATAACTACGGCAAAGGTGGTGTGACGATCTGATCTCGTTTACGAGGAGAGCGTAGCCGGATATCGCACAAGATACAGGAAGGAGGTTTGGATGGAGAAACGGAAGGCGTTTGCCCAGCAGTGGGAGACAACATGGCAAGAGAATACAGGTAACAAAAAAAGGAAAATACAGGTTGGTTTGGTTGGGTGGAATGACCTTAGATAAGTCATAAGGCTTTTCTAACGTCATTTCAAAATGTTTTAAAAATAACCCAACCTACAAGTTCTGAACATTTCGCTAAGTGTGGTCCGCTAATTAGGACATACAGATTTACAAGAACAATGATTGTAGTACTGGCTTTTTAAACTAGTACTGGAATATAATATCTTAATTAAATGTTTATTATTATAGGCTTCGGGAGCATGCGATGGTCACCGGCCGATTTCAAAATTATGAAAATATTGGTTGCAAAAGTAACATATATATTTTTTATTTTAAACTACTAATCAACCACAGAAATAGTATACTTTCATAATCAGTGTACATGTAAAACCCATTAAGGGCAAGCATACAATAATTGGCGACGGCTTTTTATTTTTTTGTTAAAAGGTGCGAGCGCTCTTTGATTGACGCGGCCACTACGTCTTTTTGACGGGCCTGACGTATTTTATGTGTAGCGTCTCTATACAGGATGTTTGGAAAGTAAAATGTTTATTATAGACTCTATAGCTGTTTTGGCCTACGGGGATTTAATTTTACATTTTCGACAATATTTGATTAACATATAAATAAATATATATCGTATCCTAATTAGGTATATTATTGAAGATAAAGATGAAAATGTCAAGCATGAGCATGATCTGTTTCATTTTAAACTTTTCTATTTTATGCGCATTCTGATTTTTCAGATTCATTTGCGTATTGTATAATTATCACTTGCTTCGGTGAAGGAAAACATCGTGAGGAATCCAGCATGCCTGAGAGATATTTCTCGACAACAAGTCAGAGGCCCATGGGCAGCATAAGAACACAAACACACACACAACACACACAACAACACACAACACCAAACACACCAGGTTGGACACTAACTATACGATAAAGACGAAGACTATAAATCAGTAAAACATTACATAAATGCTATGTGCATTGTTACCTCCAAATCGAACAATAAACCGCTGGTATTCAAAAAGTACTTCAAATTAGATCATGAAACTTTGCATACTAACTGAACTAACTATAAAGCAGGTCTTATGTTTTTTATTTTTTCCAAAAGACGAAAATTTGATTTTATAAAGAATAAAAACCACTAATTTCGCACTATTCGGCCGTAGTGACTGACGTAACAACCGCTTTGTAGTGCAAGCTGATTAGAACGTTATTCTAACAGTATTACAAACGAAGTTTGAACCACCACAAATAGAGTTGCTAATCTGAGGTAGTATAGGCTCTTAAACTATTTCGACAACCTACCAGTTGAGGCAGTATTACTTTCCTATTCAATATTTACTCCACAAATTCAAAACACCCTCTACAGCACATTCTTCCCACAGATGCGTATCGCCAGCACATTATCGGTCGGTAATCGAGCTCACTACGTTTCGCAAAAAGGTGTAACAGAAGCTGGCAAATGAGCGCGCGGTAATGACTGCCCCTTAATTTAAAACGATCGTCGACGTTAGCGCCGCTTATTACAAGCTTGGTAATTGCTAATTTGTTTTGGGTATATTGGTGAGGGGAAACATATATTTTACGATATTATTTGTAAGTGCCTGCCTCATACCTGTGGTATGGACATGTGATGCGCTGGAATAAGGAAAATGTAGTCAGGAAAAAATTTGGCTATGAATGTAGATGGCTAAACGACTAGGGGAAGACCTAAGAAACGATGGATGGGCTGTGTCCGTGATGATACGGCAAAAAAAAACTTTTTATTTACAAGGCAAGATTGTTAGTAAAAAGAATTTTGCTTATATCTATTGTTAGTAATTAAAAGTAACAACAACAAACTGGACACACCGTCTACCCCTGCACAGTAGGCTCATCGGTCCCACAACACAAAGAGTTCAGTGAATCTACTGAGCAGAGCAGTATCGGTTCTCTTGCCAATCATCCTGAGGATGGTATTCGTGCTCCCCCGTACTCGTCGCACCACCGACGCATAATTGCGTAAGTAGAAGTAATCTACGCTGGCGTCAGTAAACATGCCAGATGGACTGGACGCGCAAGGAGGTGATGCTGAGATGACGTGTAATAGAGAAGTGTGGAAGAAGACATTCTGCGCCGATTCCATATAAATTGGGAAAAGGGCAGGAGAAAGAAATAATGAAGTAAGTGCCTGCCTTGTTGGTCTTGTGATTATAGCAAGCACTATAATATTGCTAAACATGCAAGAAAAGTGTTTTGTGGTTGTTTTATTAGGAACTTCTTAGTAATAGCTTTGAAGTCAGGATTTGTGCCAGGTTGAAAGCAATGAATAGGTGACTTAAACGTTACGGACTTAATGTAGGTTAAATTAAATTAAAGTATTAGCCGTATTGTAAATTGTAACACAGAATCATAATATTATGTTTGAATGGCATGTAATACTTGTAAAAATAATTAAATACTTATGTGTTTATCTATGTCACTAGAGGTGATAATGATCGTTATACAAAGTAGAACCAAACTGATAATTTCGAAAACATACGATAGCTAAGTGAAGATAACTAAATTGCAAAGATTGTTTACTGAAGACAGCCTAGTTCTGTTCAAATAGTAATGAGTTCTGTACCTGCTGTACTTATTCCTTAGGATGAGCTCTGTCAGTAAAATTAACTCAAACTCAAAGCATTTATTACAATTAGACCGTTACAGGCACTTTTGAAAGTCAAAAACAAAAGGATGAAGGTACGGTCCCAGTCACAAGGCATAATTATAAATGATGTTTATTTGCAAGTAGGTTTTCACAAACACTTTTACACGTCATTTTTTTTAAACTAGATGGGGCGGTGTTTCGTACCTGAATACTCTGAAAAGAAACAGCCGAAACAAACTCAGAGGTCATAGTCTCTTTTGAAGTCCAGACATAATCTTGCTCAATTCACATGAGGAATATGCAGATTAGTGTCTGAGCTGGTCTTTTGAAAAAAGAACCACACAGATTTGAGTAGAATTTGAGTGAATAGCTTATGAACATTGTATACGTAGTTGCTCATTCTAAAGCGTAGATCTCTATGAAGAAGAATGGCCAAGACTACTGCATTTGAAACTCATTAACACCTGCAGGCGACTCGCAGCAGCTTAATAAGAATAACCAAGGATTGAGTTCAATGACCTGCCATTCGAAAGACCTATTACCAGCAATGAACTGCAATACGCTGATGATGAATATTGATCTTCCACTTACACCTTACACCATATTACACATCCAAAAAGAATCCATAACTCACTTGATGACTAAGACAAGTGTCAAAGTTCATGTGAACTAAAACACAGATAATTAAAACAATGGTTGAGCTGAGTCTACACTGACCTTTAGCTAATGCACTGTCTATCTGTATGTGATAGCTGATAGCCAAAACTGGTAATTAGCCTGTGATTAAACGCCGATATGTTGCGGCAGGCTCCCACGGCTTTAGGGTTGTCGAAAAAACTTTATTGAAAAAAACCCGTCTCATTCTTACGATGTTCTCTCTTCTCTCTTTTTAGTCGTATATTCTTGACAGAGTGGTCGTGGTCATGAGGAGTCGCCCACAACTGTGGTCGCTGCCTTCGCGATCCCTTTTCACCGGTTTCCATTGGCCGCATGGCAAGCACATTCTGCCAGAGGGATCTTGGTGACAGATTTAATATGGTCTGTCCATTGGGTTGGTGATCGACCACGTAGTTTCGTGCCTTCGACTCTATCCTGAATTACCAAACGTTCCATGGAATCATTGTTGCGGGTAACGTGTCCAAAGAATCTGAGGATTAGTAATTACACAAGCGACGACAGTCTTTGTTTGTGTGCGGTCCAGGAAATCCTTAGCATGCGCCTCCAAGGGCGTCAATCTTGCGTCGGTCCGAGTTGGGTTGATGGTATCGTCAAAGTCGCAGGAAACACATAAATGTGGAACGTATAGAAGCTAGAAGTATGGCAGAGGAAAGGGGAGACCTATACACACCACTAAGTGATTTTGGGCTAAAATAACCTAATATTGCGTGATTCAAAAATGTAGGGTAATGATGATTACTTTACTAGCAACCATCAAAGAGTGACATTGGCTAATGACTGACCCTCTAGCGGAGTGTCGCATCAATGGTTGTGTGGCAGTTGTCTTTTGTTATGAGATGATGTCAGGGGAGCTGCAGTGCACGAACTTTTAAATTTCGGCATAATTCTGATGGTATTGAAATTGCAGAACCAATAATATGATGACCATTTCTGGTAAAGGTTACGCCGATAAACTTAATAAGCTGAAGTTGTAACAGCTGTTGTCAGGTCATATGAAGACGACAATCAGCAGTAGGTATCAGCAATTTTTTTGAAAGGGAAGACTATGGTGTTAAGCAGTGCTCAAATATCTGCTTGAATAAAAGTTCCCTAAATCAACAAATCTGAAATTTTAATACAGTCGTGTTTGTATATGAATGTCTTCAAAAATTTTACAAAAGCATCTATGTATATGACAAACAAGTAAAATTGGCAACACAAAAATCACAGAAATAAAAATACCCGATGTTTATCTGTTACCATCCGTTCAGAGGCAACCCTACTCATGATGTTTCTCAGAAGTCTCTTCAAAGTTTTACACCTAAAAGGTTTTAGATTAGATAATTATATGTAATGGGACGAGTGATAGCCAATCTTAACTTCAAGGGTAAGGAAAGGATCAATTGTTTGGTACAAAGATGCTCCCGACGATTATGCGGTAGCATTCCGTTTTGTGGCAACCCTGATGTGTAATTTTCTCGTCAGGATTCTTTTTTTTTGTGACATTTGTTTGGCATCCGATAATGGCTGGTAACGCTTTGGTGATGTAGCAAGTTTTATTATTGGCTGTAGCATTTTGGATATTAATTTCTGCTTCAAGCAAAATATAGATATCTGTCCTACTCGTCAATTTACCTATCTATGAAATGCATAATCAGCGTGTGAAATGTCTGGCAATGTTGAGTGGGACACAGACTTGGCCTCTCTTTGAAACGGAGTGGGCTAACACTAACTTGATTAAGGTATCAAGTTGGTGATTTTTCGTCAATTTATTAATTAGGTCATGATAACCTATTCTACTTTAGAAAAGTTAACATTATTACATGCCACTTGACAAGCCTACTCACAGAAAAAATCGTTAGTTACTTTTTGTTTTGTACTAATACCAATTTCCGGTCATCTAAATTGCCTAAACTACATATACTTTAAATAAATAGTTGTAGATATTGACCTGCAATAGCTACAAGATATTAAATGAAACAAACATCGCAAATAATAATGCATGGCATACAAAATTGGCATCCACCAAAAACAAAACAGCAAAAACCTAAGTTGCATATACGTCTTTCTTCAATGCATTTTTTCCGCATAGCGCACCATTTTTTGCCTTCGAAATCTCCGTAACTATAAATCAATAACTAAACAATTGCTTATGATTGATGGGTTGGAATCAAAGTTAAGTAGTTATGGTTTAATTATAGGCAACGGCCAGCCGACTTATATACGCCATAATGTTTTGACATCACAATGGACGTACGTTCAGAAATGACTTTCTATAACTTGTGTTAGGCGTGAGAATTTGATGGTGCATGAAAGACGTAAGTATAGGTATGAACTCAGGAAAATTGTATACTTCAATTATATCGGTAAATAGGTCACCAGTCTCAACATGAAATGGTATGGTAAAAGCTGGCGAACGGGGCGGGAAGACATGCAGATTAGCAGCGTCTTCCCTTCTGCTTATCAAAACATACAGCGATTATACCGAGTTGTTACAGAAAAACCTGGGGTCTGATAGTTACTTTAAGATGTAATTCGAAGGTAAGGTTTTTTACGAACTGCTAAATTATGACGTCGGTTCTGAAATTAGGAATATGGTGACGTTATGGCTCTGCCTTTGGTATCATTCTACCTCTACTGTTTAGGATATTGCTGGCCCTGCTCTTGAACTCGATCTATAAGGGAAAATAATCTGGAAGACGATGGTTAAGATTAGGATATGGATGAGGTAAGACCGATGGATTAGGATCCTGTAGCTTAATAATAATAGCCGATGGGGCGGATCTTCAGGATAAGCCGTCTTTACCTTAGGTTGATCAATGGATGGAGACCGCTCATGACTTATCGAGTTTTCTCCGTGCCTCGAAACGCACGTTAAGCCATTGGTCCTGACTGGTAGTCCCTCGATGTTAAATACGTGTATTCAGCTGCACCCGGTTAGACTGAAAGCCGACCCCAACATAGTTGGGAAAAGGTTAGGTAGATGATAAGGATGGATGAGGTATCTTAAAACAAACTGCAAGACATTCAAGAAAATCAATTTCGAAATACATTTCAATAGCAAACAGTCGTCAAAGGGACATTCTCACACACAAGCCCTTCTCCGAAAAAAACAAACTATCTTCTGCTTACAAAGGAACCAGTCATAAAGACTTTTGACACGTGCCTCATACAAAGTAGAGTTAACGTAAATAATGTTAACGAGGTCAAGAAACATAATGTGTGTATTTCGCACTGTCGTAAACCCAGCCTACAGCGTAAGAATCAATCATCAATGTTGTATTTTGAGTTACGACCTTATGCGCTTGACTGCCCATTATGAGATAGACCCATGTTATGGAGAGGATAAAAGTTTTGATGATTTCGCTCCTTGTTTAATGTTTTTGTTAATGTGAAAACTGTTTTTGCTTGTAAGGTGGCTCAGTGGTCCTGAATGCAACAGTTTAAGCAGAGAAACACGATAGTTGAAAGAAAAAATAAAGAAAGAAAGAAAATACTTCAATTTTGGCAAAGTTTGTAGGTACAGATGTGGGGCAAGACCGGTCACCTACATTGAAGATTTCCCCCCAAAAAAAGCACATATTTTGCATGGAGAGGATGATAAATGGATGATGGATGATGATGAATGGTAGTTGTGGGTGATGTTTGGTGAAGGGGATTTTGGGGGGTTGATTACGGTAAGAGCTGGATAAGAGAATTTGAGGATTAAGTTCATTGGCGTGCTATTAGTTAAGTCAATAATGCCCAGGAGTGAACTGCTACGTCCATGCAGATTTAATGGTTTATTGCAAAACTTCATTGTTCATTGAAAATTTTCTAAGAAACTCTTATGCAATTCTATCTTAAGGAGTTTCTTGGGCCTCCCCCAACTAGGGGAGGCCTATGTCCAGCAGTGGACGTCTTTCGGCTGAAATAATGATGATGCTAATGATAAGTTTCTTGCCATGAGAAGGTGCACGGAGGAGATGCACTGAAAACAAAAGTAGGGAATTAAAGGAAAAACCCCTCACCCCGAATAGGTTCTAAATCAAACAGTTTCACAATACCTAGAATTCTAAACCAACCTATTAATATCCAAGAATGATTTTAGCAAAAACAGCTCCCGTTAATCTGCTTAAAACAATAATTAAACAGAGATTAAATTGCAACATTGTAAATGTAACCGCTTATTATACCATCTTAAATATTGGCTGGTTTCTGAAGCCTATAATTTGTATAAGGTTATGAATTATGATTTAAGCATTTATAATTTAAGGATGATTATTGATTCCCTTTTGCATAATTATGTTTTTAGTGTGTTAGTAGTTTTATAATTAGAAAGATAAACATAATCATGTAGCTGCTTGCCATGTGATTTGGGTCCAGTTTTTGTTAGAAGTCATATTTAGTTCCAGTATGAGATATTTTTATATAATTATTTTGCTTTAATTTATAAAAGCACTATTGCCTGTTATTCTTTGAACATCTTTAAGACTAATTTATGTTTCAGCAAGTTTGTCAGGTTTCAAGAATATGTCCTCCACCTCCACATCCCTGTGAAGGTCAGATAGGCATGTAAAACACTGGTACTCAGTTGCATCCCGTAAGACTGGAAGATCGGCTTCCAGTCTTACCGGATGCAATTGAGTTAAAGTGTAAGGAAAAGGCTAGGCAGATGATGATGACGATTTGAAAGGTCTCTTTTTTACAGAATTCTTTTAATCATGTCAGAAATAATAATCCTTACTCTCTTAGCATTCTCATTTACCAACAATTACGATATTCATTTAAAACTTGCTCAATAAATTAAAAAGATTACGCTTCAAGCATAAAGATATGCTCAGACTAGCGACATGTTTCGATTATTGAATGAGCACCGATGCGACGAATCGATTACGGCCGACTAGTTGGTACGGTCTTGCCCTCTGTGACGACGGACTTAACAAGGCTTGCTGGATTGTACTTTTTGTAAGGGGTATTATAAATGATTGTATGTTCGATGTCGCCAAACTGCGGGGTTCTGAAATAAGCTTGGTTGGTGGGGATTTTATGCAGTGCTGTGATTTAAGGATCGATTCGATTCGATTCGATCGAGATTTTTTGACATAAAAATCTCTTAATGTTAATGCTTTCAAGAATCCTTTGACTTGGCTTTCAGGGGCGAAGCAAATCGGTTTTGACAATTACTGCGGCACGATTAAAAATTATTGTACATAGATTTATTATACATTTAAAATACATTAGTTCATGAATTTAGCATGATAACTCTTAAGATTAATGGTTTTTGAAGTACGAATTCTTGGGGATTATAGGTACTACACAACGTAGATTTTTTTTGGGACAAACCCGCCACACTATACCAAACCAATGCATCTCCTGACAGCCAGATTCAACAGTGGTGACCACCAGAAAAGCGCCGAGACAATGAAGCTCGACGAAGTCCAACAGAAAAAAAATTAACTGTCTTGATTCCCGCAACGAAATAAATAAGAAAAGAATAGCGGAGGAGTACGGTAACATTACATAAGGCTGAAAAGCCGTAAAAGCTTTTTTGGGTGCGTTAGCTCAGCTAGTCCAGCTAACAGTAATGCCTCCACAGCGAGATGTGATCTCTGGCGGAAGCTGCTTAAGCCCCCTGACGGCTTCATCGAGCCGTCTGAAAGCCTTCCACCTGGGAATGCTTTGCCGTGGCCGACTTGGAAATCTCTGAATACACTTCGAACCCAGGTCAACTGTAGCAAAGACCATCTCCTCAGATGGGGGTTTATGGACGCCTCAGATCTCAAAAGTGTATGCAGCGTGTCTCCACAGACAATGGCCCATCTTCCATCTTGCGCCGCATGCCCTGACACCTGCACACTTGACGACCATATGACTGCATCAGCGAGCGGAGTTCGCATAGCTGAATTTTGGGCCAAACATATTTAATAAATATTTGCCATTGACTCGCTAAGGAGAAGCAGTTGTAGGCGATGTCTGCTATGCAAGACATTCAACTTTATCTGAGAATGTTCTTCAATGATCTTGCCACCATCCTCTAAACCGCCATCCAGCACACTCCCGGTTGACGCTAGTCGCACTGCGCACTATCGCGACATGATCGCAGCGACAAATCGCAAGATGCGCCGCCGTCCGTTATTCCGCGTCGCTGCGTTCATGCGTCGGATCCTATCCGCGAACATATTAGTATTGTAACCGATCTAAAGGTTACCGTACAAAAAAGATTCATGCCTTTACATGTGAAGGTATTGACGGCTAATGTGTATGAGGCTTTATGTTTTATTAATAGATTTTTAACAGGGCTTTAGATTGTGATAGTGTCGGACGATGTTATAGGCAGAAAATTGGATGATTGCAGAAAAATAAAATTATTTACTATCTCCTTTAAATTGCAACTAAGGCTTTTCTTGGTTGAACTTTCTGTTTGGAAGTACGCACTGAAAATAAAAAAAAAACAGAACTCACTTACTTAGAATGTGTGAATCATTGATATAATATGGTAAAATTGTTATCAAACCGCATTCCTTAAAATATCGCTCCAGATTAAACCAGATCTTATTCAGATCCCAAATACAAAAAAAACAGACCCCCATAAATCCGACCACTAAATCAATTACCGGTCATCTTCAACAATAAAGTACGCAAGAATTTACATTACACACTCCGGCCACGTGACATTGAATTCTATACTAACGATATAAAAGAGGCAACATTTCCTTGCACCTCAAAACAGCGAACGTGCTCACAAATCCACCAGATATGCCAGACCCATCACGAAGAAACGTACTCCTTAAAACGTGGATTATAAGGGAAGTCTTTGTATACTGGTGATGTGCACATAAGTGATTTTGAAACTGTTATCGCGGTTGTACATTAGTGAAGGCTTGACACAGCCAGTCTTCTGTAAAGGCACAGCTTGTATTAGTGGCTTCTAATTTATTGGGAACGATAGGACGACTGACGCCGGCCACCCTGCCCAAGGATCCATTCACACCAGGTGGGGAGGTCCGGACTAATTGGACCTGTGGCGGGTGACATCTGTTTTTGTTGTGTTTTTTTTTCGAGGAGAAAGTTTTTGGTGATTTGGTTTTATGTTTTTTAAGTAGGAAATAGTATTTTAATAAAATAATGAGATAAGTATGTTTTTTTTTGTTAATTTATTTATTCAAATTCTGTATAACAATAACTTATAAAAAGTTTGCCAAACTGCAAAATAGTTTGTCGTAAGTTGTTCTCGTTTCACAATATAATTACAACAAATTTAGATTTTTAAATCTATATTTATTGTGTGTCTAAGAGATTAAGAAGGTATTTTGAAACGTACAAGATAAAATAGATAAAAAGGTATCTGTACCTTTTATCTGAGATCAATGTAAACGAAGTAGCAGCGCAGTAACTAATTAATCAATTAAATGATTCAATGCCAGAGTTATGAACAAGATTGTTCATTATATACCTATACAGGCGTATTGCTTTACTGCTTAATTGCTTTGCAATCGATATGAACACCTTCAGACAACCAGTAGAAAGGTCAAATCAATCAGTTATTCTTCATTTATAATTTAAACAGAGAATGCGAAGTTCATAATAAATCGAATCGCGTAACAAAAACTTTTAGATTGGAAATAATTAAGTTTCCTTGTATTTTGTGATTTAGAAACATAATTTATCATAATTATGTCAATGAAGGTATTGTATAAAAACTTCATAAAGAAGCCGGGTTATTAAGTACTGCAGATGAATGTGCATCGTTCACCTAATATATTGCATTTTAATTAAATCCTTTTTATAAATCAGTATCTTGTTTTTTAAATAGCGGTCCCTACATGTGCTTAGTAACCGCATTTCATAAGCACCATCAATGATAAAGTAAGCAAAATTCATTACCTAATTCGAAAAATTATCATCAAAAATAAATTTTGTTAAGAGACCATGTCCATTCACACCAAACCTCCTCTACATTTTTATTAACACCCCAAACCAGGTAAACAGGATACGGAAAATATATTTATTTGTCCAATCATCAAATATAAGGGCCGTTCTCAGGTTACACGAAATGATTCCCGTATAGCAATCGTCGCCGTGATTTGTTACGATAATCTACACTAATAAATAACGCACTTCGGCCAAGATTGAGCTGCCTTTGCTTGGACCTTTTGTTTCACATTTGGCTGGTCAACTATTGATTTATTGTGTTCAATGATTTTTTGCATTTTATGGTTCTTATTCGTGATTAACATGGCCTGATGGCAGCTATAGATTAATCAGCGGATTTAGTGGTTTATCTCGGAGATAGTCGCTTGTTTTTAAATGTATTGTTTTTCTTTTAATTTGTTGCTTTATTATGTCCTCGTTTTTAATGGTAATGCTTTCGTGGTTCGGTTTTTTTTTTGTTGACGGTTATCTGGGGATCGGGGTGTTTTTAAGTTTATGTTCGTTGCATTTTTGATACGGTTTTGTATTTAATGACTCCATTACTTGTATGACGTGTATAACTGTTGGTTTAAGACAGATTTATTTTTCTGTATATCTAATAAGTAATGTTTTTATTAATGTATATTTGGCATTAAATAATTATGTTTATTTTTTTTGCCGGAAGACGTTGCGTTGGAAGGCCTCCCACTAGGTGGACCGATGACCTGGTGAAGGTTGCGGGGATCTGCTGGATGCGGGACGCCCGGGAACGGTCAATGTGGTGACACTTGGGAGAGGCCTATGTCCAGCAGTGGAGTCTTTCGGTTGAAATGATGATGATTATGATATTTGCCATTTGTGAAACTTTCAACATGACTCAATGGCTATTCCCCATTAAGCATATAACACTTCAAACCTTTATCATTTTTTTATTTTTATTCCGACATCAAGGAAATTCCTCAACACACAGTTAACACTAAATCTAAGAAACTACAATTGGTAAAGGTAGCGCTATGTGGGTGTTCTAGCTCTTTGTTTAACGGCCTTACTGAATTTTATTATAAAGTTGCCGCCTTAATGTGCCCGTTTTATACTTAATGGCAATTTCTAACAATCATATGATTCACAGGGTTTGACTATAAAATGCTTCTTTAAAAAGTTTGTTTAGGAAAACGTGAAAAACGCTCTCCTCGAAGAGATGTCAGCAGAAAGGAAGGGGTCCGCAAGGGCCGATGCCTGCCGGGGCTGCGGGCCTGTTCGAAAGAGATACCGTGGCCCCGGAACACAAAGAGCGATGAAGGAACATGGATGGGTTTTAGTCAGTAAAAGTCTGACACTTACTTCCGCTCCGCCCAGAGTGGGAGGAGTCATTTGATGATTTCAAATCCGAAAAAAAGGCAAATAATTATTGTTACTGGGTTTTTCGTCACAAATGTCTCAGTAGCAATCACGGAGTATGGACCTAGTTGCTGGCAATAGTGGCAATAGGCTCGCCCCCTATTACATAGGACTTAAATATAACTGGCAAAATGTGGGTGTACTCTGGCTGAAATCATTGTCAGATGACGCAACTGAAAAGATTGCGGAAACTTAACTAGCAAAAACACTTACACACACACAAACTCACTCACACACTGATACACCCCACACTCCACACAACCACACACAGACACTCGCACACTCCCCCTCATGCACACCCACTCACACTCACACACACTTCCACCCCACCCCCCTTTTTTTACGAAAGCTTACCTCAATGTTGCTTATATTGTATTTATAGTTTAAGTCTGGAACAATTGTTTCCTTGTTTATATGGCCGTTGATAGTTGCGACACAGTTATAAACTTTTGTAGCTATCATCGTTTCCACTGTAATTGTGCCAACTGTCTATGTTCCAAAATAAAAACTTTTTACTTTACTTTTTACTTTACACTAGGTACACCACTGCCTAACCTTTCGGGGATTACAGGTGTGATGTTACGTTATGTAAAGGAATTATAAATAATTTGAACCATAATAATTCTACAAACTGCATGCCAAAACTATTAGCAGCTTACATTGTAAAGCCTGTAATCACACGCTACATTGATTGCATGGTATTCAATCGCATTGAAGAACGAGTTATCTACTAAAATCGGTCACCCATCCAATTATCGGCTTGACTAACTGTAGCTTAACTGCGCTGATTTAACAATTAGCGCTTACGGTATATTTTGTGCATTTCTGTGTTGATGGTGAAACTGTTGTTTTGATTGAATGGTGATGTCACTTACAAAATGAGGACCGTCAATTTGAATATTATAAATTATTATTAGAAAGTTTGAAGTTTGTTTCAATTCAAGGATATTTTCCTGCAGTCTTCCAGTCACTTTAAGTTGGCCAGATTATATTTAGTTTCTGCGTTCTCTGTTGTGACTACTTGTGACTTGAAAATGCTGAAAACTGATCTACATTTTTTAACTGTTTTTTTTGTTTTATCTGTACTTAAATTCGAAGACATGTGACATCTACCAATCCGCACTGAGCCTGCGTGGTGGATTATAGTCCATTCCTTCTCATAGAGAGGAAGCCTGTGTCCCAGCAGTGGGAAAATTAATAAGCTGATGATGATGATGATGATGACTCAAATATAGATTTCTTCAAACAATACTACAGCAAACGTTGCCTTTTTTTAATGAAACCGAGAAAACAGATCCACCCCTCATACAGCCAACATTTTTAAACCACAACAGACTTGCATATGCCATAAAGACAACAAGATTGCAAGAAAATAACTATCGAATGTCATATAAAAAATGCATTAGTGTAAACTCGTAGCAAGAGACGCCGACGGATGAGCCTCGTTCAATTTCGCTTATTCGCTCGTAAAACCACGAGGCGTGTAAAAAGCCTATAAAATTCAATTGACACCAGTTAAACCCGATAATGTACGAGCGAAACACTTGTGTTAACATAAATCGTCGAGATTCCGACATTTCTAAGCCGTTTATCGGTATTTAAGCATGTGCTGAAATGGTTAATGTAACGGCTTTGGCTGATCGCACGTACGGTAGATGCTATGCTTTATAGCATCTGAAGAAATTGCGGTAGATCCAGTTCTTCTTTTGTTTTAGGTCTTCTAGAGTGCAGGTGTTGGGACACCTCGGACACTCCAGCAGGTGGGGCATCGTCTGGTCGAGAGCACCGTGTTATTGAGATAGGTAAATATTTTCTATGGTAACAATTTTATTATGTAGCTTATACTAGTTCTCACAACAACGGTAGAGGAAAGCATTGTGAGAAAATCAACATGTTCTAGAACTGATAATTTAAAGTTGATGTTAATTTAAGATGATTCTCCCTAGACTCGCTGGTAGATTATGGCCCGAGAGGTAGTCCTCTCGCAGGACGCCTGTGTCTTATCAGTAGTAACAGTATAGGCTAATAATGAACTTGTCAGACACATCAACACGATGTAGAACTGAGCTAATTCTTTTTTTACCATAACTTACATAGGGAGCAGACGGTTTCAGCAGTTGCCTATGTGAAACTACATAATGGCGTTTAATATCGGCAATTTGCACGTATGTGATGGTCTGGCAAAATATTTTTTTACAGGATCTTGGCTCAGAGTCAAGACAGAAAGTGATATCAACTGACCAAATTGTATTTTGCCCAGTTGATATCACTTTCTTACTTGAATCTAAAATCAGATTACATTGTTTTATTATCCGTCTCGTAATTGTACAGTGTCTTGCACATAGTGTGAAAATTGTCTGTACATTATTTTAGCTGCTCAATAAACAGGCAATACTTTTCCACAGCAGCGATGTAGCAGACCTCTCTTACATTTCAGTGGCAGTGGAATTCCTCTAATCCGCCTTTAATTTTTAATTCTCCAAACTATGAATCAAGCATTCCCTCGTTATCAGCACCAAACATTTGATCAAACATTCAGACAATGCTAACAAATCCCTCAAATATTTAACGCGACGAACAAAAATAAAAGTCTCAGCCAAATCTGTATTTATCTTAACACAACCAAAATGTTTCGACAAATTTCTAATAGGTATAATAAACAAAATATTCACCCGGTTAAGAAGCTTGCTAGCCTTATTAATTTGTATAATACTACCGGCATAACTGAACCCCTGGAAACACTTTGCAGGATGAATTCAACAGCTCAATCTGTATTGGTCAATTCAGGAATGGTGCTATCATCTAAGGATCTTGGGCTTTCGAACAGGTAGGCAAAGGTTGAAAAAAAATTAAGTAATAATCCGACCACAAGCCTATGATAATCTGATGGTAACGCCATTTTGTCCTGTGTGGTTTGCTGTAAAAAATGTGTGACATGATTATCGTTACTAGGGCGACAAAAAATGTTAGAGCTGGTTTACATTTGGTCGGCTGTGTTTATTGCGAAGCGGCCTTAATGGATAGGTTATCCGGAAATGTTTTGACTTCGGTGGTAAGATTAGTAATGGGTGCAATTAATAATTTGGTGTTTTTTGGAATTTGTTGTTTGATAACTTACTAAGAAACGAGTACAAGAAATTGAAAATACTTGTGTAATTTGCAGGAATATTACCTAAACCATGTCTAAAGAAAGATAGATAAGCATCAGTGCTTAGTTTTTTATACATCCATTAAATACAAACAAACTCACGTCTTTTCCTGTGAAGGGTAGGCAGTAGTAACTATAGAACACCAACTGATACGATCCTCAGAGACTCCTTTTGCTTTATAGATATCCATACAGCTGGTCTTATCCATCATCTGCCTAGCCTTTTTCGATTTGGGTCAGCTTCAACTCTTACCGGATTCAGCTTAATACCAGTATTTTACATGGAGCGACTGCCTATCTGACCTCTACAACCCAGTGAGTACTACCCAGTACTCTACTCAATACGATACCTCACCTCTTACTAAGACTGGTTGTCAGACTGTCGGACCACTGACTACCTGTGACAACTGTCAAAGACCTATAAATGACGTCTGGTCTTATCCTCACGCAATGTATGTCACACTAATGACTATTACTCCAATTAGTTCAGTAGCTTGGTAAACACCGTAAATAAATAAATAAAAAAGTGTACCTAACAAATTACTAAAAACTTAAAATTTGAAATGCAGGGTGCCATGTAAACCGACTTCCACCTAATTATAAGGGCGCGGTCATCGAGAGCAACAACGTTACAGATTAGGGATGAAAGTAATACACACGATAGCATCAGGGGTGTCTCGTTAGTCGCAATAAAAACGTTTTTGTGTTCAAAGTGGCGCGATTTTTTTGTCGCACCCGTCTCGACTGGCGGCCATTTGTCGTGGGACTCGGTGTAAACGGAGCTTTATTGTTTTGATGGCATAATTTAATTTGGACATAGAAGAGGCTTACTATAGTGATGAAGTTGAGATCTTGATTTTAGTTTATTGATTATTAAATGAAGTGTGATGACTTACCAAAAGAATGGAGAAGATTGTCTCGCGACAGAGATGAGTGGAAGAAACTAGGGCAGTCCTATGTCGAAGGACAACCTAACCTACAAACTGGTTGCTGAAGATGATAATGTAGTTTACCTAATAGAATTAAGTCTTTTTAGGGTTCCGTACCCAAAGGGTAAAAACGGAACCCTATTACTAAGACTTCGCTGTCTGTCCGTCTGTCCATCTGTCCGTCTGTCTGTCACCAGGCTGTATCTCATGAACCGTGACAGCTAGACAATTGAAAATTTCACAGATGATGTATTTCTGTTGCAGCTATAACAACAAATACTAAAAACAGAATAAAATTAATATTTAAGGGGGGCTCCCATACAACAAACGTGATTTTTTTGCCCTTTTTTTGATAATAATGGTGCGGAACCCTTCGTGCGCGAGTCCGACTCGCACTTGGCCGGTTTATTTTTTATTTTTATTTCTTTATCAACTAGAGTTTAAAATGTACTGTATTTTAGTCAGCGAATAAAGGTTTTTTTTATTTTATTTATTTATTTATTTTAAATGAACTGCCTCGTTCGTCTAGTGGTCTAGTAGTGCTACTGCTAATACGATTCCCGGGGCGGGCAAAGTATCATTGGATTTTTCCACCAGGTTCTCAGAAACAGTCAGGTGATGGGATTTGTGCACGGTTGATGGGAATAAGTAATGATACATACCTATATGTGGAGCAGCGGTGGCCCAGTGGTGGCGGCCCCGACTTACGAACAGTAAGTCGTGGGTTCGAACTTAGACAGGCGCATTACTTTGTGTAATTTCATCACCACTGCTCTCAAAACGGTGAACGAAAACATAGTGAAGAAACTGGCATGTCCTAGAACTAAAAAATTCGAAGACATGTGACATCTACCCATCCGCACTGGGCACGCGTCGTGGATTATATATAGCCCATTCCCTCTCATAGAGAGGAGGCCTGTGTCCCAGCAGTGGGAAAATTAATAGGCTGATGATGATTATGATGATATGTGGATTGTAGGTTGACTTTAGGGTTTACACTATCCTCTGCCTAACTCTGGCATTGCATGCGTGATGGTTGTTATGTCAGTTTCAACTTTTTATTCTTCGACCGAGTCGATGATTCCTTATTTCCTTTAGATTCGTTTTGACTAGAACTCTGTCATTTCAACGGCGTCTTCAGTTGCTTTGGACATATCTCTGAAGGTGCATTTGCAGTTGTACAAAGAGCAGGACAGTAGATGGATGTTCGTCTGTGTGGATCCGCAGTCACACTTCCATTCCACCTGCCAAGCGTGGAGATTACGCCAAATTCCTCCCATCATGGGAGAGGCTTATGTCCAGCAGTGGACGTTATGGGCTGTTGTTGTTGGTGTTGTTGTTGTTGGTTGGCCTGCAGGTAGTTGTGCCGGGTCTATACAGGCTGTACGGGACAGCCCTCCGCAGCCTCAATGGATGAATTAAGTATATCATCGTTATCACCGTGGCAAAGCGCACGTAACTTAGCTTTAAATTAATTCATGGGCTATAAATACTCCACAGGCTCCACATAGGCTCGCTCCTATTACAAGGAATTTAAACATAACTGGCAAAAAGTGGGTGTACCTACTATATTAGGTACTCCTCTACCTAATTCTTCGGACATTGCAACCGTGATGTTATTTTATGTAAATATACTCCACTACTAAAATACTTTACTACACTTAAATATCGTCAGCAAAAACAGAAACAAAAACACCGCTATTATGTATTAAAATTTTAATTTAAATAAAAAACAACAGGAATTAAAATTAATCAGTACCGCAAAAAAGTGCACATTTGCATACAAATAGCTGGTAACAATATAGTCTTATTAACATGGGTAACGAGACGAAATTAATTATAGGTTCTGATGTATAATTGGTACCAAATTATACATCGAAGGGAAGGCGGGTACCAACCTGTGTTATGGACTTGTGGCCGCCAATGGAAATTTCGTGTATTTGTGAAGTCATTGTGTGCGTATTCTTGTACGGATTTCCGGCATGGGGTTAGCAGAATTTTTAGTGTAGTTGTAGCAACGGGTTTTGCAACAAACATTTAACATTGCACATTTAACAGCCTGTTTCACTTTCAGAGAACTTTAGACTGTTTTACAATGAACGATAGTATCGCGAGAGACTATCGTAGCTTAGCTGGTGTTGACTATCCTTAGATGTACCTACTACAAACTATTTTCGAATTGCTATCAATTAGCACGATTTAGAACAGCTGGACGGCACAATATGTATACTCATAGAGTCGACTTTGCCACCCAGCCTATCCGAATCATGCCACAATCAGGAAGTGGTGAAAGGGCGGCCTTTTGGGGGACTGTCTCATGTAAACGACGTTCAAAAGGTGAATGAGCTGATTACCGGCCTAATTTGAGTTGAATAACTCTCGAAGAAGTAGAAAATAAACTGCGTTTTCGTATTTCTCGAAACTTGTCAAGTATCTATGTTTTTTTTAATTCATTTAAGTATCTTGAAATTGAATACCGAGACTCGGGAACATAATAGGCTAGTTTTCACCATCAATAAATTGCAAATCTATTTAGTCCGTCAGTTAGAGTATTGGAAAATAATGGACACATATTTTTTGTTTATGTAAATCAATGAATATTGACAAAGATAAAAAGCATCAAAACTCGAGAGTGGGGGCTCGTGACGTCACAACACAACGCAATAAAAATTATAGCACGGCGTGACGTATTGAGCATTTTAAAAGCGTCGTATCTTCGTCAATTTTGGTTTACGGAACAAAAGATAAAATACGTGTCAAATATTTTTTGATAATCTAACTGACGGACTAATTAGATTTTTTCAGGACACAAGCCTAATCTACCAATCAATATCGATAGCTACTCTACCTAAAGCGACAAAACAAACTAAAGGCATTGCCAATAAAAAGGCAAAGATACATAATATTCGCTTAACGTCTGTTTCGTTCGCATATCGATGTCAAGTCCTCTACAGTAAATTATTGTGCTCGTAGTGATTCCAAGCGATTGTGATGTTCAGATTACATAGTGCAAAAGCTACTACAGAAATAAGGGTTGGGAGGCATTAGGGAATTCTGTCTGTAATGGGTGTACTTTCATTTACAAGCCTAAAAGCTTGGCTTGCCCTTATTCGAAACCGAAATTATTCTATTTCTATCATGAGGAATCTCCTAAGTTATGTAGGACACATTTTTTATCATCCATTAGTGCTTATGGCACTCGTGGGCTGAAAATCAGCGTCAGGTGGTACACTTGCATTTGCTGATCTGAGGCCCTTTTGGCATTATTAGTTTTGTTTGTTTATTTATCTTGTACAGTTTTTTAAGTAAGTATTTTTGTTTTTAATGCCATCATCATCTGCCTAGCCTTTTCCCAACTATGTTGGGGTCGGCTTCTAGTCTAACCGGATGCAGCTGAGTACCAGTATTTTACATGGAGCGCCTGCCTATCTGACCTCCACAACCCATTTCATACTGGGTAATACGATACCACTGAATACCTGTAACGGGTGTTTAGTTTGAACGGACCGCTGTCAATTGTCTAAGATGGACAAAATGACAGCCAGGACCAAGGCACGGAGGAAACTCGGTATGTAAGGGTGGTCACCCATCCACAGACCAACCTAGGCAAGCACGGCTTAACCTAACGATCGACCCGGGCGGCTGTCCAAATAAACATAATTTTCTTTCTTTCATCATGTTATTGCACCTCCATCTCCCAAAGATAAACGTGAAAGCTCACGCACTACCAATAATTATACAATCACCCACACACATGACTAAGTAGAAGTACGACTACCTCACACGAAGTCTTTAACAAAAACCTACTTCTTGTAACAAAAACCTACTTCTTGTAGGTAAAGTATAAAAAAACATAATACGAGTATATCATCACTCCAGCAATCCCCGAAGGTTTATGCAGAAATGTGGGTGTATCTACTGTTAGGTACACCACCTAATAGTAGATACATAGGGAGCGAGCCTATTGCCATCAACGGGTCACAAATCCAGACTCTGCGGCTACTACCTACTGAGAATTTCCTGATGGAAAAACTCAATAACAATTTGCCCGACCCGGGAATCGAACCCGGTACCTCATGCTCAGCAAACACGAAGTTATAAAAATAAAACCACTTCTAATAAAGCGAAAAAACCATAAACAAAAACAATTACACATTTCATAAACCCTGGTAAGTCTAAACCCTAACGCACAAGTCACAATATTTCTAGCAAAAATGTGCTATAATTTAATCCCGAGTATAATTTTCACTGCACGGCGAAGCTACTTCAGTAAAGAAAATCGTAAGACATTGTAAATTGTCTCCTGGCATCATATTGCATAAAAGTCAGCTTAAATATGTGCATATTATTGCATTCATACTAACGTATAAAGACGTCAAAGTGTAGAGACAGCAGAAGTAATTGTTGTGACTGTTACTAATTACGAGTAGTAGGAATTTATTTAAATTAATAGTGAGGATTTCTTTGATTCTTGGTTAGTACTACCGACTTCACCGACGGTCAACTTCTTTTCAATCTTATTACTTACTAATGGACGTCACGCGGTTTCACCCGCGTAGTTCCCGTTCCCGTGGGAGTACGGAGATAAAATATAGCTTCTGTTACTCAGGGTGACATTCACCCTTCACCCAGCAATGATGAAAGAATTTTTGAAATCGGTTCATTACTTCCGGAGATTACCCCCTACATACAAACTTACAAACAAATGTTACCTCTTCATAATATTATAAAATGTTACCTCTTTATAATATTATATTAAGTATAGACTAATGGACGTCACGCGGTTTCACCCGCGAGTTCCCGTTCCCGTGGGAGTACGGAGATAAAATATAGCTTATGTTACTCAAGGTGAACGTGGCTTTTTAATGGTGAAAGAATTTTTGAATTTTTTTTTTCGTAGTAGTTTTTGAGTTTATTCATTACAAACATACACACAAAAGTACAAATCTTTCCTCTTAATAATATTAGTGTAGAAGGCATAAGGGAGAAAATGGCAACCTGTCAGTGAACTCGGTAGGTCAATTTTACTAGTTTAAAAATAACTTGGAATGCATTCATTTAATGTGTAGTAAAAAGAGTATAATGTGTGTGTGTGTGTGTGTGTGTGTGTGTGTGTCTGTATATCTCCGAATGGATTTTCAAAAATGGCATGAGTAGACTGTTGATCGGATCTATTTGTGGGCCGTTTATGTAATACCATTTGTTTTGCTAAAAGATCGATCAATTCTCCAACCGCCTACCACAATATTCACGTGATAGGTCTTTGACGAAAGATGACAATGGTTTAAGGCGCTGTCAACACCAAAATCGCGCACGCTGTCTATTTGTATGGGAGTAAACGAGACGTCACTATTACTGCGCGGCCAGATTTTAGAAGAAAATAGTGAATAAATATTTAAATAAAAAAAAGTGTGGATTATTTGTGAAATATGACTCGTTAGCGGTTTAGGTATGCATATGTTGACTTCATGTTTTTAATTGCAGACCCATACGTCAAAAAAATAAAGAAATATAACCGTTAATGATGATTTTAAGACCAATCTTTGCAAATATTTTCTATCGAGCCGATTTCGTCTAATTATGTATCAAGTCCGTCCAAGGTCTTTGAAATATGATGAATATTAACATATATTTTTTTTGATGTGCTAAAACCAATAGTTTTTCTTAAAAAAACTGCTTAAATGACATCAATCTCAATAAATTAGGTGTTGTCAGCCCCTTAAAACCTCATCTGCATTCAATTTGTTTCTTGGCCTTACACTGGGTTAGTAAGTTGGTTAAGGCCAAGAAACAAATAGTAATGACTATTTTCTGATTAAATGTAATTAATTATTAATTAATTAATATCAAATGTATCCCTAGTTCACTAAAAGTTGAATGCACTTACTTCGCGATCTAGTCAATCATTTTTTTGCCTGCAGTACACAATAATATTTGATCCGACATCAACGCGTGCGCATGTATCTGTAAATATGCTACAGTACCTATCAGTTCACTGCTCTGAGAGGCCATAACGAATGATTCCATTTGAGATCAAACTTTAATCAGTTACAATAGAGCTGAATTTTTTAACAGCAGTCAAAGGATCCTGTGAAGTAAAATATTGGTACTTTGTATAATTAATTAATAAATTGTTATCCATGAATAATAAAATGTACAACTTAATATGATTTAAGTGAAATCCGAGAAAAAAGATACAGTGGACGTTGAAAAGTGATCCCTCTTAACGTAAATTAATATTTATTTTGCAGTTTTATATTTTTACTGTCGAGTTCACAGGTTTTGGCAATCATTTGGATACAAAGAAAAAATATTACATGCAGTAAAGAGGATGTTTTTATTTTTTACTAGCTGACGTCCCGCGGTTTCACCCGCGTAGTTCCCGTTCCCGTGAGAGTACGGGAATAAAATATAGCCTATAGCACTCACGAATAATGTAGCTTTCTACCAGTGAAACAATTTTTAAAATTGGTTTATTACTTCCAGAGATTACCCCCTACATACAAACTTACAAACTTACAAACAAATGTTACCTCTTTATAATATTAGGTAGTATAGATAGGCAATTTGTAGGTAACTTCCTACATAAATATTTTTCTTAATCTAAGCGGTCCGAAATGTATTTTGAAAGGTAAAAAGAGGGGTTGAATAGCACATCATGTAAAAAAAAAAGAGTTTTTGCACACCAAAAATATTATACCAAAAATAAATATTTCCAAAAATACTGTGAAACAAAACAGGAAACAAATATAACCGATACCCTATAGCGCCACCAGTACCGAAATCGGACCTAAACCAACAAAAATATACCGGAAGACAAAAGATCGGTCCCGATAACATTACCTAATCGATAATTGTATCTACGACACTTTGACTCACACGTTACGTCGTAAAAAGGCGAGAAAGCACCATGATAAAACTATACTGGCGACAACACTACTTCTGCTGACCATTACTTCAAAATCAAACAAAAACCAACCTTATTTCTGGAACTCCAAAGTTGTGTTAAAGTTTTTCGGGGTGGTGTGATATTTTTGTCTCGTGAAGTCGCGAAGAGCACGGCAATAAAAAAGGTGAAATGTCTCATTGGAAGCGATGGTGGACATATACCCGATAAGGGACCACCGCAGTGGATACTGGTCCCATTTTTAGAACTGTTTTCCGGTACGAATTTTGTGTGAACACTGATATATGGCGGGTAGAGGTAGCCGTGGCTGAAGGTGTTGTAACACAGCCTGTCGTATGTACCTAAGTATTTTATCTCAGAGCCAAAAATTTTGTTACAAAAGACATCATCATCATCAGCCTATTAATGTTCCCACTGCTGGGACACAGGCCTCCTCTCTATGAGAGGGAATGGGCTATAATCCACCACGCGGGCCCAGTGCGGGTTGGTAGATGTCACATGTCTTCGAATTTTTGGTTCTAGGACATGCCGGTTTCCTCACGATGTTTTCCTTCACAGTTTTTGAGAGCAGTGGTGATGAATTAAATTACACAAAGTAATGCGCCTGCATAGGTTCGAACCCACAACTTACTGTTCGTAAGTCAGGGCAGCCACCCCTGGGCCACCGCTGCTCTCCCTCTCTACAAAAGACATACTTAAATAAAATAAAATATCTGTATAGGCGATTGGTAGTGCCATCTATGAATACAACCATGAATGCATAACAAATTAATAGGCGCTAAAGCATAAACAAAGGAGATCCACCCAGCCTGCATACATTTTTGGCCCTCTTTTATTCTGCAAGAGTATTATCATGATGTAAGTAAATAAGTTCATTTACTTACATTTAAAGTACTTACGGGATAATATAACAGCCACTAGGGTCGATGTTTAGGTTAAGCTGTGCTTGCCTAGGTTGGTCTGTGGATGGGTGACCACCCATTACATACCGGGTTTCCTCCGTGCCTCGGAAAGCACGTTAAGCCGTTGGTCCCGGCTGTCATTTGCAGATCTTTAACAGTCGTTACAAGTAGTCAGTGACCCAAAAAGTCTGACAACCAGTCTTACCAAGGGGTATCGTATTACCCAGTACGAACTGGGCTGTGGAGGTCAGAGAGGCAGTCGCTCCATGTAAAATACAGGTATTCCGCTGCATCCGGTTAGACTGGAAGCCGAGCGACCCCAACATACATAGTTGGGAAAAGGCTAGGCAGATGATGACGGCATAATATCCGTGATTTTCTTTTTCTATGAGCTACCGATATTTCGACGCTGTTGCAAGCATCATGATCGCGGGAATACCCATACGTATTTTAAGTGTAGTGAAAAACCTTGAAAGTCTAAAACAGTTCATTTATTTACATCATGACAATACAAACAAGATTAAAACATTTTTTTTTAAGTCAGCCTTCTCTATCCCATTGTTGGGCAAAGGCCATCCTCATGGCTTTCCAATCCTGTTTACAAATTTCCCTCCTTAACCAATCCGTTAAGAATGAGTCCAGATCGTCACGCCAACGTTTCGTTTTTAGGGTTCCGTAGTCAACTAGGAACCCTTATAGTTTCGCCACGTCTGTCCATCCGTCCTCGCTTAATCTCTGTGACCGTTAGCACTAGAAAGCTGAAATTTGGTACCAATATGTATATCAATCACGCCAACAAAGTCGTAAAATAAAAATAGGAAAAAAAATATTTTATTAGGGTGCCCGCCTATATGTAAAGTGGGAAGTGATTTTTTTTTAATTTCAACCCTAACGTGTGATATATTGTTGGAAAGGTATTTAAAAATGAATAGGGGTTTTTTAAAATAATTTTTTTAAAATGTCAATAATTTCGGAAATAATCGCTCCAAAAGTAAAAAACAATGTGTCCCCCACCCTCTAACTTTTGAACCATAAGTTTAGAAAATATGAAAAAAATCTGAAAAGTAGAACTTTATAAGGACTTTCTAGGAAAATCATTTTGAACTTGATGGAAACAGCAGATTTTGTACAAAAAAGACAAAAAGTTGTACAAAATAATTTCAGGACTAAGTTTGTAGTATATTCGTATACGCAAGCATTTTTACATAATGGATACCCACCTTTAAACTCATAAGTGGGAACACTTATTGTGACGGACGGGAAACTACGGAACCCTACACTGAGCGTGGCCCGACACGCTCTTGGCCGGTTTTTTTAAATATTGATGTAAAATTTCTGTGTTTCAGAATGATGTCCTCCTGAATACGTGGTATAGTTGGTGCCAGTTAAGATGAGAATAGCGGTCATCGCCCTTTCCCTAATAGGTATCTCTTCGTACGAACCAAAACAAATAAACCATGTATCGTTTTTCATTACAAAAAATGTTAAAGATCACTATGGATGACGATTCCAGACTTGAACAGGCTTATTTGTAGTTTTCAAAGTTTAATAAATGTAGGTGGGTTAGTGACCGCTATTGTCATCTTAATTGGCACCAAGTATAGACATTAGTGCGTCGATGACCCTTCCACCATGTATACGAATGGTTCCTGAAAAACAAAGCAAAAAATACACTTGTGCACAAGATAGATTCTTGCTTTAACAAATATTTTAACAACTGAAGATGATTCAAGAGCCACATTTTATTGCGCACGACTAACTACCAGCACAGCTGCAACATTTCAACAACAGCAATTATTCATCGAAGCACGACTCAAGGAATACCAACAGACTGATGTCTTCATTTCATAAGCAATTGTTGAAACCGATTTTTAGATTGCATTCTGATGGATTTATTCCTCGAGTTTGTCCTGGAGATTGAGCTTAAAGATGTACACCACTTTTAGAAGGCTGCAAGTATTAGAGGTTCTGATTTCAGGACAAACAATACAAATAATGCCATTATAGATCATATCATCATCTGCCTAGCCTTTTCCTAACCATGTTGGGGTCGGCTTTCAGTCTAACCGGTTGCAGCTGAATAGTATTATTTTATCTGACCTATCTGATCTCCACAACTCAGTTAGTACTGAGTAATACGATACCCCTTGGTAAGAGTGTTTGTCAGACGTTCGGGTCTATTACCTACCTGAAACCCAGAAACCCTGAAGACCTACCAAAGATCTACAAATTACAGCCTGGACCATCGGCTTAACGTGCTAACCGAGGCAGGAAGAAAACTCGGTATGTAATGGGTGGTCACCCATCCACGGATCAACCAATGCAAGCGTGGCTTAACCTAAATATCGACACGAGCGACTGTGATTATTTCGCCACGAGCTCCTCAAATAATGCTATCGTAGCAAGACTAACTAAAACTGAAGACCCTAAACACATGGTGAAATTGTTTCTTTTGGTATGAAAAGGAGAGCCAAGCTTTCAGTAGAAGAGAGGAATCCCATCACAAGAAAAATAACTTTCATTTATTTGTTCGAAAGAACTCGATGTTCTGGACTTGTTGTAGTACTATTTTATCTTTTTCAGTAGCCGATTGATTAATTTTAAAACAGACACGAAGTTTGAGACATAAGTTGGAAATCTTATAACAACCTATTGTGAATTTTCTCTTTCTGAAAATATAAACTATACGCCTGTTTAGAAAATATAGGAAATACTTATTCATTCTAACATTTTCTTTTATTAATTGAGTGATAATTCGTGAGCGGTGAGACCCGACGGGCGACGACGGATGTAATAATGAAGTCGTATGCCTATGAACAATTTTTTTTTCTTGGGACAGTACTAACCGCCATTCGTTACTAATACTACGTCACTACTACTATTTATTTTGGAATTCATCTGCATGCTGTTTGACTGGAAGCCGATCTCAGCTTGCTTGAGAAAATGATGATTTTTTTTTAGCCAAAGACTCAAAATTTAATTTTAAGTTTTAGGGTATTTTTTTTTTAAAACGTTTTAGTTGTTTAAAGTTTTTTAATTTGTAGGGCATCTTGTTTATATGAGGTATTTTCTAAATAGAAGTAGTTCTGAATTTATTTGCGGTTAAGTCATTGCAAAAAACTACGACCCGAATGGCGAAGCGGTAGTGAGGTTGCCTTACGGTTATAGGGTCCCGGGTTCGAATCCCGGTCGGAGCAAATGTTTGTGTGATGAGCATGGACGTTTGTTTCCGGGTCATGGATGTTTATATGTATAATAAGTATGTATTTACAAACAAAAATTATCTATGTAGTATATCAACTATCTGGTGTCTACGACACAAGCCTCGTTGCTTAGTGTGGCTTTAGATGGCGCTGTGTGTAATGTCCAGCAATATTTAAGTATTATTATTAAAAAAGGCCATAGAAAATCAGGACAAATCCTAGTCCTCCCCAATAGCTGGTGGTACCACAATATACGATTACAAGATGCCACGACTTCTCAGGGTCTATCACTTTATTTAGTGACAACTTCGGAAATCATCGGGTTTTGTCGGAAATTAAACTCTATGGCCGTTACTTGGTGGTATTCGTCTATGGTGTCGATTGACATGATAGTGCTTTAAGGGAAATTAAGCTTGTCTTTATTTTGGTAAATTTATTTAGCTTCATGTGATTTTTTACGTCAAATGGAGGTTGTGTATGTATCGTCTACAAATATGAAACGAGAACTTCTAAACCGAAGCTTAATAAGATGCGGGTCTAGTCAGCATAAAATATTAAATAAAAAGCTTACGAGGGTAACAAATAACGGTAGACTTTTTATAATTAAAGAAAAGTTAAGCCGTAACGGGGCATAAAACATGTAAAAAACACGCAAAATTAACGGGCACGTGTTTTAGCTCAAAAAGGATTAAAAACAAGAAAGAAATACCCGAAGATCATACAGTTATCTAAATCCAAACGTAATAAACAGTAGCTTGCTTTGAAACTCATAAATCATAGGACAGAGAGTGTACATGATTAAAATTGCACTCACAAACAAATCCATACTTTTTGTTCAAAAAGATACGGTTCATTCTTGAATGAAAGAAAGAAAGACCAAAGAGTAGTCTGGCTAACCAGGATTAAACGCCTAAAGAAACAGAGATCCTTGATTGGATAAAAAAGACATGTCCCAAAGTTGTAAATCCATCATGGACAAAACACGGGTACATTGTCCCTTTTGACCGCAACTGGGTGGGATAATTTTAAACAATAACTTTACATTTAAAATCCGATTATATTTCTCGTCTAATCCGATCTATGATTGAGACAATGTCGTGTTTTGTTTAGTGGGCAGTCCCCTTTTCTACGTGGGACGATGTTTGTTTGCTGTTTGCACGGTAAACTGACTTTTAGGCCTTTTAGCCTAAGGAAACTCGCCAAAGCTGACACGTATTGTCACTAAATGGGATAAGAAAGGGATTTGCTTAAGAAATTCGTACGATTGGATGAACATCCTAACGCTATTTAAATTAAATAACTTTTTAATCTGTCTGTTGATAGAAACAAGGGTATTATAACGGAGAGTGACAGTTTATACTAGGAAGAGAAAGAATCTATTAGCGAAGTTTATTGTATTATTTTCAATACTAATAAAGTAAAAGTTCTTTGAAAAAAAACAAAATGAAAGAAACAAATGTTTTGCAATAATCATTTTCATACTTCATGTTCTGTATGGTGTTGGACGTAAAGAATAGCACCATCCCGTATCTTCCCGTGGGTGTCGTTAGAGGAGACTAAGGGACTTACCAGAGAATTGGCAGCAGCGTTCTCTGTACTTTTGTAACAACCGCACTGCGATAGCCAACCCGCCTGCCAAACGTGGCGATTATGGCAAATACTCGCCACGTTTGGCAGGGCTTTTGGGGGAGGCCCATGTCCAGTAGTGGACGTCTTTCGGCTGAAATAATGATGATGATTGATATGAAGTATGAAAATCATCATCATAGAATAGAAATCATAGAATCATAGAATTGTTAGCAGAGTTCAGAACTCTGCTAACAATTATAACACAGAAAGTACCTACAATCATCTTATCATTATTAGGCATTTCCTTGAAAACGGATAGCCCAATTATTTAGTTGGAATGTTAGGACACGAAGGCTAGAACTAGGTACGAATTCCTTATCTAGTCCAAAGAACATTCATACAAAACAATGGACGATCACAACAGTCGCATAAAGATAAGATTCCTACAAGCTCCTGTAATCAGATGCATCTAGTAATGCATGAGAACGAGGCTGATATTGGTGAAGAAAATGATCTTCTAATAGCACAGCATAACATCTAATATTCTCACTGTTGGGACACAGGCCTATGAGAGAGAGGGAGCTGTAATCCACCACGCTAACCTAGCGGGTTGGTAGATGTCACATACACAGTCTTCGAAGTTTCCGACATGCGGTTTTTCTCACGATGTTTTCATTAACCGTTTTGAGAGCAGTGGCGATGAAATAAATTACGCAAAGTAATGCGCCTGGCTGGCTTCGCACCCAAGACTTACAAATCGTAAGTCAGGGCCGTTACCACAGGGCCACCACTCAACTGCTCCTCTAATAATGAATATATTAAATTAAATGAGCAATGGAAGGTGGGAAGTACACCGACGACACTAAAATGGTTATCACGTATTCAGAGCATAATTTGTACCCCCTCAAATAGAAATTTTTCACTGGTAATTAGAAAAAACAGCTGTTCCATACATTTTGACTGGGTAGGTATTGCAGTATTGTAGGAAATGGCTGTTTTTTAGGGTTCCGTACCGCAAAAGGTAAAAAAAGCAACCCTTAAAAGATCCCTCTCTTGTCCGTCTGTCCGTCCGGCCGTTTGTCACCACCGATTTTCTCAGGAATGGGTGGACCTAACAAGTTGAAATGTATACCAGATACATCTATAGTCCCTATACATATCTATAGTCCCTATTTGTTGTATAAAAATCAAGGTCCTGAGTCAACACGATAAAAAGATATGGACAAATTTAGATTTTCGCGAAAACTTGTAATAAGTACCAAAATTTACCTTAATTTTTAACTTTATTTTTTATTTTTCGGAAGTTTCCCTTTACTTGTGCTATATGACCTTGCTTGTGATTTTAACCAATATTGACAATTCTAATTCAACCGAAAGTAGGTTAAGTAAGTAGGTCGAAGTAGGTATAGGTTTTGGGTCGAAAACCTATATGACAGTTCCTGTTAACTTAAAATCATGAAATTTGGCGAAAAGCAATGTCTTACAGCACATGTAAAGGCAAAAATCTGAAAACCATAAATATGCAGTTTAATTAATTAAAAAAAAGCGATATTACTATTACAAAATTATTAATTGCGGTTGGTGCTATAGCCGTTTCTGGGGATCGAACAGAAAAGTTAAGTTTGCCCTTTAAAAAGTTTGTACGGAACCCTCGGCGCGCGAGTCAGACTCACTCTTGGCCGGTTTTTTTAAATAACCGACGAAAAATTTAAACTGTTTTATCGCCAAACGGTTGGTCGACTCTTCACGTGACCAGAGGGCGGGCCTATTTTTTGGCCAAAGAATCAGCATTGCCATCCAACGTGGCAATGCTGCCAGCCTTCTGGGCACTTTTCCTGTTGACAGCGATGTGGACGAATTTTTCGACGCCCTGTAACCCTTTTTGATACTTGTAAATATTTTTTTAGAGTTAGTATGTAAATAATGTAAATATTATAGAAAATAACATAGTGACAAACTGTTTTAGCCACCCTGTATTTGTAATCACGTTCGCCAAAACGCCCTAATGACTCGGACAAAAGTTGCAATACATGATTACGGGGGCGAAAAATCGATCTACTCGTAGCTAGTTCTCATAACTGAGAATACGTTTTCCCTATTTTCATCAGATCTCGCCGCGGTCGCCCAGGTACTAGAGATTACCGAAATCATTAACTTACTTGTCACCTGTCACAAAGTTAACTCCATCTGGACAGCCAAACAAGGATTTATTTTTGTAAAGCTCAGTAGGAATAGGATTAAAGGTGGACATTTTTTGTCCCACAGTTCTAAGTTTGTATGTAAGTTTGTTCAGGTTAATTTCCCATGGGATAGGAAGGTGTGAAGTTTGGACAATCCTTTAGTTAGTATTTGTTTTGGATTAGCAAAACTTTGGGTATTTTCTTTCGTGTTTGAAGATATTCTTGGATTGGTTGCTTGTGTTTTTGATTTTTGATATCTGATTACTTTTGTCACTCTTGCTTTCTTTATTATTATTTCTTTATTATATTATTTCTTTATGTTCTTTTCTTTTGATTGTTCTATCTTTTGTAAGTATAAGTATATTGTCATTGCATTGTCAGTTTTTAATTTGACTATTAGAATATTGCATTTGTTTAAAAGTGAAATTTTGTTTCTTTCCTGTTCTTTACGCATACATAATTATATTTTAAAATTAATGTGAAGAATGGAGACGTAATTAAATAAAAGACCATATGCACCTACGTAATATTACAGATTATACCTATGTCTACATCAACTAATCTTCAACTTTATGAACTAAGAATTTCAAATTGACGGAGGTGTATCTTGGTATCGAAAGAAATATACGACAGTTGTGTTGTGGGCGCCATTCGACAGTTTTATGGGACGCTCAACTCAACATATCTAACAATGAATTGTGACATCCCTGGAGATAGCTTCCGCGTGTAAAGCTGGAGGCAATTTTTATTGCACAACCTACGTAGTAGGTATGCGGTACTTTAGTCTCTATTGACAGCATCGTGTGAGATCAAGATGTAGCTTGTGAAATCAAACTCTAAGTTTGTTTAAATATCTACTTGGAATGAGAATGTTAATAAATATGTATCAACAATTTTGTTTCTCTCAATGGTGCCGATTCTGTTTCTGTGTGTTGTGCACAAAGAAAGAGACGGACGTAACTTAGAGCTGTCAAATTTAGTTGAAACTAATATTTCCATACAAATGAAGGGTCTGACAACAGAAAAAACTATTTTGAGGGAAAGGAGTGTTGGAGGTTATGTATGTATGAATATATTAAACTAGCCGACGTCACGCGGTTTTACCCGCGTAGTTCCCGTTCCCGTGGGAGGGGATAAAATATAGCCTATGTTTCTCAGGCTGAATGTAGCTTTTGTAACGGTGAAAGAATTTTTTAAATCGGCCTAGTATGTTTTGAGTTTATTCACTACAAACATACGCACAAAAATACAAATCTTTCCTCTTTATAATATTAGTGTAGATGGAGTCTACCGACGAAGTTGAATCAAAAGATCACAATTAGGACCATAGAGAACCCATCAAGAGCTGTCAGCATCAAATCAAAAAGTACCTTTTCGAAGGAATTTGAAGGAAAAAGACAGGTCTCGTCTCATCATGACGCCAATTTTTTTTCACTGGCGAAACAGGAGCTTTATTTGGAAACTATGTATAGCTTAAATTCCACCCCTAAAACAACAAATCTCAAACATTGTACACCACTGACGTCATTTCACATGGACCAGAAGACCTCAGTAACACGAGACGTCGCGATAATGCGTCGCCATACAAGACTCAAGCGCCAGGCGCCGCTTGTTCCCTCATCCAGAAACAACTCCACTGATGAAACGACCGCTTAATACGCGATGACGGACACTACAGAACCTAATTAAGGCTCACTTTAACCCACCAATAAACCAAGACCTCTGGTTACACAAAAATTCAAGTTACCATAGGCTCTAGTCAATTGGTCGGGGTTGAAGCCCTTATCTTATCTACTAGCATTGATTTTGAGATTCGAAATCTCGGTGTGCGGTTTCAAAGTGTTGATAACCTGTTCATTTCAGGTATTTTTCATGGGTTTGTTATTGAGATATAAGGTTTTGATGGAGAATTTTTGTTCCTTTTTTAGATATTTATGTTTTGAGTTTAAATGTAAGTTGATCCAAAAAGATCATGGATTTTTTGCGAGTAACTTTGTAAAATTTTTTGTTTCTTCCTACATAAAAATACTTAGTTTTAATCAGGTACCTATCGAAAATGGCCCCCACAAATATTTGGTCCTGAAATGAAAATTCATGAAATCTATTGCAGTCAAGTGCCATGACATTGTGCCACTAACGTATTGTCCTTGCCATTTCAAAAACCCAAAGGCAACAAGTCTTAAAATAAACAGCCAACCGACATTACATTACCTAGAACACAGCAACAAATGAAACAGCAGTAACGGTGGAGCATACAAACTTCCACTAGAAAGCAGAAAGCGCAATGCCGTAAGCGCCATGAAAATTTTAGTGAATGGTTAAACAGTACCTGACACGGAAACGAAATCAAACAGCACCGCCTTATTTATTACAGCAATAACGCATACATTCGCAGTTAACAATACTGCACAAGTACCTACTTACTTAAAGTTTACCGCTTCAGTTGCGACAACACAAAAGTTTGTAGTATCAACGCCTACAGAAGTGTTTACTGTTTCCGTTACCTCTTAAACGGTCTACCGGTAAAGTACAAAAGCTGATTCTAAGAATGAATAAATACATACATTATAGCTGGTAACAAAATTGCACATGAACCGTGTGATGTTTACTTCACTTGAAATACCACCATCGTCTATGAAATCTACAACAAAAGAGGATTGATTATTGGCAAGTGACCAACCAAAGACCGATAAACATAGACAGTGAATCGAAAAGTAGGGAACCAGGCAAGCCTACTGGACGAAGCAAATCTGCTAAGTTTATGAACAATTGCCACCTCCAAAACAGAAAGGCATAATCATAGAAAAAGCTTTTAATTTAACTTAATTGAGTCAGTGAAATCGCGATAGCTATCGTGAAAAATTCATGAAAGCAACGACCAGCAATGATACTGCACTTCGTCTCCTTAAAACTAGTAAATTGTTAAGGGGAAATCATAATGAGGTTTGAAAATGCGACAGCAGGTGCGTACTTATAAAATACGTGTTTAAAGAAAGTAAGATGGACGATAAAACTTGTCAATGATGTTACGATGAAACTACCTATAATTTTATTGGCTGTGCTTTTGTCTTTACAGGTTTAATGTGGTGGTTAGAGAAAACGAAAAGGCGATTCGAAGATAAGTGCGAACGAATATAATGAAGTGAAGACTTGGAGGAATTCAGCAAGAAATATAACCCGAGGTATTAAGTTAGTACCTGCTAAGATCACAATGTTGTTACAAACAACTGACTTTGTTTTTGCAGTATTGGTGTATGTAGAGAAAATTAAATAAACATAAAAGTAAGAAACAAAAATATTTATTTGATGTCAGTTATATAGCACACACACAATCAAAATTAATTATGATGTGTATGATACCCAGTCAATGAATGAAAAGGTGAGAAACCAAAAACAGGAATGGTTTTTATTTATAACATCGTTATCTATATCTATACTAATATTATAAAGAGGTAAAATTTGTTTGTAAGTTTGTATGTTTGTAAGTTTGTATGAAGCGGGTAATCTCCGGAAGTAATGAACCAATTTTAAAAATTGTTTCACTGGTAGAAAGCTACATTATTCGTGAGTGCTATAAGCTATTTTTTATTCCTGTACTCCCACGGGAACGGGAACTACGCGGGTGAAACCGCGGGACGCCAGCTAGTGAATTAATAAAATCGAAACAAACACCTTGATCACTTAAGTTCCTATAAATATATGTTTATTAGCTTCGTACCTTAAACAACAACAAAATCTTTTCTTTGGTGATGCTATAAACAAATCACATAGAACATCTAGGCTTGATGTAGAAATCTCTAACGCAAGCAAAGTAAAGCAAGTAAAAACATCGAATGTTTCTGAATGAAGATTCTTCATTCTTCTTCTTGCGCCCTTGGTCTGGTTTTGTACATATACGGACCTACATGTATAATTATACCTATAACTACAGTCTGTAGAGATAGTGATAATGCTGTAGTTATGTTCTCCAAATAAGACTCTATATAAGTTAAGAAAATAACCCAAGAAAAGACGAGAACTATCGCCAAAATCTAAGTTTATGTCGAGAGATTTACGTCTAGCAGTACAATGTCCTTCGCTTGAACGCTATCGATTTAATTGATTTACTCATGTTTGAAGAGACAATATAATTAAAATCTTAATAAACAAAGAGCTCAGAGCCATAAACAAAATCTACAAATCATACAAATGAAGCACAACAAAATGCACAAACTGACATTGTCTCAAGCAAAACATCTGACCGTCAAATTGAATCTTTTTTACTGCAGGAAGAAAAGTAATGTTTCGTAACATTAAATATATCATTCGGCTCGTGTCGGGTGTGTGTGTTCACGTGAAGCGAGCAAGACGCGGCGGTCGCGACAGTCGAACTAATGTCAAGGCAAGCGCAATCAGGGTGCGTGGGCGACGCGACCAGAATAATGTGGATACGCTACGAAATTTATTTATTTTGATGTTGTAAAGTTTTCTTTTGTGTCAATGTTGGCAGACCGTCAGCTAGATGGAGGATGGTAACCACATTCATTTATGGAGAGGGAGAAGAAGACCAAAGAAACGATGGATGGATTATGTGAGGAATAATATGAAAGATAAAGGAGTAAATAATAGCGTGACGGTTGACAGAGGAGAATGGAAGAAAAAAACGTGATGCATCGACCCCAAGTAACGTGGGACAAGGGCAGAATAGTAGATTGTATCATAATAAGGGAGCAAAATAATATGAAATAATATGTTTACGGCGAGGACGCTTTTTTGAATCCAGAGCTTAGCGAGGGATTCTTTAGTAGAATCCTGAACGTAGCGAGGGATTCAAAGTAGGTACGTCGCCCGAGCCAAAAATATATTTTGCGCCCGAGTGATACACTCTACTTTTCATCACCCACTATGAGAAAATAAAAGGCGCCTCATGTTATATTCACAGTCACTTGAAGAACTCATTTTTAAAACAAAACCATGAATTTCTAACAATCCGTGAAAATTGACGAAAACGCGGGCTGTAGTTCGCGCGTTTTCAATATAATTTCTTTTTTTTTTATTCAGCCGGCGGTGCGACTATGGGCCGTCGTACCAGCCAGTCTTTATTCAAACAATATTTGCGTTCGATTTTTTTGGCGCTGAACACTAAGATGTTCCAAATTCAAAAAGTGCGCGGCAAAGATAATTGCGGCGCACTTATAAAGAGGCTGCCCGCTAAACGTTCCTTATAGAAAACACCACCTTTAGGTGCACTTAAAGGCGAACCAAGTCGTCCTTTTCGAATAGATCATCATCATCAGCCTATTAATGTTCCCACTGCTGGGACTCAGGCCTCCTCTGTATGAGAGGGAATGGGCTATAATCCACCACGCAGGCCCCAGTGCGGATTGGTAGATGTCACATGTCTTCGAATTTTTTGGTTCTAAGACATGCCGGTTTCCTCACGATGTTTTCCTTCACCGTTTTGAGAGCAGCGGTGATGAAATAAATTACACAAAGTAATGCGCCTGCCTGGGTTCGAACCCACGACTTACTGTTCGTAAGTCTGGTCCGCCACCACTGCGCCACCGCTGCTCTTCGAATAGATGGGATGAAAATATTATGTATGTTGGCAGACCCAGTTTTTTAAAGTTGTTTCACGTTGGTAGACCCCTTTGCTCGCTGTGTACCTATAACACAGTGTGCCTAAGTCGCGTTGTGCCTAGACAAAACGAGATGTCGGCGTTTTGTGACTTAGGTCAATTCCGTTTTAGTTCAATAACGAGATAGGCTTAATGTGACTAAGGTTCATTGAGTTTTAGTTCAATAGCGAGATAGGCTTAGTGAGACTAAGGTTCATTGAGTTTTAGTTCAAGAGCGCAATGGTCCTCATTTCTTACTTAATTATAGGGTAAGATGGTCGACAGTGGATCATTTTTTTTTGACGCATTGTATTATAAAAACTAATAGTCAGATGTTTACGAAAATTTGCCAGGGGCACGTGTGGTTATTAAGCTTTAAAATATTATTAGCCTTTCTGACAAACAGTGTACAACAAAAAAGGTGTATAATTTTTTTTATATAGTGGGTTTTGATCCACTGTGTACACCTCCTGGTACTCAATGGATCGCTAACTAGAATAAAATATATAGGATGACACCAATAGATCATGATATATAAACAAAATTCAACTTACTTTAGCGACAGTTTTTGCTCACGAAAATTAAAATGGCGGGTTCTCGGATCTGTTGGTGAGCGAGTCCGCGCGGCGACTGCGGTAGTGGGAGGGGGTTCGCAAACGAGACACGGTTACGTATTTGGTTTACTGTTACATTAATAAATGGCGCAGATGTGTGTGTGATCATCTGTGTACCACTGATCCATTGTTGACCATGCGACCCTACTAAGGGTGCTAATTAAAATAAAACTATTGTAGAAAAGATTCAACGTATACTTTAAAAATATAAACAATTTAAAACAAAATTATAATCCATAAGCCTCGTTAAACAATATTAGCCTATATTTACCTCATATAGGATATAAAACCGATTTCCTACAGTACACAGGAGGACGGTAACCACATTCAGAAGATTGCGGGTATGACCTGGCTGAGACTAACGCAGACCAGAGTAGCATGTAAAAAGGGTGTGGGTGGAACAAGGCTGCTAATGATTTTGATGATGATAGTTATTTTACAAGACGGTTGTTGTAAAAACAGTGGAAACTTAGTAGCTAAGGAAAGGATACAAACTTGGTTGTGGCTGTGTTCGCTGAGTCATTGTATTTTTAGATGTAGGTAAAGCTTGCTAACTGTATCAATGAAAAATAATTGGCACCTTAAATAATTAAATGCTGACAGTTATTTAGTTAGGAGTGACGTTAACGCTTATTCGAGTTTATAACGGATAAGCTTTGATCATTAGCCATCATTCAGAAAACAAAAGAAAATTCCGGACTCAGTTTCTTTTTCATTCAACTTCGTTGTTAAAATAGTGGTTTTGCATTTTTTTTTATCGGAAACGTACGTATCAATGCGTACGTTTCCAGAACCAAATAACTATTGTTACATAAAATAGTCATATACTCCAGATTTATCATCATACATGGTTGTTATATTTTAAGTAAGTACAATGTGCGGTTCTGTAATTCACTGAACATTTTTGATTCTTATCAGATTGCAACTTAAATTGATAGCTACACTGTGACGTCGTACCAATCGCTCACTAAAATAATTGGTGCGCTTTGGTAATAATTAATGATTATGTGAAATAGAGCGTAACCTTTTGATATCAAAACATCTACGAGTAGAATGTGAGCTGTGCAGTTATTTGCGTGCGAAGTTTCCTTGCTAAGCAAATGCTCTACATTTGCTTAGCAAGGAAACTTCGCTTCGCTCTTATCATGATCTGCCTAACCAATTACAATGAACACATTTACATTTTTTTCAGTTTCGCCGGATGCAGCTGAATACCCGTATTCTACACAAAGCGACTGCCTATTTGACCTCAAAAACCCAGTCAGTATACCTACTGGGTAATACGATATCCTTTGGTAACACAGGTTATCACATTTTCGGGTCACCGACTACCTGTAACGACTGTCCAAGACTCTACAAATGACAGTCGGGACCAACGGCTTAACGTGCTTTCCGAATTACGGAGGAAATTCGGTATGTAATGGATGGTCACACATCCGAGGACCGAAAAACATAGATTTCTTTTATTATGGCTTATCCGACCGAGAACACTTGTATTTCTGCTAGTTCTCACCAATGTTGATGAGAAAACTATTGAAATAAAACGAAGGTCTTATCCATATTAGACCAACGCTCACCACACTCGCGCTTCAGTAATTGAACGGCGATGTAAAAGGTATCTACGGCGCAAATAACAAAAAAAAGGCAACGATAATCGCGGGTCGCTTTGCCCCGCCCCGCGTCGTGCGCGCGCGCATCGTGCGGTACGGTTATTGTGCGGTTAAATAAAAATGTGAGCCATTCAATGGGTTGGATTTCAACGCACATTTTAGGGTTGATGATATTGAAAGTGTGAACGTGGAGAATGACTGGAACAGTAAAAACAAAACATCGCATTACGATAAAAAAGATTCGAGGTCACATAAATTACAGCCAAGAGACGTCCTAAAATACGCAACCTTCTTCTTAGAATGAGGCTAAGGCTCGTCATCATGAACCAATGGCTTCCGCTGCCGGAGGCAGGTTTCTCCAATCCGCCGAGTCTTGGCTATTCTCATCCAACTGCTATCTTATCTAGGATTGACGCTTCACCTACCCTGTGTCTATCACCCGATGCGTTTGATGATTTGCGTCTTCTTCCAAAAACACTTCTACCCTGACGGTCATCTTTAGGCATGTCTAGCCCATAGTAGCTTTGGTTTGCTTGATCTGTATCCTGTGTCCTATCGACTACTATCCTGTAGGATCACCTAATTCAGGCTTCGATAGTTCAAAGAAAATCCATAGCTCGTTGACATGATAGGCTATTGTGACATTTCGTCATCGTGCATTTTGTAAGATGATTTGTGCCTAAGATGACGAAAATACAATATTTACCTCTAAAATGTTGAGAGCAGTTGGTTATATTATAATCTTTATAGTTGTGGGGTACTTAATATAAAAATACAACCTGTTTATTGCACGCCTTCAGCCAAAGGGCTACTGTCCCGACCATTGCCAATTAAAGACCTTCACACCATATTCAACTCTAACGTTGCTCATATTTTTATTGCATTATGCAATAAAGAATCATCATAACCAATTCTCCGTATTCATAATACATGAAGTGCTCACATAAAAATATTTATAAAAGGTCACAATAAACTATCGCTATACAAACCGAATGTTTTATTTGTTCGGCAAGTGGATGCATTGCGCGTGCGCGAGGTGAAGACGTATAAAAATGTGCGTAGACGCACGCCAAGTGGCATGGCGCCCTTCGGGGACCGTGTTATGTGAATACATTTGTCAAATTGAGACATTTTTTCATTTTTCTTTTCTTTGTGTTTGCTCATTCTTGGGATGCTTGCATTTGAAGAGAAAAAAGAGTTTTCTTTATGTGGTGGTATATTTTGAATTATTGTAGTAATAATGTATACGGGAGAGCAGCGGTGGCCCAGTGGTGGCGGCCCCGACTTACAAACAGTAAGTCGTGGGTACGAACCCAGACAGGCGCATTACTTTGTGTAATTTATTTCATCACCACTGCTCTCAAAACGGTGAAGGAAAACATCGTGAGGAAACCGGCATATCCTGGAACAAATAAAATCGAAGACATATGACATCTACCAATCCGCACTGGGCCCGCGTGGTAGATTATAGCCCATTCTCTCTCATATAGAGGAGGCCTGTGTCCCAGCAGTGGGAACATTAATAGGCTGATGATGATGATGATGATGAATGTATACTACCTTGAGTTAAAGTCGAGCTACACGATAACTGACAAATGCTTGCACTGACTGGACAGGTCCACTCAAATCTGTGTGGTTCTTTCTTCAAAAGACCATCTCAGGCACTAATCTGCATAGTCCTCATGTGAATTATTGAGCAAGATTATGTCTGGGCTTCAAAAGAGACTATGACCTCTGAGTTTCTTTCGGCTGTTTCTTCTTAGAGTAGTCAGGTAAGAAACACCGGCCCTATCTAGGTAAAAAAAAAATACGTATAATAGTGTTTGTAAAAACCTATTTGCAAAATAAACATCATATACATTTACGGAGTTACTGAGTTACGAAGTAACTGAGGACTGCCTTCAATGATTAAAATTTGGGAGAAAATACTAATGGAAACTGCCTGTAATGGGAAACACAATTAATATTAAGCAGAATCGCACATGCAAGTGCGACGGCTGAGATGAGGTTCTGGGTTCGATTGAGTTCTCGGGTAAAGCGTTATTGGGTTTTTATTTTCCATCAGGAATTTCTCAGTAATACGGAGCTTAGATCTGTGCCCAGTTGATGGCAATAGACTCGCCCCCTATTACGTGGGACTTAAAACATAACATTGCGAAATGTGGGTGTAACATTATTAGTAAAACTTCGGCTAGTCTTCGGCGGATTACAGGCGTGATGTTATATATTATGTAGAAAGCTTTGAATTGGTCTATCCTATTATAAGAATAAGTATCCCAAATCAGAAAGAAGATAATCATATTCATGAAACAATTTTTATCGATAACATTGAAGCTCAAATTCTTACTTTTAACTGCATTCTTAACAAAAATAAAGTCAACAAACAAATATTTAATCTAAATTCCAGAGTCGAAATGACTAATAAAGACATACTAATATAAATAGAACACAATCAAATATAAAAGCCCGTAAAATATTCAATGATTCTCATTTTAATCCGTGGTAGAAACTATCGGCACTGAGTAAACGAATACAGAAGATTCAATAGATACTACCACTGAAGATCTGTTGAAACGTGGTATTCCATAGAACTTAATAAACGTAGGGCTAGGAGTATCACCAGATGGGACTATTAAAGGTAAGATGGTAATTAGACATGTCGAGGATGTTAAAGACGAAAATAAGGGTACGAATGATACTGCACAAAATAATTATGGTTGAGCTATCGAACTGTTTAAAGATGAATCGATTGAAGTAGAGTTGTTTACTAATACGGTTGAAGTTGATACTGCTCCCAAGGTAAGTCGTATGCTTTTGATCATAGTGACTAAGCTTTAATCTCGTCCAATAAATAACGGTACCTATAGATTACATTAGTTAGCTTGTTTCTAAATAATAGCAGCCGCTCGAGTCGATCTTCAGGTTAAGCCGCGCTTGCCTAGTTTGGCCCGTGGATGGGTGACCACTCGTTACATACCAAGTTTTAAGTCGTTTGTAAGCTGTTGGTCCCGGCTATCAATTGTAAATCTTTGTCAGCCGTTAAGGTGTCAGTGGCCCGAAAGTCTGACAACCAGTCCTATCAAGGGGTATCGTATCAACAACAACAGCCCATAACGTCCACTGCTGGACATAAGCCTCTCCCATGATGGGAGGAATTTCCCGTAATCTCCACGCTTGGCTGGCAGGCGGATTGGAGATCGCAGTGATGAAAGACTAACAGAAAACGCTGCTGCCCATTCTTTGGTCTACGGAGGCGCAAGGTTTTCTGCCTCAGACATTAGCCGCTTTATACGACACCCGTGAGTGTAATGGGTTGGTTCTATTCTACTCTGCCGGATACCACACGGTTTACCGGCGGTATCGTATCATATAGTACTAACTGAGTTGTGGAGGTCACATAGATAGTCTCTCCATGTAAAATACTGGTATTCAGTATTCCAGTTAGACTAGAAGCCCACCTCAACATAGTTAGGAAAAAGCAAAACAGATAGTGATGCTGGAGATTACATTAGTCAGCGATCCATTTTTAAAAGATCGGCCAAACATTTCATCAGCATCAATCTGAAACTTAATTATCAGCTTAATCATTGGCATGATGCTGCATTTTAGTATCGACTGGACCTTCTTCATCTACATTAATATGTGCCACAGGTCCTACCACCGTTATCTAAGACCGTATCTTGTCACAACTCGATTGAAATCCGAACAAATATCTATTGTTAACACTTTAACACGGATCTAACAGATATAAGATTATGTGTGTATAATTTTATTTTGGATTCCTACTGCGTTATACGTTTTTTGTTGAGTTCTATGAATTTTAAGAGCAGTGGTTGTTTGAATATTTTTGTCTGATTGTAAATGTGTAACTTCTTTGGTATGCAGTTTCCGAAATTTTAAATCGGTGAATTTTGTAGTTAACCCGTTACTTATACTCGTCTATTAGACAATTATCTCTGATAGAAACTGACTCTATTTCATAATATCGCTAAACAAGGACTACTTATAGTACAACTGTATCAGTTTTTCTGACAATACCATTAGAAACTTGATCCATTCCTGTATTAAACTGAACATCCTCATCAACATTGTTAACATTCCAAAGGCAAGGAAATACCGTTTAGAAATGAGTAATATAAAAATTGTTGCTACTTGATTCTTATCTACTTACTAGCTGTTGCCCGCGGCTTCGCCCGCGTGCAGTTCGGTAACTGCCCCACTGAATCATACTAAAGGGATAAAGTGTCCTACATGTTAATATAGGTTATAAACTATCTATGTGCCAAATTTCATAATCATCACATTTTATTATTATCACAATCACCATCACTATCACAACCACCATCATTATCACAATCACTATCACAGCCAACATCATTATCACATTCACCATCACTATCACAACCACCATCATTATTACAATCATTATCACAATCATCATCCCAAGCACCATCACAATCATCATCACAAACACCATCACAATCCCCATCACCATCGCTATCACCATCATAATCACCGCCACTATCACAATCACCATCACCATCACAATAACCATCAAAATCACTATCACAATCACCATTATCGTTATCACAATCATTATCATCGTAATCAAAATCACCATCACTATCACAATCACCATCACCATCACAATCACCATCACAATCACCATCAAAATCACCATCACTATCTCTATCACAATCACTATCATCATTTTAACAATCATTATCATCGTAATGACAATCATCATCACCACAATCCCCATCTCCGTCATCACAATCATTATCATCGTAATCTCAATCATTTTCATCTTAATCACAATCATCATGATCACAATCGCCATCACTATCTCAACCACAATCATTATCACAATCACCATCACTATCACTATCACTATCACTATCAATCACTATCACTATCACAATCACCATCACTATCACTATCACAATGACAATCACAATCACCATCACAATCACCGTCAAATCACCATCACAATCACAATCACTATCACAATCATTATAATCGTAATCACAATCACCTTCATCATTATCACCATCACTGTCACAATCACAATCACCATCACCATCACAATCACCATCACTATCATTATCACAATCACCATCACCATCAAAACACTATCACGATCACAATCGTCATTATCACAATCATTATCATCGTAATCAAAATCACCATCACTATCACAATCACCATCACCATCACAATCACCATCACAATCACCATCAAAATCACCATCACTATCTCTATCACAATCACTATCATCATTTTAACAATCATTATCATCGTAATGACAATCATCATCACCACAATCCCCATCTCCGTCATCACAATCATTATCATCGTAATCTCAATCATTTTCATCTTAATCACAATCATCATGATCACAATCGCCATCACTATCTCAACCACAATCATTATCACAATCACCATCACTATCACTATCACTATCAATCACTATCACTATCACAATCACCATCACTATCACTATCACTATCACAATGACAATCACAATCACCATCACAATCACCGTCAAATCACCATCACAATCACAATCACTATCACAATCATTATAATCGTAATCACAATCACCTTCATCATTATCACCATCACTGTCACAATCACAATCACCATCACCATCACAATCACCATCACTATCATTATCACAATCACCATCACCATCAAAACACTATCACGATCACAATCGTCGTTATCACAATCATCGTCATCGTAATCACAATCATCATCATCGTAATCACAATCATTATCATCGTAATCACAATCATTATCATCGTTATTACAATCACAATCTCCATCACTATCACAATCACCATCACCATCACAATCACCATCACAATTACCATCACAATCACCATCACAATCACCATTACAATCACCATTACAATCACCATCACAATCACCATCACAATCACCATCACAATCACCATCACAATCATCATCATCACTATCTCCATCCTCATCATCACAATCATTATCATCGTAATCACAATCATTATCATCGTAATCTCAATCATTAACATCTTAATCACAATCATTATGATCACAATCGCCATCACTATCACAACCACAATCATTATCACAATCACCATTACTTTCACTACCACAATTACCATCACTATCACAATCACCATTATTATCACTGCCACAATCACGATCATCATCACCATCACCATCACAATAAAATCACTATCACAATCTCCATCCTCGTTATCACAACCATCGCTGTCACCATCACAATCACCGTCACTATCACAATCGCCATCACTATCACAATCACCATCTTCGTTATCAAACTCATTATCATCGTAATCAAAATCATCATCACAATCATCATCGTAACCACAATCATTATCATCGTAATCACAATCATCATCATCACAATCAACATCATCATTATAACAATGATCATCATCGTTATCACAATCATTGCAATAAATCAACAATAACCCTGTATAGAAGTTGAATCCGCTATCTTCTGGATCTCAAAATAAATGCCATTTTCGACATCAGCACCCATGATAATCTCGGTCTCGACACCCATATTGATTTTTAGACATTTCAACCCCATCGCACCCCAACAGGGAATGATGGTAATTCAGGTCCGCCACATTAAATCTTAAAATCGTTGTTTTTGTAATACACCCGACCCAATTCACCATACAAACAATACCTATGTTGAATTTCAGGCTTTGTTACCCCATTTCCCCCTTTAGGGGTTGAATTCTGAAAAAACCTGAAACACAAATGTTAACTCATTTATCGATAGGAGTACTCCTGTTAAGTTTCGAATAAAGTAGTCTAACTAATCTTATTTCCCCGTGTAATCTTTGGACCCCCGTTTCAACCCCTTAGGGGGTTAATTTTGAAAAATCCTTTCTTAATGCACCCCTAAACCTCATAAAGAACCTATGTGCCAAATTTGGAATCACCAGACTCAGTGGCTTGGGCTGTACATTGATTTTTATACTTTGCCACCCCATTTTCCCCTCTTAGGGGTTGAATTCTGAAAAAACCTGAAACCCGTTTCTACTCATTTATCAATAGGAGCACTTCTGTGAAGTTTCGAATAAAATAGTTTAACTAATCTTGTTTCCCCATACAAACTTTCGAGCCCCGTTTAACCCCCCTAGGGGATGAATTTTGCAAAATCCTTTCTTAGTGCACCCCTAGACCACATAAGGAACCTACTTGCCAAATTTGGAATCTGTAGATCCAGCGGTTTGGGCTGTGCGTTGATAGATGAGTCAGTCAGTCAGTCAGTCAGTCAGTCAGTCAATCAGTCAGTCAGTCAGTTTCTTCTTTTATATATTTAGATAAGATCTATCGAATACAAATCATCGTTAAATGAATCACTATTTAAAGAATTGAGGAATAACCAATGACTCAAATCACCCGGATTCAAACTTTTTACTTACATGTAAAAAAACTTACAACAAACTCCCCAAAAGTGACTACAGAAAATGACACCTTATTTGCTTGCTAAGCTCAGAATATCTCAATTTCTCTGAAACAATAACACCAAGCATACATCAGAGGTATAGTAAGTCCTTTATTGGGGGACGTAAATAAAAAAGCCCAAGGGTAAAAAAATAAGTATTTCGTGAAGAAAGGGCACACGCGGTTACACAGTCCTATCAAAAAATAAACAAACACAGGATTCTACTTAGGAGCGTCGCCGGTTACTTGGAAGACGGCTGTAAAATTTACGATTCGTTGTATTATTGTCAGGTCTTGTGGTACGATTAAAAAAATAACATATGTCTAACTAGGTATACTATGCACTGTCTACAGGTCTGCCTGGATCTGACTTTTATCGAGGTCTTTCTTGACGTCATTTAAGTTCTCAGTTGGTTCTGCATCGGTTACACCTGTATCTATTATGAGGACAGTTTCGTCATTGCCTTTACTATATTTTTATTTTAAAAGAGAAATATTACTCTCTCCCTCGTTACCACCTGCCTCGTTAGTCTATTGGTTGCAATCGCGACCTCAGAGCATGAGGTCCTGGGTTCGATTTCCGGGTCGGGCAAATTGTCATTGGGTTTTTCCATCAGGTATTTGTCAGTAGCAGCCACGGAGTCTGGATTTGTGCCCAGGATTTAAACATAACTAGCGAAATATGGGTGTACTATTAAGTACACCTCAGCCTAACCTTTCAGGGATTACAGGCGTGATGTTTGTAATATTGCTCGTTAAAGCTTATCAATGTCATCAAAGACTAGCGATCACATTTTTTTATAAAAACCTTGTCGGTTCTTTAGGAGACCACAAGCTGGCAATACACTAAAGCTCATAAAAATCTGTTCTAAACCATTATTCTAACCTACAATTACGTGTTTACCAAACTATCTGACGGGTCGCCGATACATTACAATGATTATACGTTTTGTAAACATTATTACATTACTAATGAAGCTGCACTGAAAAAAAGAATAATCTTATGATTATAGGACGCTTATAAAACCATTATAAATGCATCTACCCTTTAACAGACGTAGGGTTAATAGCGATGGCGGTTCTATTCAATGCATATTTATTCATGCTTTGTTCAATTTTGATAGGGATTTAATTTCGAGTTTACGCTTTTTTTTTTCATTGTGTTAGGTGATTTTATTTGTGGTGCAGTTTGAGGGGATGATACTTAATAGAGCAGTAGTTACGGGTGCTGGTGAATGGGTTGCTCTTTTTTTTAATCCGGGTGTATAATGTGTAAAATGGAGATCCGGTTTTTACTGGACTACTATACTATACTATAACAGCCCATAACGTCCACTGCTGGACATAAGCCTCTCCCATGATGGGAGGAATTTGCCGTAATCTCCATGCTTGGCAGGCGGATTGGAGATCGCAGTGATGAAAGACTAACAGAAAACGCTGCAGCCCATTCTCTGGTCTATGGAGGCGCAAGGTGTTCTGCCTCAGATATTAGTCGCCTTATATGACACCCGTAAGTGTAATGGGTTGGTTCTATTCTACTCTGCCGGATACCACACGGCTTACTTACTTTACTATACTTACTTACTTTACTGGACTATTTCGTGATTACACGAAGAGCTTTTGCGGGAATGACTAGAAGGTATTACAATCGCGATGAAAGTTCATGTCTTCAAATTCAAAATCAAAAATAATTTATTCAAATTAGGCTGATAATCAGTACTTTTAGAACGTCAAAGTTTAAAAGAAACAGTCCCCGAAAACGCCCGCCCTTTGTCACTTCCTAGTGGGTTATCTCGGAAGAAGTGGTGGAACAAACTCTCTAGCAACTCATCTGTTTGTTAAGTTAGAAGAATCAGATTTTATGCAATAGTGCTCCTCTAATTGTGCTACTATAATAATTATTGGTTGGACATATCATACTAATTAGAACCAAGTCAGATTATAAAGTTTAAATCTTTTTTAAACTTTCTAAAGATAGGTTTGATCGAATCAAGAAGATATAATAGTGGAGATTTGAAAGAATGAGTTTGGAAAGTAGACCATAAAAACTACGGACATGAAGATCATAACACAGCTACACAAACAAACTAAACTTCCAATTCCACTGTTGACCACAAATACCGTCGCATAAATTATCGATACGAATATCGCGTTCATAAGCCACGGTATGGACAATCGTTCATTGAGGTTCTTATTTATTTTAAATACAATCATCAGGGGGGCCTCCTACTGTGACACACCTGGGGCGCTGTCCCTTGGACCCCAACCTCGGCGCTTTTCGGCCCCCTTTAATCAACTGTCATGCGACCATTACAAAGCTATAAATCCATTTGCTTTCACCACCAACCTTATCATTACCAACCTAAGCTTCAGTATCGTTTGGTTGACTACCGATGATAAGTTGGTTTGTGCGTACGGTAAAGTCCGAGAGCAGACGCCATTTTCGTTTATTTGATTGCGGTGTTATATCAGAACTGGGGCAGGTATGACAGGGTATGTATTTAGGTTATAATAGGTAATTAGTGGTTGGAATTTTTGGGATGGCCGTTGTCCATCTGTTTAATGTGAAATTACCAGTTTTTTTACTATTACATGCCATATGACATCTCCTAGATAGGAGATCGCGGCTAAATAATAACAACCGCTCGGGTCCTTTAGGTTAAGCCGTGCTTGCATAGGTTGATCTGTGGATGGGTGACCACCCTTACATACCGAATTTCCTCCGTGCCTCGGAAAGCACGTTAAGCTGTTGATCCTGGCTGTCATTTGTAAATCTTTGACAGTCGTTACAGGTAGTCAGTGGCCCAAAAAGTCTGACAATCAGTCTTACCAAGGGATATCGTTCGTATTACCCAGTACTAACTGGGTTGTGGAGGTCAGATAGGCAGTCGCTCCATGTAATTTTTGGTATTTCAGCGGCATCCGGTTAGACTGGAAGCCGACCCCAACATAGTTGCATAGTTGGGAAAAGGCTAGGCAGATGATGATGATATCTTCTAGATATTTGTCACCACACATACTTTAAAATATCGGAATTGATAATAATCTCTCTTCAAAAAACTGGTAACAGAAATGTTCCTCAATTTCTGTTGTGAATGAAGAACTTCTATCATTTATTGCGAACGGTTTCTCGTGTAATTCAGAAAAATCGTTATCTTTATTATGAAAATCTGAAATGTCTCTACGAAAGAGTTTGTCAAGCGTCAAAATCTTAAAGTTATTTTGGGTGGTGCCCTTTCCTATCTTTAGACAGAAATATCTAGATAAAAACTTCAAAGTTTTCCTGATTAGTGTAATCAGGTAGGCAATTTAGATTAGGTGTGTGCTAGAACAATAAACTCGTACACCACCATTAGACATACAATCTATTTAGGAGTGGAGCATGTCATATCTTAATTGGAAAAGATAATTTACAGCAATCAACTACATGTGAAGGGCATAACATAACATCTCCCACTGTTCCCGAACGGCTAGGCAGAAGTGTAACTATAAAAATATTACCTACCCACATTTCGCTAGTTTTCGCGAAGACTAGAGAAAATCATCATCATCTGCCTAGCCTTTTCCCAACTATGTTGGGGTCGGCTTCCAGTCTAACCAGCAGCTAAAACACCAGTATTTTACATGGAGCGACTGCCTATCTGACCTCTACAACCCAGTTAGTCAGTTGCGCGCGAGACGCCGACACGAGCGCACGTAGTTTGTTTACTCCGTATCGCTTAAGTCAAGTTTTTTTTCGGAGTACCCACATAAGTTGAGAATGGAAGGAAAAAGTGACGGAAATAACGAGGAAGACAGCAATTTGATGATTACTTCGATTTCCTTCGCGAGTGGGACGAGTAATACTAGTAACCAGAAGGATTGCGAGATGAATAGTGGAGGAAGTGCGGAGAAAAGGGCCAGGGAAAAGGGCGATGAAAGCTGCAGCGAAGAGGGTTTTATACCGGTGACCAGGAAGCGACCTAAGCGCCTATTAAGGAATGAGTCTGGAATTGCAGGCGAATCAGGGAAGGAGATGAGAGAAGAAAATATGGATGACACATATAAAATGAGCTTAACGTCCTTAGAAGTCTTGCCCAAACAAATGGCATTAGCAAAATTATTGAAAAATGAGAATATCCAAAACATATTAAGAATAAACTATAAGAGTCCCTACAAGGTTTTCATACATATTGCTAAGAAAGAAGATGGAGAAAAGTTGATCAAATGTCAGAAGTTCGTTGATTTAGGAGTAAGAATTCAATTTGTTAACCAACTCAACTTATCTTACGGAATCATTAAGGGTGTAGACTTGGAACTGAGTGAGTCAGAGATATTAGAGTCATTAGAGACATCATGCAAAATACTATCAGTTAGACGACTAAGGCGTATCAGTCAGGAAAGGGAGTGGGTGGAGAGTGAGACTGTGCGGGTGTGTTTTGAGAGCCCTACAACTCCAGAATTTATTCTTGCCTATGGATGCCGTTTTAGAGTGGAACGATATGTATTTCCTGTCTCTCAATGCTCCAACTGTTGGAAATTCGGTCATATAAAGAAATTCTGCCCAACAAAAAAGATTCTGTGTCCTAAATGCAGTAAAGAGCATGAGAATTGTGAAACAGACAGAATTGTATGTCCTAATTGCAAAGGACCTCACATGGCACTTGACAAAACGTGCCCCGTCTTCCTAAAAGAAAAAGAGATTCGCACTCTAATGAGTGTAGAGAACATATCCTATAGAAAAGCCTTAGAAATATATCTAAAGAACAACAATAAAGGCAGTATGGTTGTAGCAATTGAGGATTCTGATGAAAGAACGGAGGAGAGTCAAATTACTTTGGAGAAAACATACAGTAGTGCTGTGCAATCGACAGCTACTGCGCAAGAAGTCTTAACTAATGACAGACAAATACAAAAACAAAAAGTGGACAGGTCTAAGCAGAAAAATAAAAATAAAGAGGGGCGAGAAAGTCAAACTACTCGTATATTTATGGAAACAGAGCGGGAAACTTGTTCTATGGAAGATGAGATAATTGAAAACAGTCAGGAAAATAGACTATCGGAAAAAGAAGAAGCTGAAAAGAAGAAGAAAAGAAAGTTCAGATTTGTAGAAATATTTTTAAAAATTAAAGAAATAATTTGTTCAGAGAAAGGAGTTGAAGAAATAATAATGTCGGTGTTGAAAGTAATATATGAGGAATGCAAGGTATTTGTTAAGGATTTTTTAGTTGCAGGAAATTTATGTCAATGGCTGTTAAAATCTTTAAATGGATAATTATCGTAAAGACGCTTTGATTAATATACTACAATGGAATAGTCAAAGTTTAAAGCCAAAATCACCTAGTTTAGACGCGTTACTTGGGCAGGAAAAAATACATATTGTTATTGTTAGTGAAACTTGGCTTAATCCAGACGTTCGTTTGAATATGAGAGGTTACAATATATATAGAAAAGACAGAGACGATTCTTACGGTGGTGTCGCGATAATTATCCATAAATCTATACAGGCGCAAGTATGCCCTATTAGCATAAGTAATGTAGGTATAGAGGTTATATGTATGAAAATACTTAATTGTAAGAGTTTGGAATATGTTGCATCTATTTATTGCCCTTCTTCAGTGCGTACAACATCATCAGATTGGGACAATATTTTCTCGTTAGTGCCTAAAAAATCGTTAGTTGCAGGTGACTTTAACGCTCACCATACGAACTGGTCTTATAAAACCGACCAGCGTGGAACTCAAATACTGGATTCATCTTTGGAACACGGCTTTGTGACATTAAATAATGGAGAGGCAACCCGGGTCAAGTTAGTTAATGGAAATATACAAAGATCATCACCGGACATCACATTAACATCATCTGACATAGCTATTAAATTTAATTGGGCTGTAATGAACGAAAATTTGGGTAGTGATCACCTCATAATGAAGATTTCCATGAATTTCCATGAACACATCGAGTATAATAAAAGACGAAACTTCAAAAAAGCAAAGTGGGAGGCCTATCGTCATGAGCTTATAGAGTCGTTCTCTGGGGAAGTTAACGTGAGCAATAATATTCAGGCATTATATGACTATTTCTTAGAACAAATTGATATGGCAGCGAATAAGCACATACCTATGATTAAAATGTGTACTAGTCCCTTAAGGAATTTTAAGCCAAAAGAGTATTGGGATCCATCATTATCTAGAGCAGTGGCTGAACGTAGATTAGCTTTAGCCAAATTCAGAAGAAATCCTACTCCTGACAATCTTACAAGATTACAAGAGAAAGGGGCACATGCACATAATTTGATAATGAAAGCCATAGATAGCGGCTGGAAAAAAATTTGTAGTAGCATAGATGAAACTTCTTCAGTTTCTGATATGTGGCGAAAGATGAGATGGCTTAAAGGTTATCGTCAACCTAAATTTTGTGTGTCGGAGGAAAAACTAAAAGGTTTATTATATTCACTCACACCGGATTCCGTGATAAATTTACCAACAATATTCAAATCACAGAACGTTTTAATAGAATCAACATTTACAATGGAAGAATTAGAGAATAGTTTAAAAAAGAAGGACACTGCTCCGGGTAATGATGGAATAACGTACTCTATGATTTATAATCTTCCGTGTGAGGCCAAGGAGTTTCTTCTCCGGTTATATAATGACATATACAGAACTGGAGATATCCCAAAACAATGGCGTGAGATATCACTTATTGCTATTCCTAAAGCTGGGAACGACACGAATACGGAGACTAAACTTAGGCCAATATCTCTTATATCTTGTGTTTGTAAAATATTCCATAATATGATCGGAAAAAGAATAGAATGGTTTATTGAGAAACATTCAATTTTGTCACCTAACACGGTTGGTTTTAGGAGAGCTCAATCATGTTTAGATTGCATTTCAAGACTGTCTACTTATGTTCAATTGGGTTTCACTAGAAATGACCCTACGTTGGCTTGCTTTCTGGACATTACAAATGCTTATAACAATGTCTTAGTGGAAAAGGTTGTTCAGACATTGGATGATTTGGGAATTGGCTCAAGAGTTTGTAGTTATTTAAATTCGTTTCTATTGGAGCGATACTTGATGATAAAAAGTAGTGATGGACGAACTGTTGATGTTAGACGAGCAAGCAGGGGTTTGGCACAGGGCGACCCAATATCACCGATGCTTTTTAATATTATTACATCAGCAATTTGCCAGCAGATTGAGACTGTTATTGTTTCGCAGTACGCGGATGATTTCGTATTTTACCTCAGCCATAAAGATTTAAACCATGCGGAATCGGAAATGCAAGTTGCTCTTAACTCTATGGTTGTAATGCTGGATGATATGGGTCTAGAAATGTCACCAGACAAATCAAAGATGTGTCTTTTTAGTAGAGGCAGAAGAAGACGACAATTGCAACTTGTAATTAACAACTTACCAATTTCCTCAGTAGATTGTGTAAAACACTTAGGTATCTGGTTAGATAGGTCACTTCTATGGAAAAGGCATATTAATGAGATACGAGAAAAGACGGCAAAGTTTTTAAATTTATTTAAAGTTTTAGCGGGGCCGACTTGGGGAATCCATCCGAAGCATTTGAGATCTTTGTATATTTCATTGGTACGCAGTAGGATTGACTTTGGTTGTTTTCTGTATGATAATAGTGCAAAGAGTCATATAAGTAAACTGGACAAAATTCAGAATCAGTATTTGAGGAGTATAGGTGGTTTTATAAAAAGCTCTCCTATACACGTAATGGAAGCTGAAATGTGCATTCCTCCTCTGTACGTTAGGAGATTATACTTAGGTTACAAGTTCTGTATAAAAAGTATGTCATGTTCGAACAATGTAACTATCAAATTAATAGATGACTTGAATGATCTCTCAATCACAAGATACTGGAACAATAAGAAAAAACCATTGCTTGTGACCATATACAATGAGTGTAAACTCCGTAATATACATTGTTCAAGTATTTTAGAAATGTACTCACTAGAAAAATGGGTGACAGGTATAAATAAACGTACGTAAGTATAAACGTACGAGATAAAATTAGTTATAAGTTAGACTGTGTCAAAGTAGCAAAACGCAGCCATGAGGTTACATCACTCAAATGCAATGTTATCAAAGAACTTAGTGAAAAATACCCGGGTTGGAAAATGTACTTTACTGATGGGTCTAAGAGCAAAAGTGGATGCGGTGCCGCTTATTATAGTTTGATTGATGGAACTTCGGCCTTGTTTAAATCTATTGATGCAAACGTATCTGTAATGACGATGGAGCTCGTAGCAATCTCAAAAACTCTAGAGAACATAATTTGTTGGGAAAATGCGAACCATTCTGTGAATCAAAACATAGTCATATGCACGGATAGCAAAAGTGGTTTAATGCATTTAGCTCGATGCGCCTCTGGTTGCAGAGGTACACCGATAGCTTATGTAATTCTTAAACAATTTTATGAACTTATTGACATTAATTTGAGATTGCAATGGGTTCCATCTCATATTGGTATACATGGAAACAAGAAGGCTGACATGCTTGCTAAAAAAGCTATTTTAGAAGGATTGGAAATTGACATCGCTCCGTTCTACACAGAAATACTTGGCTATTACAAAAACATATGCTACAATAGTTTTAAGGAGTATTTTGACAAGAAGTCTAAAGAAAAAGGCATATGGTATAAGACTATGCAAAGTGAGCCTCCTCGAATCCCTTGGTTTGCTGAAAGTCATACAAAGAGGTCGCATGTTGTTATGGCACATAGATTGCGTTCTGGTCATTTTCCATCCTGGAAATTTGGATACCTAATGAAAAAAGTCGATTCCCCTAATTGCCAAGTGTGTAATAAAGTCGAAGATGCCAACATTTGCTGGTGGAATGTGAAAAGAACAGGAGAGAGAGGGAGATAGTGATGCGGGAGTTAAAGGTTAATATGAATGATGTTGGGGCTTTCATTAGAATATTATCTACACCTAATTCGGGAGAAGCGAAGATGATTTATGAAATGGTTGCTGCATCGTTATCTCCCTCGCTTACGCAATAACTTTTGTATTAATAATATTATAATTACGTGTAATAATTAGTTAGATTAGGATATGATGAGGCTGACGTACCTTTGTAAGGTAAAAGCCTCTAAATAAATAAAGATTAAAAAAAAAAAAAAAAAACCCAGTTAGTACTGGGTGATACTATATCCCTTGGTAAGACTGGTTGTCAGACTTTTTGGGCCACTGACTACCTGTAACGACTGTCAAAGATCTACAATGAGGGATTTTCTTTTTAGCTCTTCCCTAGTCGCTGGATAGATGGCGCTAGGAGTAAGTATGATAATGCAAGGAACGGAACCTAAAAAAACAGATTTTAACAAAGCGCGAGAAATGTTGGTTATATTCGGAAGGTTAAGCAAATGAAAGTGTCAGTCAACGAGAGTATGTGACGTGACACAATGTTTTTTTTTTCAAGCGTTTTGGCTTTGGCATAGTAAGTTCAACGCCATCTATAGAGTTCTTGGAAACTAAGTTTTTTTTTAAAACCTTAAAAGGAAAACCTCTCATTGACAGCCGGGACCAACTGCTTAACGTGCTTCTCGAGGCACGGAGGAAACTCGGTATGGGTGGTCACCCATCCACAGATCAACCTAGGCAAGCACGGCTTAACCTAAAGATCGACCCGAGCGGCTGTTATTATTTAGCTACAAGCTCCTCGCTAGTTTTCGCGAAGACCATCGCTTCATAATTACATCTACTATTTAAGCACCTAGATTGTAAGCTGAGATTATTTCTTTTGCTATATCAATGCAGCGAATCCAAGCACATAATGACCCCTTAAATCATAATTACCTTCCTTTGAAAGGCCTTAATGACCTTTGTTGATCGTACTCTGAATTACCTAGCACAGAAGAATCATTAACAATGATTCTGTGATAACTTACTAATTTAGTGGGTAAGTTGTTATCACCGACATACTTAACCTACTCAGTTGCTAAAGTAAACTTCTGTGCTTACCATCTTTGTCACCAGATGGCGCTGTTTCAGTTTCAATGCATATTGAAGTTACCATCAACGCCATCTGATAGGTTTAAAATCTCCCACTAGGCTCTTAGATCATATCCATGGGTACTGCCAGGGGCCTTAATCGAGCTGATTGGAAAATTCGACAGTTACAGTTTTGAGTCGTTTTGTGGTCGAAAGTCGAAACACTCGGGTCATGGGGCCCAAATGCGCATCTCCTTTTTAAGGAAATTTCTCGCCGGCTGGTTGACACTTACCGTGACCATAGGGCTAGCAGCTCTTTCTTTGGCCAAATAATTAGCATTGCCATTCAACGTGTCAATACTGACAGTCTTCTGGGCACGTTTCTGGATGTCAGCGATGTGGAGGAGTACTACTTAGACACATATTAAGCGCCCTGTTTTAGTGGATTTATATTTATGTAGGTACCTACTTAGTTTCTTTTATGTAAATTAGAATCTTTTTTTTTGTAAATGTTTTAATAGTTTTAAAAGTAGCTTTCATTCGTTTTTGGTACAAATATAAGCACCTAAGCATAATATAAGTACAACAATATAACAACGATTTAGTCTTTTATAATCACTGAACCGCATCAGTAACAATAAGCAACAATCATAATATTCATACGTCGGTATCCATAACGCACCGTCAAGTCGCCTTTGCCGTTGATCTGACGAATTTGTTATGGTCTCAAATAACGTGGGATACACACGGCTTGCAAGGACTGACAACAACATAATTCGGGATTTCGGTAAATATTTGTAGGTGGCAGTGGCAAACCGACTATCGACGCGTAACAATCCCAAAATCATTATTTAATTCATAACTTTATTCATGATCTTTGTGTTCCCTGGTGGCCTACCATGACGTCTTAAAGCAGGATCGTTTTAATTTTATTCCTGTGCGGGAGAGAGATGGCGCTAGACGTCCTCTATAGCTCCGTCTCTTACCCACACTGGAACAAGAATAAAACGATCCTGCTTTAAGACGTCATGGTAGGCCACCTGGTTACTATTTGGGGTTGTTGCAGTTTGTCTTTCTCAGTCTCTCGTCTCTGCCGTCATGTCATCTTACCCTATTTTAAATCAGTACCATCTTTCGCACTGTTTAATTTTAATTTTTTCTTTCGTCTTTCATTTCATATTAAAAACTGATTTTACGTACAAAATTCAGTAGCCAACGAATATAACATTTTTGGGATTAAAATAGGCTTTCAACGCCATTTTATTTCTTTTTCTGCAAAACATCAAAAAATTACATTAAATTAATATCCTATCCCATTTGCATATTAAATGCATTAAATATTATTGCTACTTTGTTAGTCCACTGTAGTTATAGTAATTTTATAAATGGTAATAAGTCAAATAAGTGAAAATTACCGTGAAATCGGTTTTGTGGGGCATTGTCATAAATTAAGACTTTTGTAAACTTTCCTTTAATAAATAAATAAATGTAATAATACTTATGACTGCAGTGTGGTACTTTGGCACTTTACTCTTCTGACTTATTTTCATGAGATTTTTAAAAACCTTTTCAGAAATCAAATTCAATCCATACATAATATTAGCAACTCCAACTGTTACGAGCTCAAATCTTACCAAAAGGACTGGGTCCAAATAGCCCAGGACACAGAAAAATGCAAAAAGGGAAGACCGTTGCCTTACAGCGGGCTACATCAGGCTCTGCAGGCATAACTACATCTACACTAATATTGTAAAGAAAAAGATTTGTATTTTTGTGTGTGTGTATGTGTGTAATGAATAAAGTCAAAAACTACAGCGCCAATTTCAAAAATACTTTCACCATTAGAAAGTTACATTCACCCTGAGTAACATAGGCTATATTTTATCCCCGTACTCCCACGGTAACGGGAACTACGCGGGTGAAACCGCGTGACGTCCGCTAGTAACTAATAAAATAAACTGTTAACCGAACTATCCAACACTATCTCACGGTACCTTAGCCATTTCTTTTTTCATGTCCTAAACTGGCCATAAGTAAGGCATTGTGCGTCGAATATTACAATAGCGGCCATAATGGAGGACCAACGATACCCTTTCTTTGACGGGATTTAATTGTGTGATGAAGTGTGGTTACGACATATTACTTTTTTTTTTGTTTGCGGCCGAAAGTGTAATACAAAAAATATAGCTGGTGAAGTTTTTTTGTGGAGTTAGTGCTTAGACTCGTTTCTTTTTTAATTTAGAGACTTTTTTGGTGTTTAACGTCATACTTGATGCTCTAAAAAATTATATCATTGAAATTATTTACTTATTAATTAGTCGGTATGGAATAATTTTCTTTTATGCCTATTATTTCAAAATGCAGATTTATTTTAATCAAGAAATATTCATGACCTATAGATACCTAATATTCAATTGATGTGACGAACGTCTGAGACAAAGCGGTTCTAAAAAACTTGTGCCAACTATAATGCCTTTTTTTATTTCAGGACATGCAGTTTTCTTGTTTCTGCTTAACCTATAATGTATGTATGACATACAGATACAAAAAAACAATCCATAAATACTTAAAATAACAAGTACACTGTATTTGTTAATTACCTACTTTAATTAAAAGCGAACACCACTAATTAAGAAAGCACAAATCCAACCACAGCTCTAAAGAAAAAAAAACAAAAAGCGACACTAATTAATTTGTTAATTCGACCTCAATCGGTTGTAACGAAAGGGTGTCGGTCCATTACTCGATTACCACCCGCCAAGTCGATACCTTGATTGTGATATAGAGCAATGTACTGGCAATAAAATGTTGCAAATTATTTCATTATCGTCCTCCTGATTGTTCATAACCGTATCGTGTTGGATTAACTGCGGTGTTACTCGAGTGAGTACTTGATTTTGATTATATGGTTGTAATTTTTCAGACTAAGTGAGCTGTCTGTAAAGAGATTCCTGCAATGTGTTATTGGCCTATTCCATCAGGAATTTTACAGTAGTAGCCACAGAGTTTGAATTTATGCGTCGAAAATGAGAGTGTGCTTGAATACACCTCTGCCTATCCCTTCGAGGATGTACAGGCGTGATGTAATATGCTTGAAAGGCCCTCAGATGTAATACCAGAGGTAAACTGAACTCTTGTCCGAGTAAGGTAATATAGCAAAATTACACCATTGGTATCAATTCTGTTGGGCACAAACTAAACTTAATTTAGGCTATTGCTATCCTTTACTAAAAGGCAGAGCTAGAAAAGGACGGCTACAGCTATGAACTAAGTTAGAGATGTCAAACTAGTTTATGCCTTGCGCTCCACCGTGTTTTTAGTCCATGTTCTTACGTGCACCCCGTGACAGCTCTTAATTACGTCCGTCTCTTTCTCGTTTTATTATAGAGAAAAAGATAGCAATACCCTAAATTAAGTTTAGTTTGTGCACAAAAGAATTGACACCATTGGCAAATTTGACTAGTTACACTTTTGCCAATCGACACCAACTGGGTACTGTAGTTCCGTCTATCATAAGTAGTCTAGAAAAAACTAACTAGTTTATACTTACGTGGACGTGGTGAAGTGCTGGGCGCTGGAGTACGGCATCAAGGGCACGTTCAGCGCGCTGTGCGAGGACGAGCGCGTTAAGAAGATCATCCTCGAGGACATGCTGCAGTGGGGACGGAATGCTGGACTTAAAACTTTTGAACAGGTCAGTTTTAATATGTAGCGTTGGGCACATACAGCGCGCTGTGCGAAGACGAGCGCGTTAAGAAGATCATCCTCGAGGACATGCTGCAGTGGGGAAGAAACGCTGAACTTAAGACTTTTGAACAGATCAGCTTTACTGTGTCTTGTTATTCTTATGTCTGCCCCGTTCATTATCTTCCTAGCCTTTTCCCAACTATGTTGGGGTCGGCTTCCAGTCTAACCAGATGCAGCTGAATACCAGTATTTTACATTGAGCGTGCCTGCATGTTAGGCTTTCGGGCCACTGACTACCTGTAACGACTGACAAAGATCTAATAATGACAACCGGGTCCAACAGCCAACCTAGGCAAGGATCCGAGGTGGCTATTACTTAGCCACGAGCACGGCCACGAGTTGTGGTAATGTTTCTATGTTCATCATCATCCATATTAATGTTCCCACTGCTGGGACACAGGCCTCCTCTTCCTCTCTATGAGAGGGAATGGGATCCACCACGCGGGCCCAGTGCGGTTTGGAAATGTTACATTTCTTCGAATTTATTGGTTCTTAGGTCATGCCGGTTTCTTCACGATGTTTTCCTTCACCGTTTTGAGAGCAGCGGTGATGAAATAAACGATTTAAAGTCAAAAAACCTGTGGTATAGATTTTGTCCGTGACACCTGTTCTTCTAATAGATAGTCTTTTGTGTTTAAAATAGTTATGATAAAATGCAGTTCTGCACACTTAAAAAAAATCTGACTCCCTGCATACAGCTCCATATATCTACTTTTAGAAGCACATAAGGACGCGTTCATTTCTTCTTACTAATTTTATGCTAATGTGCTCGTTTTTGCACAAACCTTTTTAGCAGTAGAGTTATGCCCTAACATTAACACTTGCAACCTTCCACAAGCCATATATTAACGACCCCATTAATTTACCTTAAATCGGTAAACTAATCAACATTCAAGTAGTTGTACTTAAAATAAAAACAAATACTAAAAAATGAACCGAAAAATTAATTGAATTTTTATTTTGGGCCATTACAAAATCGATAAATTACATGAAGCGATGCAATTAAAAACGTAGACATGTGTCTCGTGCTCACTTACCGACCGACTCACTAAAATAACCTACACAATCGTAAATAATTATTTTTTGGGTTCCGTATTTCAAAGGAGGCTGAACCCAGCTGTTTTGACATTCATTTTTGCATATGGGAACAATTCAGCGATACGGTACGGTTGACTGAGGCATGACTTTCCGTAGACTCTGAAAAGAAAACACGTTCTTTTCAGGGTCTCAGTAGACCCTGAAAAGAACGTGTTTTCTTTTCAGAGTCTCTTGTCAGAGTCATGCCTTTCAACGAAACTATTCATAACGGGGTAGATTAAAAATGCTGGTTTTCCAATTAAATAAATGAAATTAAAATATTTATATCAGACTAAGCACACATTAATTAAGTATATTGATACAAGTCCATATTATGTTAGTAGGTAGATACTTAGAGCCTTATCACACTAGCGGATTGCGAGCGTCTTCAAAGCGGAGTAGGCGCGCCACGAATTCGCCGCGAATAGCAGCGTGAAAGTGCACTCAATTTTCAACGTTAGGCTGCAAAGCCTAGCGTTGAAAATTGAGTTTGCGTAGCGCAGCGTATTCGTTGCGCGCCCGCTCTGCTTTGAAGACGCTCGCAATCCGCTAGTGTGATAAGGCTCTTATAGCTATGTTAGTAACATTTAAAATAATTATTATTTTGGACATGCATGAGCGACCAGTGCCTCAGGATTTGGCTGTCAACTCTGTCCGACACCACACTCAGAAGCGTGTTGGTGCTACCCTTTACCCAAGACCGCAGCAATACCTACATGTCTTTATTTTTCTTAATCATCAGGCTGCAGTAGTCCACTGCTGGACAGGCCTATGTCCAGCAGCCTCAATCGCATGCCACTCAACTCGATTCTCAGCAACTCTCATTCTGTAGCCACCAACCACCCTGCGAAGCCATCGTATTTTTCATAGCTTTATAAAACAAAAACTAATTAAATCAGTATATAACCTACCCAACGTACTCCCAAGGCGATTATAAAATTGACCTTTATTGACAACCAAAATATACCTGTTTATGACCTATACGGGACTCAAAATAATAATGAAAGCCCCTACTTCACCTTACTTTATTTAAAAGATAGAATTTATACGAAGCTCCCGACGTGAATCTGATTAGTTTTTATATAAACTCAGAAGAAGCTGGTTGAACTAATTTTGTATGGAATTAAAACTGGACATTGTAATGTCCACAAATCTGTGATTTTATTGTATGCGGCTGTTGAGGAAGCCTCCAATTGTGGCGAACGCTTTATGTTGTAGTGAACCAAGAAATTATGTTTTTGTATTTGTTAGTTTACTTTTCCAGATTTCTTTTTATTTTTCATTTTTTTTTTTTAAATTAGTTTATTAATACAGAACGCGAGGTATTCGTTGCTTGAGAAAATATATAATTTGTTGTAATCTTTGTTGTTTCAGGGAATCTTGCTCAACCTGTGTGAGCTGACTTAAACAAAACCGTTGAATTTTGTTTGATTAAAGAATGAGTCAACTCAAGAACATTTTGAGGAAATATACAAGATAATGGGGGTTTATTTTGTCATAATAATTGTTTTTTGCAAAATCTCGTGCCTTGGCCCAGTCACGAGTCTGTTAGTAAACACCATTTCATTAATAGGTAAATATAGTAGTTATGGTCAAGCTTTTTAGATATTGGACAAACACTCATGAACTACTTTATCACTTCCTTATTGATGCACTTTAAAGAAGTGCGTTGTTCAACCTAATTTTTTAGTAATTAAACGGAATCGTTTACTTTGATATTATCGCCAATTCTACAGAAATGCATTTATCTACTCAGGAACTAAAACTAGCATAGATCTTAATCAATATGTTTAACAAATGCAGATCTGCTGTTCATTTGTGAAAATGATTGCATTATGACACTAATAACATGTTTTTTTTTGGACAAAACCTACTTTGTAATTCATGTTTGTGTTATGCAGAACTTCCTATTTACAATAACATAATATTAACCTACGTACGTATATATCTTGCATAACATCGTCCAAATTAGGGTATCATTCTTTTTTGTGAGCAGCATGTCCCCATAAAAACAATTTGATGGGTCCCTGACCAGTAATTAGGGTATTATTTATTGTGAAAAATCCCTTCGTTTCGTACTTAATTTAAACAAGAGAATTTAGCGTTTAAATTAGCCTCGTAATGTGTTATTTGGCTCGATTTATTAAGTTTTTTACTTTTTTTGGATGATGCGTCGGCGAAGTTTAATTTTTTTAAATTAAATTAAAGTCATTTTTTCACGGTCTCGTTGTTATTGGGTTCATAACGTGATGCTTGAGATTTTTTATTGCTTCCAGTAATGAATATGATATTGCGATCGATCGAATGTTTTCTGTTTGATGTCTTTTAGCGACACTTAATTTGTTTGAGAATCATTTTGATGGACATAACATTAAAAATCTTAATAATTGTCTCAAATGTTTTAATCTTTTTTTGGTATAAAATTCAAGTTAGCATTAAAGAAGACAACTCACAAGTTTAAACGAATTCTTCAGTGTGATACTGAATTGTAAAATTATATAGAAAGAAATGCTTTAAAATGGAGTCATTCTCCCATCTGACTCTAACAGACATCTCAATTAGTTAAGCTCTCAAGATAAGACAAGAAAATTGGGCCAACTTCTAAACATGGAACCCCATCTACCAACCTACTACACATCCAAATTCCAACCGCCCTTAATAAAACCTATTAACTATTCCCTGATTCGACCTTTTCTTCTACAATAGCACAACCAGAGCATCGAACCCCTAACAATACTTATAAAAAAAAACCCTTCACTATCTTTACAACACGCATAAATACTCCACAATAAACCTGAAGGCCTCCTTCAATAAAATTAAGACATTTTAATTATTCGCCCCTATTTTGTCCATAAGCTAATTACGGACGACGGTGGTCTTCTCAAATTAAGCTGTTAATTGAGAAGGCACTTCAGATGCTATTGGTGCTATAAAGGCATAAAAACGACTGCCTACTTGAGCGTCCGTGAATAAAATGAGACTTAAATAGGGGCACTTCATTGATTTGCAATTAAATTTAGAACGGGTTTTTGCTATATACATTTTAAGTCGTGTTTTTTATTTTATTTTTCAGGGTATTTTTGGATTGGAGGCTGTACCGATGAAAAGATTTACAATACATTGGTAGCTGATACGAAAGATATTCGTTATTTAAGTTTAAAACTTGATTGAACTCGGAATTGAAGACAAATGGTCATGGTAAGTGTAAAACAAATCGAAGGTAAAGGAAAAAGGGTCAGAAAAGCGTTTCACTTTTTGTTGTAAGTGTACTTTTACAACCTCGAAGTAAAGCGTAAACTTTTTAAAACAGATGTAATTTGTTTCGCGAGTCGACATAGAGGGAATCGATATAGAGGGAATGATTATACAATACAACCTTATCATCATCATCATCATTTCAGCCGAAAGACGTCCACTGTTGGACATAGGCCTCCCCCAAGTGTCGCCACATTGATCGGTCCCGTGCGACTCGCATCCAGCGGATTCCCGCAACCTTCACCAGGTCATCGGTCGTGGGAGGCCTTCCAACACAACGTCTTCCGGTTTGCGGTCGCCACTCCAGAAATTTTCGGCCCCATCGGTCATCCGTTCTGCGAGCAATGTGCCCTGCCCACTGCCACTTAAGTTTGGCAATTCTTCGGGCTACGTCGGTAATACAACCTACAAAAACAAAATTATACTTAGTCCTGTTTTATTTAAGAAGTAACTGTAACCCTAGAGTCTATTAAATTAATGACTGCAAAAACCTCTCCACATGTTCACAGAATTAAATTATGATCGACAAAACGTCATAAGTCTCACGAAGTGCAGCGAGCCTCAATAATTACTGTATCAGAACAAGACGAAACTCTTCTAAGCGCCCATGTAAGGACGGCGTTAAGTACTCGAAATCTTAAGAAAACACCAGAGAAGGGTTGACAGGAAACTTCCCGGAAATTCTACAAGTTCAATACGTCAATTACTTAGAGATAAGGTCTGGGAGACAAACGTAGACACACGAGCGTCTGTCATCAAACATTAGTGTTTGAGCTCAAACAGTTGATAAGATAACCTTTAGTTGACGCCGACACAATGCTTCGGCGTGTCAATATTTGTTGTGTGAATACCTTTCGGCCTAGCGCGTGCTAGCGGGGTGGGTATTACACCGTACTGAACGTTGAGGCTTAGTGTGCTCGCGAGACGAATGTCAATTCGGAAAAAGAGTTTCTTCGGAATAAAGAATCTTCTTCGGAATCACCTATGATTTATAGTTTCTAAAAAGTTTTGTTTTGGTTTGTTTGCTTCATTTGACAAGCCGTTTCATGTAGCAATCACTCATCTTAAGTAATACTTAATCGTAATCAGCATATAAGTACTTAGAATGCGAGTGAATATATTTTGCTATCAACACTACCACTACAACAGCCCATAACTTCCACTGCTGGACATAAGCCTCTCCCATGATGGGAGGAATTTGCCGTAATCTCCACGCTTGGCAGGTGGATTGGAGATCGCAGTGATGAAAAACTAACAGAAAACGCTGCTGCCCATTCCCTGGTCTACGGAGGCGCAAGGTGTTTTGCCTCAGACATTAGTCGCTTGTCGTTGTTGTTGTTGTCGCTATTTTGCTTTCATGCACTTAAATTTAAACATTAACATAACTTTACGATATCTTTCAGAGATTGTCTTGGCTGCCTGCACACGTCTTCTCTAGGATAAAAATTGCAGTCATCGTCGGATCATCTGCAACTGTCTTCCACTGTTGAACCCAACCATTAAGCCTGCAAATTCCGAAAACAAATTCATTTAAAACAAGTTCCTGAACTCTTTATCATTCGCGTCGGTGTAATAGGTGGCCCTGTTAATGCACAAACGAGGCACTTAAGATTGTAACGGATGTCAAAGATAATAGAATATAATTTTGAATGAAGTGTGAACTTTAGTTAAATGATGAATCTTGTATGAGGAGATAATGCGAAACGTTCCTTTTTATGTAATGTAATTATGTTTAAGGAAAAACCATCTTTAACTAACTACATAAATGACTTTGATTCCTATTTTTACGAAGATCCTTCTTTTAATCAGGTGATTATTTTTTCAGAGCACAGGAGGTTGAACAAGAACATGAATCAAAATAATAGGCAGTTTTTTGGGTAAGGCCAGATTCCGTGGTCAGTGAGCAATGGGCTAGCTCGTCGTCCGTCCTTCATTTTAACGACAGGCCTTGTCGACGGTGCGTTCGTGTTCCACGCGTGCCTCAAAGAGATGTCACGATGTCAGCAAAAAAGAAAGGAGTCCGCAAGGGCCGATGCCTGCCGAAGCTGCGGGACTGTTCGAAAGAGAGCGGCCCTGGAACACAAAGGGCTAAGAAGGAACATGGATGTGTTTTAGTCAGTAAAAGTCTGACACTCCCTTCCGCTCCGACCACAGCGGTACCCCGGGGTCATTTAATGATTTTCCATCCAAAAAAAAGGCCAGATTCCATTAACTAAAATCAAGACCAAGCCTATTTGCTATGATCAGCGTAATTTGGCTAGTACAGTGTACTCTAAACACTGTAATAGATCTACCTTAGTAGTACCTATTTGATGGGATCTGGCCCTTGAGAAATTGAAGAGAAGATACAGGAAAAAGTAACAGGATACATAACTTAGATTGAGCTAAAACTAAAACTTTCAAATAAGTTAAAAAACACAAAATACTACCTACCCATAACAACAACAACAACAGCCCATAACGTCCACTGCTGGACATAAGCCTCTCCCATGATGGGACGAATTTGCCTTAATCCTAAATAATTTGCAGGTTTGCTCGTTGCTCAGCTAAGGTCAAGTTAGCATTATTCAAAGCGTTTTGTCAATCTTTCTACACGAGCAGCTTGTGGATTAATTATACTCAAAGGGCATACAGCGCTCTGCGGGTGCAATACAATAATGTCTTCAGAATGTTGTTGCGGTTGCCACGGTTCTGCAGTGCTTCCGCGATGTTTGCTGAAGCGCGTACTGACGACTTCTATGCAATAAGACGCAAGCGTGTGTCGTCACTGTTAGGCAGAGTACGCGGCAGTAGCAACGGCATTCTGAGGGTCATTTCTGATAAATATCAGTGTCCAATACACTCGCACTGGGTGAGCATTGTGGTAGGGACAGTTAAATAAATGTGAATAATAATTATGTTGTAAATGTACTTTTTTTAGATGTGTTTTGTGATTGTATTTTTGTAACCCTACTAACATAGTTTATAAGTTCACATTGTTACTAACCATTATGGATCGTTGTAATCTGAATTGAATAAATTAAATTAAATTAAATTAAATTAATCTCCACGCTTGGCAGGCGGATTGGAGATCGCAGTGATGAAAGACTAACAGAAAACGCTGCTGCCCATTCTCTGGTCTACGGAGGCGCAAGGTGATCTGCCTCAGACATTAGTCGCCTTATACGACACCCGTGAGTGTAATGGGTTGGTTCTATTCTACTCTGCCGGATACCACACGGCTGTTAACTTTATGGAGGAAATATTTTAGAACGAAAACAATCACTTAGGAAACGTTGGATGATATTCTCCTACCCATAAAAGTAAAATTGAAAATTTAACAAGCCCCAACGTTATTGTTTTTTGGTTTTAAGGTTTCTAAATAACCATGTAGGCTACCTCGATGGAATCACCTCCCTAGATCTTCATGCTGAAATCTACTTGGTACTTATACAGACCCTGATCACGTGAATCTGACCTATCTAGAGTCAATGAATAGGCTCTACCGATTCATTGAGACCATTCCAATGAGCCAAATACGATTCCTCTGCTGTAAGTTGGTGAGTTGTTGTAGATTAGTGCAGATGCCTAAGCATTAGTTCAGCGTTACCACGTTCTTGTAATATCATTGAAGTAGTACCAGCATAGGGAGCAGCGGTGGCCCAGTGGTGGCGGCCCCGACTTACGAACAGTAAGTCGTGGGTTCCAACCCAGGCAGACGCATTACTTTGTGTAATTTATTTCATCACCACTGCTCTCAAAACGGCGAAGGAAAACATCGTGAGGAAACCGGCATGTCCTAGAACAAAAACTTCGAAGACATGTGACATCTACCGACCCGCACTGGGCCCGCGTGGTGGATTATAGCCCATTCCCTCTCATAGAGAGGAGGCCAGTGTCCCAGTAGTGGGAACAATAATAGGCTGATGACGATGAACAGGATACCAAATTTCGAATGGATCAGACCTGTGGAAGATGCTCTTATACATAATCAACAAAAAAGAGCTGATAATCTTTAATCAACTGACTATTGTTTTTTAATAAATGCTGAAAACGCTCTCGACAAAGTCACTATTCGAATTTAAAAAAAAATTGAATCAAAATCAGTTCATCCGTTTGGGGGCTATGGTGCCTTAGACACACACATTTATAATACACACGTTAAACAAAATAAAAACAATTATTTTGACAACACTAAACTTTCATAGTAGGTATTTCTTGCTTACCGATGCCAATGATTTGTGTAGCTCAAAGTTGTAACTTGCACAACAATATTTTGACACCTGTTTCTTGGCTATGAATACTTGTAAGTGCAGAATCAGATAAATAATAAATATCCATAATTTCAACACGATGTTAAGCTGTTAACACATCAATAATGTAAGCAATAATGTTGCGAGCAATGTTGCCAGCTTACCTTAGCATAATATCGAAGGGAAATTCACTAAAACTTGTACTCTTGTGCACGAAAATACTTTGGAAAAATGCTACATAAGACCTCCTAAAGTTATGGTCTGTAACATTCATTATCAATAGGCATGACGATAGTATCAAAAAATTGCAAATCTATTTAGTCCGTCAGTTAGAGTATTGGAAAATAATGGACACGTATTTTTTGTTTTTGTAAATCAATGAATATTGACAAAGATAAAACGTATCAAAACTCGGGAGTGGGGGCTCGTGACGTCAGAACTAGCTAAAAATTATACCAAGGCGTGACGTATTGAGAATTTTAAAAGCGTCATATCTTCGTCAATTTTGGTTTACGTAAAAAAAGAAAAAATATGTGTCCAATATTTTTTGGAAATCTATCTGACGGACTAATTAGTTTTTTTTTGTCGTCTCGTCTATTGTTTTGGCACATCTAAAGTTTCATAGTCTTTTCTTGCTTCACGCCAATGATTTGTGTGGCTCAATGGGTAAAACATAGGGATTTATAGCACAGCATATTTGAAAAAGAAGAGACCCCAGTATCATCATTATCATCTGCCTAGCCTTTTCCCAACTATGGTGAGGTCGGATCCCAGTCCAACTGAATTAATATCTGTATTTTACATGGAGTGACTGTCTATCCGACCTCCACAACACAGTTAGTAATGGGAAATACGATACCCCTTGGTAAGACTGGATTTCAGACTTTCGGGCCACTGCCTACCTGTTACGACTGTCAAAGAATCTACAAATGAAAGCCCCGGCCACGGAACCTTTAGATCTACAGACAGGCATTTCTAGCCAAGAGCATTTTCGTTCACCAATTCTGTGGCTATCCTAGTATCGTGTAACAATCCCGGAACTAAGGCGCCCAGGAGATAAATGTGGGAACTCCTGCCGAGTTTCATTCAATTGTTAGTACGGTAATTTGAAACCTGCCATTGGTAACACTATACCAGCAATTTAACAAACTCAACAAGTAACGTAGGCCGATAACAAATAGCAAAGTAGCCGTTTTGCAACCACAACGGATTGGCGTAAGAATTGTATTATAATTCACGAATAATCGACCGTCTGTAAGTAAATAGTCGTGTTGGACATGCTTACCGTTTGTTAGCTCAAATCGATTTATTTCGCAATGTCATAGTGGTTGCTTTTAGTATTGAATCGATTTTGGAAAAGTGGTTATGGAAATAAATTCTTTGAATGGTATTTTGAAGCTGTCAACCTCCACGTAGTCTATGAATTCCTCTTACGCTGATGTCGGTCGCATACGTCTGTCGTGCGTACGAGTTGGTATACATTGTATTCTATATAGCACCAAACTGCGACGCTGACTTCAGCGGCACGTACCTACGTTGCTATACGCGCCCCTAGAGTCAGCCGTATTTTATTATATATTTTTCGCTAACGTATGCGACCGACATCAGCGTAGGAGGATTTCAGGACTAGCAAACAGTTCCGTTGCACCAAACAATTTAATAACAATATTTTTAACGCTCATGCAATTGTCAATTTACACTCAACAGCAAAACTACACACAATCAAGTCGCAGACATGTAAGTGGCTGACTCCCTTCTTGCCTTGTGCAATCGTGTCCTAAATGACGTGTCAAATGAAAAAAAAAAACATTCACTGATAATTTCTGAATAACAGGTGAATCTCTGAATATCTGGTCAGCCACGTAATCACAACGGTTGCTGTTTCTATTGTATTATTTTTATTTAGTAGCATTATTCATTTCAGGATTGCATTTCGTTTTAGTTATCATATTATAATATTGTCATCTGTGTATACATAATTAGTTTAGTTTTTCATTTTATTTTGTAATTAGTTTTCGTAGTGCTTTATGTTAAACTATTATAATTTGCAAGTGTTGTGCACTCCTATAATTGACAAGTTCACTGTGATCTGAAAATTCTACTGTGTTTATTGTATGTGTATTAGTGAATAAGTTGTTGGAGAGTCATAAATAAATAAATGTGTCACCAAGATCAACATATTTGAGACATCACTTTTCATAGCATTCTCGTTTGTTACCTGCACGGTCTTCAGTTTTTAGGGTTCCGTAGTCAACTAGGAACCCTTATAGTTTCGCCATGTCTGTCCGTCCGTCCATCTGTCCGTCCTCGCTTAATCTCTGTGACCGTTAGCACTAGAAAGCTGAAATTTGGTACCAATATGTTTATCAATCACGCCGACAAAGTGGTAAAATAAAAATTGGATAAAAATGTTTTATTAGGGTAGCCCCCCTATATGTAAAGTGGGAAGTGTTTTTTTTTTTTTTTTATTTCAACCCTAACGTGTGATACATTGTTGGAAAGGTATTTCAAAATGAATAGGGGTTTCCTAAAATCATTTTTTGATAATGTCAATAATTTCGGAAATAATGGCTCCAAAAGTAAAAAACAATGTGTCCCCCCCCCCCTCTAACTTTTGAACCATAAGTTTAGAAAATATGAAAAAAATCTGAAAAGTAGAACTTTATAAGGACTTTCTAGGAAAATCATTTTGAACTTGATGGAAACAACAGTTTTTGTACAAAAAAGATAAAAAGTTGTACAAAATAATTTCTGGACTAAGTTTGTAGTATATTCGTATATGCAAGCATTTTTACATAATGGATGGGTACACTTATTGTGACGGACGGGAAACTACGGAACCCTACACTGAGCGTGGCCCGACACGCTCTTGGCCGGTTTTTATTGATAGTTGAATTTAGAAAACATGAACAAACTTGTGGTATTAAGTGAATAATAATAAACAATATTGAATGGGGTTGGAAGGTTGGAACCTGATTTATCCCGTACCATAATCTACTGTTTTTGCCTTCCGTTTTTTCTCGTTGACTTAAGAGTTGCAAGGCACTAGGAGCTCATCCATCAAGATCACAACAATCACCTAACATGAACATCTAAAACTCATTGTAACATTTCAATAGCAGGTCGTTAGTACCTATAGTTGACCCTAACAAGATTCCTCGCGTTCCCTCGTAATATTTATCACCATTAGAATTTGTAATTGCTATGTGCGGTGCCTTACGTTTTCTAACAGTTATGGGCTGGTGATAAACTTACACAGTGCTTAGGTATGTGTAGGTACTCTATAAAGGATGAATGCATAGCGTTTGTTATTGCTACAGCTATTTAGCACTTCAGCTATATTGTCAGATTCGATGATCTGATCGATTTCTAAACAACTGTTTCGCTATTGTTGAACGTTTGATTAATTTTAGTTTGTTTTTCCATTTTTTGTCCTAAAATTTCTACGTCTGGGCGCGTTTGCTTTAGAAACAACATGTTCAAATCGAAAATTTCATTTCATTTCAGCCATTATCATGACGTTGTGGTCGGCCCCAGTGGCAATCAGCTAGACGAATGTTTCGAATGTAAATGTGAGCTGATTGATGGTTATGTAACGGACAACCATTACATAACCATCTCAGATCCAGAAAACCAGTGTCGGGCACTAGCTGCTCGGCAGTTTGCTCAATTTGGACACACAATATTAGGTATTTCTTCTTTTACTGTTTCGATTTAAGTTTTTTAATTTAATTTGTATTTTTTGTGTGCACTTGTGACAATGAGACAAATAAATATGCTTTCTTTCTTTCTTATTCACAGGACAGAACGTCCAGCAAAGCTAATAAAAACTGTCAAGAACCATCGACAAAATATCACTTCAGTACAAAAATACACCACCAAGAAATAAGCAACGCTCAAAATTCGCGATGACTGACGATAGAAATCAAACTTCCAACGTTTTTTTCCAAAATACAAGTTTTGAATGTTATAACTTTACTTTAACTACCTCCACGACCCTTGTACTACTCATTGCATTCATTAGCACAATGTTTTGAGCGCGTAACATTGAGTCCTACGTGTTTTTTCACCCCAAAAACGTTTTTCCCAGCAAAATTTTTCTAGGTAGGTATCTACTTAGTTTGATGTACAGAATGCTTGGTTGATAGCTTCGTGAAGAGTCCGTTTACACCCTGAATGTGACCGTTCTGACCCAATGTTTAGCACTACATGATTACAGGTTGATAGTAAAATGATGTAGGTATTCAACGACCACACCTCTATGAGAAGCAAACAGGTAATAATATGTCGGGTGTGATGACCGCTATAATGCGTAGGTAGAGGCAATTGACTAGCAATCGTATACGACCATGAATCCAAAATTTTAAATGTGTGTAATTTTTTATGTGCCCAGACATGAACTTTGCTAGCCAATGACTTTAAAATCTAGGCATCACCTTTATTATAGACGTCATAGTAGGTACCTATTCACGCAAAAAATATTGCTGGGAAACGACTTAACAACAACAACTAAGTAGTTTGATGTACAGAATGCTTGGTTGACGGCTTTGTGATGAGGTCTTTTACAGCCTGTATACTATTGTCAGCACATATTATCTATCATAGGACGTCATCATCATCTTTTACAGCCTGTATACTATTGTCAGCACATATCTATCGTAGGACGTCATCATCATCTTTTACAGCCTGTATACTATTGTCAGCACATATCTATCGTAGGACGTCATCATCATCTTTTACAGCCTGTATACTATTGTCAGCCCATATTATCTATCGTAGGACGTCATCATCGTCTTTTACAGCCTGTATACCTACTATTGTCAGCACATATTATCTATCGTAGGACGTCATCATCATCTTTTACAGCCGTATACTATTGTCAGCACATATCTATCGTAGGACGTCATCATCATCTTTTACAGCCTGTATACTATTGTCAGCACATATTATCTATCGTAGGACGTCATCATCATCTTTTACAGCCTGTATACTATTGTCAGCACATATTATCTATCGTAGGACGTCATCATCATCTTTTACAGCCTGTATACTATTGTCAGCACATATTATTTATCGTAGGACGTCATCATCATCTTTTACAGCCTGTATACTATTGTCAGCACATATTATCTATCGTAGGACGTAAACGAAAACTTGGTTTCCATGACAACAATCAAATTGTCCTCATCTGTGAATAAATAAATGGTGTAAAACACCTCTTAACGAAGCCGAAAGGCACTTGTTCTCCTTGTTATTGCGAAATTTTTTTGTTCTACACCATATCTGGGAACCTTCTAGTTACGGAGATATTGGGGGTCAAAGTTCCAACTTTTTGACATTTTTTTTTTTAATACTTACAGGTTTTTAATGTAAGATTTTTACTTTAAACACCTCCACGACCCCCGTACTATTCAATCCAACCATCAGCACAATGTTTTGAGTGCGTTACATTGAGTTCTAACACAAAACATGATTTTTCACCCGAAAAAAAAGTCGTTTCCCAGTAATAATTTTTGCGTAAAGTTACTTATTTTGATGTACAGAATGCTTGGTTGACGGCTTCGTGATAAATCGTGATGAGGTTTTTTACACCCTGTATAACCGATTTTTATTTTATTAGGTAAGGATAGGTTACCTAGGGTTTAAAAAATCAATGTTAAGCACAGTCATGTTATAGAGGACATGTTATATTATTACCTTATGTTTCAAAAAACAATATAAGTATACAAAAACATAATTCGTAAAACCAATTAGTAAATCACAAAATTGCAGGATCTCAATTTCCACAACAGGAAAATCCCGTTTCTAATTCAGCTGTCGATGTCGTTCGCACAGTTTATCTAATTTGATTTAATAGTGGCAAATTACCACAGCAATTTATACTTAAACTAGAAACAAAGAATTCTCCCTGCACTTCGCAGGAACCGTACATTTAATAGAACGATTACCCGTACTTCACATAAAAGAGCATTGAGTACCTCAATTGAATTGCATTCTTCAGCCGCGGCGGGCTTCAATGCGCGTACGCATGGTTACTTCCCTCCCTCCACCAATCGCGGCTCCGCTTGGGAGGGATTAGGCGGGGCTTCGCTAGCCACTCCCACCGCCTTCTACCACAGTTTCGTATTAAGTATTGAGTTACAGATAATAGAGATCAAATGTTTTACTGTTTCTGTTTTGTTTTTATTAAGGGATTTCATTGAAAACGGAAATTTAAAGATAAGGTCTCAATAGCCATGAAGGTGCCTTTGTAAGGTCGAAGTCAGTTAAATCGTATCAAATGTCTCTCACGTCAACGTTGTTAATGTCCTCACTAAAGTGATTGGGTGGATGGTGAAGACATGAGTTTTAAAATTAGGTCCTTGGACCTCGTTGGAATTGGTATCTTGTTACAAAAAATGTAATGTCTTTATAAAATAATTACGGGTGTGATGGGTACACTGACAACTTATACAATGAAGTGTTCTAAAGTAAGAACATTTATATTGTAAACAAAAACGGAATTTTTGTAAAAAATGGGTAGTCGGTGGTCATGTTTATGCTTTAAGGCCTTCTCTAAGACTCAGGTGGCTGTTGTTCAAGTAGGTCAATGTTGTCGATTCTGTTGTGCACAAACTAAACATAATTTAGGCTATTGCTATCTTTTTCTCCCGAATAAAACGAGAAAGAGACGGACGTAATTAAAAGCTGTCAAATTTAGTTGGAACTAATATTTCCATAGAAATGAAGGATGCACGTAATAACATGTCGACTAAAAACACGGTGAAGCGCAAGGCATAAACTAGTTTGACATCTCTAACTTAGTTCATAGCTATAGCCGTCCTTCCTTTCTCGCACTGCCTTTTAGTAAAAGATAGCAATAGCCTAAATTAAGTTTAATTTGTGCACAACAGAATCGACACAATTATAGAACTTAATTGAGTTTAATAGTGTACACAAACAAGGGTTTAGTAGGGCAGACGTGCTAGAGACCTGTTAGAGACCGTCGTTTCACGACAAAAACAAGGGTTTAGTATGTTGAAACGATGGAAAAAAAAAGTAAAACAAAAGTTTATTCCGTCCACCTCAGACAGGCTGAATTGCCCAGTTCTAAATAACAATAATTCCTTTGACATGATATCAATACATCTGAAAAGTTATAATTGCACTACTTCAAAAAAATCTCTATTAAAAGCATACACAATCATAAAAACTTCAGTACACTGTTCATGCACAACGTGTGCGGGCACTATCTAGCGAGCTATCATGACGACGTCATTACTGTCAGCTGCGACACGATAGCACGCACTGACACTGATCAGCTAGCACAGATGAGACTGTTCATCCAGAGTACCATACTTCTGTGTTTGATATAACACACAGTTCATGCACAACGTGTGCGGGCACTATCTAGTGAGCTATCATGACGATGTCGTTACTGTCAGCTGCGACATGATAGCACGCACTGACACTGATCAGCTAGCACAGATGAGACTGTCCATCAATAGTGCCGTACTTCTGTGTTTGTTATAACACACAGTTCATGCACAACGTGTGCGGGCACTATCTAGTGAGCTATCATGACGATGTCGTTACTGTCAGCTGCGACATGATAGCATGCACTGACACTGATCAGCTGGCACAGATGAGACTGTCCATCAATAGTGCCGTACTTCTGTGTTTGTTATAACACACAGTTCATGCACAACGTGTGCGGGCACTATCTAGTGAGCTATCATGACGACGTCGTTACTGACAGCTACAACACGATAGCACGCACTGACACTGATCAGCTAGCACAGATGAGATTGTTCATCAATAGTGCCGTACTTCTGTGTTTGTTATAACACACAGTTCATTCACAACGTGTGCGGGCACTATCTAGCGAGCTATCATGACGACCTCGTTACTGTCAGCTGCGATACGATAGCACGCACTGACACTGATCAGCTAGCACAGATGAGACTGTTCATCAATAGTACCATACTTCTGTGTTTGTTATAACACACAGTTTATGCACAACGTGTGCGGGCACTATCTAGTGAAGTAGTGAGCTATCATGACGAAGTCGTTACTGTCAGCTGCGACTCGATAGCACGCATTGACACTGATCAGCTAGCGCAGATGAGACTGTTCATCAATAGTACCATACTTGTGTGTTTGTTATAACGCTGTTCATGGCAGCTGCTCAACTTTTATCCAAATCTGTTCTGTAGTTTAGCGTGAAAGACTAACATTCACCCATCCTCACAAACTTTTTTATAATAGTTATAGGTACTGGCATTTGTGCAATATATTATTATTCTCCCTCCTTATAAATGAGACATTATCTTAATAATTCATCCTCTTTACAGCCATAACATATTAGACATATCCGTTTCTTTGGACGAGCTAACTTTAAGCGCCATTCACATTCATAATGATACAATAATTATCTTATACTACTACTACTACTACTATACTACTATTTCAGCCGAAAGACGTCCACTGCTGGACATGGGCCTCCCCCGAAGAGGGGTTTTTGCCATAATCGCCACGCTTGGCAGGCGAGTTGGCGATCGCAGGGAGACCGGGGCGCGACTTAACAAAATTTATATTTTCAGTTGTAGCTTCAAAACGCCTAAACATTTTTAAATGATTTTTGTGTCAAATGATGTCCAAACTATTCAATAACCATTTCGTTGGTTTTAATTTGACAAGAAATTGGTACCTTTTTAAAAAAGTCGATTTTACTCAGTAAAGTCAGAAATTAATACTTACCCCGCGATCGGGGTTACAATTAACGGTTCCGAGGTAAGTATTAACAAAAGGGGCAACAATTAACATTGTAAGTATTTTCCTCAATGAATAAAGAAAACGCAAAATTTCATGACATTATATTATTAAGCAATACAATTAACATTAGGCGTAGACACAATATAGTACTTTGTCCCTGCAACAGCGATATAATCTTATAGAGAAAGAAACCCAAACAAAACCTCTCTATATAATAACAAAAATGTCTTATTAACATTTACTTTTACTGTTATAATAATGAAGGAAATGTTAGTTTTCAAAAATCACAATGTTTTCTTAGTGGAACAATAATTAACATTATGCTTAAAAGTTGTAACACTCCGTTAAACAATAATATTTCAGCTAAATCAATGAATAGAAAGAAAAACTCAAAGAAAACCTCTTGGTAGAAGAAAAAAATCAACAAATCTTTAAATATTTTCTAATTAATTTACTGTTAATATTAAGATAACAGTCTTTTAAGTACTTACTTTAATCTAGACTTATGAGTGCTATCAAATAACAATATTTAATCACCTTAAATAAGGTAGCTTAGCCTTCCACGATTCTAACAAGTTCGGGATTTTGTAAAAAAAGCACACCGGTAGGCAATTTTTTTTACTTCCGCAGGTAAAGCCCGAAATAAATACTGGAGCACTTTGATAAATAATCTGCAATTTTTTTCTCCTGCTCAGAAGTGAATATTAACCGGGTCTTTTTGTAGCCTACTTCTACTGGAACTCCTGCTTTCTTCTTTTTCAAAAAATTGAACAGCGAAACGTGACAAATTTGAAATTCTCTGGCTACTTCTCTGTAGTTCCTTTTCTCTATTGTCCATTACCAGCTGACTCGTAGGTCACCAGCGAAGTCATGCGTCGAGTAGTTTTCCGCTTGTAAGTCCTCATGCTGTAACGTTTAAGATAAATAGATATTTAGGTACCGTGTTGAATAAAAGCTCTTTAAAGTTAGGACAGATGGACGGACAGACGGACGGACAGCGTCAGCTTAGTAATAGGGTCCTGTTGAGCACCCTTTGGGTACGGAAACAAAAATAGAATCCAAAGGTATATACTTTTAATACTAACCTCACATACGGGGTAAGAATTAACATGTTAATACTAGCCCCGTATGTTTTGTTAATTTTAGCCTCATAGGTACCATCAGCTCGAACGAAATCTTTCCATATTTTTAACAAAATCCCGTGGACACGATGACCACATCTGTTTACCACCCGTATTGTTTTGTATTTTTTTCTTTCGACCCTTTTTTTAATTAACAAAGACAAGGGATCAGATGCTGGAATGCTATTGGTTAATGAGCGTACATAAGCGCTTCAATAGCGGCCGGATGCTGCAAACAAAAAGAGCCGTATCGGTGGCAAGATTTCGTTCGTTGTCATAGTACCTTTTCAATAAAAAAAAATATAATTACGAAATAGTGTACATTTAGCGTTAGTAAAATTATGTAACATTATTAAGAATAAAACAAGCTACTGCGAAAAAAAAAATATTACGTCGAAATTAAATATTCAACTCGTAAATCAAAAAATCGTAAAGTGAAAAAAGTTAGTTACCTGGCCAAAATAGACGCACAACACAGAACTGACATCCACGGCGCACTGAGCTGGACTTATGGGTCTCAACCTGTAGACCGCTGTCACAGGGACGAATTTTAGAAATCACTAGTGACGTGCTGTTTATAGTTTTTTAGATATTCGCTTGTTAATACCTACCTCTGTTAATTGAAGCCCCGGCCTCCCTACGGTTGTTACAAAAGCACAGAGAACGCTGCTGCCCATTCTCTGGTAAGTCCCTTAGTCGCCTCTTACGACACCCACGGGAAGATATGGGATGGTGCTATTCTTTACGTCCGACACCATACAGAACCATATCTTATAATGAAATACATAATTTATATTAAAAAAAACACGCTATAAACTGACATCATAATAGTCTCGTATTTTTCTCAGCTAACCCTTTCATTTTGATACCCATATCATGGAAATGCATCAAAAATAACAAGTCCAGAATCTTTGACAGTCCACCATCGTCACTTAGTTAACCATGCATTGTCATCCAAATTAAACATGTATGCCAAATTTCAGCGCAATTGGAAACTGTCTGTCAATTTGCCAAATTTCAGCTCAATCGGAAACGGGGAAGTGGGTCAAATTTAACTTCAAAGATTTTTATACATAGTTACTTACAGGTGAAGCTAAAAGTACCTTTAGGCATAAAGGTGTCAAAACCATGTCTCTTCTTTGCTTTTCATACTCTTCATGCATACTCGGCACTTAACGTTAAAGCTTGAACACAAATGCGGTTTGCAATCACAATTGTCACCGTTAATTCGCATACTCGCGATAACATGTCGCTTGTACCTCTGCTATTAAAATAAATAAAATTACATACATTTAAATGCTTACCTAAATCACGTGTTGCATGGACCACTCCGAGAAACATGAAATGGAAAATGAACTTTGGTTTCAAAGAAATAAAAGTTAAAATTGAATGAGAGATGACTGGTGCTGTTAATGTATTTTATTTGTTAAATTATTATTTACTGTGAGCTATTTCTTGGTGCTTTACTGACGTAATCCCTGAATTTCTATAAAGAAGTAGTCTTATCCATCGTATAATTTATTATCCTGCAGATAATTATAATTTATTCATCTGTGATTGTATCTAAGCCACTTACCCTTTTAACCTCGCCTATTAGCAGACCTTTAAGTAAGCATGCCAGTACTTAAGCCGTATCTTGTTTACTCAAATTGGTAGATATTAATAGTTGCAAATTCTCGAGTCATAGCCTTGAACTGGTATTTAGTTATAATATAACCCGTGGAAGCACTTTCTAAGATCAACACGAGAAAGGGTAATTTAACGGTAACTAATAGCACGAGTAATAGTTTACCATTTGTAATTTTCTCAACAGCATTTAATATTTGCATAAGTATAAGCATCATCATTATTATGTTGTTTCTGTTAACAACATTATAAGTATCTACTGAATGCAGAAGAAAATGAGTCTGATATAAAACGATAGAATCTACGAAAAGCTTTGTTTCCAAACATAAGTCCAAAATGTTACGCCGAACATAGCATTTTAGCAACGGAGACAAACACCAAAACCAAACCGTGTTTAAAAATACGAAACGTCGGGAACTCACGTACACTCACCATTGTCAAAACATCTTATATAATTTCACACCGTCATTTTTTTTTGTAGCCGTATTTTTGCAGCGTGTGTGTGGTCGCGAATAAAAACGGCGACTAAATACGGGATAATGCGCACTCGAAACGGCAAAAGCAAATATTTTTCAAACACCTCTGAGTTGAGCGTAATCCTTTGTGACAGTATAATTTCGGTATCGTTGACAATACTTGAAAAAAAAAATAAGGGGAAGAACGAGGACTTTGTTTAACTCAGCGGGATTTCCGATCACTATGTAATTTGTGAATAATTTACAGCTATAAAGGGAGGCGGAGACGCGGCGCATTATTATGTTGTCACCGTATTTAAGAAAGGTGCGTTTGCGTCGCATTTGTTTTGTTGTTGTGCTCTTGATCTCTGACATTGTTTGTCCTTGTAATAGTTTCACTTTAATGTGTATAATAGTTTTATGGCTTCACGGGGATTTGGGATTATGTCTTTCGTAGACTTGAAAATATTTCGTTACTGCACTGCAAGTACGTAGCAATCGATAACGATCGAATCGATACGATTCGATAAATCCGACTTTTCGATTGGTTAAAAACTCATTTTATCGAGAAAACTGTCAGATTTATCGAATCGTATCGAATCGAGTGCTACGTACTTGCACTGCAGAGTTGTTTCTTTGATGATTTTAATTTAGTTTAGGATATTTTATCATTCCTCTGCCTTTATCCCAATTTATTTGGGGTCGGCACCGTATATCTTCTTCTTCCGACTTCTCTACACCATATATCTTCTTTTTCCGACTTCTCTACACCATATATCTTCTTCTTCCGACTTCTCTAAACCATTATATCTTCTTCTACCGATTAGGTACTCGTCAATTTGTGATCTCAACTGTCGCCTTCTTTCTAGCTATATCATCCTTCACACAGTCCATCCATCGTTTCTTTGATATTCCTCTACTTTTATGTTAGTTAGGATATAGTTTAGCTCGAAAAAAAAATTTGCGGCTTAAAGCAAAACTTACAATTTAGTTTCTGAACCACTAAATAGTCTTTTGTGCTCTCTGTCAGCTTTAACATTTGGAATCACACAAGTGAGTTGACGACTCCGGTTTTGATACGCTTGTCAAAAGTCTATAAGCTTCAATACAAAATATTCAATAAACACTTTCGTTGTATGGCTGAGCCCTCAATATCCAACATTTAAAATTGGTATTATCGACACCTGTTCGTAATTAGAACGTATTCAAAATTGCCGAAACGTCAGCCAATCAAAAACGAACAAAATCCGCAACGGATCATTTCAAATTTCGAATCGATGTAATGACGTAATATATGACGGTTGGTAAAGAAACGAGATGCGACGCTCCGGAACGCATACAATTTGTTACCTTTTTAACACGTCATCTATTCCCGAAAACTGACAAAAAAACAAAACATGTGGACCATTATAAACGTGTTTTGTGTTTAAGAAAAGAATCGAGCTTTATGTCATTTTGATACACTCCTCAGGGTCTTTGTGTGGGACTGAATCGAATAGTCTTTTTATTCGTGTGAATTGCGTTGCATCGATTTGGTGTTGAATTGAACCGATTTTTCAAGCTCAGTAGTCGTCCTTTGTTGCTAATGGTTGCCTTTCGTCTTGCCTTTTACATTGACCTTTATAATTACTGCTTTTGCGTCTATTATACGGTACTACGCCTATTAGTGCATCAGTTGGGTTAAATTAAAAGGATACGTTTTAAAAAGATTGGGTGCTAAATTAATCTTTACTTTTCCTTTCATCCAGTTTTTTTATTTTTTTGTACATTTTGGTTTTATAAAAAGTTTTTATTAAAAACCCGTGTTGTACCACCTCAGGTTTTATTCACGCCTTCCTTGTTTTTTTTCTTCGTCATCATCATCATAATTTCAGTCGCAAGACGTCCACTGCTGGACATAGGCCTCCCCCAAGTGTCGTCACATTGACCGGTCCCGTGTAACTTGCATCTGGCGGATTCCCGCAACTTTCACCAGGTCATCGGTCCACCTAGTGGAAGGCCTTCCAACGCAACGTCTTCCGGTTCATGGTTGCCACTCCAGAACTTTTAGGCCCCATCCCCATCGGCCATCCGTTCTGCGAGCAATGTGCCTTGCCCACCAAGAGGACCGAGGTTATAGACGTAGCCCGAAGAATTGCCAAACTTCAGTGGCAGTGTTTTTTTCCGCTACATTTTATTTATAGCTTAACTGAGGGAGTCTAATTCTGAATTTTGAACACTTACGTTAAAAACTGATCCATCTCCGTCTGGGCCTGCTGCTCTCCTGCTGTCTGAGTCACTTGGCATTAAGTGGGTTATGCGCCAATGCCCATACGCCCATGGGCCTCTGACTTGAACCGTGAACTAAAATAAAATTTAACTGGGGCTAATAATTTAGGTAAATTATTCAAGAATTGGTACTCAGAAGTGCTCTTCTAGCATTGGTTGGGCTCCCGATAGAGATACAGGTTAGTGATAGAGGTAAAGCCGCACATGGTGCCACAGGAAAAAGTTCGGAAGTGAAACTAAATCTGAAGAGTCAATAAACATCACAGTTTATAAAAGTCCATCGCTGGAGGTAGGCGTCTCTTAAGTTACGCCACAGCATCCTGTCTTATATCTAGTACATCTAGTCTAACCCAGCCACCTTTTTAAGCTTATTGGTCCATTAAGCATACGTAGGGTCCCAAGATACTACACTACATTTGTCTATACGTGGACTCCACTCCAAGATTTTTTTTGATTTATCAGTCACTTCCCCTTGCTCACACTCTAAGCTGTGCAACTCCAGTTCTTTTCCGGATATTTTTTTATTTTTTTTTTCATTATGGGATATTACAACATGATAACATAAATAACTAAATAATAATGTAGCCCACAGTGCCGTTCACAGATTACCATTAATGACTAAACCTTAAATTGCTAGGAAAAGCTGTTCATGCATGACAGGGTAAACTCATTACAATTACAAAAAAGAAAAAAAAAATCCTACTAATTACTAATTAACATAACTTTAATTAATTAATCTAAGAGCTTAAGTGTCTCATACAAAAGGCTTCGAAACTTTTGCATGGAGCATGTAAATATATCTATGTGTTCGAGTTCTTTATTGTATGACGCTGCCATACGCCGAATTGGTGAACGTTCGCCAGTATTAGATCGGCAGGTACCTGTTGCAAATAGTGTACCTGCACGCACCTGGCGTCTATGGACAGTTCTGGGGACAGCATAACACAGTACATTAATTTTATATAATTATAATTTTATATTTTATTTTGATCTAATCCTATAAAAAACTCCAATCATAGCGCGCTAAGCGACCGGTGTTGCCCACCGTTTAGTGTTCACTTTTCGGCACCAACCTAAGATTAAACACTGACAACTGCTGTTATTAATTTAATTACTAAAACAATAATTACAAAAAACACCAATGATATAAGATGAGTGCTATAAGAAGAGTTCTAAATTCATGAATGTTATCTAAATTATCGCAATTTTTTTTTTCATAGTGATAGCAATTAGGCATAATAGCATCGGTCACATTATGTAATGTTATGTAAAGTACCTATCTTCTTCTGTATCTTAATAAAAGTCTTTTGTTAGAAATTAAAATATGGCTTCATTCACAACACCTGATAAAGCCTTCTAAATTCATGCGCATAATAATGTGACAAGTAACGCCATCTATTAATTTGATGCAGAACTTAATTCAAACTGTAGAAGAATAAAATTTAAAAATTACAGTGCACAAAAGCACTAGCTTTTTGTAGCACTTATTAAATAAAGGCGAAAGACTGGATGTTATTAATGATATAGAAATCACAAGATCTTGGGTCCTCTTTTGCTTTGCAGGGTAACGAGAACTGACTGACTTAATTATAAAAATAAAAACCACTTTTCCAAAAAAAAAATGTATTGTAACAAAATTGTGTAATTGATAAGGACCGAACGAAGGTTCGGTTTCGGTTTCGGTTTCGGCTAGTTTCGGCCATAGTTTCGGTTTCGGCCAATAATTGGCTGAACCTTCGGCCCCGCTGAAACTAGGTCGTTCGTGAATTGTCGCGCATCATTCGGCTAACTTCGAGTGAGCTGAAAATCCTGTTTCGGTCGGACTCTAGTAAATGACCTTTAACTGTCCCGATGGTCTCGTGGTCGAAAGCGCGACTGCTGAGCGTGGGTCCTGGGTTCGAATCCCGGGTCGGGCAAAATTTGATATTGGGTTTTTCCATTACAAATTTCTCAGTAGTAGCCCGGAGTTTGGAAGTTGGCAGTATGATGCCCGCGTGCCTCGGAAAGCACATTAATCCGTTGGAAATGCGCCTGATCTCTCTCCTGTCAAGTTGGATTGCCGTGCCATCAAACTATGAGAGGTAAGGAACAGAACCTGTATCTGCGCACAAACGCTTGGAGGACTAGAGGACATGGAGGACTATTATTATTGTTTTATTTGAGACATGGCATTGGGATTATAATAGTGCAAGTGTCCAAGCCTAGCAGGGGAGGCTGACCTTCTCAACATATTACATTATTATCAGCAGCACTGTCATACTTTTCTGTTAGACATGGAGCTTTCCTAACAATAGGCTAGTTTCCACCGTCAATAAATTGAAAATCTATTTAGTCCGTCAGTTAGAGTATTGGAAAATAATGGACACGTATTTTTTGTTTTTGTAAATCAATGAATATTGACAAAGATAAAATGCATCAAAACTCGAGAGTGGGGGCTCGTGACGTCACAACGCACTAAAAATTATAGAACGGCGTGACGTAATGAGAATTTTAAAAGCGTCGTATTTTCGTCAATTTTGGTTTACGTAGCAAAAGAAAAAATACGTGCCATATATTTTTTGATAATCTAACTGATGGACTAATTAGATTTTTCAGGACACAAGCCTATTGCTGTTTCCGAATTCAACACTCAGTTGTTCAGTTGCTAATACCAAACCTTCTCATTGTAATAATTGTAAATGTAATCTATTAATGATCAATCATTTGCTAGCTGTACTTTGTTGTTGATCTTAATTTAGTTTAAACTTTCCAGTGGTCCAGCTAGTTTCCTTCATCAAAAGACTGGACATTGAGATTGACCGTCGATTCTAAAATGCCTAGAAGAGCAACTAACTGGTTTATGAAGTGCGACTTTTCTATATCACTAACGGCCCATGCCGGAACTTGGACGTAAGCTCGTTGGCATGGTGTATCCTGCCTACCCTAACCGATGGCGCTCAGACTTGCGTCTTTGACTGTAGCTTAAAAGTCCAAACTCAACATTTGCCAATGAGTGATGGAAGGTAGCTTTCTCAATATAAGACTCCGATTGAATGAGCAACATTTTCAGGCATCGGCGATGTTGGCGATAAGTCCGCGGATTAAAATGGGATTGGGTTAGTCACGTTTCAAGGATGAAGCTAGACAGATGGGCGAAGATACACAGTGGGTGCCTGAAGACGGGCGTCGTTACCGAGGCAGGCCCAAGAAACGCTGACGTGATAATCTTGACTCATTCAGATCAAGGACTCATTCCTAACGGATTGGTCGGAGAAGACAATAGATAAAGCAAACTGGAAGGCCATAGGGGAGGCCATTGTCCGGCAGTAGGACTAAATAAACTGATTAAATATAAAAACCCAGTGCATCTTTTTTACTTTATTAGGAGAACTGGCTTACCTTCCATTTATTAAAAACATTTTTTTAAATTGCAAATGCATGATTCATCATCTGCCTAGCCTTTTCCCAAGTTTGTTTGGGGTCGGCTTCCAGTTTTACCGGATGCAGCTGAATACCAGTATTTTACATGGAGCGACTGCCTATCTGACCTCCACAACCCAGTTAGTACCGGGTAATACGATACCCTTTGGTAAGACTGGTTGTCAGACTATTTGGGCCTCTGACTACCTAACGACTGTCAAAGATCTACTAATGACAGCCGGGACCAATGGCTTAACGTGCTTTCCGAGGCACGGAGGAAACTCGGTATGTAATGGGCGGTCACCCATCCAACGACCAACCTAGGCAAGCATGGCTTAACCTAAAGATCGACTCGAGCGGCTGTTATTATTTAGCCACGAGCTGATTATAGTCTGGTTATAGGGTCTCATTGTACTTACCGATACCATCTATAAAAATAGGTCTCTTCATTGCGACTAATCACTGCATCTGTTGTAGATATCTGTGTAGATATTGCACTGAACTGGACCAACCAAATCCAGTTTGTTAGGCAAGTAGGTGTAATCTATATACTGTTGATTCAAATCAAAGGTCCCTAGATTTACCAACATGGTTACCCAAAATATTAACTACTGAACCTTTTCTAAGAATAAAGTGGATAAAGTCATCAAAATGATTCATTTATTTCTGAGAAGCAGCTTACAGGTAGTCTGAAGTTTATTACAAGCTTTTATTTTAGCGACGGAAAGCCAAATCATATTTTAAAAGAACTGTAATTGTATACCCATGATGTCAGGAATGTAGACCTTGATTCATAAAAGCGGACCCTTGTGTAGCCCGGAAATATAATCATTTGAATTGAGATAGGTATGAATCAGGTCACCGACCACGAAGATCATAATGTAGAATCTTAGTCCAGTCGTAAAATAATTTGAAACTTGTAGAAACAATAGGTCAAATAAAAATAAGAATGTTCAAATTCATCAATTTAATTACAATACAATATAACCTAAACAAGATCTTGGATAATACAAATTTTGAGACAGAATCAGAATAATCGTTTTTCAAGATCCCAAAATACAGGAAGACATAACTTTACACAACCTTCATAAACATTTTTACATCAACATCAAGGTGGACGGAATGCACAAATTGACTTAGCTATAATTTATATTTACAAACACAAAATGAGATCAGAAAATTTACAAGAATTAAAGAAAAAAACTACAGCTAAATAATACTAAAACCCAAACATTGTAAGGATATTGCAAGAATTTATTTCTACACAAAAATTGCCACTACCGTACTCATATTTGAGATAGAATCTACAAAATGCTCCTCTAGAGGAAGAAGAAAACATAAAACAAAAAACTTTGAATTTAGAACATAAATAAATTCAGTTTAACGCTAAACGCAATATCTACTCAGCAACACAAATCTTCTCCTAACTATAAAATAGGCACTCGTGGCATGAGTTAAACAGTAAACTAAACCTTAATACTAGAAGGCACCGTTTTAGGAGTAAAAATCAGTCTTTTTGCATTTGCCACTAATAAACGTAACTGCTAATTCTCATCTTCTGTATCTAAGCTGTCGATTGGAAAGTTCGGATTTAGCAATGGACTCTTTCCATTGCTGCCGCTCGGAGATGTGTTCACTGATGATATTCCAACAAGGTTGTGTGTCAGACTGTGTCGTCTTAAGTCACAGTTTCTTCTAAACACTTTCCCACAAGACGAGCAGTTGTAAGGCTTTATGTCAGTGTGTGTCAATAAGTGAGTCTTGAGATTCGACCTTTGGTTGAAACTTCTGCTGCAGACAGGACACTTGTGGGGAGATTCTTCCATGTGTAAGATTTTGTGAACCGCTAGCGTTCTGGACTGACAGAAACCCTTGCCACATTCCAGACACTTGAACGGTTTCTCCTTTGAATGGATGTACCTGAAAGAATGATTTGTTGTTAAAGATTTTTGTCTTTTTACTATTTTATGGGGAAGTTAATATAAACGAGTAATACACACATCAAAAGTGTCTAGGGATCAAGCATTTTTATGCGGATTTCTTGAGATTGAGATGTGGCTTTGTAATAAATTTATGATTTTATAAATTTATATGGATCCTTTTTGGTGCATTTCATAATTTGAATCAGGAACTCTCAATCAAATTCGAGTAAAAGATGAAAATAAGCTGTCAATATTTTCCCTATAAAAACATACAACGCATTGAAGACATTATTAGTGCTACTGTTTCCCTACTACTGATTAAAACCAACGTTATTATGGAGCGGCGACGTCATTTAAGCAGGGAAGAAATGCTCAGAGCCGTGGGAATGATAGAAGCTGGTTCCCGGCAACGTACTGTAGCTTTAGCTCTGAATACAAGTCAGAGTGTTATCAGTCGACTTTGGACACGTTACCGAAGCACTGGTACCGTGGCTGAGCGCCATGGAGGACGGTATCGCTGCACCACACGGAGACAAGACCGATACATTCAAATCTTAACTCGAAGAGCTCCAACAATAACCGCCATGATGTTAGCCGTGAGGCTTCATCACTCTTCAGGGAACTTAATTAGCGACCAAACAGTCAGAAACCGCTTGCATGAAGTGAACCTTCATTCCCGAAGACCGCTACGGGTACCACCTATAGCAATGCACAATCGTAGGATTCGATATCAATGGGCTCTTGAACACAGAAATTGGGCAGAAGAACAATGGCGTTTCGTGTGCTTTTCTGATGAGTCTCGTTTTGGTATGAGACCGGATACAAGACGTATACGACACTGGAGAACCCCTGGACGCCAACAGCGATTAAAATCCTGCCAGGAAGTCCATCCTTATAGTGGTGGAACCATCATGGTATGGGCGGGTATTTGGATCGGCGGAAGAACTGAGTTGATTTGGATCAGAGGCAACCTCAACGCTCAAATTTATGCTGAGACGATTGTATCAGACGTCATCGTTCCTCTACAAGTGCAAATCGGTCCCTTATTTCAGTTAATGCATGATAATGCACGACCGCACACCGCAAGAGTTGTAAGACAGACTCTCGCCGCAGCTAACATCAATGTCCTGCCCTGGCCTGCTCAGTCGCCAGACTTGAACCCGATTGAGCATGCATGGGATATGCTACAGAGAAGAGCTCTGCCGAATATGGAGGGTATCCAGTCGCAAGAAGACCTTTTTTTGTTGTTGCAACGAACATGGGCGGCCATTCCACAGCGTGATTTGGATGAACTCATTTTGAGTATGCCAAACCGATGTTCTTGTGTTGTTAGTGTTCGCGGTAGAAACACGGATTATTAATTGTTTAAGTTACCCAATAAAATTTTAAAGAAAACTGTGTTTTCAGTCATTTTTTCGAACTTTAATGTTAGTGGTTCAAATGTCAAAAATCCCTTTATTAGGAAAATGGCAAATTTCTTTATTAATGCAAAGGTGACTTGGTTTATCGTTACTGTGACTAACGAAAACACTTTATTTGATGAATCCTTAAAGAAAATTTTAATTAATATCAATCAGGAGAAAAGTTATTGCAAAAATATATGTTGATCCCTAGATACTTTTGATGTGTGTAGTTTTCACCGTTTAACAGCCAATATACAACAACGCAATGTATAAAAGAATACTATAATTGATGTGCTGTTAATATTCTTAGAAAACATCGTTTCTTTTGCTCGAAAGTAGTAAAATGTATCTGCAACAAAGTTACTAGAAAGATTTATAGAAATTCTCAAAGCTACGTTTACTTATTGTTCGAACTGTAGACATTGAATACTTAGGGGAACTAAGTACTGTACTATGTTTATAAATCTATCCAACGGCCTATTAAAGTCAGTTGAGTTAGTTTACTACAGAAGATTTTTACGAAGAGTGACTGCTGTTACACTTGCTGTAGACAAATGACACATTTGGGAGTAGGTATGTGAACTTTAATGGGCAACGGATGCAATATTTGTCCAGTTATTTTTTTCTCCTTCGTCTAAATAGTGTACTCATGTATCTACAACGTTGTTAAGATGAGTTGAGCTCAATACATCATGTCTGTAGGCGCCGAAACATTCGCACTCGTGTTCTGCGCACCTTGTAGAAGCAGCCGGGAAGCAAACAAGAGCCCCAGGGTTATTGGTAATAAATTTCAGTTCTCTCTCAGCTTTATTTCCAATATCATTAATTTACACCCTTACTTTAAATTTGCAAAACACCATCGAAACAAACGAGGTGAATTTATTCGATCCCAAGACTTAAACGGCCAAATTTATCCGTACAAAAACACTTTTAGAGAAACCATAAATTACTTATTATTGGATTTACACCCAGTAAAAACAGTATATAATTACGTGGACGTAAGTTTTAATTATAATAAAACATATGGTTTATATTTCTCACAAATGTTGATAGCAACTGATTTCAAATTAAATTTACTATACAACGTATAATTAACACACCGGGTAACGTGTAATCAATAATAACGCAGCACGAGGGACCAGCGATCGAGTGTACAATTCGAGAAAATTATCTCCGTATCGTATAAACAAACAGACTCGAGGCAAGAAAATTACGAGCCGTTCAAAGTAACGTAATACATGTAATAATCGTTGGGATTAGTTAGATCGGTGACGATAAAGCTGAGTTACAAGATGATGAATGAAATAATAATTTCAATATTAAAACACGCGATGATGATGGTGATTAAGACGGGCCGGGCGCGCGTGCAGTCGAGCGTACCGTGACAGCGGCGCGGGCGCCGCGTTAGGCCTAACTCGAACCAACGCGACAACACTGATTAATTAAGCTCGCAATGCAGACCGATGGTCTATGAAATTCACATTCTCCGCACTAATTATTGATACTAATGAAAATAAACCGTGCATGAATAAGAAAATTAGGACCGCAAAAATCGACGTTCAAGTGACTAAACAAGCTACAAATTAATTTAAGTCCATTATCCTTTCAATCTACACAAAAAAAATCTCAACATCTCGAACATCGAAACTTGATTTTGTATGCGGAGAATATTTACCGAGGTTTTTTTTATTTTTTTTGTCATCCATATTAATCCTCACGTCAGGATCACCACGTGCTTTGTTAAAACCCGTCGAAGGCCCGCTCCGGTCCATTATAATGTATCGTGTCAACGGACATCGATTGAACATCGACAGGCCGGGCCGAGCCGGGCTCGGGTTAACCCTCCGGCGTCTACACGAAATTTATTTTATTGCCACAGAGATACGGTGATTTGGGAGGAAATCGCCGAGAGACAGGTGTAAAAATTCAACACCTTTAGTTCTTTTTGGGTGGGGATCTCGAGGAGATAAGTGAAGAAATAGATTGAGAGTTGTTGTAACACTATTATCATATTTATTGTGTTCGAGATCCGTGATGTTTGGAATTCGAATTCTTGTAACGGTCACTAACATCTTATTCGAGTGCATTGTAGAGACGTTTTAAAAGGATAAATATTTTGATATGAAAAAAGATATGCTCAGAGATTTATATGGAATGCAAAGGAGTCGGGAAGAAAACAAAATGAAAAGCCAAAATTAAAACATCGTCTCTCGTGGGATTAGCGGCGGTTTTGTGAAATAATTTACGAGCGTGACGAAAGAGTTGTCGATACCATCTGCTCGGTCCATACTTAACCCTTTTTGTTTTAAAATATTTTTATTCGTTCCCCACCATTATTCAAAAGTTTCTCATAATGTTTCGCGTTGAAACCCGACGACCAAAATCTTTTATTGATATCGAAAAATGAGTATCGTGAACCTTAAAATGTTTCTCGACACGGTTATAAGATTGTTTTATCTTATTTGAGAGCTCCGCCACGGGGTACTTTTGTAGTAGAAAACATAAATGGACCTTAGTTTTATCTAAGGAGACAAGCCTTAAAAAACTGCTTCAGAAATCAACAGGTGTTTGATTACAACATAAAACGTTAAAGCTTAATGAAACATAAATCATGGATAAGATGTGGCTTAGATTTTATTGATTCATTAGTAGTTGTCGTTTCCATTAAGTGGAACCCCTTGAAGACACGTATAAATTCAAAATTATGAGCTTGAAAGAGCTTGACTTTTAATGAGAAGATAATGCAATATATTACTCAAATTGACTTCATTATCTTTAATAGTTATTCATGATAGAAACACTAAAACAAATCAATATTATTTTACCTGTGATCTCTGAGGTGATCTTGCCGTCGGAAAGCTTTCCCGCAAATGTCACATGAGTATGGTCGTTCATCTGTGTGTGTCCTTTCATGAATAAGTAAGTTGTATGACTTCGTAAATTGTCGGTTACAGAATTTGCAAATAAACTGTTTCTTCGTTCTAGGCCCACTTCCTCCTGTCTTCTGTTTATTAGATACACTGCTGCCTGTCGATGACGTCGAACTGTTCGTTGATTTTGAAGAGTTTGAAGCTTGTGGAGACAACGGGGCTTGTGATGGACTTCCATTCATTTGTTGTTGATACATTGCGTTCATAAGAAGACTGGGGTATCCATTATCTAGATTCTGTGACGAACTATATCCATAACCTTTTGATGTTGATTCCAAGTGCTGTTCCAATGTGAATTCATCTTCATTATCTAAGAGGGCCAAGTCTTCTTCTACTTCTTCAGACAAGTCAACGTCTTCTGCTGCAATGGCGTCTGATAGCGGGTATTCTTCGGGTGTCTTCGGTGAGAATTCTTTAGACGTATCCGACGCATCTATTTCACTTATTTTTGCACTTGCCGTCGCTATCCTCAGAATATCTTGTTTAGATGATGAACTATTTTCTGATGTATTTGGCTGAGTTGTGTTGTTTACCGAAGATACAGATGTCAAACGTTGTAGAGTCAAATAAGATTCCAAAGCTTGTAAATTCAACGCGGCTGCGGCCGCGGAGTTTGACGGTAACAACGCCGCTTGCTGCAGTGAGTTCATCATTGCATTTTGAAGAGATATTACTACTCCTTGTAGCGATCTTTGAAGCATGTTTTCTTGTAATAATGCGGCTGATGCAATTGATAAGTTAATGTTTGTAGATGGAGAAGAACTAGGGCTCTTACTTGCGTTTGTTTTCGTGTCCGAATGCGGCGACGGTGGGTCAGCAGCCAACAAACCGTTCATGTCTGTTGTTGTCTTGGTGTCTTGTATCTGCAAGTTGTTTTTCAGCTTGATGATGGCGCTTTCCAACGAGTTTAACGTAGATTTGCTGGACCTCGACGAACTTTGTTCTTGCATTGTGAAACTTTATCAATGTGGGGTCGATATTATCTGCCGACTTCCACTGATATAATGTGCACGTGTTATGAGGGGGGCGCGGCGGGGGAGGTATCGCGTGCGCGTGCGCTGTACGAAAGGCACGCTTCGTGGTGCGGCGTGCGAGGCGGCTGTGAGGCGCGGCGCGACTGAGCCGCCGGGCAGCCGGCGACCGCCCCGCCCCCACCTCGTCCCTCGCCTGTCTTCCCGCCTCACAAAAGCTCTCTATTTTAGGCAACTCTTTGTACGCAGTAATGGTCACCTCACGCTGCCCTAACGACAGACACGTCCATGAGAAAACGTTGCGCCAGATTTGTTGTAACCCCTTTCAAGTGTAATGAGATTCTGAATGGAATCGTTCGGGCTATGGGAAAACAATGTGATGCGGCGATCGCTTCGCTTGTTTTGTCAGTGGGTCACGCGCATCGGTAAAGGGATAATTGAGTGAAGTGGCGTACTATACGGTTCGGAAAAAATCACCTGTACTTAATATTTTGTTTATTATTGGGGCCGCAAACAAATGCAATTAAGAAATAGATCAGGGACATTAGTATGTCATTTGTTTCTTGCTTTAATGAAGCTGTTTCAAAACTTCTATAGAGATGTTGTCTTACCACATTTAGACATTCCACATATTATATCTGAATTCAGCGCTAATTTCAAAATAGCCCGTAAATTAGACGGTCCTATTATTAAGATTTAATGTGTTAATAAGCGTTTAAAATATAATAGCATAGAATTACCACCGTAATTCATGACGTCGGATTTATTGAACATCATTTTATTGTCACTTCGTTTACACTTAATTTTATTTTATTATTATTTTATTTTATTTTATGATCCCTTTATGAATCATGTCTAAGTCTGTAACTATCATTGCTAAAATATATTTATCATACATAAGGAGCTATAAAATATTTATCAGACATTTAAGCTTAATCGTATAATGAGGTACTAAATCTGTTTTAAGACCGAATTAAGGTTTTAGAAATTTATGCTTGATGTTTAAAGTCATTAGTGGTTTTAAGGACTTTTGTAATTACCGAAATGTTTCTTTATTTTACCACTTTTTGATGTTTACGTAAACAAATAAATCAGCTTGCAACAATGTCTAATTGAAGGCTACAAAATTTTCAGAGGGTGAAGTATCTTAATGTTATCACAAAAAAACTTAATTAATTTAAGGCTCAACAAAATTCTATCAAAATAAAAGCTATTATTAATATTCTTGTTCTTCTTTCAATCCTTTGTAATAAAATTGTCCTTGTAAAACTGAACTCGTTTGCATATCAAAATAACTTCTTCATTAATAGTACAGCTCAGCTCTGTTTTAAAATAATTACGGTCAAGGAGATCTTCCCGAAACCGAAGTCAAGAAAGTCAAAAGTGAAAAGGGGAAAATTGGATGTATGAAAAGTTAATAATATACGAGTAGTCGTATGCGTATACAATTACAAAAACTTTATATTAACATAAATATAACTACCAAAAATGTTTGACATTGGCCCCAAATTAGGCAAAGCCTTCTTGGACACCAAACGGGGGTTTACAATTTTATTGGAAAAAATAAAATATATTCGGTGGCGAAAACATATGAAGATTTTTTTTTTCTGTAACTACCCAATGGAGTTAGTTAAATTTCTTTCGATAATAGAATGCATTTAGTCCACGGGCATATACGTATGCCCTGGCAAAAGATAATTAATATTTTGTCGTAAAACCTACTAGTTATGATACTGTTTGTTAGGTTTTATTGTCTTTTTCTAATGTCGATAAAAAGATTCAAGTTTGAATTCTGAACTACTAGTTTGAAGTTTAAAATATAGCAACCATCGTACACGTTTACTTAGTTTTTATTTCGCTATGTCCACTATATTTAGAATCTTCAGATTACAATTACAACATATTTTCGCATATTTGTAGACACCTTTTGATACTACTATGCGACATTTCTGCCTTGGACACGAATCACAATACAAATGTCAGTTCTTTATGGTTGTACTACGTGCGTCTTCCTTTGCAATATACTTAGCAAGAATGGTGGATACTTCGTTTCCACCACGCTTGTCTTGTGTTGATTCGTAGAATGTTAAGGTATATACTGGTGGTATTCTAGTGTAATAAAGCAATTCCCCTAAGGGGTATTTAACACCTTTTGCAAGACAAATGTTGCACAATGTATCGTGCTTCTTGGTGAACTATGAAACGACCGTAAGTATTTTCTATATCCTTCAATATCTTTTCTCGGAACATGAAATTCTCCTCAAAAGTAACTCTGTCAAAAGCAAATTCTTGAAAACCTTTTTTCCAAACATTTAATTTCCTCGCCTTTCCGTACTTTCTTTGTGTATAAGTTACTAAGTTACTTAAGTTCTGTCTCTCTCTCTGTCTGTCGGTTCCTGCTAATCTCCGAAACGGCTGGACCGATTTTGACGGGGTTTAACTGGCAGATAGCTGATATTTCAGGTAGTAACTTAGACTACTTTTATTTAGAAATGAAGATTAGGGTACCTTGCAAATAAATCCTTGAAATTGTGTAACGGTTAGGGCTCAGCCGGTAAATAAAACTCGGAAGAGTAAATTTAACAAAAATATAATTATTAAAAAAATAAAATTAAATGCAGGTAGACTTATAATCACACCAGTAGACGACTGGCGTGGGTTCTCAATATCGAGCTCGTGTTGGGTTCTAGACCGCCTAAAGAAAACCACTATCCTGAAGGTTCCAGAAGAACGTAGGAGATAAATAGAAGCCAGGTAGGTAGGTCGGTCGTTACAATTGTTAAGAAAATCCGATTCGGTTAGGAAAGTTAATATTTTATAATAATTTCAATCGGACGAAGGTCACAGGCGAACCCGAAAGGCACTTGTTATCCCCAACATTGCGATTTTTTTTTCTAGGTATACCTGGGAACCTTCGAGTTACGGAGATATTGGGGGTCAAAGTTCCAACTTTTTTACAAGTTTTTTGTTTTAATTGTAAGATTTTTCAACACCTCCACGATCCCCGTACTACGAGTATTCAATCCATCCATTAGCACAATGTTAATTATGTCAATTACATTGAGTTTTACCATAAAAATTGATATATCGGCCAAAAAAAAAGTCGTTTCCCAGCGATTATTTTTGAGTAAAGTTACATTTGATGTACGTTTGTGTGTTGTGTATTGATGTGTAGAGTGCTACACTGAAAAAAGTATTTTACAGAACTAGTTGAGTTAATTGACAAATAGCCAAACTTTGTTAAATAACAAACGAATTTCATTTATTTATTGATCAACAGCTTTTGTTGCATTTTACAAAAATATTTTAGTTATTTGAGTTGGATAAAGGCAACTAAAGTTTATGTTATCTAATGCAAAATTCGGTTTCGGCACTTTGCAACCTAATATGTTTTGCTATAATATAACACACTTGTGACTTTAAAGTTGACCCAACTAAAATTATTTTTTTAACGACTAAGTTGCTATTTTACAACTCTGTTATTAGTTTGTTTCCAGCTGTAAAGTATTGTTGAGATTTGTGTTGTAAAGTTACTACAAATAAACAAAAAAATTGACTGAGACCAACTAATGTTGACTATGTTGGTTTTAAAATATTTTTAGTCATCAATGACACAGCAATACAGTAGGTGGTGAGTAAAGTTATGCTGCGCGTAACAAAACGTTTTGTTCCCGCTCACTGACAGTTGTGTAAAATCAAACCTAACTGAACCTGTAGAAACCTGTTCTTCTCGTGTTGAGGCGAGTCGAGGCGAGCGAGAACGCCGGCGCGTCGCATGGTTTTGCATTGTATTTTGTTAGTTCTGGTTGTTTTGCATGAATATATCAAGCAACATCAAGAAAATTTCAAAAATGGAGCTGCCGCCGGCAGACATACACAAGACATACAAGCGGCGGAAAGTAGAAAAGCAAACACCATACTACTATACATCAGGGTGTCACACAAGGCGACTGATTTTAAGGTTCGTAGGCCAGGAAACGGGCAGCAGCGTTTTCTACCCGGTATCTATCACCACTACGGTCTCCAACCCACCTGGCAAACATGGAGATTATTACAATACCCTCCAGTATTGGAGAAGGCTTTTGTTCAGCAATGGACTGTTACGACTTACGAGCTGTTGTCTGACTTCTGACTCTTCAACCTACTGAGTGAACCTTAAAGCCCTTTAAGCAGGTCTTTCTCTTTCCTAGTGTATGATATTATTAACTGCATACCTACCGCACCTACATAACCTAGGGCTTGTCCTCTCTCAACCAACTTTCAATTTTTTTTAGAAAAGTGCCTTGGGCCTACTAAACAAGCTGAATAACCCACTTAGATGTGGAGACAATAATAAACTTAATATTCATGTGACCAATTTTACCAATATTTTATGTGGTTACCTATAATAAGTATCTGCTTTTGTATGTAACAATTTTCATTAATATTTCAGAAGAGTCTATTGATGTGGAAACCCTCCAAATGTTGTCAGAGGCTGACCTGAAAGACTTAGTGCCAATTATTGGACACCGGGCTAAGCTGACCGCACAAATCAAACTTTTGACCAACATAATGTCAAATGCTTTTGAGAACACTGTAAGTAATAATAACAATATTTAATAATTAAGTATTAACAATTTAAATAATAACACAAGAATTTTTAATTTTACCTACCTATTTAGTCATTTATAATTACAATAAAATATTTAATAACTGTCATTTAAGAAACAATTATTAATTCATGTATGTATGTTAGTATTGATTACTTTTTAATTTCATTGCTGTCTCTGTGGTCTAGTGGTTTGGGGCTCCGGCCCCTGATCCAGAGGTTATGGAATCGAATCCCATGGAAAATACTTAGTGCATGAAAGTCACTTTGTGAAGTTGTTCCCAGTTTGATTAATATATATAATAATGCAGGCCGAACCATCTAATCCAGTGTTGTCGTCTATTAAGTAAGATGATCCTGTGCTTTGGAGGGCATTTTCAGCCATCAGTCCCTGTCACTGTCTCTGACAGTGGTCGTTATACAAAACCATGTTAGAGGTTGATCAGGTTATTATTTTATATTTCAGTGTCACACTACTCCGGACTCAAACAACAAAATAATGCTGTATACAGTGGAAGACTTGCCAGTTGAAACATTCCCAACTAGTGGGAATGATCGAATTTTTAATATTATTTTAGTATGTCTAGCTAAGTTTGGCTAGTGCTAGCTCATTGTCTGAATTTGTGATAATTATTAATATGTAAGTTCCTACTAAAATTAATTGATTTGATACTTAATAAATAAGTATAATTATAACAAATAAAGTTATTTTTCTTATTCTACGAGTATGTAGGGATCTCAAGTTTGTAGCCGAAATTAGTACCATATATGAGCATTTTTAGTAGGTAAGATTTGGGGAAGGATATATCTTGCTAAAACTTCTTATAAGTAGGTACCTACATATATTAGTTTCGGCTATAGGCTGAAAGCTTATAAGCAAAAAAAAATGTTAAGGCTGATGCTCCAGGGTAGCCCGCGAAATTCAAATTTTCTTACGTTTTTTGTAATTTGTAGGCCAGTGCTAGGTTGTATGTTGATTAAAATATTGTTCGCAATGTAATTACAGAATTATAATCAACAAAATCATCAATACAACCCTCAAAGTTCATAAAGGTCGAGGAACGATTTTTTCAACGTCAAAAGTAATTGTGAACCTGAATTTGGAGGATTGTATTGATGCTTTTGATTATTATAATTCTGTAACTACATACGTCTTACAATCGCGAACAATATTTTAATCAACGTACAACCTAGCATTGGCCTGCAAATTGCAAAAGACGTAAGAAAATTTGATTTCGCGGGCTGATCGGAGCATTCACCTTAAAAAAGTAACTAAAAAGTTATGTTACTTTTAACCGGAAAGTTCAGTTACAGATAACAATTCTGTACTGTTGCAAGTAATATGAGGGGCAGCTATAAATTATTCAACAAGTTCATTTACAGATAACAAAATAGTTTGGTTACAATAATATTTTAGTGATGTAACTAATTACTGAACAATACCAAACCCATGTCCAAGTTTTAACCAAACAGTTTTGTACGCGCTAGCAATAAAACGTAACTATTTTTACACAACACTTTTGTTCATAATACACTTATTAAGTTATTTAATCTAGAACACTTTGGTACAACGTGAATTATACATTTGTTAGGAAGTTATCATTTTTGTCGAGCCACTAATAACATAACTACTAATAACAAAACTGAATTTGTCTATTAAGAACTATAGTTATGTAGTCACTATTTTTTTGTAATAGGTTACTCAATTGTTTGTTATTTGTTACTCAAAACTTTTTTCAGTGTAGGTGTCAACAAAGCACTCTGTACTTTGTATGGGTCCGTTTACACCCGTATGTAAATTACTTAGCAAGTGCTGTTCAATATGAAGTCCTATTCCATTGATGAAGTTATAATTGTACTGTTAATGAGTAATGAGCTAATAATATTACTAACCATGAACAAATTGTAATGTAGATTTATTATTACACACATACAAAAGTAATAAGGTTCCAATCGAACAATGAAACCGCTCCTTTGAGAACTGCCGACGTAGCTGTCACTGTGTTAAGATTTCTTGAAGTCAAGTTAGGAAACTGCACTTTTGGAAATATTGCTTAGTAATTTATGAGTCGGTGGTGTTCTAAAGTTGGTAATAAGTATGTGGACGAGGAAGATGATACAGGATGGCACCAAGTCTTGGATTAGTATCTTCTTTTTGATTTGGCAAAAAGTATTGCGAGATTGTGGCGGAAAATAAAGGAAAACTGTTGCTCAGCTGAGGAACAATACGGACTAGTTAAATTACGATGTATTTTTCTGCAGATTTTCATTCTACATCAAACTTGGCTGTGTTTTATTACTTTGCCATCCAAAGCCCTAGTTTATGCCAATGATGTGTTAGAGTCAGCATCTTGTCAAACTGGATGCGTCTAAACATCACCGTTTTTGTTAGAAGTCACTGCCGTTGACAATTGTATGAAATGTGATGGTAATGGCTAGAAAAGCACCGATGATATTATTATATGTTGCATATACCTCAAATATATTGGGAGAATGATTGACTACAGTTGACAAAATGATAACGCATCCAAAAACTAACCGACAATAAGTCCACGGACGCTTTTACAGTAACTTATAGTCTGCTTGTAGCAGACTACCCACTGGATGTTATTGATGAGGAAACAGTCAAAAGTAAAGCAAAGCTTAACAAAACAAAATAAAGCAAAGGTCCATCTACACTTACAAACGTTACTTAACTTACAGTCTTGTCTATCACTTCACTTGCTATTGCACAAACGGACAATACTATCGAACCATCGTCATGGGTACTGCTCACAAACAAAGCCCCATGCTCCAATAGAGCGTTGCAATTGCAACAATTGACATGAGAAAATGGGAAGTACGGTTTATTGCAATAAAAGATTGGGATGTGCACATGTAGGTTTGTTTTTTTTGTATAGGGAAAAGTGCTTGTGTGAAAGATGATACTAATAAAGAAAAGATGGATGGATTATGTGAGGAATGATATGAAAGAGAAAGGAGTAAATGATGCCGTGACGTCGACAGGGGAGAATGGAAGAAGTAGACGTGTTCCGCTGACCCCAAAGAAGGGCAGGAAAATGTCAATGAAGATTCTACTGCTAGAGAGGGTGAATACTAAGAAAACAGCTAATAGCATCTATAGATAAAAGAAAAAGACGTGCTGCGCTAGGCACAAATAAACTGGAATGAGGACACGAAACGATGAGAACAGTTCTTCAGAGCATACGCATAATGAGCTTATAATGTTTTGGAGATTTGGAAGACACCTACACCTAGCACCTACAACACCTAGGGTGGCTATAGGTTGAAGAGAGAGAGAGAATGTTTCAACTGCTGGAACAAATGCCTCTCTATAAAACGATATGATGCACCACGTCTAGAACCAAACTCTCACTTTTTAATTTTTGCAGCATTGTAAGATACTTGAAATAGAGTCCGCTATTACAATGATTTGACGTCAATCAGAGGAGAGAGCTAAAGCGAAGTTAGTTGACTTGGTCAGACTTTCAACTGCTGAAAAATATCCTACATTAAAGCGGCTACTCAATGACGTTATCCTTCCACCTCCGCCAACTTTACTTAATGACACAAGTCAAAAACAAATCTCATGAAGATGTACAAGCAACCAAAGCACGAGATAATCCAGTTCACGACACGTGTCGTACCACGTACGTTAATTCGCGATAGCCTGCGCACGAGTTGGTTCTCACGCCGCTGCCGCCCGGGGGCAGAGCGAGCTCACGACTTACTGCAGATATAAAATTAATTTATCTATAAGTAATACGTCCATGTACTTAGATTATGAGACGGGAAATGTTTTGAGAGAATTTTACTTGTGTAGGCGGCTTCGGAATGGAGATTTGAGGTTTTTTGTGTGTGAGAGACCGCCCGTTATGACCGACAAAAGTTTAGTTTAGCTTTTGATATGAAATTCGTCGCTGGATTAGCAGTATCTACACTGTTTTAAGCTTTCACGGTTCATTACTATACTTAAAATGTCACTTACGGGATATCTTCCGTGATTATTGAATTTTTTTGATCTCCCGATATTTCGACGCTGTTGCAAGCGCGTGCATGATCGCGAGTTAACTGGAGAAAGCGGGTGGATGGAAAAAAATTGTTAGGAGCAGACAAATCTGTCTACCCCCTTTCTTTGTCTGCTGCTAAGCGCACTACTGGAACTCGACACTAAGTCACGGCAAAACACACTCACATATCACTAGGTTTTGTGGAGTCCTTATTATGTTGCTGGCTGCTACTTTTAAGCATACTCAATACTGGATTCCACGTACTTGACAATTTGAAGCCATCTTCTCGATTGAAATTTTTGTGTTTTCTTATTTCAATTGCTTCTCTGCGTCAAACAGCAGCGAAAGCAACAGCGTCGAAATATCGGGAGCTCAAAAATAATTCAATAATCACGGAAGATATCCCGTAAGTGACATTTCAAGTAGCAGTACCTATCTATGTATTGTACCTTTAGTGAAAGATTGTTCTCTTACAACAGAGATTCATTTTATTGCATTACGGACCATGCTTACTCATTATAGTACTAGCAAGTTAATTTGTCTATCAATGTTCTTTTCTGAGCTTAAGTCACTAGTAGCTAAGGGCTTATAAAGTAAAAAGTGAGTCACCTATTCTACATTGCCTTTCGATGGGATTGAAATGCTTTCAGCTCCTATGCTTTCTTAGCTTATACCTTAGGTCAAAATGTATGGAACAGCTGTTTTTAGGGTTCCGTACCTCAAAAGGAAAAAACGGAACCTTTATAAGATCACTTTCTTGTCCGTCTGTCCGTTTGTCACCACCGATTTTCCCACGAACGGGTGGACTCAGCAAGTTGAAATTTATACCAGATATTGAAGTCACTAGTCTCTATTAGGTGTATAAAAATCAAGGTCCTGAGTCAGCACTATAAAAAGATATGGGCAAATTTAGAATTTCGCGAAAACTTGTTAGTACCAAAATTTACCTTAATTTTCAACTTTTTTCTTTTCCCTTTACTTGTATTTTAGAATTAGCGATGAATTTCTATGTGGTTTCTGAATGTACTGATTACGTGGTCAGTGTTTATGCGTCGATGTCTCTTCCATCCTGTATGTCAATCATAAACAGTTTTGACATTTACATCGTAGTTGTCGATCATAAAATGCCACACCAAATGCCCTCTGGTCTGGAGTACCCCACTGGTGATGACTGCAGATCTGTCATTGTTATCCTGCTCAAATTGTTTTGAAAATGCACATTGCTATTTTAAAATTTCATTATGATGGCTTTATTCACTAAACTTATATGGTCACTTACGGGATATCTTCCGTGATTGTTCATTGAGTTTCCGATATTTGAAAGTGACAATTTAGTTTTAAACCGTGAAAGCTTAAAACAGTGTTTGACTTTATTCACGTTGCAATAAGACCCAAAGTTGAAGCAGACGTCGTTTAAGAGTGATTTGACCATAATCCATTGGTGTCAGGGAACAAGGAGTGTGTTGATGCATGAATATTACAGATTAGAATTCAGCAGGATCAATGAGGATGATTGAGACATGGGTCTCTATTTGAATCAAATTATTCTATACAATAAATTATTTGAGAAATCAACTCCAGTTTCTTCTGTCGTATAAATACTAATGTTATCATAATATTCACATATGTAGATGTGTATCTATACCTCTTAATGTTTACTCCGATCTTACTGATCTTGATATCTCAACTAATTCTCGTTCCAACACACTCTCGCTTTCACTCACATAATAATCCAAGCCATTCCTCATACGTCATTATTAATTTGTATAACTCCCTACGAACTTTACCGACTGTGACAGCTCGAAACCATAACAATTTTTCACCTTAAAATTTAATAGGAAAACTAATACGGCCATAAACTTACTTAGAAGCGGGACATTACTCAATATCAATAACTTAATTTCCTGCGCCATCAATCTTTAGATTGGACTGATATCAAGTTGAGTTTATCACAATTTTATTACCACATATGTCACTCCCACCGAAACTAAAACAATGTGGTCACACTAGTTTATATATTGTGTTGGTACTTTGGCTTTCTCCACGCTATCTTGTGATTTACCGACTCGCCAAACGTGTCTGGCACTTTTCGGTGGATTTTAGTTGAATTAGGTACTATCCATAAATTATTGCGATCGATTTGGTCGCCCTATGTTGTAGGTTACTTAAGATGGCGGTAACTGTTTATTTTCTTTCCTTAATTGTAAATATTAGGTTGAGAAATATTATAAATGGTTAGTGACCTTTTGAGACCTTTTAATATTGCTTTTTGCCTAATATTTAATTCCAAATGCTTAAGAAAACGATAAAGTATCTGTAAGTAGATTATTTTGATATTTAATTAAAACACATTTTATTTTAATCAGACGCTTGAACGTGTTAATTAATATGTATTAATTTTCTTCCAAATGGCTGCTACTTTAAAATGATAGCATTAATTTATTTCTGTATTTTGAGTACCTACAGCACGACGAGATGTCGTGAGACAGACTCCAATATTATCCGGATTAACATAATGCATATCATTCAAATACGACATATGTATATTCCTCTTCACTTCTAAATAAAATCAACGATGGAACCCATTACCGAAACCATAACAGACATAAAGCCATTACATGTTCCATGCCCTCATATGGACTCATTGACACCATTTCACTTCGGTACTTAAAGGTAAATTATTATCAGGTCACAGGTCGAACCCCGTATAGGTCGTTATGATAGTTTGATGATGATAAAACAGCCACAGTGTTGATTGAGTTAGACTGTACAGTTGAAGTTATTACGTTTTATATGTATGTGTTTATTAGATGTGAAGGTCTGACAGTGTAACAGAAGGTAGGTAACGGAACGAGCTAATGAATATGTAGATGGAGGATAGGGGAAATTGGTTTTGCTAGCATATGGAATAGGGTAACTTGCCGTTTGATAATGGAGCTTTTGTTTTATCAAAGAAAATACACCTCCACACGCAACCAACACTATCAACACCTCTGCCTTACCCTTCAAGGATTACAGCCGTGATGATATGTTATGTTTGTAAACACGAAGTCTTTGGTTGAGGTCTATATGGGCTTTGATTATGATCCATCTACTACGGAGACATATGTGGCCGAACTAAAAGTACCTATCTAAAAAAGGTTATTTTTTTAGTGTACTAACCTTTTCTATCATTTTATACAAAGCACCAGCTAACTGGTCTTCACAATCAAGGAGATATTCTTCTCCTTCGTCGAGCCGATGATTCCCTTTATTATTTAAGTCAAAATTGTTTCGACCATATTAATGGCGTTGGTTGTGACTTCGGACAGATCAAGGAGATTAGATAAAATGAGTATTAATTTTACCACCACTACGTAATTTTCATTTTCCGTTTCTGACTACCAGCAATCACTGTCAAGCATAAACACCACACCACACAACTCAGGTATTCTTTGAAGCTCATACTCCAAGACGTACCTCACTTCATTCATTATCTAATCACGATTCACCTTTACACCATCAGTTCGCCATAAAACCTCCTCCTTCAAACACGATGGGCTAACAGCGTGTAATAGTCGCCATACTTCACAGATACCGTCCAAAATTATCCGTTTAATCATAACGAGCCCGCCATTATTGCCCACGTTGCTTGATAGACCTCTATGTGTGATATTGTGGTGTTTTGTGTGGTGGTTTAAGTGAAAAGGGTTCCTCTAACCGGCTGGTTGAGAGAGTAAAAAGTGCCTTTTGGGCTAAATTTAAGCTCAAGTAATCACCATCGTCTCATATTTTACCGAAATTGTCCGAGGTTATGTATTCCCTGAAAATCTGACGTTTTTGAATGTCCGCAAACTTAAGCCAATAGTTTCGCGCGTCGTGACTGTACTACTGTACGTCACGTAACCATCCAATCATTGCATAAATCAATAAATGTTCCTTCCATTTAAAGTACTCCATGGCGCCTAACTTGTGGATGACTTACCCCTGTTCTGTTTATCTATCTTCGTCTCAGCCTCATCAAGCAGCTACCCTAGACTTGTGCAGATCACATAATCACTGCAGTAGATGCCTGACCGTGGCAAATTGTCCAATTCATTCAATGTAAAGCACATCAGCATTTCTGGGTCTCCGCTGGAAATGCCTCTCCAAAGCGTCGTCAAATCAACCGGTCCCTCACTTCACGTAAAAACACGTTCTCTCTTATAACTTCCACCAAACAACGGTTATGCAACGCGTGGCATCGTGCGTGACCGCGGCGTCGCCCACACCGCGCACGCGCGTATACAATTTGCATTCAGATACGAAGCCCAAGCTTACAGTTGTTGAGTACAGAGCTATCTCTATACTCTGTAACTGTTCGAAATTGATTGCTGATTGTAATGTGGGGTGTCCAATCCTACGTGCAATTAAGAAAGGCGCTGGATGATAGCTGGATCTTTCTGAAGGGATAATATTGATTTAAAGGATCATCTTTTCCTTATCGCCAATTTTGGCAAATCATTGCAAGATTTAGGTGGAAAATCCTGAAATAATTAATCGCCAATTTTCTTAAAGCTTTGTATGAATAAGGACAATAATACTGTCCTAAAAGTGCATTCGAAAAACATACATAATTATTTAGGACGTAGGAGCAGCAAATTTTGGTTACCTATTTTTATCATCATCAACATCAGCCTATTAATGTTCCCACTGCTGGGACACAGGCCTCCTCTCTATGAGAGGGAATGGGCTATAATCCACCACGCGGGCCCAGTGCGGGTTGGTAGATGTTACATGTCTTCGAATTTTTTAGTTCTAGGACATGCCGGTTTCCTCACGATGTTTTCCTTCACCGTTTTGAGAGCAGCGGTGATGAAATAAATTACACAAAGTAATGCGCCTGGCTGGGTTCGAACCCACGACTTACTGTTTGTAAGTCGGGGCCGCCACCACTGGGCCACCGCTGCTCCACTGGTTTGCTCCATTGGTTATTTTAAATTGTAATAATATGACGTTCTCCACAAGAGAGCATGAACTGATTCATGCTCTCTTGTGGAGAACGTCATATTATTAATAAATATTTAAAGAAGAAGAATGCGAATATTGACTTCTTCCTAGATTAAAATTAAAGTCAAGTTTAAGATTTTTATAAACAATAATTTATTCATTTGATAGTATCCATATTGCGGGTGATTAAGAAAGTTTGCAGTAATTGAGGCCAGTGAAAAGAAGTAACAGATTTAGTATCCAGCTCAAGAGGTAAATATGTGTCTTGTTTTTATCACAAACATTGTTATGGAATAGCTTAATTATGACGCTCTGTTTATGTGCTAGCTAGACTTATGTTTGTCTATACTCAGTAAAATAAAATAAAAGCTGTCATTGTAACTCTGTAGTAGTAAAAAGTTGTACCATAATATTTAGTTAAATATGACTGTCCTAAAAACGTCCGGAAGACGTTGCGTTGGAAGACCTTCCACTAGGTGGACCGATGACCTGGTGCAGGTTGCGGGAATTCGCTCGATGCGAGTCGCACGAGACCGGTCAATGTGGCTACACTTGGAGGAGGCCTATGTACAGGGCGTCTTTCGGCTGAAATGATGAATGATGATGACTGTTCGAATAGTTTACATTTGCAGTTAGTCTCGCTATCAGTTTGTGTATTACAAAACATATGAAAACTGAAAAAAAAATATCGCGAATTTTACCTTTAATATATGCCCGATGTTTCGACCGCATTGCACCAGCCGTGGTCGCGGGAGTGTTCGCGCGACCACGGCTGGTACAATCCGGTCTATTTAATTACATTGGCCGATTTACCGATTGGCTAACATATTTAGCACAAAATGCGTTGTTTCCTTTGGAAAATCTTCCTGTTTTGATCTAGTTTATGTATCATTAGAAGACGAATCATAAGTTTTTGTCATAATGTTATTAGCGCGATACTGGAAGTGGCGCCGGTGTCTGAAAAATTGTGAAATCGGTTGAAATTGGTTGCCATGATATGGGCTTGGGCATGTGATGAGGAGGAATGGGGAAAACGTTAATGAAATGAAAATGAATGAATGAATGGAAATGATGTTGATGTTGAATGATGTAGCTGGTGCTAGTTAAGATCGCAATAGCGGTCATTGCCTTTTCCCTAATATCTCTTCCTACGAAACAAAACAAATGAACCTTGTATCGTTTTTCATTAGAAGATCACGATAGATGACGATTCAAGGCTTGAACAGGCTTATTTTTGGATTTCAAAGTTAAGAACTTTAATAAATGTAGGTGGGTCAATGACCACTTTTGCGATCTTAACTGTCCCCAATTATATAAGAGTAATGGAAGACCAAGATGGATGGACTGTGTAAAGGATGATTTGGCTAGAGAGGAGGTGACGAGTGATATGGATAAGATGAGAAGCATCGAATAAGTAGAAATGCTGCGCCGACCCCAAATAACTTGAAATAAGAGCAGGACCCAGTACACTCACGGGTGTCGTATAAGGCGACTAATGTCTGAGGCAGAACACCTTGCGCCTCCGTAGACCAGAGAATGGGCATCAGCGTTTTCTGTCAGTCTTTCATCACTGCGATCTCCAATCCGCCTGCCAAGCGTGGAGATTACGGCAAATTCCTCCCATCATGGGAGAGGAGTGGACGTTATGTCTTGACGTGTCCAGCAGTGGACGTTATGGGCTATTGTGGAAGAGCAGGACAAAGATGATGTAGAATGTTTTGAACAGAATACATTCAAAATTTTCTCCATCCAAGTTTTAACCTTTCTGTCTTACAAACATCTCCGATGCGTTCCTATCTACGGAGTATCTGTAAAAGGCAATATAAATACGAATAAAGATAAAGTGAACACGCATTTCTAATCTCGCTCCGATATGGCTGAACATAAGCACAAACAACTTTACTATCACGCGTTAGTCGTTGAAACAGAGATGTTGTATTCCTAATTTATCTTATGTTCCTGACTTATGTACCTAGGTTTCTCTAATGAGGTGTGACTGAAATGCTTCTCGGTTGTCTTTTATATGTTTAATATTCTTGTTTAGAATTAACTAGCTTTTAAAGCATCTAAGTTCGTATTTATTCTTCATCAGATCTGTCGTTGTTCATCTTTCTAGGGTACAACTTAATTTAGATGTACTTATTTCAAGCGGCGAAAATATAGTAACCTTATTGGTATATTTTCGAGCCGTTTGGGGTTGAAACTCTAGGATCGTGGGGTCCGAGCGCTCACAGCCTTTTCAAGGATATTTCAAAACTTTAATTGACACTTCCCGTGACTCTAGGGCTGGCTCGCTTTTACCTTGGCCAAAGGCTTAGCGTTGCCATACAGCGTGGTAACGCCGCCAGTCTCTTGGGGACATTACCAGTTGACAGTGTTGAGAAGGAGTTTTTTGACGCCATTTTTCAAGTTTTTAGTTTAAGTTAGTTAGTTTAGTTTATTTTAATAAATTTCTAAATTGTAAATAATGTACATACTTACCTACCTATAAATATTTGTTAAAAACTTAAAACAAAAAAGTTCAAAAGTTTTAAGTGTAGCTTTATGAATTAACATCTACTTTTTTTTCATATAATATCTACCACAGCGGCAATGTCTTCAGCAACAATATTAACTTGTACCTAATTTATCTTTCAATCCTTCGACGCAAAATCAATACATACATCCATCTTGAATCGATTAAAATTGTTTAAACGAGCGTTTACAAACTGATTTGCACCGACTATTGCAGCTCGAGTATTCGTAATCTTAGCAAAAGGTCTCAAGTTTTGGCTCGAAAGTCGACCTCCGACCTGCTATGCGCTTAAATTATTGCAAACAACCGGTTCTTACATATTCGGAGTCCCAAGCCTTTGAGTACTTATACTCATGTTTATTATTCCTTCTCTCTTCTTTATGCAGGGTTTGAAAGAGACGACAAATCAACGAGTAGGTACGTTTGGATTTAAAATATCCGCTTGGCAACATTGAAATTGGCGTTTTGAATTTGGATTTAGGAATAACCTTTGCAGTTTAGGGTTTAATTGGGTAATTTAATCGTTGCTGGATAGACATTAAGTACGTTCAATGAATTAGTATCATTTTATTTTAATTTTCATCGGCAAAGTTCTCGTCGAAGTGGGTGATGATTGATTTTGGCTTAAATTATGACGCGTGTTTCTTAATAAGCTCTTATCGTGGCTAAATAATAACAGCCGCTCGGGTTGATCGTTAGGTTAAGCTGTGCTTACCTAGGTTGGGTTGGTTGGTCGATGGGTGACCACCCATTACATACCGAGTTTCCTCCGTGCCTCGGAAACTCAAGAGCTACAAACAGACAACGGCAAGCTACAACAGACAGCCGGGACCAACGGGTCCCGGCTGTCATTTGTAGATCTTTTACAGTAGTTAGGTAGTCAGAGGCCTAAAAAGGCGTTATCAAGGCGTATCGTATTACCCGGTACTAACTCGGTTGTGGAGGTCAGATAGGCAGTCGCTCCATGTAAAATACTGGTATTCAGATGCATCCGGTAAAACTGGAAGCCGACCCCAACATAGTTGGAAAATGGCTAGGCAGATGATGTTTCTTAATAAGCTCCGAACTCATAAATACCGCCAAAATAGTATGTAATTAAAATCCTAATTTATGTCAACGCTAACACATAAAGACGGAAATTAAAAACAATGATAGGATCTACAAATTTTATTGTCACTTTTAACGATGTATCGAGTTTCAAAACTAAGAAGGCTGTTAAAAATTCTTGGCTACCTATAATGAATAACTCAACAGTATCTATAAAATGAGGTATGATGATTTCCTTGAATGTGGAAAATGAGCTTTATTCCTATCCTAATGGGTGTAAAAGTATCATTAACGAAGCCGAAAGAAAACGTGATTTTTCTCCCCAAAAAAAGTATTTTTGCAGCAATTTCTTTTGCGTAGACTTACATAATTTGATGTACAGAATGCTTGGTTGACGGGTTCGTGATGGTTGTTACAAAAACACTTTTTACTCTATCAAAAATGAACAGCTGTCGAGACCACTTCTGTTGGTGTTAGAAAAACTAAGTTTGAAGCCTACATTGTCTAGTTTTAACATAGCCTGGTGATTTCGTTGAAATTTCTACAATATAGTTAGGCAAAATACGGTCCTCTCGTCAAAGGTAACAAGACCGGTATAGGCAAGTCTTGTATTCTATTGAATTTCCGTAGTACGTTAGACCAGTTCATGATCGAAATTTTTTATTGCAGGTATCAATTGTTATATTCTCTAATAATAAATACAATATCCAAGTAATTAATTCACATTCAGGCTATGGACTCGTCTCATTGCTTCTCGATATTGTGTTTTCTGTTTAAAGTTAACGTAGACAATGGGTTAACGTAGACGTTAGCTTATTGTGTTTGTCCATGATGTCTATTTTCAATTTCGTGTTCAATTTCTACGATTAGCCTTATAATGCAACGCCATAATTATGTAGAGTTTTTTTTAAATATAAATATAATGTGTGTTTTTGTTAAACTAAAGCCTCGAGGTGACTGCTGATCAAGCACACGGAAAAATAAAATTTTATATCATATCGCGAAATTATGGCTCTGTTTACAAAATAAGGACCAGCGTAAATATTATTTTAAAGGCTAAATTCCGTGAATTAAGCGTGCTCAAACATTTTTACCGGTAAATGTGCTTCTCAGTGTTCACGGCTATAATGTTTTATGAGAACTTCAGTGTTTTACGATTGTCACATTTAATTATTTCATTGCCAGCAATTAAAGTTTGGAGGAAAGCGATTTTTTACGTTTTACAGCTGCATTTGAGTAAATAAAAGCTCGAATCACTGTCTTTTTTTATACCACACACGATTTCTGAATAGTGATGAGGCGAATTATGAGTAATTACGTATCGATTTTTTTGGGTTTGATTAGTTGACTACTCAAATGTTTATTTTAGAAGATTATTTCAAGTTTTTTTGATAATTGATTGGCAGCAAAAGCGGTTGTGTAATGTGAAGATTTTGGCCCGAATTTTGGGTTGGGGTTTTACCAAACAACAACCCTGTTCCGCATTTAAGATTATCCTGGGTTATGGCGATAGACCGTTTACTAGCATTAATTTAGGCAGACTGTTTTCAGTGATTTAACTGTGACAACAAATTATTTGACTTTCTTATTTGCATTGCAAGCTCTAAATTAGATCATATGAGAACTTATTATGTTTAATCCAATATTCAAATATTGCGTACTCCTTGGACAGAGCAGCAAACACACAAAAAAAATGTGAATGAATACAAATAAGTTTTTAAATCAACCTAAAGTAAATAATCCATTAAACTCATAGTTTGATTTGGCCAAAAAATTGAATAATGTAATTAAATAATTAACTTAATTGGAAGACACGGATATAACATTCATAGCTATTCAATAATACACAATCTAATGGGCACTAACATAAATAATGTTTCAATTAAAACCAATTTACCTATCTATCGACAAGCAACCATCGACAATCAGGCAACATCAGAACAACACAATAATTCTTACCGGATCGCCCATTAAAGTGCGGTCCGTAAATTTGACAGGAGCACATGCGTCGATATCAATAGGCACTTTATATCGATACTTTTTACTGTCAGCACTAAATTCGATCCAAGTCCTTTCGGGTTTCCGGATTTATTGACGACACTACAACTTTGGCTCGCAATTTATTAGAATAAGCATTAACAAAAATGATTTGACTTTAACTGTTTTAATTAGTAATTTATTATTTAAGGAGATAACACTAATTGGCGGTGTTTAGTTTTTCAATAATAATTTGGAACGAGTAAAATAAAAAGACTGGAAATCTGCACATCCTGTTTGTAAAGGTAAACCCACGTAATAAGAGGTTATGGCGGCAAAACTTTGAATTATATTCTGTCTAAATAGTGTAATTTTACAATTATAGTGTTTGTAGACGATAATTTATATTATGTACTGATTTGGTAACTTGTGCTGGTTGATTTGTGTTCTGTGGTTATTGCTCGCTTAAGTTTCATTAATCGGTTGTTAGTTAATGTTGTTTTATTTTCTTAAGCTTAGTGCTAGCAATGGTGAACTTTGGAGATTATGGAAACATGAATCATTTCCACTAATTCTCGAAATAAAAAAATAAAAACTGATAAATTAAATTAATAAAATAATTCCTTAGAATCGTTTGTTCATAATTTAACCACCAGGTTATGTATTAATCGCCAAAAATATTGATGTGCCAGAAAACCACTTATTCAAAAAAACAAAAAAAATTGCTTACTATTTCACCCGTACTTATTTACATTTTAACGATATCAGCAATCATTCCCCCTCATTAAAACCTTGCATTCAAAAGATATATTTACATACTTATTTAACCCTAAATTGGCAACATTATTCGCTGTAATACACGCAATTCGAATAATTTAAACTGTTATAGTCAGAAGCGTAGTCTAATAATTGCAGCATTACAAAGTTCAGGTGAAACCAATCTAAGATTTATATTACATTGTTTCGCATAGATTAAAATACGATTTAGTATCCCTTGCGCTGGCGGTGGGTTAAGATTCTATGGAGCTAATAGTACCATTTTTGGTTTGTGACCGTAGCTGTTTTCAGCGTTAATGCTTACCATAGTGGGAATGCTAGAAATAGAAAAAATGAACACGAAGCTACATAAATGAGTGTAACATCTTTCGTAAAATCTTAGGCGGAACAATAAAAGCATTATGAATAACACTGTAAGTAGGTATTGTGGTTACGTTTTGAACGGAAATAAAAAAGTCAGAAATGTAAAAAAATCAGCTGGTGGATTATAGCCCATTCCCTCTCATAGAGAGGCCTGTGTCCCAGCAGTGGGAACATTAATAGGCTGATGATGATGATGTTAACAAATGTGCAATATCAGAAAACGTGTAAGTAGTGTTTTACCTTGCACCACACTTACTTTTCCATGAAATCCCAATAACTAACTCTCACTATAATAACTTCAGCAAATTGAACTGGTAGTGCCCACTTACTTGCATCCTCGCATCATTAATAACATCCCTACCTGTCCGGCAATGCAATTACCAGTATCCGTTTTCGTACAAATTGACACGGATACAAATTGCGCGGTATTAACCACTCTATACGACTCCCGATGGCCGACCTTTCATACCCGGTTCTTACGGTCCGTACCCGTGTACAAAACGGGTACGAACCGGACAAATAACGTGGTGTGCTAATCTAATTACTTAGCACAATGTCTTATTTGTAAGTTTTTGTTGCGCAATTAAGTACGGCTTCGTTCCGCGTGTAAACAGGGATCGGCGCAAGCGAACCGATTTGTTACAAAAGCGATGCAATTTTGCGCTTTTATTTATTGATTTGTATTGGCCCGTTTGAATTGAGTTAACGTTGGTAATTAATTTGATTTGTTATTTAATGCTCAATGTGTAAGTGTAATGTTAATTTCTTGTGAACCAGTCATTAGGTTTTATACTCGTTTGGATCAAACGAAGCGACGATTGAGAAGATTCGGATCATTGAACATGAAAGTGAAGTTAGAAACGAATTTAATTTTTAGTGCTATCTGCTTATTTTTTGTCTAGGTCTTACAAATTATCAAGTGCGGTCTAGGTAGGTATTTACAGTTCAGTGAATGTCTATATAGAATTATACTCCCTTTTTAATAATTATGTTTATTTAGTTTAGTATTCATGACGCCCTCAAAATCCTCTACATCTCTAAAAATAACCTCAAAAACAAACTTCATTTTACAACATGCACATTTTATCGACAACTAATAAAACAGAAAAAAACCTCTCCAATTATTATTTTAAAAATAAAATAATAAAATCCGAAATAAAAAACAAACATAGATCGTAGGTAGATCGGTGCCGAGCCTGCGCGTGCGCCGTGGTAACAATTAAGTCGATTAGCACGCGTCATTTGATCAAAACATGTCGAGTCGTCAGTTGAATGGTTTTGTAATAGCCATGGACTTGGTAAACGTACCTATGGAGACAGGTAAAAAATGAATGAAAAAGATTTAATAGCGAACCTTAGGGTTCTGTAAGTATGAAAATATTTCAAATATTGGTTTTGACCCGCGAGCACTCATGAGCATTTTGCTCACAGTAAATTTAAAACACGCGCCATTTTGTCAAAATTATTCGTACATAGTATCGTTCATTTGGTAGCTGAGTTTTGTTCCGTCCCCTGTATGCAGTTCACTTCTCGCCAGTGTGCGTCAGTCACTTGGACGAGGCTGTTTGTTGCGCCGTGTACCATCAGGCGGCGTTTTGTTCATCGCCGGGTATCGACGTAAGTACTTTTTTTTACTCATGACTTAAGTTTTTTTTAATCTTAGCGACAGTTTTACTTCTACTTTTATGTAATATTACGATTTTACATTACTGAAATAGTAATCTATTATGTATTTCTATTATAGATGGATCGTGATCGAAGGGACGAACAAGTTTTGGCATGGTTGATGGAGGAAGATTTAGAAGACATTGAGGACCTATATGTGATATGTGTAAAGCTCGCGTATATGACGAAGATTAGTTATTTATACTTAGTTTTAAAGTTTTTTTTAAAAGTTTTTTTTTTTTTATTTTTTTCCGTAAGACTGCCTTACAAGACTGGCAAATTAGTTCCTATGATTGTTGTTAGCGACGCGCTCATGTTCTGTACAAGTAGATATATAGGTTAGTTAGTAAGTAGTAATAACATAATTATAAGTACATATATGTAAGTATAGATGTACGGGCCGCTGGACCCCCACCTAAGACGCCCGCAGTTCAGTCCGTGCGAGCACTGCAAGCGGGTGCGCTTGTATGTGATTTTTACCTCGTTTGTTAAATTTATCCGTGTCTTTGCAAAATACAAGTTTTCATAAGCAACCTAATCGTTTAACTTCGCCGATTACCACCTACAACATCTACAATTGTTAATTAAAAGAAAAAATAATAATATTGTTAACTTTTTGAATATATATTTTGTAGAATAAATAATGTGTATTTTATTTAATAAAATATTTTTTTATTCATGTTTTTTGGTAAAACTTGCATGTATTGACATTCATAAACGTGAGCAAAATGCTCTACACGCGAGTGCTGATGTAATTTCTTGAGGCGCGCGAGATGGCGGGTTAATTTACTGTGTCTGTTACTTATTGTTGTTATGCTTCCCATCTAGAGGGGTTTGGTTGGACCTTATCCCGTTACGCGATGGTCTACTGCTATTGGCGGACTAAAGTGTGTAAATAAGTGCTTAACGAAGCCGAAAGGTACTTGTTCTCCCCATCATTGCGATATTTTTTTTGGTCTACACCATACCTGTTAACTCTCTAGTTACGGAGACATTGGGGGTCTAAGTTCCAACTTTTTGACATGTTTTTTTTTTTTAATGCAAGTTTTAAATGTAAGATTTTAACTTTAAACACCTCCACGACCCCAGTACTATTTAACTATTTAATCCATCCATCATTCATCAGCACAATGTTTTGAGTGCGTTACATTGAGTTCTACCACAAAACATGATTTTTCACCCCAAAAAAAAGTCGTTTCCCTGCAATAATTTTTGCGTAAAGTTACATAATAGGTATGATGTACAGAATGCTCGGTTGACGGCTTCGTGAGGTTGATTACACTCTGATAGGCAGATGACACTACTACAACAGATGGACCAGAGTCGTCACGCAGTGGGTGCCAGACGACATGGGCATCGTCGCCAAGAAAGGTCTAGTAAATGCTGACGTGATAACCTAGAGACATTTGTGGGAGATTGAGGAGGTGCTATATGGGGAGACCACTGCCAAGCAGTGGAATAATATAGGTTTAGTAATAAAGTTACGTAGGAGTTTGCATTTTTATGACTGTCAAAAATCGTCCGCTCCGCTATTCTTTTCTGATTAATTTCATTGCGCGATCCAAGACAGTTAAATTGTTTCTCTGGGACCTCGTTGAGCTTCATTGCCTTGGCACTTTTCTGGTGGTCGCCACTGTTGATTCTGGCTTTCAGGAGTTGCAGTGGTTTGGAAAAAGTGTGGTGGGCTTGTGTCAAAAATCGTGTGTTAATCAACAAAGTTATCATCTTACAGACAAAATGAACTTGTACTGACTGATTGATTTTAGAAACAGCAAACATGTGAATATGAATCATCTACACTTTCCTTCTAAATGCGAACTGCATTAAATTCCCTTTAGCCCTAAATCTAGTTTAAGTGTTATGTAACAGACACCCAGCTGTAGTGTTGTAACATAGAGGTCTAAAACCCATTTGAACCCAACGTCTTAAATATAACTCATGCTTAACCTTCCTTTATTCAAGCTAATAATTGTCTAGAAGATATAGTTGCCTACGCAAATTCTATTATACAAGTAAGCGTGATTGCACAAAATCAATTATATACAGCATTCCCATTTAGTTTTATACTCCAAACAAAATTCTCCATACCAAATTAACACTTGTTTCTTCACTGCCAAGATCTAAAATCCTGTGAGGGATGGAGCAGAAAACGTAACCGGTCGAATTCGTTAATTTAATCGTTGTGTGTTGTTTCAATTCCTACTTGAAATTATTCAATTGCTGTAAGGTAATTATAGATAAGTTACGGGCTAAATCGACATGGTTTTAGCTTGGGAGTGTCAGTGATACATGGTATATAGGCCATTATTTACTAGAACTTAGGTCAGACTGTCACTGTCTTTGTCAATTTGGCTAGCTCGCTGTCCGTCCGTCTCATGACGACAGGTCGGATCGACGGCGCGTTCGTGTTCCACGCGTGCCTCAAAGAGAGTTAGCAAAAGGAAGGGGTCCGCAAGGGCCGATGCCTGCCGGGGCTGCGGGACTGTTCGAAAGAGATACCGTGGCCCTGGAACACAAAGGGCGATGAAGGAACATGTACTGTAAAGCATTTGCATTCTGTTATCTTTCTTTGACTTGAATATGCCTTGGTGGCTGAGAGAAGGTCATGCTCACTCAAATGTCTCGCTGATGGTGGCGGCTGTGTCGGGTCATTTAGTTCCCTTCAGTATGGTTGAGTTGAATGGCGCCGATACATTCGTCATGCTCGTGTACGGGCGCTATCAGTTGGGACTGGTCATCTCTTAGCTGCCACGGTACATTTTAATTACTTTATTTTTAAATCGTTGATTTAGTCTTTTACTCTGGACGCTCTTAATGAGCACTTCTTTCTACATCGTTCTCACATATGTACAATCTCAACATGATTGGTGAAACCAAGATTTTGTAACAATATTTTGATTTAAAAGAGTGTCCATGGAGTTTCTTGCCCGTTCTTCTCCATAGAGATCTACGCTAGGGAATGGGCAACTACAGTACTTTCTCAAGTTATTATGTCTTGTGACTGGGACTGTAGCCTTGTCTTATTTTCTATTTTTGCATTTTTGACATTTAAAAGTGCCGTAATGGTCTATTTGAAATAAATGCTTTGAGTTTGAGTTTGGAACATGAATGGGTTTTAGTCAGTAAAAGTCTGACACCTCCTGCTCCGCCTAGAGCGGGAGGAGTCATTTGATGATTTCCCATCCAAAAAAAAAGGAGTTGGTTTCTAATTTTTTAACAAGCCTGCCCACGTTCTCTTCGTCCGCATGAAATTATTATGAAATTATCTTCCCTATTTTAATAGAATATTTTTTTTTCCTTATTCTTTTTCTAATAATAGCCTAAGTAACTCCTTATGACATCAACTATCTGCTAGTAGAAGTCTCGTCCAGCCGTTTCCCTGTGCATGCTTGTTTCTATTTACCAATTTTACTGCCCGTTGTTTACTGCCCTTACGGGTTAGGTTCATCTGAATGGCCGCCAATTTAGACCAGCTTGGTGGCTACTGGTTACCCTTGAGACGACTGTCCCTGATTAGCTTTCCTTTTTTTTTCCCCCGGTTCGCTCTTCATAGACTAACAGAAAACGCTGCTGCCCATTCTCTGGTCTACGGAGGCGCAAGGTGTTCTGCCTCAGACATAAGTCGAATTATACGACACCCGTGATTGTAATGGGTTAAGCACACGGGACACTCTGCTGGATACTACACGGCTAATATAGACCTCATTTGCAAAAAATCTTCCTAAAAGCCTACAAACTTACTTTTACTTAAAAAAAATATAATAATTTATTATTTATTCATGAAAAACTTTAACAAACCAAAATTGTATTTTTATTCCTCTATCTGGGTTATTGTGTCAGAACACTACTAGAATACAGAAGAAAAATAGTGGATTAAAATCCCTATTTAAATTAATTACAGGCACCATATTGATTTATTATCCGGTAGATATCGTAATGGTATCGAATGCACCATAAAGGCTACGTTAAGACCAAGTTTAACCCAAGATATTATTAATGGCATTATTCAAATTCCTTTATTAGATTAACAGTGGGGATCCTACTGTGTGGAGAATGCGAATTGTAAGAACTTCTTGTTTTATTAAACGTATGTATTATTTTAAATGAAATATTACTTCGAAGTGTACGTAAAAATGTAGAGTCTGAGCTAAAATTACGCACGAATTACATTGTTTTATGATTACAATTAACTTTTAATCCGTTTGTTAAATAAATGAACTGTTATTTAATGTTGTTGTTGTGAGAGTTATAATAGTTTTTAAGTAAATTGCGAAAATAAAGCATGGGTTTTCTTTTTCAGTATCTGGTAGTTTAATTTTTCCTTTAGCAGTTTTATTTTCTGTAACAAATTTTATGTTATTGAAAATATGGGGAATTTTTAGACAGGCATTTTCTGCCATAATTTCTTTGCACTAAAATCCACTCTTCAATCGATTTTCCATTTCATCATGTGAAAAAAAGATACTATCTCCAGACTTAATAAATCGAAGCTACAGTGCAGCAAGCAGTGTACACTGTACAAAGATATTATGCATACAATTTATTCAAAGTGTATGCCAACGACGGAGACAGTGAAACAAAAGTACAATCAACACGGAACATTGTAAACTCACATGTTACAAAAAACTTATTGGACATGACTGACAAGAATAACAAGCAACGCAATACAATAAACAAAATATCCCATATTTCAGCAAACATTAAGCGAAATCTTTCACAGCTGGTATTAAAATATAGTGAGACAATAAACTTTACCGCTACTGGCCCATAAAACACTATATTTACGCCAGAAAGATGTACGACTCACCACAGTCAAAATAAACTCTTAATTTTTTATATTAAGTGTAGCCGTCATTGCTTCCACCACATACAGTGAAGTCATGACTTAAACCAATAAACATGAAATATCATGTGATCGTGAGACGCATGCGTGATTTCGACTTTCGTGTTACACAAAAATAGCTACACGCAACCAATATTGGACGTTTAACAAAACATAGATAAATGTTAAATAGACTTTTGTTGTTTAAAATATACATAATAATCCATTTATCATCGATGACTGTCTTGGCCACAAGGCCAAGCGAGGTGAAGAAGACGTAGCTGAAAAGCCGTGGGTGTTACGTTCGGTAGACGAACGGAATGCATTGTTGAAAGAAGTATTGGAAGACATACCTGAAGCTGATAATTGTGCAATCATGAAGACTAAGGCAGTGGAATTGATTAACAAGACGAAGACGGTAAGGTTATCAACAGGGACAGAAGCTTTGTATAGATACGGGTCAAGGTATCAAAGAATTTGATTTTCCAACTAATAGCATGTTTTCTTTTTTTAAAAAAGGATGTTTATCGTCAAACATCATCAACAAAACGGTTCCCATGCTTATAGACATACAAATGAAGTGTCTTGTTAAAAAAAGCTACAAAGTTAAGATGTGGAAAGATCCTACCAAAACGGATTACAAATTGACACCATTGTTGATCCCATCGGGTGACGGTGCAGTGACGATTTGATTTTTAAAACCAAATCCACAGTCTTGGTTGACAGTAATCACGTAACAACAATAATAAAACGGGGCTTACGGTCAACGCATTTCGATATCAGAGACACGATCTACTGCGTTCCATTTGTCAGGTGACTCAGCGTTGTCGTTGACATGACGCTCTCAAAATGCAAATTTTCGAAAAACCGAACAATATAAATCTCGATCGTTCGATCTCGATTCGGTATCGTCTTGTCCCGCCAAGCAATTGAATTCAGTCGATCACTAATCGATGTCTTGTCCGTGATAGGCGCGGTCGGGGGCCGCGGCAGCAGGGTGCCGACTTACCACACAATCCATCGTTAACTTCTTTCTTTCTTTCATTATCGTCATCACTTACAATATCAACCCTACACGCATCGCTTTTAAAGTTCATAATATTTAATTCGATATTAAATATTGTATCTTTTTGTAATACGTTTTCTACCGCATCTTCGTCAGCACGGTTGGTATAGTCATCAGTAATAAACACCGTAAGACTTATTACTATAATATAAATTACATTGAACATGCTATGGAGTTGTATCGTTTTAGAATTGCGTTTCGAATTTAACCTCATTACCTATCTTAATAAAGGATTTGCCCTTTCGCGCCGACTAATCACAAATGAGCATGTAAAGTCTGTAAATTATGTTGCATTGAGTTCATATTACTGTTTTTTACTTATTGAACCAGAGGTTGCTTATTCATAATTAGCCCCCCTCGAAGTTTATTACTTCTGTACGAGTAAATGAATGTGTGCAGTTCTTGATTTGAATGGTTTGGTACCTTTTATGCGTCGATGTCTATCAAATCGTTCTTTGTTGCAACTGACGTTTCATTCAAAGGGGTCGGTGTTATTTGTGGTATCATAATGGGTTTCAATCAGGTTCCATTTATCATTGTTTGCTAAAAATTTATCGGCGGAATAATTTTAAATTGCATTAGTTTCATTGATCTCACTTTTGGTATCTGTACCTTTTTTGTTATCCCTAAGGAGATTGTGACTCTGACGGCTAGTTTCTTGTTCAAGATTTAAATTGTGCGTCGTGCTCTAGTTGGTATAGAATGATAGTCATCCATATTTCTCCGTTCCCTATATAAAGTGTGGAAGGTTCGGCTGATGACGAGTGCAACAGTGAAGCTGAGCCGCGCTCGTGGTCGCCCCCCGCCGCCGCGCGCCAGGGGCCGAGCCAGTCCGCCGAACTAAATCAAATAATGACTAATCGATTCTCTCTTATATTGCACAGTAGGTACACGTCAAACGTTATTCCCTTTAATTTTTAATATTTAAGCGTTTTTGTTCTGTTTGCATAAATCCGAATTCGTTATAGACAATGCAATGATTGATTCGTTTTAATAATGCTTTGGCGGTTGATTGATGTTTATTAGTTCAGTAGTCGGAGTTTTGGGAATCATTAGATGAGAACTGTGTCTTATGAAGAGTAATGATCGAATCGCTTTCGGTACTCAACTTAATTCGAGGTTTGACCGTTTGTTATTTATGATTCGGTCCGTGTGTAGTTACTCACACTACATTGATATCATAAGTCGGATGCCTATCATCATTGGAATCTTTGATCGTGGCTGTTAGAATGTTGTCTTCATTCCTTTTAGGTATTCGAGTCATGTATCTATTAAGTTGATTGCTTTGAATTGTTTTTTTTTTCATTTTTTTACCGAATGTGATCATCGCTTCAAAAAAGCTCACTAAAAGAAAAACCATCTATATAATTATACGGATACCTAAAACTAAATACAAAGTTTTAAATACAGACATAAAAGATGTCAGATTCACTTTATTATTTAGTGAAATAAGCATCCAGTTCAAGCTAAGCTACATCAATGACATTGATCAATTAAATATGGTTTTAAGCAGAACTCCATTATTGCCAATAATTTTCAGGATTGAAACTTCGCTCTGAAATAAAAGTTCACGGATTAGAGGTTTGTTGGATTGTATATCTGCTTTCCCGTTCAGGCTTTAACAAAAAAACAATTGAACAAAACAAACTCTTTCTAAACATGAAGAAATATGTAGATGACGACATTTTGTTCAATTATTTCGTCAATTCGTGACCACAAGCTCAACTACAATTTTATATAGCCTGGCTTGCGCCCACGCATATCGTTCACACTGGATTAACAGGTTATATTGTTATCTTTAATTTTTTTCCCATTTGCTCTAAGATATTAAACGCTCAATTATTTTTATTTGTAGAATAGATGATTTTGTCTTGACCGTGAATTTTGGTCGCGTGGCTCAAAGGTAAATTTTATTGTTCGGTCAATCGTGATTGCGTGATTGCAGGTACAATTATTTGCATACCGGATCTTTGGAATCACCGATAAAAGTTCCGGTTCGCTGGCTCTGTAAGGTCAATCATCTCTAAGTATTATGTCTTAATGACTAACGTCTTTGTGACCTAGCTCTTAATTAGTCGGTCGTGTGATGTCGTTCTCGCTTCGTAAAAAACTTTCTTCCTCTTTGAACTCACATATGTCCATTAGGTAGTTTAATGAATTCCTGTATCTATTTACTTCAGGCATTTATTATTACTTGCTCATTGAAGTTATTGTTTCCCTCCAGTCTCGTCTTACTACTAATTTACTTTACGATACTTTAGTATTTCTTTTTCTTTGGATCAAATCTATTCTCTATGGACTGTTTACAAATGCCTTACTTCACTATTATGAGTAGGCGGGTTATGTTGTCATTACTTCTTCATCATCATGACCAATCCTGATATTTACATCTACATAACATTACTATGTATCAACGGTAGTCCATTTCTTGGCGCCACCTAATAGCTATACTTTCTTCGTAGCTTTATTATCATAAAAAATAACCTAGTATTAAACGATCTCTTCACAGTATGAGAGCTGAAGTATGTGTCCAAATATTCAAATATGGTAAAATCTATATTCATAGAAAACTTGGAATTGTAACGACTTTATTTGAAACTGCTGCTAACGTAAATGTCTTGAATTGAATATTGTTTATGAATATAACTTTGGTAAAAGACTTTGAACGTCGTAAAGATGATATGAGAGTAAGTGGATACGGAGGTGAGGAATTTTGTGAAAAACACGAAGCTAAATAAAATAGGAATATTATTTATAACTTTCTACCAGAGTTGTCGAAGTTTCTATAAAATATACTTTAGCACTATTTGTAAATAAAGAGGGATCTTCATAATGAAACATCATGAATAAAGCCAGATACTATAAAAATAGTACTCCCTCTTAAATTCTTTAAAAATAACCAGTAACTTTGTCATGTTTATTATTTTCAAAGAACTACTCAAGAATTCATGCAATGTCTGCCAAATTGATCGCAATGCAGTTAGAACAACATGGTCCCTGAATGCGATGTGTACAAATAAATTTGAGTTGAAGGACCAAAAGAGATTAACTCCAAAACCACCACCTAGCAATTTTACACTCTACGCTTCCTAATTTAAAGTTTGATTTACTAAATTAAAGTAGTGTTTGAAAGCCTTTTTCAAATCTCGACTAGTGATGCGAATCAGAATGTTCGCCGCAAGTTTGTACGGGAGTCGAGTGCAGGTGACAAATAGTCACGCCATACTGGAAAAGGTCGGGGGCGATGCGACACGTCGATGTTTTTATTTGTTTAAGTCGATGACTTAATATTAGTGGGGGGAAACATCGATAGTTTTATTAATTGGCGGGAAAAGACACAAAAATAAGCATTAACATTTTACAGTCTTGCAATTAATAATGATATAAAACAAAACGTTGCAGAAAAACATTTGCTCAAGAAATAAAGTTATCAGGTTCTATAAATAATATTTAATGTGAATATTAAAACACCAACTACATCTCTCGAAAACTAAAAACAGCTTATATTATAGTACGACCTCAATTGAAATGTTCCGAAATATAATTAAAACATGGGCATTATTCTCAACATTTCTATCGATAAAGTTTCTTGCAGCTTCGCGCATTCACACATCCCTAGTTTTATAGATTCATATCTCTTAAATGTATGCAGTCAGCAGCATATAATTCAGGATTACAAATTGTTTGTTTTAGGAAGAGACACCAAACGTATTGGCGAGATTTCAACTTAAAAGCTTGGCGATAAATATAAAAAATCCGATGAGGTATGGCAAGCAAAAGATTGCGATTTTTTCTTCGTGCCATTTTTCTTGTTTGTCTGACAAAGGGTTTTTAGTAAATGTTTGCTGACAATGTTAGTTTTGCCTTTGTAAATGAGTTTGTGGTAATTATTTGTCGTTTAATCCTTTGTTAAGATTCACTGATGAATTTCGCAGGTTTTTTAATGTCCTTTTTTGTTTGGTTACGGAAAGGGTCTCGTTAGTGCGTGATTGTATGAGCTTGTATGGATCGCTACTGCTTTTGAAATTGTTTTGGGTGTTTGTGTGTTCCTCATGTTTGTTTGAGATGCAGTGTTCATCCAAAAAATTATTTTTGGAAGAAAATGTTAACGTATTTACGTCGCCTTCTTTAATCACTTTTCTGATTTATTTCGTTGCGGGATCCAATACAGTTAAATTGTTTCTCTGGGACATCTTCGAGCTTCATTGGCTCGACGCTTTACTGGTTTTTGCCCACTGTTGATTCTGGTTTTGCAAGGAGTTGCAGTGGTTTGGAAATAGTGTGGTGGGCTTGTTCCAATTGTCCATCACTATTTCATATAATAAGAGTTGACATGGCATTAATACCATTTTGTTCATATGGCCATTTTCTGTTTTTACATGGTTGTTATGATTTAAAACGCGATTAAAATCGGTGATTTAAATCGCGATTAAAATCAAGTGATTTTTTTTATAAAAATCAATTATTTAAATCAATACATTTTTACTGCAACCAAATCAGCCAAAATGTGTCAAGATACTTCCCCTGACATAAACTACGGCGTGCAATACAAAATATGAAAAATGTATCTATAATCGAAGAAGAATTGGATTTACTCAAGCAACTGCTATGTAAGTACAGTTGCTTCTTCTGCTGGGGTCGAAATAATATTTTCGGCATTCAATTTGGTGCACAGCAAAATAAGAAATAGATTAGGTACCGAGAAGGCAAATTAATGTGATTTAAATCAAATAAATCCGATTTTTTTGATTTTTATAAAAAAAAAACATGATTTTTATCAACCCTTTGTAGGTAAGTTCACAAGAATGATTTCTTGTACTGATTCAGTTACTTAAAAGAAGATAACTTCATTAGTATTGTCAGCTAGTTCACTAACTAGGAGTTAGTGACTAGATTCTTAGCTGCATTTGTAGTCACAATAGTTTGTCATTAAGTTTTAAAGTTGTACTTACAATATTAAATTTATAACTTATGTTATCATTACATTTACGTTCTTCAGTTTGTAGGTAGATACTAATAAAACTTTATGTCTTTGCTTCTACCTAAAACGCTTGCTCTATTATTAACTTTGTGTGATAGCTAAAGCCATTAGTTGAATTTGTGTCCGCATAAACATGGTGTCACCTCTAGTAAAAGTCTCCTCTGATATTTACATCGCATAACATTGTACTAAGTGTATTACCTTACATGCACTGGTTTGATACTTCTCGTAAATTAAAATCTTCATGAAGTAGGATAACCTTTTTGTGCTTCTTGATTTCACAGGCATTCTGGGTAGAGTTTCTGTTGTAAAAAATAGTATTATTCTTAGTAACTTGATAATAAAATAATTTTGTATATCACATAACATAACATCACGCCTGTAGTCACCAAACGGTTAGGCAGAGGTAAAGCCTCATTTCGCCAATTATGTTACAGTCCCATGTAATAGGGGGTGAGCCTATTGCCATCAACCTGGCACGAATCCAAACCGCGTAACTGCTACCTAGAAATTCCTGATGGAAATACCCAATAACACTTTGCCCGAGCCGGGAATTGAACCCAGAGCCACATTCTCAGCAGTCACGCTTGTGACCAATCGACCAAGTAGGCATTTTGTATACCATGCTCCTATTATAACTTCAAATGACTAAAACGTTACATTGGTTGGACGTTTGTTACTCTTTTATGCAAAAACTACTGACTGGATTTTGATGAAATTTGGCTCACAGATAGTTTATAACCTGGATTAACACATAGGATACTTTTTACCCTCGGTAGTATGATCCCTTGGGACATTACCGAACTTCACACAGGCGGAGCTGCAGGCATAACCTAGTCAGTTCATAAAATATTCCCTCTCACATAACATAACAGATTACACATCATAAAATATTGTAAACGCGTTTTAAATTTTGTCAGCCGCCATTTTACGATAACATGTCATTTTATATAAAAATAGCTATAACATTTCCAATATATTACAGCTTATTGACAGTGTTATAGCAAATTATGACTATTTATGTGCGAAATTAGTTCTAAAGTTGTATGATGGAATGTTAAAAGATCTTAGGTGACAAATATTGTGGTTCCTACCGGTTGGGAAAATGAGAGGTTATTTATGAGAGATAGGTTTTTTTTTGTATATTCAGGTGTTAATCTTTATCTGGTATTATCTTGTTTTCATATAATAGCTGTTATTGTGGATATTATGGACTTAGGATTCCCTAATTCTAAGTCCATGATATCCACAATAACAGCGCAATAATCATTACGCAATTACCATGAAGTTATCCACTTCAATTTAGAGATTTCCCACATGATAACGAACAGCCTTGACGTGATTAAAAAGGATTACTACTATGGTAGGAAATGCATTGGTACTATTCCCCTGAATACAAGAGATGATGAAGGATTGGATCAGGTTGGTCAGGTTGTCATTCATAAATAACTACAAAAAATTGTGGCATTCAAAATATTTAGATAGAACAAAAAGGTTGTTCAAGACATTCATAATTTGCCTAGCTTTTTCCCAACTATGTTGAGGTCAGCTTCCAGTCCAACCGGATGCAGCTGAATACCAGTATTTTACATGGAGCGACTGCCTATCTGACCTCCACAATCCAGTTGATACTGGGTAAAACGATACCCCTTGGTAAAACTGCAATGGTTGTTAGACTTTCGGGCCACTGACTACCTGAAGCGACTGTCAAAGATCTACAAATGGTGGGACCTTCGGATTAACGCGCTTTTCGAGGGACAGAGGAAACTCGGTATGTAATGGGCGGACACCCATCCACGGATCAACCTAAGCAAGTGCGGCTTAACCTAAAGATCGACCCGTGTTGTTGTTATTATTTAGCCACCAGCTCATCTTATGATATACACACATCCTACAAAGAACTAACGGTATCAACCTCAGAATACAATTCAGTGATTTATAAACTCTCAATAGTGATGTAGATAACACGTTGCAGAAAAAGTTTAAACTCTAAAAATAATGACAAAAAAGTAATAGATGCATTATAAGTACTTCAACTTTTCATAATATCGAATGCTGTCAACATGTTTTGAAGTATAGTTATCTAATATTAACTGACAGATTGATTTGTTTTTCAAACGAAGATTGATCAATGGTCAAATTAAACATGACGTGATCAGTGCCGGACGTAAAATGTTTTAATATACTCGTAAATCTTTTCTGATCTATGAATATGTTATAGGTGCGTATATGAGTTGGACATTAATAGGTATGGAGTGTGTTTGTTTCGATTTTGGTATTAAAGTTATCTATTTACACATGGACTGTAGTTTTATAGACCAAAATAAGCGCATATTACTACGGCTAGTAGGAGCATAATTATATAATAACTAAACGATTCTTCCTCTTCTACTTTATCGTGTGGTTTCCTCACGATGTTTTCCTTCCCCGAAGCAAGTGATAATTATACAATACGCACATGAATCCGAAAAATCAGAGGTTAATTAAAGTTTGAGGAGCTCGTGGCTAAATAATAACAGCTCGGGTCGATCTTAAGGTTAAGCCGTGCTTGCGTAGGTTGGTCTGTGGATGGGTGACCACCCATTACATACCGAGTTTCATCCGTGCCTCGGAAAGCACGCTAAGCCATTGGTCCCGGCTGTCATTCGTGATCTTTGACAGTCGTTACAGGTAGTCAGTGGCCCAAAAAGTCTGACAACCAGTCCTACCAAATTGGTATCGTATTACCCAGTACTAACATGGGTTGTGGAGGTCAGAAAAGGCAGTCGCTGCACGTAAAATACTGGTATTCAGCTGCATCCTGTTAGACTGGAAGCCGCCCCCAATAAAACTTGGGAAAAGGCTAGGCAGATGATGAGTTGTTAATTAAAGTTTATAATCTTAGACCAGTCATTGGTAGACTATGATAGGGTGCTCTCAAGTCTTTTTTCGGACTTACAAATTTTAAAGAACCACAGACACGTTTTTCATACAAAATCAACATGTCAGATCAAAATCATTAACACCATCATTCTCAACCATCAAAGTAACACCTCGAGAGATGAAACGTAAAGATATCCTCAAAAAGACATAGGAAAGGAGTCGCGTCGTACGGCGAACGGTCAAAGTTGAGCGGTTGAACTCGATTGACCTCGCAAATCCGTTACTGATGTGACTCAAGGTTCAGGGGCTATGCAGCGGTCCAGGTAAGTATAGATTGCACAGAAATTGAATGAGGTGTTTGTGAGTATTCGTTTTTTTAAGTGGCTTGTTTTATCCTGCTTGGTAACAGCAATTTAGAAGAGGGACGTAGAAAATTTGCTAACTGTGGAGGCTTGTAAATGGCTTTTCGTTGTTTGTATCACTATAATTGTTTGTATTGTTAGCTGTAAGCCACCCAAATAAAAAAATAAAAAATACAATAATAATACCTAATTAATTACTTAAAGCACTTTGCAATGTGTGAATAAAAAAAAAGGAATTCCGAATAGACAATGGTCGATGTGGTCCCAAGTGATAGGGAGGTCTGAAGAGCACATGACAAGAAGAGTGTAAATTCAGACTGGCTATAAGAAAATAAGCAGATCCAAGAAAAACCGGATACATTTTGTGAAATATACGACCAAGAAAGAAGTAATTTCGAAGAAAAGAGACTGAAAGAGAAAAAGTCGGTAGTATCATCATCTAAAACTTAATACTGATAAAAAAAGGAGGTTCGATCGAGAGTGGAACTCCAGAAATCAAGTACGCTTGAACCTAAAAATATTTCAACATAGGCTCTCGAAACAAAGTTATTGAGAACAAATTTAGACCAACTTTCCAAGACCTCAATAAATCAGCCGCACCTACAAAAGCTAGTCTCTGTCCTAATAAACCAAAACAAGAAAACATTGGCCTCAAAGAAGGACCACTATTTCATAATGAAGTGATGGTTGATGATATTCAAAACATTTAACACTTTAGCTAATGATAAATTAACCGCACCTACAAAAGTTACTCAGTTTCTCAACACACCCAAACCAGGTGACATTGGCCTCAAAGGAGCTAATAATTATATCTTGCAGGTTGAAATAGATCTCAGGCACTTGAGACAAGACGAAAAAAGACTCTAGCCTATTTCAATAATGGTTGACTTTAAAACAACAATAACCCTATTCTTTCTCAAAACGAAATAACATTGAGAACAAGAGAAGACATTAAGACAGTAAGTAAAGTTTTAAAATCCCATCATGATGAAAATAACGATGACAATGCTTTACTTGCATTGCCTTAAGCCACTGAGCAATGGCCAGCCGCACCATATTCCTCGATCTTTAAACACAAGACCCCATCAATACCTGTCTAGGTAAACATCAAATACGTGAGGAATCAATAACGAATCAACCAACTCCATCTCATCTCTGAAATACAAAAGTACCTCTTCAAATTCCATATACTGTGGACCTAAAACTGTCTCTCTAGGTATATATATATAGGCATGCGGAAACTAAGACACATCACAAACCCAATCTCCAATAGAGACACCCCAAAAAGAGGCGACAAAGATCCCCAAAAAGGACAAAAGGGCAACAAAAACCGATTCGCAGCTAATTATCTCGTGCATTAAAACCGTTCAGTTTAGAATAACAACGTGATGGCATTCGAGACACGCGGGACATGGCCTTAGGCCACTGAGCAACGGCCGGCCGCACCATATTTCACGGTGCCGCTCCAATGGTTTCGGGAACACCCGCTGAGCTCCTGAATTAAGTAAAAGCCTTCGAGCTCTTGTTTCTTGATACCTCTAGTTGGGTGTAAGGATGTGTCCTGAGTGTGCGGTTTTGTCAAAGGATAAGAAACTTTATTAAGAATAATTTTTAAACTAACGATATTTGCTGCAATGCGTATATCTGTTCAGAGCAGAAATTCACTAAGAAAACTTTGATAGAAGATGATTAAAAATTTACTATATTTTCTAGTAGGTTTGCATTAAGGTAACGTAAGTAAGGTAAGTAGTTAAACTCTCAAACTCAGATGACATCTTTCATTTGCTCCAGTAATATGATCAGCAAATGAAGTCTATGTTACCTTCGAACGTACGACTTATTTTGTGGTAAAACAAACCTCACATTACAACCCTAACATTCCAACAAAATTTAAAACAAACCCTACCATATAAACATACCTTAACCCTCCTTAATAGATGTCTCGGACCAATTTAACATTTGACGTGTTTTTAATTTAGCGGCCGCGCCCGCGGCACCCGTCCGACTGGCCACCTAAATAACGTACATATATTACCAGAAATCATACGCCGCCACTCATTACCGACCTCATTTGAATATTCCGGGTTTATACTGGATATTTTGTTTTTGTTGATGCCTTTTGTGTACCAGAAATATTCGTTTATAGTCCATCTTATGGGTCAGGTTTGGATTCTATGTTTATAATTAGTTGTGCTGTCACCAGAAATCATCATTAATGACTTCTTATAATTACTCCTGGTTTACCAGAAAAGTTCGTTTGTACAGTCTTATATTTCTGATTTTTATTTTATTTGTACTTTAGTTTAATTGCATCCATCTTAATATAATGCTTGCTTTTGTTTTGAATGAATTCCTTTTGTAGGTACCATATAAGTCCGTCGGTGTTTCGTCGTCTTGGTTTCTATTTGGTTCTTTAGTTTTATCACATCTATCTATTGATGGTTATTACTTACGTTATTATTGTCACCACAAGTCATACTAACATCCTCATTTGAATATTCTGGGTTAATTCTGGGTATTTTGTTTTTTGTTGTCCTCTGTCTAAAGTCTAAAGGGGTTATTGTACATTCGTCACAAAGTTGATTCGCCACGAAAAAAAGTATGTGTAAACTCGCCATAACTAACTCTATTTTCATGAAGGAAAGTCCGCCATTATTGTTTATTTCCGTACAGATAGCAGAAAAATCAAACAATAAGTAGATTATAACGTTATTTATTTATTTTTAATAATCACAGTAATTCACATATAAATCACAGTTCTACTTACAGCTAAAATATACGCTAAATATTATCTGGTTTTGTTCTATTTTAAGGCCGCGTTGTCAAGGACAGCGTGACCTGCGTGACACGACTAATCCTAAATAAACATGTAATCCAAAGTGTTGTTCATTTATTTTAGTCGACTGCTTGTTTGATTTCTGTATTCGTAGTACCTATTTGCATCAGCATAAATGTGTCGTTTGAATCTTCCGGGATTATGCTGAATGTTCTGGTTTTGATTTTGTCCTTTTGTAGGGTCATGTAAATGCGTGTTGAGTTTCATTCTATGATTTGTTCTAAACGTGGCACATAATTAGGTATGTACCTAACTGTGATTCAAAAATAAAATGAAACCAGCTAAGTACCTATCATTCATTACATAAATGCCTTCCTGTTTTTTCCAGTTTATAACATACTAGCTTCTGCTAGCGGCTTCGCCCACGTGAAGTTTGATAATTGTCCCATGAGATCTTACTGCTGGGATAAAAAGTTTCCAATCCAGATTATAAACTATCTGTGTGCAAAATTTCATCAAAATCCGGTCAGTAGTATTTGAGTGAAAGAGTAACAAACACCCATCCATACGGAAATATGAAATTCACATTTCATCTGCGGAAACTTGTTTAATGGCCTTCAAATCCGTATAGTTTAAAGAACAATATATAAATTAGCTGTAAGTTTTCCGAATAGTATAAAATAAAATTAAAAACTCACACACTTTCGCATTTATAATATTAGTAGAATTTGATATTTCTTACTTATTTGGTTAAGTGATAATTCTTTCTAAAACATAATTAAACGTCAAAACCTTTTAAAATTTTGGAACAAATAAATTAAGAACTTCTAGCAAGATTTTCATAAAATATTCAGATGTTTAGATTTATAATTTCACGGACTACCTTAATAGCTTAATCAAATAACCAAATAAGAAATAGTCAGTCAGCTAGATAAGTTTAAAGCTTACCGTTTTAAACTAATCCAATTAATGATCCGATTAAGAATCGATTAGGAAATGATAAATGGAATCGAAATTCCTAATCGAGAAGATAATTGATAGCCCAATCATAACTATCAAAGGTGTTGAAATATTTGAAGGCCCCACTTCCATAGCTGTCGTTGGACAAAATATGGAACAGCTGATTAACTAGCCATGTTTTATTTAAACAAGTGCGAGTAGGACTCACACACAAAGGATTCCGTAGCACCAACTTGAGTACCGTCTTGTAGTTGACTTTGATATTCTTTTGCTTGACGACCTTCAACAACTCTTCGGCGTACTTCGGGACTCCGAAGATCTCCGGTAAGCATGTGTTGTAGATCAAATTCGTGTTTGAGCGGGTGTTTGTCTGTGGAAAAGAGGAAGTTTTAAGAATTCGTTCATCATCTGCGTAGAAATTTCTCATCTATGTTGGGGTGTGCTTCCATTTTAATCGGTACCAATATTTTTAACGATCATTCATGTGACAATTTACACACTACAGCAAAATCAAATTTGTTTTTTTATAGTATGTTAAAGAAAACAAAGTTACTTCTGCAGTTTCAAGTACAAGTTCCATTCTCAAGGTTCTTTTTTTGCCATTTGGCAACGGAACCCTATAATAACCCGAGTAAAATAACTTGGTTTTACAATATTGTGTATGTAAATGTAACTTTTTCATGATAAGTCAAGCTGTAGTAAGACAAACTAATTTGTGGCAAGGTCCAAATCTATTGTGCTTAATAATTGACTATGTAAACTGTTTCTTCAACGTCGTTTTATTCAACAAACAGCCCAATCTAATATTCATATATCAGTCTCGGCAAACCTTGACGAAATGTTCAAAAATTCATTATAACTTCTTCGAAACCTTATAAAATGCCTCTGTCGGCGTCTCAACGCTTAAGACGCAATTTTCTGAAGTCAGAAACGCATTAATCAAACATACAAGTGACGTTTAGAAGTAGCAAAACAAATTGTCAGTCCTTTTTCGAATATAAAAGCTTATTTATATCCTCAAAGGAAAAAAAGTTAATTAAGTTTTAATAGAATACAAAACGGGAGTGATTTTGGTAGCCAAAAATAGGCGGGGTTGTTGTAAAATTTAATTATTTTTTTCATAAAGCGGCTCAATGGTTTTTTTTGTTTGTAACATTCAGTCTTTGAACAGGAAATGTAAACAATTAGTAGCATTTTTGTTTGAAGTATGATTTAGGGAATTAATGTGGTTGTTGATAATTATAATTTATTGAGATGTAAAAGTTTTTAGGTGGTTAAAGTAATATGCATCATGCTGATGCATAACTTAATTAATTTATGTTTAATGATGTTAATAAAGTCGAATGATAATTACGAATATTGACCAGTATTTAATTAAATGTTTATGGATGTGATATTTATAGATTGAAGTGCATATTAATTTAAGTAAATAGGATTGAAATGATTGGTAGTTCTTAAACCTAGTTCGTCGTAGTATTACTTGCTTTGTTTAATTAATGCGTAACTTTTAACTACACTTAGTAATAAAAATATTAACAGCTGTTACATAATCCTTTCCTCAATAATTTAAGTACCGACAAATCCTCAAAAAAATTAAACAAGTAATTTAAGCTTAAAAATTTCAAGCTTACTCGAATGTCGTCCAAACGTTTGTTTACACAGGAGTTTCTTAAAACCAATGTCACAATGGTTCATAAATCGACTCTGGAGTCGCTCGTATGTCGCGTCCAGGCCGACTTTATGACTCCATTCAGAGGCTTCGAGGTTTGGCCGATCGTTTTCATAAAATGTATTATTGTATATCACACAGGCCCGTTGGAGGTCGCCAAACCTCAAGCCTAATGATTTACTGGACACCACAGTACCGCAGTATTTCTAACGGAGAATTCGTAAATTGTCAAAAATATTTTATGGCAGACGGGCGACGCGAATCGATTTAATCTCATTCTGTCTCCTTGACTAGTGGGGGTGGTTGGATTTGCCCGAAATTGTTGCAGTTGCCTGTAAGAGTTTTGTAAAGCTGGACATTTGAGCTTGTGACTTGTATGATGGCTTTTGGCCTTTCTCCTAAAGAGATAAAGCTACATAGTTCTGAAATGCTGTTGAGGCGTCCATTGCTAGGTCTTTTTAGAGTTTTAAATTAGTGATTTTGGAAAAATATTTATTTATTTTATCATTTATGTAGGTACACACAAAAGAGAACATAAGGAAACATCATAGCATGACTTAGAGTACAAAAGCATAGCTTATTCCAAAAGAAAGTTATGCCAGCAGGCCTGCGAAAGGAAAATGAAAAAATAAATCTAGACTACTAGTGTGTGAGAACGGGAAGAGAGACAAGGAAAAATTGTATACCTATATAATCGATTTAGAGACCTAAACCAAAACTCATTTTCGGATTCGCCAAACAAACAGACAAATCGATACCCAATAGTGACGCGATCTTTATCGATACCGCGAAAGTTTTAAAAATACCCGATCCTTAATAACTCGCCCTTTTAATTGGTTTATATAAATCATTATTTGCTGTAACGACTCACAGTGATTTACTCACTGCAATGACATACAAGTCGTCCCTTAAATCACCCGAATGACATTCCGTTGCAATGATATTCTTTTGTCATTTACTTTATGCGAATTTTTAATGAGATGAACGAGTTTGAAAAATATGATTTAATCTCTTGTTTCGCGAATGCAATCTTCATCAATAAGGTTTTGTAATGTTCTTTTAAGTTTCTGATTGATGCTCGCGAGTCGGAGACTGCATAAATGCTGTTTTGGAACCAAAAAATAATTTATTGTTTGTTATTAAAAGCTGTAATGATCATAAGCTACTTGGCTGCAAGTAGAGTTAAGAGTATTCAGCCGACTTCTAACCATTTCCTAGTCCTACTCAAACTTTGCTCTTAAAGTAGTCAACTGTTCTACTATCTATTCTTCTTAGCATGTCGATGGCAAATTTTCATTAAATATATATTTGGCCCAAAATTCAGTTACGCGTACTCCGCTCGCTGATGCAGTCATAAAATCGTCAAGTGCGCAGGTATCAGGGCATGCAGCGCAAGATGGAAGGTGAGCCATTGTCTGTGGAGACGCTGTTTAGAAAACGGTGAAGGAAAACATCGTGAGGAAACCAGTATGAACTAGAACCAAACAATTTGAAGTTATATGACATCTACCAAAAGCCCATCTGCTGATCATGCTAGTAAATAATAAATAAATAAAAACATTTATTTGACACTTTAAAAATTAATGTTCAAGCCAGTCACAATAAGAAAGTCCACGAGTGTATTTCCACAAGTCTGATCCTAACCCCCAAACTAGGTCTGGACCTGTATTTTAGGGGTCAGCATTCAGTCATGGATTCTATATGAATCTAACAGCATTGAGTATCGCTACTAAGTTGACAGCCAAGGTTATTGCCGTTTGGTAACACAATTATTAGTAAAAAAAAAAAATTAAAGGAATTACAATTATGATTAGTAAAAAAAAAATTAAAGGAATAACAATTATGATGTTATGTATTAACAAAGCAAAGTTAAAAATAAAAAATAAAGTTATATAGTAAAAAAAAAATTAAAGGAATTACAAATTATGATTAGTAAAAAAAAAAATTAAAGGAATAACAATTATGATGTTATGTATTAACATTAAAAGCAAAGTTAAAAATAAAAAATAAAGTTATAATGTTAAAGGATTACTTGTGTTTGTATGACTGTGTGTGAAAGTGTGTGAATTGATGAGTATTTGTGTGTAAGTCTGCATGTGATGCCCACCACCATATGGGAGTGAATGAATGTATGGTTTGGTTCGCACCTTTGAATGTGTGTAAGGACGGGAAAGAGTAAGAATGGATGACAGTGTGTATGGATGTTGGATTACATTATATTATGTATGTATGTGCAGGTCTTTCAGTCTCCTGATAGTCCATATTTTGGAGTCAGTCTGCTACTTTATTTTTTCTCCTTTTTGATTTCCTGTCGACACATTTTACTAATGTTTATCTTTTTGTTTGCGAGGTTATACAGTTTGCTGCTAAAGCTTATAAATTTATGTCTATTAAATTGATGTTTGGCAAATGAGGACCGGCAGGGTATTGTAGGGCATATGGAGGATTTGCTACGCTTATTTGGGTCGGGTAAGGGAACACTTCCTTGTCTTCTTTGGGTGGATTTGAGTACATAGAGCTGGCGGACAGCTAGTACTCGTACATTTAAATATATTCACAGCCTCGTTAGTCTAGTGGTCGCAAGCGCGACTGCTTAGATTGAGGTCCTGGGTTCGATTCCTGGGTCGGGTAAAGTGTTATTGGGTTTTTCCATCAGGAATTTCTCAGTAGCTGCTACGGAGTCTGGATTTGTGCCCGGTTAATCAGAATAGGCTCGCCCCCTATAACATGGGACTTAAACATAACTGGCGAAATGTGGGTGTACTATTAGGTACACTTTTGTTTATGCCTTCGGGGATTACAGGCGTGATGGTATGTGTATCGTTACAGATTTAACACCGTAACGCTAAGTTCTCCTCCCAAACGGATGTAATGCTCGAATCTGAACATTACAGGCGAATGCTCCCGGTCAGGAAGCGCCTTACTGTAATAGAAAAAGCGCATAAATCGTCTACCTACACTCATTTTTAACCGGCCTCAAAAAAAGGAGGATTGTGTATTTTTTATGTGTGTTACCTCATAGCTCCGCCATTTATGAAACGATTTGAAAAAATATTTTATTATATGAAAGGATATTTTTCCCTATTGGTCCCATTGAAATTTCATTAAAATCGGTTCAGGCATTTGGTTATTTTTTTCCTTTAATACGATTTTTTGCTTCTTGGGCTAACTTCCAGCAAGAAAGTTGTTTTATATGTTAAACTTAAAACCAACCTTCAATAAACTGTTCCCAAAGAAGCAACAATGTTTATAAAACTATTTAAAATACCTTTCAAACTTATATCAAGCTATTATTTTTCCTATTAGTTATACACACCATTTCGGAGTCCATTAAGCTTCAAATCGATGGACAGGTCATTTCTTACATATTGTTTGACTCCATCAATGAAGGGGCTCGCTCTAACTAGTGTTTGCTTCTCAATTTCAAACTGACACATTGAAACAAAGAAATTAATTGATGTAGTAATGAAGGTAAGTAATGAATGGGTGTGTGTAGAGTAATGTTAGGTTCAGAGAGTTTTGGTCAACAAAGCATACTTATTATTTTATATTGACCTGTTTAATGGTTTTTTTCTTTATCACACGACATCTAATCTTGAATTACGGTAATTTTGGCAAATTAATTGACATACATTTTTTTTATTTATTTTTTAAGTTTTTATATTATTTTGATTAATTGTAAAGTAAAGTAAAAAACCGGCCAAGTGCGAGTCGGACTCGCGCACGAAGGGTTCCGTACCATTATTATCAAAAAAACCGGCTAAGTGCGAGTCGGACTCGCGCACGAAGGGTTCCGTACCAATTATTATAAAAAATCACGTTTGTTGTATGGGAGCCCCCCTTAAATATTAATTTTATTCTGTTTTTAGTATTTGTTGTTATAGCGGCAACACAAATACATCATCTGTGAAAATTTCAACTGTCTAGCTGTCACGGTTCATGAGATACAGCCTGGTGACAGGCAGACGGACAGACGGACAGACAGACAGACGGACAGACGGACAGACGGACAGACAGCGAAGTCTTAGTAATAGGGTTCCGTTTTTACCCTTTGGGTACGGAACCCTAAAAAAGGGCAAAAAAACACGTTTGTTGTATGGGAGCCCCATTAAATATTAATTTTATTCTGTTTTTAGTATTTCTTGTTATAGCGGCAACAGAAATACATCATCTGTGAAAATTTCAACTGTCTAGCTGTCACGGTTCATGAGATACAGCCTGGTGACAGACAGACGGACAGACGGACAGACAGACGGACAGACAGCGAAGTCTTAGTATTAGGGTTCCGTTTTTACCCTTTGGGTACGGAACCCTAAAAAGGGACAAAAAAATCACGTTTGTTGTATGGGAGCCCCCTTAAATATTAATTTTATTCTGTTTTTAGTATTTTTTGTTACAGCGCCAACAGAAATACATCATCTGTGAAAATTTCAACTGTCTAGCTGTCACGGTTCATGAGATACAGCCTGGTGACAGACAGACGGACAGACGGACAGACAGCGAAGTCTTAGTAATAGGGTTCCGTTTTTACCCTTTGGGTACAGAACCCTAAAAAGTAAAGTAAAAAGTTTTTATTTTGGAACATAGACAGTTGGCACAATTACACAGTGGAAACGATGATAGCTACAAAAGTTTATAACTGTGTCGCAACTATCAACGCCCATATAAACAAGGAAACAAAATCAAAATCAAAGCATTTATTTCAAGTAAGCCAGTTACAGGCACTTTTGAATTGTCGAAACAAAGATGAAAATTAAATGTAGCTACAGTCCCAGTCACAAGACATAAAAACTGTGAAAGTACTGTAGTTGCCCATTCCCTAGCGTAGATCTCTATGGAGAAGAATGGGCAAGAAACTCCATGGACACTCTTTTAAATCAGAATATTGTTACAAAATCTTGGTTACATCATTCACGTTGAGATGGTATATTATGTGAGAACAATGTAGCAAGATGTGCACGGTAAAAGTGTCCACAGCAAAAACACACAAACAAAAAAAAATACAATTCAAAATAATTCATTCAAATAAGCCATGGCAACCAAGAGATGACCAGTCACAACTGACAGCGCCCGTTCACGGACATGACGCATGGATCAGCACCATTCAACTCAACCATTTTGAAGGGAACTAAATGATCCGACACATGCGCCACCATCAGCGAGACAATAGAGTGAGCATGACATACTCCAAACCGCCAGGGCACATTCAAGTCAAGAAAAGACGTAGGTTTCCAGTGAATGATAGCTTTCTAGTACATAGTACTCACACAATATGGGCTATGCATTTATATAATACTAAAGAGATTGATTCTATACAATGCAAAGATAGTTGTACAATCTTCAGCAGCTCCAACAATACAATTTAATGCTATCAATTTATGCGCCCCTGTCCATGTGGAGCAGGACCAGCATTGAGCCAAGCATTTTTATCAGCGATATAATCGCTCAACTTGTAATATGCTTGTTTACATAGTGTGCGTTTAATGCATGTTTTAAATTTCGTCTCATTCAGTTCAAGAATACTTTGTGGAATTTTATTATAGCATCTCAAACAGTACCCCATGAAAGATGAGTCTACTTTAGCGAGTCTGAAACCTGGCTGAACTAGTTGGTCCCTATTTCTAGTACTGTAATTATGTCTGTCACCCCTTTTACCAAAAAGGTGCAGATTTTTTCTGACGTACATTATGTTTTCGTAGATGTATTGACAATGTACCGTCATGATGCCAATATCCTTAAACAGTTCCCTTAGAGAATCGCGCCTACGAAGATTATATATGGCTCTGATGGCTCTTTTCTGCAGAATAAATATAGACTCAATATCTGCAGCCCGTCCCCACAGCAAAATGCCATAAGACGTTATACTATGAAAGTAACTAAAATAAACCAGTCTAGCGGTATCTACATCAGTATACTGACGGATTTTTCTAATGGCAAAGGCTGCTGAACTTAGCCGCCCCGCAAGAGATGTCAAATGAGAACCCCATTGTAGCCTTGAATCAAGCGTAATCCCTAGGAAAACCGTTTTATCTACGAATTCAAGTTTCTCTTTATTCAATAATATCACAATCACTACTTTTAACATTCGGTAAAGCAAATCTTATCTTAATAATAAATAATCTAATAATTGTTCCAGACTTCAACTATAAATACAACATAAGCAACCCCCAATGTTGCTTATGTTGTATTTATAGTTTAAGTCCCTAAGCTTTCGTAAAAAAGGGGGGTGGGGTGGAAGTGTGTGTGTGAGTGTGAGTGGGTGTGCATGAGGGGGAGTGTGCTAGTGTCTGTATGTGGTTGTGTGGAGTGTGGGGTGTATCAGTGTGTGAGTGAGTTTGTGTGTGTAAGTGTTTTTGCTAGTTAAGTTTCCACAATCTTTTCAGTTGCGTCATATGACAATGATTTCAACCATTCAGTCAACTTCCTTCTCAAGAGACTACGGGGTAAATGATAAATATGTAGGGTCTTATTTATGTTGTTATAGAGCCTGGGGCTGATAAACCTGAAAGCACAGCAAGGCGTTTTGCATTACTATAAGTTGGGTCGTAGTGGATCTGTTTGTGTTTTCTAAGTACAGTTTGTAGTACGAAGAGCTGCCTAACTGTGAGGACCTTGCATAATGAATAGAGGTCAAATGTCGGAAAGCTGATTGGTTTCTTTGATAGGACCTTTAGCACGGCCCTCTGCGCCCTTTCTAGACGTAGCATGGTAGTTTTGTGCGCTCCCCCCCACGCAGTCACGCTATACCCAAGGACTGATTGAGCGAGGGCAAGGTAGACAGTTATCAAGCATTTGAAGTCAGCAACTCCCCTAAGTTTTTTAAATATGTAAATCAATCTTCGCACTCGTTTCACTGTAGTGTCAATCTGTTTTTTCCATTTAAGGAGATTGTCGATGATTACTCCAAGATATTTAATATCGTCAGTTGCAAGTAGAGAAATCAGCAAATCAGCAAATGTTATTTTAGTTTTGCATTTACTTCGTGATGATTGCATGGAACACTTCCTGAAAAAAATATTGTTTTTAATCAATACATTTGTCTGTTCATATTTGTACGCTTCACGGCAAAACATAGAGAATCTAAATTCTACATTGTAACATCTCACACACTGTGTAACAACCTGTGTTTACAAATAAAAGTTTCTTATTTTTCTTATTCTATTTTAAGCTTTCACGGTTTACAATTAAACGTACAGTCTTACACTGTCACTTACGGGATATCTGCCATGATTTTCAATTATTGTGAGCTTTGTATCGAGTTCCAGTAGTACGCGTGGCAAAAACTAAGAAAGAGGGTACACAGATTTGTCTGCACTTAAAAATTTATTAACCATCCACCCGCATTCCCCAGTTATCCCGCGATCATGGTGCTTGCAACAGGGTCGAAATATCGGGAGCATACAATAGTTGAAAATCACGGCAGATATCCCGTGTAAGTTTATTTTATACTAGCGGACGTCACGCGGTTTTACCCGCGTAGTTCCCGTTCCCTAGGGAGTACAGGGATAAAATATAGCCTATGTTACTTGCTGATAACGTATCTATCCATTGCTGAAAGAATTTCTCAAATCGGTCCAGTAGTTTTAAAGTTTATTCGTTACATACAAAAATCCAAAAATATAAATCTTTCTTTCTTATAATATTAGTATAGAGTATAGACTACAAGGATATACAATGGTATCGATTCTGTTGTGCACAAACCAAACTTAATTTAGGATATTGCTATCTTTTTCTCTGTAATAAAACGAGAAAGAGACGGACGTAATTTAGAGCTGTCAAATTTAGTTGGATGGAACTAATATTTCCATACAAATGAAGGGTGCATGTAAGAACATGTCGACTAAAAACACGGTGAAGCGCAAGGTATAAACTAGTTTCATCTCTAACTTAGTTCATAGCTATAGCCGTCCCTTTCTCGCACTGCATTTTAGTAAAATATAGCAATAGCCTAAATTAAGTTTAGTTTGTGCACAACATAATCGACAGTAGTACCATAAATATATATTCGCCAGTGTCTACAGTATAAGTAATGAATTCTACGTGTCGCCTCTGTCACAAAACAATCTCCCTGGCTACTCTGTGCACCGATCAGACCTATCAACATTGGCTTCAGGCGATCCTCGTGACTTCTGCGATTGCCCTTCGATCCTCAATATATTATGTTTGTTTTTAATTAACTGACATAACCTATCAGTTACTTTGTCAATATTGGACTGGGAACGTGGTTTGTTAGACTGGCGCTCTTGCAATTTGAATAAGAGAAATGGAGTTTTTGCTGATTATTTTGTTTGCTTGTTTTTTTGTTCTCCTTTTTATAGGTTACAAATAGGTGTTTTTTTTTTATTGGAGTATAGTATGACTCAGTAACTGGGTTGAGAGGTCAGATAGGCAGTCGCTCTATGTTAAATACCTGTATTCAGCTGCGTCCAGTTAGACTGGAAGCCGACTCCAACGTATGTAGTTCGACGTCAACTTCAGTTCAACGTCCACTGCTGGACATAAGCCTCTCCCATGATGAGAAGATTTGCCGTAATCTCCACGCTTGGCAGGCGGATTAGAGATCGCAGTGATGAAAGACTAACAGAAAACGCTGCTGCCCATTCTCTGGTCTACGGAGGCGCAAGGTGTTCTGCCTCAGACATTAGTCGCCTTATACGACACCCGTGAGTGTAATGGATTGGTTCTGTTCTACTCTGCCGGATATCACACGTATGTAGTTAGCTAAGCCTAAAATGGCTAGTCAGATGAAAATAATAATCATAAACAGTGTAGACCCATCCACCCCATTTAACTTACATTTTCTGGAGGTGGTTTATATGAAAGGTAAAATTTTGTATGACCAGTGTGCAATGACGGATTAGTGTAAGTCATAGATCCTGATCAAGTTAGAATTGTATAATGCCCTATTTATTGTACGCCATTTCTTTTTAAGGCAACTTATACTTACAGGTAACGGAAGCTTGCTATCTCTGTCTGTTTGACAGTTAGCTTACGGACGGTTAGAAACAAAACGTCAATAATTCTTTTTTTTCTCTCTTTATTTTTTGTCAATTTTGCATTTACCATCTGTTAAGCAATCATGGCTATGCTGGTTTCGCTACTTTTTTTTAAAAGAATAATTCTAAAATTTATTGTTTACGCAATTTAACTTCTACAATATGAGACGTAGAAATAATTATAGTAGCCTAACCTGCTCAAAGTAAACCAAAGCATCCGTCATTTGTAACCCCACCAGTTTCCTACCTCAGCCTCTGCTTAGACCCTAAGGCGTAAGCGTGAACGACACATTAATTAGCCAACATTACCATCAGTTAGCCCCATAGATGGCTACAGTCTATGGCAAGACAAATGGCCACAGATTCTGGCTGGTGTAGCGTGGGAAATGATTTACAGCTATTTATAAGGAAATCTAGATAATTTTATGGAAGTAGTTATTAAATTGGCGCTGTTTGTGTAGTTGAATTAGCGTGTGATTTGCCATTAAGCAACGTAGTTTTTGTGATTTATGACTGTTTATGTTTGTAGTGACTTCTTGATCCTCGATATTAGCTTCCCGCGCTATTGTTCCATTACTTACTTGGGAGCACAACACATTTTTTTCTTCCATTCTGGTATCAGCCGTCAAGGTACAATTTACTTCATTTTCTTTCATTTCACTTTCTATAATATCCTAGGTATTTGTTTAAAGATGCTATAGGTACTTATTATTTACTTGACACATCACTTAAAGCAGCTTTTACCTAATCCTGTTATCCAGTTTTATCCGTCTTTCCTAAATAAAAGCGTTGGATTCTAAACGAACTAGAAGGATTGAAATTTCAACCGTGCAATAATATTTAGGAAGTCATGGATCACAGAATGTGTCGCCTAGTTTAACTGAAAACGGGCATTACTTTTTTTAAGAAAGAGTATTCTATCTATTTATCTATCTACAAATGGCTTCATGGTATTTGTATGATGTTTGTGTGATGTTGAATGCAAATATGGTGCTGTTTCACAAACAATGCGACGCATGATAACGTGCTTTCCGTGTCCTGATGCCAACAAACTACAAGAAGTAATAGAAACCTAAGGGCTTATTTACGGAGACGCGGTGCATTGCGCGGAGCGTCGTGCGGCGCGGCCCGGTTAAAATTCAAACCTATGACAATGTATGAGAGCGTTTACGGAGAGGCGTTTTTACGCGCGTTTGCTTGAGATGCAGTGTTGCCCGCCGCGTGCAACACCGTGGTCAACGCGGCAGTGCGCGCGCATATACAAACATATGACAGATGACACCGCCGCTACACACACCGCCTCTCCGTAAACGGAAAAACGCGCAACGCGCGGCGTGACGCGCCGCACAACGCGCCGCCCGACGCACCGCCTGACGCGCCGCTCAACGCGCCGCCCGACGCGCCGCGTGTCCAGAAATGAGCACTAAGGATAAGGCCAAACGCGTAGCTGAGTTCTATGTCGACTTATGCAACAAAACGCCATGAAGAAGCTCACAAACATCATCAAGCATTTATTCTTCTTTTCTCAAAGCTTAAACGACCATACCTAATCCCTTCGTTTCCTATAACTTTCCTGTTTGCCCAATGATCAAATTTGAGGTCATCAGCAGTATTCGCTTGTACCTCGATGACGTAGTTTAACAAGTAAGGCAAAAATCGCGATGCCCCACTGAACTCGAAGGTCAGATGGTAGTCACGCAGTGTTAAACTGGAACCTCAATAACTCTTGGATGGAAGGACTGATCGTGCACTTGTTAGCAAGTTACATGTCCGGTTAGTCGTGTCGTTGTTAGTGAGGACAGTGACAATAGATTCAGTCAGGTGAAAAATAAGGATGGTATAAAAAGAGGTTGAACTGTTTTAAAACAATTGAAGATCAATTTATTTTTCTTTTATTTATCTAAAGGAGCTGTGTTAATGAGGCATTTTCTTTTTAGCTCTTCCCTAGTCGCTGGATAGATTGCGCTAGGAGTTAGTATGATAATGCACGGAACGGAACCTAAAAAAACTTATTTTAACAAAGCGCGAGACAACTAGGTTATATTCGGAAGGTTAGGCAAATGAAAGTGTCAATCAACGAGAGTATGTGACGTGACAAAATGTTTTTTTTTTTTGGCTTTGGCACCAACTATCATATTAAGTTGAATGCCATCTATAGAGTTCTTGGAAACTAAGTTTTTTTTAATACCTCAAAAAGAAAACCTGTCATTAATAATAATAATTTATTCAATAAGTAGTTTGTACATGGTATACAAAGTTGTCTTATACAACTAGATGTCAATAAAAATAGAACCAGTACAACACATATAAAATGGGTCATTGGACATTGTTGTGGTCTTATTTAGTTATTCTTTGTTGGAACAGTAAATTAGTTTAGTCAATGACATTGCTATTATCTATACATATAATAAAACAGTAACAAAAGAAAAACTTTGAGAACTTTCAAGAAAAAATAAGTGGCTTTTGTTAGAAAAACGTAACTGATGACAAAAAGTGACTTTTTAGATTTTTCGTCTGTTTGTCTGTGTGTATGGTACGGCTTCACGCCAAAACTACTGGATAGATTGAATTTAAATTCAGCAAAAATGTTCTTTGTAAACCAAGGAAGGCTTTAGGCTACGTATTATCACGCCGTACGTTATGGGAGGTAAGCAATATTGATTTTAAAAGGTTTTTGTTCGTAATCGAATGCACAAAATGACATGTTATAAGCTATATTATGTGACGTAGACGAAGTTGCACGGGTCAGCTATTTAAACATAACATAACATCACGCCTGTAATCCCAGAAGGGTTAAGCAGTAATCTTTACATTGTATAAAACAAAGTCGTTCCCGCTGTTTGTAAGATTAAAACTACGCAACGGCTTTTAATGCAGTTTGCAGCAATAGATAGTGATTCAAGAGGAAGGTTTACATGTCTACATTGCACTCGTGCAAAGCCGGGCGGGTCGCTAGTACAGTATATGCACTAGTGCCTATTCACTCGTGCAAAGCCGGGTGGGTTGCTAGTACAGTATATGCAGTAGTGCCTATTCACTCGTGCAAAGCCGGGTGGGTTGCTAGTACAGTATATGCAGTAGTGCCTATTCACTCGTGGAAAGCCGGGCGGGTTGCTAGTACAGTATATGCAGTAGTGCCTATTCACTCGTGCAAAGCCGGGCGGGTTGCTAGTACAGTATATGCAGTAGTGCCTATTCACTCGTGCAAAGCCGCTCGGGTTGCTAGTACAGTATATGCAGTAGTGCCTATTCACTCGTGCAAAGCCGAGCGGGTTGCTAGTACAGTATATGCAGTAGTGCCTATAATTCACTCGTGCAAAGCCGGGTGGGTCGCTAGTACAGTATATGCAGTAGTGCCTATTCACTCGTGGAAAGCCGGGCGGGTTGCTAGTACAGTATATGCAGTAGTGCCTATTCACTCGTGCAAAGCCGGGCGGGTTGCTAGTACAGTATATGCAGTAGTGCCTATTCACTCGTGCAAAGCCGGGTGGGTTGCTAGTACAGTATATGCAGTAGTGCCTATTCACTCGTGCAAAGCCGGGCGGGTTGCTAGTACAGTATATGCAGTAGTGCCTATTCACTCGTGGAAAGCCGGGCGGGTTGCTAGTACAGTATATACAGTAGTGCCTATTCACTCGTGCAAAGCCGGGCGGGTTGCTAGTACAGTATATGCAGTAGTGGCTATTCACTCGTGCAAAGCCGGGCGGGTCGCTAGTACAGTATATACAGTAGTGACTAATAGTACACCAATTTCGCCAGTTATGTTCAAGTCCCATGTCATAGGGGGTGAGCCTATAGCCATCAACCGCGCACAAATCCAGATTCCGTGGCTGCTACTGAGAAATTCCTGATGGAAAAACCCAATATCACTTTGCCCGACCTGGGAATTGAATCTAGGACCTCATGACCAGTAGTCGCGCTTGCAACCACTACACCAACGAGGCCTATCAATAAACAAATAGCCGGTGAATCAGTGTAACCTACTTACATTAAAATTCACTGCAATACACAAAACCAGAAAAATAAATGATATTCTTACGATAGTGTTTTGAAAACATAACACAACACAAAAAAAAACACGAATTTATCTCTAAAAAATATTTTAACGAGTAAAAAGCATAATAAACTACATGCGATTATTCTGATTTTTTGGCAAATAATTCTACAAGCAACATTTAGCATGACAGTGTTTTATTTTTTTTAGCCCAATCAATAGATTTTTTATAAATCGCAAAAAAACACTCATTTCGCACTATTCGGCCCGCAGTGACTGACGTAACAACCACTTTGTAGTGCAAGCTGATTAGAACTTTATTCTAACAGTAGGTATTTAAAACGAAGTTAGAACCACCACAAATAGAGTTGCTAATTTAGCTCCTGTAGCCGCCTTAAACATAAAGTTTCCCTCCAAATCATCACGGGCACCTAACAGTTTTAATACAATTTTTCATTGTCAACAAGTCGTAGTTGAAAATTTGTGGGAATACTGCAGAATTGCCTGAAGCTATTTTCTAATAGTTTCTGATTTAACCTACTGCGACACATTTGCTGTTCGATGACCCTTGTTTTTAAGAAAATAAGGGTTCTTTTTGAGTGTTTTACGTTGATGGTGGTGTTTTAAGGGTCGGATCGTGGCCTAGCTATTTAAATTGAGCCTCCTCCAGTAGATGCGAACACAGCAGGGAGTAAACCCTTAATTGGGAGCGCAATATGTTATATCTTCGGTGATGGTGTAGTACCTTTGACGGGAACTGGTGTCTATATGGCATTTTAAATAGTTGTTCGTTGCTATCTTTATAGTAAATCTTTTAGCAGCTGTTTGGTAAGAAATAAAAAGTGAGCAATGTGGTAGAGATGATGTACAGAACGTGACATAAATGTGATAAAAATGAATAATATTCAAATTTTATTTTCTTTTCATCATTTAGTTTTTGCAAAATATTTTTAGTACAGCTCATTACTTTTATGAATTCTTCATCTCTCTTTTATCTAAACAGGGTCGGTGGTTTAATCACACTTCAACATTACCTATAGGTTTTTAATTTCAAGATCTATGTACCAGTTTCTTCTGTTTTATTTTAAAAGAGATCTCTGAACCGTAGGTATTAACCATATTTTTTTCCTAATATTGTGTTAACAACGCGCACAACGCACAACGCAAAAATAAAAAAAAAAGTAAAACTTAACAGTTTTACTTTTTTTTTATATCAATATTGTACCAGGGCATTGTCACATATTATTAAGATGCCAATATACAACGTTACGACTATAACTTCTATGTACAAACTCTTATCATATTTACACACCCATTATAGTTTTCAATTGGCATCTGTAGCATTAACATTCAGACTCGATACGGGGCTAATGAGTGTCATTCAAAGTAGTTTGTTACATTTTGAAATAAAATCAAGTAGATACGAAACCTGTATGGTTTGTATGATATTATTTGCGTGGATCTTGGGTACTTGGCGTCAGCTGTTTTCACTTTATCCGGCCTTAGTTTTAGTTTAGCCTTTTTTTTTTTTTTTTTTTTTCGGATGGGATATCATCAAATACTCCCCGCTCTGGGCGGAGCAGGAGGGAGTGTCAGACTTTTACTGACTAAAACCCATCCATGTTCCTTCATCGCCCTTTGTGTTTCGGGGCCACGGTATCTCTTTCGAACAGTCCCGCAACCCCGGCAGGCATCGGTCCTTACGGACCCCTTCCTTTTTGCTGACTCTCTTTGAGGCGCGCGTGGAACACGAACGCGCCGTCGACACGGCCTGTCGTCAAGAGACGGACGGACGGCGAGCTAGCCCATAGCCCACCGTCCACAGGCCCGCGCCTACGGTGGCCGGGGGCCACGTGGTGGTGGGCCCCGACGCCCGGGGCGTCTCCCGCGGCGGCCGGGACGTTGAGAGGTTCTCTCCCTCTCACGTTCCGCCACCTCCTTCTCTAGCATTACTGCTTCGCAGAATGAGGTGACGGCGTCCCATTCCGTCTCGCTCCGGACCATGGCTTGCACCAGGGCCGGACGCGAGAGGCCGCCGCCGATCGCCGCTTCGAGGACACGGCGGTGCTCCACCCACGCGGGGTACACCTCCACCTTGTGCTGCACCGTGTCCTCCGGTCGATCCTCACAGAGAAAGCACCCGGACATTTCCTCCCGCCCGATTCGGTGCAGGAACCTCCTGAACACACCGTGTCCGGTGAGGACCTGCGTCAGGCGGAAGGTGAGGACGCTGTGGCGTCGCTCAAGCCACTCCTCAAAGAGGGGACTTATCGCCACTATCGTGGCGTGCCCTGCACGGGATTGCGACAGTCACTCTCTCCATGTCGCCATAGTTTCCATGTCGCCATTCCAGTTTAGCCTAAACCTTTCAAGGGATCATTGTACTCCTCAATTCCTTCCATGTGCTCTTTTCTCGTGCCTTCTCGAACCAACCCTCGCGGTACGCGTCCAAATCGTCCCGCCACCTCTTTCGGGGCCGGCCTCGTCGGCGCTGTCCGTCTTCCGGCAACCATAGCGTGGACACTTTTGCCCAGCAGTCATCGTGCATGCGACTAACGTGACCCGCCCAATCCCATTTTAGCCTAGCAGCCTTCATGCCAATGCCAACGTCCACTATGCTCGTTTTATCTTCGCCAATTTTTATTAATTTGTTAAATCAACTGACGGACTAAACAGAATCATAGCTTTTTTTAGGCAGTCATCATCCCTATTCTACGTGCTATATGAAGACAACCGATTACCGCACAACTTTTCAAAATAAAGCAGAACTACATGAAATTTTAATACAGTATGTCGCAACAGCGAGCGTCGAAATATCGGGAGCTCGGAATAATAAACAATCACGGAAGATATCCCGTAAGTGACAATATAAGTTTAATTGTTATTTGTTTAACATTCAACGATTCTGCACAGATTATTTAAACAAAACGTTTATACATTTTGTTTAGATGTCCAGAATCTCGTTTATCATAAACTAAACAGGACAATAGATCAAATTGATTGCACAACACCTAATTTACATTACATTAGCGCCGGGTTTATGCGAAAGCTGCCATGTTCAGCTGACAAATTGTTCCGAAATATGAATTTGTAGACATTTACCTGCATTTGTCGAACAACGGATGATAAATTATTAGCAATTCGTATTGTTGGATTGAAAATTAATGTTGCTGTTGAAATAAAGTTAGGATTACTCAAATTATGTTGTTTTACGGCCGTTTTCTGTAATTTACTTACGTACTAGCTGACCCGCGCAACTTCGTCTGCGTCACATATTATAGCTTATAACATGTAATTTTGTGCATTCAATTACGAACAAAATCCTTTTAAAATCAATATTGCTTACCTCCCATAACATACGGCGTGATAATATGTAGCCTAAAGCCTTCCTTGGTTTACAAAGAACATTTTTGCTGAATTTCAATTCAATCTAGCCAGCAGTTTTGGCGTGACGCCGTACCATACACACAGACAAACAGACAAAAATTTTAAAAAGTCACTTTTTGTCATCAGTTTCGTTTTTCTAACAAAAGCCACTTATTTTTTTCTTGAAAATTCTGAATGTACAGTTTTTCTTTCGTTACTGTTTTATTATATGTATAGATAAGAGGAGAGGAGGAGGAGGAGGAGGTTGTGTGTTTGTGTGTGTGTTTGTATGTATTGATATATATGTTGGTTAGTATGCCTACTTCCGTAGCTATCGGTGTTTCTAGAAACAAAGGATATCCTATCCGCGTCACCGATTTTTGTATGAATCAAGAGACAGGTCTCTTGATTCATACAAAAATCAAAGAAAGATTTTCTGTGACGTTTTGTTTCTAACCGATCAGTCTAGCAAAATGTCGAAACAGACAGAGATAGTAACCTACCGAAACTGGCTAGCAAGTTATTGAAAACGTCGTTAGTTGTTTAGATACTATAATATTATAATATTATATTATAAGTCGAGCTACACGTTAACTGACAAATGCTTGCACTGACTGGACAGGTCCACTCAAATCTGTATGGTTCTTTATTCAAAAGACCATCTCAGACACTAATCTGCATAGTCCTCATGTGAATTGAGCAAGATTGTCTGGACTTTAAAAGAGACTATGACCTCTGAGTTTGTTTCGGCTGTTTCTTCTCAGAGTAGTCAGGTACGAAACACCGGCCCCATCTAGTTTTAAAAAATGACGTGTAAAAGTGTTTGTAAAAACCTACTTGCAAAATAAACATCATTTATCATTTATCATTTATCATTTATCATTTATCATTTACCTACGGTAAAAGCTTATTGTTATTATTTATTTATTTCAATCAACTGTGGATTATAGGCACAATAAAATAGAATTACTAATAACAAAATCAGCAACACAATTAAAATTAAAATCACTAATAAAATTATTATAAACAAAATTAAATCAAATCAAATTAAAATCACTATTAAAATTGTTAACAAAATTAAATCAAATTAAAATCACAATTAAAATTGTTAACAAAATTAAGTCAAATTTAAATCAAATCAAATTAAAATCAACATTTTATACTGAATTATTAAACTGGTTGCTCGTGAAAACCTTTTTGGAGACATGGATTAACAAAATTTATTCAGCATAGTTCACTCAATCTCTCTACTCGGCCTATTGCTGTCATGGGCCTCTCATAAGTTCCACAACACTCTGACCTACACCATCCACTTCAAGTATGTCCCAGCCACCTTTTCAAGGTTTTCGGTCTATTTAGCTGGGGTCGACCGCCACTATGCTTGAGTAAAGACTCAAGAGACAAAGAGTGTTTGGGAAAACCCTAAGACTCTTTTCTTCCATTGGCTATGATGCCTTCAACAAATGACCCCCACCACTTCAGCTTACCTACTGTGCAAGCTATGTTGGTAACTCCAATTAATTTCCAGATTTTTAACCTACTTAAAAAAAAGAGGACGTTCTCAATTCGGTTGGATTTTTTTTAAATTATAACTCCTCAAAACTCCGTCATTTATGAACCGAACTAAAAAATATTTTTCTCATGTAAATTAAAAAAAACTTTTTTACTGTTTTTTTGGAAGTTTTTTTTTGCAGAAAGATTTTGATATAATTTTATTTTTAGTTTAAATTACTCATGACCTCGGCTTTATCGAAGACATTACAGCAATAAGCTATAATAAACATTGGACAGCCTAGCCAAACAAAAGGTAATTTCTAGTTTGGCAGAAGTGCTTAGCCGTTCCTAACAATACGACCTAACAAGATACCTTTGTTTTATATTATTATCGATAGATTCTCTTTAAAAGTCCTATCCTCAACTTCAAAACGAACTCTCACAAGTACCCTTCTGCAAACATTTTAATTGAAGATTTAAATTGGCAATAATTATGTCTAGTTCTCCACAAATATTCTCTTGGATGGTCGTAAGGTCTTTTCAGATAAGTTTGTAAACCATTGTCTCTTGTAGTTGTATCTCCTCACTAACAAATATTACGACTTCCCTGTAGAGTACAATACGGATAGAGATGGGAACGCATTTAGTCAATGTTTAGTATCGACATTATGTTCGAGTAGATAGATTATTTTGTTGATAGTTCAGTGTATTTTCTTCAAAGATTTTGTCGTCTTGGTAAATAAATAAATTGTTATTTTATTTGTTAAGTTGTTACTTAATACTAGCCTGACTTTCTCTACTTAAATCAGTAATAGGTACTTTGTAAAAACTACGTTATTATCCGTAATTATTTATTATATTAATTTTAATTCATACAATTTTAGTTGTGGTTAATCAATTATTCCTTCCCTCAAACTTATAGTTAATTCAGAAAACATCTTCCTACGGGCACCGACGAATCATTCATCAAAATCAATTAAAAGTATAAAAACCTACACAAATTGCTCGACTAATCACCGCACTAACAGTCCAATCAATCGATAGAATCAAATATTGATTTGAAAACCTTGCCTTGCCTGTAATAATTGCTCGTTCCACTCATTGTTTCGCATGGAGCGTGTCTTGTTGTAATAAACCACACTTGATCAGCACCGAAGGTTTAGAAATTGTCCGAATGTCCGTCCAGAGTTTTATAACTTTACGGTAATTTATAAGGTATCTCTATTACTTGCCACGTTTCGTTGTTCTAAAGAGGTTTTAATGCACGTCTGTCGCGATGATGGCTAGTGCTGTGCTTTCAAAAGATCATTGTTTAGTCGATAATTTTAGGCTTTGATTTTAGTTTTGCGTTTTATGTTTCTCTACGCACATTGTGTTTTTGCGGAGAATGTTTATTTTGTATCGAGTCATTCCTTATTGAATGTTTAGGGGAAAATAATTATTTAGTTAATTTATGTCCTGTCCAGTAATTCTGCGAACAATCCATTGAACCACCCACGCTAACTCAAATCAACAATTACCGACCAAAACCTGAATTGTACTCGAAACAAAAAGATACAATCACGAACCCATTCATTGAGAGCCACGTGTACTGAACACGCTTTTTATTAAGTTACGATACAGATAAATGTAACAAGTAAACGTATTCAAATTGATGATTGATTCGAACATGTAACGTAACATTGATTGAATAGAGATACATAACATTAATGTCGTTATGTATCCAGGCAGGCAGATGTTGAGTGTTGACCCCTGACCGGTGTCGACAGATAGGTGTTCAGTTTATCCCGTGTTTTGATTCTGTGTTTTGAGTGATGTGCGTGTGTTTGTAATTTGATGGACGGCGGGTTATGTCAGAGATTGTCCACCCTTTGTGGGTGATGTTATTGACGTAATGTTTTGACGTCGCGTTATGGTTTAGTGATGTATTGGTATGTGCAGATGTAGACAATGGTATTCTATGGATAATTTTAGTTTCCTCCCCGCCTAGGAACGCCCGATAAGCCGTTGGTCACGGCTGTCATTTTGTAGATCTTTGGCAGTTGTACTGATAGTCAGTGATAGTACGACTGCCGCAGAACAACCAGTCTAACCAAGGGGGTATTAATCAGTACTAACTGGGTTGTGAAGGTCAGATAGGCAGTCGTTCCATGTAAAATACTGATTTTCAGCTGCGTCCGGCTACAAGCCGAGCCTTAGATAATTACGAAAAAGCTTGGCAGATGAGATGACAAGCTTAGCTATAACACTCACAATATTCTTACAAAGTACCAAATTACACAAAAATCTTATAAAATAACAGATTTAGAGAAATGATTTTTCACCTGTTTTCAATTATTCGCTTTGAATAAAATTTACACACTAAAAAACAAAATAATTTCCCACCAATTCAACCAAATAAGCATGTAAATGCATCATCTAACTTCATATATCGACAAAAGAATACAGTATTCATATTTCTTTACAAAAGCTATCGCCGCCAAAAGGTGGCAATTAGCGACAGGTGCTCTCATTCCAAAAATCATATAAATTATACTTTTTTCTGCCACTTCAAGTTGGAAAAAACTATCTTTGTTCTTTCCTACAAAGTTTATCCCCAACACCCTTTGTCAATGTCATATTCGCTACCATTTTTGAGAATACAATGTATGGTGACATGAGGGGGTGGGTTGGTAGGGTCGTCATTTGTTTCGGGTTTGTTGGGACTTGTCCTGATTTAGATTGGACAATGAAGTACATCGTCATCATTTCAGCCGAAAGACGTCCACTGCTGGACATAGGCCTCCCCCAAGTGTTGCCACATTGACCGGTCCCGTGCGACTCGCATCCAGCGGATTCCCGTAACCTTCACCAAGTCATCGGTCCACCTAGTGGGAGGCCTTCCAACGCAATGTCTTCCAGTTCGCGGTCGCCACTCCAGAACTTTTTGCCCATCGGCCATTCGTTCTGCGAGCAATGTGCCCTGCCCACTGCCACTTAAGTTTGGCAATTCTTCGGGCTACGTCGGTAACCTTGGTTCTCTTGCGGATATCTTAATTTCTGATTCGATCGATGAATCTATGGATAGTAGAACAATATTTGTTATCCTACAAAGCGTTATTCATACACAGTCATGTACGGTGATCCAAGCATGACTTTAAACTACTTTTAAGTAAGACATCAATTTTAACTTAGTATGAATTTCAAGATTTTAAATTATTAATCCTTTTTTTATTTGAATGATTGATAACGTATTTTAAACGATGAGATGAATATTTAGGTAATCAGACTAGTTCTTAAGAAATTTCATCAGAAAGAAAGAAATAAAGAAATTAATTATTTATTAGACTTACACAGAACATAACAGAAACAAAAAGACATGACAAAATTATGTAAAAAGTAAAAAAGAGAAAAATAAAAAATAAAACAATCAAAACGGACAGGACCGTTTTGATTGTTTTTTTTTTAAAATTTTCTCTTGTTTGCAAGGCCAAAAGGTTCATATCTCAGCAAAGTCTTATCCTTGTAAACTTCTAGAAGCATGGTGCACCTAAAAAAGGCAAAGTCATGATGACCTTAACAAATTTGATAGGCTGCATCTCGCAAAGATTTTTGATGATTTTTATAATACTGTCCGTTTTTGCTACTTTACCCAATTCTTATTTTTTTGCTTCTCTTGTATTTGTGCGACGGCGCGGCGACTCGAAGTCTGTCGTTTCACAGATTTTTTGTTAAAATAATTTAATAAACTGCCTTTTGTTGTTTGGGTTTTAGAAAATTAATTTACTGTAAAAGAAATATTTTTGATATTCCCATCTGTGCTTGAATTAAAAGCAATTAAGAATTAAATAATGTTATTATGAATGAAATATAATTTTACATTAGCTACCTATATACTACGATTTGTGTGTATAATTATCTCTTTATTTAGGGTGCATTAGAATAAGAATTATAATTTTCATGATTCTCTATTATTTTGTCCTACTTCAATACTGACTGTTTCGTTCATCTGTAGGAAGTTGGTGGTGAGAATAGTACATTTATAATTTGAATATTCAAAAAATATTTACGCCGTAAAGACGCATAGTGCTTTGCCGAAATAAAATAAAAACATTCACCTAGCTATAGGCATTGAACCAATTTGAACCAAGTTTAGGTACCTACAGTTATCTGTGGCAATTTTCATTCCCGCACAGGGCACACGTGTTGGAAAAATGAAAACAATAGCACGCGTGTGAAATACATTGCATGCGATAAGAACCAGTTTTCGAGAAAGTGTATTGAAAAAACACATTTAAAGCCCTACAGGTCTTGTGTCTGATCTCACCCCGGTCCTGTCAGATTGCCATCCGATGGCACTATGGCAGTTAAGGATCAAAGTGCACTTGTGTTAGCACAAACCACTAACAGTTGTGCCCTAAAAATATCTTTCTCATCTCACCCCGGTCGTGTCAGGTTGCCATCCGATGGCACTATGGCAGTAAAGGATCAAAGTGCACTTGTGTTAGCACAAACCACTAATAGTTGTGCCCTAAAAATATCTTCTGCGTGCTTAGCTACTCTCCATCCAGCTTTGACCAAAAATTCGGCCGGAAGTATATTATTATAAATACTCCTTAGAAAAGAGTCATTGCTTGCCCAAACATGAAGTCATTTTGAAATCTAAATAAGCTCTAAAACTTTAGTGATATTATTATATTATTTTAATAACAATCAATAACAATATTTCATAGTTACAATCATTGTCTGCCCACGTGCTACAGAGGTAGATCGGACATGGATAACATACGCCTCTTCAAATGTATTTTAAAACAACTGCTCTATAGAAAAAAACATAATTTGTGTTCGAGTGTTGTAACTATGAGTTTGTGTCAAATTATGTTGGGATTTTCTTGTGTCTCTTTACTTTTATTTCGGAACGTGTTTTCTTTTTCATTATAAAATTATTAATTTCGTTAATTCGAAAAAGGGTTTGCAGATATTTAAGTTTAGTTAAGAAAAACAATGGTGTCGATTCTGTTGTGCACAATCTAAACTTAATTTACTCTATTGCTATCTTTCTCTCTCTAATAAAACGAGAAAGAGACGGACGTAATTTAGAGCTGTCAAATTTAGTTGGAACTAATATTTAAATACAAATGAAGGGTGCACCTAAAAACATGTAGACTAAAACCACGCTGAAGCGCAAGGCTTATACTAGTTTGACATCTCTAACTTAGTTCATAGCTATAGCCGTCCTTTTCTTGGACTACCTTTTAATAAAATATAAAAATAGCCTAAATTAAGTTCCTGCACAACAGAATCGACACCTTTGCCTGCAATTATTATAATTTGAATTTAAATCTAGAAAGTATTTATTGATTACCAATTATACAAAAAACTATCCACATACATCAGCTACTTATCTGCATTAGTTTATTAGCAGCCTCCTTTCATTTCACATTATTTATTAACATTCATTTAAACGACACCTTTCATTTATCCTTACAACATAAACACCGAAACACACTAAAAATACTTCACAAAATTACAAAAACTAACATATTACTTACGTCACAAAAAATATAAATATAACAGGAAAAAAAAACGGCCGTTTGGTCACACTAATCATAAGCAATTTAGTATAAACGCACGAAATCGGGGCAAGCTTTGTACCGATGTTAATGTTCCATATTCTGTTTAGTTGATTTCTATAAAATATTATAAATGAGACGGCTACCACTAAGAGAATGACCAAATATTGTGTATAAGATGCATGGGTGGACGAAAGTACGAGCCATATTAATTTTTAAGCATTTTTTTTTCAGATGAATTTATTTGTTTTTACTTTGATAACAAATCTTGTTTATTATGGTCAGATCATTTTTTCATTACACTTACAATTTGAGTATTTGTTACTTCGTACAACATGGATCAAATATGAACAATAAAGGCTTTAGAAGACCACACACACGATTAATTTTGAAAAAAAAATGATGTCATAACTTCATAAGCATCTTCTCTCATCTTCATCAATCTTTCTTAACCAAAGCATTTAGTTAAGCAATCGTGTACCAGTCCTACGGTAGAAAAATTAAGTTAAACATCGCCGGGACTTCACAAAACCATGCACCTTACGCAATATGAATCCAGAAAAATGGAATATTCTTTATATTTTATTCACTGCTGGAGCTCAACAGGTAACCATGAATAAATTCTGTTGTCGATGACAAAGCCGACACACAGTCCGACTGCGTTTTTCATAAAGTGTCGGCCTGTTAAACATTTTTTATTTGGCCATTTGCTACCAACCGCGTTATATGAAAAATGGATCGTAACATCGCATCGTACCCTTTTCTCGTGTTTTTTTTTACACCACCTTGAATAAATCATGTCATTAAAATTTAATAGTCACGCCACAGCCCGGGTTAGTTAGATCTTTTGTTGTGTCGAGATTTCGAGTATCTTTTCATTTGATTGTTACTATTTAGGGCTATTGTGGCCATCACTATGGTTAAATCGACTAAATGCCGACTTAATTTCATTAATCGACTTCTTTGTACGAATTAAGATTTAATTGAGTCAAGCTTACTTTTGTTAGGCATTGTGTTGAAGCATTCGAATGTGTGGAATTCGAATTATTTCGTGGTTCAAAATTCGAATGCGTCTTTAATGACGGACATATGTTTCGGATCGCGTGCGCTTTGTGTTTTATTCGATTCTGATACGTCATATATCACGGCATTGTTGTTTTAACAATGTATTGTATCGATTTTTGTGATTGGTTTCACTTTTTGATCGTGCAGTCCGTGAAAATTTGACGAAGGTGTTATTGTTAAGGTGCACATCAATGTAATGAAGGTTCTACCTGTATCATGTTAGTTTTATTTTGATTTCATAATGTAGTGATGAACTTTTTATTTACCCAAGTAATATAATATGAGAATCCTAAAACGATAGAAATCTCTACACACCACGACTAAGACTAAATTAAACAGAAACTAAACAAATCACCATCGTGACTTACCAAAATCACAAAAACAAAATGAATCAACAATAATCGCACTATCGAATCGATTTAAAATTCGAATACAAATTCGGTATCGATTTTTTCCGTTGATACCAAAAAGGTGTTGGGCGGGATCGCTAAGAGCTAAGAGCGAGTCATGTGTGCGGTTTGCGGGGTCCGAGAGGGGTTGTGGGAGGGGGGGAAGTGCGCGGGCGAAGGGCAGAGGTCACGCAAGCCTCAGTCTGTCTAGTGATGAGATTGATAGCTTCAATAATATTTATAAGTTTAACAGCGACCGAAAAGTTTACGATGATTTTCTTTTAAATTTTATTTGCTAGGCTACCTAACATTTTAGTATTTTAGTGCAGTTTACAGGGAGATCTGAAACGTTTTTTTTATGTGGTAATGGTGCCGATGTCGACAATGGAGAAGCGAACTATGAAATTATTGGCCTAGCGCCAATAATTTCATAGTTCAATTCTCCAATGTTTTAAGCATCGTCATTGGTTGAAAATCTGGTACTTAATGTTATTTTATATTTCAAAACAACTTGACTTCATTGGTAAGATTGAGACCTAGCTATGGTTGCGCCATCTACAATCAGCTTTTAACGGCCTTACCAATGTTTTATTTGTTAAAAAAATGATTTTAGCTGTTAGTGATCGTCGAAAAATCAAATTAAAGATACCAAAAAGTGAAAGTAAATTAAATTAATAGTGTATCAGTTTCTCTAATGATATCAAACATTAACACGTAAATCATCGAAGTGTAAAGTGAGTTTATAAGTTGTGTGATGAGTGATGATTGATATACTCAGGTAATTACCCGCAATTTAAAAGGTGCTGATTTGTATTTTTTTTTTTTTTTTAATTTTAATTTATTTATTTATTAAATGAAAGTTTACAGCAGTCTTAAATTTATTACAATGCCCCACAAAACCGTTTTCACGGTTTGTCTGCGGGAACGGAACACGAATGGAACACGATTACAGGATATTGGAACGGAATAACTACTTTATCTACCTACAGTACATAAATCTAATATAATAATTACTTACTTAACTAGTTACTTATTTGCTCTCACTCAACAATCTGTAAACCACTTTCCTAAAAAGATGGTTTACAGACTCTTAAGAAAGAACTGCTTAAGTAATTTGGCGAATTTGCCTTTTATTTTCTGACTTCTTATGTCAGCAGGCAATCGGTTGAGAAGATAAGGTACTCTTTTATCAAGCGTACGGTCTCCAAAATAATTCCTTATTCTAGGTACATCAAATTTACCGGCTGATACTGTCCTAGTTGCGTGGTTATGGGTAACTAGCGAGTGACGCTCCCAGCTGCCATGACTGTTAACCAGAAGTAGGTACTTATGTTTTAAGCTGATAGGAAGAATTTTGCAAATTTTAAATAACTTATAATAATCATCTTTACATTTGTTTTTGGTTTTCTTGCTGACTAATAGTTTTAAAAATCGAATTTGTTGTGCTTCTAATTTTTCCAAATTACTTTTGAATGTGAGTCCATAGCAGTTGAGGGCGTAACTTAATATAGGGTCAACTAATTGCAAATACAGGCACTTAAGAGTATTATTTGGTACTTTAAAGCTTAGGTGGTAAAATTTACCGAGTAGTATTCTAAGTTTATTACATAAGTACTCAATATGGTTTGACCACGAGAAGTTTTCGTCAACTTTTACTCCGAGATATGTTACACATTTATCACGTACAATAGGTTTGCAAGTACAGTTAACACGGTTGTTATGAATGCAAGTAAACTCATGTGTGTACATCGGAGGTGGGTCGCCAGGTGGTAGTAAATATGGTGAGCGAATTATAACTAGCTTTGTTTTATCCGCGTTTAGGATTATCCCGTTGTCGTGGGCCCATTCAACGACGCGGTCTATGTCGTGCTGTACTAGTCGACAAGTTTCGGTGAGGTCGGTGCCGGCGCGTAGCGCGCACAGGTCATCCGCGAACATGTACGCCGAGCAGCTACGTAATACGCCGCACAAGCTGTTAACATGCATTAGGTAGCATACAGGCCCGCATCCCGCGCCCTGCGGCACCCCGCACCTAACCTCCCTCGCGTCGCTGTACGTCTCGTCCACCTTTACGCGGTAATATCTCATAGTGAGATAGTCACGGAACCAGTTGTTAAGTGGTTCTCCCACCCCGCACTCCTCCATTGCATTTAATAAAGTATTTGTTTCTAAGGTGTCGAATGCTTTTTTAAAGTCAAAAAATACGGCCACTACAAATTGTTTTTTATTTAAATTATTATTAACTTCGTCACAAAACTTAGATAATAAGGTGGTCGTACTTTTGCTCTTTTGAAATCCATGTTGACATTCACTAATAATGCAATTTTTTTGAAGATAATCTCCTAGTTGATTAACTATACATTTTTCTAAAATTTTGTCTACACTTGATAATATAGCTATTGGCCTGTAATTGGAAAATATTTTACGATCACCTTTTTTAAAAATAGGACGCACTATCGCCTCCTTTAACTTGCTCGGACATGTATATGTGGTTACACATAAGTTTATTAGATGTGCGAGTACGGGACTTACTTTATTGACCAAATATTTAAGATCAGACATGCGTATTTGATCGCTTCCGGGTGATTTATTTATATCCATGCCTGTTATAACTTTCTTTACATCCTGACTATTCACTGGTCGCCATCGCATACACATACTCTTCTCCTTAACATATGTGCTTCTGTCTAACCATTTCGCATCACAATTGTGTTTTATATTTTCAATTTCGTTTGTGAATGTTGACGAGAACTTATCACAAATATCTTTTACACTGCCTTGCGTCTTAATGTTATTTAATATTACACTATCTAAGGATTGTTTATTCTTCCCCATCATTACATGTATTTTATCCCATAACTTTTTTATATTATTGTTACAATCTATTATACTTTGCCTATCGTATTCATTTTTACATTTAGTTAATATTTTATAGCATTTGTTCCTATATTTAGTGTACTCTAAACGTTTAACCATATTCTTTGGTTCATTACTCCATATTGCAAAAAGTCTGTCCCTTTCTAACAATAGTTTTTTATGATCTTTCGTTATCCAGCTTTTATTATTTCGGACTCCTTTGTTAATAATTTTATTTCTATAGCAAGACTCATAAATATCAGCAAATATTTGTCTGAATGATTCATACAATTTGACTGGACATTCAATCAACAAGAGATTATCAAAATCTACACATGATAATTTCTCCCGCACCGCTCGATTATCAAGGACACGTCGTGACGTAGTCTCAGAAAGCGCGCGCGAGTATGAGACTTGCGCAGTCGCGCTCGTATGTACAGTGGTGCTTTGGCTATCAATTTGAGCGCGATCCCATTCTACTGCTACCGATACAGGGTAATGATCAGATATTTTGGTTCGTATTATAGCTGATTGTATATGTGCAAAAGGCGCTCGAATAAAAATGTGATCTAAACATGATTCTACTAAATTACCCATGACAATTTCGCTACGTGTGACTCGATCTATACATTTTGTGAACCCATATTGTCTAACACTGATTAATTGAAGTTGATTATGAGTTGCAATAAAGTAAATATCATTGTTCGTCTGCTATACATTTTTTCCTATTTTTTTATGAATTGGCTATCTAGTTTTTTTTTTTCATCAAAATTAGAAACTGAGAATACAAGTTATAACCTAATTTTCTTTCTCTTTTCGTACCCAGGATTACAAAAATAAAGAAGCTGCGGTGAGACCAAAACATCAAATTGGTTTGGTGGGGTTTATCGATATCGATAGTTCTTCTGAGCACAACACTAGAACTCACACCTTGCTTCACCTACCGACGTGGTCATGACGAAAATGTAATTTTAATTCAACTAGTCATATGAGGATAAAATATTTAAAACTTTTATTTTTAGACCGTTTAGTTTTTCATTGATAAGCATTTATGGAAACAAAAATAACTTTTTAGAAAGCGTGTTATACAAGATTTGAGTACATACCTAACATAACATTACGCCTGTAAGTCCCCAAGGGTAAAACAGAGGTGTACCTAATAGTAATAAGGGGCGAGCCTATTGGCAGCGTTTGACGCCAATAGGATCGCCCAAGCTGCGTAGCTGCTACTGAGAAATCCCTAATGGAAAAACCCAATAACCATTTGACCGACCCAAGAATCGAACCAAGGAACTCATGCTCAGTAGTCGCGATTCCAACCACTAGACCAACGAGGCAGTAAAAGGAAGAGGTAAATCAACCTCAACTACGCTTAAGAGGACTACAGGAGCTAAACGCGAGTTTTATAATGCAAAAAAGCATATGATTCACTGCAATAAACAAAACCAGAAGAATATATGATATTATTCAGGATATATGCTAGTATGATAGTGTTTTAAAAACATAATACAACTAATTTTACTCGATAAAAAAAATCACGAACTTATCTCTAAAAATATCTTTTTACGAGTGTGGATTCGCCAGAGATTAACTGAACTTCATAATAACAAATGGTCACGGTCTACAGAATGTAGGCAGTCAAAAATGGCGATGCCAAGTCTACATCCACGACTAACAAAACGACTGCTCAGCTTAAGCAGAAATAACCTCAGAATAATAATAGGGACAATAACGGGCCATTGCCCCCTTAACAAACATCTCTTTAACATAGGCGCCACGGACAGCCCACTCTACAGGGGCTGGACGCCGAAGAATCAGCTGCCCACGTCATCCTGGAATGCGAGGCCGTGGCTACCCAACGCAAACAAATCCTCGGAACGGTGAGGTCGCTCCGCGAAGCCTGTGAAGATCCCAGGAAACTTCTGTGCTTCTGGACGGAGCTAGGCTGGCTAACTTAGCCAGGACACCTACGCACAACGGACCGAATGAGAGTCTAAGTGCGGAAAATGGAGTCCCTACTCTACTCTACTCTACATGCGATCGTTCTGATTTTTTGGGCAAATAATTCTACAAGCAATATATTAGCATGATAGTGTATTATATTTTAGGTCTAATCAATAGATTTTTGTTAATTCCAAAAAACCACTCATTTCGCACTATGCGGCCCGCAGTGACTGACGTAACAAGTTAACAACCACTTAGTAGTGCAAGCTGATTAGAACTTTATTCTAACAGTATTTCAAACGAAGTTTGAACCACCACATATAGAGTTGCTAATTTAGCTCCTGTAGTCGCCTTAACAGTGCTTTAATGTTTAAAACAATTAAATCACAATCTATTCACATTAATTTCCTATTTTAAATAGATCTTCAGATTGTTTCTATCCCCACAAAATAATACAGCCATAAATATTTACTACCAAAATATAGTCAACGCTTTCAAACCCCAAAACAAAACAGTATAACAGCTAACCTAATACTTAATGACAACATAAAGAACGCCTATTGGTTCCAGAGACCTACATCGACGCAGCATTTATTCACGGTGTAAAATTTCAAAACATCACTGAATGGGCGATGGATAAAAACAAAATGAATGCAATCTCGACGTTCACTCGTTCAGTCGATCAGTGTATGCAAATAGGGATGTGAAAGAAAACAATGTATGGTTCCTGCTGATAATCTTTTGATTTTACATATTAAGTTTTGATATGAGCAACGTGTTTGTTTCACCTGTGCTTTGTAGGCTGGTCAGAAAATGTTTTTTTTTTCTGGCGTTTTGTATTTTGAATGCTCGAATGAATGGATCGATTCGACACATCGTTTTGGAACATTAACTTCTTTTTTTTAATAAATCAAGTGAAAACGGCGTTCCGTTTTCATTTGAAGTGAAAATTAGGTTTGATTATTTTACCGACGAAATAAAATGAGGTCGTCAATTTATTCAACACGTTTTTTTGTGGTGTGAATTGATCTTACAAAAGCAAATACTTTTTAGGAGCACCTCAAAAGGATAATAAAGGAAAAGAAAACTACTTATAAACAAAAATAGGACAGTTTTATAACTTGCCTATCCCCGATAAATACCTCTAATTTTTATGGAAAAATCCTGTGGCTGCTAGGGACCATTCGTTGACCAAGTGGTGTTACAGTTCAAAACCACAAGGACATTAAAATGTGTGATTTAAAATGTACAAATTAAATGTTTGTACCTAAGTTTCAAAGAGCTCGTGGCTAAGTAATAACAGCCGCTCGGGTCGATCTTTAGGTTACGCCGTGCTTGCCTAGGTTGGTCTGTGGATGGGTGACCACCCATTACATACCGAGTTTCCTCCGTGGCTTGGAAAGTACGTTAAGCCGTTGGTCCCGGCTGTCATTTGTAGATCTTTGACAGTCGAAAATGAAGACCGGTACCGAGCTACGCGTGGTTAATCAGGCGGGGTGGATAATGAGGCGAAATTAGTTCCAATAAATTAGTTTAATGAAGAAAAATTTACAAATCAATCAGTACTCGCTAACAGATCGTTGGTAGTCAGTGGCCCAAAAAATCTGACAACCAGTCTTACCAAGGAGTATCGTATTACCCGGTACTAAGTGGGTTGTGGAGGTCAGATAGGCAGTCGCTCCATGTAAAATACTGGTATTCAGCTGAATCCGGTAAAACTGAAAGCCGACCCTAACAGAGTTGGGAAAAGGCTAGGCAGATGATGATGACCTAAGTTTCATACGATTTTCATGTGTTTTATTTAAACTTTTTTATTTTAACAGCCCAAGAAATCAGCACCCAATTTAAATATCTTACAAATAACAGCCCAACAAATTACATTACATCCCATTTTAACAAAACCTTTTCAACAATATCATCGTAGTATATGGGGCACATTGCTAATAACAAATAGGCTTCTTATATCAGCTAACGACAAATTTAATAGTTTACATCTGTAGTAACTAGTTTTGTTTGTTACGAATATATTGTGAGCGAGTTATCTGCTCGAGACAACTAGCATTTACAACTTTACGTTCTTGTTAAGGCCTAGATTGTTATTGTGTTTTGTTGCTAGCTCGAGTTTGTGGCATGCCTATAATGTTCCTACTGGCACTGTGCGACCCTAGGCTCCTTTCAATTAATCTTTTAAAAGCTAATATCTACAATAATATAATAAAGAGGAAAGATTTGTATTTTTGTATGTGTGTATGTTTGTAATGAATAAACTCAAAAACTACTGCGCCGATTTAAAAAATTCTTTCACCATTAGAAAGCTACATTCATCCTGAGTAACATAAACTATATTTTACTCCCAGTACTCCCACGGGAACGGTAACTACGCGGGTGAAACCGCGTGACGATGACGTCCGCTAGTAGATAATAAGTTGAAACAATCAAAATCGTGAATGTATCTTTGTTCGTGCCGTGACTCGATAAACCTAGAAACATTGTAATAAGTACCTCATTATCAGTTTCGGAAAGTGGAAACTGGCTCAAAGTTATATGTGGGGGTTTGCCTGTGGCACACTTTTCCGACATACTAACTATCCACTCTGGGAATATGTTGCGCACATTTTGACTTTACATTTTCCGGGAGGGGGAAAATGTAAGGTCAGAATGTGCGCAACATATAAAACATTAAGAAATAGTACATTGTTACCCTAGGGGTGAATGTAACTTATTTAGTCCCGAGACGGGGTTTGGTGCCCGAGCGCAGCGAGGGCGCTAATAGTTCGAGGGACTAAATAAGCCTTTAACCCGAGGTAAACACTGTGTTTTTCATTACGAATACAAGGAAAGTAAAAATAAAAACTTAAATCAACTCGAAAAAACAAATGAAGATCGGATTGCCGCTTTCAGCAACCGACTAGTCGGCCAAAGTCATAGTCGGCCCATCTCAATTATCTCAATCAAACATCCAATAACAAAAGTTGTTAGGTTGCTCTGTAGCTAAAATCTTAACAAAATTCTGTGCCTTAACAGCGCTGTAGCGTTGTACAAGTGGAGCGATAGATGGCGCTCACAAATAGGCGCGCGCGCCGCTCGCGGGCAAACGCAACGAGCTGTCGACGCGTCCGACGAATGTTCACAGCAGGCTTGTCGCAGGAATGCGTATCTGAACTTTTTGTAGAAAGTCTTGTTTTTCTCTAACTTGTGCTGATCCGTTTTTTGTTATTTTTCAAGTATTTTTTTTTACCCAGATTGCGTTATAATATTTTAATCGAAAGGTTTTAAAAAACCTTGAACACCATAATAATTATCACTCTTTTTTGGGCAGTCGTGTAATACAGAAATAATAAACTTCTAACAACTGGAACGTAGAACTTTTTTAACAACATACACACATCAAAAAAAGTTTGTGATCACTAGCATAAGCTGATATAATTATTTAAATTGAACTTTATCAAGAAAAAAACTTTGTTGTGTGTTTTCTTTAAATAAAAATACCCTGTTTGAAATTTAAAAATAAAACTATTTTTTATCTACACTTCTACACTAATATTATAAAGAGGAAATATTTGTATTTTTGTGTGTAAGTATGTTTGTAATGAACAAACTCAAAAACTCCTGCGCGTATTTAAAAAAATATTTCACCATTAGAAAGCTACATTCACTCTGAGTAACATAGGCTATATTTTATCCTTGTACTACCACGGAAACGGGAATTACGCGGGTGAAACCGCGTGACGTCCTCTAGTTTTTTTTTTTTATAAAAACGTAACAAAAAGTATTCGAATTTTCAAAGTGATCACAAACTTTTTTTGATGTGTGTAGGTAAGACCTTTGTGAGATTTGCTTTAAGTTTTGAATAGATTTCATCATCTTTTTAAACTTGCACGGTTAATTTTTATTTCAATATCATGATCAGAGATATCAGAGAGAGATTAGTTTTACTGTTTAGTCTTATGCTATTTGTTAAATAGAGAAGTAATGTTTTTTTGCTCAATAACTCATTACGTAGAAAATACGACGGCACAAAATATTTGTGACCTATTGAAATTAATATAAAAGGTGTAAACGAGCCCTTCACAAAGCCGGCAACCAAGGAATCCTAATATCAAATTTAGAAACTCTACGCAAAAATTACTGCTGGGCAACTTTTTTGGAGTGAATAATCATGGTTTAATTAAGGTACTCAATGTAACGCACTCAAAACTTTGTGCTGATTGATTAAATGGTAAGTCTATAGGTGAGGTATATAAAGTACCTATAGTTATATATTATATACCTATAGTTACAACTTGTATTTAAACAAAAACAAAAACTTATGAAAAAGTCGGAACTTTGACCTCCAATATAATCCGAAACTATAGAAAGTTTCAAGGTATGGTCCAGAACTGCCTTTCGACTTCGTAATGGGTATTTGGGTGGTCACAAGTTTCTCCAAGCCCGCCCGGGGGTTTGCACGGTACTCTCCTGGCTCAGCCCGGCGTGACGATGACCGAAGCGGTGTGCCACGCTGCAGACACCAGGTAGGGTGACAGACGGCAGATGATCGCGACGACCCGTAGATTTCCGTCGCGGCCACGCTGGTAAAAAGGTACCCGCTGCGGAGCCCGCGGTTACCCGGATGCCGGATATATGGTTGTCCGTCGGAAACTGGGATGACAGCCGGAACCTTGAGCGTCAGCCAGTACGTTGGATGTCAGCCGGTATCTTGGATGTCAGCTGGTATCTTCGACCCTGGAAAATAACGTCCAGCGTGTCACAGGATGGCTAGCAGTCATCTCCGCTGATTGTGACACCAAGGCATAAGCAAAGCTAGAAATACCCGTCCGCCAATGAAGGTGATGTGTGGTAGTCACAATCAGTACGGAGTCTACATGATGGTGGTGGTAAGCACGACATGATTTGCACATTATGAGTGTCATGAAGGTTATTGCAACAATATCAAATACACTCGGCTGAAGGCTACAAGATTTAAGCATTTTAATGTGCATAGCAAAAAGGGTGATAGAGAGTGGCTCACATCTTGAGACCACGTAGCTAGTGATACACAAAATATGAAAACGTGAATTGCTGTTCTGTTCAACACTTACCCAGTATGGGGTTACGACAACACAGAATTTACTAAAAGAGTTAGATTACTATTAAAAATGAAAGCTGCCTGCTTCAAGCCCGAATATTCTAGAACATGTATACGTTCTCGAGATTTAATTTCTGATGAAAAAAATGCGTCTAATCTTTGGGAGCAGAATATTTCCAAAAAAGAATTCGTCATCGCGAATCCGTGACATTTATACTGGCGTTTTTACGCATAGTCAAATCCTCACTCCTCGTTCGGATACACGTAACGCGCGCACTACACTGGTAAAACATTTAATTTTAGTCGCTTAGTAACTGAACGGCCTAATAAGTATGGTATTCTCTGTGGCGTTTGTTTTGACATTTAAGTTAATTTGAGTGTTGAATAGGTTATGTTTACAAAGTAACGGTAGAAACTATTCTGAGTTTCTACAACGTTACAAAGTACACGATAAGTATATAAATTAACTATTTTTAAAATGATCAACACTAAAATAAATAAAAAATTAAAAAAAAATAATATTCAATCTTTAGAAAACGCATTAGCCCCTTTATCCTTCTCCACCGTCCGAAGGCTTTGTAATATCGTTACAATGGCGTAGTTTGTCGAACGTTTGACGCGACCCCTGACTTATGCGCCGTGTCTACATCAAAACATGACCTGTCTTGTATATAATATAACCTTCGGAACGGACTTCGGAGCGACATTTCTTTAGATTATAAGAATGTTGTATGCATGTAGAGTTTTCGTATTTTCGAATTAGTGTTTTCGCATTTTCGCTCTTAATGTGCACGTCTTTCTACATCGTTCTCACATACCGGATGACTTTTTTATCACTTTCCAAAAAAAAATAGGGATATTAGGTGAACGGAGTAGAAGCCTAAGGCATAGATATTTTTTTTTTTTTTTCACAGTTTAGAAAAAAATTGATCTATCATCAAGAAACGCTATAAATTTCAAGTAAACTTTTCGTATGAGAATAAAGAACGAGAAAATTTGAAAAAAAAAACACCTCGAATTTTAAATAATACGCAGTACCTACGCGTATGATTTGATTTTCGTTTTTTTTTTTAACTAAGTATGCCATTTGCTTCTACTCCGTTCACATTTAATACCCATTTTTTTTTGGAAAGTGATAAAAAGTCATCCTGTATGTGTATGATCTCAACATGACCAAGATTTTGTAACAACATTTTGATTTAAAAGAGTGCCCATGGAGTTTCTTGCCCGTTCTTCTCCATAGCGATCTACGCTAGGGAATGGGCAACTATACGTACTTACAGTACTTTCTCAAGTTATTATGCCTTGTGACTGGAACTGTAGCTTTGTTTTATTTTGTATTTTTGACATTTAAAAATGCCGTAACGGTCTAATTGAAATAAATGCTTTGAGTTTGAGTTTAAAATGTGGGCTTTTGTTTAAAGATAAGCATTTTGACTGCCTCGTTGGTCTAGTTGTCTCAAGCGCGGCTACTGAAGTAAGGTCCGGGGTTCGATTCGAGGTCGGAAAAAGTGCTATGGGTTTTTCCATTAGGAATTTCTCAGTAGCAGTCACGGAGTCTGGATTTGTGCCCGGTTGATGGTAATAGGCTTACCCCCGATAACATAGCACGTAAAACATAAAAATGTAGTACTATTAAGAACTCCTCTACCAAACCCTTTGGGTCTGGATATACTTGTAAACGCGAGTTTTATAGTGCAAAAAAGCATATGATTCACTGCAATAAACAAAACCAGAAAAATATATGATATTCTTCAGGATATATATGCTAAATATGTAAGCTGCAGACGGTGGATCGAAAAAAAACCAAAGATATTTTAAACTAATTTTAATTTAAAAGAAATTATTACAATAAAACAAGTGAAACCTATTCGATGCTAGAATATGGAATGAATGCAAAAATACTTAAAACTAATTAATTGCTACGATGAAGTTTGCTGCGTCGGCGGCTCGTGGCTGGACGGGTGTCGACGCTGCAGTTTTCGTGCGGCCGGCGTAAACAGGCAGGAATGTGCGAGGTCGGCGATATCCATTAGGGATCCGTACTTAACACCTCCATCCGCAGAACAGCAACTATTTGCTCATATTAAGAGAAAATGTTGCTGGGAGTTCATCTCGTTTTCTGGTCACATCTTCATACGTGTGTATCTTAAGGGTCTGCTGCTTCTCTTTGTCGTCTGCTCTAAGGTTCCAGCATTTGTATCTGCGGCTTATTACCAAGATGATTAGTATGGTTGCGCATAGTACAATGATATAAAATGGTATGGTGGTATGGTATAGAACAACCGGTTGAGTGTTGTCAATCTGAATAGGGCTTTCCATCAGTAGTTTGTTCTGGATGCTGTGAAGTTCTTCCAAGTTGACTGAATTGAAGCCGATGATGTGAGTGGAGTCAGTCGTTTGATTCATATCGTTATAAGGGATCTTTGATAGTTTTAGTGGCTGTCCTTTTATCTCGTTGCTGTCGTTGATGATTGTGAATTCTGTTGTTTGCAGATAGCAGTCCATGGGTATGGTGACGAGATAACTTCCCTGTAGAATATTGAAGTCTTTTCTGCCGCAGGCTAACTGTACTTTGGTCGGTTGGGGCAATGATAGCACATAGTGTTGGTCGTCCAGTTTTTCTACTGCTTGTTTGGAGAGTGAAATCTTGGTGAATTGGCAGGTGTCTTCTAGACCTTGGTTGATGATGAGCTCTTGGATGCAATCAGGTTTCGTCCGGATCTGATGACTTGTCTTCCTTTCGCAGAGATGGATGCTACTGTACTTCGGGCATTCAGCCTCTATGTACACGAATGATTTCTCGTTTGTTGCTATGTAGGGAGAGGAAGGAATAAGGGCGAGTTGTTGTTTATTGGGTACAATGGATAGTTTGTATAAATCATATATGTCTATGGAGACTATAGGAAAACTGTATACTATTACTATTCTTTTCTCAATAAAGTAGGAACCTGGTTTTATAAGGTTATAATACTCTCGTAATTCTAAATTTAAGACTTGGTCTTGGTTGTATATGGATTTTAGTCTATCTATCATTGATCTTAAAACCTCTATATCTATCATGGAATGATGGGTGCTGGATGCACGTATGAAAGCCATTATATTTTCTAATCTAATTATCTCTAACATTAAATCTTCTACATTGTTGGTTATGATTCCTAAAATTTGGGCAAACTTTGCAAATTTAATTAAGCTGTAGTCTGTGTAAGCATTTTTCTCTAAAAGTAAATGTAATGTTGCGTTAACCTTTTCCTGATTTTTTGTTATTTGGTCTAGAATGGTACCATGCTGGGACATCCATTCTTTACTTAAACTGATATGGTTGTTGAATTCTGATACTATTTTATTTTCGTTATTTTGTAAAGTTTTAATAGCCTCGTCATATTTAAGGGCATCTAGATAATCTAAGTTGCCAGTAACACTTTTTATTACTGACCCAAGGCTATCTACAAGACCTCTTTTGACTCTAACAGGTTCCAAAGATTTTACTTGTTGTAGTACCTTACTAAGTTTGTTAGTAAGATAGTCAATCTGATATTCGTAAAGCATGTAGGTCTCGTTGGTAAGTTTAGTTTTGAAAGTCCTTAGTTGCGTCTGTACAGAATTTATTTTATCTTCTATGTCGGTCAATTGTATGTACTGTATAAATGAGTGGTAATGTGTAGTTAGTCTGGTTGGTCCTAATCTGTATGGTAATAGTCCTGGTCCATCGGCTAGAGTCTCAAGTCTTATCTCTTGAGGATGTGTCGCATGGATTGTCAGTAGTAGCAGGATTCTGTAACAATTGGCTTGTTTTAGGCACACGTTTCAGCCGTGCTTTGGCTATAGGGCCACGTTTTTTTGAAGTATATATATGTATAGGCAGATCAGCGAGCACTGTGTCCTGCGTATAACGTGGTGCAGCTTTCTGGCGACTGGCAAAGGGGTTTTTAATAAAAACTTGTTGCTGAGGGGTATATTCTATTTCAGGTTCGCGGGTTTTATTCCTATTGTTGATTAGGGCTGTACGATTCGCAAGAGACGAGTCATTAATGATTTCATAAACTTGCTTCATCTGTTGTCTATGACTCTGCGCATATTGTTGTAAGATGTGCTCAGTCAGGTCTATGTCGATTGGGTCTCTGGGATCGAAATGTCCAGTCAATAAGTCAAACGGTCTGCATTTCGTGAAACTATGGATTGAACTATTATATGCTATGATAGCGTATGGCATAAGATTAACTATAGGTTCGTCTTTATTTTGCAGTTTTAGAATTCTAATGTGTTCCAATAAGGTTGAGTGGAAACGTTCGATGTTGCCATTGTCATTCGGACTGTGGGGTAGAATTTTATGGTGAGTTATCTTATGAAGACGTATAAATTCGGAGAAAAGTTGGTTCGTAAACTCAGTGCCATTATCGGTGATAATGGTCATGGGTAGTCCATGGTGGGTACAGAACCGTAGTAATGCTTGTATAATACTTATAGCGGTACCGTCGCGCAGATGATACTACTACTACATCAGCCCATAACGTCCACTGCTGGACATAAGCCTCTCCCATGATGGGGGGAATTTGCCGTAATCTCCACGCTTGGCAGGCGGATTGGAGATCGCAGTGGTGATAGACTAACAGAAAACGCTGCTGCCCATTCTCTGGTCTACGGAGGCGCAAGGTTTTCTGCCTCAGACATTAGTCGCCTTATACGACACCCGTCAGTGTAATGGGTTGGTTCTATTCTACTCTGCCGGATACCACACGGCTAATGCAGATGACACGCTTGGGCATATTTCGTGAAGACGTCTATAAAAGTAACGTACTTTTCGTTCTGGACTGTAAAGAGGTCCATGTGAATAATTTCAAGTCGTTTGGTAGCTGGGGGCACTATGTTAAATTGAGGTCTTATTGGATTTCTATCGTATTTAGCTTGACCACAGATGGTACACTCATTGATAAACTTGGTGATCTGCTCTTTCATCTTCGGCCAGTAGTATTTTCGTGAGAGGGCTAAATGACATTCGTTTATACCGCGGTGGTTCGTCTTACCGTCATGATAGTGTCGGATAATGTCTTGTTGTCTGAGGTACTCTTTAACATTCTCGAGTTCTATCTTGGCTAATACTAGGTTAAGTGAGGAACTTCTAAATTTGTCTTGTATGATGGGTATTATTGAGTACATGGCCAGTGGTGGATTAATCAGGATGGCCGTTTTAACTTTAGGATTTACGTATTCCTTTATAGCACTAATAATGTCGCTCTCTAGGTTGGATTCTGAAATTTGGACTGCGATTCGGGTATGATTTTCGAATGGTTTAGTTACTGTCGGTCGGCGTTTTATGTCACCTACTATGGTAAAGTAAATCTGTCGATGAAATTTATTGAGAGGATCATCTGTAATGGGGATTTCTAGTATCGGATGTTCATTACTGGTGTGCACGGTGTCAGTCGAGGAGTTTGTTGGCGGTGGTGGTGCCTCCGTTGGGTTGTTGATCATTGATCTAAGGTCGTTAGTACTTTCGATCAATGGGTCGGTGTCAGTCGGGGAGTTTGTTGGTGGAGATGGTGCCTCGGATGGGTTATTGATCATTGATCTAAGATTCTTAATATTTTCGATCAATGAGTTGATATCGTCTACTTCTTCGTTATGGATTTCTATACGGGAGAGAGCATCAGCGTTAGTATTAATTTTTCCTTTTTTGTACACTACAGTAAAGTCATATTCGCTTAGTCTGAGTCGCCATCTGGTCAGTCGTGAATTTGGTTCTCTCAAGTTCATCATCCATTGCAAGGGTTTGTGGTCAGTCAGTACTTTAAATTTTCTACCGAAGAGATAAGGTCTAAAGTATTTCGTAGCCCAGACTATGGCGAGCAATTCTTTCTCAATTGTGCTGTAATTTAGCTCACTTTCGTTAAGTGTACGAGAAGCGTAACAGACAGGTTTGTCGGAACCTATAGGTCCTTGAGACAACACTGCTCCAATAGCGACATTCGAAGCGTCTGTTGTGAGAATAAATTCTTTTTTGAAATCTGGGTACTGTAGAATAGGGTCATTGGTTAGCAAGGTCTTACAGGTTTCAAAGGCATTAACATAGTCGGGGCTAAAGGTAATTTTACTACCTTTCTTTAGGCATAAGGTAAGAGGTTTGGTGATGCGGGCAAAATCGGGGATAAATTTTCGGTAGTAACCTAAAAGTCCTAAAAATTGTTTGATTTCTTTCGGGGTCTTTGGGATTGGATATTTTTGGACTGCAGAGATCTTGTCGGGGTTTGGTTTGATGCCGTCCCTACTGATGATATGTCCCAGATAAGCAGTTTCGAGTTTCAGAAATTCGGACTTGTCCATCTGGATTTTGAAGTTGGACTCTCTAGGTCTTTGGAAAACTTTTTCCAAATTGTCCATATGCTCTTGAAGAGAGGTACTGTAAACTATAATATCATCAAGATATACGAGGCAGATATTATTTTGAAGGCCTCTTAGAACATTGTCCATAACTCGTTGGAATGTGGACGGTGAATTTTTAAGACCCATGGGCATTCGAAGGAATTCAAAATGCCCGTGTTCCACATTAAATGCTGTTTTCGGTATATCTTGAGGGTCCATCTCTACTTGATAAAAACCGCTTGCCAAATCTAGGGTCGTAAAGTATTGGCACTTGCCTAATTTGTCAAGGACGTCACTGATATTTGGTATGGGGTATTTGTCGTCTATTGTTTTTTCGTTTAATTTACGAAAGTCAACTACGATGCGCCATTTTTTCTTTCCGGAAGCGTCGATTTTTTTTGGAACAACCCATATGGGCGAGCTCCACGCGGATTCGGAAGGTCTTATTATACCCTGCTCCAGCATTTTGGAAATTTGGTCCCTAACTTCTTCCCGATGAACGAATGGGTACCGATAGCTCTTAGTATATGCGGGAATTTCGTCTCTTGTTCTTATACGATGTTTAATTTTGTTGGTGAATGTCAATGGTTCTCCATCAATGTAAAATACGTCTGCATAGCGAGAGCAAAGGGTTAAGAGATTAGCCTTTTCCTCTGCATTAAGGTGATCCGTACGCAACCGCGATAATACGTCGTCAACGCGATTCGATTGTTTCATTTGCGTGCACTTAGCATTGAACAGTTCCGCATGGGTTGGTTGGTCTAACGAAAATATGACGTCATTAGGAGTTGGATTTTCTAACTCCACATATCCACGACTATTGGTAACAGTGGTAAGGCACTCATGGATGATGCAGTTACAAAATACTTGTTCGTTCACAAAACCGTCGCCGTCCGGGGCATTTATGGGGATTTTAATTAACTTGGAACTTTTGGCAGGGATAATATCCTCATACAGGTTAACATTACGTGAATTGTATATTTTAATCTGATTCGTAGCAGTACGCGTTATTAATTGGTAATCTTTTAAATCTATTTTAGCTTCCCATTTGGATAATAAGTCTAATCCTATTAGGCCATCAAAGTAATCGTGGAAACGGTAAATGAATAATTTTATACTCTCGGCCTCATTGAATTCATTAAAACACGGTAGCGTTATTGAATAGTCATTTCTGCTTATGCCGTGTACGTTCGTAACTTCGAAAGGGTCATAGTTGACGGGATAGTCATAGAAAAACTTTTGTACCGCCTCGGGGCTTATAAATGACTGGTTAGCGCCAGTGTCAATCAGAAATTTTAAAGGAGGGCAAGAAATTTCTATATAGGGTAATTGTCTTTGAGTCTGTAAGTTAAGGTCTATTTTGGCTCTTTGGATGTCCTGTCCGACTGAAAATTCTGGTTCTGATTTTCATGGCTAGGGCCTGGTTGTGGCTCTACTTCACTTGTCATCTGACTATCGGAGGATGTAGTCAAGTTGGAATCAGTCATATTCATGTTGTAGTCAAAGTCACAAACAACGTAACAGTCATTACCGTCTGTATAGTAGTCATATACTGGCTCATAGTAATAGTCAGCAGAATAGTACGAATTATCAGGCAAAGCAAGTTCGCTGAGGTTTAATTCACGCGTCTTAAAATAATTATTCGGTGGTGGGTTCCCGTTTCGTTGCCAATCGTGCCCTGGCATCGGTAATGGTTTCGGGATAAAATGTTGATGTTGAACACCGCTCATGGGTTTCGGACCCGAATTTTGTGTTGGATTGATCCTCTGTTGAAATCTAAAAACGTTGCTTTGAGGGTTATAGTTCGGTAATGGTGCGCGGAACATTTGTTGGGTTCGAGTAGGCATGCGATTTTGATGCTGGTTGGGATTATTAAATTTAAAGGCCTGAGGCTGAGGTTGATAGCCACGCTGTCCTACTGGAGTAGGCCAGTTAGGTACTGGGGGTCGCGGAGCATTAAACGAGTTAAACGGCACAACAGGCATCATAGGAGGTTTATATAAAATTTTGGGTGCGCCCTGAGAAGTTTGAGCCTTTGGGGTATCATTACGCTGCTGCAGGTATATAATATTTAATTCTTCTTGCACGAATTCCAAAGCTTTTTCTATGGTTTCTGGACGCATACAACGTATACGTGAGCCTAAAGGTTCTTTTAGTCCACGTACGAAAGCCTGCATTGTTACTTTCTTATAAAGTGTCCGTTTCGCTTCAATAGTCGTTTGTAAGGTCTCATGTAACGTCACGTAAGTCATAATTGTACTAAACAAAGTCTGACATTGATCATAAAATTCCTGCGGGGTTTTATTACCTTGTGTAGCCAACGAGAGGTCATTGTACAAAGCCGTTTCGTCCCTCTGATCTGAAAAGTTGTTAATTAAAGCTGATCTAATACCTGCCCAAGTTTCAGGAATGCCATTTGAGTTGATGGTGGATGCGGCAGGCCCTGTTATCTTGTTTAAGATACCATTTAAAAGACACAGGTTCCCTAGCTCATTGCCTGGCTCAGCGCTTGCATACTGGGTTACTATCCGGTCACAGATGTTAATAAACCTCGTCAATACATTGGGGTTTCCATCAAAATCGGGCACAAGGCGTAAGGCCTTGAAAATTACATCGGGGTCGTAAGGCATTATAACAGGTTCAAATAAACTGTTTAAATTAAAATCTAATTCACTATCTAAATCTCTGCTAATATCTGCTATATGTCGGCGAGCCTGTCGCGATGCAGGTTCCTGACGGTTAGATCTTTCGTGATGAAAAATCTTGGACATAAAAGTAACTAGGAATAGAGAGGAAGCAACACGAGAAAGATTCTGGTGTACTCACATATATTTCATCTCTGGTTCTTCGCCGTGAATCGATGTCTGGATTCTCCACGCGGCTCCGCAGCTTGGTTGTAGATTCTGGATACTCGTGACGTGACTTGATAGCCACCCGGGTGACTCGCGATCGTGGTGATGATGTGAGATGATTCTAACGCGATTCGCGAACCGGCCCGCGAGTATCCTACCGGCTGCGCCAAATATGTAAGCTGCAGACGGTGGATCGAAAAAAAACCAAAGATATTTTAAACTAATTTTAATTTAAAAGAAATTATTACAATAAAACAAGTGAAACCTATTCGATGCTAGAATATGGAATGAATGCAAAAATACTTAAAACTAATTAATTGCTACGATGAAGTTTGCTGCGTCGGCGGCTCGTGGCTGGACGGGTGTCGACGCTGCAGTTTTCGTGCGGCCGGCGTAAACAGGCAGGAATGTGCGAGGTCGGCGATATCCATTAGGGATCCGTACTTAACATGCTAGTATGATAGTGTTTTGAAAACATAATACAACTAATTTTACTCGATAAAAAAAAATCAAGAACTTAACTATAAAAAAATATTTTAACGTTATTCTAACAGTATTTCAATCGAAGTTTGAACCACCACAAATAGAGTTGCTAATTTAGCTCCTGTGGTCGCCTTGAGGCTCTTCTAACCCTAGAGAGTTAGAATAAAGTTCTAATCAGCTTGCACTACAAAGCGGTTGTTATGTCAGTCACTGCGGCCGAATAGGGCAAAATGAGTGGTTTTTTGCGACTTACAAAAATTATATTGATTGGACTAAAAAAAAAACACATAAGACCTGCTTTATAAATAAATAATAAATAATAAATAAATATTGCTGGACATTACACACAGCGCCATCTAGTGCCACACTAAGCAACGAGGCTTGTGTCGTGGACACCAGATAGTTGATATACTACATAGATACTTTTTGTTTGTAAATACATACTTATTATACATATACATCCATGACTCGGAAATAAATGTCCATGCTCATCACACAAACATTTGCTCCGACCGGGATTCGAACCCGGGACCCTAAGAACGTAAGGCAGCCTCACTACCGCTGCGCCAATCGGGTCGTCAATATATATATATAGTTAGTTCAGTTAGTATGCAAAGTTTCATGATCTAATTTGAAGTGCTTTTTGAATACCAGCGTTTTATTGTTCGATTTGGAGGTAACTTTGGAATTTTTTTCTATCGAGAAAAGTTGATGGAATCGTGTTTTCGTCACACATAAGACTTAGCATTAATCCTCAACTTTACCATATATTTATTTCAAAATTAATGCCGCAGTATTTTAGGCGTAACGGAGGATCATGTTAAGTCATTTGAGGGAGTATAGGCCCTTAATATGGGGCGAGCTTAAACGAGTGAGTATTTGTGCAAGAAATTTTTAAGAAATTGGCTGTATTTGTGACTTTAGTAATCAGCTGTCCTATATGTTGAAACAAAGGTGTGTATTATTTTTCCTGATAAGGGGTTTTAGAATAAATGGCTTTTTAAATAAATGAATAAATAGTCTCTTGCCTGTTTTCTCGACTATTCTTGTGATCAATGGATATCTACACATCCGTAAAGGTCACTGCTAATCAGTAAAATGTTATCGGCATTTCGTGAAATATTTGATTGTTAATAATGCCTCGGTTTTTTGACTGGCAGTTATGACGTAGATCATGCTAAACTAACCGTAGAAAATGATGTCATAACATAAATAAGAAAATTATCTATTTGCATAGTGTGTGTTTAACCTTTTTTCTTTGAAATTTGTAGATAGTTAACTGATATTGTCACTAACGTGACAATAACAATCTACAATCACAAACAAACAATCTAGAACATAGCACGGAAGATATCCTGCAAGCGCTATGATCGCGGGTTGAGTCAATCCGCGATCATGGCGCTTGCAACAGCGTCAAAATATCGGGAGCTCAAAACAAATAATAATCACGGAAGATATCCCGTAAGCGACAATATAAGTTTACAGTAATTTTCCAATTAAGTTGTTGGTAACTTTTGTATCGCTGATTTCGCCCATTTGTAAGATAAGATAAGATTTCTTTATTTGTTTAAACATTGTTTCATCATCATCATCATCATCATCAGCCTATTAATGTTCCCACTACTGGGACACAGGCCTCCACTCTATGAGAGGGAATGGGCTATAATCCACCACGCGGGCCCAGTGCGGATTGGCAGATATCACATGTCTTCGAATTTTTTGGTTCTAGGACATGCCGGTTTCCTCACGATGTTTTCCTTCACCGTTTTGAGAGCAGTGGTGATGAAATAAATTACACAAAGTAATGCGCCTGGCTGGGTTTGAACCCACGACTTACTGTTCGTAAGTCGGGGCCGCCATTACTGGGCCACCACTGCTCTTGTATGTAAACATTGTTTACATACAAGAAATAGAAAAAAAAATAGAAATATAAATTTATTTTGTGGAGTCACTACTTCCGTGGTTCAGAAAAATACTACACTGAAAAAGAACAAAAGGTACTGGTTCCGAATACTAATGCGTAAGACACGGTAGCCTAGTGGTAGTTTACCAGCTTACCAGCGTCGGGCACTAGCTGCTCGGCAGTTTGCTGAACTGAGTCTATTTGGCGCAGCCGTAAGACACAATATTATTTCTGTTATTTTTTTTTTCTGTTTAAAGTTTTTTTTTATTTCTTATTTTAATTGTTGTGTGCAATTGCGGCTAAAGCCAAATAATTACGTTTTCTTTCTTTCTTTCTTTTCTTTAGCTAACGCTTCTGCTAAACGTGAGATCTAAGGTTCGATTCCTAAGTTAGGCAAAGTTGTGTTGAGTTTTTCCATCAGGAATTTCTTATTAGCAGCCCAGTCTGGATTTGAACCTGGTTGATTGCAATTCATAGGCTTGTTAATTTAATTGAAACATAACTGGCGAAATGTACACTCGTGGTCTTTTCCGCCTGATCAGTTAATTTTTTAGGGTTCCGTACCCAAAGGGTAAAAACGGAACCCTATTACTAAGACTTCGCTGTCTGTCCGTCTGTCCGTCTATCCGTCTGTCTGTCACCAGGCTGTATCTCATGAACCGTGACAGCTAGACAGTTGAAATTTTCACAGATGATGTATTTCTGTTGCTGCTATAACAACAAATACTAAATATAGTCAATGGTACGGAACCCTTCGTGTGCGAGTCCGACTCGCACTTGGCCGGTTTTTTTTTGCTTAAACCATGCGGAGGCGCCGAGCCACGCCACCTTAAAGTTTAGGCCTATTAGGAAAGCGTCAATTTGGCGCGCAAAATAACAATAACTCTCGTTTGGCGTACGTCGTCAGTGCGTTTGGTCGATCGGTATTGTTTTTCATTCACTATTTCCATAGGTACAAAGTCAACGGGGCGGGGCTAGTGAGCGTTTCTATGTTACGAGTGCAAGCAAAAATTTGTTTAGTGGTGATCAGGCGGGAGTGTCCACGATAGTACCATATTACAAACGTGATACACAGATCAACACGGTCTAGGGATATTTTAAAAAAAGCGAATTACTATCAATGTGTTAATTATTTATATGACATTTGTATATATTTAAAAGATACGTTATTTAATATTCTACCATTTTTTAATAATGGTTAAGGTATAGATTAAAATTTCAGGATTTTATGGAAATAAAATGAAGCATAGACGGAAACCGTATATGAATGAACTTTTAATTTGTGAGTAAAAACTGAAAAAAATAGAAAAATCAATTAATTTGTGTTTATAAACTTGAAGTTAGTAGTCTGAGAAAGCGCCCATGATGTTCATAACACATCGGCAACGATTCGGCATGCTCAGAACAAGGTTGTCAATGTCTTGCTGCGGAATATTGTCCCATGTCCTTCTGAGGTGCGCAAAAAGTTGATCTTCTGTAGCCAGATTTTCAGGAACTTCCTTCAGAGCTCTTCTTTGCAGCATATCCCACGCATGCTCAATGGGATTTAGATCTGGCGATTGAGCAGGCCAGTCTAAGGCCCTAACATTATGTGTATGTAACCAAGCTGCTACCGTTCTCGCCGTGTGTGCCCGGGCATTGTCGTGCATGAGCAGGAAATCTTGCCCCATTTGTGTTCTGTGGGGCAAGATTACGGGCCCCAGCACCTGTTGGACGTATCGTTCTGCCGTCATATTGCCCCGCACCCAAACGAGATCCGTCCGTCCTCCAAGACGAATTCCTGCCCAAACCATAATTGTTCCTCCTTGGTATGGGTGAACTTCCTGAGGGTTCTGGAGACGGCTCCATCGTCCAGGAACTCGCCAAACACGCGTCCTTTGTGAATCTGGATGGAAGCCGAACCTGGATTCATCCGTGAACAGCACATTGGACCATTGGTCACGGCCCCAGTCCACGTGGTTCCGAACCCATTCTAATCGTCGTCCACGATTGCCTCTCCGTAAAGGTGGGACCCGGAGTGGTCTACGAGAGCGTAGATTGCTTTCATGCAGTCGCCTTCTTACAGTTTGGTCACTCACAAGCACTTGGTGTTCCACTCGCAGCCTTTGGACCAATTGAGTCGCCGTTGCATTTGGTTGTGCTCGCGCAGTAATTTGCAAAAATCGGTCTTGTCTGGGGGTAGTGATGCGACTTGGCCCCCGGTGCCTCTCCGCTACTTCACCTGTGGCACGATAGCGTGTCCACAATCTTGAAATTACATTTTGATGGGTCCCTATGGCCTCAGCAACATTACGCTGAACAGATCCAGCTTCCAGCATTCCCACAGCTCGTAACATCTCCGCCCTCGTCAAATGTCGGCGTTGCATGGCTACAATACCTCAATTTTAACTCTATCTTTCGTTTAAAAATGAAAAAAAAACTGTAACTAAACGTAATTCGTATTGTTTTCTAAATTTCGCACAAATGAAAATTCCCTCTCCTATACATCAAGACATTTTTATGCCACCGAAACAAAAGAATTTTCAAAAATTTGAATTTGGAATTAGTCTGAGATAAATTACAAACAAATCGGTGTATAAAAGATTCCAATGCGGCCAGTACTTTTCGAGTTATTTAATTGAGTATGAAATATCCCTAGACCGTGTTGATGTGTGTATTAGGTAGGACATGTCAAAATCAAAATCAAAGCATTTATTTCAAGTAAGCCAGTTACAGACACTTTTGAATTGTCGAAACAAAGATGAAAATTAAATGTAGCTACAGTCCCAGACACAAGACATAAAAATTGTGAAAGTACTGTAGTTGCCCATTCCCTAGCGTGTTATGAGTGACTACACTAAAGACAGACAATTACTCACTTTTTCAGGGATCGAAATTATCAAGATAAATAACTAATTTCTTTGATAATATTACATAATAATATATATTATTAAAATAATTATATTATTGTAATTTTATTGCTTTGAACCCTGTTTTTTCTTTAGCAACACAAATAAACCTATATTATGTTAATATTAATTTCAGCTAGCCAGTAATCAAGAACAACATAGTGAAAACAAACGTACGATTACTAAAACTACACCCACATAGGTACTATGTTATTCAATGTCGGAATTTGGCCGACATGACGGCGTTCTGTCGGACTTCGGGCACACGAGCCGAGATTAAAAGGCACCGTTTACCATGGTAGAATAAATACGTTAGGGGGTAATAATGATCAAGAATGGAAAGTACAGACAAGCAACCAGAACATATTTTATTTACGTATTGTTATGTAGGGAGGTTCATAGCAGGTATTTGCTAACGAGAGGTTTTCTCCATGTAACTCCTCTTTGATGAGTGAATATAAATGTGCAAAAAAAATATATGTTGCATATTAGACTTTAAACTTTAAATGGTGCACTTGAAATAATTCTAACTTAATTATTTCTATATGAAACAAATATTCAAAGTGAAGCATTTTTTCTTTGAAATTTCGTAAAGGCATTAAGTTTTAGTTTTTTTTTTTTACACAAATATTTGTCACTTTTTCCTTCACGAGGTGTACAATTGACATTTTGATGTAATGATTTTTTAGGCTACAATTAAATAAAAACCACTCATTTCGCACTGTTCGGGCCGCAGTGACTGACGTAACAACCACTTCGTAGTGCAAGCTGATTAGAACTTTATTCTAACAGTATTTCAAACGAAGTTTGAACCACCAAAAATAGAGTTTCTAATTTAGCAGATACCCCAAGCCTTAATGTTCAATTTTTCAATTGAGTTTAGAATCATAATACAGTTCAATTGAGCTTAGAATGTGACTAGCAGAAGAAGGCAAGGCAGATGAATAGGTATTTACAGTCAAAAAAGTTTATTCATAAGATTGGCAAGATGTAGTGCAAAATATGCAGATTAAATTTAAGGAGGAAATATTCTGGAATGAAAACCATCAGGAAACGTTGGATGACCCTCCAATAGACGGTAAGAAAACGCTGTATATTTGTATTCAAAACCATTACATTATGATACTTACCTAATTAATATCTAGCACTGGCCATCAAATAAAGTTTATTAAGATGATGACGATTTCAACACGACAGAGTATCAAATCGTCGACCGTATTATGAAAGCACCCTAACATTTAGACGCGTGCTATATCAAAAAGAGCTCTAAGAGAAATTTCTTCGTAAACAACGTAAGAGCAAACCGTTCTAATCTCTTCATTAGCTTATTATCAAAGCTTTTATGTCGTTAGCATAGAGTTTAAATTCGTTTGTTACATTTCTTTGGACGGATTTTAGTCGATATTAAGTACTAGTGGACGCTCAGGATAAAAACGTCTTGAAGGCGTTTAAGGCACATTGGATTTTCAGACTTGTTAAAATCCGTGTAAGGTTTGATTTTGAAAGTTTCTGGTATTGGATTTTAATGTATTTTTTTCATATAAATTAAACCGTGGGAAACCGAGCGTGCCCTGAGGCACATTATGGAATTTGCAAGTGAATGGGACATAATATAAAAAGCAAGTGAGTGTGTTTCGATTAGCATTAATTCATGTATGAACTTTGACCTTTCGCTTTGGAGGTTGTATGGCACGTAGGAACATATTATTATGAAGTTTATGATATTTGTACATGTCTTAGTCAAAGAAAGTTAGACAAGTAATGTTCAAAGATGAATGATTATTATGAGATATTTGGAGATTCACAGTATATTATGAAAATAAGACTAGTTCCGAGTGCATTCTAAAGACTTGAGAACAAGTAGACTAATCTACTGTTCACCTCTACTATCTCCTAAAAAATGCGTTTTTATAACATCAGGTATGTACTGAAACAAAAAAAAAATAAAGAAGTTTAAAGAAGAATAAATGAAGAAGAATAGTACATTTTGATACAAGTGGAGAAAGTTTTTCTCCACTTGTATCAAATTATTCTTATTATACTCCATTCTCGGCTCTAAACACCCTCGCCTACGGCTCGTGTGTTATAATTCCGCCTCGAATGCAATAACAATAATGTCCACGTGTATCAAACGACGTTTTTCAATACACTTTTGAAGAAATAAAATAACGAAAAATATTTTTGTCACGAACTATGAAACTATGATTTTCATTTTCTTTGTTTTTCGCGCTTTGGTTTCGCCAGGTTGAAGGAGAGGCAAAGGTATGAAGCCGTTAAACAGCCTAATATAAAAATTAGATTTATTTTATATTTTTGAATTAAGAACACAAATAAATGTTAATTTCTGTATAAAAGCAACTATTAGTTTTTAATAATCATGTTTATCGATGATATTCTATTTATAAACACAATTTGAATATTTAAAAAATATTCATGCCGTAAAGACGCGTAGTGCTTTGCCGAAATTTAAAAAAAACATTCACCGCAGACTATAGGCATTGAACCAATTTGGACTTAGTATAGGTATAGTTATCTGTGGCAATTTTCATTCCCGCACACGTGCGGGAAAGTGGAAAAAATCGCACGCGTGTGAAATACATTGCATGTTGTACCTAATCGTAATGCGTTATGGACCAGTTTTCGAGGAAGTGTATTGAAAAGTGTTTTTCATTAGCCAGTAGTTATTTATTGTAATATAGTGATGTGTAGTGTAATCAACTTATAGGTAACACAAAAATAACAAAACAACACAAACACAATACAATTAAAACAACAAATACTTTTTTTTTAGGTTAAAATTTTTTTTTTCAAGCAATAATCTAGCCTTAGGTCTTCTACGCTTTTCTAGCTATTAAAGATTTTGCAAAACTCTGAAAAGCGGCCAGCTCTTTTCCTACTTGACCGGAACGTTATCTGCAACAAGAAGCATTATTAACACATTTTGAGCTACAAACAAAAGAAAGTAAGGCAATAATAACAAAAGCGAACGTTACCTAGGTTACTGGTCCATACCTAAGTGCCCATAATCCTTTAGAACCTTAGAATTTGTACCGAACGATAAGCAACTACACACCGTTTTCATTCATTGCCACATGAGCATGGAAAATTGAAACACCTAAAGATGGTGTGCTCTCATTGCCCTCGAATGCCTTGTTCCTGTATTTTGAGTTTGTCATCATCATCATCCTATTAATGTTCCAACTGCTGGGACACAGGACTCCTCACGATGAGAGGGAATGGGCTATAATCCACAACGCGGGCCCAGTGCGGGTTGGTAGATGTCACATGTCTTCGAATTTTGGTTCTAGGACATGCCGGTTTCCTCACGATGTTTACCTTCACCGTTTTGAGAGCAGCGGTGATGAAATAAATTACACAAAGTAATGCGCCTGCCTGAGAGTTCGAACCCACGACTTACTGTTCGTAAGTCGGGGCCGCCACCCTTGGCCACCGCTGCTCATACTAATATTTTGAGTTACTAAAACTCAATTGGGGAAAAATCTTCTGTTCTTTTTCTTAGGGTGTCGATGGCAATTTTGTATTAAATATTTTGTTGGGCCCAAAATTCTGCTTTGCGAACTCAGCTCACTGATGCAGTCATTAGATCGTCAAGTGCGTAGGTGTTAGGGCATGCCGCGCAAGATGAAAGATGGGCCATTGTCGGTGGAGACACGCTGCATACACATTTGAGATCAGAGCCGTCTATGAACCCCCATCTGACGAGATTTAGGTTCGAAGTCTATTCAGAGATTTCCAAGTTGGCCACGGCAAAGCATGCCCAGGTGGAAGACTTCTCCTGTTGATTCCAATACCCTTGACCGCATTGGCTGTTGCGTGTCTTTTGTAGTGTCTCCGCTGGTGGACATTATATTAATACGGGCCAATGGTTCGGGATACTCAGATGATTGAACTGTGTAGACCAAAACTAAAAACTATTGGAGTGAGAAAATTTTTGAGAGCAATAAGTCGCAAATACTAAACATACTCGCATCTGTGATAATGATTATAACCGTTAATTTATAGAAAATTCAGTAGAATAAGCTGCCCTGTATCCCCCTAAATTTTCTTTTTCTTTTACTATGGACTCTTTGAACATTATTACTGGCGACAAACTAGTGGGGACAGTGGGACCAAACCAAAGGTCGGTTTCAAAACGGCAGTGAAAATAGTGTGCGGTTAGGTACTTCACGTTTGGATGTTATGGATTCCCATTGAATTCTTAGAGCATTAACTTTAAATGCTTAAGGTCTAGGCTGTCGAAGATGAAAGTTTTTGAAAGAAAACCATTGTTTCCTATTGTTATTGGAGTAGGCTTTTAGTGTAGCAAGACTTTTGTTGTTACCGAATGGTCCTTCTTGCGTTGTAAGTGAAAAGGGCGTGTCGAATCTTACATAAGTGTGTATAGACAACATTGTTTTGTATAGTTGTACAGTGAAAGTTTTTCAACACGAAGGTGGCGATTATTTCTTAGTACCTACGTGTTAATATTTCTGGAAGTCAAGATAGAAGTATTCAAATGTATTAAAATTGCCTAAATGTGTCTTTTTGAAACTAAAATGAAAGATAAAGATAATTGGCATGTTGTTTTGCATAGTTCCCCGAATGGCGCAGCGGTAGTGAGACTGCCTTACGTTCTTAGGGTTCCGGGTTCGAATTCCGGTAGGAGCAAATGTTTCTGTGACGAGCATTGACATTTGATTCCGAGTCATGGATGTTTATATGTTTAATAAGTATGTATTTACAAACAAAAAATATATATATGTCGGCGCACATTAGCATTTGTCATTGTCAAGAGTGACAGGTTGTCAACGTCACTCTAGCGTAGCTTCGAGTCTGTGGTAGCGGGGCGGCCATCTTAGAATTCAGTTCTTTGAGAGCGGTCGCCAGCGCACCAAGTTTTCGACGAATCGCTATCCATCGCCTTAATCATAGTGTATTTTATAGTGACTATTGTTGATCAGAATATTAGTGATTATCATTTACGCAAATGTAGAATTATTTTAATGTTATAAGAAAATCGTTTATTTTAATCTGATTGGACTACCCACATACCCCCGTTGCAAGATGGATTCTGATGAAGGCCGTTCTGAGCTTTCATCAGAAGTGGGATGCAACTCAAACGCCCCACATGGTATAAGTGACAGTGCTAACCAGGAAAAGTGTAAAGACAATGCGCGCTCGTGGTGTGTCATCGCTGCCTTGTTTCTTGTTGTGAATGCAGTGGAAGGAATCCAGTTTAAAGAATTGTTCAAGGCCAGATTTGTGTACGTCGAAACATTTACGACTACATTAACCTGAGCAGTCACAAACAAAAGAAAAATATACGCACTGACGGTGGCAACGAGATACGTCAGAAGTTTTCATCACCGCCACCAATCAAGCGTCACGTATGCGGCAAACAAGGACACGAACAGGCGAATTTTCGGACAAAGACGACCGCCGTCAGGAAGTTGTTGCCTGTGCCGGCTGCAACAGGCGTTGGGCAGTGACAACAAGCCAGCAGCAGCAGCTCACTGGTGTGCTTCAAGTATGGCTACATTGCCAGTCGCTGCACAGCAGGCAGGTCCAGTGCTGCTGGTAGAGAAGGGAGTGGACCTTTCGTCGAGCTGGGATATGAAAGTACTTTGGTGAGTCGTTTTCATGTTGTTACTCTGGAGCAGAGTGCTTTTCTGTTTCGTCTAGACTTAAGAGTGAGCATATTTATCTTGTCGTTACTATAACTGGTGTTGGTCAAGGTTCAGTAAATGGTAATTCGAAGATTTTAGCCTGTGTGAGAAATATCCCCGACCACCAAGTTCCTCTAGAATTAGATGTCATAGTTGATTATATTGGCAGTGAGAATCTGATTAAGAATAGCTTTAACACTCATACTCGAAAATGTTAGACCGCACTTTATGAGTAACACATGGAGATGGGTCTGTTGGACCACACCTCATGAGTAACATGTGGCGATGGGTGTGTAGGGAATCGTTGGTGCGATTTCTGTCTGTGTTGGTGCACAGAGCACTTATGAAAGTTTTACGAGTTGAGTATGCATTGCTTACGAATTATGCTAGAGAGTACCAGAATTGTTAACTTTTTGATCGGGCCTTTTCCAATGTTGATCGGACCTTTTGCAATGAGAAAGCAGGCATCGCGGAATATAGTTGAGAGTTCCAATTATGACAAAAATCGGTTTGACAGTACAAAGGCTAAGATTCAGAAATGTGTAGTAGGTGATTATGTTTTAATAGAAAATGAGGAGAGAAATCAATTGAAACTGGATCCAAAGTTCAAATAATAATAATAATAATAAATCTTTATTGGAACAAAAACACATTTTACAAATTGATTGCGTACGTAAATAGCCACATTAGTTACAAAACTGTGTCGCAGCTATTAACGCCCACCTCCAAGAGGACCATTTAAAGTTGAAGAGGTGTTAGAAGTCTAGAGTCTAATGTAGAGTCTAATGTAGAGTCTAATGTAGAGTCTAATGTAGAGTCTAATGTAGAGTCTAATGTAGAGTCTAATGTAGAGTCTAATGTAGAGTCTGATGTAGAGTCTAATGTAGAGTCTGATGTAGAGTCTAATGTAGAGTCTAATGTAGACTCTAATGTAGACTCTAATGTAGAGTCTGATGTAGAGTGTCTGATGTAGAGAGAGAGAGAGAGGAAAATTGTTTCCGACAAGTTTATTATTGGAAGGACAGATACACTTTGCAATCATTAAATTGTAATTGCCAGTATAAATATGCTCACAATTGTCAATTGAAGAAAATAGCCAAAGGTAGTGCTTCCACTCATTTTGATAACGACGATCGTTAAAAACTGAAAGCTTTGAATAAAAAGGGTGCCTACAAATATGCACAGGGTATGCTAAGAAAGATGCCAGTGGGTCACGTACCAGTCGATGTTGATAAGGATTTGATGATTTTGAGCAAGCTTAAGCGGTAGCAGCCTGTGTGGCAACCTGAGCCTATGTGGCACTTGTAAGCCTGTGTGGCACCTGTAGGGCGGGGAGCTATAATGGGGTGCATACGTAGTGTATACGTATTACGTAGTGCATACGTAGTGTGAACGTAGTGCATACGTAGTGCGTGCGTAGTGGATGCGTAGTGTAGACGTAGTGCATACGTAGTGTGAACGTAGTGCATACGTAGTGCGTGCGTAGTGGATGCGTAGTGTAGACGTAGTGCATACGTAGTGCGTACGTAGTGGATACGTAGTGTATGAGATACATACGTAGTCCATGCGTAGCTTGCGTAGTGTGTGCGTTGCATACGTAGTCCGTGCGTAGCTTGCGTAGTGTGTGCGTTACATGCGTAGTGTGTGCGTTGCATACGTTGTGTACCACTGTTTTAGTACCCTTTCGGTTATACTAGTAGTGTGTTTGACCGAACCAGTAGTTATTACGTAGTCGTGGTCCGTGGGACGCGATGCGTGTTTAGCTCTGGCAGAGGTCGGGGTCTGGAAAGACCGTAGTGTGTAGTCAGTGGGTGATGCACATGGCAGATCCATTTGATGGATGTGAGAGCAATGCGATTGCTGGTCGGCTAGAGAGACGTGGCATTAGAGGTTTTACTTGATGGTTTCTGTAAGATGCCAAGTTTTTATTGCAGTAGAGTTTTAAAGTTTGAATCGAACGACTATGTACTGTATGTGTATGTACTATGTTGTTCGGTTTTCCATCAGGAATTTCTGTGGCCGACACGGAGTCTGGGTTTGCGCCGGTTGATGGCAATAGGCTCGCCCCCTATTGCATAAGACTTGGGCATGGCTGGCGGAGTGTGAGTGTACTACTGGGTGCACCTTAGTTTAACCCTTCGGAGATTACAGGTGTGATGTTATGATGTTTGATTTTATTAGAGTAGGATTTGGTTAAAACAGAACAGTGGAGTTCTTTACTTTCAACGACCCGATGAATCTAGAGTTTGGTCAGGAGTGACCGAGTGGAACAAATTTCTGTCGTGGACTATTTGTTTGCAGGGTAACCATCACACGAGACATACTAGGAGGTTCGAGTAAGGACATCAGGCTACCCGAATTTGAATAGCGGTAGTAGCAGCGGTGGTGCAGTGGGCGCAGCTCCTGAGCAACGTCGTGTGGACATGTGTGTGATTAGCGCATGCGCACCTACCTGAGATCGCAACTGCAGGACATTGTTCAGATAAGTTCGAAGCTTTTCCTAGTTCTACTCCTGCAAAGAAAACTGTTAAGTTCGTAAAGTTGCTCGCAGGTTTGTTGTCTGTCGAGCAAAAGTGTGACTCTGAAATTCAGGACATAAAGAAATGTTCGAACGGTCATTTACCGGAGAATGTTACACAAACTTATGACGTTAGGAAAGGTATCCTTAGGAAAATCGTTTGTAATAAAACAGTTTCTTGGTTGCCGGTAGTTCCCCGGTCTTTAATTTGGACGCTATTAAATCATGTTCATAATAAGTTACAACATTTAAGAAAGGATAAAGCTTTAGTTAAACGCTATGAGCAGTATTGGTTCCCCGAAATGTCAAAATGCGTGCGGAAAATTATTGACTCGTGCATTATTTGCAAAGCATCAAAGGGTGCGGTCGGTACGAATTAAAAAAGGTTAGATAGTTCTCATGGAATTTATAAATATGCCTACGAGAATTTATGCTCAGTACCTCACGGATATGAAGGTTTGCTTGAAATCGCTTCTAACTGAATTATAATGAGGCCGAGTCGGTGCCAGAAGATGTAGAAAATGCTAGGAATTACTTGTTATCCACAAACGATAGTGACACTTTGACTGCATGCTCTTCTATTACCGTCAATTCCGACAGTGTCAGTGCGCACTCTGATCCTGTGACATGGGATGTAGATAACGAAATTGAAATATGGGATGAACTGGATATTCCGCAATCATAGGTATGTCGTCAGTATGTTTTATGTCTTGAATGAGTCTGTTGGTTATTGCAAGCACTGTGTTATCCAGAATTGCCTGGCCGAAAGGAGAGTGTCGTCCGGGCCACACCCAGTAGGGTTGGTTGAAGGGATGCACTCGTCCGATCTAGAAGTAATATTCTTATAGTCTATCCTGGTCGAAGGGACAGTGTCGTCCGGGCCATACCCAGTAGGGTTGGTTGAAGGGATGCACTCGTCCGGTCCAGATGTGTTGCTGGGGGCAGTGTCGTCCGGGCCACACCCAGTGGGGTTGGTTGAAGGGATGCACTCGTCCGATCCAGAAGTAATATCCTTATAGTCTATCCTGGTCGAAGGGACAGTGTCGTCCGGGCCACACCCAATAGGGTTGGTTGAAGGGATGCACTCGTCCGGTCCAGATGTGTTGCTGTTGATTGATAAGTTGCTGGGGGCAGTGTCGTCCGGGCCACACCCAGTGGGGTTGGTTGAAGGGATGCACTCGTCCGATCCAGAAGTAATATCCTTATAGTCTATCCTGGTCGGAGGGACAGTGTCGTCCTGGCCACACCCAATAGGGTTGGTTGAAGGGATGCACTGGTCCGGTCCAGATGTGTTGTTGTTGATTGACAAGTTGATGGGGGCAGCGTCGTCCGGGCCAGATCCATTACGGGCTGGTTGAAGGGATGCACTTGTTCATTTCAATGTCTTAATATGATCGACTCTGTGTTTGACGCTACAATCGAAAATCCATGTAAAGTCCTGTGTGTAGCAGGACGGACGAGCAGATGTCTTGGTGATTAGACACTGTTTGTTCCAGGAATACAATAACGCCCGAGGACGGTCGTTTGTCAGTCTGGCCGTGTCGGCGCACATTAGCATTTGTCATTGTCAAGAGTGACAGGTTGTCAACGTCACTCTAGCGTAGCGTCGAGTCTGTGGTAGCGGGGCGGCCATCTTAGAATTCAGTTCTTTGAGAGCGGTCGCCAGCGCACCAAGTTTTCGACGAATCGCTATCCATCGCCTTAATCATAGTGTATTTTATAGTGACTATTGTTGATCAGAATATTAGTGATTATCATTTACGCAAATGTAGAATTATTTTAATGTTATAAGAAAATCGTTTATTTTAATCTGATTGGACTACCCACATACCCCCGTTGCAAGATGGATTCTGATGAAGGCCGTTCTGAGCTTTCATATATATTAAGTAGTATATCAACTATCTGGTGTCCACGACTCAAGTCTCGTGCGTATTGTGGCACTAGATGGCGCTGTGTGTAATGTCTAGCGATATTTATTAGAGTTTTATTTGGTTTAAGTATTATTTTCTTTGTAACAATTGCGCCAGGTTGATGGCAATGGGCTCGCCCTATTTACATGGGAGTGATACATAATTGGTGAAATGTAGCTCTACAATACCTCTGCCTAACCCTTCGGGGATTACAGGCGTGATGTTATGTATGTAACAATAGGGAAGATGCATAAATTTTCTTTTGTTTATTTCAATACGGAATGTTAAAGTACTATAAAAATAATGACAAAAAGCGGAAACAAGACATAAATCGGCCAAATAACACAAAAGTTATAACCATTTAAACTTTTGTTTCTATCTCTTTCTAGATAAACGGAATTTAGTATATTATTGTATTGTATTGTATTGTATAGCGGGCTGGTGTCCGCAACTCCACGTCAAAGCGCGTATTTTGCGTGCGGGTGGGAATTTTATTCGATCCACCCTAACTCCCCGAGAAAGGCCAGCAGCACCTTGGTGTTGCTGACAATCTCGCGGAGAGTACCTGGGTTACCGAAGTACTTTGCCCTGTATGTTGCAACCCCTGGGCAGTGCAGAAGCACGTGGGCTGCTGTCTCGTCTTCCTCCATGCAGGCACGGCACAGGGGGCTGTCCGTGACTCCTATGACAAAGAGGTGTTTATTAAAAGAGCCGTGTCCAGTAATGGCAGCTGTAACTGTGCGCAGCTGCGGTTTGGTCAACCGAAGCGCGCGTTTAGTGAGGCGGCCGTCGATAGTAGGAAGTGCTTCCTTGGCCTGCCTGCACTCGCCGTGGTCTAGCCATAGCTTGTGGTGTTGTTCACTAGTTCGGTTCCTTACCAGTGTGCGTAGGTATCCGAAAGGGAGTGGCACGATAGGTTCGGGTCCCACCGCTGCCATGCTCGATCCCCTTCTAGCGAGTTCGTCCGCGGCATCATTGCCACGGGAATCGCTGTGTCCCTTAATCCATTGGATGGTTATATTATTGAGATTACCAACCTGGTTCAGGCGTTGGTGACACTCGTGTATTAACCCAGAGTTGACTGTGTGGTTGTTTAGTGCCAGCAGTACAGCCATGCTGTCTGAGAGTATACGGATTGAGTGGTCCACAACCTTCCTGGCTAAGATGGCAGATGCCGCCAGGGAAATGCCCATGCATTCTGCCTGAAATACCGTGTTGTGGGCCCCCAGAGGTTTGGCTATCTGGATGTTGAGATCCTCGGAGAAGACTCCAGCACCTGTGCCAGTACCTGTTTTAGATCCATCCGTGAAGATCCGTAGTTCCGCGGGGTTTAATCCCTCGCAGCGGTGATCCTCGTGGAGCTGGATTTTGTACTTCTTATCGAATACGAATTGTTTTGGTATCCGATCGTTTATTGCTTTCGTCAGGGGGAACTCGTTGTGGAATCCCTCCAGTACCGCGGTGTGCTGTGTTTTTTTCTTACCCCATAGTTGAAGTGTATTAAGGCGTACAGCCGTCATCGTCGCTTCCTGCTGTATGAACAGATGAAGCGGTGGGAGCCCCAGCATGGCTTCGAGAGCTGCGGTCGGGGTAGTCCTCATGCAGCCTGTGATCGCCATGCAGGCAAGCCTTTGCATGCGTTGCAGTTTGATGGAGGCTGTAGTTAGTTTGGTACGGGGCCACCAGACCACTGCCCCATAAGTGATCATAGGTCGGATAACCGCGCAGTATAACCAAAGTATAATTTTAGGGGATAGGCCCCACTTCTTACCTATCATCCTCCTGCATTGCCAAAAGGTGATGCAGGCCCTGTTTATTTTATTATCTAAGTGACTACTCCAATTTAACTTACTGTCCAGGATGACTCCCAGATATTTGACCTCGTCGGCTAACTGGAGTTCCGTATCGAAAAGTTTGGGTAGGCGATAAGGGCCTAGTGTTCGTTTTTGGGTAAACATGACTAGTTCAGTTTTCGTGGGGTTCACTGAGAGATCGAACTCTCTGCACCACCGCTCAACGATGCGTAGTGCTTGTTGAGTGAGGTTGCAGATTGTCCCTGTCACTTTACCTGAAATGAGGATAGCGAGGTCGTCAGCATACCCTATTGTGTAGAAATGGTTCGCGTTGAGTTTTGTGATGAGGTCATTTATCACCAGATTCCAGAGGAGCGGGGATAGTACTCCACCTTGGGGGCAGCCTCTGGCTATCAAGGCCATCTGCTGTTCCCCTTCAAGTCGAACCACTCGTTTGCTTAACATATTGGTGATCCAGTCTGTCAGTACCTGTTCTACTCCGTGACGGGAGAGCGCGGTGTTGATGCTGGCGAAGTTTGTTTTATCGAAGGCTCCTTCGATGTCTATGAAGGTGCCCAGGCAGATGCCCTTCTGGTGAATCTCCTCTTCTATCCGGCCGACCACTAGATGGAGGGCGGATTCAGTGGACTTGCCCGAGCTGTATGCGTGTTGGTTAGTGTGGAGTGGGATAGTTTTCAAAACGCCGTCCCTCAGCTCTCTCTCGCAAATTCTCTCCAAAGTTTTAAGGAGAAAGGAGGTCAGGCTGATTGGTCGGTGGTGTTTGGCGTTGGTATAGTCACTCTTACCTGGCTTAGGAATGAATATGACTTTCACTTCCCTCCATCCTTTTGGAACGTATCTGAAGGCCAGGCACGCTCTCATTATGGGTACCAGTATGTTGGCGACAGAGGTCCCACCCCACTGCAGTAAGGCAGGAAAGACCCCGTCTGGACCGGCCGCCTTGAAAGGATGGAAGCACCGAATCGCCCACTGGAGTTTTTCCAGCGTGACGACTTTGTGTGCATAGCGCCAGTCGTTTTCTGACGGTGTTTGATTTACCTCTGTCCAGTCGATAGCCTGTGTAAAAGCGCAGCCTGGGAAGTGAGTTTCAATAAGGACGCGCGTCGCCTCTTCTGGTGAGGTGGTAAGTGTGTTGTCAGGTTTACGGAGGACAGCAGGCCCAGTCGGGTTCTGCTGTGCCAATATTTTCCTTACCCTGTTTGCTTGTTGGCAGGATTCGATGTTGCCACAGTATTTGCGCCATCCAGTGGAGCTCCTGAATCTGATGCATTTTTTATATGATTTTTTGGCCGCGTAGTACGCGTCCCAATCCTCATCAGCACAGGTGTTCATGGCTCTGTTTAGGGCTGACCTTACCTTCCCGCGCTTACGTTCCAGATCCGCACCCCACCATGGTTGCTTCCCTGGTGTTGTGGGCGGAGTGGTCTCCGGGCAGGATGAATGGTAGCTGTCTAGCATTGATTTTGTGAGATGACTTACACGCTCGTCGATCTGCTGCGTGTCCTCGTAGGTCATTCCGTAGTTTACTGACGCAAGTTTGGTTTCGAGGATGCGTGTATAAGCAGCACGGTCAGTGTTTCGCGGGTTTCGCCGTGGCAGTGTTGGTGTCACACAGACCTCAATATCGAAGCGGATCCACCTGTGGTCCGAGCAGGAGGCCTCCTTGGAGACCTGCCAGCCGGTGGTGATGGCCGCAGCACCCTCCGATGCCAGAGTGAGGTCTATGATTGTTTGGCTACGTCTGTTTACGAAGGTTGGTTCGGAACCTGTATTTAGTAGGGTTAGGTTAGTTGTAAATAAGTAATCTACTAGCGCCTTACCCCTTGCGTTTTGTGTGTCCATGCCCCACAGAGGGTGATGAGCGTTCGCATCGGCGCCTATGACAAGCTCCAGCCCAGTGCTCTCGCAGTAAGTCACGAGGCGGGCGAGGTCATGCGGCGGCGGCTCTTCTGCCTCGGGCATGTAAGCGGAGGCGAAGACCACAGTTGCTACTGTGTCCCCCCGCTGTATCAGTAGCCTAGCTGCAGAGACATCCCTGCAACAGAAATCTGTTAGTGGCTGTGTTTTTATGTTACGTGTCACATAGATGCATGATCTTGGTTTATCATGATCTGTACTTACTAAGAGCTTACCACCAAGATTGGAGAGTCCTTGTATTTGGCCCGCCCTAATCCACGGCTCTTGGATCAAGGCAATGGCCGTATGTTGTACCTCCAGCCACTTCCGCAGCTGAGCCGTTGCGGTCTGACTGTGGTGGAGGTTGGCCTGCAGGACCTTACAGGTCGACGAAGGGGACGCCATCACTGGACGTTCCTTCCTCGTCTCCTGCCAGCCGCAGCCCAGCAAACAGGTCGCCCGCGTCGAAGCCGTCCCCCTCCAGGTCAGAGGCCGAGGACAGGATGATGTCCTCGAGCTCCTCCCCCGAGAGGACGGCGCCCACGCTAGCGGCGGTAGGGGCGGCTGGCGCTGCTACTGCAGGCTCAACCGCGGGTGTTTCCGCGGTGTTTGTTGGGGGGGGAGTTGCCTCCTCCACCTGTGTCCCAGCGCTGGCGGCGCCCGGATATCCCTGAGGGACGTCGACAAATCTGCCGTTCGGACCCTGGAACTTAACGTACACCGTCCCTGCACCAAATGAGAGACGGCGTTCGGCTTCCATCAGGGTCGGAATTTGGTCCTCAGGGACCCCGACCATCACGTACCACGCTTCGGCCTGTTTGTTGGCGCCCAGCAACACCCACTCCTTGATGCCAACCCAAGAGTTCTGGTAGCACAGAGCACGCCCGATGTCGGACGGCTCCGCGAAGATCCCCTGCTCATCAGGAATGAGGATGCCGCATCTTACCCGGCGCTTGATGTCCGCCTGCCTCCTGACCACTAGCAGGGTGCTAGGGGGGGGAGGCAACTCGGAGATCAGTTTCCTTAGCCATGCTAAGGTGTGGTCGTTCCCGCACCACAGTCTGAGGACCCCGCTGCTGAACACCGGCCTCGCATTGAAGGTCGGTGCAGGTGAGTCTTGTGTAGGAGAAGAGGCCTCGGCGAGTATCTTCTTCTGGATAGCCGCGAGAACCAGGGTTGACACCTCCTTGCTGATGTGCCCCGTACGGCCGCAGGTGACTGCGACATCAAGGTCGGAGCTCACAGCTTGGGCGTAGCTACGCTTAGCATCCCGTTTGGATTTATCAAGACGCGGCCGCTTGCGCTCTCCTCGAGGTGTTAAAGTCTCGTTGAGGGCTCGCTTGGCCGCGGCCTGATCCATCCGAACGGGTTGCGGTGGCGTTTGCGTGGCTGGTCCACTCGCGCCGCTGGCTGCTGGTTGGCTGGGTCCCGGTCGGCTGCTGCCGGCCGCGGCCTGCGACCGCTTGCCTGCGGAGAAATTGACATTGCCATGGGTCGGTTTAACCCGGCCCGTGGCGTTAGCCTGTATAGATTGAGGGGACTTACCCGTCCTCAGTGTCTGCCGCTGCCTCAGGGACGGCCTGTTCTTCCTTCTCGGTTTACCCGTCGAAGGGACCGGGGCAGCCTGCACTGAGGGTTCAGCGCAGTGGCGTTGTTTGCCGGAATCCTCCTTCCTGCCTTTGCGCCTGCTCCTCTGCACCTGCCAAGTGAGCGCGAACGCGTCACCTGTGGTGCTGGTCTCCGCCGGTTGACCAGTGACGGCCACCGGGGGGGGAGCAGTAGGCGGAGGAAGATGTATGAGGGGATCCCGGCCAGAGGAATTAACCGTCGTGGCGGGCTCCGCGCCTGAAAAAGAGGGAGGTGCGGTACTGGTCCCGAGCAGCGCCGCGGTCCTCCGTTTATTACGGGACCTGGTTTTGGTCCTGGCAGCGGTTCTCGCCACTGCCGGACCTGTACCCGCACTGGAGCCCGCTACGTTAGCAGCGGAGCATCCGGGGGCTAGAGAGGTGCTGCAAGCACCCCTCTTGGGAGAATCCTTGGCTTTTGCCTCCTCTCCGGTGTGTGTTTGTGCAGTATGTGCGTGCGAATGTGTGTGAGGTTTGTGAGTTTGTGTGGTTGTTGTGTGTGTGTGTGTGTGTGTGGTGTCGTATGGTCTTTGAGTATCCATAGTATAGTATAAAAAATTCATCTCTCCGGCTTCCCACCCTCCATGGAGCCCGCACCTGGGAACGTCTCGCTACAAACTAGCTCAACCGTTAGGACTACCTTCGAGATATAGGGGCGTGAGGCTGGTTTACAGTGCGACATCGGGCGCTTGATCGGGTTGACGACTAATCAAACCTTCACTTACACCTTCAGCATGACCTTCACCAACCGCTTCGGCCATCCGAGGACGACCTCCGCGGACCTCCCACCCCTCGCCGTGGCCCTCTGACGGGACACTGTGGCCATTTCCCTACCCTTGGCTATTGGGTAGGGCCACCGTTTCGCTTGAAATCCAGACCAAAGAGGGCGTGTTGCCTCACGGACGCATAACCACCAGCGCCGATCGGCTCAACCCTCCAGGACTCCTTCATCCCCGCTTACGGCGCTCAACTGCGCAGGTCCTAGCGCAGGTGACCAGATTACCTACTCGACGCCAGCTGGGTTTAGTGGCGGCCGAGCCCACGCCCACTCGGTCACGGAGGGTCGTGGTTAGGTTAAAATGCGCCTGGTGATTTTCGTTGCGTCTATTTCTTAGGGAAATAGACCAAAAGCAGGGCGGCAACCACGTGAAGGAGAACACACCAGACTTGCCTTGAGGATCTACACGACTGTAGCGCTCCCCCTCAAGACCCCGCCACCTTACCACCTCTGAGGGAGGCAGTAAGGTAGGCCTGCATCTATACTACCAAGCAAAGCTCAAGCAAAGCATGTCGTTGTGCAACCGCGAAAGCATAAATACAAGCCCGCCCCGAATACCGGAAAAAACCGATAAACGGAATTTAGTATAGATTTTGTACGTCGATGCAGAGAATGACGTCATTCGTTGTATCGGATCTCTCTGTCTAATCAGCAGTTTCAAATGCTTATAACTTAGTATTTTTAATAGATATTTAAAAAATAATTTCACTTGGCTATTTCTGGTGTTAATACGCTTTGTTTAGAGTGATAAAAAAAAATCATGCATGTTCCCTATTGGGCAAAAATTGTGTCTTTTTAGATTCAATCCCTTCAGTCTCTTACCGAAGTCTGGTGCAATAGGGAATATGCATGAAACACAAAATTCTTTTTATTTATGAAAAATGACTTAGAATTGCGCATAAAACATTGTGGTACACTTGTTTAAGTTTCTAATCCATCACTTATTTTTACAATTTACTATTTAATGTAGCATGTTTTTGGTGAAACAGAACGCACTCTCAAAACACACCGTCCTCGATAACGCTGGTATTGACGTCAAAGTTCATTGTGTCAAAAAAAGACTTTTATATAAAAAGTGCTTAAAGTTTCACTAAAATTTTATTATAATATTGTTTTTACAATTTTTACTTGAATAAAGCACATACAATTAGTAAAACTATTTTATTAACGCCAAAAAATTAGATGTAAACAAGGCAGATTGTGGATAATAACGTCACATCATGGCCGCGACAGCTACGGGCGTTTGAACTGTCGTAGAAAATTGCAGGAGTTTAATATTATTTTTGTGTGACAAGCAGTAGTTGAACTTAACTTTTAATACTTTTCTTGGATTGCTAATACTGTATTTTATTGATTTAAGAGAAGAAAAAATTACGTGCATATTATTATACTATATAAAGCTCGATTACCACTCACTCACTGACTCACTGACAGAATTGTTCTCCCAGATGGTGGATGGGGAGGTGGGTATATTTTGACAGATTCGTAAACAAGTGACTCTCGCGAGTATGGGAAAAGTGCCAAACCTCCCCTTTTCGCCCCCCTTCTCACCCCCCCCCTATCGTATCTCGGAAACCAAGGGATTTGGAACGTTTTTTTTTTTCAGATTCGTATAGAGGAGGCTTGGGAAAGTAAAAACCAGTTTTCAAAATTGACCCTTTTTTCCCCCTTCGCCCCCCTTTAGGCGGATCTCGGAAGTTGAGAGACTTGGAACTTTTTTTTTTTCAGATTCATATAAAGGGGCAACGCGATAGTCAAATTCATTTTTCGAAAAACGCCCCACTCTCCCCCCCCCCCTTTCACCCCTTTTTTTTCTACTGAAAAATGTTTTAATTCTTACCTAAAACTATTATAAATTAAAAACTTGTATACCATTTCCTCCCCTCCCCAACCTCCCCTAAAAATAAAAGGGCTATAACTTCGTAACGGTCAAAGATAGCCATTATGTGTTTGAACAAATATTATAGAAGGCGTCGAAACCTGTCTGGTGGTAGGTAGGTTCTGAGTGGAGCGAACCTGCGAGACCGAGTGGAGAGAAGGGGGGAGGTGGCGAGCGAAGCGAGCCGGCGACCTCCGTAGCGTAACGAAGGTCGAGTGGGTGAAGCGTAACTCAGCTTTTAACGATTCTAATGAATTCTCATTTTTTATTTTTTTTATTGATTTAGTTTTTAGAATGTTTTAGGGGTATTTAAGGGTTTTCATACTGATTTAGGGGTAGTTGTAACGGTTTTTCCAATTATTTTAAGGATTCCTATGGATTCTCAAACTTTTATGATGGTGAGGAATACTTCTCAAGAACACGACAACACGCGAGCTGCGCGCAGCTCGCGCACCCACGCAAATACTAGTTACTTCTATAAAATTCCCAAATACTTATCACCTTGGACCCCCCGCTCTCATTCCGTACATAGTCCATAAAAACGCCACAATTATATTCAAAGGCAGTTCCCCTTAACTCGGCTGGTCGCGACCCAGTGCCCTTGCGCCTTTGCGAGCCCTGATTGGAATTTATCGTCCACCCAGCCTGTAAGTCGGAGCGGCGTGCAGTACACTTCTTTTTTTGCCATCGCCCCGCCGCAGTCGGGTAATAACGCGTATTAAGTTTGTTGTGACGGCGTTTGATTTTGATACACTTAATTGATAATGAGCGGGTTTTCTATGTGTAGTGATGTGTTTTTTTATGTGCAAGAAGAATAAGAGGTTGATATAAAATAATTGTACAGTAAATTCAGTAGGTAGATTTATTATCGTGATGATATTCGACCTTTTAAATGTTTAATCAGAAATAAATATGAAATATTTTTTTTTCTTATCTAAAATCTGTCTTTTTTTGCTTCCAGACCAACCGTTTGTAAATCTTCTTCTTAGTGTGTTGATGGCAATCTAAATTGATGCAGCCCAAAATTTGGTGAAGAGGTTGGCACTTTCAGTTGCGCCCAGACACATTATTAATTGTTCCATCGTTTGTGGAACAACACCACATTTACACGCCAGGGCAAGTCATCAAACACGTTTTTCTTGCTTCGGCCAACCTGTAGCCATTGTCCATTTAAAGACATTAAATAAAATAAAATAATTTATTTCAGGTCCGAGACCCATTTCAAAAATATAAACCAAATACAAACACATAAATTATTGAAATATCAGAATAATGTAAAGTACATTAAAATTACATTAAAACATTAAGGTAGTTAAAAGGTAAGGTAAGGGTAAGGTAGATTAAGGTCAGGCATGGCAGCTTGTGTCCAGGGCCTCAAGTCTGCTATTGAATTATGTTAGAATGGTCTATCATTGAATTCATAATTGTTGATCGATGCCCATTGTCATTTTGCTAAAAGTTCGTAATCTGCTAAATTCATAATGGTCGATCATTGGTCTCGTAATAGAATTGTGTTATAATGTCATTGTTGTATTGCCATTATTATAAAACCTGTTAATAGAAATGATTTTTGAAAAACTAGAATTAAATTTTAACATCTAATCATGCCAGATTTTATTTATACATATTTTCACATATTATTCATCATCATCAGTTAGCTATTAATGTTCCCACTGCTGAAATTATTTATTAGTGTTATAATCAATCTGAAGTAGTAAGAAGTTCGTAAATCGCAAAAAACATTAAGTTATGTGTAACGCGGATTAATGTGAAACTAAACAATTCAATAATATTTTATCTGTTTAGCTGTCAAAGTCAAATGTGATATTACTGCTTACCTTTAATTTTATCTGTTTTTTTTTCTAGCAGCCGGTGTTTTGATTTATTTTCATTTATAAAAAACATAAATACAAAATGGTGCTAATTGAGCAAATTTTGGCTGGAGCTGTCCTAATTTTAGCAGATTACCGCGTAAGTCAGTCATTCATTTGTCATTGTGTACGAAATTACCATTCTATGCCATTTCCTTCAATGGATTGTCAGTGGTTGACTATTGGAAAGTCATAATGACGCCACTATATTAGTAGATTACCAAACTTGTCAAAATCAACAATTATGAAATCAATGATAGACTTGTGTTGTGTGTGATTGTGACACTATTGTAATAGCAGACTCGGCCCCCAGGAGGAATATTCTCAGCAACTAGCACAAATGGCTTGGGTAAACAAAATTGAATTGTAATTGTTATAATCGATAAGTATATAAAAGTTGATTTTTGGTTTTTATTTTTGTTGCTACCCAATATGGGTAGCAACAAAAATAAAAATCAAAAAGCAACTATCATTCCATCTTACTATGCTTAGCGACACTGACGTAATATCTGTGTGTACAACGTCGGTACAATAAAAAGCATTGCGATGGGAGTCTACAATCCTAATCGCGGAGAAACGTGAAAAAATCCACCCACAGACGCGTGCGCCGGACCGAGCAGAAAAAATGCAAATCATATAGAGCTAGTAAAAGTTTGACTTTGTTATCTTGACTGTATTTTTCTTTCAAATGAATAAAAAGAGGTGGCCAGATGATTTTGATGCACGTCACGAAGGCTGGTTCGAGGTGGTGCAGTAAGAGTTCTTATGTTTTAGTAGTGCACCAACCTAATTAGGCAAGGACAACTATTTCCAAAAGTTTTCTGTCTATAATTTCAAAATTTTAAGGCTTTACTGAATGCATTATAAGAACATGTACGGTACTTATAACATAATTACAAGTTTCGTCAGTTTGTTCCGACTAATCTCCAAAAGGCCTGGACTGGCAGAAAGCTGATTACCTATATAAGTAGTAGGAGTAACTTACGCTAATTTTATTTTAGAAAAAAAATAGGGTTCCCTGCCAAAATATTAAAACCCTTGAAATTGTTAACAAAATTCGATCCAAATAGGGAAGTAATATTTTATAATAGAGCAGCGGTGGCCCAGTGGTGGCGGCGCCGACTTACTAACAGTAAGTCGTGGGTTCGAACTCAGACAGGCGCATTACTTTGTGTAATTTACTTCAACACCACTGCTCTCAAAACGGTGACGGAAAATATTGTGAGGAAACCGGCATGTCCTAGAACCAAAAAATTCGAAGACAAATCCGCACTGGGCCCGCGTGGTGGATTAAAATCCCATTCGCTCTCATAGAGAGGAGGCTTGTGTCCCAGCAGTGGGAACATTAATAGGCTGATGATGATGATCATTTTAGGATGATTTCACGTGGGCAAAGGTCGCGGGCAACAGTCAGTCAAGAAATGAGATTCTAGTTAGCTGAAATAAGAAGAGTTTACTGCTCTATATAAATATAATAATGATAGGTACGTTAAACAATAATCGACAATGTGAACGAAGTCGTCTCGCCAAATTTAATGCATAAACTATTTGCTTTATTTTTGCCGCTGTAGTATTTTTTCCCACGGTAGGGATTTAGAATTAGATGTAATTTAATAATGTTGATATAGAGAATAAAAGCCATAATTAATTAAGTATGCAAATGAGTTTGCATTTGGGTTGCCATATATTTTTATTATTATAGGTTTACTATAATAAGTAGGTACAAATGTCCAGTTTGATAAGCCAAGTCACAAAATTGACGAAAAAATGTACCAAATAAGCTAAGCAATAATTTTTGTTTATCTGAGTTGGTTGGTTTGGGGCCATATTACATAAAAATCGTGTCCTGTTAGTGAAAAAGACACAGATATCCAAAATAGATACCGAAATGCTCCGTGAATCCGTGATCTACTGTAATAGACCAGCGTTGTAAAAAAATGACAAAAAGACAAAAATACATGAATACCATTTAATAGTATTATAGATATAATTATTGTGAATACGGGAATTATTAAATAATACAGGGTTTAATAAACTAATAATCCCGTCGTCCTGTGATGTGGAATTAGTAATCAAAAGATGTTGTTATAAGAGTTACATTTTCAGAGCCTCCTCTTGTATAGGTAGGTACTTTTATTTTTGACAGTCTTTATAGTGGTCGCAAGCGTGACTCCTGAGCATGACGTCCTGGATTCGATTTCCAGGTCAGAAAAAATGAATGCCATTGGGGATTTTTCCTCAGGAATTTCTGAGTAGCAGCTACAGAGTCTGGCTTTGATGGCATTACCTTTGGCACCCGGTGGATGGCATTACAAAACAACTACAACTGAGGAAGTGGTGCAGTATTTGAAAGTGAAGACCAACTGGACTCTGAGGGTCGAAAGGTTGGAATCGCGCCACAACATCAACTTTAAGTCATTCGTGGTACGAGTTCCAACCCCACCATCTACAGACCTGCATGAAGGAGGACTTTTGGCCGAAGGGTGTCATATATCGACGTTTCCGAGGACGGTTACGCGACACCACGCAGCAAAACACGACGCCGACAAAATTGCGTGTATAGTTTTAGTTTCTTACCCTCTTATTATAAAACGTGGACTTAAAAAAGTACCGGCTTTAGTACTAGGTTTAAACCATGACCTTGAATAAACGTTATTACAAAACGAAGTTTATCGCTAGTCCTAGAACTATCTATGGTACCAAAGTTAGACCATCGTGACCCCTAGTTTAACTATGGTACTAAATTGACAACTCGTTTTTTAACATATTTATATTGGTTTTCGTCGACTTATCTTCAAGTATATTTTAGCCGAATAAATCCTAGAATGAAATTTGTATTAATGTAAGTAATGTGGCATAGGTACATGGTTTAGCTTATTGCATAAAATACTGTGTGTAGTTGTGTCCGTAATCTAACATGTCAGTTATCACTAACCTTTTCTTCTGAACTCCAATTTTCACCTCTTTTTTTCTTTGGTTGATCCATTTTTTTTTAATTGAATGCACACACGACCTCACCACAAAGAATACTGTGCCCAAAGAACTGTGCCTTTACTTGTATTATTACTCTTGAAGTGAAACCGAAAACGGACATTTAGTTTATTATAAGATGTAACATAAACATTTCGATAACATTACTCGAATTACGCGCGCCGCCCAGTTCACTCCATTATACGCGCTAGCTCGATAGTTGTTCCAAAACAGAACAATTGGATTGATGCATTAAAAAAAATACAAGTCGGAATATTTAAATACCTTTAAATAACAAAACTTTATATTTTACCACTACGAATAACAATTTATAAAATATTTTTTCTTTAAATTACGTAACAACATTCTGTAAAAAGGAACGGTGCAGAGAACGCTGAACGAATGATTGAACAGTTTTAAATATTTTGTTGCTTATAATCTGTGGATTATGTTTAGACCAGTGACTATCTTTGGTACTATGACTTTGTTGGTCTACGATTTGTAATACGAAACGTTAGTACCGTAACAATCCTAGACCTTTTAGTCCTGGTTTAAACCTGGTACTTATTGGAAGTTTTATAATAAGACGGTTAAGGTTTAAAATATGTATAAGTATATTATTGTTGTTAATTATTATGTTGTGTATTTTATCTATGGGCCTTAGTCGCCTGACAATAAAATGATTATTATTCCATTTATTCATCTATATACATATTTTTTAACATTTTTAAATATTTCTTAATAAAATAACATAAAAAAAAACATTTAAAAATATAAAATAACAGCCCACCAGCGCTGGGAACAGGGTCCGAGCTGCCAGTGGTCAGGGCTCTTGAGAGAGGAACCTCCTAAGGATACGTGCCGTGTCCAGAAGTACTGCTTTCTGAATCAAGCCCTTGATCCAGCTGCCAAGCGAGAGCCTCCTAAGATGTTGGTCGAGGCTCTTGGCTATTATTGGCCGACACGACTATCGGCACAATGACTGCTGTACCCACGTCCCACATGTCGACAACCTCGCGAGCCAGATCTAGATATTTGAATTGTTTATCTTTCTCTGCTTTCACGAGGTTCTCGTCATTATTATTATTATTATTACCTTCATCCCTGTTACATGGACTTAAACACAACTGGCGATATTTGGTTGTAATTATTAAGTACCTCTGCCTAACCTAATTTAGTTTTCATTTACCAGGAATGGTTAATTATGAGGATCCTCATTGTTATTTATGTTATTATGTAATGTAACATAGAAAGGGAAAACCTCTTAACGAAGCCGAAAGGCACTTGTTCTCCTCGTCACTGCGATATTTTTTTTTGTTTTACACTATACCTGGGAACCCTCTAGTTTTTTTTTTTTAATTCTTTGAAAACTTAAAGGGGTTTTTATCCATACGGATATGCCAACCCCATCGTACCTTATTTTCTATTTACTTAAACAGAATATTTACTATATACCTATTGTGCCTATTAGAAAGAGAATCATTGACTAGATATCTTCACCACCCTTCTAGTTACGGAGATATTGGGGGTCAAAGTTTCAACTTTTTGACAAGTTTTTTTTTTAATACAAGTTTTTAATGTAAGATTTTCACTTTAAACACCTCCACGACCCTCGTACTATTCAATTCATTCATCAGCACAATGTTTTGAGTGCGTTACATTGAGTTGTAACACAAAACATGATTTTTCACCCCAAAAAAACGTCGTTTTCGCCCAGCTATAATTTTTGCGTAAAGTTACTACTTAGATATTACTATTACTGATTATTATTACTACTTAGATTGATATACAGAATGCTTGGTTGACGGATTCGTGATGAGGTTGTTTACACCCTGCATATACGTACCTACCATCTATTTACCCATATTATGCGAATAAATTATTTGATTTGATTTGGTAACTCTTCAGGGATTAGGTATAGACGTGATGTTATGTTATTGTATTTTAATAAACGAGTAACTTCACATTGGCAGTCAATAAAAAAACAATCAGTAGAAAAATATAAACCAGTTTCTAAATAGTACACAAACCATTAGATACATAGGTAGGAACAGTTATTATAATTCGTAATACAAACCTACATAATTATAATGACGCCGCACGTATCCGTATCGAATCAGAATTGCAAAATAAGTACCTACCTACGTATTAATCGAGGCTATAACGATCTATGATTCCTTACCGAACATTATAATTTCAATAATCCTTAAACTGTGAGGTAGACGCACCTGTTACTGTAGATCAATGATTTAGTTTCTGATGACACACACACAGTGTTTTTGTCACACTCTTTAGTTTCTCTTATCTGTTCTTCACAATTCTAAAGCTCCTTCGTATCTTCGGGAACGCTTTGAGTATTTCGTTCCTAGAGGTAAGCCTTGTCACTCATCATCATCTCTTCTCCTTCGTCTTTGGAATTCACTTGCACACTCCTTGCGGGATAGCCCCCCATTAGAGGTGTTCAAGAGAGGAATAAGGGAATATTTCCTGTCAACATGATCAATATGTATGTATGTTTATATATATATAGGATTTTATAGGTATGTATGTATTTATTGTATGTATGATGACGTATATTATATTTTATGTTTGTAGTTTAATTTATAAAATTAATTAATTTTAGTTATGTTATTCTGGGTTAAGCTCGCCTTTGTATTATTATTTTTAGTATTACTGTTTTATTTTGTGTGCAATAAAGAATAAGAATAATAATAAGAATGAGAATGAGTTCTGTTTTCAAATGTAGTTATGTCAATACTTATAGGTTTTCTAAAGATACAGTCTGATGTATCTGCAAAAAAAGTTTTGAGCAACACAGTGAACATTTGAAACAGTTGATTTTGAAAAACTATGACTCATAGTCATAGTGTGTAGTAACTGTTTTGTTGCCAGTATGAACAATAAGTTCATAGATTAATAGCCTTTCTGTAGATAATCTTGCTTCAAGTCTGAGCATTGCCCTAAAGCCTATGTGAATTGCGGACATTCTAGAAATCTATACATATAATAAATCTGTAGAAAAGTCATTTTTGTACATTGAAGAAATTGAAACAAAAAATAGCCAGCGTGTGAAAAGATAAGTAACAGAACCCATTTCCATCATTTTTGAAATTTTTGTCTGTTTGTCTGTTTGACTGTTTGTTTGTGCGCACATCACGTAAAATCTACGAATTCAATGCTGACAATGTTTATACATAAAAATTGTGTGTAACTTGGGGTATGATTTAGTGTTTGTTTCATTGAAATTGGTTAATTCTATCAAAAGATATATGAACTTAATGTTTTCAAGAAGAACTAATCATCAAATGTAAGATACATACTGGTATTCAGCTGCATCCGGTTAGACTGGAAGCCGACCCCAACATAGTTGGGAAAAGGCTAGGCAGATGATGATGTAAGATACATACATGCAGCGACATCTGTTGAACTAAAATGATACCAATGACTAAAAATGTGCTCACCACAGTCATAACTTTTAAATCGACTGACCATCTTTAAAAAAAAATTATAGCATAGGTAATATACTTTAGCAGTTTAACATTTTGGTCGATAGACGGCGTTGTTTATTTCACTCCATTTTCTGAATTGAATGACCCTCGCCCGTGTCAGTTGCCTATTTTTTGTTTTTTTTTTTCGGATGGGAAATCATCAAATGACTCCACCTGCTCTGGGCGGAGCAGGAGGGAGTATCAGACTTTTACTGACTAAAACCCAGCCATGTTCCTTCATCGCCCTTTTGTTCCGGGGCCACGGTATCTCTTTCGAACAGTCCCGCAACCCCGGCAGACATCGGTCCTTGCGGATCGGCCCTTCCTTTTTGCTGACTCTCTTTTAGGCGCGCGTGGAACACGAACGCGCCGTCGACACGGCCTGTCGTCATGAGACGGACGGACGGCGAGCTAGCCCATAGCCCACCGTCCACAGGCCCGCGCCTACGGTGGCCGGGGGCCACGTGGTTGCCCCGGAAGCCCGGGGCGTCTGCCGCGGCGGCCGGGACGTTGAGAGGTTCTCTCCCTCTCACGTTCCGCCACCTCCTTCTCTAGCATTACTGCTTCGCAGAAGGAGGTGACGGCGTCCCATTCCGTCTCGCTCCGGACCATGGCTTGCACCAGGGCCGGACGCGAGGTCGCCGCCGCAAACGTGTAAATTGCCTCAAGATTGGTTTTTTAACCGACGAAACCAAAAGAAGGCAGTTCTCAATTCGACGCGTATTTGTTTTTATATATGACCACGGATAACTTTTACAGAGAAGTCCGTACATGGTCCTTTTGTTTGTAAAAAGCGTAGGTACATCTCAAAGTTGGTCCCATTTATAATTGAAAAATCGTGTTTGTGCTAATTTCTTGCACCTTTGATGAGAACTTTCGACCTAGCTGGAGTATGACTGTCATCGAGTGTCTAAGGATGAAGGAGGTGGCAGAACGTGAGAGGGAGAGAACCTCTAAACGTCCCGGCAGCCGCGGGAGACGCCCCGGGCGTCCGGGGCCACCACGTGGCCCCCGGCCACCGTACGCGCGGGCCTGTGGACGGTGGGCTATGGGCTAGCTCGCCGTCCGTCTGTCTCATGACGACAGGCCGTGTCGACGGCACGTTCGTGTTCGACGCGCGCCTCAAAGAGAGTCAGCAATAGGAAGGGGTCCGCAAGGGCCGATGCCTGCCGGGGTTGCGGGACTGTTCTAAAGAGATACCGTGGCCCCGGAACACAAAGGGCGATGAAGGAACATGGATGGGTTTAGTCAGTAAAAGTATGACACTGCCTCCTGGTCCGCCCAGAGCGGGAGGAGTCATTTGATGATTTCCCATCCGAAAAAAAAAGGCTGTCGAGGTAAGCCCTTTTTTGGAAAAACATAAGTAGATTATTTTAGCGATTAATGCAAATATATCGAAGAAATTAAATTGTTACCCACTTGGATCTACGTAGGTATATATCTACTAATATTATAAAGCTAAAGAGATTTTGGTTGGTTGAACGCGCTAATTACAGGAAAACTTTTAGTGTTGAATAGTTATCGAGGATGGCTATAGGTTATCTAACATCACGCTATAATTAAAAGGAGCGGAGCATCAATGATAAATGTTGCAAAAACAAGGAAAATTTATTTCTTTCGAGAGCTTCCTTTGCGGGCGCTGCATAAACGGTTAAAATTGCGCAACAATCATGTATTAGGGAATTGTTCGTTTTAAAGCGTTCTAAAAAAAACCGCGATAGCATTATGTCTATCTTTCAAGGTTGACTCCACTCTCTCTAACCCTCTCTCTCTCATGTGACGCAGACGAAGTTGCGCGGGTCAGCTGGTTGATAATAAAGTAAACCTTCACATTTGATGGCTTTCTTGAAAAACTATCGTCATAAACAATAAGGTCCACCCACAATTCAACCATCATTTAATTCCAGTCAATCCTTTGAAGTTGACATTGAAAGAATGACAATTTAAATATCTCTGCTCCATAATCGTACAACCGGGTCTCAGTGCATACAATCACGTAAAATGATGACCATTATTGTAAAACAAGAAGGCAACAGGACCGTTTACCCTGCATAATAGCTACCGATTAGCTTGTTTCTCACAACTGTACCCGACTCCATGAGAAATTCAATCAATCGGACTATTTTAATGGCTGCCGATTGCGCTACAATCAATATCATTTTTATCATTTTCCCACTGCAGTACGCTGTCATTAGGAGCATTATGATTTATTTCTGTTTTGTTTTTGAGTTATTATTGTTTGAGAACTTTGTTTGATGTGAATTTGGCGTTATGAAGATTAACGGTGTTTACTGTTCTCAAGACATTTGCATGTTCTTGTCGTGATTTAATAAATAATTCGATTTTTAGTTTGTATAGTATAAGCAGCCTTTGTGTTATTTATTTCATCACCGCTGCTCTCTCAAAACGGTGAAGGAAAACATCGTGAGAAAACCGGCATGTCCTAGGACCAAAAAATTCGAAGACATGTGACATCTACCAATCCGCACTGGACCCAAGTGGTGGATTATAGCCCATTCCCTGTCATAGAGAGGAGGCCTGTGTCCCAGCAGTGGGAACATTAATATGCTGATGATGATTATGATGATGAAGCAGACTAATGTTTCAACAACTGGGACACCGACCTCCGTTTTTTGAGAAATGCATCAACCATTCAGGCTAAGTGTGGATTGCTGGATTTCATATAAGTTTGACTTCGAATTTTGGTTCTTAGACATTCTGATTTTCAGTTTTCAGACTTGATTGGAAACAAAGAAATAAGCGGAATATATTTCTGATCAGGTCTCTAAAAATTCTATGACGTTTAAACAGATAGAATGTAAATCTCGAATCACGCGGAGACATTACAGTCCAAAGGTATTAAAAAAATTGCAAGATAAAATTGTATATTTGCAAAAAAAATACACCAGGATATTTATTTCAACACAATACTTTCCACATAATCGCGACATACATCAAGTAAAACACCATATTCGAAATTAGCCTAAAGCCATAACGCAACGTTGAGCGTTGCGTGCGAACACGAGTAGCGTCGGCAACACGCAACTGTCGAGTGATTTAAACACAACTTCCAAAGACTAATGACGTTTATTAAGCCAATCAATTTATGGAGAGGACGATTGAGATATCCTTTAGGGTGGTGGTTGTTTTACGCGAGTGTAGTGTACAAAATAAGAAACCAGCGAACTCTTAATTAGTTCAACTATAATTATTTTCGAGCCGTTTGGGGTTGATACAGGACCGAGTGCTCACAGGCTTTTTAAGGAAACTTCAAAACGCTTAGTTGACATTTCCCGTGACCCCAAGGACTGGCTTTTACCTTGGCCAGAGGCTAAGCGTTGCCACAACGTGGCACCGCCGCCAGTTTCTTGAGGACATTACCAGATGACAGCATTGAGGAGTTTTTCGTTGCCATTTCATAGTTTATTTTCAGCCTCTTGGCAAAGTAGATGACTAGTAAATCTGGTATCAGTCTTTTCTATTATTGTTATTTATCCTGTAGTTAGTGTTTAACCTGGTGTCAGAGTTAATTTTATGCATGGGCCTCTAATTTGCTTAAATCATCTCTCAGGCATGCTAGTTTTTGGCAGTAAAAAGCCAGTGGAACCAACTAGAAATTTGATAGTTACTGGCCACCTTCAATATCTCAATAAATGAGCTGTTCCTAAAGGAATAATAAAATTATTTGTAGGTGTAACAGAGGTCAATTCTCAATCGAAATCTAATTTAATATTCTATAATGATCGTATAAAACAATCATGCGCCTTATGCCAAGTAAAAGGTAGCATTTATTAAGTGGGTACTAGCACGCGATCTTGAGTTCGATGGTTTTAATTTTGTTGTAAACAAATTGCGATTAATGTGAGAAATTTGTTTCTGTATGGCTTGTTAAAGGTTTATTGATATTGAAGTATTTTTAAGGAATTTTAATACCGGTTTTTTATCGTTTGTTATATACCTAGGTGTGTATCAAAAGGACTTGTCCACGATTACTACTAAAACCGATTTACTTGAAAATAAATGCATTGTTGCAGTGTTATTTACAAAACTCAATGGGTTGCGTACCTATGAAAAATACTTTACAATATTATATACAAAAAACCGGCCAAGAGCGTGTCGGGCCACGCTCAGTGTAGGGTTCCGTAGTTTCCCGTCCGTCACAATAAGTGTTCCCACTTATGAGTTTAAAGGTGGGTATCCATTATGTAAAAATGCTTGCATATACGAATATACTACAAACTTAGTCCAGAAATTATTTTGTACTACTTTTTGTCTTTTTTGTACAAAAACTGTTGTTTCCATCAAGTTCAAAATGATTTTCCTAGAAAGTCCTTATAAAGTTCTACTTTTCAGATTTTTTTCATATTTTCTAAACTTGGTTCAAAAGTTAGAGGGTGGGGGACACATTGTTTTTTACTTTTTGAGCGATTATTTCCGAAATTATTGACATTATCAAAAAATGATTTTAGAAAACCCTTATTCATTTTTAAATACCTTTCCAACAATATATCACACGTTAGGGTTGAAATTAAAAAAAAAACACTTCCCACTTTACATATAGGGGGGCTACCCTAATAAAACATTTTTTTCCAATTTTTATTTTACCACTTTGTCGGCGTGATTAATTTACATATTGGTACCAAATTTCAGCTTTCTAGTGCTAACGGTCACAGAGATTAAGCGAGGACGGACGGACGGACAGACATGGCGAAACTATAAGGGTTCCTAGTTGACTACGGAACCCTAAAAACGGTTAGTAATTATAATTATTTGGATATGTGTAATAGGTGACTGTAATGTTAGATTTAAAGATAGTTTAGATACAGCAAGAGTTTTTTCAACCACGGAATCCATGTAATCATTATTGTAGGTGTCTTAAAACTATGTTTGCGTTCACTTCTCGAGGAAAATTCGTGAATGCAGGGCAGGGCACACAATTACATTGACTTATTATAAGCGTGATGATAGCTAATCAAGCATACTAATTACAATGTTGTAACATCAATTTAACTTAAGTTTTAATGTTGTACTTGCAACGCAAAGGTCAGAATCATGCACGCTACTAAATGTAAAATTATGTTATCATTAGATTATTATATTTTATCAATGTATATACGACATTATTGTGATACGCATCCATAATTGAATTATTAACACTCTTGACCAGCTATGGTATAATTGCTATTTTGTTTTTGTTTTTAGGGTTCCGTACCTCAAAAGGTAAAAAAGCAACCCTTATAAGATCACTTTCTTGTCCGTCCGTCTCTGTCCATCCGTCTATCACCACCGATTTTCTCAGGAACGGGTAGACCTAGCAAGTTGAAATTTATGCCAGATACTGAGGTCTATAGTCCCTATTAGATGTATAAAAATCAAAATCCTGAGTCAACATTATAAAAAGGCATATTTAGATTTTTACGCAAACTTGTAAGTACCAAAATTTACCTTAATTTTCAACGTTTTTATTGACAGTTCTAGGTCAACCGTACCCTATAGGTTTTGGGTCGAAAACCTATATATGGTAGTTCCCGTTGACCTAGAATCACGAAAGGGAAATGCCCATTCTTGGCTACGTGTTGCCCACCAATGTGTAAAGTACAAAAAATATGCCCATTTTTTTACTAAAATATTGCTATTTGCAATGAAACCTCCAGAATTAAAATCCGAATTAATCAAGAAACTATCGTTTATTGCCCCATCTAACACTTCCGGTCATTGTAAATCCTAAAGAAAACAAATAAAAAAAAAAAAAAAAAAGTCCAGCCGAGTTCTATGTACAAAATAGTGTTTGTTTCTTCATCTGTGATGTCAACCCTAACATCTATAGTTGGTTTCTTTCATGGGCGTCACTTGGCCAAAACCTCTTCATCAAATGGGCATTTCCCTTTGGCGAGAAGCAATGTCTTACAGAACATGTAAAGGCAAAAATCAGAAAACCGTAAGTATGTAGTTTAATAACAAAAAAAAAGCGATTTTATTACAAACTTATTATTTGCGGTTGGTTCAATAGCCGTTTTATGGGATTGAATAGCAAAGTTAAGTTTGTTCTCAAAAAAGTTTGTACGGAACCCTCGGTACGCGAGTCCGACTCTCTCTTGGCCGGATTTTTTTTTGTTTATTTGCTTCATGTAAAATACTGGTACTGCTCTAACCAAATGCAGCTGACTGCATCCGGTTAGACTGGATGCCGATAATTGATGACGATGATGATTGATATGCTCTTGTTTGTCAACTTTCTGACCTGATGATAAACGATGACGTGATCGGAGATTGAGCATGCTTGCCTACAAGTAACTATTTCACTCTCGTTTACCTACGGTTCAAGTTTAACGAGCAGTAGATAGTTGAGAATATTGGTTGCAGAATTTCAGGTTACTCTTAAGATACATTTATTACCTACTTAAAAAAAATGCCACGATTGACTAAACTCAAAACACATGCATTCTTGGCTTGCCTTGAGTAGATACACAATTTCTGTTGCTGTTAGCCTGTATCATCCCACTGTTGGGCATAGGCCTCTCCCCATGACAACCAAATTTTTCGATACAGGGCCAATGTGGGCCACTGGTCGTTGTTTTTGTCCAGCTCGCCCCGCCATCTCTTGTGAGGTCTACCGCGTCGCCTTCTGGCTGTGTCAGGACTCCACATCTGGGTTATTTTGGCCCACAGCTCGTCGGGCATGCGACAGACATGGCCAGTCCAGTCCCACTTTAGCTTAGTGGCTTTTTGAGTAACGTCAGCAATTTGTGTTTATTATTACCTACTTAAATAGAATGCCAAACGATTGACTAAACTCAAAACACATGCATTCTCAGATTGCCTTACCGAGTAGATACACAATTTCTAATTAAGAATTTAATAAGTGACTTGCAGTTCACTCTCCCTCACCTAGCTTACCCCAAAGAGCCAATAAAAGCCACTCCCTTCGAATCCCTTCACCACAAAACTAGGTCACAACTCATGTATCAGTCATTTGCATGATAGCTCGCGTGTTTTTATCAGAAACGCAACTGTTTTTAGTTCGCGTGACTTACAACTGGCAATTTGAATTAGAATGTGCCCGCCCATTGCCACGCCTGCTGGTAGGTGCAACGGTATCTGATCGAGGTGGTTACGTAAATCTGATTATGTATTTTCTTTGGTACTGTGGTTGGTGGTATGGGAATCGGCTTTTAAGTGGGCAAGAGGTGGAGGATCCATTCCAACACTAAACAAATTCGTACGCTTTAAGGTGTTCGATTTTAACACTTACAAAAAATACACAAAATGCCAAATTAATCTAAAGTCATGAAACATACTGTTACTGCCTAACCATACGTGAAATACAGGCGTGACGTTTCTAGTGTTTGGTAAGCAAAAATCCCGATTTGGCTTACATCGGGGAAAAGTGGGCTCAAGATACAACCTTGTGGTGCTCCATACTCTAAGGTACTTTAGACTAAAACCTGATTTATATTCTTCTATTATACACAAATTCTCAATAAAGGCACAATGATGCATTCCGCAATATTATACCTACGCGTATTGTTGCGTATATGCTAGCTTACTTCGCAGTGCTAACCGCGAACACAATGCTGAAAGCATTAGTCCAATCTAAAATCATTCTCGTTTTAAGGAACTGACGCAATGCTCGAAATACAACATTATTCGATGATTATCTCGCATTTCCTCAAACAAAAATATAAGTAAAGCTACTCCACATGACTTACTCCTCCACAGTACTTACCTGCATACGTTCAGCGATGACGCGAATGATATCGCACGAACATGTGTGAACGGTGTTCCGAATGTAATAGATAGAGGCTATTGTTTTACTCGACCGAGTACATAAAGCCTTGTATGCAGATTGGAGTTACGTGAAGTAGGTTGCCCTGTACTCGTATGTGGTTTTACGCGATTTGTAATAAAGACTCTAACTAGATAAGACGATTTACTTACAAGTGATTCGAGGTGTGCTAGACCGATGTCTATTCTGTCTAGTCTGGTATTGGTTAGAGCTAGTGCCCTCGTAGCTTCACCAGTAATTCAGTTACTGGGTTGTGGAGGTCAGATAGGTCATGTAAAAATTGGTATTCAGCTACATCCAGTTATACTGGAAACCAACCCCAACATAGATAATAGAGAAAATGCTAAAAAGTTGATAAGATTCCTAAAACCTAAAATAAGTATTTTAGGACTTCTTAGGATAAGCTTAGAGATTTTTTAAACAATAAATATAACGAATAGGCAATTGGATTTAAATTCCAGCTTGCTATTATCTTTCCACACTAGTTAGGAACTCAAACGTCATAAAGCCTGTAACTGCTTGACAACCATAATATTATGAATGTCATATAATAATCTCGGAAACGACATTGGCGGTAAGTTATAATATGTCTAACTAATGTTATTGTCAAGCTAGTGTACATCCACTTTAATTACTCATTTTCACTTCATTTCAACAAAATTTTGTTTTATTTATTTTACAGTTTTAAGAAAACTTACAGCTAAAAATTTACACACGATTAAGAGTAGGCCAATTAAATGATGGGGGTTTCAGTGCCCTGGCCAAGGAAATTCCAACAATCCAGACATATTTTAACGACCTTATCATCGCGCTCTCGTTCTTGGATTCGGCGTAGATTTTAACAAGATTAAACCACCTTTACTATTATTACATCTTTCCGCCAGAGGTAGGTTGGTAAACCCAAGACCTCACTCTTGATAGTCAGTGTACAATCAATCGCTTACTAAAAGGCAATGGGCATTACTGTCTTAAATCATTGAAACAAACCTATAGACTGAATGACAAACTATACGAAAAATTTAAAACATTTCACGGTGTCCTAAAACGATTTTTTTTAAATTTAATGTATTTCAATGCTATTGCAAGGGATATGATCGGGGAATTGGGAGCTCAGAATAATGGATAGTCACACAAGATATCCCGTAACTGAAAGTATAAGTTAACGGGATTTTTTAATGTTTTCTAATTCAGTTTTGATTTCAATCCTTCACTTACGATTTATAGCCATCTCAGAATAGATCCCATGAGAAAACTTGTATCTTTTCATACAAGATATCCCGTAACTGAAAGTATAAGTTAACGGGATTTTTTAATGTTTTCTAATTCAGTTTTGATTTCAATCCTTCACTTACGATTTATAGCCATCTCAGAATAGATCCCATGAGAAAACTTGTATCTTTTCATCTAAATGTCCCAATCACAATAGACATACTTACAAGTTACAGCACTTACGTCCATTTTACATGCAATTACCAAATTAGATGTTCCGAAGTGACCTTTTACATACGACGTGACATCTTCGTACGAAATGAAAATTGCTGTCAAGCGCACACACGTTCTTCATCTGACGTATAATTTGTAAGGTCGTGTCCCGTACTAAGTTCCCATGGTCCGTGTGTGTTACAGATGGCATTTTGAGCCTTATTGTAATCCGATTTGATGTATATGATTTCTTTATTGGGTGTGTAATTTGTCGGTTTAGATTGAATGTTTTGAGGAGTCGGTTCGTGGTTTAGGCTACTCGGTGTTTTTGGTGTGAGAAGTGACTCATGTACACTAATATTATAAAGAGGAAAGATTTGTATTTTTGTGTGCATGTTTGTAATGAATAAACTCAAAAACTACTGCGCCAATTTAAAAAATTCTTGCACTATTATAAAGCCACATTCACCCTAAGTAACATAGGGTATATTTTATCCCCGTACTCCCACGGGAACGGAAACTACGCGGGTGAAACCGTTTGACGTCCGCAAGTATGAAATATTTTGATTATTAATTCTAAAGTTTTAGGTGGTAGGATGTGGTGTTTAACCTGACTATTTCCTCTCATGCTGCCAGTTAGATATATGTTATATGTTTCCTGACTCTTCTAGCTAGGAACATGATAATAAACAATAAATGAGATTTTGCCAAGTGCCTACAATCTTCAATGACGTTACAACACAGTCCCAGATGAATCGAGCTCCAAAGAGCTATTGCAGCTTTTTATCTAGCTTATTCAAGAATAAAGAAGAAGTATATTGTCAGAAAATGTTCGCTGTTAGATTTCTATACGTAACTTTCTGTTCCGATAAGCAACTCCCACATACTTGAAATGCACATAGTACTTTACATTTAAATGTAGTAACTAGAAATGCCATCTAATCAGATGCTTGGTGGGCGTGCCTGACCAGTGAAATGTGGCCCGTTTCCCCTCGTTACTGCGTCTAGCCGCTGTGACGGGAGCACTGCCATATCAAGACCATCTAGATCTGTGTAAAGTTACGCCAGGAAAATATATTGAAGCACCTTGAATATATTTTCTTGCCGTGTTACATAGCCGTTATATCGTTATCTCTCTTAAGGGCCTATACTACCTCAAATGGCTTAGGATGATCCTCCGTTACGCCTAAAATATTGCAGCATTTATTTTGAAATAAATATATGGTAAAGATGAGGATTAGTGTTAGGTCTTATATTTAGCGAAAACACGATTCCATAAAATTTTCTCAATAGAAAAAAATCCCAAAGTTACCTCTAAACTGAACAATAAAACGCTGGCAATCATAAAATACTTCAAATTACATCATGAAACTTTTTATACTAACTGAACTAACTTTATAGCAGGTCTTATATTATTTATCTTTTTATTCCAATCAATAGATTTTTTGTAAATCGCAAAAAAACACTAATTTCGCACTATTCGTCCGCAGTAACTGACGTAACAACCGCTTTGTAGTGCAAGCTGATTAGAACTTTATTCTAACAGTGTTTAAAACTAAGTTTGAACAACCAAATATAGAGTTGCTAATCTGAGGTAGTGTAGGCTCTTAAGGGGTGTAGGTTAAGAGAACCGTTACACCTTCCACTACTGAGAAAAAGAAATAAACCTTGAAAATTATTTATGCAGTCTCCAACATGGCGTGCAAAATCTGAAAGTACGTAAGTAGTCACACAAGGCTAGTCATTTGTGCGCCGAAATAAGTACGGCTATCAAAATAGACAGCAAATTGAGATTTATAGCATGTGAGACCAGACATATCTTGAAGACTTGGTGATAGGAGAGATTTCTTGAAGAATCTGATGGAGAAAGGTAAATTTTAAGTTACTTTTGTTAGTTTTTAACCAGCTATCGATAGCCACTGCGGACTGTTTCTTTCATTAAATAACTAATTTCCTGATTTTGCAAATAAATATAAAGGGTGTCTAACACCGTCCTCTTACCGAAGCCGAAAGGCACATGTTCTCCCCGTCATTGCGATCATGTTTTTGTTCTACACCATACCTGAGAACCTTCTAGTTACGGAGATATTGGGGGTCAAGGTTCCAACTTTTTGACAAGTTCTTTTTTTAAATACAAGCTTTTAAGATGTTTACTTTAAATACCTCCACGACCCTCATACTATTCAACCCATCCATCAGCACAATGTTTTGAGTGCGTTATATTGAGTTCTACCACAAAACATGATGTTTCACCCAAAAAAAAAGTCGTTTCCCAGCAATAACTTTTGCGTAAAGTTACATAATTTGATGTACAGAATGCTTGTTTGACGGCTTCGTGATGAGGTCTTTGACACCCTGTATTATATTGAAGTTCACGAAAACCCAACACAATGATTTACACACACTAAACGAAAATTCCTCACCTACAATAAACTAAAATATAATCGTAATACCTTTGATATTTGCCCCTGAAATATACGTTCGTTTGACACTAACGACGCGGCACTAAGGTGCAATGAATCAAGTGCGCAAGCGCACTTATAAATATGCGAGACCATATCGTAATTGGTGTGTAAATATCCGACCAAATGAGCATTAATGAGCAAAGTCCAGACCGTGTCTTCATTCTTCATGTGAGATATTTATGATCCCATTTTGAAAAATTCAGGAATGCATAACGAATTTTTTTTTATTTATTTCCCGGTTTTTGTATGGATGGGGTTATGAAGTGAAGTTTCTGGTAATCATAGGGTATGTTTACAGTTATTTATGTAGTTATTGGCACTGGGTAATTTGGAACAATGTTAATGATTGTTCTCCAATTTTTTTTTTTCAGCCTAAGTGTCCCATTCCTGGGCAAAGGTCTCCCCCCATTCCTCGATGTTACGCCTAATAAATAATTAGTAATAATACCTGCAATAATTGCAATATTTTATAAATGAAAAAAGTTAACTAAGAAATTATTCCTAAACTAAGAAATTATTACAGAACTAAGAAATTATTCCTAAACTAAGAAATTATTACAGAACTAAGAAATTATTCCTAAACTAAGAAATTATTATTATTTCATTAACAAATTATTAATTAATTATTATACTTACGGTACAAAAATTCATGATCCAAACAAAATCATCTAGTACGTATTGCTGAAAATAAAGTGTCAGATGATCATCATTCATCATCATCATTTCAGCCGAAAGACGTCCACTGCGGGACATAGGCCTCCCCCAAATGTCAGATAATAGTGACTACAAATTATTATATTTTTTCAAGGTATTGCATCCAAAATAATTATACAGATTTCCCAATATGCAACTTTCCAATCACGGCCTGAATTCTTCAGACTAAAAAAAGGTGCTGTCACAAATAAACGCATATAAGTAATTACGTTCTGTTCCCATACTCCTATACAAAGGCGGTCCATTAAACGGTCGTGTATAGGTTTTTTGTGGTGGCATCTTTTGACCCGGCCTGTGTCCCCGGGCGAAACAGTAAATAATGAGCCCCATCGTATGTATAAATTATGAAATGAAATCATAAAAGTTGGGACGATATCTCTAGTGAGCTGGTGATACTGGTCTTTTTTGTTTTATTTACCTTTTTTATGCGATTTATTTTTCAAAATTTTAAGGATTAATTACCTATTGGACAGGTCCACTCAAATCTGTATGGTTCTTTCTTCAAAAGACCATCTCGGACACTAATCTGCACAGTCCTCATGTGAATTGAGCAAGATTATGTCTGGACTTCCAAAGAGACTATGACCTCTGAGTTTGCTTCGCCTGTTTCTTCTCAGAGTAGTCAGGTACGAAACACCGGCCCCATCTAGTTTAAAAAAATGACGTTAAGCTTGTTTATTTTTCAATTAGATTTTTACAAACACTCTTATTTGTAAAAATCTAATTGCAAAATAAACATTATTTATCATTTAATAGAAATTTTAAATAATTATATTTCGTTATATGTATTTCTTAGCGTGTCGATGGCAATCTAAATTTTGTCGGCATTAACAGAGCTAATAGTTTGGCGCCTTCGGTTGCGTCCTTCAATATAATCAGCTTTTAGTCACTGAAATAGTCACTACTGAATTACGTAGAAGTTCTGGCTTGAATTCTACAATATCTTTTTGATTGCTTTGTTCATCCCAGAGTCATTAATTTCCAAGTCTCATTACAAAATCCAATAAACATGTGCCTGGTTAATAAACTGAAGGCTGCTGATAATATGATAAAAAGACAATTGATTGTAACATGCAATACTTCAAAATATGTTGACTGAAGTCGTTATCATAGACTCCTTAATCCCATAAATAGGTCGGAGATGATCCTGTTAATCGCAGTGATAATAGTAATCAAAATTTAAGAATAGTAAGTTTATAGTACCTATTTAAAAACCATTCAAAAATGATGCGGCATTACATACTCGTTGACCCAATTTTAAAATGTGAAATCGCGAGCTAAACCAGTAAATAATATAAATTCTTATTTTGAACTTACTGCTAGAATGTTCGTCTTGGTTGTCATTTTTTTTTAGCCCACTGTATTGGCACACCAAAAAATTCACTGGCACACCCAACAACAACATCATAAATTATTCAAAGATGACAGCAACGTCAGCGTTTTGCATAGAGGTCGTTACCGTCTATGATGGATGGGATCACACGATCTTGACCGAACAGAGCCGAGGAGTGCCGAAGCGCGCCGGAGATAGCCGATTTACCCCGAGGCGCTTAAACTATCTCGAACGTTTTAGCTATTTAAATGAGTTGTCAATAATAAGTTGCGGATAATTTAAAATTATATTGCTGGTAGGCAAAGGTAAAGGTTATTCTGACCATCTTTTGTAAGTAACATTTTCTATGAATCTTATTAGGCGTCGTACTGTGGAAGAATTGTCTAAGTTTTAAAAAAGAATGATTACATTTATAGGCTTTTCATGAATAAATGATTTTCTTCTGATTTTAAATAAGTTTGGAGTTTAAGTAATTCCTATTGAGCTTAAAATAGGAACTTATGTAAACAAAGGTATTTATAATACTTTTGAACAAAAACTTACTACTTAGAGAACTTATGCTAGCTTGACCAAGCCCTTAAGATAAATTGAGATCATAGTTTATGTCGTACTATGAACATAGCTTAACCCTCCCATAAAACTATAACCACAAACAGTAAAAAACTAAAGTACCACCGAATGACGGAATGCAATAAAATCGTGACAATCATCTAGAGGCAAAACCTTAAACGCCTTATAATAATCTTATGCACCGCCTTAATCTACAGAGGACCTAACCTCAGAAACTTGGCCAAAAAACCGTGAGAACACATCGTTCAGAGCCGCAGTGACTCGATTCTTATGATATATTGCCTTAAACGTGCCATTTAGCGCTTACTCGTCCATTCTTAAGTATAGTGGGGCAAATTAGAAAAAAAAAATGTAAACATAACATTGTACGAATTCAATAATTAGATTAAGCTTGTAATGAGGGGGTTGTAGAGCCTTCGGCGACGGCGGGTCGCGTCGAGCGCCGCCCCGTGGCGCCTCGGGCGGGGTGCTTTTGACCCTATTTGTTTTAATTACCAAGCAACGGTCTTTAGGAGGACACGGAGCCTTTGTGCTAGCCGAAAATTGTGGCTAATTGGCGGTAGGCTGCAACCTTAAACGAGGCGAGGTAAGCTCGTGATCTGTGGCCTTTCTTTGGAAATTCAGATTTGGATGATCCTTTTGGGATGTATACCGGGAACATAATACTAATACATGTACTCTGGGTTTTGGCAGTCATTTTAGTGGCAGCTGATTGTGACGAGGATTTGATTAATTTATTTCTGGAAAGTGATTCAGGTGGTAGAGTAAATGCTTTTTTATTGCCTACACTCTGCAACTAGGGCATGCAAAAACCGGGTTGATTAAGAAAACCGACTTTTTCGGGTTTTTTGTTTACAAAACCGGTGAAACCGGATAATTCGGTTTTTTCGGGTATATTTTCATTTTTTTTTTAAATAAATGAGAAAAATGTGTGTAAAGAAATGAAAATGCTGAAGTCTAATCAAAATATGTATTTTTAAACTTAATCTTATTTATTTGTATAATAATGAGCATTTTTTGGACTGTAATAAGCTACAACTACTAAGTTATCCTCTCAACAGCTATCTGTCACACTTGTTGACAGTGCTGCACTTACAATACAAAAAGTTTATTTTCTTTATAACAATTAACATAGAATAAATCTTATTATTTAGGAAAATAATAATTAAATTTGTTAGACGTACGCAAAGGTGTATAATCACAGAATATTAATTAACAATTTAACTGTCATAAAATACTCACAGGCAAAATCAACAGTACGTAAAAAGAGATCAAAATAATTATTTAAATATTACTTAGAAGTCTACTGCACTTGTGCTTGGTGTTGGTTCTGCTGCTGTAGATTTGGCATTTTCTTTTAAACCTATTAAGTATTTACTGCGCAAGTAGTTTCGTAAGCTTGATGTAGAACTGCCTGCCGCTTTATTCTATTGCATTCTTTGCATTTGGCAGTACTTCCGTCCGTGGCACGTAAAACATAAAACCATACTGATGATTTATCACTAGCAGAATTTTTATTTCTCACGTATTTTGTCTTCGCTGTATCGAAAAAAATCATGAAGAGTGCTGGCGATGTAGATGATGCATCTATATTGCCAGCCCTCTTCATGATTTTTCTTTCTGTAAATATTAAGTGCCATTGTAGCAAACGTTCATGATCATAATCTTGAAAATAAATAACGGGCAACTGGAAGGAAGTTGTAGCGTGAAGTATATTGTAAGCGACGTAGCTTATGAAATGCACTAAGGTGCAGAAACCTAACGACTAAATTGAAGACAAGTAAGCCAAAAATATTACCACATTACCCACTGTAAAAATTTCTCTACTACTTACTAAAAAAAACGTATTATTTGTAAGTTTACTTACCTGCGTATTAATTTTATATTTTTATCACTCATTATTCAAAAACCATTCAAATTTACTTCGTTATTAACATACGCAATCAAAACATTTAAGAAATCAAAGTTTAAATGTAACAATGTGCTTATGTGATCCTGATCAGCTCAAACTACTTCAAACATAAATAAGCTCTTTTATTTGTTATTACATTACATATTTACTTACAAAAAATAAGAACGTGCCGATGCCGGCTGCTATAACCTAATTAATTAAAGCTTACATTTAAACAAAACATCCCTGGTGTGATTACATTACCGGTATTTGTTCGTTCACTTCATGTAATATTAGCAATGGACAGGACAAGGATCTAAATTAATGTGGCCGAAATATGAACTAATGCCGCCTCACCGTCCTATCTACGTTTGTCAGTGATAAATTTCTTATTTTGTTTAGGAAAATTAAAGTATTATTAAATCAATAACATAGGAGAAAAGAAACCGAAAAAACCGTAAAAGCCGGTTTTGTTATCCTAAAAAACCGGAGTTTCAAATCAGTCGGTTATCCGGTTTTTTCGGTTATCCGGGTATCCGGTTTGCATGCCCTATCTGCAACCGAGTAAGCGTGCTATAGAACTCTCAGAAACTCAGAAGTATACTTCAGCCGACTAGAATATGGGATGAAGATTCTGCAAAGATCGTAAACGTGAGCTTTCTAACAATGTTCTTTTGAAATCTTACTATTTACGGTAAAAGGTTAGCTAAAAGACAATATTTTAAATAGAAGGGGCGTTAGAGTATATATCCTTTTACAGCTCTAGGCGGGATATTGGCAACCAGCAAAATTCCTAAAATCCATTATTATTTAGTACTGCTGCTGAGATTTTCCTTAATCTATTTTAATCATATTTAAATCGTCCCTGCGCCATACTAATAACATTATTTAAAACATTCCTCAGCCCTAACTCCCTACTTACTCAACTATCAACACATTAACATAACTCGATCTAAATACTATACTTACCTGATTCTTCACGACTGAATTCCTTTCTCAGTTCCTAAGGAAATTCCTCAGATCCTCAGATGTTCCCAATATTACTTTCGATTACCGAATCATCCGGTAAATGCTTCGGTAAACGCTTGTAATCGCCTCTGCTTTACCATCGTGATTACCATGAACGCCGCCATTACGTGCAGCTTAAAATGTTGCTGTTTCTTTTTGTTCTTCAATAACAAATCGGTCATGTGGATTTGCGATTTTCTTTCTTTTCTGTTCATTGTCAGGCGAGTAAATATTTGGCGCAGCAGGGATATTTTGAAATGAAACCAGATGAAGGAAAAGCCTACTGAAGATCGCGGGGAAGACGAGAATAAGACTGGCCTAGAACAGGAAACCATGACACAACCCCAGGCCTGGACAGGCCAGACCAGACCTACACTCAATGGAAGGTGGAACAAGACTGACAAAGATAATCATGAGGTAAAGTCCAGTCAAGTTGGACTCGCGCATGAGGGATTCCGTTCCACCGTAGAAGAAGCCCTCTTTAATTTGTTCTTATTATTTGTTATTATAGCAGCAACAGAAATACATCATCTGTGAAAATTTCAACTGTCTAACTATCACGGTTCATGAGATACAGCTTGGTGACAGACAGACAGACAGACGGATAGTAGAGTCTTAGTAATAGGGTCCTGATTTCACCCTTTGGGAACGGAACCCTAAATAAGAATATTATAAAGCGGGAAACACTATAACAGTATCTGTTTCATTGCTCTTAACTTCATGCGATTAAAAACAATCAACAACGTTTTTTTTTTAGAATGGTTTCTACAAACTTGTATGATGTTAGTAGGAAGTTATATAGCAATATTTTTAAATGTCAATATTTAAATTATCTATTACTTTGATGTATAGTTTCGGAATTGGAGTCATTTATTTAAATTATGTTGTTTGTGCAAAAAATATCATCCGCAATCATGATAAATGAGACGGGAAACAAGTGATAATTATATCTTATGAAGTTACGACATACACTTTCTTTAGATCTAAAACAGACGCTTTCTTGATGATTAATGCAGTGTACATTTTTTGCGAGCTACTACTTAGATCATTTCTGTTTAATAGTTCCTTTCATTTCTTGCTTTTAAAATTATTACTGAAACATTCTTATGACAGATGCTATTCCATTAAAATTTTGTGTGATATTAGGAGCTATATTTTTTCAAATGACAAAACTTGTACTAAAATACCCTTATAATTTTGAAGAGATGACCAGGGAAAACTGTAATTCCTAGATCATTGAAAACATTGAAGTAGCCAGTAAAAATAATCAGGAGACACGCATTTCATTAATTAAATAAGATCTGTGAGACCAACCAAGTAGGCATTACAAAAATGCTTCAACAAAAAATTTCACTTATCATTATTAATCTCGAAAAGCCTTGTCTCAAATCCCACGGTCTTAAAAGTCGAAGGTGAGACCCAAGAATTGTAGCCTGAAGCAAACGGTAGATCCACTGAAGCAGCCATGGCGTCCGTATGTGATACCACAGGTGAAGCCGACGAGGTCGACGAAAAAGCCACAGAGGAACAAAATGAAGAATATTCGGATGATGATACTGGTAAAGTTGAATATAATAATAGAGGTGTTAAAATTACGTGTGGCGTCTCAGTTGATGAAGTGTTCGTAGTGTGAACGGTTATGGTTGGTGAGGAGGTCGCACGCAATCTAAGCATTCGGAGCACGTGGGAAAGACGCAAAGCCGAGGCGGGGTGCCTCGAGGCAATCCGCCACGGTTGACGATCACCGCGATAAATATATCCAACATTAGTGCACAGAGCAGTGAAGGAACGAGAGATGATTGTTTGGAAAGTGGAAACGCAATTTATAATGTTGAAGTTCAGATTTTAAGATCTGCGAAATTGTGGCTCGTAAGAGGCCAATTTCCTGTTCAGGTTAAAGTCATGTTAAAGTGCATAGTGTCCTTTGGAAGTAGGAGGTAGTTTATTATTTAGGGGTATTGCAATTTGGTTCATAGACAACCATGTAATGAGATGGTAATAAACTGCATTGTATTTGAAATAGGAGTCTGGCAATTCAGATCTAAGTTTATAAAGTAGGAAAAACAAAACTAAACGAAACGAAACTTAAACTCACTAAACAAATCAACAGTGTTGGTCCCACGTAATGACGTAACTGATATTTAATTTAAACAAACGGTCGACATAAACAAAACTTGATACTCTACTCTATACGTTACAGCTACAGCCTCAGGAAGAATTCCCTAAAAACTCCACAGGGTCAAATGTCGAAGAATTTATTGCCTCCGCAGTAAAACCCGAATGTTCGGCGTCTTTGGGAAGAATCGCGAACCTCTAATTAGTGAGATTATGAAAATATTCACACAGGTGCGTTGCAGCCCTAATAAGCATGTTCGCTTCGGGCGAGTCGTGAAGGCAAGCCTAATGTTTTGGGTGTTACCTACTCGCAGGTGAGTTTGCTTTTGTTTTTGGGTCGGAGGTAATCTAGGATCGTCTGTTTGCTGTATGGGTTTTAAATGTAAGGTTACGTTTGGGTGCCTTTTGTGGATCGTGATTTTGTTTCACAGGTGTCTGCGGTTGCAGCACGATTTTCGGAGAATGACAAATTAAAGGAGACGGAACTTGTTCTTCATTTTAATCTTTATGACGTAGGTAGGTACCGACTTTTGAATAAGACACTATTGTTGATTATGAATAGCGGCAGAAAGATTTTTATTTGCCCTGGCTGGAGGCCTTACACCTAAGGTACCCACAGGATTGTCCGGTTAAGCAGACGAGAACCTCTCTAGGTTAAACTGCGAGATGCCATTCTGCAAAAAAAAAAAGAAGATTTTTATTTTACATTCACATTTTATAATTAACGTGGAGGTCAACGCGGATGACCTGGAGAAGGTTGCGGGCATCCGCTGGATGCAAGAAGCACGGGACCGGTCAATGTGGCGACACTTGGGGGAGGCCTATGTCCAGTATTGGACTTCTTTTGGCTGAAATGATGTTAATGATGTTGTGGAGGTCAATATGGACTTGTTGACTGCGCTTATTACCACCATAGGTTCTAGAAAGAACAACATTGGAGATTCATTTTTAAACTCTTTACTGTTAGTAGTTTGTACAGATGCCAGCACATTAATCTACTACAATCGGTCCAATTTCTTTAATAGATTTTCAACTTTATCGCTAAAGAATTAGGTTTAAGGTTAACTGGGAAAATTTGAAGTTTTTTATTTGCTGGCGTTTGTACTTAGATAATATCACCATCTCGCACGTGCTTCATTTTATTACCAGTAGTTAAGACCACCTATGTTCACAATCAAGACTATTAATCAGTCACATTAATATGTCGCGAGATACAGATGCATCATATTTTACTACATGACGCTTTAATGTGACATTTGAAATTTTAAAATCGTGACGTAAAAATCTGTTACTAGATGTTTTAAAAATTAAACTGTAGACATAGATACCGTTTTACTCCACATTTGAGCCAAAATATTTCCTCATTATCCAGGAGATTGCAGGTCAATTGACAAAAAACTGATAAGACAGCATATTGGAATACGCGAACATTGTAGAACAGCAACCAAAGGATGACAAAAAAGAAGAGGAAGATCAACTAAGACATGGTCTGATGACTTATAGAAAGTTGGAGGTGAAGACTGATCAAGAAAAGCAAATAACAGGACAGAATGGGGCAGGGGCTAGAGCTGGAAGAGGCACACATGACACAGGACATACTGACCAATGACGGAAAATCCGATGTGTAGTATAAGTTTAAGTGACACGCTGATCACTGAATCGGAAAATCCGATGTGTAGTATAAGTTTAAAGTGACACGCTGATCACTGAATCGGAAAATCCGATGTGGAGTATAAGTTTTAAAGTCATAGTTTGTAACTCATGTTACTCAATGGCAGTCAATTCTACTGAAATACATGCAGAAATATGCTTTATTCTAAAGTACAAAAATATTTTATCACTACGACAAGAAAATTGGAAAAAGTTGTTATCAATCGTCTAGGGTGCCACTAGCAAACAAAAGCAGTTGAGTTACAGCCAAATTCGTCACCACACCACCTTAATCTGGAAAAAAAGCTCAACAAATGCTTTGATATGACACATTTCAAAACTAATGCCTTTAAGTAGCAACTACCCAAAATGACTAATGTTAATACCCAAATATTAACCTACAAATTACAGAACATTGTAGACGGTCCATTAAGTTTACATTGTATTGCAAAAAAACAAATTCGCAACCGAAACCATAGGAGTCCATTCACGAAATGGCACAAAAACTGATATATCGCCCTTGTTATAATAATAGGTGGCCGGCAGAACCCGTACCGCAAATAAAGGATGCCATAATTTTTGACATGTCGAACGTAAACACCTTATAATTTTAGCAGAGAGTAAAAAATATAATTGGGATCACAGATATGTCTCAACGTTTACTCATACCATATACCATTGGAGCTATACCATTGTTACTTCGTCAGGCTATTTTAGATCTTATTTAAGTAAAACATCTTTGTTATTAATGAAAGAACCGGATTGGCCTTCCACTTTGCTTCAGACAGCTTGTATGTGTCTTCCTGCGCTTAATAAAGGCTTCTCCGTGATTGTCTTGATTGTTGACAAATATTATTATTTAATCAGATAATAGGCTAGTTTCCACCATCAATAAATTGCAAATCTATTCAGTCCGTCAGTTAGAGTATTGGAAAATAATGGACAAGTATTTTCGGTTTTTGTAAAACAATGAATATTGACAAAGATAAAACGCATCAAAACTCGGGAGTGGGGGCTCGTGACGTCACAACGCACTAAAAATTACAGCACGGCGTGACGTATTGAGAATTTTAAAAGCGTCGTATCTTCGTCAATTTTGGTTTTAGTAACAAAAGGAAAAATACGTGTCAAATATTTTTTGATAATTTCACTGACGGACTAATTAGATTTTTTCAGGACACAAGCCTATTAGATAATAGGCTTTAGTCCTGTAGTTTGTTTTCGGTCACGCAGATGCGTGACCGTAAACAAACTGAAAATACGTAGGTACTACGTCATCACAGTTTTGTTTTTTTTGTCTACTTTATCAATTAAAGGGAATGCTATGAAAGCCTTTACTGTGTAGAACCTCTTAGAGGCTTCTACACGATGGGCAAAATTCTACCCTGAACCCATACTCCCTAATCCCTGCATCCAGCTTTTACTCATTTTCATGGCCTATCCCACGGGTGATCATTTCCAAAAAATGACGGTATAATGATACGTTGTTTGATTAGTTTGTGGTAACTGGTGAATGGGGAACGTAAAGGTTGGCGCCGACAACCGCGGTGGCGCCAATGAATCAGTCATTACTTACTGAAATGTCGGCTTTACTTTGTGTAAACTTATTATTTAGCGAATTAAGTGTCTACCCGATTAATTTGTTGGTGATTCCGAATAGATGTGCGGTAGACCTAATTTGTTCTGCTTTGTGATTTGTACAAATTGGATTTTGATGTTTGAGCAAAACTTTTTGGTAGAGGATAAAACATTGTTACATAAATTACCAGCTCTTAGAATTGGATCAGTTCTTCGAAATCTTAGGTCCATGTTCTGTTAAACAAGAGGTGGTACTAAATCATCTTTGCCATACGTTGCTGATATAAGGAAACCCAATTATTTTAGGTACGAGACGTAATTACGTAAGTACTGATATACAGCTGAATCCGGTAAGACTGGAAGCTGACCCCAACATAGTTGGGAAAAGGCTAGGCAAATGATGTCGAAATTGCGTTAGGTTAGTACAAGTAAAATATCGTAAAAGTTATTCCTCTTATCTGTAGCCTTATTTCATGATATACCTAATGGTTTGAGACCATAGAAAAAGAAGAAAACGAGTAAAATATTATAATATAATAGTATGTTGTGAAAAATCTCTATATTTTGGCATCAACATTAAATTATTTAACAAAAAACACCCGTTTCTTTTTTATGCATAATCTTTTTTTATAATTTGTCAAATTAAACCAAGGGGCTGATACACTCATAAATCTATGCATTACACCAATTTAGATGACATCAAAATGTCAGGAACCATTCATTACAGAAATGAAATCGTCCCTTTTACACAATGCCCGTTATTTTGCGAAATGACAGGCTACAGGACGGAAGGCACGTCTCTCGAGACTTGTAACCGCAAAACTACAAAACTTGCACTTTTTATAAGTCACAATAAAATTATATTCTATTCCTGTATCATTGGAAACGATTTCGGACAATTATAACCACATTTGCTCCTAAATTCGTTTAATAACGGGCCGTTTGGCCAACTCACATTTTGATCTTTTATAATTATATATCTGTATTTTTGAGCGTCCATTTTTTTTTATCTTACGCCGTTTTATTTAGGATGTCAGTTTGAAGGTTAGTTTCGATTGAGTATTTTACCCTTTTATTCTAGGATTTAATTGGCCAGTATAAAAATAATGATAATTATTGTATGCAAGATATAATTATGATAATAACCATCTGTGTTTTAAATGCACCCAAACAAAAAAGGCTACCGCAGTCAGCAACTTCTAAGCTAAAATCATTCGCTGAACAAGACCGATAATTTGATTTAAATTATAGCAGAAGATTATAATATTTGTGCCACAAAATCACTGCCAACAAATCCAAGAATTTCTTTGTGTAGCTATGAAGTTTGTAATAACATATTTTACAAAAATCAAATCTTTCAGCAGGTAGCAAAAACATACTCAACTGTCTATCAGTTTCCATTTTTGACATGAAACGGTAACCACCAATTATATCAAATAGAATAATACTAAATAATAATGCCGATTTGTTGTCAAGTCCGTGTCTTATCTTTTTAAGGGCTTATCCGTATTTTAGTGCGGTTTCTCGCTTGTCAATCATTTGTTTTTTTGCAAAAGAAGCGTTCGCCGTTACACTCACTGATAGAAAAACCTGACCGATAGAAAAAAAAAAATGTGTAGGTAGAGGTAGAGGCGGCGAAAAGTATTTCAAAGACAATTGCTTAGAATAGAGCAGAGCAGAGCAGCGGTGGCCCAGTGGTGGCGGCCCCGACTTACGAACAGTAAGTCATGGGTTCGAACCCAGACAGGAGCATTACTTTGTGTAATTTATTTCATCGCCACTGCTCTCAAAACGGTGAAGGAAAACATCGTGAGGAAACCGGCATGTCATCATCATCTTCCTGCCCTTATCCCATGTTACTTGGGGTCGGCGCAACATGTTTTTTTCTTCCATTCTCCCGTGTCAACCGTCACACAGTCATTTACACCTTTTTCATTCATATCATTCCTTACACAATCCATCCATCGTTTCTTTGGTCTTCCTCTCCCCCTCCATCCATCAACATTTATATTCATCACTCTTTTAGTCACATGCGATTCTTCCCTCCTCATCACATGCCCATACCAAGATAGTCGATTCCCTTTCAACTTTTCTGTAACTGGCGCAACTTTCAAACTTCCTCTAATATACTCATTCCTTATTTTATCCATTCTTGTCACACCACACATCCACCTCAACATTCTCATCTCCGCTACATGCAATCTTTTTTCATCCATCTTCTTCACAGCCCAGCATTCCGATCCATACAGTACGACAGGTCTAATCACGGACTTGTATATTTTCCCCTTTAACTTGAGGGGCATCCGTGGGTCGCAAGTTGTTCCAGTGACCTGTCGCCATTTCATCCATCCTGAGTTGATCCGATGCGTTACGTCACGGTCTACTTCACCATCCCCTTGGACAAGCGACCCGAGGTACCGGAAATCGGAACAGATCGGTATGGGCGTTCCGGCAAGAGTTATAGGCGTAGGACTGGAGAGACCGCCGAAATCACAAAATAAGTATTCTGTTTTAGACCTACTTAATTTCAGGCCAACATTCTCCAGTCTTTGCCACCACACCTCCAATCTGCTCTGGACCTCTTGGCCACTCTCGGCAACCAACACAATGTCGTCGGCAAACAGCATACACCAGGGAGCCTCTTCCTGGATGTCCGACGTAAGTGCGTCCATTATCACCAGGAAGAGGTACGGGCTTAGAGCCGACCCTTGGTGCAAGCCAACAGCCACATTGAAGCTGCCGGTAGTGCCCACTGTAGACCGGACTTGGGTACTACATCGACTGTACATCGCTCGAATCAACTGCACATACTTCCCAGGCATACCTTTCTCTTTCAGGGCCCACCACAAAACCTCACGAGGGACCCGGTCGTATGCCTTTTCGAGGTCGATGAACACCATGTGCAAGTTTTTGTGCGCACTTCTGTATTTCTCGCACCGCTGGCGGTTGGCAAAAATGGCGTCCGTCGTTCCCCGACCAGGTTTAAAACCGAATTGATTTCGTGAAATTTCGCTCTCTTCTCTCAGTCGTCTTTCAATAACTTTCTCCCAAACTTTCATACTATGTGCCATTAGCTTTATTCCTCTATAGTTATTGCACTCCAGCACATCACCTTTATTTTTAAAGATGGGCACCAGCGAACTTTTGCACCATTCGTCAGGTATGGCCTCTTCCAGCAGCAACTTATTGAAGAATAAAGCTAACCACGTCCATCCATCCACCCGTAATAACTTCCAAACCTCAACTGGTATACCGTCAGGTCCTAATGCTTTACCATTCTTCATTCCATTTACTGCTATTCTCACTTCATCCATACTAACCATTCTCACTAGACCCTCATTCACTGGTTTATTGTCCAGCACACCATTCCAGTCATTCTCTTCATTCATCAGTCTTTCGAAGTACCCCTTCCACCTATACTTTATTTTCTCGTCATCTGACAGAACCATTCCATCTGAGGAAACCGGCATGTCCTAGAATAAAAAAAAAACGAAGACGTGACATCTACCAATCCGCACTGGGCCCGCGTGGTGGATTATAGCCCATTCCCTCTCATAGAGAGAAGGCCTGTGTCCCAGCAGTGGGAACATTAATAGGCTGATGATGATGATGCTTAGAATAGAAACTAAGATGGTGGTAGAGCATGACTTCAACTATAAAAACATGAGCCCAGTTTATTCAATTTTGAATAGATTAAATTAAAGTAATTCCAATTAGATCAAAAAGCACTTCTTATAAAGTCTGGTGTAAAAAAAAAACATTGCACCAAATGTTTTTTATATAAAATAGGCTTAAGTTTGGCGGCAAATCGCCTGATGTAAAGCGATGATGCGGCCTATGGTGGACCATGCTTGCCTAGAATAAACTGAGTAGTTCGATTGAATCAAGATTAAAATGATCGGAGAACAGAGAAGCGGCAGTGAATTCTTACAGACGGGCGGTTCGCACAATAATGTGGAAGCATAACGCTTTGTTTGTTGTTGTACATTATGAAATGTAATTCAAGAATCATATAAACACGCACTAACTTTGCGCAAATCTAATGAAATATCACCTTGACCTTCCTTTGGAATAAGATCCAATAAAAAATACATCTAAACCCGGAATTAGTAGACCAACCGTACTTCCGCACTTCCGTTAGAATAATTATTAATCGATAAATCAGGAACCGTTTAATGTATGTATGTATGCGTGTATTCGATTCAAAACAATCGATTTGTACCTCAGAAGGCTGTATTGGAGGAGAAATGTAATTCAAGAATCATATAAAAACTAGGGCATGCAAACCGGATACCCGGATAACCGAAAAAACCGGATAACCGACTGATTTGAAACTCCGGTTTTTTAGGATAACAAAACCGGCTTTTACGGTTTTTTCGGTTTCTTTTCTCCTATGTTATTGATTTAATAATACTTTAATTTTCCTAAACAAAATAAGAAATTTATCACTGACAAACGTAGATAGGACGGTGAGGCGGCATTAGTTCATATTTCGGCCACATTAATTTAGATCCTTGTCCTGTCCATTGCTAATATTACATGAAGTGAACGAACAAATACCGGTAATGTAATCACACCAGGGATGTTTTGTTTAAATGTAAGCTTTAATTAATTAGGTTATAGCAGCCGGCATCGGCACGTTCTTATTTTTTGTAAGTAAATATGTAATGTAATAACAAATAAAAGAGCTTATTTATGTTTGAAGTAGTTTGAGCTGATCAGGATCACATAAGCACATTGTTACATTTAAACTTTGATTTCTTAAATGTTTTGATTGCGTATGTTAATAACGAAGTAAATTTGAATGGTTTTTGAATAATGAGTGATAAAAATATAAAATTAATACGCAGGTAAGTAAACTTACAAATAATTAAAAATCAAACGAACTTACCAAGTGAAGTTCGATGATAATTATGTGAACAGCTTCATTCGAAGCGATTTATTTTACGTATTGTAGCAGCGCCTCCATGTACCAGCCTTGCACGGATTTTTAGAGGTAAGTCAGTTTTTTTTTTTTTTTTTTTTTTTTGTAGGTAGTTTTGCTTCACTTGCAACACTATCCGTTTTGCCCCCACTACACTATTTCTCTTTAACGGTCCGCAGCCATTTTAATATCATTTTGTTGAAAGCTATTACATATTTCACATTTCTATTTATCTAGGGTAGGGTAGGTAACTTTTCTAGGGAGGGTATAAATCGCTTCGAATGAAGCTGTTCACATAATTATCATCGAACTTCACTTGGTAAGTTCGTTTGATTTTTAATTATGTTTCACAGCTTCATTCGAAGCGATTTATTTTACGTATTGTAGATGTTCAGAGACGAAATGTGAAATAAAATGAAATAGGCGAGTAATCACAAGTGTTTTTTTTTATTCTAACTATCATTATATTAACATTATTTTACATTTGTTTATATTTCTTAATCTAATATTAGGTATTTGTTACAGATTATGACCACCTGCAAGTACTGTAGTGGCAAACAGATGAGGATCAGTTACAACTTGCCTATTATAATGTTTTGCGAAGACAGAAGATGATTCACTCCATCCGGCAGTTTTTCTAATTAGGTCAATATTGACTCCAAGTCTATTAGCTGAGGATGTGGCTGCATGGCGAGTGCTGTGTGCACTAAATATGGACGTGTCTATACCGCTACTGTGAAGTGTATCTTTTATCCAGTGACTAAGTGTTTGTGATGAAACTTTTGAGTGTGGTTTTTTGTAACTTACAAATAAATAATCATTTTTGCGAAGCGGTTGAGTCTTATTCAAGTAAACCTCTAAGCATCTAGCGGGACAGATCTGAGGACGAGTGTCGAAAAAAGGTAATCTTAAGACTGGTTGTGAAGAATTAGGTTTGGATGTTTTGATCAAATCAGGTATTTTTATAATTATGTCAATAGGAGAATTTACTTGAACATTACTTAATTTTATTAATGAAAATGTTTGAACGCGATGCGCAGTCACCAAAGCCAATAGACTTATAGTCTTTTTGGAAAGAGTTTCCAAAGCAAGGTCTGTATTAGGCCATTTTTGAGCTAAATAATTTAGAACTGTGGTTGGATCCCACGTCAAACTATATTTTGGATTACTGGGCCTTAATCTGTAAACTCCCTTCATAAATCGCTTAACTCGATCATCGTTTGCCACATTACTAAACAATAAGGACAATGCGGATTTATATGAATTGATTGTACCGTATTTTGCCCCTTTGTCAAAAATTGTGGTAAGAAAATGAATGACTATAGGAACTGAAACAGAGGAATAATCATAACCATGTTTATTACAATATTTTAACCACGATTTTATACAAACATCATATTGTTTATATGTAGAATCAGACAATGATGATAACATAATTTCTATAGATTTATTAGATAAATGTCTTTTTAATAATGTTTGCCTGAAAGCTTCGCGGCAACCAATTTCAGGGTGCGGTGTAGATTGTGAGGCGTTCTGAAAGGAGAAGTTAACAAATTTACGTGTGGTTCAAAATAGATTGGTTTGGAACAAAGCAATTTTCGGAAAACAGGGAACCAGGGTTGTGTTGGCCAATATGGTACAACTACTATGCCATTTGCTTTTTCGTTAATAATTTTTTGCATTGTCTTTGTGATAAGTGAAAACGGTGGAAAGGCGTAGAATAATTTATTTTTCCATGAAATGGTGAAAGCATCGATTGCATAAGCGTCAGGGTCGTTTTTCCAAGTTACGTACCTGCGACACTTGGCATTACACCTACTCGCGAAAAGGTCTATGTCTGGGTGTCCAAAACAAGATGTTATTTGGTTGAATGCATCGTCATTAAGTTCCCATTCAGTATCCTGAAATTTCATGCGCGATAATCGATCTGCTTCATAGTTATCTTTAGTATTTATGTAAGAAGCAAAAATAGTTGCCTTTCGCACCACTGCCATATTTCTTTAGTGATATTATGTAAATGTTCAAACTGAATGCTGCCCATGCGATTTATACAGGATATAGCTGTCACATTATCAATTCGTAATAGTATTTTTAAATTATAGGATTTATGGGCAAAGCATTTAAGTGCAAGAAAAGCAGCTTTTAACTCTAACTCGTTAATATGAACGGTTCTTTCAGTATCTGTCCAATAGCCAAAACATTTATCTGTGCTACAATATGCTCCCCAACCCGTACATGACGCGTCGGAAAAAATTTCTAAATCGTATTGATCACAAGTTAAAGGAAATGAACCATGATCAATATGGTTTAACCACCACAACATATCACAATGTAAGCTGTTGGGGAGCCGAACCAACTGTTCGTAGCTAGGATTACTAATTAAACAGGAATATTTAAACTGTTCAAAAAGTTTGGTGTAAAGCCATGCATATTGAATTGCAGGACAAGCTGAAATTAATAAACCTATGAACCGGGCAAACTCACGAAGTTTACATTTACGCTTTTTCAAGAAGCTAGAAATGTATTCTTTTATTTTTGACTTTTTTGAACTAGGTAATTTTAATAACATATTTTTCGAGTCGAATTCGAAACCTAAAAACTTGCACAGTGTTTGCGGTTCTAAGCAGCTTTTTTCTGTATTTATTATGAAACCTAAGTTTTTAAGTAGTGCTATGGTTAAGTCAACGTTATTTTGACATTCAAGAAAAGTGGTTCCAATGCAAAAAATATCATCGATATATATAACTGATATCATTCCAAGGATTCTTAGATATTCCATAACTGGCTTTAATAATTTTGTGAAAACATAAGGTGCCGTGCATAAACCAAACGGAAGACAGTTAAATTCATAAAGGGTATTATTGTATTTAAAACGGAGATATTTTCGATGAGATTTATGTACGGGAATTAAGAAATAAGCATCTTTTAGATCTATTGATGCCATATAAGAATTTTTTGTTATAAGCTTTGAGGCTGTACGATAATCTTCCATCTTGAAATGTTTGGTTTCTATGAATTTGTTTAAACATTTAAGGTTCAATATAAATCTCTTGTCGCCGTTTGGTTTTGGCACTAAAAACACACTTGAAATGAATTCTCCTTTAATAGGATGACAATGTGATATTGCATTAAAATTCAATAATTTTTTGATTGAATTATCAAAATCTTGGGCTTCCTTCATGTTTTTGGGTAAAACATTAGGAGAATCAGTGCGATATGGTGAACATTTAAAAGGTGTTTGGTACCCTTTTATCCAGGATAGAATCGTTTTGTCAGTAGTGACAGTTGACCAATTCTTGAAAAAATACTGGAGCCTGCCAGCGGTTAGTACCTGTTCAGTTACTTCCGATGCGGTGGCCTCGTTGGGGACGTGTAGCGGCGCGAGCTGCCGCTGGGTTGATGCGGGCGTTGCGGCGCGGGCGGTGGCGGCGGCCGATACGCAGGACGAGCAGCTCGCCTCGTATTGTTCTGCTTGTTGACCGTCTTGCGGTGCTGAGGGTTGTAGTTTAAATTACCCCTATTTGGACCTTTCGGAAAAACTTTGGGCTTGTTTATTTGGGCGTATTTCAAGGCATCTCCCGATTGTTGTATGGTCTTGGCGGCTTTAACCTTGTCCGTAACATTTTCTCCAAATAATAAACTGCCCCTTTTTGTTTCAAGCAAGGTGTCCTTTCAATTTATATTAATAGACGAAATCACAAAGTTACGCCTTGTTTTTGTTTCCCAAAAATGACTGTCACACAACATACGACAAGCGTCACTAATGGGCTTCAAAAGTTTTTGTTTGGACGTTTCATTGGAAATTATCATGTCAGTAGCGGATGCTAAGGCTGATAATGCTACACCAAGCTGATTTTGCTTGTACATGAGTGCCGAATCTCTTTTAACTAGAGCATCCTGCAGAGCTGCCTTTACTTCCGGGTTGAGAGCTGGCGCCAGCAGTAGGTCGCAGTTGTTAGGCACGGCATAGCTCTTTAAAAGTTTTTCCTTTACATCCTTAGCCAAGCCTTTGGAAAGGATGTCTTGCCAACGATTGGCAATGTCCTTGTGAACAGACGGACCCATTGCTATGTCCGTTTTAGGAGCATCGCCGAGTAATTGCAGGGTGTCTTCATCTAAGTCTTGGTCTTCCATCACTTCTGGCTGTGCTTCTGCTGAGGTGCCGGCTGTAGGCGACGGAGGCGCGGTGCATAGCGGTGGTGGAGCTGGTGGTGGCGAAGCAGGGCACGGAGAACAAGCACGTGACGAGGCATGTGAGCCACGTGACGGTGCACGTGGCGAGCCTTGAAGCGGCCAAGCGGTTGCTTGAAACGAGCAGGCATCCTCATTTTGTGCCATATCAAAGTCCACATCTAGTTGATGGTGTGAAAGACCTGCGAATAACGTTTCTTTTTAGAATACGTCCGGTAATAAATGCAATATTTATCACTTTTTAACGTGACAGAGGAAACCCAAGCTTGGTAGCCTCGCATCACTTAACAATCATTATGTGACAGTATCAGCCCCAGTATGGCAGTACGCATCACTTTATAAAATGACAGAGGAGACCCAATCTTAGTAACCTCGCATCACTAGCAATATTTGCGTAACTTACTGTGTAAGTCTTCTTCAGATGAACAGCTAATACGGCGATTAGTCGTTGCCTGCAATTTATTTTGCAATTTTTGTATTTTTCGCCGTATTTCTTCTTCAGTTAGTTCTGACTTCCTTTTCTTTCCCATTTTGAGGAGCTGTGTCTATTAGTAGGAGCGGAGACGTGCGAAGGCTTGAGCACGGAAACGCGGAATGATATTAAAATGGCTGCGGACCGTTAAAGAGAAATAGTGTAGTGGGGGCAAAACGGATAGTGTTGCAAGTGAAGCAAAACTACCTACAAAAAAAAAAAAAAAAAAAAAAAAAAAAACTGACTTACCTCTAAAAATCCGTGCAAGGCTGGTACATGGAGGCGCTGCTACAATACGTAAAATAAATCGCTTCGAATGAAGCTGTGAAACATAATACGTTTTTTTTAGTAAGTAGTAGAGAAATTTTTACAGTGGGTAATGTGGTAATATTTTTGGCTTACTTGTCTTCAATTTAGTCGTTAGGTTTCTGCACCTTAGTGCATTTCATAAGCTACGTCGCTTACAATATACTTCACGCTACAACTTCCTTCCAGTTGCCCGTTATTTATTTTCAAGATTATGATCATGAACGTTTGCTACAATGGCACTTAATATTTACAGAAAGAAAAATCATGAAGAGGGCTGGCAATATAGATGCATCATCTACATCGCCAGCACTCTTCATGATTTTTTTCGATACAGCGAAGACAAAATACGTGAGAAATAAAAATTCTGCTAGTGATAAATCATCAGTATGGTTTTATTTTTTACGTGCCACGGACGGAAGTACTGCCAAATGCAAAGAATGCAATAGAATAAAGCGGCAGGCAGTTCTACATCAAGCTTACGAAACTACTTGCGCAGTAAATACTTAATAGGTTTAAAAGAAAATGCCAAATCTACAGCAGCAGAACCAACACCAAGCACAAGTGCAGTAGACTTCTAAGTAATATTTAAATAATTATTTTGATCTCTTTTTACGTACTGTTGATTTTGCCTGTGAGTATTTTATGACAGTTAAATTGTTAATTAATATTCTGTGATTATACACCTTTGCGTACGTCTAACAAATTTAATTATTATTTTCCTAAATAATAAGATTTATTCTATGTTAATTGTTATAAAGAAAATAAACTTTTTGTATTGTAAGTGCAGCACTGTCAACAAGTGTGACAGATAGCTGTTGAGAGGATAACTTAGTAGTTGTAGCTTATTACAGTCCAAAAAATGCTCATTATTATACAAATAAATAAGATTAAGTTTAAAAATACATATTTTGATTAGACTTCAGCATTTTCATTTCTTTACACACATTTTTCTCATTTATTTAAAAAAAAAATGAAAATATACCCGAAAAAACCGAATTATCCGGTTTCACCGGTTTTGTAAACAAAAAACCCGAAAAAGTCGGTTTTCTTAATCAACCCGGTTTTTGCATGCCCTAATAAAAACGCACTAAATTTGCTCAAATCTAATGAAATATCACCTTGAGCTTCCTTTGGAATAAGATCCAATAAAAAATACATCTAAACCCGGAATTAGTAGACCAATCGTACTTCCGCACTTCCGTAAGAATAATTAATCGATACATCAGGAACCGTTTAAATATATTCGATTCAAAACAATCGATTTGTACCTCAGAAGGCTGTGTCGGAGGAAGACAAAACAAACAATAATAGCAAAAAGTTTAGGAAGTCCGTGTAAACTTGGCATGATCAGATTATTCGCTTAGCAGAATTAATAATATGTAGTGGTTTGTGTGAGTAAATGTTTTCGCATTTGTCGTTCACAAAAAGTAAATAATTAGGCTCGTAAATTTCAAATGCAAGAACATGTTTTACTAACACACACAAACACACACACTGATACAGTAAAATCTGTAATTGTCAAAATTCTTCCAAGTTATAAAGCAGACCACTAACTCATCAATAGATTTCTATTGATAGATAAATGCTATTTCCGATTTCAGAACCATGACTAAACAAACAACAAAAATATCACCGATCATGTCCGCCATTTAAACAAAATGGTCGACGAACCAACAAACACCGTTCGATCACTTTACTTCATATTACCGCACATTAGCTATTGTATTCGGGTTTAAATTTCATCGGCAGTGGGTGCGTGATGCGTCGGCACTCTAATTGGCTGATATGAAACCTATTATGCGTTTTGATATGTGATGATTGACAGCTGCCAATCAGGATCGCGTGTCGATCCCGCCAGGTGGCGCGTGCGACGGCTTCGATACGTTGAGTGGTGGTTTTGAAATACATACTTATTTAAATTTAGAAGGTCTTGTGGGAGTTGGAAGTAGGAGTAGTTTTCTTAGGCTAATGCGGCAATAATTTGGGTATGTCCAGCTATATTTATTTATTTAACTATAGTTACTTTTGCGATTTTTAGTTTGAAGTCTGTCCTCGGTGCAGTCTTGGAGGAGAATAGTGCCTAGAAGCAAAACTCAATGAGAAATTCATTGGATTTGTATTTTTTTAGTTTATAATAATAGTGTCGAATAGAAACTCTGATACCATACCTCCTTGGCAGACGTGGAGATGATGGGTTTCATTAACCTACATTTCTCATCTAGTGATTTTTTCCTAGTAAACATATTTAAGCTAGGTTAAAAATACTGAAGTTTTACTCTATGTTTATGAAGGATTGATAGGTATCATAATGTCATTTATGGAATTTGGAGAGCTAGATAGACCTAATTGATAGTTTTCACAAACATACCACGTGGATCAACATTGAAGGCTACGCTAAGGCTAACTCCTGATCACTTTGATGAGAAAAAAACAAGACTACATCCATAAACTATGCCCCAACCAGCAGCCAAAACCGAAAGCCAAACACCTTGCACCCCCAGGCAAAAATCCGACAAAACTCACGAATCTAACCTCAACCTTTATAACAATAAATCAAGCCATTTGAATCCTTCAAAAAACAAAATAACGGTCAAAACGCTTACAGCTAGATATAAATCTTCTTCAAAAAACATCAAAAATGTGTAGTAAGTAGTAATAAATCTATATATAATTTCTTAAGGTTACCAATAGGCTACTTCAGGTGGTCGTTACGTTAGAACTAGCCTAAGGGTGAATGCAATCTTCATTAGATTTTTGTACCACGCGATATGGTGTGTGAGGCCAAGAGGTCATAAAACACACTGTTTTAAAAGATCAACTAAATAATAGCAATTATTTGCACGAAGATGTGTTTTGATTGTACAGTACGCAGAAACGCCAAAAGTACAGCTTCCATATTTCAACTTCGGCTATTACTACAAATAATGATGAAATAGATAGACGTTTGACAAACAATGCTAATGGAAGACAAAGCATAGAGCTTGTCTGAAAACATTATTTAAATAGAGTAAAACATATTAGAGTCGCAAAAGGTGATTGATGAACACGACATGGTTGTCAATAAGTGACGCGATTATAACAACGATACAAACGGTGATGACACTGCTGATTTTGACAAAACTTTCGTTTGTTATTAATTTGATAGTGTTCTATCCCAAGAAATATTACTTAGCTTATGTACCAATTGCAGAAGCAGTGCAATCACTAAACCAGAATATTATTTTGTACAATGATCATAAAATATAAAGGCATTGCATTGAACGGTAACTCATTAGGGTTCAATGCATCTAAACATAGCGTGATTATTACAAACAATAAGACTAAAATTACGATTACAATCGAACTTAATAAAGTGGTATTCGAAGTTGTAGGTAACCACAACACAATCTATAGTTTAACAGCTCATTAATTAACTATATCGATCGTAACTAATTGAATAGAACTGCTTGTATTACTATCAATAAATCAGTGCGATACATTCATAAATCAACTACGTCAGTCAGGTTGCGCTTGCGCGCGCCGCCATGACAGTCGAAATCGTTTGAATTATCGCCCCATTTTCCCCCAAATTCGACTTTAATCCCTTCCGAATTGCTTTTAATTGGCTCAAAACAACAGAACCAATTATTGGAATGGGATAAATGGAATAGTCATGGGAATTCGCGGCGATTTCGGGTAAGAATGCGCGATTCCGATGCGATTAGAGCCCAATCAGGTGGAATTTGTTGCAATTTCCATTGACTGGCAAATTACAGATGCAAGTTTAGTGTTCAATCATCAATCACACGTCGATTGAAGAAAATTGGCTGCATTTTTCTTTTAATTCTATTTTTAGCTGCGCCTCTATTTTCTGGCTCAAGTCCGTTTAATCCGAATTATTTAAAAATACATTTCTCCTGTTCAGACTTAACCGTCCTTGACCTAATCCGGTAAAAAACGTTATTCATTACAGATGCTGTGGTTGATCTTCTCATTGTGTGAAACTGAATACCTCTATTATTTTGTGGTAACTGATTTCTAACAGGATGCTTTAAATAAAAAATAAGAACCTTTTAAGATTAACGAAGTTGAACATGATCATGACAAGAATAATACATAACTGTTCTCCTTATTTATTATTAAATCATTTGAATTTTGTATATTTCATAAACTTGATTTTTATTTAAATAAAAATTAAGCTTGAATACGGAAAATAAATACATAACCAAAATTATAATACAACTCATATTATGAAAGCAGAGGAACAAGAGCAATTACAATTTAAACAAATTCAACGCAACCATCGGAGACTACGCGTAGCGACATCGTATGGTGACAAATGACATTTCGTAGTTCCGCAGCTATCAACTAGATGGCGCAACCATTACCGCGAGCCGCGAGTAAGGAACGACCATTACCAAGGAATTTTATAATTCCTTGAGAGAATGTTAAGGCATCTGAAAATTATAGTGCTTTGTAAAACGCTCTTACTTTAATACTGTAATGTGTACAGAATGTATGTTATTACATTATAATTCACATTAAAGGATGGAATGTGATATGGGCTTGATAATCTTGTCAGTAACTTAGTTTAAAGTTTATGAGTCATCTTTCTGTGGGACCCTCCTCGGGTTTCTTTTCCCCTTGATCCATATTTGTACCTCAAAGAATTTGAAAATTATGCAGCTGTTATAAATCATGAGCTTGTTCTTGTTGAACCAAATCCTAGTTAATATTAATCGTATTAGAAGTAGTAAACTGATTATGTGGTGCTTTATATTTCTAATCTGTATAATTGGACCAAAAGTCTTTAATTTTGTAGTCTATAAAATTACTTGGCGCACTTTATTTGTGATTATTTGGAATTCAGAAAAAAAAACAAAGTCAATTACACATCGTTTTAAATACAATATTATACAAACAATACTTCAATATTAAAAGATTTCACTAACAGCCTTATTTCTTATATCCAAACATTTGCTGACATTATTCATAATTATTATTTCAGATCATTCCCCAAGTCTTGTACTTAACTAAAAACAAAACAGTTTGCTTCGAGTATAACTTTGTTTCAATTTTGATGGTAAGTACATTATTTTGATTTAATTGTAAATTATCTTATTTTATGATGACATAATTATTGTACTAACTGATTTTAATTTAATTTTATGTAATGTGTCTGTGTTGTAAATATGCAAATTGATTTTATCTAAAATGTATTTTATGGACTTTAATGATCTGAAATAAAAGAATTAATAATAACACATAAAAGCCAAATATATTATACTTTTAGTTTCAGGTGATTAAAAACCAGAATGGATTTTAAAAAATAATAGCGGTCTGAGTTTACTGCCTTGTTGAACTCTTTGTGAAGAAGAATGTGAATTGTTTAATCAACACAAATCCACTAACTTATTATAATATTATCATAATGGTTCATTAAGCTATAGGTGCCTACGTGCATCTAAAATTTTAAATTGAAACGTCCAAGTGAATTTCATCACGATTTTTTATTAGCAAAGATGATTATTAGCATTACTTAAAACGGGTTAGTACGAAATCGCTCTCGACTGGCTCTCACCTATAATTATAATTAATTTCATTACATTACTATAATGATTGTGTTTGGTATTGCACGATGTGTGTTGTTTAGGGTTGTCGACAGCTTTGATGCCCATTTTGGCTTTACTCGTATGTAGTTGAGTTCCAGGAGCTTTTACTTTTTATCTTATTATACTTACATTTTGCTATAATGTGGGTGCAGGGACGTATATCAGTTATTTTTGTTAAAATTTTATCAATAAAATTAGCTGTGGTTCACTTGCGTCCTTCATCATCTAGAAAATTCGTGTTCATTTTTTTCATGTAGGAGTTTATTGATTTTTTTATTTGAATTACAACTATATACAAACTTATAAAATAATAAAGATGTTACCTACAAGTCTCAAAAGGTAGAAATCATTAATATATAGGAAAAACAAAAATTAAAACGAAGTTAAACTAAAAAGGTAGACCTAGTGATCAAAATAAGACTAATGTAGTACTTATTGATTAAGTCAAGTTTAATTTGATGTGATTTGATCTTGATTTAATATAAATTCTTGAATCACGAACTGGAACAGTGATAACCCTATTACTAGCCCATAGGCCACTCGTTAATGGGCAAACTGACACGCTATGGAACCGTTACTTAAGTTTTTGTTCTAAATGTGAAAATTCTTTTTAACTTTGGCTATAAATCTCTCGCTAACATTTTTTATGTGCGAGAGTTCAGATGAAGATTTATCATTATCAACATGAAGGGAGATGAAATTGTGTAGTAAAGCTTTTATGCTGTTAACTTTGAAAGATGGTTGATGATCCAGCCTCAAAGTTTATTTAGCAGAGTCAAAGTAATTATGGAAATAATAATATACGTATTCGCAAGATCTTTGTACTTAACTCAGAAAATTTTTAGCAAATAAAATTTTCATATATTCTTCAAACAATCTACTACGTTAGCAATAATATTGATGGGTTTAAAACAGTAATACCTATTCCAGAAGTTATATTAATAAAATTTATGTTAGAGCATTTATATAGTACTTCAAGCGTTATAAATTACATTATCTGCAATCGAAGCAATATGAGATGATAACATAGATAAACACGCAGAAGAAATAAAACAATGCAGTAATGTTCATTACTATTTTCTTTTATTATCATTATACTTCTAATAGTAGCCTCGTCGACTTAACTATAATACTTAATATACATATTTACAGCGAAATGTACATGCACTAAAACTAACTACAGAATTCTCTTACTTACACAACATACATCTAATTTTTGAACATGATTTCAATGATGTCATAGCCACAATTTTGGAACGAAACGAACTTATAAACGAAGGTAATACTTTTCGGTAACTTTAGTCAACCATAAACTTATCTAAGTTAATCTATCACAATAAATAAACCTCTAAACAAACAATAACAATATTAAAAACAATTTCAGTCTTCCAAGTGAAAAAAGATCCGAGTTTCGGCCGTTACATGAATCATAAGATGGTGATACAAATGATGATAAATTGACAATACAAAGAAATAGATTACTATTAGAGCCGATAAATGAAACAGGATAAACGGATGCACAATGATAAGAACCCTTACTAATCAGTCAATGATACGTCTTTGGCAATTATAAATAAACTAAATTAAATATTACATCCCTGAATGTAAGCCTCTTGCCAATTTTAACAGGTACCGTAGAACGCGGTGAGAGCAAACAATAAATATATACAGTTATGAGAATCAACGCTTCATGATGTCTTCTATGGTAAAGCCTAGAGGTCTCTTAGGCCCTTCAACTGGAGACTGGTGTGGACTCACAAGTGGTTGAACTTGTTGCTGGAGGGGTGGCGAAGGTTTATGTGAAAGGTCTAAAAGAGAGTTCTCCGACTGACTCGTTGAAGAAACTTCTTGACAACCTTCTAAATGCTCCAAGTGATGCTTGTTCGCATCGCTGTGCGTCAGCAGATGCGTCTTCAAGTTAGATCTTTGGTTGAAGCTCTTGTTGCAAACTGGGCACTTGTGGGGAGATTCTTCCATATGCAGAATTTTGTGTACAGCCAGTGTCCGCGACTGGCAGAATCCTTTTCCGCACTCTGTGCATTTGAACGGCTTCTCCTTTGAATGTATGTACCTGGAAAATAAAGAACAAAAATTAGACACAAGCTCAACTTTCACTTCTAGCGAGTACACAATGTAAACAAACATCTACATCTTTATGGCTCAATAGGCGACGAAATAAGCGCTTTGAATGAAAATTGAAGTGATTCTACATTACGGACACATTAGACTGTTAATATATACGGTACGATATGAGAAAAAAAACTGTAGTCTCGTAAAAGCGAAGAAATATAACGTGTAATTTGTTCGACGGCGGAGCAAGACAGATATGGTGATCGTAAAGAACGAAACCGGTTGGCGAGGGCGCGCGTGCGCCCGCCGCCTCGCGACCTCACAAAAAGGTTTACACTTTTAATTTTTTTTTTCTACTCTTATCGTCAACAATGCCTCGGTGAAACACGTCCTAAATCACGTTGTTGGTATTTCGAGGGAAACATTAAATTAAATTAGGAGTCTCCCAGATAAATTGATTACCAACATCGGTACCTAATCTTTTAACTAGTGAAAGTGGTTTGGATTCCAACACGCGTTTATTAACTTGATTTGTTTGATGTTGAAGATGTAGACAAGCAAAAGGATTTTACAATTCACTTTTGATCTACTAGCCCAAAGGGTCGATTTAAAATAGTCAAATCGAATGGTCATAAAAACTGATGTTGAACTTTTTAAGACTTGAAAGAAATAACATTGAATTATAGTAGTTCAGATAATGTAGCTTTAAAACAAACTTTAATGCGTTGATACGGACTATCATATAACACGAAACTTAATAGCACGGGACATAAACAACTTAAATACAGATAAAAAACGATACATACCTATGGTCTCTGAGGTGGTCCTGCCGGCGGAAAGCTTTGCCGCAGATGTCACACGAGTAAGGCCTCTCATCAGTATGTGTCCTCTCATGGATCAGCAGGTTGTAGGATTTGGTGAACTGGCGGTTGCAGTATTTGCAAATAAACTGCTTCTTAGGTCTTGTGCCAGGAACGCCGGGTGCTCGCATTGGGGGCGGGTTCCTTCCTGGCATCCTCTGTGCCATGACTCCCGGGTATCTCAATGAATGGTGGTAGAAAGCAGCGTTTCTGATCCACTGGTTGACGAGCATAGCATGGTATGGCGCCGACGGTGGGAGCGTTGCCACTTGAGCTTGCACGTAGGCCGACATGGGGTGCGAGTAGTTCTGCACTGGAACCTTCTCGTAGGGGTAAGGAGTCTGCATAGCTGGTCGGGGGTAATTGTAGGGTTGTGCGGGTGGCGTCCACGGCTGGTGCCGCGAGATAACGACGGCTGGGGGCGTGTCGTCGGTGGGCGTGTGTGGCGGCGTCGGCAAAGGGGGTGACGGCCGCTCGAGCTTGACTAAAGCTTCGATCGGAAAGTCCGGTGGGTAGCCTGGGGAAGTAATGAACGCATTGTTAGTATGCTGAGCTTTGATATTGTATACTTGGCCTTTAAGTTTCATTGCAGAACGTTGTATGAGAATGAAAGAGCAATATTTTCTTAAGTAAAAGTTAGAGCTAATTCTTAAAAAAAAATTCATTTTATAGACTGTTTCTGAAGTTACTGGATAACATGTTGATTTATCTCACACAAATAAAACTGGATGAAAAAATTAAAAAATATACAAATGTTTGTTTACTTAGTTTCTTTATAAATCTCTAAAACTTTAAAATCCACAACAACATCCGCGTCCGAAGAGTACAAAACAACAAAATTAATAGCTTGTTTTTCCCTATCGTCTTTAAAAACTTTTAACACAATAAAAACAAACGCGCTCAACAAAAAAACAACAAATAGACACTGACTGTGATTTTCCTCAATATGTTCTTCTTCCTCTTCGATATTGATATCGTCCGAACTGTCAACACTGTACGGCTTATCTTCCATTTCCACAAATCAATTGTCCATATAACTAAACACTAGGGCACTGTCCTCTCGGGCTCACTTTGGTATCACTGTAGCTGTGTCGTCACTGCAAAACTGGTTTGGACTGACAACCGGCTTGTGAGAGCGCGCGGAGCGTTATGAGTTTGTGTGCGTTCGTTATCGGGGCCTGCGCCGGCGCGAGGCGGGGAGGGGGGCACATCAAAAGCGCCGCTCCGTCCGGCGCCTGTGCTGGCTCCCGAGGCAGCCGCACCTCCCAATAGGCGGGGCCTACCGAGCTCTGCCTTCGGAATCGATCGGTAACAATCGCGAATTGCTTCAACCATACCCTTACTTGCGTCGACTAAGTTCTATTCTCCATGTTCAATATGGGGTGTTAGAACTTTGTCTAAGTTAGGAATCGAAGGTTTTGTATCGTTTCGTAATTGAGTTTGTTTGGCAATGCAAATTTTTGGTGACACGGGCGTCCTGTTGAAGCTATTAGGTGAGCGGATTGCTCTGGTAATTTGGTTTCGTAGGCAAGGCTTTGTGTTTGATTGCCGTATGTCTTTGTATACGGTTGTTGTAATTTGTATCTCCATCGAGATTAGGCACGTATTACATGGCTCTTTGTGCACTGTTTTGGAGTGTTAGTGAAAGCTCCGCCATTCTGGATTGAATTGTTTATGTTCCTGTATATGAATATGCACGACTTCGCTTTGTGCCTTTGAAGTGCTGCTTATTGCATTTACTAGTATTTTAGTTTGACTTCTAAATGAGATGTGTTTGCAGTACTTTATTACGAGTCTTATTTCGTTTTATGCCCAAATCATAGAAATGTTACCTAATAGGTAGTAGATTCTATAGTTTTATGTTTTTGAAGAGCTTGATAATTAGGTTACGATATAAAACGGTTATAATTTTGATTTTTTTATATTCTAGAAATATAATTTAATTAATTAGTGACGTAAGTTTACTCAAGATAATTTACCAACTAACACAGGTATTTGAAATAATTATGTAGTTTTGCGGCACCAAAATGCAAAATGCTCCAAAAATACTAGGTAATAATAACGGTACCGGTGGTATCACTTACATTTAGCGAGTCATTGATTTTTTAGAAATGAATTAATCACTTAGATACATACCTAAGTAAGTATAAATTACACAGGCACCTACTAGTAATCAAATTAATACGATAGATTCTAGGTAACAGGTGATTAGGTCTATTAATCGGTACCTAATTACTAAGTTTAAATATTACGCATTATGTTCAAGGAAATTGAAACAGTAGCAATTAAGAATGACTAAATACCTATCTGTAGAATACATACCTACTTAATGGGTCATGTCTATCAGTATAATATATAATAGATTTGCGATGTACTAAGTATCTACCTAAATATAGCTGAGTACCAGTATTTTACCTAAATATAGCTGGATACCTACTTAATGAATCGTACTTACGTTTCAGGTAGGTATCCAAAATTAGTTGCATATATATTTTCTAAACTTCTACACGATCGTCTTTTTGTAGTTTTAATGTAAACCAGAACTTTCCTTTTCATCATCATTAGCATTTCAGCTGAAAGACGTCCACTGCTGGACATAGGCCTCCCCCAAAGGGAAGGATTTTGCCATAATCGCCATGCTTGGCAGGCGGGTTGGCGATCGCAGTACGGTTGTTACAAAAGCACAGAGAACGCTGCTGCCCATTTTCTGGTAAGTCCCTTATTCGCCTCCTAAGACACACGGGAAGATATGGGATGGTGATATTCTTTACGTCTGAAACCATACAGTACACTTTCCTTTTGCCATGTTAATATTGCTAATTTGCTTGACTTTAACTAAACAAATTTTCTATTTTCACATGCTGTGTTAATAACAGTAACATGCAAATAATACAAAAAAAAACAAACAATATAATAAAATAAAAAACGATATAACTAACATATTCCTAAATAAAATCCTTATGTTACTGTTTGAATTCTCACAAATAATGCACATATCCATGGATTGTAAACAAGAACAATATATATGTAGAACAATTAGCATTATGTACCTTGTAACCTACACAGAAGAGATTTCAACAATAGGCAATTATTGTTTAACTATTCTATTCACATTTTACATAATAGGTATACCTACTGGTTACCTACCTGAACCGGGTGTCAGAAGACCCTACCATAATTTTGCCAACTCCGCAAAAGGTATCTTTTAAAGACACTCAGTAGTTTTTAAAGTACTTCAAGTTAGAGGCAAAGTTTTGCTAATAACTTCTTCGTCTACATAACGAAGGATACTAGAAATGGGAGGTTTAGGTATTTATAGTCCTATGTAATATTTAAATTCTGGTTTCCAACACCTAGATTGTTTCTAGTAAGTCAGTCTCGTCGAAATTATAACGGATAATACTTCTTTACCCATTTATCTCTACATAGCATAGGCAAAGCAAAATCAGCGTATAATGTTTCCACTGCAGGCCTCCTCATAGAGGAGAGAGACTATGCTGTAATCTACCATGCGGGCCCAGTGCGTGGTGGTAGATTTCACATGTCTTCGCATTCTTGGTTCTGGGGATGGCCGGTTGTTTGCTTTCATTGTTTTGAGAGCAGTGATGAAGAAATATATTATGCAAAGTAATGCGTTTGTTGGGCTTCCAGTTCCAACCCATGACTTAGTTCTCGTCAGCCGGGGCCGATACCACTGTACCACCACTCTACATAATTATATTTTCACTGACTCTCTCACTCACTAGCCGTTTGGTCAATCTTCATTCTGTCTCATACTTTGAGTCGTTCATCAACTCGTCCCACAATGCCCACGACCCATTTGGGACGAGTTGATGAAACAAAATAAATAATATTTTCGTTGTGCAACTCGTCCCACGTTTCTTTTTTGGGTGGAACTTTAAACTTAAATTCTATTAAAACGTATCGTTTTGACATTTCCGTTCTTATTTATGTTTTTCTACCTAAGTACAGTCTATTCAGTGATATGCTCTTCTTCTTTCGTATGGTACGACTTATTTAAATTTCTTGGGCCCTGTATGTAGGCTATAAGCAAGTTAATTGCGGCATCAGTGGTGTCTGGTGTAGGATATCGGACACTCCAGCAAGTGGGACATCGTCTGGTCGGGACCACCGCATTCACACAGTTATGTTACCTCAGAGGATCTGACAGCAACGTTATAGCAACGATAATCCAAAATTGAGAGGTAAAATGATTGAAAGAAACTATTACTTTTAGCGATAAGACCACCCACTATAAGTTCTACATTGTAATATCTGTGATTTAAATGGTGTAATCTTAGGGAGTATTCGATGATGTACAATACTGGCTGGTAATCGCACCATGTAAAATACTGGTATTCAGCTGCATCCGGTTAGACTGGAAGCCGACCCCAACACAGTTGATAAAAGTCTAGGCTGAGATACATGGGAGGTCCCCAACCTATGTGTACCGAAAACTTTGACTGTAAGATTGATCCAACCTTGCTGAAGTCGGTAAAGTAACACTGCCGAGGTGAAGTTAGAAAAACTTTTGTTTCGAGATTGCGGCGTAGCACGTGTAGTCTTTGCTACGGTGCTACGCAAGTTACGTTAATTTGATTCCTGAGTGAATTTGGGCCAAACCGTTTACAGGACCACTCTGTTAAGGGCTATATATCCCTCAAATGGCTTAGCATGATCCTCCATTACGCCTAAAATACTGCAGCATTAATTTTGAAATAAATATGGTAAAGTTGAGGATTAATGCTAAGTCCTATGTGTGACGAAAACACGATTCCATAAACTTTTCTCGATAGAAAAAAAATCCAAAGTTACCTCCAAATCAAACAATAAACCGCTGGTATTCAAAAAGTACTTCAAATTAGATCATGAAACTTTGCATACTAACTGAACTAACTATAAAGCAGGTCTTATGTGTTTTATTTTTTTAGTACAATCAATAGATTTTTTGTAAATTGCAAAAAAGCTGATTAGAACTTTATTCTAACAGTATTTCAAACGAAGTTTGAACCACCACAAATAGAGTTGCTAATTTTAGGATTAGAAGGGCCTTAAGGCTGAAATTTGAACTTGACTGTGTCATCTACTAACTCGCACTAGTAGATACGCTTGGTGGATTATGGCCCAGCTTTACAGAGAGCTGGTTTGTGTCTCAGCATTGAGAATTTGTAGCTCGACTAAGTGATTACCTATACTATGAAGTCAAAGTGGCGCCGGTGACAGAAAGATTGTGTAGTTTTTGGTTGTTGTGGCTAGGGCATATGATGCACAGGAATGAGAATAATGTTGTGAGAAATGTTTTGAGCATGAATGTGGATGACTATAGTAGAGGAAGAGGATGGCCGATGGGGCCGAAAAGTTCTGGAGTGGCGACCGCGAACCGGAAGACGTTGCGTTGGAAGACCTCCCACTAGGTGGACCGATAACCTGGTGAAAGTTGCGGGAAACCGTGGTAGCTAACTGCGCATTTCAGAGTACAAAAAATAAGTTTTCTTTAACTTTTACCAACAAAAGAATTGCCAAATTTAAGTGGCAGTGGGCAGGGTACATTGCTCGCAGAACGGATGACCGATGGAGATAAAACTGGAAGACGTTGCGTTGGAAGAACTCCCACTAGGTGGAGCGATGACCTGGTGAAGGTTGCGGGAATCCGTTGGATGCGAGTCGCATGCACCGGTCAATGTGGCGACACTTGGGGGAGGCTCATGTCCAGCAGTAGACGTCTTTCGGCTGAAATTTTGATGATGATTGTGATGTATTGATATAAACAAATAAACGTAGCAAGCAGCTCGACGGTTACGTCGTAAGGCAGTCCTGAACCAGCCCTTCTGGCGACCAGACGGTCCCTTCGAGTTGCATACTACTTACTGTAAATTGAGTGGCTTTAATCTAAACCCCAAAAGTATACCAAGTGATTCTAGTGAACACCACAATGATGATGATAGTAGAGGAAGACCAAGTAGACGATGGATGGACTGTGAGAAGGATTTGGCAAGAAAGGATGCCACTGCTAGATGACGAAGAATAGAGAAGTATAGAGGAAGAAGACCGTCGACCCTAAATTGTGATAAGGTTAGGATAATGATGATGATGATAACACATCTGCCTAGCCTTTTCCCAAGTTTTATTGAGGTCGGCTTCCAGTCTAACCGGATGCAGCTGAATACCAGTATTTTACATGGAGCGACCGCCTATCTGACCTCCACAACCCAGTTAGTACTGGGTAATACGATATCCCTTGGTAAGACTGGTTGTCAGACTCTTTGGGCAACTGACTACCTGTAACGACTTGTCAAAGATCACAAATGACAGCTGGGACCAACAGCTTAACGTGCTTTCCGAGGCACGGAGGAAACTCGGTATGTAATGGGTGGTCACCCATCCACAGACCGACCTAGGCAAGCACGGCTTAACCCAACGATCGACCTGAGCGGCTGTTATTATTTAGCCACTAGCTCCTCATGATGATGATGATGATAAGTGAAGTTATAAATCATCATCTCTTATTTCTGCCTCTATCACTTCACACTCCAAACAATCACCTACAACGATTCTTGAGTTAGCGCTAGAATCGTCATTCTATTCATCCTTGAAGTACACCAAGCTAATAGGCTTGTCCTGAAAAAATCTTATAAGTCCGTCAGTTAGATTTTCAAAAAATATTTGACACGTATTTTTTCTTTTGTTACGTAGACTAAAATTGACGAAGATACGACGCTTTTAAAATTCTTAATACGTCACGCCATGCTATAATTTTTAGTGCGTTGTGACGTCAAGAGCCCCCACTCCCGAGATTGTATGCGTTTTTTCTTTGTCAATATTCATTGATTCACAAAAACAAAAAATACGTGTCTATTATTTTCCAAAACTATAACTGACGGACTAAATAGATTTGCAATTTATTGATGGTGGAAACTAGCCTATTCGATCTAAACTTCTAAACATACGAACATCAATGTGGCATAAAGTAGTACATGGCACGGCAGGCGACTATTTCGAAGCGCACGCAAACACCAGTCAGGTGGGCGCGGGACACACGACACTCAGCCGGCGCCCTTTGTACCCAGATATCAAAGGCGCCGACTCAAACAAGTTAGCGTTCAAACTTAACTGACGTAACTCAACCACTTGGCAAAGCACTTTCAACTTTAAACTCTGTTGTATAAACTTCATAATTGGTAATTTTGTATCTTGTTATAATGACAGGGAAATGTTAACTTTAGCGTGTAAAAGATATGGTTCTAAGTCGGTTGTGTAAGGTTAGTGGTTTAAGTTGTTCGGTAATAAAGTATGGTAGAGCCACTAGACACCTTGTTGAGTCTAGAATTCGGTGTAAGTTCGTGCCGGTTAAGTAATGGTGTGAACAATCATGGGGTTTGTACGTAATGAGTCGGATAACTTGTTTAAAGTTGAATGGTTATACACCATACCTACATATACTTAACTAAGTGTAAGTAATAATAAAGAAGTATGTTTTAAGTTGTCACTTGTATGGTAAAGTAAAAATGAAAACAAGGTAATGTTGAGACATCCGGCTTGCTTCCGCATGTGTTTTGGTTATTATTCGCATGGTTTTCATTTTATTTTTCATTTTAATAGATTTTATAGAATTCATTTTCGTGATCTGTAATTCAGTTTCTTGCAGTGAACATCTATTTCAACAAAAAATGTGCACCTTGATCTATAAATTAATTACTACCTAGATACACCTACCACTACTAGTTATGTTGGTTTATTTAGCGTATTTTAGATAGTAAGTGTCAAGATTGTTTTATTTGTCAATTTGCTAGTGATCTCTGGTCAGAAAAAAATATATTATTTATTTATTTTTTACCCGCAGATTCGTCCGCGTGGAGTTCGGTATTGTCCCACGGGATCGTACTACTGGGACAAAAAGTATACTATGCGTTAATACAGGATGTAAACTATCTGTGTGCCATAATTCATTCATTCATCCTCATAAACTTTCGCATTTATAATATTATGTAGTTATACGACATTGTTAAGGAGTTCCCTCGTGAGAAGACAACTGGTGAGTTGTCACCGTAGCACCTAAGAACATGCCCCAATCGAACCCAAACCCATAACTGAAAACTGCATCAAAATCGGACTAGTAGTTTTGGAGAAAAATGGAAACATGGATTTCCACAAACAATGTTTGCTGCAGCGCTCCCTGGTGAGTTGTCACCGTAACATCTATCTAAGAAAATGCACCAATCAAACCCGAACCCATAACCGAAAACTGCATCAAAATCGGACTAGCAGTTTTGGAGAAAAATGGAAACATGGATTTCCACAAACAATGTTTGCTGCAGCGCTCCCTGGTGAGTTGTCACCGTAACATCTATCTAAGAAAATGCACCAATCAAACCCGAACCCATAACCGAAAACTGCATCAAAATCGGACTAGTAGTTTTGGAGAAAAATGGAAACATGGATTTCCACAAACAATGTTTGCTGCAGCGCTCCCTGGTGAGTTGTCACCGTAACATCTATCTAAGAAAATGCACCAATCAAACCCGAACCCATAATCGAAAACTGCATCAAAATCGGACTAGTAGTTTTGGAGAAAAATGGAAACATGGATTTCCACAAACAATGTTTGCTGCAGCGCTCCCTGGTGAGTTGTCACCGTAACATCTATCTAAGAAAATGCACCAATCAAACCCGAACCCATAACCGAAAACTGCATCAAAATCGGACTAGCAGTTTTGGAGAAAAATGGTAACATGGATTTGCACAAACAAACAAACAACCTCACACCCCAAATGCTTATACCTACTGTCGTGGGTAAAAACCTGTTGTTTCTATGATCTGTGGTAAAAATTAACTTACAATTAACGAATTTACGAGCCCAATGCTCCGGGTTGCTTCATAGCTGGCAAAGCAGATTTTTTTATTAATAAACTATATTAAAATATTTTGTTAATAAAACTAATATAATTAGGGTTCCGTACCCAAAGGGTAAAAACGGAACCCTATTACTAAGACTTGGCTGTCTGTCCGTCTGTCCGTCTGTCCGTCTGTCTGTCACCAGGCTGTATCTCATGAACCGTGACAGCTAGACAGTTGAAATTTTCACAGATGATGTATTTCTGTTGCCGCTATAACAACAAATACTAAAAACAGAATAAAATTAATATTTAAGGGGGGCTCCCATACAACAAACGTGATTTTTTTGCCGTTTTGTCTAATGTATAGATAATGGTACGGAACCCTTCGTGCGCGAGTCCGACTCGCACTTGGCCGGTTTTTATGTATTCATGAGTCTTGCACTTACTACAATAGTCGCTAATCCGATTAGCAGAGCCAGAGTTGCGCAAGTACGTATATAACACTTCCCTTGAGCTGAAAAACAGTCTAAACAAAAAAATTATAAAACAAACCACCTACTTAATAAAAAGTTAAAAACAAATTAAACAAATTGTCAAGTCAGTATATTATGTATTATTTTATCTCGAAAAACACTTTATTACTTTAATTAAATTGTTTACACTTGGCTTCCGTTTCTTGTCTGACAATATTTATTTAACACATATAAAACATTTCGTCACAATAAGCCAATGTTTTAATAAATAAGAGAATTATTCTTTGTCCATGTGTGTGTGTTGTAAAGATAAAGATAATAGACAGTGTATAATTTATTACATAGATTTTGTAGTAGTAAATGCTCTCGTTTTTTATCGCTAGGGATTTTAGCGCTGGATATTCATACTTTTCATTCTATTCTCAAGGAAATAAAAAGATTTATGGAATATATAATATCGCTTTTTAATCAAAAAGAAGTAGGCAATTTTTTATTGTTTTATAGGCGTACTTCGCTCTCTAAGTAAGCAACGATAACTATAAATTATAAATATTATACGGTTCACTGACATTTATAACGCCCAATATCATTATAAGAAATGGTAATTGAACAACGAGAGGGAGTAAGTTGGCTGTTTCGACGCCTCCGTAGCAACTGGACAGATTGGCAACTGGACAGATTCTCAGCTGGACAGATTAGCAACTGGACAGATTCTCAGCTGGACAGATTAGCAACTGGACAGAACTTGTACAGTCCATGACATAATTAAAGTGAATGAGTTGGGAACGGGAAAAAAAATTAAAACAGGACCCTACGTCCCCAACCTAAGTCTCCGTGTTTCACCCAGGTGGAAAAACTAGGTGAAGCACGGGTCCAGACCCTGCCTAGAGTAGTTAAAATTATCTCAATATTAGTTTTTAAGAAGTAACAAATCGAAGATTTTGTTCAATATTACCTACCTTTAAAACTTATATAACACATTGTAAGGCAGGTCGTGCCTTTGTATTATATGGACTTTCCTTGAATAAACTCTTCTTAAATTTAATACCTACCTATGTGTCATAGTTTATACACAAATTTCTTCATGACTGTACTCTGTCCAGTTGCTAATCTGTTCAGCTGCGAAACTGTCCAGCTGAGAATCTGTCCAGTTGCGAATCTGTCCAGTTGCAACGGAAGGGTTTCGACCACGCGAGCCCAGTGCAGGTTAGTAGATGTCATAAGTATTCGAATTTTGGTTCTAGGAGGTAATTGTGGTTCTAGGCCTCACTCACACGTGTATTTTTTTAAAGTTTTCATGTAATGTGGTTCCTACAAAAAAAAAACATATCTAGGTATTATTACTTTCTTGCTGTCTGACATTTTTGTTCGCAAATCCCATCGAGTGAGTTCCAAAATCATAGAGTGGCATAGTGTTAAAATAGAATTGCAATCTAAATTATAAGCCAAATAGTATTATCTGCATCAAAGGGTCGGTCTAGAATAAAGAGCGTATCATTTGATACAATCTAAATGATATAAAAGGGAACACAAATTATGACAACTTAACTTTGAAAAAGATATGCAAATATAATTAGGGATTATATCATAGTGATGTGATCACTAGATGGGGTTTTAAAGTTAAAGTATATTTTGTTCTAAATAGGCCTTAAAGAGTTCATTTAAGTAATGGCAGGGTTTCAAAACACATTTCTTTATTCTATACTAGCGGACGTCCCGCGGTTTCACCCGCGTAGCTCCCGTTCCCGTTGGAGTACGGGGATAAAATATAGCCTATGTTACTCAGTAAAGACGTGGCTTTCTAATGGTAAAAGAATTTTTGAAATCAGCGCAGTTGTTTTTGAGTTTATTAATTACAAACATACACACACACACACACACAAAAATACAAATCTTTCCTCTTTATAATATTAGTGTAGATGTAGATTTATTTGGCTCAACTAGCTAAGAGACTGGAAAACAAGAAAAGAGGCCTTTGCCTTGCAGTGAGACATATCACATAACATATCATCACGCCTGTAATCCCAAAGGGTTGGGCAGAGGTTAATGTACACCTAAATTTCGCCAGACACGGTTTGATTTCGGTTTTTAGTGTCTTTTGAGACATAGTATCGCTTGTTTACTTACATAGTGAGATACGCAGACTAGTTTCGGTTCAAACAAACTAAATTAATAAAATAAACAAGGATTCGACGTAATGGGAAAGCCACGGGTCACGCTTTGACGTGTTGACACGTCGTGTCCAATTGTATGACAGCCATGGGAGACGGCGATTAGGTTCCACCACCTAAGAATGTATGCTGGCAATGCCAGCCTGGCAACACACAACAACAACAACACTTATAACAACATTTATAAAATAATGTCCACTTGCTGATCAATGAGTAAAAGCGTACGTATAATAAACTAAAAGTGTTTGGAAAATACATTGTCAGATTCAATGATCTGAAGTGTCCGATCGAAAGTCTATTTCCTGCCAGGGCTGCGGGACTGTTCGAAAGAGATACCGTGGCCCCGGAACACAAAGGGCGATGACGGAACATGGATGGGTTTTAGTCAGTAAAAGTCTCATACTCCCTCCTGCTCCGCCCAGAGCGGGAGAAGTCATTTGATGATTTCCCATCCAAAAAAAAAGGTCTATTTCAGGCCGAAGCTGAAGCAAATTAATTGGTGGTCGCAACAACCTTCGGCTGAAGTCCAGCTCAGAAATTCAGTTCAAATTTGGCTAAAAGTAAATGTTAATTTAATTTTTAAATAAAAACAATACGAGGTGATTAAAATTTGCTTGTAACTTGTCGAAAATAATAATGTCGCGTTTTTCGATAAGAGTTCGTCCAATTTCGGTGCTTGTTAGGAACCGTCGGCTTCGGCCAAAACTTCGGCCCATTTTTCCCAGGTTTGGCCGAATATGGTTTATTGTCCGAGGGTGACCGAAGCCGAAGTTTTGGTCGAAAACTAATGATCTGCTTCGCGTAAGATTACAAAAAGGAAAGAGCCTCTACAAAATGACATTCTATCGAGTGTCATCCTGAACTTCGACAGTCAACCATTACGTTGATGGAAAAGTCAAAATCGTAAGAACTGGCAATGGCATGAGCTACCGATACGCTTATTTAGACAACGTTGAAAGTCGTAGTAGTAATAGGGTGGCGTAGCTACCTAGGGGCTAGGCGGGGCAGTGCCCCGGGGCCCTCAAGCTCAGGGGGCCCTCGAATCCTTACCAGAAAACCTTCGAACGAACTGAACTTTCGAAAATTTAATTTTCAGTTAAAACGAAATAAAAAAGAGTTTCTATACTAGGTAAGTATTAATTGTAATTTATGTCATCACTGTTTAATTTTTTTTTTATTCACTGTTTAATTACCTGCCCTGCAGTGTACGAAAAAGAGCTGATGACAAAGTAACTAAGCATTTTTAAAGTATTTGTATATTTTAATATTTTTACTTGATAAAACTTAACTAGATAGTAGTGGGGCCCCATTTTTTTATTTGCACCAGGGCCCTTGGTTACCTAGCTACGCCACTATACGAATCGCTTTGAAAACACATAGCTACTTGTCTAAGCCCTCTGTTGCTGATGTTGCTAATATAATTTCTTCGTCTATTGGATTCTTGAATACTCCAGTACTATAAAAGGATACGTTAGTCTATTATATCCAATTAAACAAAGATGCAGATTCTTCGTACCTGGGAAAACCTAGAATGACTTCCACATTACTGTTTAGGTACAATAGTATTGGGGAATCTCAGAATCTTTGAAAAATTCAATTCGTGCATACTGCCTTGAGCGTAGAAACTAGTGTCATTAACTACCTACGTAAGTAATTGCAAGATTGGTACGTTTATCAGCTTGTCAATATAATGTTTAAGTACGGCACGTATTTTTTCCTGATATTTTCTTATTTTTGATGAATCATGATTATGCTGCGTGTTTTCACTTAAGTACGTTGTCAATACTGAAATAAATTGTGAAATGGACTTTAATAATTATGACATTCTACTTTAATAATTATGACATTCTATCTTACTTATTTAAACGTATCCAAATTCTATATCTATACTTATATTAAAAGTGCGAAAGTTTGCATGGATGACTATTTGTTACTTAATCACGCCACATAACGGCTGAACAGCTGATCTGGATTAGATTTGGCACAGAGGTCGATTATAGTTTGGAATAGCACAAAGGTTAGATTTTTTTCTTACTCTTATACATCAAAATTTCCACGCGAACGAAGTCGGGGGCAATAGTCAGTATGGTAAAATACCAGGACCTCACAGGCTGCTTCCATCCTGGCCTATATTGCAGACAAAACCACGGACAACAGCTAGTCCTAATTATGAAATGGACTGGTGTAAGACATCATAACCTATCTATTAAGTTGTGAAAGAAATCGTGAGTAGAATAAGATGTCAAACTAATCAAGTTTCAACACTTTGAAGGTCGTGATCTAGCAATAGATCACCGACGTTGACGTTTTGGCAATATCATTTATCTATCATTAGCCGGAGCTAATGATAGATAAATGATATTGCCAAAACACACAGCTTTTAACCGGAGTTAAAAGCTGTCATCGCAACAAAAAAATATCACTTTTAAAATAACAGTGTATTGGCATAACCTAGCGTTGGAAGACTTTATGGAGTGGCTAGACCACAGATCATAGAAACAATAGGGTATATGTATGATTTTTTTTTTATTACTCTAAACAAAGCGTATTAACATCAGAAATAGCAAAGTAAAATTATTTTTCTAATATTTTTAAAAAACACTAAGTTATAAGCATTTGAAACTGCTGATTAGACAGAGAGATTCGATATAGCGAATGACGTCATTCGCTACATCGACGTACAAAATCCATACTAAATTCTGTTTATCTAGAAAGAGATAGAAACAAAAGTTTAAATGGTTATAACTTTTGTGTTGATTGGCCGATGTATGTCTTGTTTTTGCTTTTAGTCATTATTTTTATAGATTTTTAACATTCCGTATCGAAATGAAAAAAAGAAAATGTATGCATATTCCCTATTGTTTCTATGATCTGAGGGCTAGACATTACAACTACAACTACATTCTACATATTTACATAACATAACATCGCACCTGTAACATCGCACAGAGGAGCTCGTGGCTAAATAATAACAGCCACTCGGGTCGATCGTTAGGTTAAGCTGTGCTTGCCTAGGTTGGTCTGTGGATGGGTGACCACCCATACATACCGAGTTACCTCCGTGCCTCGGAAAGCACGTTAAGCCGTTGGTCCCGGCTGTCATATGTAGATCTTTGACAGTCGTTAGGTAGTCAGAGGCCCAAAAAGACTGACAACCAGTCTTACCAAGGGGTATCGTATTACCTGGTACTAACTGGGTTGTGGAGGTCAGATAGGCAGTCGCTCCATGTAAAATACTGGTATTCAGCTGCATCCGGTTAGACTGGAAGCCGACCCCAACATAGTTGGGAAAAGGCTAGGCAGATGATGATGAACATCGCACCTGTAATCCCCGAAGAGTTAGGCAGAAGTGTACCTAATAGTACACCCACATTTCGCCAGTTTTGTTTTAAATCCCATGTAATAGCGGGCGAGCATATTGCCTTTAACCGCGCACAGCTCTAGACTCAGTGGCTGCTACCAATGACGTATTATGTATAGACACATCATGAACCAACATCGCAGCGCTTAAAAACGGCGAAAATACTAGAACTACTTATAAGCGTGAAGAAAGAGAAAGAGAATATGACACCGAACGGCGGGATGCCTGTTGCGAGAGGGAGATAAATATACATCTTCAGTCACGTCACAGGATTTATTAAATTATAAACAAACGTAGCGTCGCGCGACAGGTTGGTGCGTAACCACAGAATAACGTAACTAAGCGCGATGTGGCCAATTGGCTTCATTTCATGTTGTCATTTTAGAGTGCGGACAACGTATCTATAGTTAATATATCAGTGGCTGCTACTGAGAAATTCCTAATGAAAAAACCCAATAACACTTTGCCCGACCCGGGAATCGAAAATAGGACCTCATGTTAAGCAGTCGCGCTTGCGACCACTCGGCCAACGAAACATCATCATCAGCCTATTAATGTTCCCACTGCTGGGACACAGGCCTCCTCTCTATGAGAGGGAATGGGCTATAATCCACCACGCGGGCCCAGTGTGGATTGGTAGATGTCACATGTCTTTGAATTTTTGGTTCTAGGACATGCCGGTTTCCTCACTATGTTTTCCTTCACAGTTTTGAGAGCAGTGGTGATGAAAGAAATTACACAAAGTAATGCGCCTGTCTAGATTCGAACCCACGACTTACTGTTCGTAAGTCGGGGCCGCCACCACTGGGACACCGCGCTGCTCCCAACGAAACTGCGGCCAACGAAACAATCACAGAAAAATAGATCTCTCATAAACAAAATGTCCTCTAAAGTAACTATTCAAACAAATCATTAAAAAAAAAAAATTCATAAAATTATATTCGTCACATAATACCGTCAATAAACTTCTTAATTTGCACAGGGACAATAAAAACTATGAGAATAATTATCATCCGACTACTAATTACTGTAATCATCTTAGTACGGGTCTTTCGGTTTATGTAAACACGTCAAATTCCTAATTGGTCGGATTACAAGACCTTGGTCATATGATAAAGAATAGATTATACTTTGAGATGGGGATTTCGTAACTGAATCGTGTAGAGAAACGTCATTGATTCATGTGACTTTCCTGTTTTTGGCTAGTATTTGATAATTTTCGTGATCATCATCATCGGAATCATGCTACATGCTTAGGGAATGCAATGCAATCTCGGTGAGATCAATCTCGAAGCATAAAATGACGAGATCTCGACCGAGATTGACGAGATCGAGTGGCAGTAGTCAGCGACGCATCATGCGGGCTAGAGTCCGTGATTTAAAAAAAAAATGGATCTCTATAAGTGTGTGAAGGATCGAGGGGTACTTTTTGGAATTGGAGATTGAGATAGCTGGACGTGGTCGCGGCAGACCGAGGTAAAAGATGGTGGGACGCCTTGGGTGGCTTTCGCGTTAGTTGGAAGCAGTCTGCAAGGATCGTATAGCTGGCGTCCCGTGATTTCTGCCTACCTCCATGGGTAAAAGGCGTGAGTTTATGTATTATTTATTTAAATATTTAAACTTCATGTAAAAGAGCTTAATGCCACAAGGCATTTTCTACCAGTCAACCTTTGGGTTAAATAGGAAAACATAGTGATAGGGTACAAAATAATGTCTAAAAATCTAACTATATGAACTAACTATACTAACTACCTACCACCCAACCCCAACCAACTTTCCTACCTACCTAACTACTAACTATATGTGTATGATTTGTTAAAAAATAATAATAATCCATTTATTTCAGGTAACAAAGACCCATACATAAATACCTTAACCTAAAAATACATACCTACTAATAACAATTTTTGTTAGTATCTAGGCAACTTAAAACTATTCTAGTAGCACTTCACTTGCACGATGTTTTGTGCGTTCTTGTGGAATTTGTCCGCGGAAGCGACGGAACACCACATCCAGCGGCCAAAAACTTTCTTCCAATACCAGATGGAGCATACACGTTGGGATGTGCACCACAAAGGCATTGAAATTGACGTTGCGGCGCGACTCCAGTAACTGTACTAGCTGCTACTAGCTAGCTGTGTAGCTGTTAAAGTCTGCTGTCCACAGTCTGCGTCCGTACAGGAATCTGGTACTCAGCTGACGATGTTTCGTGATCACCATACCTTACCCATATTTTTTTAACGTACACTGCGTCTTGAGCACTACATAACAAACGGTGGTTAGGAAAAATCTAAATTGCTTTCTGTTAGATCTACTGAAAAACGAATCTTAATCATTCACCTGGCCTCGTTTCTAAAAGCCAAATCTTTAGTAATGCATTGTGATTGGTTAGCGGACTAACAACAATCAATCATTTCGACACGATTGTTCAAGAATGTTGTTAAATTGATTACGTTTTCAGTTACTGATGAACATCTTACATGCCGCTGAAATATTATCAAGAGTTTTCAATTTTTAGATTCATCTCAAATCAATGTGTAGTATAGATACCTAGATGATAAATTCAACATAACGTCAGACAAAATGCAAAGATTTATTTGTAACGTTCAAGAATGCCTTGGCAACACACACAGCCGAAGTATTCTTCTAACACATTATCCAAAATCGATTCTCACAATGGCCACATAAAGTCTGTCCTTGAAAATATATTAAAAAGGAACAAATCCCATGCCTATGTATTTGTAAACGCGAGTAGTTACACACTTTCCAGACACCCTTATCATTCGTGGAATAGATCATGCAAAATGCAAAACGATCCATTGTTCGTCTATCAGTAAGCCCCATGTATGTAACTTAAAACTAAGCACACTGATAAGACAGGTAAGTCGGCATTTCAAAGCTAACAGTGGCAAGACAGACGCCTTAATACCATTATGCTTATTGTAAACAAATAGCGAACTTTATTGAGCGTAGGCGCAGTCGGTACATTTTTGTTCTTTTGTTTTGGCGGTGCTTTTGGTCAGTTGGAATTGGGTCAATTTTGCTGGCTCAATGAGTAATACTAGTCAGTATATTTGGAGTAAGTTATTTTGCAAAGCTCATGGGTGTGATTTTACCACTGACGTATAAATCCTATGGACTTGGCATACCTACAAGAAAAACGTGGACATACCTACATTAAAGAGGGAAAATAAAATGGCGGCTAATAGGGTAGCCCATATCGATATTTCTCTACAATCGATGTTAGATAAAAGATTGTGAGAATGTTTTCACGTTGTCACGGTCCAATATCAACGGGTAAGTATTTTTATCACACTTTTCTTAGCTTCACTTGTTTAGAACTAACAAAATAACTATGTAAGCAAATCTTAAAAGTTATTTTTCACCGACTTCCCGGTTTTTGATTAAGCTAACATTTTGCATGTTTAGTTTGGATGATATTGCTGCCGATTCTCTGGTTCAGTAACTAATCTAAAATTAGAGAATCGACATTTTTTACTAAAAGGGCAGTGTATGTGTTTATGCCTTGCGCTTCATCGTGTTTTTAGTCGACATCGACAATATTAGTTCAATTAAATGTGACAGCTCTAATTTACGTCCGTCTCTTTCCCGTTTTATTAGAGAGAAAAAGATAGCAATAGCCAAACAGCGGGAAAATAAAATGGCGGCCTGGCCGCAAATAGGTATTTCAAAGACGCTAGGAATGAAGGTTTGCTATTATAGTAACTGTCAAAAACACTGTTATCCTTTTTCACTTATGCAAAATTCTAAAAGTTAAAAAGAGATAACAGTATTTTTATGATTTCGGTGTCGATATGCCTCATATTTGTATAACTGTATTTTCTATAGTCAAACATTTCAAGTCCATATGATTTATACGTCAGTGGATTTTACCTGCTGCTTGTACTTTATTAAATGAAATAGGTATTGTAAACATAATATGAACCTATTTGTGATCAATTGTTATTACACTGCTTACTATACCGTGCTACACCGTGGTTGCGCTTACGTCGGTTCTGTTCTTTTTCCCAAAGCCAATGCTGCAACGTTTAATTTTCTTGACTCTATCGATAAAGTATGATGACGTCATTTTCGTTTTATTTGTTTTTTTATACATTTTAATTTAGTCGTAATTAAACAAATTGTTTAAATGCACATTTATGTATGTACACAATGGCAATAAAAATCCATTGAACAAAATTATATTATCTGCGTTACGAAGTATAACAGAACTGTTATAACTATAGGTAATTAGTTGAACTACCTGGAACCAATTAATTGGTTAATATTGCATTCAGTTAGCAATGTCACCGATATTAATCCGTAAAATCAATTAGTGTAACAACACTAAGATAATGGATTATCTCAGTTTGTATTTAAGACAATGGCAATTCGTTAATCCATTAAAGATTGATGATTAAATTATTAGTAGGTGCTAATGCTGGCAGGCGTGAGTCGTATAAAGAAGAAATTATGTTTAATTTATGTTATGGTCAAACTTCGAAGCTCCGGCGGTGCATCTTGGTTTGGCCATCCAAATCTCACGTTTGACAAAAAGTCTTAGTCAAAGTCCAAAACATTTGCATCTTGCGGAACAACATAGCGCAAGAGCGAGTGAAGCGAGCTTACTAGACCGCGCCATCCCCTTTGAACCTAAGCTGTCCGAGTGGGGTGGCCCAAGTCCTGAGCTTATACTTTAGACTTAGTAAAGGCCGCGAGTATCTGCCGGACCCTCTCGGGTCCGGCAGATTCTCGCGGCCTTTACTCAGCGGATTTTGCTTCTCAGCGCAGGAGTGGTTGATTTGGTGATGATTGGGGAATCGGGAGGACGGAAGACCTCTTTTGACTGATACGGTAATGACGATTTGAATAAAAATGTAATTCGTACCAGGCAAATTCATTGCAGAAAGTGTTGTGATACGAATTTTAAAACGAAAGCATTGATAAACTTTGTTACAAAACAAGACATACTTTTTAATGTTTTTAAGTGATATCCTTAATACAACTGTTAAACTTATCTACTGACTATCACTATAGGTATCGCTATCTGTCCATTTAAACATACAACGCGATTGTAATATTGTTCTTAATTGCCATTTCCTTCCCTGAAATACTTAGTGAAAAATTGTAGATCATTATCTTGATTATGAGCCTTTTAACCCAAAGTGACAAATAGGTAAAAACAAGTATTTATATCGATAGACTAGACGTGGTGGAGCCAATCTAAATACTTAAATATTCGGGCAAATATGGTAGAAAACTGGATCAAAAACGGGCCGTTTGGGATTGAAACACTAGGGCCATGGAGTCCGAGTGCCCACCTAGTTTTTCGAGAAATCGCCAAACGGTTGGTCGACTCTTCAAATGACCAGAGGCGGGCCTATTTTTGGCCCAAGAATCAGCATTGCCATCCAACGTGGCAATGCTGCCAGCCTTCTGGGCACTTTTCCTGTTGACAGCGATGTGGACGAATTTTTCGACGCCCTGTAACCCTTTTTGATACTTGTAAATATTTTTATTTCTGTTATAGAGTTAGTATGTAAATAATGTAAATATTACAAAATAAATAGAAGGAATACGGGACATTGATGAGATTGTGTGCAAACCAGTATACACTGGTTTGCCCTGTATATCTATATAGTATATACATACTATATAGATATACAGGGTGTAAAAGACCTCATCACGAAGCCGTCAACCAAGCATTCTGTACCTGAAACTAAGTAACTTTACGCAAAAATTATTACTGGGAAACGACTTTTTTTTTGGGGTGAAAAATCATGTTTTGTGGTAGAACTTAATGTAACGCACTCAAAACATTGTACTGATGAATGGATTAAATAGTAAGCGGGTCGTGGAGGTGATTGGTGAAGTAAAAATCTGTATCTAGAAAAAAACTTGCCAAAAACTTGGAACTTTGACCCCCAATATCTCCGTACAATAACTAAAAGGTTCCCAGGTATGGTGTAGAACAAAAAAATGATCGCAATGACGAGGAGAATAAGTGCCTTTCGGCTTCGTTAAGAGGTGTTTTAAAACCTCTATAGGTAATTTTCATTTGAATTTGGTACATATTAACTTTGTTTTTGTTTACAGTAGAAGAAATTTACTCACAATAATTAAAAGAAAATCTTAATCACTTTATTTACAACAACAACAGCAAAATCAATCAAATCATTTATTTCAAGTAGGCCAGTTGCAGGCACTTTTGAACTGTCGAAACAAAGATGAAATTTAAATGTAGCTACAGTCCCAGTCACAAGACATAAAAACTGTGAAAGTACTGTAGTTGCCCATTCCCTAGCGTAGATCTCTATGGAGAAGAACGGGCAAGAAATTCCATGGACAATCTTTTAAATCAAAAAATTGTTACAAAATCTTGGTTACATCATTCGTGTTGAGATATTATGTGAGAACAATGTAGCAAGATGTGCACGTTAAAAGTGTCCATAGTAAAAACAAAATTACGAATTCAAAAATAAATATTAAAATAAGCCACGGCAACTAAGAGATGACCAGTCACAACTGACAGCAACTGACAACTTGAAAAGTAAGGAAAACACATCGAAAATAGTTAAAAAACACATGTGAATATTACTCAACTGGATATTACTGCATAAGTACATAATCAGAAATCGGAACAGTAGTTATCTGTATAATTTCCTTCCATCGTTGATCAAACATAGGTATTTTAATATCGATTAGATTCATATCTCTAGTCATTCGATGTTGTATCGATCTAAAGAGCTCCGATCTAGTGTTGCGTTAGTATTATAATTTGATAAGAGCTAATCAAACTATGGAGTATCAACAGAAATGACGCTTCAGAAAAGGAAGACTGAGGTAGATAATGCATGATGACAGAAATTCGTAGAGATAAACATATTTGAAAAATCTGTAGCCGTCAATCTATAGGAGTATGTTATAATAGGAATACTTACCTACTGAAACATTTCAAAGATAGTAGAAGATGCGATAACTTTGGCTTAGCATTGAAAACACAATTCCTAGAATCAATATCGTATGTAGATGGATTTAATGTATATGGCAGTCGCCTCACGCCGGAATTACCCATTGCTTAGTATAGGCCTCGCCTTTCTTCTGCCATGCTTCCAGGTTTTGGACTTCCCTCATCCAGTTGTTTTCAATCGAACGTTATTCAGCCACTGTTAGACCTATGTCCAACAGTGGCTGAATAACTTTCGACTCGAAGGTCTATACCTTCCCCAAGTGTCGCCGCATCAACCAGTCTTGTGTCCCCTGCATTCAGCAGATTTCCACGACCTTCACCAAGTCCACCTAGTAGGAGCAGTATTCATGCTGCGTATCCCAGGAAACGAAAGAGAATCTCTTTATGAGTTTTCGCCTCCATCAGTCATTCGTTCTGCGAACAAGGATGAAGTAAATAACGACACAGAAAAACAGACTATACCTAATGAAGCAAACACGACCCGGAAAGTGACAGATCCCGAATGACACCCCCGAAAGACCCCTAAAGTGACAGTATAAGTTAAATGAAGCAGACCTTGCATGAAGCCTTGCTATACGAGAAATTTTATAATTAAAATTGCATCGTGTCATCGCACCAAAACGGCCTCGTTACAATTTTAAATACCGATTGATACTTCGATAAATATGTACAAAAACGGTCTGATTTCTCGAACACATAAAGAAGTAACTAAAAGCCGCTAACCCCAGCTTAGTCCATTATCTAGCGGCAAACTTCAAAGGTTTGGCAATAATCTATATTATTATCCATTCGGCCGGCTACTGTGGCACGTCGGTTCTTCAGAAGTGTCATTATCATAGGCGGCGCGCTTTGATCTGATATCAGCGTCACACATATATTTGCCACTACGCAGATATTGTTTTGTGAAGGAGGTACTATGATAGTGTAGGTAATTTCCAGAAGGATGTGAATGGCGTAGGGAAAGTGGGTGATAAGATTAATTTGGTAAGAGTTGAGGGGCTGATATTGTTTGGCCTGAATGAAAATTGTATTTTCGTTTCTGCTTGTTGACTGTGCGTATTTAATAGGGTTGACCGGCAATCTGACCAATAAGATCAAGCCATTTGGAAATATAAAATGACATACTACAAATGTCACTTACGGGATTTTTTCCGATCTTCCGTGATTATGGTTTATTTTTGAGCTCCCGATATTTCGACGCGCTGTTGCAAGCGCCATGATCGAGGGTTTCAACAGCCTGCAACAGCGTCGAAATATCGGGAGCTCAAAAATAAATCATAATCACGGAAGATATCCCGTAAGTGACATTTGTAGTATAGTTATGAACCATGAAAGCTTAAAACAGTGTTTATAAATTGACATAACCAGATTTTCTACCAATGACGATGCTTGGAACAAACTATGCTAGCGCCGTCCATTAGTTTCACAATTGCTATCCCCATTCGGAAGCGGCCATCTTTTTTAATTCGAACTTGGAATCTTAACAACGGGGGGAAATCGAAGGAAGATAATTATAGGATAACTGATCAACACAGCAAAAATTCAAGGCTGATTTAACCAATGACATCCCTTATGACGGTTTAATAGATTGTGGGCGAGAATCGAAATCAGAAATGTTCATTTGAAGTGACGTATGGCCTTTAGTATACTCAAGCAGTATACAAGACGATGATGACAGGAACGAAAGCGATTGAGACGCTTATGCCTTAGGTAATAAGGTTGAAAAGTGGTCGACCGTCAGGGAACTCGGTAGTGCCTAGGTACTTACAAGTTTTAACATTGCGATTCACCTTCATGAAAACGTGCTCTCGCAAAAGCGTGGTAGACCACGAAGTAAGGGTGAAAATAATGTTAATTTTTGCAGCAGACCAACTCCAATTGAGCATTAATTTCTCCTTGATCCAATTACAATCAGTGACGGCATGATACCTCATGCTCATATCAATGATTCACAATATCGTAATTCTACGATAAAAAAATTCTAACGACAGATATTTTTCGAATAGAAACTGATGATTGTTTTGATTTTGTTCATTTTTATCGATCTATTTTCTCGCATTATAATATAGTAGTTGAAATGTAGTGTTAAAATAGCAGCCGTGTGACATGTCTATTATGACAGTTTTATCGAAACGTCTATCAACGATATCGAGAGGTGGTCCAAGTTGTGAAGGGAGCCAGAGAGCGTTTTTAGAGCTTTTAAAGCTATGTAATCTGCATCAATCAATCTGCATAGTCCTCATGTGAATTGAGCAAGATTATGACATGTCTGGACTTCAAAAGAGACTATGGCCTCTGAGTTTGTTTCGGCTGTTTCTTCTCAGAGTAGTCAGGTACGAAACATCGGACCCATCTAGTTTTAAAAAAAATGACGTGTAAAAGTGTTTGTAAAAACCTACTTGCAAAATAAACATCATTTATCATAATCAACGCGTTTGGTTGCCTTCTGGAGAAATAATGGCATAAACAGTAGATGGCAACGAGCAGAGCCTTGCGAATAAACTTGCCAAACTGATAAATCTGGATTATGTAACTGATTAAAAGTTTTAGTTAAAAGTTTGTTCCCTCACCAACGTAATATTCGAATCTGTAACATTACAGATTGCGCACTGTAATGCTCGATACTAATCCCTCACTGATGTAATGCTCGACTCTGTAACGAAGGACCTCTGAAGAAGCACCTTTAAGCTAGAAGTAGTTCTAGCTTAAAGTCTCGTCGGCGCAATTTTCAAACTTCCGCTAATATATACATATTAGCGGAAGTTTGAAAGTTGCGCCGACCTCAAGTAACAATGGCAGGAAGATGATGATTTGAACTCGCTTCAGCTTGTAACTTGCACCACACCGGCTCATAGCAGCGGTTAATGTGTCAGCACTGTAACATAATGGAACCTCGGCTGTAATCAGCGTATTAAAGTCAGGAGTGCTTTTCAGTATGCTATCAGTTGCTGTAAAGGTGTTTGCAGGTTTATTTCATATTTTTGCATAAATCATGCAAATTATTTAAGGTTTGAAAGAATATTTTGTCTATTACAATAATAGTCGCCTTGTGTTTATTTAAGTTGGTTGTGGCCGTGATCCAAAGAAATCTTGCATTTAGCAAATAAGCAACTTGCAAGCAAGAAGAAGCATTTTGGTAGTTTTAAAAAAGATTTTAGGAAGGATTTTAGTTAACTGTAGAAATCAGATGATGTTTTCATTGCAAAGAATTCAGTTGATGTCAATTCTGCTGACGTACTTAATTTTTTTTTTTTTAATCTGTGAAATTAGATTTGACGAAACTTTGTTTTAAATCTAAGTTCTACATTGCTTAGTTTACAGTTTCTTTTTAATTACTTGGTAACTTAGACCAGCTGAATAGATAGTATTTTCGATCAGTACCAAAAGATAGAAATCTTGCTCCTTTTTATCATAAATCAGGAAATGTGTAAACTTCCTAACACTTTTGAAGTTAACCGCTCACTACCGAAGTGGGCACTCGGTACCTAATGTGTCAATTATAATTGGCGTTATCATGGCTAATGCATTTCATGATGTTTTAACGATGGATTAGCTTGTTTCAGAGATTATGCCGTGACTCAGCTGTTATGAAACGGCGAGCTTTTTAGCTGTGATAGAAAAATTACTGTAACTTTTATAATACTTTATAATTGAGATACCCAATGGATACTCAGGTTCCTCGTCAGTCCTGATGTTTTCAATTAACTGCCTCAGTCATTAAAGTGGTTTCATTTTAAGTTTTAAAAGACGTTGTTTGGTGTCGTCTAAATGATATCGTTGGGTAAAGTTCAGAAACGGGAGATCCGAATTCCTTACTGCAAAATTTGGTAGTCGAACACTTTCCAGTTTCTAGTTACTGACTACTTACTGATTTTGTGATGTTAATTTTCTGAAATACCTCGTCTTTCAGCTTGCATCGAGTCTGCCCATCCCTGACACCTTTTAAGGTTGTCGATTCACCTAGCTGGAAGTTGTCCCACACCGTGCTTGCTGATACTCGGTCTTCCCTCCAGGACTTGTTTTTCTTCTCATTTAAGCTTGTGTACCTAATTGCGCAGATTGAGAAAGGCATACCTTTGTTCCCACTAGTACCACCGAACTGTACTACCGGTGGTAATAGCAGGTAATCTTGTTCTCATTGTACCACTATTTACTTAGTGGAAGCTCCAGCAGTGGTCTGCAAGAAGCTGAGTTGATAAATTGCCTGGAAAAAGTAATTGTTACATTATGATTATTTCAATAATTAATTTATTACGAGTGGACACAATTACAAAGGTAAGTGCATCGGCAATACTCAAAGAAACATAAATAAAGATCCCTATAAACATAAATTCTCAACACTTCATTGGCTTAATCGTGAATCATGAATGGGTCACTTAAACAGCCCACTTGTATACAACACTGGGCATTGTTTTCAGGAGCTACTTACTATAACTTCGTGTCAGATTTCAAAACACAGGGTCGCGCCTTTCGCTTAGTCGGGACAGATCGTGTTTCGTCGGCCAAACCTTACAGTTGATAAAGTCAGGAGTTTTTCAAGTACACAACAACACAACACAAACAATGCCTAACACACTTCAACGTAAACACAGCAGTGAGGAGGAGCTCGGCTGAATAATAACAGCCACTCTGGTCAATGTTCAGGTTAAGCCGCTCTTGCCTAGGTTGGACTGTGGATGCCTCGGAAAGCACTTTAAGGCGACTACAGGAGCTTAATATCTCTTATAGGTAATTAACTCTATTTGTAGTGGTTCAAACTTCGTTTGAAATCCTGTAAGAATAAAGTTATAATCAGCTTACACTACAAAGTGGTTGTTACGTCAGTCACTGCAGGCCGAATAGTGCGAAATGAGTGGTTTTTTTTGCGATTTGCAAAAAATCTATTGATTGGACTAAAAAAATAAAACACTATTATGCTATAATGTTGCTTGAAGAATTATTTGCCAAAAATTCAAAATGATCGCATGTATTTTAGTATATGCCTTTTAGTCTTTCTTTTTTAGTCGTTTTTTTTTCGAGTAAAATAAGTTGTATTATGTTTTCAAAACACTACCATACTAGCATATATCCTGAAGAATATCATATATTTTTCTGGTTATGTTCATTGCAGTGGATCATAATTATGCTTTTTTGCATTATAAAACTCGCGTTTAGCTCCTGAAGTCCCCTTAAACCGGCTGTCATTTGTAGATCTTTGACAGTCGTTACATGTAATGTTATGATTGTAATGTTAGCATACTTAGCTCTTGCTGAGCTGAGTACTTATGATAAGCCTGTTTGGAGACTCTTTTGCTTTCCTTGTACTATATTGCTGCCTCACAGCAGCGTTTCAGTGTATTTTAAAGGATGTAAGTATGAGAAATTTCAGCTTTCACTCTAGGAATAGGACACACACCTGAAGACCTACGACTGATATTATCTTCTAGGAAGCAACATTTATATGTCGTAGGTCTAAAACCTTATACCCTGTAGCTAACAGTCTTACTACAAAAAACTAAATAAACCTTGGTTTAAACCTGGACTATCAAGTCCAGGCTTATCTGCAAAACCATGGTCTAAATATGTTCGTATTACAAAACTTAATAAAACCGTGGTCTTCTTAGTACCGTAATTTGAACCATTGTCTAAATATCAACCACAGATTAATAAAAATATCGTTCGTTCATCATGATGTTATTCTATTGCAAGTTTGCAACGTTCCGTTTGCCCAGAAAAGAAAACGTTTTGATAATACACGCTAATGATTAGATGATGTTTAGGAATGTTTAAAATATTGAGACCTGGTTATTTTGCATGGATACAAACATTATTTAGTTATTTCGTCCTTGGTAGTTTTGTCATTACTTAATTGTCGTATTAATTTCTAAACGTACATCTAAGTACGTAAGTATATCGAAACGTAAAATTTTTACGCGTTATATGAAACCATAACATTAAACAAAACCATAGCAATTTGAACAAAGTTTATTTAGCTTTGGAATGTATGTCTATAGTAGAACAATTATTGCCTCTTTGCTTACCTTCTTTAGTAATTTAATAATTTAATGTGATACAAAAAAAAAACGATCTGAGAATTGGAGTGCCGAGGAAAAGTAAGTAAACATAAATTACATAGATGAACTTGAAATCCGTCTATCATTTATTGATTTTAAGATAAAACAATACAACACAACAACAACAACAACAAGACCATCGTTAAACTAGGGGTCGCCGAGGTTTAGCGTTAGACCATGATTTAGTCTATGGTTTATCGCAAAACCACGATTTGTAATACCATTTTTGTGTAACCGTGTTGTAGGAGTTTAAACCAGGTTTTTTTAGCTAAACCGCTTTTTGTAATAACACTGATATTTTTAAATCGTATTCAGTAAGAATGGGAATTGACTCAGCCTAAAACAAAATGTATTCAAGTTATTGACGAAAGATTTTTCCTCATTCATTTTTTAATGTCCAACAACACTATCATGTCGCACAGTTTACCTACATCTCGGGGTTTGGAAATTTCATTCATAAAGACAAGTCAAAAGTCTTTTTGTAATAAGACTGATATGTTTAAATTGTATTCAGTAAGAATGGGAATTGACTCAGCCTAAAACAAAATGTATTCAAGTTATTGACGAAAGATTTTTCCTCATTCATTTTTGAACGTCCAACAACACTATCATGTCACACAGTTTACCTACATCTCGGGGTTTGGAAATTTCATTCATAAAGACAAGTCAAAAGTAAATATTTGGTTACGATGTTGAGTAAAAACATGCACCTCTCTCTTCAAAATTAAACTTTAGCCCACCAAAGTTAAGGTTGATATTATGTTAGGTGTAGTGTATCGTAAATACATCCAAAACACACAGAATGTAGCACGGCCTGACGCCACTTAAGGCCACCCAAGGAGAAGTTTTTGCACGCATCGGATTAGCTTACAGTTTATTTTGAAGCGAAGATTTGTGAAAATAATCACACTTTTTACAACTACCAGAGGTCTGTCTGTCAATAGTATGGTACTGACATGTCCACTGCATTTTAGGGATGGAATACTGGGAAATTGTTTGTAAATGAATATTTTCTGTCTTATTAATATGCTAGTTTCCACCATCAATAAATTGCAAATCTATTTAGTCCGTCAGATAAAGTATTGGAAAATAATGAACACGTATTTTTTGTTTTTGTGTATCAATGAATATTAACAAAGATAAAACACATCAAAACTCGAGAGTGGAGGCTCGTGATCGTGACGTCACAACGCACTAAAAATTATAGCACGGTGGCGGCGGCGGCGGCGGCGCGGCGGCGGGCGGGCGTGACGTATTGAGAATTTTAAAAGCGTCGTATCTTCGTCAATTTTGGTTTACGTAACAAAAGAAAAAATACGTGTCAAATATTTTTCGATAATCTAACTGACGGACTAAGTAGATTTTTTCAGGACAGAAACCTATTCAACGTCCGGCGCCATCATTATGATGTGCAATAAAGTTATTCCTAAAGGAAGAACTTTGCTGAAGCAGTATAAAAAAAAACCGGCCAAGTGCGAGTCGGACTCGCGCACGAAGGGTTCCGTACAAAGGTAAATTGCGGTTTACGATTTATGACGTATTAAAAAATAATATATGTAAACGAAGTTAAAAAAAAATGCTTGCAAATACGAATATACTACAAACTTAGTCCAAAAATTATTTTGTACAATTTTTGTCTTTTTTGTACAAAAACTGTTGTTTCCATCAAGTTCAAAATGATTTTCCTAGAAAGTCCTTATAAAGTTCTACTTTTCAGATTTTTTTCATATTTTCTAAACTTATGGTTCAAAAGTTAGAGGGGGGGACACATTGTTTTTTACTTTTGGAGCGATTATTTCCGAAATTATTGACATTATCAAAAAATGATTTTAGGAAACCCCTATTTATTTTTAAATACCTTTCCAACAATATATCACACGTTAGGGTTGAAATTAAAAAAAAAATCACTTCCCACTTTACATATAGGGGGGCTACCCTAATAAAACATTTTTTTCCAATTTTTATTTTACCACTTTGTCGGCGTGATTGATATACATATTGGTACCAAATTTCAGCTTTCTAGTGCTAACGGTAACAGAGATTAAGCGAGCACGGACGGACAGACATGGCGAAACTATAAGGGTTCCTAGTTAACTACGGAACTCTAAAAATGATGTACAAACGCCAGCACATCAGTCAAAATCTATTAAAGAAATTTCTTTAATAGATTTTTCAACTAGGTATATCGCTGAAACATTTAAGTTCGAAGTTGATTGGGAAAATTATTTGATAGTTTCGAGTAGCTTGCTGAGAGTTTGTACCTTCCTAATTTCTATACACAAATCGTAAGAAGAAAACGTAATTTTACAACACAAAAGCGTTCCATCTTTTGCTATAAAATTTTGTTTTTTTCTACCTAGGCTTGCATTACTGCAGGCTACATAGGTTGATAAGATACGAAGGAAAGTGGTAAAAAGTGAACTTTTGGGACAATAAATTATTTTCATAACATAGGTACAGAGATTTCCTCACTAACTTTGTTCCGCTACAGAAAATATTAATTAAAAACATCGACCTTCAGAACTCCTGCTTTCAAATTGTGTGCATTTGTCAAGTACCCCAAAGCAAGCCAACATTCACGTCAACACAAAGGCACTTCCACACCACTAGATTAAGAACTGTAACGACACTCGATATCAATGCTTTTGCCACTTCAAAAACGCAATTTCTGCTAAGCATTAACGCTCATAATGTGACGCAATTTCACGCCATTTTGACTTCTATTGTTATAAAACGCTACTCGGTTACATAGACCACACAACGTATGATTTTTTTTACTATCACCTATTTGCACTCCTACAATATTCAGCCTTATTTTGAGAGCGGTATGACATAATTTTCAAAAAAAAAAAAAAGTTGTGGTCTTTTATACCACGCATTGCGCATTTGACGGTTTCGATTTCATTTGACAATCGAATGTCAATTGGAACGTATTTTTGTATGAATGTGTGGTTATTTGAAGTGTCATCAAATTGTTTGTCGTATCGTAAATTGATCTGACGATCGATGGATGCTATTGAATATTATTTTTTTGACGTTTTTGAATGTCGATACGTACTTAGAGCAGTTGGGTGTAGTAGATGGATAAGTAGGCCTATTTAAGTCCTTATGAATAACTTTTAAAATGTATGTTACGTTTTGTTATTTTTTAATGAAAAACGAAGTGAGTGAACTGAAATATAATTATGTGATGCTTATCTGGTAAGAGATTTCTAAAGGTAGAGTAGTCTATGTAAGAACAAATTGCAGGATAATATCCTCGAAGCCCCTTAGAGGACAATTAACAAAAACAATCTAAAACATACATAGGCAATACACTCAGGCAAAAACTAAATAACCGGCCAAGTGCGAGTCGGACTCGCGCACGAAGGGTTCCGTACCATTATCTATACATTAGACAAAACGGCAAAAAAATCACGTTTGTTGTATGGGAGCCCCCCTTAAATATTAATTTTATTCTGTTTTTAGTATTTGTTGTTATAGCGGCAACAGAAATACATCATCTGTGAAAATGTCAACTGTCTAGCTGTCACGGTTCATGAGATACAGCCTGGTGACAGACAGACGGACAGACGGTCAGACGGTCAGACGGACAGACAGCGAAGTCTTAGTAATAGGGTTCCGTTTTAACCCTTTGGGTACGGAACCCTAAAAACGATGAACAGTCAGCCACTAAGGAATAATAAGAAAATTCTCTATAAATAATGGTAGATGCTGGTATGAGTCCGCGTAACACTGGTCAGATAATAATTTTTATTCAAACTAATAAACTTGTTGGTCAGTTCGTTTGGTCCCATTCCTGCTCAAAATTAAGATCACACATAAAATTGTATTAACATTACTTAATGCCCCGACAAAATTATAATTAATATAAAAATAAATCCGATACATCAAGCTAAAATCACGATGTCCGTAGCAATTTTGAGCTCCATTCAAACGACAATACATTGAAAGTGACAATTGCTTTCGGTACGTGTCAAATAAATGTCCTGCAGTCACCAATTACCAAGACCTCTTGCTGTTTTTATCTAGATTTGCCATTCGATTTTCAACCTTATGCTAGATTGGATTACAGATGTGGGTTTTGCTTTTGGGGAGGAAGTGTGATTTTGGTAGGATCAAAGTTACAATGTTTGTGTATTGAGGACCCCTGTTTGAACAACAAATTAGTTCCATTATACGCTTATGAGTAGGGAAGTAATGATCTTCAGGGGGTGACAGAAAAAGTATGTACAAGGTCCTTTTAGTAGACCGTATCTTTCATGTTCGTTGATGCTTTGAAAAGGACATAATTATTACACGCTGAGAACTAGGGTTTTCCTCTTGGCAATTTGGCTCCAAAAATTTGTATATTTGCCCAGTTTTGTAAAATTTGGTCAAAGATAAGACGACGCTTAAATGACTTCATGTTTACATAGGATTAGGGACCACCAAACGAAAAGTGCACAAGTAATAAAATCCAAAATCCGAGTCATTAAGAAATTTTGCATAACACGAACAAAAACTGGCGCATGTAGCCAGAAAAAATACAAAGAAGCATGCAAGCCGGCTTCTTTCAACTATTTCAAAAGTTAAGTAAGAATGAAGAACAAAGGTGCCTCATAAAGTTCATTTTTTCCCTACAATAAAGCAATTCGTCCTACTGTTGGATAGCATTGTAAACTTCCGAATTGTAAACAAATGTTACTAATAACAATTAGCGGCAATGCACCAAAGACAAAATTTTAGAAAATATTTAACTTTGCACCAAGTTTTTGCAAAAAAAGGCTAAAAATTGCATAAAACTTTTTTATTACAAGGACGCGAACCTCGGTAGTGTAGTTTCGCTAGGTGAAATTTTTATTGCGCAAAATGTAAGCTGAGAGAAATTGTGATAAAAACAGCACCAAAATTGGTAATAAAGAAACCGTTATAGTTTTAAAAGCTGTGCATTTCTTTAACGGGAGAAATGTGTTACAGATTTTTTTGTTTTAGAAAGTAGTTAACTAAACGGTAACTACTTAATGAGAGTACGCGAAACTGTCTGTAGGTAGCAAAAATATTCAAGCAAACGGCAAATGTACTTGTTGTTAGAGGTGGAACTGATTTGAGCTTTTATTTTTGCTCAAAATAATTAGATATCAATCAATGGGTCAGTAACTTTACCTCCTTATTTGAAATGTTAACACAATTGAAATGAAAAAAAAAATACAGAATATTTCAAATCTGTGTTTATAACGTTACATTTAAATCGACATCCAGTAGTCAGTAAACACAATATCTACACTAATAATATTATAAAGAGCAAGGATTTGTATTTTTGTTTGTGTGTGTGTATGTTTGTCTATACTATCTATACTAATATTATAAAGAGGAAAACTTTGTTTGTTTGTTTGTTTGTTTGTAATGAATAGGCTCAAAAACTACTGGACCGATTTAAAAAAATTTTTCACCATTCGAAAGCTACATTATCCACGAGTAACATAGGCTATATTTTATCCCCGTATTCCCACGGGAACGGGAACTACGTGGGTGAAACCGCGGGACGTCCGCTAGTAATGAATAAACTCAAAAATTTCTGCGCCGATTTCAAAAATTCTTACAGCAATGGATAGCTATATTATCAGCGAGTAACATAGGCCATATTTTATCCCCGTACTCTTACGGGAACGGGAACTACGTCTGCTAGTACCTAAATAAAATTCAACCAAGCTCTTGCATATATTTGATTATAATTATTAATAATTCAGAGTTTAATTTATTAAATAAAAAAACAGACTTCATATTTTATAAAAAGATTTGTCGTGCAGTTTTTTCAAATACGTATGTTTGTAGGAAAATAATAGCTACAAAAAGTATGCAATTAATAATTAATTTTAACAGTTCAATAATTAGATACCTATCTTTTATGTTTAATATAGGCAAAGGCATGGTATTATTATATTACCATGGCTCAATTCTACGAAGCAAATTATGATAGAAGAACGCTTCTAAAAACAGAAGTATAGCTGTATACAATGTACATTGTATACTATACTTCTGTTTTTGGAAGCGTACAAACCATAGTATAACTGTCAGTAACTAGACAAGTCTAAAAAGCCAAAGCTTCACACGTAGGTACTGCACAACAAGGCCAATAAGGGCAAAGGACACAAACCTATCAAAGATATTTCCGCACCAGAATAGTGCAAAAATTATGCATAATCACTTAATCAGCTTATAGTGTTCCCACCGCTGACGCAGAATCACAGAAGCCTCCTCTCTGAGATGGAATGGGCTTTAATCTACCACGCGAGTTGCGTGCGGGTTGGATGTCACATGTCTTTGAACTTTTGGTTCTGGGAAATGTCGCTTCCCTCACGATGTTTTCCTTCACCGTTTTGAGAGCAGTAGTGATGAAATTATACAAAAAAATAGTGCAATAAAATGAAATTTCGGCAGCACCATTGTTGTAACAGTTACAATCATTTTACAATTTCTTTAACTTCCTCAGTTTGGATCCTTTCGGTACAGTTAGTTATTACATGACGGACTTACGGTAAAGGTCGTAGTTTTATTGCCTAACTGTTTGAATACTTTTATAACCAGGCTCTTTCCGTTAGTCCAATTATGATTATTTGAAGATGCCGGCAATGTTACCGTTTATGTGTTTACTGAACTAACTTGAGTGGGTGCTGAGAAATGTTTCGGTGTGTTCATCTTTCTTTTTTGGAATATACAGGTTGTTAGGAATATTAGGACTCAAACTTTTACTAAGGTTTCACAACTCTGATTAGAGATTCTGGGCCCGGCAGTGTCGACAGAGATAACGAGAAAATCGCTAACTTTCGATTGCTAGTTACTAACGAATAAATTCGATTGCAATAACGATGTTTGAGAGAAACGTATCTTGGATGTAGAGACTTGCGTTACTCGCAAGCATAATTATTGCAACCAAATTTATTCGTTAGTAATTAGCAATCAAAACTTAGAGATTTTTTCGTTATCCGGCCCTGGTGACTTTAGCATCATTTACTTTATTTCTCAATGTTCCTTAGTCCTTACAAACCTTTGATTTTGAATGTTTTAATTTAATCATCATCAGCCTATTAGTTTTCCCACTGCTGGGACACTGCTGATCTCTGTGAGAGGGAATGGGCTATAATCCACCACGCGGGCCCAGTGCGGATTGGTAGATGTCACATGTCTTCGAATTAATCATTATTTATATTAATTAATTAATTAAATATATTTTTAATTAATTAAATTATTAATTAATATTATTATTTCCTTTATTCATTACATTACATATCTTTTACATTTTTAAATATTTTTATACAAAATACTATAAAAAAACATTTAAAAATATAAAAAATAGTAGCCCACCAGCGCTGGGAACAGGGTCCGAGCTGCCGGTGGTCAGGGCTCTTGAGAATTATTATATTATTATTCCCTTTATTCAGTACATTACATGTCTTTTACATTTTTAAATATTTCTATGCAAAATACTATAAAAAAAACATATAAAAATATAAAAAACAGTAGCCCACCAGCGCTGGGAACAGGGTCCGAGCTGCCGGTGGTCAGGGCTCTTGAGAGAGTAACCTCCTAACAATACGTGCCGTGTCCAGAAGTACTGCTTTCTGAATCAAGCCCTTGATCCAGCTGCCAAGCGAGAGCCTCCTAAGATGTTGGTCGAGGCTCTTGGCTATTAAGCCATTGGCCGACACGACTATCGGCACAATGACTGCTGTACCCACGTCCCACAAACATGTCGACAACCTCGCGAGCCAGATCTAGATATTATATTACATTTTTAAATATTTCTATACAAAATACTATAAAAAAACATTTAAAAATATAAAAAATAGTAGCCCACCAGCGCTGGGAACAGGGTCCGAGCTGCCGGTGGTCAGGGCTCTTGAGAATTATTATATTATTATTAAATTTATTATTATTAAATTAATATTATTAATTAATTTAATGTTAGGACCTAATTCCACAGAGTAAAATCTTCATTCAGGAAAATTGATGCCCTGTGATTACTTCAAAATTAATTTCGAACTTCCACATAATTGCTTCCGTTTTTGTAATCGCCAAATTGAAAATTGTATGACACTTAATCATTGATAAAGATGTTGTAAAAGTTAAAAATGGATTAGATTGACCAAAAGCTACAGATTGCATTCTGTCATACAATCCTGTTGAAAATCGTTCTAGAAATACACTCTGAAAATAACTTTACTGTCACATGGCTTTCGAAAGGGCGTTAGTTTTGAACTACAATAATTATTGAAATCTAGAAATATTTTAGCCTGTGACTCCGTCCGTGAATTACATACCTATATTCGTGGGAATTTGAGGATCCCGACGGAAGAAGACCTCGTGGCTAAATAATAACAGCCGCTCGAGTCGATCTTTGGGTTAAGCCGTGCTTGCCTAGATTGGTCTGTGGATGGGTGACCACCCATTACATACCGGGTTTCCTACGTGCCTCGGAAAGCACGCTAAGCCGTTGGTCCCGGCTGTCATTTGCAGATCTTTGATAGTCGTTACAGGTAGTCAGTGACCCAAAAAGTCTGCAACCAGTCTTACCTAGGGATATTGTATTACCCAGTACCTACTAACTGGATTGTGGAGGTCAGATAGGCAGTCGCTCCATGTAAAATACAGGTATTCAGCTAGATCCGGTTAGACTGGAAGCCGACCCCAACATAGTAGAGAAAAGGCTAGGCAGATGATGATTCGTGGGAATATCGAAAACGTGGCCTTATTCCTTGTCTTCATCACAAATAAAACCTCTGTACAGAATAACAACTTTCTTCTAGCCGTTGATGAATCAGCCAGTGACAGACGAAAATTTTCTTGAACATCAAATATTTATGTCAATAATAACTTAAATTTAAGCACTGTTTGCTTTGCTTTTCCTGACATACAGGTACCTACACTTAGTTCGGGAGTCAGACGCTTCAAATAAGTTTGTGTAACCAACTAGTTACATAAACTTGTTTGAAGCGTCAAAATTCTTTATTGATTTAATTATGTCAATAAATAATTTGAATTTGAACACAGTTTTGTTTAGACTTTAATTTAATTCTTAATGGAGACTGTATTTAAAATCATGGCAAAATAACTAGTTAGGTATCAATTTAATAAAAACATCTTAGTTACTAAAATATTTATTTGCATACTTAGTAACATAGTGTGTTTGGAAAAGAAATGCTTCATATACGAATAAAAATAATTTTACCTCGGAACGTTAATGTTTTGGGTCTAAAGATTGCAAAAAACAACCATTTTGAAGCGAATACAATAAACAAGTTCAGTCGTTTTTTGCATTTCTCTTGTCCATTGAAAAGTAATTGCCCAATTTGCCATTAATATCATTTAAGCAAACAACGTTTCCAAAAAACTGCAAAACAAAAATCTAACAGTTAAAACCCTTTACAACTCTTTCGCCAAATAACCATTTGCTAAAAACCTCAATAAAGACATTAAAAAATAAACGCCAAAAATACAGTTATTTGAAAAAACCAATAAAACCGTTTTCAAAATATATTTTACAGCCAAAGGGTTCGCTAAAATCTCGCAAACATTAAAACATGCAATAAAATGGAAAATCGCGTTACCCGTTCGCAATTTCGGCGAAATAAACGTTTACAAGGTTATGTGCAAAACTCCCTGAAATTACGAAAAACTATTATAATTCAAAGTACAACACCATAAGGTTCATTATCCCAAAAACGCCGTCCACTTGTTCCCTAGTAAACAGTTAAACACGTGAATAATATTTTACCCTTTTCGTTACCGTAACTAAGTCCGTTTTGTTTAGACGGTTATATTATTGAATAACAGTTAAAGGGGACCGCTATGCGTCAAAGGAAGAGTTGCATTTATTTGGGACGTTACAAACGCCATTGTCTCCTTTGACTTTTGTCGCTTGCGCGAAACAGTGAGACGCCATAAATTCTGTTTTATTGTAAATGAAAGAGTTGTCCTTTGTCTCAGAAAGGGTAATTAGGATGTAAAAGTGAAATTCCGTTTGCATTAAGGCGCATTCGTAACGCCTATTTAAAGAATAATTTTAGAAAGGGTTGTTACTTTCACTGAGATATATAACATTCTGTTTATTTTCTAGAAAGAAATGTCTAAGTTTGGAGAAACGATACGATACTGTAAAAACTATTATGAAATACACAAGTAGACTAATCCAAATAATGTTTACTTAAAACTAAGAACGACTTAAATTCGTTTATAGACATTAACTACGCATTTCCTGAATTACAGGCTGACGTAGATATACCTACAATCAAAATACACAGAAACGTTTAACGAGTGTGGACCAAAACTGCTTTAGCGTACCTACGTGACGTGATAATGTTAATTAAAAGTTATAAAAATGGGAACAAGGAATGAAAACTAGAAATGTATTGATCGAAGTCTTACTCTGGTTCTATCTAGGTTTGTCTGTGTCAACGTTGTCTATTGTTTTCATCTTCCTAGCCTTTTTAAACTATATACATAAATATTGATTGCAGCCGGCTTCCAGTCTAACAAATGCAACTGAATGTCAGTGTATCGTATGGATTGAATACCTATCGGACCCCCACACACACAAAACAGCTACTGGATGGCGCTAAAACCCTTTGAGAAGACAGTTCTGACTGATTGATCTTGATCAAAGTAATACCTACATAAAATAATGAAAATGTTTGCGAATGTTTCATCAAAAATCACTGACAGTCTTGTAATCTGCAATTTGGTTTCGAATAATAATAATAAATTGTTTATTTATCCGAATAATAGACACAGACACAGTTCAAAACAAAGTGACAAAAATACAATACAATAAGCATATAATTTAGTTTTGTGCACAGAAGATTTAAGTCTACAAAATAAGTCTATGTACACAAAATAATAATGAACCCTGTCTTATAAACTAGGAGACCTGTATCTTAAGAGACAGAATAAAAATCAAAGGATATCATATCACCATATTGTGAGATGCTAGGTTCATAGTTATAACTCCATGGTGTTTCTTCATTCTCAATTATTTTGGCAAACTTGTTATTTAGTAACCGTAGATACATAATTCGTAATATTAACAAGTAATGACAAATTATAATAAGAAAAAGACATTTGAAACGTAGTACCTGTATAGGGTTACCATCTGACCGGATAAATCCGGTCTTGACCGGATTTTTAATGCCAATACCGGACTTCGCTCGGATTTTGTGTCAGACCGGATTTTTCGACTCATGCCGGATGAAAGAAAGAAACAGACTATCAGTGGAGTCCATTAGAGCCATCGTACTTACGAAGTATAACTGGAAAGATTATAGTTGTGAGCAATTCTTCAATTAAATTTTAAAAGCTGCTTTTAGTAATAAAAAATAGAATTTACACTTTTGCGTTTAACTTTGGATTGCTGAACATGATTTATTGTCTTTTTTTTATAACTTTGAATAAAAATTTTAGTAAAAAAAACGATTTTGTCAAAAATCAGGATTTTTCATCCTCCAAGACCGGATTTACGATTTTAGACCCTGGTAACCCTATACCTGTATGAGATTAATGTAGTAATACTAGATAACGTTACTACATCAAAACCGGAATCCGGAATATTTTCTAACAATGTTTATGTTAGAAAATATTCCGGATTCTCAATCATAAATTAGTCATATGAATCTCAATTCGTCTCGACCTTTAAAAGCGAAACTTTTTATTCGATTCCAAACAAAGACATAATTCATCCACTGTTTATAAACAAAAGACCAAATAGTTCGTTGAAAGTAAGAACAGTTATTAACTACTATGGAAGTCTGCTCTTATAAAATGCTCCACTTTTGAAATATTTATTGGTTTCCATAAAATTGTCAACAAAAAAAGCTTCTAACTGTCGCCGAGCGCGCGCTGTGAAACTTGGGAGCAGTTGTATAACGGGGCCTTGAACTAGAGATGACAAGTTACAAAATGCCAAGAATAGATTCGTTCTTAGAAATGGAAACCGAAATTTTGACAAACTGCGGTGTATAATGCAGCGTGGAGGACTCAGACAATGGCGCGTGGAACGTAAGCGTGCCTACGTGTTTTGACCATTTCAATAAGTATAGAAAAGAATAAGTTACCAAAGTAATTATTGGACGAATAGTTTTTAACTGTAGCTTAGCGGGGAGTTGGGTCGTGACAATGTGAGGATAGATAGGCGTGAACGTGTACAGTTCAGATGTACTGTTTATTTTAAAAGTACATTAGTGGAAGGACACAGCCGGACAATGGATATCCGATTCATATTCACTTTCAAGCGTGAAGTAATTTGGAATTATTTTTGTCCACAAAGACGTCAGTGTCCTTTTGATTAACAGTACCTACCTTACATATTGTAAGGTAGGTACTGTTAATCAAAAGGACACTGACGTCCACAAGCCAAGCGGTATTCCGCTTGGCTTTGTTGGTTTTACTAAATCACATTTCAGTACAGGGTTCGATTGCAAATCAAATTCACTGCACCATACCTGGTGCAGTGAATTTGATTCCGTGCTCCAAACCACAGAACATATAAAGGAAGCTCCAAACACTTGAAAATATAAAACGCTAAAACTACTCACGTCAATCGGAATGTTCAACACATGTTTACACTCAATGTGTAATGCAGTAGCGTACAAGATTTATGTCAAAAATAATCTCCTATCATTGAAAAAACTTTAAAATTCATGAGAACACACGCGAATTAGTAAAAAAAATGTCAACCACATGTGACAGGTTTGAAATTCGAGCTTCTCGACTTCTGTATCGTGTTTGTCAGTCATTTGGGAATTTGGATTTCGCGGAGAAATTCACCGAAACGGCGCATTTGATGGCTAATCCTCCGGTTTAAATAGGTCGTGAAATCGGTTTGGAGCAAAAAAGAGAATTTTGAGTTATGTGCATCTCTAAGCCCTGTGACTTATAGGTAGGTATTCGCTTCCTCAGAAATGCTTTCATCTTTTGACATTTGTCTTAGTTCTTCTTAAATTCAGTAAAGCACAGTTTTTGATATCAATCTTGTGGTGACTGTCGCGTTACCAAAGATTGCTCATCAAACCTAAATCTTCGTAGAATAAACTAACAAAAGAAAAGCTAAAATCTCTCCCTTAGCATGTCGATGACAATTTAAATTGTGTCAGCCCAAAATTTGGCGACTAGTTTGGCACTTTCAGTAGCGTCTATCAGCTCCTGTGATGTGCAAACAACAGGACATCAAATGTCCCACCGTTTGTGGAACAACACTACATTTGCACTCCAGGGCAGAGTTACCTACGAATCTCCACCTGAACAGTTTTTGCTTGCTTTGGCAATCCTGCGTCCGGAGTCTATTTAAAGACTTCCAGGTCAACCATAACAACTCGTGTCGTCTGAAAGCTATCATTGAAAGGTTCAGTGTAGTTTTTGACTGTTTTGACTCATTTTGTACTTTTTCCAGTCTGTTTGTTTATTTCTGTTACTTGAAAATGAACCAATCTAAAATAACGACTTGTCACACGAGGAAAACCCCAACTAAAACATTGAATATTGATTATTCATCGAAAGTTCATGTATTAGCGATTAACTCTATCTAATAGTTGTCATATTCAAATGTGTCATGTCTTTATTAGTAACACATGTCAATAAGTAGTGTTTAGTACTGTATCGCTTTAAAAGTTCTACGAAGAGCTACTCATTAGTAATTACGTACTCCAATGAAAAGCTTCAACGCTTGGATGTTCATGTATTGATAGATAAATGATTTGCGATAATGACGATGACGTAAGTTTGGTCCGACAACCCTATTTGTTTTTTTTCGGATGGGAAATTATCAAATGACTCCTCCCGCTTAGGGCAGAGCAAGAGGGAGTGTCAAACTTTTACTGACTAAAACCCATCCATGTTCCGTCATCGCCCTTTGTGTTCCGGGGCCACGGTATCTCTTTCGAACAGTCTCGCAGCCCTGGGACAGTCCCGCAGCCCCGGAGGTCTGACAACCCTTTGCTATTAACCACGCGCACTACCTACCGACCGACTGATTGATCTTTTAAGCGCAAAATACCGATATTGACATTGAGGTTGTAAGTGGATTGCTGAGCAAGAAGATCCTAGGTTCGATTCCCATGTCGGGCTAAGTGTTTTGGTTTTTTTTCCATTAGGAACATTCTAGTTGGTTTTTTTTTTTTTTTTTTTTTTTTAGGAGGGACCACTCGCAGTTGCAATTCTAGACGATTGCTTGACTGCTTAACCGGACAATCCTGTGGTGGCCAAAAATTACTTTAAGGCCCCCAGCCAGGGCTTACAAACTAACAGGAATTACACATTAAATGAACCGTCACTAAGGGCACCCCCTGTGGGGTTCGGGCCTCGGCTTAGTGGGTCATTGACAAGAGGGCAGCAAGGGACAACAACAGGCTGGGTCGGATCATTAATTGGCTCATCGAGCATGTCGGGCTGGGGTCGTGCAGTGACGTTAATGGGGGGTCGCGGGGGTCCACGCCGGCGGGACCGGATTCGCGGTTTAAATCGGTTTTTGTATTTGTACCTACGTAGTGTACTCGTTTCCCTACAGCTCTCTTGATAAAGGGTGATGGGGTCATCGGGAGTGACAAGGGTAAGTCTGGGTCTACGAATCCTAGATATGTTAGAGGGGGCATAACTGGCTGCTGAGGAGATCAGCGGATTAGGGTGTTTTTCGGCTGAATCGAAAAAGCCCTTGGTCAGACGTTTCATGTACTGCATCATGGTGGGGATTTTGAGATCAACATGGAGTTGCTCATTCCTAACGTAAGGTGGGGCACCTGTGGCCTTTCGCAAGAACCTATTCTGGAGGGTCTGCATCTTATGAAGATGGTAGGGTTTGGTGTGCGCAAAAACGGGACATGCGAAAGTCATGATAGGCCTGATGCACGCGGTGTAAATACGCAATTTGCACTTAAGTGACAATTTGCTACGTGCGTTCAGAATGTAGTGAAGCCTACCGAGAGCAAAGGCGGCACGCGAACGCACCGTCTTTATGTGCTCACTAAAGTTAAGACGTCGGTCTAGGATAACACCCAAGTACTTGGCTCGCTTCGCCCAAGGGATCGGCTTGCCAAGCATGGTGATCGGACTGGGGGTATCGGGGAAGAGTTGTCGGGGGCTTGAGAAAAGTACCGCCTGGCTCTTGTCGGGATTGACCTCGATTCTCCATTTCCGGAACCAATCGCCTAAGGCGTTTGCGGACTTCTGGAGAATGCGAGTAATACTAGCGGGAGTTCTACCGGAGTAAAAAATGGCCGTGTCGTCGGCGAAGAGTGCTAGCTCGGACGCTGCACTCTTGGGGATGTCGCTGGTGTACAGCGTGAATGCTAGTGGGGAGATCACCGATCCCTGAGGGACACCGGCGCGGATCGGATGAGGGGCTGAGAGTGCACCTTCGATACGGTATCGAAATGTGCGGTTTGACAGAAAGTCACGAAGGATGAGCACGAGACGATCGGGCACACCGAGCTGGTATAGCTTGTATATCAGCCCGTTGTGCCAGACCTTGTCGAATGCTTTCGCGATATCGAAGAACAAGGCACCGGTCATCAGGCCTCGCTGAAAGCGGGCGCTGATGTGCTCGACAATGCGATGCACTTGTTGGACACAAGAGTGTTGGGATCTAAATCCAAACTGCTCCTTTGGAATTAAACTCTTTGCCTCGGCGTAGTCTTTGAGACGCTTATAAATAAGCCTCTCGTAGATTTTGCCTATGACATTGAGGAGACTAATGGGGCGGTAACTACTCGGAGAAGACTTAGGCTTGCCCGGTTTGGGAATACCAATAACGGTAGCCTGTTTCCACGATTGTGGGAAGATGTTGTTAGTTAAGGCGCTATTGAGGATAGCGGTCAATAACACTATAAGAGCGGGGGAGAAAAGTTTGAACACCCTATTGGTGATTCCATCAGAGCCAGGGGCTTTTCTAGATTTGAGACCTTTTATGATGTCCTCTACCTCGTCTGGAGTGACTGGGGGAATGGGATCATCAGGGTCTTCGACGGGCGGTAGTGAGGTTCTGCGTTCAACTTCAGCATCCACCTTTGTGAGGTGAGCTATGTCTACTGGCAGGGTACTGGGGGAGCATTGGGCCTCTAGGCTGTCGGCTAGGCACTCGGCTTTGTCGTCGTCCTCAAAAGCGACGGTGTTGTCGGAACGAATGAGAGGGGGCATAGCGGCGACTTCAGTGGAACGAAGTTTCCTCTGCAAGTCCCAGAAAGCCGTATGGGTCGGTTCGAGTTCACCGAGCATCTTGTCCCAGCGCTCCTCACGCAGCTTTTTGATGCATCCGCTTACTTTGCGTTGTAAGCGGCGCATAAAAGCTTTGTTAGCGGCGCAGGGAAAAGAGCTGTAGGCACGGACGGCCGCGTTCTTCTCAGTCACAAGATCACGCACATCATCCGGGAGTTTCCAGCGGTAATCATCCGCCGGAACTTCCCTTGAACAATCGTTCAGGACTGATTGTACGTGTTCTGTGAATAAGCTGATCGCGGCCTCCGTGTCGGCTACAGTTTCGATGTTGTCGGGGATCTGGTCTAAGTGAGGGGACTCGGTGGATTTCAGCAAATCGCTTACTTTCCTCCAGTCCGTGATAGTTTTAGTGGAGGGAGGGCTAGTGGGGTCATAGGGACCTATTCTAGGAGCGAGTTCTATGATAACTGGTCTATGGTCAGAGTTGAGTTCGTCAAGCGCTTCTATAGAATGTAACCGCAAGTTTACATTCTTCAGAAGCGCGACGTCTAGCACGTCAGGGCTATGATTTACGTTGTGAGGGAAATGAGTGGGATGCATTGGGGCAATGACATCGAAGTTAAGGGTGGAGCAAAGATCGTATAAAATCTTGCCTCTGTGGGTTTCTAAGCGACTATTCCACGCGGGGTGTTTCGCGTTGAGATCCCCCGCCAGAAGGACGGAGTCACTCAGATTGAGGAGGACAGTGAGGTCATCTTTAACGGAAGCGTTAATCGTCGCGGCGGTTAAGTTGGTACTGGCAGGTGGAAGGTAAGCCGAGATAATAGTGATGGATTGATGACCTGTCATGCCCAGCCGACAGACTGAGACTTCAAAACAGGAAACGGGGGGAGGCGCTATGGGGATGCAGTACAGACTAGATTTATAGTAAACAAGAGTACCCCCTCTGTGGCAGTGAGACCTGTCATTGCGAACTAACCGATAGTTGGCAATATTCGGGTCTCTCTGATGGGGTTTTAAAAATGTCTCTTGCACTAATAGGATGTCTAATTGATGGTCGCGGAGGAAAGTGGCGATCTCATCACGTTGGGTCGTAAGACCATTGGCGTTGAAAGTCCCTATTTTAAGGGATTTCGGTTTGAACCTACTGGGGGGGACTTTATCCATTATAGGCTCGGTTGTGGGGGAGGTTTCTGAGGGCCTGCGCAACGTCTGGGTACGCATTGTATACTTGAACAAGCAATTTCAAGTCACCGTTGCAGGCGATGGTATCGCGCGTCATCTGAATGGCACGCGGGGAGTGGAATACCGCGAAGGTACTGCCTAGGACTCTGACCGGGTCATAGGGATCGAGATGATGTTGGTAGTTCGCGGGGGGGGGAGTAGGGGCCGCGAAAGTAAACGGGGCAAAGTGCGTCGGGGGCATCTTTGCCAAGTGGCGGGGCGCTGAAGGCGGAGGGCGACGAGGATCAGCGGGCGCGATGGGGCGAGGCGCTACGGGCGCCGGGGGTAGGGGCGCTGAAGGCGCTGGAGGGCGAGGCGCTGAGGGCGCTGGAGGGGGAGGCGCTATAGGAGCGGCCTGCTGGGCAGTGGGGTTAGGATTGGGGGGCGGCGTGGCAGGCAGTGCCATCAGGGGTGGGATTGCCTGAGGGGCAGGTGCTTGGTGGGGCCTCAGAGCCGGGAAGTGCGCCTGGTGGTTTAAAGAATTCCACGGGCTGGGGCGCTGGGGTCCTAGATAGCTGGGGAGCTGACTGACAAGGGAGGGGCATTCCCTCAGTTGCCTATTATTGGCGCGCTGGGCCAATTTGGGGGCGGAAGATTTGGGAGCCTTGGGGCATCCGCGGTAATTGGCGGGATGGCCAGACTCACCGCACAGTACACAGCTCGGAGGCTCAGTGCACAAAGTACGGTCTTTAGGGCGAGGGCACTCGGCAGTGCCGTGGTCCCCCAGACACTTGACGCATCTGGGTTGTCCGAAACAGTTTCGTTGCGCGTGGCCGTACAGCTGGCAACGATGACACTGAGTCATGACACCGGTCTTTACAGGCTTCTCTATACGGAGGCCTGAGAGACCGCAAATCTTTGAGATTTTGTGGATGGGATGGTGCCCTTCCACGCGGTCACAAACAACGAGCACCATGTTGTAGGGCGAGGAATTTGAGCGACCTCCGACCCTACGGTGCATGCGGTGGACCTCGGCTACTGGGATGTTTTGAGCCGTGAGGTCGTCCTTAATCTCCTGAGGGGAGATCTCAATCGGGATATTTTTGACTACTACCCTGGTAGGGGTTTCGTCCTGGGGGGTGTGGGTGTGATACCTAATACCCCTGTTTTTGAGGAGCTTGGAGAGCTCCCGGTAATAGTTGGGGGTTGCTGTCATAACTTTAATGCCCTGCTCTACGGCACGGGCATTAATGTAGTTTATACGACGTTCGTTACACGTCTTCGAAACTTCCGTCCATTTACCCTTATCATGGATGAATAGGGGCGGAGGACGGTGTTTCTTAGGTGCCTGAGTGGCGGAATCGGGGGTGGCGTCAGCCGGGGTGGCTACGGCCATTGGGCTTAGGGGGCGGCTCTGAGAGGGGCCTGCAGTCGACTGAGACTGGGGCGGAAGAGCGCTGATAATGGCTGGCTTCTTTGAGGAAGAAGCCGAGGGGGATTTACCCTTTTTCCTCTTTCCCTTTCCGACGATTTGATAATCGTCTTCGGAGGATGAGGAGGGGGAGGAGTCGGACTCTGAGGCCGAGGCATCGTCTGAGTGGGAAACTTCCATCTCAGTGTCATTAAGTGACGGGGTAATAATATTATCCTCTGGGGATTGAACGGGCGTGGCTTCCATTGGAACTGGAGCCGGGGGGGTAGATTCCAGCGCATCGCTGAAATCTACAAGCTCGGGCTGAGGTGTGCTTTCGCTGTCCTCCGAGCCGTTGCTTGACTGGGGCTTGTATTGCCACTCGTTTTTTAAAGGCTCTAAGAGCGCGTCATATTTAGCCCTAACGTGGGGACTCTCATCGGACATCAGCTCATTGAGGAGGATCCTCAGCTGAGCTAACATCGTCGGTTTAATTAGCGGAGCCATAATTATGGCGAAAATCCTATGGGGACCTAAGGTTCATAACCTACGCTAGTCCCGAGGAGATACGTAAACGTATACCCCCCGGGCAGACAGCTCCCTTAAAAACGAACCCACCCTTGAGTTTTTCCTAGTGCTATACTGGCGAGAAGAAAAACACAAACAAACTCGCCAGCTACACTGCTGTCTGAATGGCCTGAAGGGCCTGAAGACCTAGGCTAAGCCTAATCCTAACTCCCCAGGTGGGATAACCCGGGGATGTGTTTGTCTCCCTGCTGGTGACGCAGGGAGGTGAGTACTTAAGGTGTGCCCTAAGCTTGTAAACCTGCCGCCAATCTTATTGGGCGACAGGGCCCTAGTCCCGCAAGGGGCTCTAGTGCGAAGGGGTAGACACTCCCAACCGACACTAGGTGTGTCGCTGTGAACGAAACCAGAGACTAGGTTTGACGAGGGAAGCCCCCAAGGCCAAGGTCCTAGCTCTCGACTCCAATGGGATGCCTCGCCCTGAAGGGGTTTGGCGGGTAGAATTGGGTCACCACCCTCTTGGCTTCGTTGGCACCGTGAGGTTTCCACCAAGAACCACAGAAAATTGTGGATTTTCCCTGAAGGGGCAAAAAACGCGAGAACGTTTGACCTGTTAAGGTGGTTGTCTTGAAAAAGACAGTTTTCGAATCGAATCAACTACGAGTAGCTGACTCGAAACGGCGCAGCACCACTCAGTCAGAGCGCAAGGCAAAGACTGAAGTAGTACCACGACTTGGCAGGCGGAGCTCGGCGGGCAGCGGCGCTACGAAGTAGCAGCGACGGCGGCGAGGCGAGATCGGGAGCAGACGACAGTGCGGAGCGTACGTGTGCACGCTACGGCAGCCGAACGTCGAAAAAAAAAGATTCTAGTTGGGCATGGTCTCATACTTTTCAATTCAAAGAGTATTTTTTTACCCGACTGCGCCAGAAGGAAAGTTATGTTTTTCGAGAGAATGTATGTACACGAATGTATAATTGTTTGGCACGCTCTGTGGCCTGAATGGCTCGATGGATTTTAGCTTGAGAGGTGTCGTTAGATTCGTATTTACTGTGAAAGTGACACTGGGTATATCAAAATGATAATAAAAACAAAATGGCGGATTTTTGGCGCCAAATTCAAATGTTTGGCACGCTCAGCAGCCTGAACGGCTTGGTAAAGGGCTCATCATGAGGATTTTAGAATAGCATATCTAGGTAACTAAAAAATGTAAAATAAAAAAAAGTAATTCAAAAAATTAAAAACCCGACTGCCTAAAAATAACTAATAACTTTAAATGAAAACTGTAAATAATAAAACAAGTTCAGGAGACAGGACATATGACTGCAACAGTCGGGTCCCATTAAATAATCTAGACTAAAATCATAACCACCAATATGGACCCCGATTTGTCCTGTCTCCTGAACTTGTTTTATTATTTTCAGTTTTTAGGGTTCCGTACCCAAAGGGTAAAAACGGAACCCTATTACTAAGACTTCGCTGTCTGTCCGTCCGTCTGTCCGTCTGTCCGTCTGTCCGTCTGTCCGTCTGTCCGTCTGTCCGTCTGTCTGACACCAGGCTGTATCTCATGAACCGTGACAGCTAGGCAGTGGAAATTTTCACAGATGATGTATTTCTGTTGCCGCTATAACAACAAATACTAAAAACAGAATAAAATTAATATTTAAGGGGGGCTCCCATACAACAAACGTGTTTTTTTTGCCCTTTTTTTATAATAATGGTACGGAACCCTTCGTGCGCGAGTCCAACTCGCACTTGGCCGGTTTTTTATTTAAAATTATTAGTTATTTTTTATGCAGTCGGGTTTTTAAATTTTTTAATTAATTTTTTATCATGTTGTTCAAAGCACGATCATGGTATGGTAAATGGTGTAGTGTGCAGAATCCTTTACTCCTACCACCACTTGGTATCAGAAAAGTCCCTCTTCTAAAACCATTGCAACAGTAAAAACAATATCACGAATCAGAGTACTTGTAACATAGATGCAATCACAGTGTCGAGATACGGATAATGAGTCAGTTCACAGCAATTGTAACTCAATCGGTGGGCGGATGGATGGCATCTGGCTGCTTATCAACGGCTCCCGCCCAGTTGGGCACAGTCAGTTGACTGTGATGATTAATATCAGTAATCATGTGACATAATTGCCATAGGGACTTACAATATCTGTTAGCTATTTGGTGTGTGTACGATAAATGTCACTTTCAGACTCTTGTTGAAGGGAACATTACTGAGTAAACTAAGTCCGTAATAATATACGTATACCTAAGACGAATTATTAGTACTACGGTACATACTCTAGTATGGTTGTCACCGTAAAATTTCATTGTCTGTGATATAATTTATTATGTGTAAATAATGGTTAACTTATAATCTAACAATCACAAACTTTATAATAATATCATCTTCCTGTGGATTGTTAATTACAGGAACTGGTGAACGCTACTGAAGTCGCCAAACTAGTGTCTCAGTCACAGATCATAGAAGTTTTGTTTCTATGATCTGTGGGCTCAGTTCTCGGCCGACACAATTGGATTACCATCGACACTCTTAGAAGAAGAAGTGTAATATATTTCTGTTAACTATTAATTTTAACTTAACCATAGATCACATTCAATAATATTATAATCCAAAGGGTGTAAAAAGCCTAAAGGCACTTGTTCTCAAAGCAGAAAGGCACTTGTTCTCCCCGTCATTGCGATCATTTTTGGTTCTAGACCATACCTGGGAACCTTCTAATTAGTTACGGAGATATTGGGGGTCAAAGTTCCAACTTTTCCACATGTTTTTTTTTAAATTCATGTTTTTAATGTAAGATTTTTACTTTTTAAACACCTCCACGACCCCCGTACTATTCAATCTATTCACCATCATAATGTTTTAAGTGCAGTACATTGAGTTTTATCGTAAAACGTGATTTTTCACCCCAAAAAAAGTCGTTTCCCAGATTTTTATTTGCGTAAAGGTACTTAATTGATGTACAGAAAGCTTGGTTGACGGCTTCGTGATGAGTCTGTGTATATGGAGACTCAGAGAGAGAAATATGTAAAGAAAATGCATTTTTTTGGGCAGAAGGATAGATATAACATCCCACAACATGGACAATCGCTTTCTACTCTCGACTCTCTTCTTTTTCAGTAAATATTCTGTTTCAGGAGTGGAAGAACGTTAGAGGCTAATATTATGCTTACGCACAGCCTGCTACTATGGTATTCAGGTTATTAAAATGCAAATCACAATTGGTAATTAACACCCTCCGGCCTGTATCTACTCTACCTACCTACGTGTACTGTATATTATTGTTGATCATAGCAAACACCCCCTGGGCATGACGTTGATTATAGTCATCAATTTGTAATAGATGATGGCGGCCGGGGTTATGTATTGGCTTCCACCAAAATAATAATGTGGAACTAGTGGTAAAAAAATTCAACACTAGTTCCAATATTTTCAGATTCATTCAAAATGGAACTAGTGATTATAAAAAAACAACAGTAGTTCCATCATGGAACTGTTAAACTTACCAGTGGAACTAGTGATAAAAAAAATCAACACTAATTCCATTATTTTAAGATTCTTTCAAAATGGAACTAGTGATTATTAAAAAACAACAGTAGTTCCATCATGGAACTGTTAATCTTACTAGTGGAACTAGTGATAAAAAAATCAACACTAGTTCCATTATTTTCAAATTCTTTAAAAATGGAACTTAAACAACAACACTAGTTCCATCATGGTACTAGTGACAATGAAGGCTCGAATTTAGATTACCAAGAGAAGGAAAGTAAAGTGAAGAAAAGGAGAAGTGAAGTGTGGTGACGTGAAGTGAAGTGGAGGTAAGTAGCTGTAACAGCTACTTACGTTTGAAAGTGGCGACAGTGACTGAAAAGTTTTGAAGTATCTATGCTTAGGAATTATATGGTTGCCATGCTATGGGCATGTGATGCGGAGGAATGTGGAAAATGTCGTGAAGAAAGTCTTGAGTATGAATTTGGATGGCTATAAGAATAGTGGTAGATCAATGAAACACTGGACCGACTGCGTGTGGGATGATATGGCTACAAACGAAATGACGAGTTACGGAATAGAGAAGTATGGAAGAAAAATTGGATAATTCCAATTTTTCTTCCATACTTCTCTGTCCTAATGGACAGGAAAATGATATGTTGATAAAGCTCATCATCATCATCATCATTTCTGACGAAAGACGTCCACTGCTGGACATAGGCCTCCCCCAAGTGTCGCCACATGCGCGCAGTGCGCTTTATGCTTTATGTTGATAAAGCTATACTTACATAGAAAGACGAATTTTGAAGGCACACTCTTCTTCTTAAGGCGATTACAGGAGCTAAATTAGCAACTTTATTTGTGGTTCTCGCTCAAACTTCGTTTGAAAAACTATTATAATAAAGTTTTAATCCGCTTGCACTACAAAGTGGTTGTTACGTCAGTCACTGCGGGCCGAATAGTGCGAAATGAGTGGTTTTTTTCGATTTACAAAAAATCTATTGATTGGACTAAAAAAGTAAAACACTATGATGCTATGTTGCCTGTAGAATTATTTGCCAAAAAATCAGAATGATTGCATGTATTTTAGTATGGTTTTTACTCGTTATAAGAAATTTTTAGAGATAAGTTCGTGATTTTTTTTATCGAGTAAAATTAGTTGTATTATGTTTTCAAAACACTATCATACTATATCCTGAAGAATAGGTATCATAATTTTCTGATTTTGTTTATTGCAGTGAATCATGTGTTTTTTTGCATTATAATACTCGCGTTTAGCTCTTGTAGTCGCCTTAATCAAAAATAAAAAGATAACCAAGGAATTTACGAAGACACTCCAACATTAACAAAACATCAAGCCACGATTCCCAACCCTTAAGTCTGAACGATGGTTTCAAAACAACCACTTGAGTAGCACATAATGATCACTACTTGAGCTTGTAACACATGTTAACGTCTCCCCATTAAGTTATCAGGACCTCACTTACGATCCTAGATAAAATTCTCTCACTGTGCCACGTAAAGGAACCCTTGGATTTGTATATTTCAGCGGATTTTGCGCTGAACGAGTTTTAAAATATAATGCCGTTGACGTTTTTCTTTTAGATTCTTCTTCATCTTAAGACAACTGTAAATAGTTTTTGATAGAAAGATTGAAACAAAGAATTAGCTAATGTTTATGCATAAACTATAAAATACAATAAATATCTTTATTTGGTAAGTTCACTATAATCGTCATCTCAAAAACGACTGCTTTGTAGGAAACTTGAAAAGCTACCAAATCTTTCTGAGACTCTAGCTCGAGCACGCAGTGTAAACGTAACGTAAAATACGACGATTTTAAAATTATAAATACCTACTCGTTTCACATTTAATATTTTCAAAATCTTAAGAATTTCTTCCTATCTATGCATGATACTGATTGTGTTTGCTGTTTGCAACAAACACAAACAGTAGCTTTTAACACAACACACAATCAGAACATTTAACTAAAATGCTAAAGGATAATTTAATTCAATTGTATGTGTATTTTTTATTTTATTTATTATTTTAATGTACTTTTATGTGTTTTTAAATTGTTGTATTCTGGAACTATGGACTACCTATGTCTGAAATAAATAAATTTATTATTATTGTATTCTCGATTAAAAAATCGACGTATTTAAATGTTACCTTTATACCGCGCACCTGTGCCTATAGGACTGTAGGACCTTTGATCTATGTTCAGTGGTTTTGCTTATGAGGGTACACTGTGTTGCAAAGTAGGCACTATTTGAATTGTTTTGTGTAAAAACAGATTCATGTTCAAATTCCCTTTGCTTAGTTCGCTTTCAGCGCTTTCATCCCCTTCAAAAACATAAGTGCTGTTTTTGCTCAACTATCTAACATTGCACCCACTTCATTTTGTTACCCTCTCGCGTAACGCAACGATAAAGGAGTAAAAACGTTTCAGGGAAGATTACTTTTTGTTCACATCGAAGTATTTTTAACACTCAGGGGGAGTGTTAACTATTTTAGTGTATTGCGATAAGTATTGCTAAGTTTGGGAAAGACTAATTATGTGGCAGCCATGTTTTTGCGAGGCGTTTGCTATTTTTGTATTATTTTATCTTTTTAAGAAAGTGGGTCGTGAATTTCACGCGTAGGAATGTTAGCAAAAAATTGGTTTTGACTTATCAAAATCAGCACAGACATTTTGGTACCCATTTTAACATGTGGCTAAAGCAAAGGTAATTCGGAAACTTCAGAATTACCCATTTTGAAAATTATCCGTTTCAAAAAGGGTAATTTTGAAGTTTCTGAATCCACCTCCAATTCAACTTACGACAATTTTCTTGACCTTCGAGAACTTTCTCAGCTCCATTAAAACCCATTTGCCCTAACGTAATTCGAGCTGATGTTTTGTCGCAACTAGTGATGGTCGACATTATATCGCATTGTCACCTGCCTAACATTCGTGTATTTTGTCGTAGTTGCAAGATGCAACTTCAATGTGAAGTCTTTTGCAAACCGTATCAAACTCACGGCCAAAATTCTCATCAGAAGATTTACAACAGCACAGGGGCCCTCTTCTGTAAAATTACCAACTTGTCAATAGTGTGTAAGTAGTGTCTCAATAGGCTAATCATTGACATTTGGTATTCTACAAATTATCTATGGTCATTGACTTGCCACTGTAGTGCCATTGAAACGCCATAGAAGACTATTGTAATAATTGGTATTCTGCTCCACTATAATGTGTCAATGTCATCATGATGGCCAAAGTTACGGTAGTCTCTATAATAAGTGTATTTGAAAGTTGTGTCTATCGTGTTTGAAAAGTGTTTTGGCCATCGGACCGCTATTATGAAGCCATCGAACAACGAAAACACTGAAAAATACCGCCACACTATCGACACACTACTGAGACACCACTGAAACGCCATTGAAGTTTTTGCAGAATACCAAATTTGCAACAGTGGCAACATAATGGCTGTAGTGTGTCGATAGAGTGTCAATGGCGTGTTGCTTAACACAAAGTAACAGAATTGGGCCCCTGAAACCGACAATACACCAACTATCTGTGATACTACAAAAGCACCTTTAAAATTTTGTCATCTGTCACTCCAATCCGATACAAAATTAACGAAGAGCAATAAAACACCTACGTTAAAGGGTTTATGACGGAAACCGTTCCGCGAATTGTTACGACTATAAATTTTTAGTTTCTCTACTCGTAAAACGTCAATCATGTGTACACCCTGTATTATTTCGACAATTTTTTATTTTCATCTGTCAAAGTAGAACTTAAACCTTTTCGGGAAGTGATAAAGATCGAAATAATTTTCATGAGCAGTAAATCAATGTGTTACTAAATTAACACTAATTTAAAGCTACGTGCGGTCTTGACAGTCTTTCTTCTGTTTAAAATATGGTTCAGAATTGATTGTGTTTCCAACATAATTTGTGTTCTCACCAATCAAAGGGTAGTAACAAAACGTGTTTAAGCAAATCCTAGCTATAAAGTTTTTCGGCTCCTGAAGTAAAAACTTTTGGGAACAAATGTTTTGAAATAAAATGGAAGACCCTCAAATCGATTATGTTTACGATAAACACTGAAAGGGTGCGACTGTAAAAACGGTAGGACTAATTTTCAAATAATAAATCTCTTGGTTTATGGCATTTTATATCCTATTGTCAAAGCTTGAAATTGTACACCTTGCACATATTTTGTTGAAATTATCACCAACCATCTTTACATGAATATAAAACTAAGTCGCTCCCGTTGTTTGTACGCTTAGATTTTATAAAACTCTCTCTTCTTAGTCGTTCACTTCTTGACAGAGTGGTCGTGGTCATGAGGGATCGCCCACAACAGCGGTCGCTGCCTTCGCGATCCTTTTCCACCGGTCTCTATTGGTCGCATGGCAAGCACATTCTGCCAGAGGGATCTTGGTGACTTTTTATAAAACTACGCAACGGATTTTAATGCAATTTTCAGCAATAGATAGAATGATTCAAGAGGAAGCACACAAGTGCTACATTGCACCCGTGCGAAGCCGGGACGGGTGGTCATCATCATCATCATCATCAGCCTATTAATGTTCCCACAGCTGGGACACAGGCCTCCTCTCTATGAGAGGGAATGGGCTATAATCCACCACGCGGGCCCAGTGCGGATTGGTAGATGTCACATGTCTTCGAATTTTTTGGTTCTAGGACATGGTTTCCTCACGATGTTTCCCTTCACCGTCGTCGGTCGGTAGTATGAAATAAAGCTTTTACTACTTTTCATTCTAGAACGAAGTATTTGTGTATTAAATAAACGTTATTAAGTTAGATTCTTTGCAAAGAGTAGGTAGCTGGAAGTCAGGATTTTCGTACTGTTGATGGCAATAGGCTCGCCCTGTATTACAAGGGACTTACACAATATTATAACTGGCAAAATGTGGGTGTACTTCTAGTCTTCTATCTATATTCTATCTAGGAGCTCGTGGCTAAATAATAACAGCCGCTCGGGTCGATCTTTAGGTTAAGCCGTGCTTGCCTAGGTTGGTCTGTGAATGGGTGACCACCCTTACATACCGGGTTTCCTCCGTGCCTCGGAAAGCACGTTAAGCTGTTGGTCCCGGCTGTCATTTGTCCATCTTTGATAGTCGTTACAGGTAGTCGGTGACCCAAAAAGTCTGACAACCAGTCTGACCAAAGTGGTATTGTATTACCCAGTATGAACTGGGTTGTGGAGGTCAGATAGGCAGTCGCTCCATGTAAAATACTGATACTCAGCTGCATCTGGTTAGACTGGAAGCCGACCCCAACATAGTTGGGAAAAGGCTAGGCAGATGACTTCTAGTCTTCTATCTATAGGGTGTGCTATACCTACAAGCTTGCCAAACATAAAGGCGTGATTTTTATTTTATGTTACCGTTGGTTATAAAATTGAAAACTTAAATCGAAAGGTTATGGAATAATTTCACAAAGCACAAAGACAATATAAATAAAGTTGCGCAAAAACGTTCCAAAGACTACGTGATTCGACATAGCTACAACAAAACACACTATTTTACCTTTAAAACTATAAAACAACGAACAAAAACATCACTAATTCTCATTAACGATCCGTACGAAAGAATCGCACAATTCTGAGTAGGCTACACCAAAAAAGTCTTGCACATAACGTCAATAATTTTTAATGGTTTTCTTATAGTAAACAATGGGCGAAACACGGGTGGACTATTGTTCAGCTTTTGTTTGTATTATTTGTGTTAACGTGTTCGTTAATGGTTTGTCCGTCTGTCTGTTCGTAAATAGTGATTTTGTGCTTAATACGAGTAATGTCATGGTTGGTGCACCCTGCTGATAGTGTTGTGATTATGTAGGGATGAAGGTTCTAAGGATTTGTTTGGAGTTTGATGGTTGAGAGAATTTGCTGTTATTTCAATAATGTATAAACTTAACTAAAAACTGAAATTCATATTTCAGAATATTCAGGCGTTTTTGAATTGTCAAGGAGTCCGTCGGTGAATGAGAAATTTAATCTGTAAGATGGGCCTGTTTTGTTAGCAATTTTGAAGTGAATTGAATTCAACACTTCGATATTATAAAATGATTTCCATGTCTAACACAAAAACAGTGTTTTTTTTTTTAAGACTAGACAGGTAAAATTCACTTGAAAGTTATTTTATATTACATGAAACTCCTGAACTATTAATTCAGCTTGCATTGAGGCATTTGGTTGTACGGGGATTTTCTAGTCTAGTAGAATATTTCAGAATTTTAGAACATTTTCTATTAACATGAGTGAATTTCAGGTAAGTTTTATGTAGGGTCCTGAAACCTAATCACTTAATATTATATTCACCTGATTATCGAAAAGAACTACATTTTGAAACCGTTTGGTGTTTCTTGATAATTATGTAGTACATATTATAATTTATTCAGCTCAAAATTATCAGTAGCGACTTGGCATGGTCCAAAATAACCTGCCACGTGTCTTTTGGCAAGAAAAAGCTAAAAAACGAAAGTTACCAGGAATCGCAAACCTGTATCTGACAATAAAACATTTTGCACATTTTTTGCATTTTGCAAATCTTTGTGTTCTGTTTTGTGTTGCCAATAATTGCATTTAACATTTTATTGGGTGTGGAGAAACCACATACAAAAGCGCAGAAAGAATTGTTTGGATTTTTTGTTGTTTTTTTAGGAAATAATAAGTGTGCTACGCTCAGTGTGCCACTTCGTTGGGAAAAATACAACACGGATAATGTAGGACGATGTTATTCTTATTATGTATGAAAAGTGAGTTTAATTCTATGTTAAATACATACGTTGTTATTTTTATTTCAGTTTTCACCCACGCACACCAGTTTCCACCCACCCCGCCCACACTAGTTTTCTTTAAGAAGAACGCCTTTTTTTCTCTATATTGTGCCACTCACTGGAATCCATGTAAACAATTATACAGGCATCTAACTAAAACATAACACGAATCGAATTATTCGATTTCGTATCTTCCTGCACAAATCATACACAATTTCAGTTGCAAGTCACCAATAAAGTTTTATGAATAAGTAAAATAATACTAGGGCACGACACCTTCTACCTAAAAACTTCAATAAAAACTTGGGCGACAATTTCAAAAACTAGTGAACTTAAAAAAAAAACTACAAGAGAAGGACCATTAGCCTTCTCGGACCTTCCGAAAATGTTCGTAAAGAATTCTCATATTTATTCATCTATTATTTATTGAAAATTGTTTTACAGCCCTGGCGCGTGGATGGAGCACGCCATAGTGTACAGTCGACAACACAAGGAGTTCTATTCCATTATGATCCGCACGGAAATGTAGTCACTCTTTCAACAGATATAAGGAGTATATTCGTGTAAAGTTATTTGACTCGGTGTCTTAAGCTGTGTTCTGACTCTTGTTTAACGGACGACAAAGCTGTAAAACAATTGTGCCGATGACATTGAACAATTATGTTATTATATTACTGTTAAAAATATTTCAAGCAAAAAATATCTTCGAGGGCAAAGCGGGAAGCTGTATGACGTATAAGAATTACGCTACATCTTTTCATTGTAAAGTTTATTTGTACTTACTACCCTATTTGCGTACTGGATGCCATCTAAGGGCTCATTTACGGAGACGCGGCGCGTTGCGCGGCGCGTCATGCGTAGCGGCCCGCTTAAAATTCAAACATATGACAATGTATGAGAGCGTTTACGGAGAGGCGTTTTTACGCGCGTTTGCTTGAGATGCAGCGTTGCCCGCCGCGCGCACTGCCGCGGTCAACGCGGCAGTGCGCGCGCATATACAAACATATGACAGATGACACCGCCGCTGCTCACGCCGCCTCTCCGTAAACGGAAAAACGCGCAACGCGCTGCGTGACGCGCCGCACAACGCGCCGCCCGACGCACCGCCTGACGCGCCGCTCAACGCACCGCCCGACGCGCCGCGTGCTTAGAAATGAGCACAATGAAGTCATCATCAGTGTTAGTTTTCCCCAATTTCATTGCCAAGATTTGGCCATAAGTCTTACCAGATTGTTTTGAAGTCACCGTAGATATTGCTTCTTCGTTCTTCATATTCCTTTAATAGCAGAAATAAGAGTTTTCTAGAATCCTATCAATATCAAGCAAAACTAATAAAATACAGGGTTAGTTTGCAATAACCGGCCCAATTTTCAGAGATGGTTTAAAATCGATAAAATTATCGATATAATGAAATGAAATTTCTTTCCTGTCCACCACTAAAAAGCGAACGTGTGGATATTGCATCAGCACAATTCAGTTCAACAACCTAAATAGGTAGCAGTTACTCAATTAGCACACACATCAAATTGGCGGTGCGTGCACGCACACAAGTGCATTGATTCCCACTAGGTTTATGATTTAGGACATTTTTAGGACATTTTCAAAACAGTGCTATTATTTTATTTTATATTTTTCGACAATAATATTTAAAATGCACTTTTGGTTTGATATCTAGATCTTAATTTTAAATTTTGGCTGGTTATTGAAAACTAACCCTGTATATGACCTAGCTGTGATGTCTGCTATGACAGAAGAGAGCAGCAATGTCCACCAGTTAGGAACTCATTAATCATTCCGTCACTTGGTTCTTCAAACTGTATAAACATGTAGGCATATAGAGAACAATTATTAAGAAACAGATAAATTATGGAATCAGGTGTTACTTTGCGAAAATCCATAAATAAAATAAATAAATAAATAAATATTGCTGGACATTACACACAGCGCCATCTAGTCCCACACTAAGCAACGCGGCTTGTGTCGTGGACACCAGATAGTTGATATACTACATAGATACTTTTTGTTTGTAAATACATACATAATATACATATAAACATCCATGACTCGGAAACAAATGTCCATGCTCATCACACAAACATTTGCTCCGACCGGGATTCGAACCCGGGATCCTAAGAACGTAAGGCAGCCTCACTACCGCTGCGCCAATCAGGTCGTCAAACATGACATTATACGTTACGCAAAATTTCATCATCATCATCATCATCAGCCTATTAATGTTCCCACTGCTGGGACACACGCCTCCTCTCTATGAGAAGGAATGGGTTATAAATCCACCACGCGGGCCCAGTGCGGATTGGTAGATGTCACATGTCTCCGAATTTTTTGGTTCTAGGACATGCCGGTTTCCTCACGATGTTTTCCTTCACCGTTTTGAGAGCAATGGTGATGAAATAAATTACACAAAGTAATGCGCCTGTCTGGGTTCGAACCCACGACTTACTATTCGTAAGTCGGTGCCGCCACCACTGGGCCACCACTGCTCAAAAGAATTTATGTAGTTTTAATTCCCCAAAAAAGATCCAAGCTTGGATGCAGGATGCAGCACCGCTCTGGTCTCCAGCGCCTGCAATAATATGCACATTCTGGAATGGCAATAATAATTAGGATGTCATGCGCCCAAACCTATACTCAACACATCCAACCATGCATCTGCACCTGGATCTTGCGGAATTAAAACCACATTATTTTGCCAAACATTTAATAAACAGTATTATACAAAATCCAGAAAACTCCGTAGGTTGTGCGGAAACAAAAAACAAATGACTAGCGAAACCTCTATAAGCCCTTAATACCAACCAAAGTCATATCATAAGAAAGATAGTCAGCTACCGGATTTGCCTCGTGATTCCCATGTTATGAGTATGTCGTTATCAGTGGGTAGGTAGGTACAGTCTATTTGACTACCATCTCAATATCAAATATTACAGAAGTCAACTATCATAAAAAGGCGGATTTTGGTAGTTACATAGATCGTTGTAAACTTTATTGCTATCTGGCAATCTGGCATCTTAACCTTGGTAGAGTATGGATCGTTCGAAAGACCAGTATTAGACTCTATCGTAAGATATAACGAAACACGAAGTTTTTCTGGACTTCCAGCAATTAATAGAGTTATCACTTATTAGCTACATGAACAATTATTTGTATTCGATATCTAGAAGCATCTAAATGATATCATCTATAGTGATGATACAACATGCACCTGAGTTTCATTTGTATTTGTTTTAAATGGGGCTCGATTAAACTTCTGGTTTCTCAAACATCCACTTCCAGCTGGCTGTGCTCAGATTGCAGAAAAGCTTCCAGCAGACCACCATCTGCCATGGTTAACCTGGAAATCACTAAAAAGACTACGGAGCCAGATAGGCCGCTGCAAGTTCCTTCAACTTATTTCGGTCGGGGTACTTGGATGAAACAAAGTACGACTGTGGAGTCACATCGCAGACGATGTCTCACCTCGTATCCTGCTCCCTATATGAAATTATTGATACGATGAAGCATGTGTGAACTAGACCACCGCTTAATTTTTTTAAAAGTGTGGTCTAGTTCACACTAGACCACACTTTTAAAAAAATTAAGCAAAGATAAAAAAAAACACAGATTTCGTGCCTCCTACGACTATCGAGTACATTGGAAATGAATGTATGGAATTCGAAAAAATATTGTAGATGAGCGACGAGAAAGTCGGGATAAGGAAAAGGTTACAAAATAAAACTACAACGTCGAATGATAATTATTTTATTCTTAGATTAACGAACTGTGCGAAACATGAAGTCATAAAAGTTATGTGAAATTCTGACTTTTTGACTTTTTTCAAAAAAGTTAGGCTACAGGGCAAACCCTTAACCCGATCGTCTTTGTTTTAGCTCAAATTGTAGCTGACTAAATTGTCCAGAGGAGATTTTTCTTAAAATTTTGATATCATTCTTCGTTTCCAAAATATCGAACGCCAAAATCAGAAATAAATGTTTTTTTTTAGGGTTCCGTACCCAAAGGGTAAAAACGGAACCCTATTACTAAGACTTCGCTGTCTGTCCGTCTGTCTGTCCGTCTGTCCGTCTGTCTGTCACCAGGCTGTATCTCATGAACCGTGACAGCTAGACACTTGAAATTTTCACAGATGATGTATTTCTGTTGCCGCTATAACAACAAATACTAAAAACAGAATAAAATTAATATTTAAGGGGGGGGCTCCCATACAACAAACGTGATTTTTTTATAATAATTGGTACGGAACCCTTCGTGCGCGAGTCCGACTCGCACTTGGCCGGCTTTTTTTTAATATCATATCTTCACAACTCTCCGAGATATAAGGGGATCGCACTTTTTCGTGAAATCGAAAAGACATTTCCAATGTCAAAATGTCGTTTTAGTCTCGAAATCAGAGTTCCAATCGTGTTGCAATCTCGAGCTCTTGTTTTGTTATTGTAGCTTATCAAATCTGAGCATTATTTTTATCAGTCATCCAGAAATTAAACCAGATAATCTATATACCTTCCGATGACGATTCCCAAAAAAACCCACTGCGAATTTCCCACAAGTAATAGTAGCTATAAAAAACGTAGATTATACGACAGGTATCTGGTAATTCGGTTAATTCCCACGCATAAGAAAAATAACTAGGAGTTGATATTACTAGATAAATATTTGAGATGATAATGATATAATTTTACTGATAAGCCGACGTGTGAATCAGTAGGGCTATGTTCGATGTTTTGTCGCGTAACTCGCGTTTACAGTAGTTCAGAGTGTGAAGATGTTTACGTAGGTAAATAAGAAGAGATTTGGCAAATGTATTCAGTGCTGGATTCTTGGTTTATTTTCATAATCCATGATGAAAAACCCCTCTCATAGTGAGGAGGCCTGTATCCCAGTAGTGGGAACTTTAATAGGCTGATGATGATGATATTTTCAGACCGTAAAAAATCTTGAACTAATTACTAAGAGATACGGACAACGGCTTTCAAGTTGAGACCATCTGTAAACAAGAAATGCACCAAAGGATAGATTTAAAAGATTAAGCGGGTGGGTAACTGGGTACTACCTTGCATTTCAAAGTAAGCAATTCTAGAATTTCTGTCAACCCTATAAACTAGGTCCTTATACAAACACACGCAAAGCATTAGCATAACTTGCATAATATTTAATATATGTACATTAATTTATGTATGTACACGGTTCAACATGCTACCGATGACATTAATTTCTTGGGAACCTACTATAGGACACTATCAGTCAAGTGGTTTGACCCTGCAGTGGCGACAAAAAGACGAGAGATTTGGTAATCGCCTGTGAGAATTCGTTCACTGTATTCTCTTCCTGTGCGCTGTTATCCTGTGATGTGACTAACAAATTACACATAGGTGGCATACGAAATTCTGGCAACGATTGAATGATAATTATCTTGTGCAATATTTTGCAATTCTGACAGAATACTGATTTACCTGTGTTACTACACTGAAGTCGGCAGTTGGTGAAGTTAGGACCTACTTATTTGGCGCAGTCGTGAGGCATTATAATACCTATTTTATTTTGATGTTTAGATTTTAGTTTTTTTTATTTAATTAATTTCTTTCATGTTGTGTTTTTGTGGCATGTGCTTAAATGATTTCTTTCTTATCTTACTCTAAGAAGTAACGTTTAATACTGATTGATACATCCAACAACAAAGGCTCTATACATATTGAAGGAACTTGCAATTCAAATAAACTCTGGAATAGACCAGAATCCTTTCAGCATTTAACATTATTTCCAAGTTACAATCACACGTTTCTCTGTTATCAACAGCTACAGCATGCGAAATTAATGTAAAAGATAAACGGCCTTCATATCTTTATTGTCAAAAAAATGTGTTGGTATTTATTGCCTTAAGAGTATATGATATTATTCACGATTGACCATCTTGATATGTTCCACTGAGCAAGTTTATTTGTCATTTGAAGAGAGCGAGCCAATTAACTGAATCTCCGATTCTTCTTACCCCTGAGTGGACTAAGAGATCTAGAATCTCAGGATCTGGTAGGTATTATTATATACTGGAACTCTAGATCTTTGTGGGATTTCAGATCTAGATCTAAATAAATTTCTAGACATTTTCTAGACACAAGGTAAACGAAAAAGCCAACCTTGCAAAAAATAATGCTAAACTGCAGTTTTGACACATTTAAGTACTACTGCAAGACAAAAAACAAAACTCCATATCAATGTTATTCCTAGAGAAACCTTTTTCTAGTACTCATTTTTTTCTTCCGTATTTATAAAGTATTATAAATATAAATATTATCTATTTACTGGCATTATTAAGTTCTTATCGTTCATTTTTCTTAGACATAGCTGCCTGATTATCATAATCTTTGTTATTTTTTATTATGACGGTACCTTTATCGCCATTGGATATTACCTCACTACGATAATTTACTGTGACGAATTCGTCAATATCAGTGATGATCTTATTTTTATTCATAAAATTGATTATATTTTTAGTCAGACCCTTTTCCATTAAGTCTATCTTACTAAAATTCGGAACAACAACAGGAATTACATCATTGAAATGAGTGTATACTTGAATTTTAAAGAGTTGTTTATTCAAGTATAAAGGAAGGAGCTATTTCCTACCGGGAAATGATTCAGTTCGTAGTACGTTTGATTGTTTGATAATATCATGTATCATAGGTAGACATGCTGACTACTGCTATACGTATTTGTTACCGTTTTCCTTATGCTGGTTTATCATCATCTGCCAGGACTAGGTTTGCTTCACCCTAACCCAAAAATAATAGGAGGAAAATTTATAATGACCACCAAAAATAACTTTGAGACCACTAACATCTATCACCTAAAATATCAATTGATCATCAAATCAAGTATAAAGGAAGGAGCTATTTCCTACCGGGAAATGATTCAGTTCTTAGTACGTTTGATTGTTTGATAATATCATGTATCATAGGACGGTAGACATGCTGACTACTGCTATACGTATTTGTTACCGTTTTCCTTATGCTGGTTTATCATCATCTGCCAGGACTAGGTTTGCTTCACCCTAACCCAAAAATAATAGGAGGAAAATATGACCACCAAAAATAACTTTGAGACCACTAACATCTATCACCTAAAATATCAATTGATTATCAAATTTAATATATTGAGCACCAAATTTTCAAGAGGTGGTTGAAGACAAACTAGTTTTGCCTAGGCCGACTTGGGGCACCCCGACACGGATAGATTAGGTTAGAAGGGTATATTTACTTTTTCGCGCGCGGCTCCGTCGACCGGGTCTCCCTCGCCTCGGATGCAGGAGCATAACAGTCACAGATCATAGAAACAAAAAATAACAGTTCAATTTCTGGTGGTCATTAACTAAAAAAATAAATTTTTGTTTCTAATTTCACAATAAAATGGGGATTAGTTTTGGTGATCATTTACTAATTTTGGCAATCAAAAGTGATTTTATGCCGTTTTTTTGCTAAATCTGGTGGTTTGTTAATTGTATGCCAGAATAATATGGTATAGAATCGACCTAATGAACATAACAGACACCAAGACATTTAGTCAATCCATCAGATGTTTTGAATGATTGTCATCATCATTATTTTCTTTTCTTTTCGGTGGCCCAGTGGTGGCGGCCCCGATTTACGAACAGTAAGTCGTGGGTTCGAACCCAGGCAGGCGCATTACTTTGTGTGATTTATTTCATCACTGCTGCTCTCAAAACGATGAAGGAAAATATCGTGGGGAAACCCGGCATGTCCTAGAACCAAAACAATCGAAGACATGTGACATCTACCAATTCGCACTGGGCCCGCGTGGTGGATTATTGCCCATTCCCTCTCATAGAGAGGAGGCCTGTGTCCCAGCAGTGGGAACATTAATAGGCTGATGATGATGATGATGATGATCATTCTTTTGGCCTTATCCCAATTTATTCGGGGTCGGAGCAGCATGTCTTCTTACATACCTATTTATTATTAAGTACTCTACATCTCATCAGATGTCTTGCATGATATTGGAGAAAAATCTTGTTTCATTTATTTTTTTTTACCGATCGTCAGACTTTTTTGTACCATCGCAACATCTTTCTCCGCAGATAGTCCGAATTAGATAACATCAATAAAAATTAAGAAACAGGTTACTATCAAAACTAGTGTGGGAAAATGTTACTTCTCTATTTACACAGATAGAGATACATTCACTGCTCCGAGAGATAGTAGTAAAATACTTCTAATCCTTCACCAATATGCTGTCAATCGGGTGTCTTCGTATCTTGTTTATTTTCTACTTGATAATGTCCGAAAGTGTACAAGAGATCACTGGGAAATTGGGTTTAGTAAACACACAGTTGTAAATCTTAAAGAATGATAGATTACTTTCGGAATGTGACGGATTGTTGAGGAAGCTTCAGATGATAAACTAAAGGCAGGTTTTGCGCAACTGCTAAACTGAGAGATTATTTGACGGTACCGAACTAGTGAACTGCATAGATTTTCTTCTTGCTTTCATCATCATCATCATCATCATAATCATCAGCCTATTAATGTTCCCACTGCTGGGACACAGATTTCCTCTCTATGAGAGGGAATGGGCTATAATCCACCACGCGGGCCCAGTGCGGATTGGTAGATGTCACATGTCTTCGAATTTTGTGGTTCTAGGACATGCCGGTTTCCTCACGATGTTTTCCTTCACCGTTTTTGAGAGCAGTGGTGATGAAATAAATTACACAAAGTAATGCGCCTGCCTGGGTTCGAACCCACGACTTACTGTTCATAAGTCGCGGCCGCCACCACTGGGCCACCGCTGCTCTTCTTGCTTTACTTCTAGTTAATTAGTAAAACCTAAGGTGTAGCATATGTCCTGCCGAGTCCTGCGGGACTGTTCGAAAGAGATACCGTGGCCCCGGAACACAAAGGGCGATGAAGGAACATGGATGGGTTTTAGTCAGTAAAAGTCTGACACTCCCTCCTGCTCCGCCCAGAGCGGGAGGAGTCATTTGATGATTTCCCATCAGAAAAAAAAAATGGTGTAGCCTATGTGATGAGAGCGAAGAAGATAAGCAATTGTTTCGTTTGGCAATTTTTGAGAACATTCATAACATAATATCCTGAAATCCTGCAATGTTAGGCTAAGGTGTACCTATTTATAGGATACAACAGGTTGATGGCAATATGATTGCCATCAACCTGATGTATCCTCTCTCTCTAGGCTCGCACTCATCATCTGCCTAGCCTTTTTCCCAAATTAGTTGGGGTCGGCTTCCAGTTTTACCGGATGCAGCTGAATACCAGTATTTTATATGGAGCGACTGCCTATCTGACCTCCACAACCCAGTTAGTACCGGGAAATACGATACCCCTTGGTAAGACTGGTTGTCAGACTTTTTGGGCCTCTGACTACCTAACGACTGTCAAAGATCTACAAATGACAGCCGGGACCAACGGCTTAACGTGCTTTCCGAGGCACGGAGGAAACTCGGTATGTAATGGGTGGTCACCCATCCACAGACCAACCTAGGCAAGCACGGCTTAACCTAACGATCGACCCGAGCGGCTGTTATTATTTAGCCACGAGCTCTCTAGGCTCGCACTATATAACATAAATTATAGTATTCTTCAAATAAGTCTCCCATACCAAAATAGGAACAAAATTGGGGGCGGCTTTCAAGCCCAACCAGATACCCGACTATCAGTATTTAAAATCCACTCACTTTATTCAAACAGGGCGTCGATAACCGTTTGATAGAGCGCCTATTACAAAGTATTAAATTGCATTTATACCAAAAAATCAGAACAGTGACGTCAGGGGGGCTTATACAGATGCGTGGTTATCAGTAATCGATGCGATAGCCACCCGTCGCGTTACGCGTACCGACAGGAGTGACTTTGTGATAATTAGTGGATATATGAATAGCGCGTGATATTAATTTTGCTTTGGTTTTGTTTGATTGACTTTTACCAAGGGATATTATCAAATCAGTGTAAACGTGTCTGACTGTAGCAACTTGGGAAGTCTCAAATAATACCTAGTTTCTTTAATAAAATAGTTTTTTCTCTTTTTGGAAAATCGATACAACATTCTGTTCTACGGAGTTCGTAAACCATAGACAATAAACAAGGCTCTATCATTTTCAAACTCAAAGATCAACAAGAGATAATTATTTAGATAAGAGAGAAATTTAAAAAGCTTCAATATCCATTTACGCCTTTTCCCTTACGTCATCCCTCATTTCGGCAGTTATTTTGAAGTCCCATGTAGGGCAAGTCCATCGTCGGGGTTGCGGGACTGTACGAAAGAGATACCGTGGCCCCGGAACACAAAGGGCGACGAAGGAACATGGGTGGGTTTTAGTCAGTAAGAGTCTGACACTCCCTCCTGCTCCGCCCAGAGCAGGAGGAGTCATTTGATGATTTCCCATCCGAAAAAAAAAGACAAGTCCATCGAGCATGTGCTCTATGGACAAGTCTTTTGTCGTTAACCAGGCATTAATCCAGACGCCTTGGGCTGTAACTACTATCGAGAAATTCCTAATGGATAAACCCAATAAGACACTTTGTCGGAATTACTGGGTATGGCAATACCTACTGCTTGATTATGGTAATGTCAACCTACATGTTTTCAACCATGTTTATGACAATGGCATTGTGGCTCTCATATTATCAACAAAATATCAAACAAAAATAGTCCAACCTCCTGTGACCAAATAAATCGATTCAACTTTGCAATCTACAGCAACTTTTTCAACACAAATTGACAATTCCTCCCAAACGGGCCAACCCCTAAAAATTTGCATGCAGAAGCGCCACTTCAAAGGTAACCGTTGATAACTACCTTGCTTTTTGGCTGCTACAAACCTCACACAACTGTCAACCTTATAAACTTCGAGCAAAAGCTCCAAATCAACTGCAGACAATATGTTAGCTTCTAGCTAACACCAGATTTTCAGTGCAAGCGAAATTCAACTCTAGATTCAACAACTACAGCTGAAATTCCATGATTCTTGTGCGATGTTATAACATTATCGTTCCCAACGTTCAGCACAGATTGTTTTATCTCCAAAGCGTAGTTCCCGAGGGGTGGTTTAACACAATTTTGTACCGGTGAATGAGTTTTGGTAGCCGCCAGCCATCTTTAACTTTGAAATATACATATCTGACTGAATAGACTCGGAAACCAAATCTTGTTTCAGGTATACGTATCTACGTCAGTATCTACACTCACATTTGAAATGAATGGGGACGACCTACATCGTGAAAACAAGCAACAAAAAAATGTACTTAATTCATTGACATCGAACCTTGCAGTAGAGATTCTGGATATAACTAAGCCAGAAAGTGCGATATTTGGGCAGACGAAATTGTTGCCATCGTTGCAGTGGCGTAGCTAGGTAACCAAGGGCCCTGGTGCAAATAAAAAAAATGGGGCCCCACTATTATCTAGTTAAGTTTTATCAAGTAAAAATATTAAAATATACAAATACTTTAAAAATGTTTAGTTACTTTGTCATCAGATCTTTTTCGTACACTGCAGGGCAGGTAATAAAAATATTAAACAGTAATGACATAAACTACAATTAATACTTGTATTTTCTATAGGACATAAGTCCTATAGAAAAGAAACTCTTTTTTTATTTCGTTTTAACTGAAAATTACATTTTCGAAAGTTCAGTTCGTTCGAAGGTTTTCTGGTAAGGATTCGAGGGCCCCCTGAGCTTGAGGGCCCCGGGGCACTGCCCCGCCTAGCCCCTAGGTAGCTACGCCACTGCATCGTTGGTATATCCTAATTCCTAGATGAGGCTTGCACAGAAATTTAGAGATTGGCACAAGTAAAGAGAGGCCTATGGCCCATCAGTGGTTGAAGTTGTGCTGTGGATGATAATGATGATGATGAGATACGCAAATATAAACAAAAAAAAACAATATTAAAATCCAATAATTATAACCTCTAAATAACTATTCTATAACTATTCCGTAGAATTTCTTTGGGCCTTTGGTTTAAGATTCTAAGATCTGATACTTATTTAGGACAGCTGTGTATATAACAGGTTACGAATGTAAAGCATTTCATCTTGTATAGTCTTGGTGGTCTTGTGTATCAATCTGTTCTATTTATTAAAGGTAGGGCTGAAACCAAAATAACTGAACTATTTATGTAGTTGGTAGGCTAGGTAGTAGTAGTGGTCTAGATTGATGTTTAAGTTTATTTATTAGGGACATAAAACAGTGACATGATAAGGAAAACACAAAAAAAACCTTATAAAATAAAGATCACAAACATTTGTAACCCACACCAATATCCACGTCTTAAAAAGTTTACGAGTATATTCTTCAATATTTATTAAATAGACTAAAATATGTTAAGCTAAAATAGCCCATTTTAGCCCTACTACTAACTAGTAGCAGCGGTGGCCCAGTGGTGGCGGCCCCGACTTAAGAACAGTAGGTCGTGGGTTCGAACCCAGACAGGCGCATTACTTTGTGTAATTTATTTCATCATCACTGCTCTCAAAACGGTGAAGGAAAACATCGTGAGGAAACCGGCATGTCCTATAACCAAAAATTCGAAGACATGTGACATCTACCAATCCGCACTGGGCCCGCGTGGTGGATTATAGCCCATTCCCCTCTCATTGAGAGGAGGCCGTGTCCCAGCAGTGGGAACATTATAGGCTGATGATGATGATGATGATGATGACTAACTAGTAACTAATAGAGATGCAAATATCTTTTAGTTACTAGTTTACTACTGCCTCTACGAATGTACAGAAAAACTGTTTGAATATTCAATCACAACGCCCTCTATGGTTACAAGAATGAACTTACTTCTGAGCCGTTATCGATTCATAGATGCAACTTAACACAATCGTTAATAGATGGCGTGGTGTAAAGTTAACATAAATCACAGAAGGTGGCGTTGTAAACAGCAATTATTTATCTTTTTTTTAAAGGGCTACTTTAAGAAACAAAACGTAACTGTGACGGTGAGGGTAAACATTCAATGTTATCACTTTATCAGGATGAGATAATTATCTTTTTCCATAATTATATTTTCCGTCGTGCTTAACAGTCCTTCGACGATAGTAATAACAGCGCCACCTATGTGTACAAATGCACACTTACTTCGCAAGACGATATCGATTGTTTTGTTTTATTCGATTCGGATTCATCAGATGTCGCTAAACCAAGTTTACAATATAAAACTAAGAAAAAGGACTGACATCAATAAACAAATCAGTCAAATTTTTATCATGGTTTTCAGAAGATAAATAGTATTTTCTCCTTTCACGTAAAGACCGCAAAGGATTATACCGCGTTTCAAAATGTCAAAGCCATAAATTATAGCCATGTATTGAAGGTAGCAGCATTTTCCTGAAAACACTGCCATCTTTAGTATTGATACTCCTTAGTCTGTAAGTCTAACTACCAGTCTAACTAAGGGTATCGTGTTACCTCAGAAACTGGGTTATAGTATTGTAAAGTTAAGATAGACACTTCAGTAAATCATAAAATTCAGCTGAAACCCGTTAAACAGGAAGCCAGCATCCTAGGAATAGTCTTGAACACCATTCACCAGTCCGTTTGAACAGTGACTGGTGTCGTGAAAACAAATCCTCTTCAGATAACCAATTTTAAAAGCTCTCCGAGCCATCTATTCTTGTGTGTAATTTTCCTGAAAGCTGCTGAAACTTTCCATGTAACTTTAATAGAAAACAATAAAGCTACATTTTAGTAGCGTGTCCAGTGATCCGCTATTAATAATATTACTTTTATTAGTTCGCGCGGAATGGATCATTACAGTGTCGGCCACGTTATTGGTCTAATTTGGCGTTCGATTTTATGTGTTTGCTCGTCCCGCCGCCGCCGGCGACCGGGTTTCATTATCCGTACCGAATGCTATAAATTTTGCGGATCCTCTGTGTTCAGAGTGTGATAGTTTGGAAGTGAAAGGTTGTTGATAATTTTTTGGATAGGTTTCTATGCGTTTCTTTTGTCTTTATTCTGTATAGAATAGAGGAATTACTTAGCAATCTACACGTATCTAACGTTGACATCCGAAGATCATGTTTGTCCTTTAGCTGCACAAGTGCACAGCGAAGAAATCGTACCATCACTATATCCTCAATATCCCACGAGATTATATTCCCAAAACTGAATTTTCGAAGCAATAATTCTTCAACTCATAGGTAGGAACAGCTTGAGTTACAGATACATATTATTGTATTGTATAAAGATGTAGTGGCTACCTAAATATTAATTTGAAAAAAAGCGTGAGCGTTAATAATAATTATATTTTTCCTGCAAAACCCACTTAGCAAGTAAACGCTGGCTAAATCAATATTAATGTATGAAATAAAATTCTGAAACCAAATCAGATATAATTCCGTTATACTACCAATCAAACAGTTCCACCACGCACAACCATTGTGAAATTACGTCGATTCGTTTGCACAACTTAATTTATCTGTGTTGTCAGTCAATTTCCGAGGCGAGGCTACTTAATCAGATTCATTACAGAGCGGCTTGTGTCCGCAAACAAACAGGGATCGGTGTTTGCACAGTCGAAACGTAGCGTAGGCTTATTGCGGAATCGATAGGGGCAGTAATTTTGGCCCGGAGTGTACGTGCCAATATTACAGTAGATTAGTTTTGTATGTATGTGTGTGTCTATGATAGTGTTGTGTAGTTTTGTGTGGTAGTATTTATTAGGGAAGAGGTCACTAAGATAGGAAGATACAGAAATAAATTGTTGTTTCTTTTTCTTTTGTGGTTAGAATTGGCTAAGCACCTCCAAGACCCCTAATAAATCATTATTCTTAACACATTTTTAACTGTGTGTGTGTGATTATTATCGGAAAATTCTACCAAAAGCTTGAATTTCCCGACGCAGAATCAACTGGCAAGGAAGGTCATGTTTAAATCATTGTATAGTTCGTCACATCACAAAAGCTACTCTGGTTCAAATTATAATAGTCGTTACACAATTTTGATAACAACATTTCATGATGTTTATCGACTGTAAATTGTAAGCAAATGTTCTTCAACCCACAATAGACTACATCCTGCACAATAACAATGTAATAAAACTCCTATAAAATTGGCTAGTATTCTTAACAACTTCTACATTAACCAAAATGTCAATACTACGACAGCGGTCAATAACAATTACAAATCACAAACAATTTCTAATTAAAGCAGTGTTTTTTTTTACCCAGTGGACAGAAGCGAAATAATAAATATAATTCTAAAATTACAAAATAAAACTAGTTGCGGTCACGACAATATTCCCATTAGAGTTATCAAGGAAAGCATCCTGATATTGTTGATCCACTGGTACTATGGGGGTCTTTTCCGCCTGACCATTTTAATTTTTTTTCGCTTAAATCATGCGGAGGCGCCGAGCCACGCCCCCTTAAAGTTTGGGCCTATTAGGAAAGCGTCAACTTTGGCGCGCAAAATAACAATAATTCTCGTTTGGCGTGCGTCGTCAGTGCGCTCGGCTGATTCGGTATCTTTTCATTCATTTTTTCTACACAAAGTCAACGGGGCGGGGCTAGATGTTAAGAGTGCAAGCAAAAATGAGCTTAGTGGTGGTCAGGCGGGAGTGTCCTCGATAGTACATATTCTAAATCTTATGTTAGAAACGGGTAATTTTCCCGATACCCTAAAGATAGCTCTAAAGCCGATATATAAGAAAGGATCACGGCACGACATAAATAACTACAGACCAGTTGCATTGTTGCCAAATTTCTCGAAGATTTTTGAAAAGGTCATCTATGCTAGAATCACAAACTTTTTAAATGTAAATAATATTTTAAATGTTAACCAATTTGGATTCCAAAAAAATAAAACTACATCATTGGCAATATACAAATTATTCAATTCCATTTGGGATAAAGTCAATGATAAAAAGCAATGTGCTGCTCTTTTCATTGATATGTCAAAAGCATTTGACTCTGTAAAGTATGACATTTTGCTTGATAAATTGGGAGGTATAGGAATAAGAGGTATAGCACTTAAATTAATTGAGAATTATTTAAATAACAGAATGCAAGGCACTGTTATTGAGACATATAATGACCGTACAAAAATGTTGGAGGTAGTGACATCTAAATTCGAGTCCGTAATACTAGGCGTACAGCAAGGCATACTGCCTTACGGTACGCCTAGTTGGGACCTCCCTTGTTCTTATTGTATATCAACGAGCTTCCAAATATAATTAACCATCTTTGCGTAATGTACGCTGATGACGCAACTATATTTATTTCAAATGAATATTCCAATGACCTCATTTGCGAAACTGAAATAAATAGAACATTAACAACTGTGACTGATTGGTTGCAGTCAATAAACTTAAAAGTCAATGTCTCAAAAACCAAATTGATTCAATTTAGAAATTATAAAAGTAAACCTACCAAATTGAATGTAAATATGTCTGATACAGCGGTCGAAGAAGTTAAAGACACAAATTTCTTAGGAGTTACTATAGATCAACATTTAAACTGGAAGGCACATATTGAAAAGATTAATAAAAAAAAATATCCAGTGCTTGCTACGCATTGTCAGTTCTGGCAGAAACTACAAATCCAAGTGTTACGAGAAATGCGTATTTTGGAAATGTGTACCCACTGTTAACTTACGGTGTTATATATTGGGGGAACTCGACAAACGTATACAATCCACATTCATTCTCCAAAAGAAATGTCATAAGACAATAATTATATAACATGCATAGTACCGAATCATTAAGAAATGTCTTCAAAACGGAGGGTTTCCTCACACTGACTGGTATTTACATAGGTACTCGAATTATGTTTATTTGTTAAAAACAATATGCAATAAATTTTAATCACAAATCAAATTCTAAGAGAAACATTCGGAAACAATATAAATATGACATTAATTTACCAGTTATTAACAATATGATATATTATAAAAGTACCTATGTAACTGCTATTCGTGTGTACAATCATTTACCGCCGGCAATTAGGCAATTGAATGGAATTATGTTTAAAAATAAATTGAAAAAAAATGTTAATTAATAATGTATTTTATAATCTGCATGAGTTTTTTGATAGGAAATAATGTTTTTGGGAACTTAATTGCTTAAAATACTATTGCATACCCGACTTGGGTGGACTGTTGAGACTGGAAATGTAATGTTCAATATTAGGAGCTTGATGTACACAGTTACGCAATAAATATAATTATCTTTATCTTATCTTAAGCTTTTGTTTTTTTTTTTTTTGCGAACGTACTGAGAGTTGCTCATGCATAAATTAAAATAGACATAGACTTGATACTTTTCAGGAAGCTTTTATACGTTAAACCAAACTTTTCTTTGTTAACGTTAAAGTTCCCTCGCGCATTTTGAACAATCAATAAAAAAAACAAACAACGTCAAACAATACTGTGAATGTAGAATAACCAAGAGGTATCTTCACTACAGTGTGAACTGACAATAATTTAACTCATCGGCAATGAAAATCGTTTGCAGTAGTAAGTGTTTGTAAAGTCCTTTGCGTAGGACGCGGCAAGTAATCCTACACCCACGGTCCACGGATTCCGCGGGGTAAACCTACAGTGACCCCACGTGAGTTTCACGGTAAAATGTTGTAAAATGAAAGTTTTAGTAGTAAGGATGTAGTGAGTGAGCTTGCTGCTGACTTTGGTATTATGCCATTGGATTTTTTTTTGGGAAAATATGTGAGTGTCTTTCAGGCAGATCAGAGTCAGAATCAATTTCAAGCACTGCACTGGTAGTATTTTCATTAACAATATATAATGAACCATTACTTTTCCAATAGTTATATTTATAACTACCACACCAACACACCACTACACTACCACCACCACTACTATACCATTCTATTCCTGCAACGAGGCTCAAAAAATAGGGGGTACGTTCAGATGCCAATGTATACGCTTTTACAATAAACTTCCGAGCCAAATTCAAGCACTAAGCCTTAATAAATTCAAATCGTTTATAAAACGGAAGCTGTGCTTGAAAGTCTAATTTCATGTTAATCACTATCTTGAAGATAAAAAAGCTTGGGATTAAGCTGCTCCAATTAAATTTGTTCTGTGAATGTCGAAATTTCGGACTTCGCGTGTGTAGTATTGATTCCTTTCTTTTATACACTCTGACATTGAATGTTTTGACATGTATTTTATTATGTTTTACTTTTTATTTTTTATTATTTTATGTGACACTAGCGGACGTCCCGCGGTTTCACCCGCGTAGTTCCCGTTCCCGTAAGAGTACGGGGATAAAATATAGCCTATGTTACTCAGGGTGAATGTAGCTTTCTAATGGTGAATGGTGAAAGAATTTTTGAAATCGGTTCATTACTTCCGGAGATTACCCCCTACATACAAACTTACAAACAAATGTTACCTCTTTATAATATTAGTATAGATTTACTGATTTGACATGAATACTTATTTTATTAAGTATTTTACTTTTTTATTTTATTATCATTGCGACATTTAATGATTTTTGAGATTTTTTTTACTTACATTCATTTGGAAAGAACTTGTTAATAATTTTATTTAATTATTGTGAATGTGGGGACCATGTGGGTCACATTTTTATTTTTTGTTTGTTTTTTTTTCCACAACTGTCTGGCAGTTTGAGTACTATAAGCGACCTACCCAAATGTCCTTTCTTTTGTATTGTTCGTCATTTCGTTGAGCTCCTTGAGTTATAAGTCGAGCTACATGTTAACTGACAAATGCTTGCACTGACTGGACAGGTCCACTCAAATCTGTATGGTTCTTTCTTCAAAAGACCACATCAGACACTAATCTGCATAGTCCTCATGTGAATTTGAGCAAGATTATCTCTGGACTTTAAAAGAGACTACGACCTCTGAGTTTGTTTCGGCTGTTTCTTTTCAGAGTAGTCAGGTACGAAACACCGGCCCCATCTAGTTTTAAAAAAAACCGGCCAAGTGCGAGTCGGACTCGCGCACGAAGGGTGCCGTACCATTATTATCAAAAAAGGGCAAAAAAATCACGTTTGTTGTATGGGAGCCCCCCTTAAATATTAATTTTATTCTGTTTTTAGTATTTGTTGTTATAGCGGCAATAGAAATACATCATCTGTGAAAATTTCAACTGTCTAGCTGTCACGGTTCATGAGATACAGCCTGGTGACAGACAGACAGACAGACGGACAGACGGACAGACGGACAGACAGACGGACAGACAGCGAAGTCTTAGTAATAGGGTTCCGTTTTTACCCTTTGGGTACGGAACCCTAAAAATGACGTGTAAAAGTGTTTGTAAAAACCAACTTTTGCAAGTTGGTTTTTACAAACACTTTTACACGTCATTTCATTTTAAACATCATTTATCATTTATTCTAATTTTTATTTATAGAAATTGGGCTGAAAAGCAAAGATTGTGTGAAAAGTAAAAAAAAACTTTTGTTTGATAAAATATAACTTAATGTAGATCTTGTTGGATTAGCAGCAGGGGTCTTTACAGCTCAAACAATCAACCAAGATTCAAGTTTTCTTCAGAAGTTACCAAAAATTGATCCAGCGTTAAGGCAGCTTCACGTTTGTAGCTTTGTAGTAGGAATACTACCTCATAAGACAAGAAACAACTTGATTTACCGCTAACTCCCTAAATAGGTACAAACGACCCCTAAACACCCCATACCTATGTCTCAACCTCTGACTCCCGTTCAACCCTCACCCCTAGGGGCGTGTCACTCAACGGGGGATGTCGGGACGTTCGCGCATGCTCTGTAATCATCCCCCGGGATATCAAAGATGGCTGATACGATTGATGGATGGGACAAGGTTAGCGGGTTTTGGTGTATAGCATTATAAAAGTTTTTTTTGTGATGTCTCGGATTTTTTTTAATGATAATGAGTTTGGTTGTGATTGTTTTTTATTTAATGACTTGTGTAATTAAAAGAAACAACAAAAATAACATGTATCTACTTGATATCGATCCTACTCTCACTGGAAGATGGAGGACCTCGTGGCTAAATAAAAACAGCCGCTCGGGTCGATCTTTAGGTTAAGCCGTGCTTGCCTAGGTTGGTCTGTGGATGGGTGACTACCTATTACAAACCAAGTTTCCTCCGTGCCTCGGAAAGCACGTTAAGCTGTTGGTCCCGGCTGTCATTTGTGATCTTTGACAGTCGTTACAGGTAGTCAGTGGCCCAAAAAGTCTGACAACCAGTCTTACCAAAGGGTATCGTATTACCCAGTACTAACTGGGTTGTGGAGGTCAGATAGGCAGTCGCTCCATGTAAAATACTGGTATTCAGCTGCATCCGGTTAGACTGGAAGCCGACCCCAATAAAACTTGGGAAAAGGCTAGGCAGATGATGACTTGATATCGATCTTCTTCTTCTCTATCTTGTGGCTAGTGTCTAACCTGGGTATCAGAGTTTTTATGCCGCCCAAGGGCTTCTGCCTTGGCTTTACATGCCGTCGAGAAATATCTCTCAAGCATGCTAAAAAAGAAGAAGCTATATCAATTAGATAGCATTTGTATTGGTAGATAAATTGTTCTTAAACATACAGGGTGTAAAAGACCTCATCACGAAGCCATCAACCATGCATTCTGTACATCAAACTAAGTAACTTTACGTAAAAATTATTGCTGGGAAACAACTTTTTTTTTTGGGGTGAGAAATCATGTTTTGTGGTAGAACTCAATGTAACGCACTCAAAACATTGTGCTGATGGATTTTTAAAGCGTTGGTAATAGGTATAATATCTCAAAGTTGGTCCCATTTAAAATTGAAAAAACCGTGTTTGGGCTCATTTCCTGCACCTTTGATGAGAACTTTAGACCTAGCTGGAGTATGACTGTCATCGGCGATCTAACGATGGAGACAGAAGGTAGTTGCAAGAGTTCCGTAACAGTTTACAGCAGCTTTATCGTGTTCGGGCTTATTTCATGCACCTTTCGGAGAACTTTCGACCTAGCTGGAGTATTACTGTCATCGAGTGTCTAAGGATGAAGTAAGGCTGACGAATTTTATTTGGAAAAACATAAGTAGATTATTTTATCGATTAATGCAAATAGATCGGAGAAATTAAATTGTTACACACGCTACAACTAATGGAAGCGAAGCATCAATGATAAATGTTGCGAAAACGGGGAAAATGTATTTCTTTTGAGAGCTTCCGTTGCAAGCGCTGCATAAATAGTTAAAGTTACGGAACAATCATTTATAAGGGAATTGTTCCTCTTAAAAAGTTAAAAAAAAAATATCCGCGATAGCATATGTCTATCATTTAAGGTTGCGTCACACTCTTTCTAACCTTCTCTTTCTCATGTGACGCAGACGAAGTTGCGCGGGTCAGCTAGTCTTACATAAAAAATAGTATTTAAAAAATAACTTGTCAAAAAGTTGGAACTTTAATCCTCAATATCTTAATATCTCCGTAACTAGAAGGTTCCCAGGTATGGTGTAGAACAAAAAAATGATCGCAATGATGAGGAAAACAAGTGCTTTTCGGCTTCGTTAAGAGGTGTCTTACACCCTTTATGCATGTCAGTGGTTCGTTTAAAACGATAACACCTAAAATGTTTACTGGTTGTAACCAGTAAAAAAAAGTAGTAAAAGTAAGTAGTAGTAGTAAAAGTGCAAACATGCAATAATTATGTTACTGCGTATTTGCACTTTTATTGAATACATCTTTTCAGGAGGTGACTGATGAGATGTCGAATTGTTGAGTTTGAGAATTTTTGTTTTAATATTTTAAGTTTATATTTTAAATAAAATGAATATTTAAATAGTACAACTCTTATGTTTTCAATTCCATTCAATATTTATATCTCTCAGTTGTTAGAATGACAAAAAGAAAGTACCTACCTACTAACTTTTTTCGCTGTCTTCTTTCGTAGTCAGTTTCGTAGGTGGCTTATACGACATTGAATAATTACTCCTTCGAAACCAGTTACATAGTAGTATAAATAAAGCCTTCATGGAAACTAATAACGTAGACGTATAAAAAAAGCCTTCATGGAAACCAGTTACGAAACCCCGGTTTCCTTGACGGCCGAAGCGAGAGAAGTATGGAAGAAGAGGAAATACTGCCCTGATCTGAGAGTTTTGATGCGTTTTATCTTTGTCAATATTTGATTTACAAAAACAAAAAATATGTGTCCATTATTTTCCAATACTCTAACTGACGGACTAAATAGATTTGCAATTTTTTGATACTGTCGTCATACAACAACAGCCCTTATCGTCCACTGCTGGACATAATTAAGCCTCTCCCATGATGGGCCCTATCAGAATACCAGCGCTGTGACGTTTTTTTTTTTAAAATGTTACAGCATCATGCTGAGATAGGGGCCTTTTGGCCTCGTACAGGACCAATTTCATTTCATGTTTTTTTTTCTCTTTGTTTATTTTTTTATTTTTACTATTGTAAGTACTGTTAATTTAACTATTTTTATTTGTGTTTTGTCCTGTGCGGGCTAATAAATGCTTTTTCTTTTCTTTTTTCTTTTCTTATGGGAGGAATTTTCCGTAATCTCCACGCTTGGCAGGCGGATTGGAGATCGCAGTGATGAAAGACTAACGCTGCTGCCCATTCTCAGGTCTACGGAGGTGCAAGGTGTCTGCCTCAGACATTAGTCGCCTTATACAACACCCGTGAGTGTAATGGGTTGGTTGTTACTCTGCCGGATACCACACGGCTGTCGTCATGCCTATTCTTTATTTAGCAATTTTCTTCAAAACAAAAGGTAGTTTACATTTGACTGGAATCCAATCGACAGTGATAGATAAACAAACTGAATATTATTCAGACTTTTCTAATCTTTGTCTTATGTACTACATAACATTCTACCACAAACCAGCTATACCACTATATATCCCATTTTTATGATGTAAAGTCTAAAAAATTTGTTTAATGCCCTGTATAGGATTTCAAGAACGCTTAAATATGCGCTCTCCGTCATCCCAGTGGATGTCAAAGTTTCATGGGATTAAAATATGATCCATTGCCCATTCCTTCTTATAGAGAGGAGGCCTGTGTCCCAGCAGTGGGAACATTAATAGGCTGATGATGATGATGATGATGAAAATATGATCTATGTCTTGTTTTAGTAAGATGAATACTGTGTTATGAACGTGGACGAGGCGACAGAAATAAGGGATCGTAGCAGGTTGTTTTTTCCGCCTACCCCATGTGAAAAAGGCGTGAATTTATGTAGTATATGAAGGCTGTAGGTCTGTCCTTGGGTTTAATGCCGAGTCTGGCTAGTATAAAGGGTGTAAAACACCTCTTAACGAAGCCGAAAGGCACTTGTTCTCCCCGTCATTGCAATCATTTTTTTGTTCTACACCATACCTGGGAACCTTCTAGTTACCTACATATTATATTGGTGGTCAAGGTTCCAACTTTTTGACAAGTTTTTTTTTTTTTAATACTTGAAGTTTTTAATGTAAGATTTTTATTTTAAACACCTCCAGAACCCCCGTACTATTCAATCCATCCATCAGCACAATGTTTTGAGTGCGTTACATTGAGTTCTACCACAAAACATGATTTTTTACCCCAAAAAAAAAGTCGTTTCCCAGCAATAATTTTTGTGTAAAGTTACTTAGTTTGATGTACAGAATGCTTGGTTGACGGCTTCACGATGAGGTCTTTTACATCCTGTATGTATTCGAAAAATGACTGTGTCAATGCTCTTGCTCTTCGATTATTATAACAATAGTACGTTGTTACCCTAGGGGTGAAACTAACTTATTTAGTCCCATGACGGGCTAATAATTCAAGGGACTAAATAACTCTTTAACCCGAGGTAAACACTGTGCTTTTCATTACGAATACAAGGAAAAATAAAATCACGAATCAACTCGCTTTTCAGCCAATACCTATTTTTCATTTTCATCATCGAAAAAATGGTAAATATTTTGCCCAAATCTGTGTTATTTCAAAGAAATAGTTGAAACTTTATTATAATAAGTTGTTTAAACAATATATATTCTTTAATTAATACTTAACTTTATATTATTTCAATTTTACATCGTGGCTGTATAGAAAGTTGGAACATGGTTATTTAAAAAAATGATTAGGACTGAAAAGTATTACTTTCAACCTTCTCCTCAGGCCACTTCAGACCTACTTTCCGAGTATGAGCATTAAAAAGTCTACAGCGCTTGTCTTGGGAATTACATCAAGTTGCTAACAGAAAATATTATTGTAGATAGGTGGTTCTTTGTTATTATAATAAAGCCTTTATTTTGAACTATCTTTTCGTGTTTAGAGATTTCCTGACCTTTTTCAAAATCAAAATCAAAATCAAAGCATTTATTTCAAGTAAGCCAGTTCACTTCTTTTCACTTCTAATTAAAATACTTAGTACTAGTAAGGCCATAAATGTAATAAATATATCAACAGGTTACGGTAGACTGATACACGTTGCCAATTTGCCCTAAGATAGCGCCAAGCGCCATTTATTCCCTAGACATGGTTCATTGATACCTCCAAAAGTCACGCACACCCATAACTAACTAGATTAAGACCGTAACTAGTAACAGGTTGCTATGACATTATATACGAATAATAAAGTTCGATTAAAAAGCCGTTTGACTACTAAGGCCCAGCGCACACCGCTGGAGGCGCAGCGGAGCGCATTTGAAGACAATTTAATATAAACCTTAACTACCTTGATATACGGTCGCGCGCATGCTCTTGTAGTAGCTTGAGGGCGCTCCGAGTAACGCGTGCGAATTTATTCTAATATTGACCGTATATCAAGGTAGTTAAGGTTTATATTAAATTGTTGTCTTCAAATGCGCTCCGCTGCGCCTCCAGGCAGCGGTGTGCCCTGGGCCTAAGAAATTACGTTGTGAGGATAAAGTTTTGGGAGTTTAAATTTTTTTGCGTTAATTTTCTTTCAGACCGTATTATCACAAGCGCACGGTCCTTACTTTTACAAGTTAGTAACTTAGGACATAGGGTGTTAACCCGTGAGAAGGCGCGCTATGAGCAATTTACTCACACAAAAATTTGAAGCAAATTTTTTTGGCGATACCGACGCCCTAACGTCTCGAGCGCCTAGGTACCTTCCTAACTATTCATCCCCTCCCCCGTGACGCAACTCTCGTGCCGGTCAGTTCTGTTGCGACCGCGCAGCTAAGTGTTTGTGGAGGCCGCGTACCATCGTGCGGCAATTTGCTCATCACGCGCTCTGCACCGAACATCTAAATATATAAAAGAAGAAACTGACTGACTGACTGATTGACTGACTGACTTACTGATTGACTGACTGACTGACTGACTGACTGACTGACTGACTCATCTATCAACGCACAGCCCAAACCGCTGGGTCTACAGTTTCCTAATTTGGCAAGTAGGTTCCTTATGTGGTTTAGGGGTGCACTAAGAAAGGATTTTTCAAAATTCATCCCCTAAACGGGTTAAACGGGGCTCCAAAGTTTGTATGGGGAAACAAGATTAGTTAGACTATTTTATTCGAAACTTCACAGGAGTGCTTCTATTGATAAATGAGTAGAAACGGGTTTCAGGTTTTTTCAGAATTCAACCCCTAAGAGGGGGAAATGGGGTGGCAAAGTATAAAAATCAATGCACAGCCCAAACCGCTGAGTCTAGAGATTCCAAATTTGGCAAGTAGGTTCCTTATGTGGTCTAGGGGTGCACTAAGAAAGGATTTTTCAAAATTCATCCCCTAAACGGGTTAAACGGGGCTCCAAAGTTTGTATGGGGAAACAAGATTAGTTAGACTATTTTATTCGAAACTTCACAGGAGTGCTTCTATTGATAAATGAGTAGAAACGGGTTTCAGGTTTTTTCAGAATTCAACCCCTAAGAGGGGGAAATGGGGTGGCAAAGTATAAAAATCAATGCACAGCCCAAACCGCTGAGTCTAGAGATTCCAAATTTGGCAAGTAGGTTCCTTATGTGGTCTAGGGGTGCACTAAGAAAGGATTTTTCAAAATTCAACCCCTAAGGGGGTTAAACGGGAATCCAAAGTTTGTATGGGTAAAACAAGATTAGTTAGACTATTTTATTCGAAACTTCACAGGAGTGCTCCTATTGATAAATGAGTAGAAACGGGTTTCAGGATTTTTCAGAATTCAACCCCTAAGAGGGGGAAATGGGGTGGCAAAGTATAAAAATCAAGGCACAACCCAAACCGCTGAGTCTAGAGATTCCAAATTTGGCACAAAGGTTCTTTATGAGGTTTAGGGGTGCATTAAGAAAGGATATTTCAAAATTCACCCCCTTAGGGGTTGGAACGGGAGTCCAAATATTACGTGGGGAAATAAGTTTAGTTAGACTACTTTATTCGAAACTTAACAGGAGTACTCCTATCGATAAATGAGTTAACGTTTGTGTTTCAGTTTTTTTTCAGAATTCAACCCCTAAAGGGGGAAATGGGGTAACAAAGCCTGAACTTCAACATAGGTATTGTTTTTATGGTGAATTGGGTCGGGTGTATTACAAAAACAACGATTTTAAGATTTAATGTGGCAGACCTGAAATACTACCATTCCCTGTTGGGGTGCGATGGGGTTGAAATGTCTAAAAATCAATATGGGTGTCGATACCGAGATTATCAGGGGTGCTGATTACGAAAATGGCATTTATTTTGAGATCCAGATGATAATGATTGTGATTACGATGATGATGATTGTGATAATGATGATTGTGATAACGATGATAATGATTGTGATTACAATGATAATAAGTGTGATAACGATGATGGTGATTGTGATAGTGATTGTGATTGTAATGGTGATTGTGACAGTGATGGTGATTGTGATAGTGTCGGTGATTGTGATGGTGATAGCGATGGTTGTGATAACGAGGACGGAGATTGTGATGATGATGATTGTGATTAAGATGATAATGATTGTGATTACGATGAAAATGATTGTGATAACGATGATGGTGATTGTGATAGTGATTTTGATGGTGATTGTGATAGTGTCGGTGATTGTGATGGTGATAGCGATGGTTGTGATAACGAGGACGGAGATTGTGATGATGATGATTGTGATTAAGATGATAATGATTGTGATTACGATGAAAATGATTGTGATAACGATGATGGTGATTGTGATAGTGATTTTGATGGTGATTGTGATGGTGATGGTGATGGTGATTGTGATAATGATTGTGGTTGAGATAGTGATGGCGATTGTGATCATGATGATTTTGATTAAGATGATAGTGATTGTGATTACGATGATAATGATTGTGATTACGATTATAATGATTGTGATGACGAGGATGGAGATTGTGATGATGATGATTGTGAATACGATGATAATGGTTGAGATTACGATGATAGTGATTGTGATAATGATGATAGCGATTGTGATTACGATGATAATGATTGTCATAACGATGATGGTGATTGTGATACTGATTTTGATGGTGATTGTGATGGTGATGATGATTGTGATAGTTATTCTGAGAGTGGTGGTGATTGTGATGGTGATAGCTATGGTGATTGTGATGGTGATTGTGATGGTAATTGTGATGGTGATTGTGATGGTGATTGTGATGGTCATTGTGATGGTAATTGTGATGGTGATTGTGACGTTGATTGTGATGGTGATTGTGATGGTGATTGTGATTGTGATGGTGATTGTGATGGTGATTGTGGTGATTGTGAGGGTGATTGGGATTATGATGGTGATTGTGATGGTGATTGTGATGGTGATTGTGATGGTGATTGTGATGGTGATTGTGATTGTGATGATGATGGTGATTGTGATGGTGACTGATTGTGATTGTGATGGTGATTGTGATGGTGATTGTGATGGTGATTGTGATGGTGATTGTGATTGTGATGTTGATTGTGATGGTGATTGTGATGGTGATTGTGATGGTGATTGTGACGGTGATTGTGATGGTGATTGTGATGGTGATTGAGATAGTGATGGTGAGTGTGATAAATGACTGTGATTGCGATGATAATTATTGTGATAACGATGATGGTAATTGTGATAGTTATTTTGATGGTGATTGTGGTGGTGATGGTGATTATGATAGTGATTGTGATAGCGATAGTGATGGGGATTGTGATGGTGATTGTGATTGGGATAGTGATGGTGATTGTGATTGTTATGGTGATTGTGATGGTGATTGAGATAGTGATGGTGATGGTGAGTGTGATAATGACTGTGATTACGATGATAATTATTGTGATAACGATGATGGTGATTGCGATAGTTATTTTGATGGTGATTGTGATGGTGATGGTGATTGTGATAGTGATTGTGATAGCGATAGTGATGGGTATTGTGATGGTGATTGTGGTAATTATGGTGGTTGTGTTAATGATGATAATTGGTGATAATGATGGTGACTGTGATAGTGATGGTGATGGGGATTGTGATGGTGATTGTGATTGTGATAGTGATAGTGATGGTAATTGTGATAATAATAATTGTGATGATTATGAAATGTGGCACATAGTTTATAACCTGGATTAACATGGAGGACACTATTATCCCTTTAGTATGATCCAGTGGGACAGTTACCGAACTTCACGCGGGCGAAGCCGCGGGCCACAGCTATATTACATATATGTGTTTAATGTGTTTCGAGAGGCACACTTGTCCAGATCTCATGGAAGAGTAATTTTTTAAAGTTTTTGTTATGTAAGATTTTTTATTGTGATTTATATGAAGACTGTCATAACTAGAAAATAAAAATTTGTTGATTTGTTATTTGTTTTAGAAGTTGCATTTATGTTTCATATTTTTAATAAAAATACTTATTAAACCTTGTTTTATTGATATAAATCCATTATAAGTCAATAAGTACTATAAAAGTAGAAATATGAGCATTTAAAGTAGTGTGAGTAATTTGCTCGCGCGCGCCTCTCCATGTAACAAACAGAGGCGCGCCTTCTCACGGGTTAAGGGATATCGATGCGCAAACTTTCGCCATGAATGTCAATTTCCGTTGTCCGCAGACTTTGAGGAGCTCGTGGCTCAATATTAACAGCCCCATGGCACAGTAAACAGATGAGCAGTAGTGCGACTCGGATGTGTCCTGGAATTCCTACTGTCGATCAGGGCTAGGGTTGCTTCTATCGGGTATACTGTGTGGTTTATCGTTAAGAAAATGACGTGGTGCGTGCGACTCTCCGTCTGTTCGAACCTTCAAGTATCCTTACGGCCGGGAGAATGGGCGCTCGGTTAATTACGTCACAATTTCGGTCGTTGCTTTGAGGCAACCTACTGCTTATGATTTTACTGTGGCCATGGGTCGATCTTTAAGGTTAAGCCATACTTGCCGATGTAGGTTTGAAGATGGGTGACCATCTTTAAATAGCAAGTATCTTCCGTCCCTTGGAAAGCAGGTTAAGTCGTTGATCTCTGCTGTCATTTATAGATCTTTGACAGTCAGTTACAAGTAGTCAAAAGCCGAACGGTTGTCATCAGTCTTACACAAGCTATCTTATAACGCTGTTACTGAGTTGTGGAGGTCAGATAGGCAGTCGCTTCATATAAAATACTGATACTCATCTGATTCCGGTTAGACTGGAAGCCGATCCCAAAAAGTTTGGCAAAAGGCTAGTCAGAAATGATGATATTTTGTCCGAATCTTAATGGAGATCTAGCAAACCGTGTATTAGGGTGCTCTAGAACCATATACATTTTATGGCTGTGCTATTTACTAGCATGTGATGGGTGGTTTTTATCTGTACCGGGAACTGCACCGTTTTTTTTTGTTGGCCTACTCTGTCTCACTGGCGGTCAAAGGCCGAACAATTAGTTCCAATTATTATTTTGTTCTAAACATAATTTGTTTCTAAATGTGCTGTACGTATGATCCACAGGCTCAAACCACAATAACCTAGCATATTGCTTTGTCATACACTGCATACAGTTTTCTAACAGTAACACTGCAAAGTTTTACAGATGCATTCTTACTCCCAAAGTTGAGAATCTCAGGCCGAACACAATACATCGACCGGCCGCCCAGTCCGCTGTGACAAAAAAAAAACTTTTCTCTCTGGCCGTCAGACGACGAGTGACTTACCGGCTATTTGTTTTTTTAGGCTGCCCCCCGCGCACGATAAAATATTTTTTGTGGCAGTAGCTCGGAAGGGATGGGAATTTGTCGATGGATTTTTTGCTCGATAGTGAAAGGGTTGAAGATGTCGATAAAAAACTGTTTTGTTTGATAATTTATTTGGTAAACTTGCTTCCCTAAAAAATATAAGTATTTCTATTTAAGAGCCTACACTACCTCAAATGGCTTAGCATGATCCTCCGTTACGCCTAAAATACTACAGAATTAATTTTGAAATAAATATATGGTAAAGTTGAGGATTAACGATTCCATGAAATTTACTCGATAGAAAAATATTCCAAAGTTACCTACAAATCGAACAATAAACCGCTGGTATTCAAAAAGTACTTCAAATTAGATCATGAAACTTTGCATACTAACTAAACTAACTATAAAGCAGGTCTTATGTTTTTTATTTTTTCCAAAAGACGAAAATTTGATTTTATAAAGAATAAAAACCACTCATTTCGCACTATTCGGCCTGCAGTGACTGACGTAACAACCACTTTCTAGTGCAAGCTGTTTAGAACGTTATTCTAACAGTATTTCAAACGAAGTTTGAACCACCACAAATAGAGTTGCTAATTTGAGTTAGTTTAAGCTCTTAGGTATAGAAACTATAGTCTTATATTATTGTCACTGTACGCGATTATTGAGTGCCTTCAGTGCAGGTGCTTCCTAGCGTTTACTCAAGTGCAAATAATGGTAATAATTGGATATCAGCACTATTTTTTTGTAGCTGTAAGGATAAGTAGTTTCAGTAGCTTCATTATAACCACTGATTTAGGGCAGTATGAAACATTAAGTTCTTAAAAAAAAAAAATTGTCTAATTAATTCATATAGTGTCGGTCTCAAATTATTCATTCGTGACCTAAAAAATAGTCGTGGCCAAAATATACAATTACTCAACATTAATAACATTTATGACTCAAAGCATCAAACTTTTATTTCCACACAGAACAGCTCGTAGAAACAAATACAATCGATAATAAAACGCGACACCTTGACAGATATCGATATTTCATGAGATTAAAACTGTCGATACACTATCTCGACTTATTCTTTTTTGGACGCACTATGCCATTGTTTGCAGACAAGGACAGAAACACTGGACATTCATAAGAGTGAAAGAGATAGTGTTTCTCAAAAAGAAGGAAGAGAGGAAGAGAATGCTGTTAATTTTCCATTTCATTAGAATACAATGAAAGTTTTTCTTTGTTAATTTTCTTTTTTGTAACTTTTTAATGGGAGCTGTAATAGCTATCTTTTAGTGGTTTTGAATAAATAATTGACTTCAGCATTGTGTCTGTAATAGGTTGGTAGTGATGTCGGCAATCCTGATGTTTATATTGTCGGCTTTGTAAGACAACGTCTTCTAAAATGTCTTTAAATATACACCCATAAAGTCTTTTGATTCAAGTTCTTTTAGCTTAACAAACAGATATTTTGACGGGGAGATTTTTTCACCTCTTCGTAGCTAAAACGCCAGGTAATGACAAAGGGTGGGCGTTTTGGAGGACTATTTGACGTTCAAAAAGCGCTGTTTCTCAGCCTCATAATCTGCCTATCCATCTCCCAACTATGTTGGGGTCGCTTCCAGTCTAACCGGATGTAGCTGAATACCAGTATTTTACATGGACCGACTGCCTAGATAGGCAGTCAGTAACTGTAGGTCAGATGACCTTCACGTCTCGGTTATTACTGGGCAACACGGTACCTCTTTGTCAAGACTGGTTGTCAGACTTTCGGGCAACTGACTACTTGGAACGACTGTCAAAGATTGCAAATGACAGCCGGGACCAACGTCTTAACGTGCTTTCCGAGGCACGGAGGAAACCCGGTACGTTATAATGGTAACCCATCCATAGACCGACCTAGGCAAGCGAGGCTTAACCTTGAAGATTCGCTCCTCAAAGATTTCTTTCTCTCATTGGATTAACTGATTTACGCTAGTAAACCCAAACATACTTGAAATCAGCTGTAATCATTAAATGAAGGGATACGAATCATCGATCCCATATTGCTGCTTTTGTACGATAAGTAACATTAAAACCCTCATCGAGTCATCATCATCATCATCAGCCTATTAATGTTTCCACTGCTAGGACACATGCCTCCTCTTTATGAAAGGCTATAATCCACCACGCGGCAGTGCGGATTGGTAGATGTCACATGTCTTCGAATTTTTTGGTTTTAGTTTTACGACATTTTCCTCACGATGTTTTCCTTCACCGTTTTGAGAGCAGTGGTGATGAAATAAATTACACAAAGTAATTCGCCTGTCTGGGTTCGAACCCACGAATTACTGTTCGTAAGTCGAGGCCGCCACCACTGCGCCACCGCTTCTCTCATCGAGTACCTAAAATAAAATCAATGAAGTTTAGACCTAGGAATAGAATCTCATGCTCAAAACTGCATCAACAGCTATTAATAAACCAATAAGGCAAGTTTTATGTCTTGTAACTAAATTCCTATAAACGTTACTGTTTCTGAGGTAGTGGTAGAGATTTTTACTAGCATTATAATAGAAGGCCGGCCGAATTGCCATTAAACCTAGCTCGAGAAAATGGTCTGTTTCAATTCATTATATTAGTTCATACGTGTATAAGACTGGGTAGAGTGGCCATGATGTTAATTTAGTTCAATATTTATGTTGATTAAACATGGTAAGGTTTACATTTCTTTAGTTTAACCTCGCCTCGTTGGTCTAGTGAACATGAGTTCCTGGGTTTGATTCTCGGGTCGGGAAAAGTGGTATTGCGTTTTTCCATCACGAATTTCTAAGTAGGCCACGGAGTTTGGGTTTGAGCCCGTTTGATGGCATTAGGCTCGCTCTCTGTTAAATGAGACTTAAACATAACTGGTGAAATGTGTGTATCTATACTACACACATCAAAAGTGTCTAGGGATCAAGCATTTTTATGCGGATTTCTTGAGATTGAGATGTGGCTTTGTAATAAATTTATGATTTTATAAATTTATATGGATCCTTTTTGGTGCATTTCATAATTTGAATCAGGAACTCTCAATCAAATTCGAGTAAAAGATGAAAATAAGCTGTCAATATTTTCCCTATAAAAACATACAACGCATTGAAGACATTATTAGTGCTACTGTTTCTCTACTACTGATTAAAACCAACGTTATTATGGAGCGGCGACGTCATTTAAGCAGGGAAGAAATGCTCAGAGCCGTGGGAATGATAGAAGCTGGTTCCCGGCAACGTACTGTAGCTTTAGCTCTGAATACAAGTCAGAGTGTTATCAGTCGACTTTGGACACGTTACCGAAGCACTGGTACCGTGGCTGAGCGCCATGGAGGACGGTATCGCTGCACCACACGGAGACAAGACCGATACATTCAAATCTTAACTCGAAGAGCTCCAACAATAACCGCCATGATGTTAGCCGTGAGGCTTCATCACTCTTCAGGGAACTTAATTAGCGACCAAACAGTCAGAAACCGCTTGCATGAAGTGAACCTTCATTCCCGAAGACCGCTACGGGTACCACCTATAGCAATGCACAATCGTAGGATTCGATATCAATGGGCTCTTGAACACAGAAATTGGGCAGAAGAACAATGGCGTTTCGTGTGCTTTTCTGATGAGTCTCGTTTTGGTATGAGACCGGATACAAGACGTATACGACACTGGAGAACCCCTGGACGCCAACAGCGATTAAAATCCTGCCAGGAAGTCCATCCTTATAGTGGTGGAACCATCATGGTATGGGCGGGTATTTGGATCGGCGGAAGAACTGAGTTGATTTGGATCAGAGGCAACCTCAACGCTCAAATTTATGCTGAGACGATTGTATCAGACGTCATCGTTCCTCTACAAGTGCAAATCGGTCCCTTATTTCAGTTAATGCATGATAATGCACGACCGCACACCGCAAGAGTTGTAAGACAGACTCTCGCCGCAGCTAACATCAATGTCCTGCCCTGGCCTGCTCAGTCGCCAGACTTGAACCCGATTGAGCATGCATGGGATATGCTACAGAGAAGAGCTCTGCCGAATATGGAGGGTATCCAGTCGCAAGAAGACCTTTTTTTGTTGTTGCAACGAACATGGGCGGCCATTCCACAGCGTGATTTGGATGAACTCATTTTGAGTATGCCAAACCGATGTTCTTGTGTTGTTAGTGTTCGCGGTAGAAACACGGATTATTAATTGTTTAAGTTACCCAATAAAATTTTAAAGAAAACTGTGTTTTCAGTCATTTTTTCGAACTTTAATGTTAGTGGTTCAAATGTGTCAAAAATCCCTTTATTAGGAAAATGGCAAATTTCTTTATTAATGCAAAGGTGACTTGGTTTATCGTTACTGTGACAAACGAAAACACTTTATTTGATGAATCCTTAAAGAAAATTTTAATTAATATCAATCAGGAGAAAAGTTATTGCAAAAATATATGTTGATCCCTAGATACTTTTGATGTGTGTATTTACAGCTGTGCTAAGGCAAAAGGTAAGCCCCTTGAGAATTTTAGGCATGTTGTTGTTACTTCAGTATAATGTCAGCAAATTTTTATACCCTCAAAATATACCTACATTAAAAAAAAACCGGCCAAGAGCGTGTCGGGCCACGCTCAGTGTAGGGTTCCGTAGTTTTATTTTGTACAACTTTTTGTCTTTTTTGTACAAAAACTGTTGTTTCCATCAAGTTCAAAATGATTTTCCTAGAAAGTCCTTATAAAGTTCTACTTTTCAGATTTTTTTCATATTTTCTAAACTTCTGGTTCAAAAGGTAGAGACTACACACTAGGACACACATTGTTTTTTACTTTTGGCGCGATTATTTCCGAAATTATTGACATTATCAAAAAATGATTTTAGAAAACCCCTATTCATTTTTAAATACCTTTCCAACAATATATCACACGTTAGGGTTGAAATAATAAAAAATCACTTCCCACTTTACATATAGGGGGCTACCCTAATAAAACATTTTTTTTTCCAATTTTTATTTTACCACTTTGTCGGCGTGATTGATATACATATTGATACCAAATTTCAGCTTTCTAGTGCTAACGGTCACAGAGACTAAGCGAGGACAGACAGACGGATGGACGGACGGACGGACAGACATGGCGAAACTATAAGGGTTCCTAGTTGACTACGGAACCCTAAAAACCATCCTAAAGATAAATTACGTTTTTTTTTTTTTGCAAATAAAAAGAAAATTATGAGGATGCTATGCGGGAATTCATTATTTACTGTAAATACTTTGATTAAAGTTGAACACTGTACCTTGAGCGTTATAATAATCAAAACTATCAAAATTACGATTACATGCAATATTTGCTAAACTTGACTAAAAATAATTAACACTTCTAATCCATCACCAACATTCGTCGAACCTCACCACTGCTGCTACATTAGTTTCTGAAGAACTTTCGGTTTCTAAGAATGAAGTTTTTCATCATTTGTCTTTCAATTCCAAACAAAATATCCCATACATCATGTACCGAAGCGTGGTGCGCATACGCAAGCTGCAGCATAAGCGGTCTGCGGCATAAAGGAACCAAACTGGTTTGTAGCCTGAATGCCGACGCAAGTGGAGTCTGCAGTACTGTACTACTGATAAAGAGTGTTGGCCACTACGGGCATTTGTTTTGGTTCCTTAGTAGCTTGTTGGTAAAGCTGAACGCAGGCCGAGACGGCATCGGCATGGCAAGGGATTTATTTTTTTACCAATGGACAATCAATCGTATTGATATAGAAATACGATATAAATTGCTATGCTTTAAAATTATCCCGTGGCATCGAAAGGGATTTGTATTGATAGACGCGCCACGGTCGTATTTCTATATCAATACGTTTGAATATCCATTGGAAAAAATTAAAATCTCTGGCCATGCCGTACCGGTCTGCATTCAGCTTAAGTAGAGGTAGATTCCATAAATTAAATTCGAAAAAAAAATCAACTGGTCTGCTGAAATATATTTCTTAAGAAATAAGCAGTGCATTGTACTTAAATTATGCTTAATAATGGTCATTTGTGTGGTCAAGCGCCCCCCAAGGACATAGGCCTCTTCTATCATCCACTCCTCCAGTTGCAACCAGCCACCCTGCGAAGATCGTCGCTTTACCGAGCCTGAAGGCGTTCTACTCTTGAAAAAAAAAACCGAATAAAACTATTACCTCAAAATTTTGAGCAAAAAAATCGTAAGTTATTTATTTGAAGGCTGTAAATCTTTTTGAACGTCAAAATTATGACATAAGACCGACCAGCTTTACACCACTTCTTAGTGTTTTAGCTTTGGAGAAGAAGTGGCGGAATCCGGCAACAGATAATTATTATGTATGTTAAAGTTAATATAAGTTCTAATAACTTCATCATCACCATCATCATCATCAGCCTATAATTTTCCCACTGATGGAACACGGTCTCCTCTCAATGTGAGGGAATGGGCTGTAATCTACCACACGGGCCCAGAGCGGATTGGTAAATGTCACATGTCTTCGAATTTTTGGTTCTAGGACAAGCCGGTTTCCTCACGATGTTTTCCTTCACCGATTTAAGAGCAGTTGTGATGAAATAAATTACACAAAGTAATGCGCCTATCTGGGTTCTTGGGACTTACTATTTGTAAGTTGGGGCCGCCACCACTGGGCCACCGCTTTTCCGCTAATAACTTATAATCTGATAATTTAGTTCTTATTTAGAACTAGATTCATATACATTGCGCGAATTCTTGTATGTGCAGTAACCAGATTTTGAACGGTAACGAAGAAATGGTTAGTGCAGTTTCTCAGAAAGACTACAAAATCACTCGTTGTTACTTTTAGTAACTGAACGCGACCGGAACCCGAAGAACCCGAACCGTAAACCCGAGAATTGCCTCGCAGTTTAGTCTTTAAGAAAATAAAAATGTTTACGGTTATAGATATTTATTTCTCAAAAGAATTACAAATTCACTTAAAGAGAAAACATAAATAGGTTTCTCTCTATCCTTCTACATTCAACCAAAAATTAAGAAAGAAATACGTGCAGTGGCCAATATCAAACAAACTCACTACATAGATTATTGGGTGCATTCTGTACAAATCATAAAACTTGATTAAAACTTCAAAAGTTATAATGCAATTAGTTTTATGTTGTCGGACGAGCGCCGGTTTCCTGTTTTTAGAAATATAGAACCAAATTATGTTCCTATACTACTCTAAGGTTTAGGGTAAGTAGAGATCAAAAAACATGTCAAGGATTTTATAAAAAGCGCTTAAAAAAACCGGCCAAGTGAGAGTTGAACTCGCGTGGAGAGGGTTCCTTACAATGCCAAAGTCTTCTAGTGAGTTTACCATTTTATTTTCAATTGATAGAATGCTTATAGGTTTTCCTGTATTCTACAAGCAATGAACTATATTTTGTATTTTTTCAAAATTTTAGGCTCAGTAGTTTCGGAGATCAGGGGTGAGATCAAAACAATTTTACAATAATAACAAAAATATATTTGAGATCCCCTTTCATTTGATATATGACACAGTAAGGTTTGCAAAACTTTTTTTTTAATTTCCTAATTTGTACCCCGTAAATGACCCTTAAAAAAAAAATATTTATTTACTTTGTATTTGGGTCATAGAATTACACCATCCTATCAAATTTTACTCGATTTGGTCGAGTAGATTCGGAACAAATTGGCTGTGACAGACAGACGCACGAGTGATACTCTATTAGTCTAAGGGTTGCGTGTTTTTTTTTTTTTTAGTACGGAAAGCTAAAAAAACTTCAGTTTGAAAAAGTGCATATTGCGAAATAGGCAAATTTTTTTAAACAATTTTTGCTTGAAGTAAATGAAATGTTTCTGGCGTGAATTAGTGACGAACATCTTTACTGTAATAAACGACGGGTTTAGGACACTTCTTTATTATAAATCAGCTTTGATTTGTGTAGCAAAGATATAAGGATTTTCGACCCTGTCCCAACATTAATAAGTACAGTTTATTACTTCTTTTCAATAGATAAAGGAGTCAGTGTGTCATGGACAAGCACGGCAACATTGCGGTAACATTGTCTTGGCTCTTTAATAGGGATAACAGTGTAGATTGGGGTTAAAAGTCTGTCACAGCTTACTATTTACACTTTGTACAATTTATACAAAAAAAAACTTTCTTAATCGCGCTCGAATTTTAAAATATTCAGAATGAAAAAATCGCAGTCTTTCACCGCACTTTATCGAATCGAATCGCGAGCCGAACGCTCCCGAAACGCGCCGAACGGTCGAAATGTAGCGAGAGTTCGCGTGTCTTTCGGCCGTATCCGTATCTTCGGTAGATAAAAGGGTCTCTTGGACCGTTTTAATTAGGCGGTAGAATGTATCGGGTGCCTGATGGCCCGATAGGGTTACCGTGCAGTATTGGAATTTTGTTGCAATTTTTTTTCTGTTTGTTTATGCTGAGGCGTGTCGTTTTTTTTGGCAATTAGTGTGAATGTTGTTTTTATAAGTGTATTTTATGGGCACTTTTTGAGAAGTTAGATAGATCTTAATGGAAGGGCGAAGTGCTTAAATCAGTTTTGTTAGGCCTTGATTTAGCGCGTATCAATGTTTTAGTTATAGGTCTTTAGTCATGCACGAGAAACTTGATTTAAATTAAACATTTTGTAAATGACCAGTCACGTTTTCTTATTTGAACTTGAATGATAGTGTTAAACTAAAAAGTAAATTATTACTACCAGCTGACAGTACCACTGAACAATTTTTATTTTAATTATGTAAAAGTAAATAGCAGTCAGTTGTCAACCCTGCTGGCTGCAGGGAGGTACGTAACCGCTTGCGATCGGCTGGACAGTGCCGTTCGGCTAATGCGTACCTATACGCGTTACAATACGACCGAGTTAAGAGTGGACTTCGGTCATTTTTTAATATTTTTTTTTTACCATTACAGTCTTCGATAAATGAGGCATGCACTGTTTTAAGCTTTCAAGGCTTAAAACTAAACTTATACTGTCACTTACGGGATATCTTCCGTGATTGTTCATTGTTTTAAGCTCCTGATATTTCAACGCTATTGCAAGCGCCATGATCGCGGGGTTATTGGAGAATGCGGGTGGACAATGAACAATCACGGAACATATCCCGTTAGTGACAGTATAAGTTTAAATGAGGCATGGTTTCGAATCAAACCAAAAACATACTGTCGACCATTCAGTGAATCAGGTGTAATCATATTTTTCAGTGAGGAGCTCGATTATTATTAGGCCCCCAGTGGTCGAGGCACCAAATGAATCAAATCGAGGGCGTCGGCCACGCACGGGTGCCTCGACCACTGGGGGCCTAAGCCACGGACCCAAATAATAAAAGCCGCACGGGTCGATCTTAAAGGTAAAGCAGCACAAGCCAAGGTCTGCCTGCGAAGGGGGTTTATTCATTATTTATGTCAAGTTTCTCCTGTGCCTCTGTTGGTTCTCTGCATCTAACCACGCTATTAAAGTTATCCGCGACTTAAGGGGGTGGTATCTGCTAACGAGAGGTTTTCTCCATGTAACTCCTCTTTTATGAGTGAATACATTTATGTGCAAAATATGTTGCTTATTAGACTCTAAACTTTAATTGGTACAATTTAAATAATTCTAACTTTATTATTACTATAATAATATGAAAAACATTTTCAAAGTCAAGCATTTTTTCTTTGAAATTTCGTAACTACGTTTTAGTTTTTTTTTTCACCTAAATATTTGTAATTTTTTCGTCACAAAGTGTTTTGGCATTTTGATGTAATGATTTATTAGGCTACAATGAAATAAAAACCACTCATTTCGCACTATTCGGCCCGCAGTGACTGACGTAACAACCACTTTGTAGTGCGAGCTGATTAGAACTTTTGTCTAACAGTAGGTATTTCAAACAAAGTTTGAACCACCACAAATAGAGTTGCTAATTTAGCAGATACCCCAGCCTTAAAACCCTTGTATGCAAAAACAGGACCACAGCTATCGGGCAGTAGCCCAAAGATACAAAACTCTGGGCGGAGGATCCTCCCTTTTCTATGAGGGATGAAGAATTATACACCCTGTTCTTCATTGCTCCTAAACTGATGACCCTGATAAGATAAGCATTTCACAATCAAATTAGCTTGGCGCTAGTTCGCTCTATTTCTAAGAAACCGCAATTACAGAAACGCCGGCTCATTCAACAAATGCGTAAATGTAGATGTAAATCAACATAAAAGATTGAAATGATGTTCTAAAACATAACATAGTTACTAGATCTATTACTTAGTTAAAGAATAGCATTCTTTCTCAGAAACCAACCTTGATCAATTTGTTAGTAGGTATCTTATCAGTTAATTATTGAAACAAAAATCAGGAAGTTGTTAACTAAAGTGATTATTTTAACATTATGTTTTATTATGACACAATTTTTTTCCTGTTCTACCTACTTTTTTTCTGGTTAAATGAGAGTACTTGCAGGCTGATATATTATAATTTTTATTATCTTCAGAGTTTATTGACATAATATTTTCACACGTGTAAGTAACATGACCAAAATTATCGTTGGATGTCTATGCGTTTATGAGTTATGGTAATCAAAGTAGATAATCTAAAGTAGCGCCATGTAGCGCTCTAGAGGCAAATTGGGTTCAGATAAAGATTTTAGCGAGAACTACTAGGCACCGAAGTACCAATAAATGTTTCTTACTTTAAAATTCAGTTGATTCCATGAATTCGATAAAAGTAAGGAAAAAAACGTGAGGAAAACAGAGATCAAAATCTAAATATATAAGCCTAGATTAGCACTTATAAAACGTAGAAAAAGGTGCACGGTTTGGGTTGGTCCTTTCCATGGAGAAGAACCGGCAAGAAACTCCGTGGTTACTCTTTTCAGAAGAGAGAGAACATAAAAAAAAACGTAGATAAATGAGATCCAGCAACCGGACCCCGCGCTGGGAGATTTTGGCCCACTCCTAAAGAAGAGGAGGCTTGATTCCTAACAGTGGAACCTTATAGACTGCTTTTTTCATTGAGGCTATACCGCCAGTACTGTCACACTGCTGGACAAATGTCTCCACCAATTCCTTGCACGCTCTTTTCTTGCGCTACTTCGAACCAGCCCTCACGGACTGTACGCATCTAGGTCATCTCCCCACCGCTTCTAGGCTGGCGCTGTCAATCTCTTGGCAACCTTTGTGTGGAGACTTTTGTTCAGCGGTCATCGTGCATGTAGCCGACATAACCCAATCAATCCCGTTTCAGCCTAACAGCCTTTTTGCCAACGTCCATAGCTGAACTAAAAAAGTGATTAAGAATTTCAACCAGGTGAATCGACGACATTCGGCAGAAGTATCTCAATAAAATCGCAAGTCTGAAGCGCTACAGCTAAGTATAACTTCTTGGCTTCGATACCCAAAGTCGGGCAAAGTGTTACTGGGTTTTTGTAACAGGATTTTTCGAGTAGCAGCCTGGAATCTAGAACAGGCTGTCTTTGACGGCACGGTTGGTGCAGTGGCTGAGCGACTGGCGCTGCGTGTGGCGAATTCGATCTCCACGGAACCAAGATTTTTATGGCCTATAGGTAGTTGTTCCGGGTCTGGATATTTGTGTTTGTGAGTTTGAATGTTTGTAAAAGCACGCACGATACAGGACAAATTCATGGTGTAGGTAGGGCAATGTCCTTAAAAAAAAAACTTTAAAAATTACTAAAAACTGAGCCAGGTTAATGATAATAGGCTCGCCCAAGAGAACATGGGATTTAAACTGCACTCTGAGATACTTCCACCAGATTCTACGGGGACTACAGTCTTGATGTTATACTTACATTATCATCATCATCATCATATGTATTGTATCATCGTTGTTGCATGTTAAGCCAAGTCAGAGGCCAATGGGTGGATTAAAAACTCTGACACCAGGTTAGGCACTAACCACACGATAAAGAAAGATCATCATCATCATCTGCCTAGCCTTTTCTCAACTATGTTGGGGTCGGCTCTCAGTCTAACCGGTAATACCTGTATTTTACATGAAGCGACTGCCTATCTGACCTCCACAACCCAGTTAGTACTGAGTAATACGATACCCCTTGATAAGAATGGATATTAGACATATCAGACTTTTTGGGTCACTGACTACCTGTAACGACTGTCAAAGATCAGCATACATTGTATGTAATATACTACTAACATTTATAGTCTTGATTACAAAAATATTCTCAAGTCCACAGTGTCAGGAGCGGTACAGCCGAGTCCAGTTGCAGGCGGGCGCACCGGACAATACGACCAGTTCCGCAGATCGGCGATAGCGACCAACCAGCGATAGTATTTCGCTATGTGGCCCCAGTTTAAAACAGTAAACAGGTAAGCAATAGAAGTTCCATAGTAATTCAATCTGGTCTAGTTGAGTTTGAAAGTTTTAGGGGTCATGAAAGGGCAGTTATCTAATTGCATGAGCAAAATAAGAAAGTGGTTAGAAGTAACTAGGATAGAAGTGGAAGTAATAAATTAGCTGAAAAACTGGGGTCCGACATTGTCATTGTTTATTTTTATTTGATAAGTAAGGAATCCAATTAAATGTCAAAAATTAATTTGTTTTTTTATGGTGACGAGTCGGGACTTCTAGTATAGAAAAAGTTTTTGGTGACCTATCGGAACAGGAGGTCAAAGAAGAAGCCGCTGAAGTTCAAAGATGGTCAGCTCATTGTGACATCAGAAGGGCAGCTGCTACGCTGGCGTCAACACTTTGAGGAGGTCTTCCGTTTGTCAGCTACATCAGCGCCTGACGCGCTGCAAGTCAATCCCCCACCATCCCGGCATCTGAACATCAACACGGAACCACCGACAGCCTCTGAAGTTGCGGAGGCAGTCCGTTCTTTGAAGACAGGCAAAGCACCAGGACTCGACCTGATAACGGCGGAAATGTTATAAGCCGACTTACCCTCCGCAGTCAACGTTCTGACGCCTCTTATTGAAAAGATCTGGACCGCTGAAGAGCTCCCTGATGATTGGAACAAAGGTCTTATCATAACTGTTCCTAAGAAAGGTGATCTTAGCCAGTGCGATAACTGGAGAGGTATTACTCTGCTCTCGATTTCCTCTAAGGTTTTCTGCAAAATCATCTTGGATAGACTGTCGAAGGCCGTGGATCCTCTTCTACGTAGGGAACAGGCTGGTTTCCGCTCGAACCGCTCATGTACGGACCAGATCAACACCCTCCGTATCATACTGGAACAGGCATCAGCATGGCAGAGGGAGATTTATCTAACCTTTGTAGACTTCGAAAAAGCCTTTGATACGCTGAAGTGGTCTAGCATCTGGTCCCGTTTACTAGAAATTGGAGTGCCGCTGAAAATCGTCCGTTTGTTGGAGAGTATCTACAAGAAGTATTCTTGTAAGGTAACCCATGACGGCCTCATCTCGGATGACGTAGCAGTACACGCGGGTGTCCGCCAAGGCTGCCTCCTGTCACCGCTTCTCTTCCTAATTGTTCTTGACGGAATTATGCTTCGCATCTCTGAAAACAAGCGCCGCGGCATAGAGTGGGGACTATCCAACGTCTTGGAAGACTTGGACTACGCCGATTACCTATGCCTGCTGAGTCATACCCGCGCCGATATGCAAGCAAAATTGAACGATCTACAGCAGGAGGCGGCAGAAACCGGGCTTAAAATAAATATCAGGAAGACCCAGGAGATGAGAACTGGTGTGAAGAATCACCCACCGTTGCTGATTGGCACAGAGGCAGTGGCACGCGTCCACAAATTCACTTACCTTGGGAGTGTCGTGGCAGAGACTGGGGGCAGTGAAGAGGACATCGCTTCAGGGATCGCCAAAGCCCGAGCAACCTTCGCACAGCTCAGACCTGTTTGGCAGTCACGGAAACTGACCCGAAGGATTAAACTCAAGATATTCGGGTCCAATGTGAAATCCGTGCTGCTTTACGGGTGTGAAACGTGGAAGGTCACAAAGGACATCTCACGCCAAATCCAAGTTTTCGTCAACCGCTGTCTTCGTCGCATTCTCGGAATTTACTGGCCCGAGACCATCTCCAACGTAGAGCTGTTAGAGGAATGCCACGAGAGCCCGATCGACCGCCAGATCAAGCGTCGCAAGTGTAGATGGATTGCCCACACGCTCCGAAGGGACCCTGACCACATACTCAAACAAGCTTTGGACTGGAATCCCCAAGGAAAAAGAAAGCGTGGCCGTCCCCGTCAAACCTGGCGTCGCACCGTGTTGGCAGAAGCGGCGAGCATCGGAATGACGTGGAGTGAGGTGAAGCGTGAAGCTCAAGACCGATCGCGATGGAGGACATCTGTGCACGCTCTCTGCCCCATCTAGGGGACATAGGACATTAAGTCAATCGGAACAGGACGAGTCGAGCATAACTCTCTGTAACATTCTGTGCATACATTTTGTACAGTATAGAAATGCACTAGTTTTATTATTTTAAAATGCTTTAGAATTTCTAAAACAATATTTCAGTAAATCAACTGTGATAATTGCCTTGAGACTCAAAAATGAATTCACTTAACATGTTTTTTTATATTACAGCAAAGTTTGTTTTCTGCCCCTCCACTGCCCAACGCTTACCAGCAACTTTATAATATTGTTAAAATGTCAGACCACCTGTTTGCATCTCAGCGAATTTCCTTAACATGAGAGTCGATTTTTTATCAAAATTATTGAACCGATATGTGCAGGTCACAAAATAAATTCCGTATTTACATTTTCAGGTCTGGCTCTCATTCGCAGTTATCGCAATGATGTGTTAGTACATTGTGCTTGTGCGCTAATAACATCATACCGGTATTGGAATCACCAAACCGCATAAGCAGTGGTGATAATGGAATTGTTCTGCGGGGGCGGTTATTGTTTACTTATCGTCATCGTAAACGTTTACTGCTGAACATGTCTCTCTGTGATTATAGTTTGTGGTGGGTTTTGACTCCCACTAATGTGACGGTTGGTTTACAGATCGTAGTATTTTTAAGAGCGCAAGACTATGCTGCAGTGGCGTGGCGTGCCAAGAATACGGTAAGCCCATAAGGCAAGTAGACTGTTCAGAAACCCTAACATCATGAAAAGTAGTAGGTTATAAGCCAATATTTTAGGCTTTTATGAAAGTACCGCCACTACTATGCTGAGATCTATCATTTTTAGGATCTCCTGAGCCACAACTTATGGTATTAGTCGAAGCCATAGGATTTTAGCTGGGAACAGTCCGATATTTAAACTGCATTTTCCCTAAACAGCTATACAGCCTACTCTATGAGGATTTTCCTCGCCAAAAATATTATGGTCTATCTTTTAATCGAAATCTGAGGCATTGAACAGCTCATGATGAAATGGTTGGTGATCGGTACGACACGAAAGGATTTCAGTGCATGCTATACTGAGATCCTTTCGCGTCGTACCGATCACTTTTCTTCTTTTTCTATTCTTCTGCTATTTCTCTTTTTGGAAACTTGAAAGAAACTGTTAATAAAGGACCATGTTGGGATTTCGATTTATAATAGAACTGCAGTTGGTTGAGTTGAACGTCTGTTTCTTGTAATGTTCGTTTGTACCATTGACTTGAGAAGTAGATGGACTGGAAATACCTACAAAAAAAAGGTGCCACAAAATTTCTCATAAAATGGCTGCCAATGATAGGGATGTACCAATTATGGAATATAGTGTTACTATAACAAGTATCGATACTAATACGACATAATAGTTTTACGAGTCTTACTAGATATCACGTTGGAATCATATTTATAATTTACTAAGCACTTCGCCCGCGAAAATTATGATAGCTCGGCTAATTTGCATGGCATCAATATAATTTATATTTTATGTTACTCGGTAGAAATGTAGCTTTATAATGGTACTTAAAATAATTTTTAACAGTAGTTCTTGAGTTAAAACGTAACAAACACACAAACAAAAAAGCAAATCTTTCCTCTATATTATTATAGCATAGATTCTTAGTCTGTTGTAACAAAAAAATGAGTAAGTTTAATGCTCCTCTGATATCTGACCGTTAATTAATGTAGTGTTTTTTTTGCACAGAATTTATAAACAATTTTAGTCGCATCACTTTTGCGCTTCCGCTTATTTTATATCTGGTTTGTAGCTTCTAGTAGGTATGCGGACTAGGTTTGCCAGATACAGTAATTTCATTTCCTGGCCAATTCGAAGGATACTAATTTGGTGGGTACGAAAATAGTTATTGGTCTTTGTAAATTGCATTTCTTGTAATATTTTACAAACATACCACTACACCTAGGTATGTCAAAAATTAACATACCAGCTTTAATTGCTCATACTATGCAGATTATTTTGATAACACAAACATTAATTGAGTATCGCACCTCGTTTTTAGTTATTCATTAAATAAAACTTCGGTAAAAATCAACATGTGTTTTATTTATTCAATAAACATTTGGTATGAAAACAACAATAATATGCATATCAAAATAAAACTTAAACTACCTATTCATTTCTAAACAATGTTAGTTTGTTCAAAAACTGCTTTCCGAGCCACGCAGGAAACTCGGTATGTAATGGGTGGTCACCCATCCACAGTCCAACCTAGGCAAACACGCACTCTTTGCAAGAAGGCCAGCGAATCGACGGTCGACTTCTAAGTAGATGGAGACATAGGTACCTCTTTGTGCATTGTTTCCACAATTAGATGGGGTAGCTGCAATGGAGGCATTACAGTAGATGTACAAGAAACATCAGATTTTTTAACGTTGCTCGTCTCACAGAAAACATATGGCTCTTGATGTTGTTTTTTTTGGATGCCTGAAAAAAATAGGAATTTCGTTATCCAATATTTGTTTTGTATTGTGTAACGGGCTGGTGTCCGTAACTCCACGTCAAATTCGTCAGTCAAAACGCGTACCTAATTTGCGTGCGAACAATAATAATCATATATTTTCGAACCGATTAGCACACGTATGTACTATACCGATATCGTACCAGCACAGCGAAGGAACTAGTATCGGAAAATATTACAGCAACGGTACTACACTATTCCACCATGACATATTATTGTAAACAAACGAATGAAATTATGAAATTAAAAAAAGGTATGTTGGACGAAAATAAGCCCAAATATGAACACTACAGCCATAAATTCACGATCCCTTAGCATTTTTTTCCTCAAAAGTGTATTACTATGTGTAATAATTCATGAAAACCGGCTACTAACCTGTGCAAAGACAATTGAGGTTGATTTTCCTTCTTTCTTGCACCACACTTCATAACACAACACGCAGGCATGTTGAATAGCTGTTTTCCACCATATACGTGCAATTTTAAAGATAAACTCTTCGTAATTTTCTCACAATTATCACTAAATGCAAAAGTAAACACTCATTTGACAGCAGAACTACCACAAAACTCGTCGCATAATATGGCGGATACGGCACTTACCTACAACTGTTACTACGTCACAACAAAATGTTGTCATTATGAGCAACAGCTGAAATATTGTTGTCTCTTTTATCAAATACGATTACCACATTAGATAGAATGAAGCAAAACGATATTTCACATTCTGTTTCATATTTCAGTCACATTTGTCTATGCAAATGTAGGTATAGAATATCGGGGCCTCTCCATATTTCTTTCTATCTCTATGGTTTGTACAGTAAACCATAGATAATACACCATAAATGACACTGACAGATATTTTGGAATGGCCTCTGGGCCTTTGTGCCATACAAATAAAAACTAAATGGATGTGTTGCCAACATATTGGCGGGGCAACTGATAGATTAATTAGCTAATAAATCATCGATAACCGGACTCATTGATATGCGAAAGGGCAATCCCTCTCAGACCCAAGCCTTATTGGGTGCAGATGGATTCTTAAGAACTTTAAATACAGAGATATTCAAGAAACTGCTACCGACACAGAAGCACAAGTTTCAATACAGAAGGTATTTTTCATCAAAAGCAATTAAAATTCCCATAAACAAGCTTAACAACACAAAGGTGTCAAGACACCCAGAAAACCCCACGTGACGTCATGGTTATTCATGACTATAGTTACAGCAACTTTCATGGAAGCTCCACCCACCCGGATTCATACGATACAGAATAATCGTAAATCTAACGCGTGCGACGAATACTGAAACGAAAAAGTTGTTTGACATTTTTATTTGTAAACGAGGAGTGGGAAACCCGTATAGGTAATCTAAACCACTGCGCTGTACGTGATGAGAAAGCTTAGTGATAAAACATGAGTTTTTATAGGACTTGCTTTGATATAGGGCCATGTAGTTTAGTAAGCTTAAATAGATTCGTTGAACATGCCACCTTGGTACTGTAGAGATCTTACACTTGTAAGAATTACTGGCACGTTGTAAAAAGGAAATAAACAATAAGATTCAAATAATTATGAAAAAAGAGGAAACAGCTTAGGCATTCGCCTAAGTGCATCAATATAATTTTCTTTAAAGTTTCTGAATACAACGTCCCAATCTCTACAGTACTGTCTGAGGTACTTTGTTCTTTTGACTTCAGTACACTTAATGAAGTGACGGCTAGGCAAGACTCGCTTCATCTGAATGAGAAAATACGGAATTTGAGAAACAGAGGAAACCTTTCAAAGAGTTCAAGAATCGTACAAGATTTTGATAGGGATTTCATAAACGATGTTGTATTATTTTGTAAATGACAATAGAGTTACAAAATACAAAAATACGGTACAAAATACAAAAATGTTTTATTTTATTATTACACGTTGTACATACATTAGGTATATATACGTACAGTTGGTGGCGTCCCCTTTTAAGCATAATATAGAGTTTACTTTAACTAAGAAAGAGGTTAAAGTCTATTCCATTCAAAAATAAATAATTTTAATTTATACTAATTAGTACGGATGGCTATCAGAGTAGAAGAAGGCCTGGGAGTAGACGAAGTAACTATGATTACTAAGATAGAGATGAAGGCTAACAGAGATGTAAGGAAGAAGAAGACATGTTATAACTATGAATCCAAACAAATCGCGCTAAGTAGGGGCTGGAAGATAGGCATGTTGATTGGTCAAAAAATATAAGGCCACAAGTAACAATACTTTTGTAGCAGTGTGTCGCAAATGTCTCAAGTACTGACCTGATCTGAATACTGCCATTACATTCATGATTCATGCGAGAACATTCACATAAGCATTGCTCTCGTCTATGACTAATTGAATGGAAATTATCTCGCTGACACTGTATTTTTACTTTGTAAACCTTGAAAAATCGTTCTTGTTTTGGTACCTCTCTAACAACTTGTCCTTTGGAAAACCTGAAACCATATTTTTTGACCATTTTTAGATAAAAATTGAACACTTCATTTATAATCAAAGACAAGGAAGTTCTATGATAGAAACGAATTAATCAAATAATAGTGTTTTCAAAAGTAACGGTCGGTAAGACAGTAACCAAGCATTATGACATCACCTTTTACAAAACACCATTTCAATGCGGTGGTCTATTCGGAAATCAAACCACATTACAACTTGTAGTGCATACATAATTCGATGATTCATCATATACATTGTAAGTCAAGCTGTCTGTTACGACTTCTTCGAACCAGTTTCCTAACGCCTTTTCTCACGTACGTTTCATACATGTAAGTACCCGTGAGAAAGAATATTGCGAAAAATGAAAACTTGTGATTTTGGGGACCCTTACATTGGTGTAATCGTAATGAATTGAAGCGATGGCGTTAAATAAGACGAGCAAAATCAAAATCAAAGCATTTATTTCAAGTAGGCCAGTTACAAGTACTTTTGAACTGTCGAAACAAAGATGAAAATCAAAAGTAGCTACAGTCCCAGTCACAAGACATAAAAACTGTGTAAGTACTAAAACAGTAACAGACCTGTCAATGTCCTAATTGCTTTTAATCCAGTCCTATTTAAGGGTAGTTGAATTTTGTCATTTCAGCGATATGATTGTAAGTAGTCAATGTCACCAGCTAGTTAGTGATTTTTAACATGAAAATGCAGCAGTGAAAGCAGTAATAGCTTAGTGGCGAGACCCTTGGACTGCCAAGTCCAGGTCTCAAGTTCGAACCCAAGACACGCACCTTTGATTTGTGAAATTATCACTTGCTTCGGTGAAGGCAAACGTCGTGAGGAAATGCTGCAAAATGCTGGCTTGGTGTAAAGCCAAGTCACAGGCCCATGGGCAGCATAAAACTCTGACACCAGGTTAGGCACTAACCACAATATAAAGAAAGAGAAGAGAGATAAGAACAACTCATGATCAAGTAGAAGGTTTCAATGACAATGACAAAATAGACACAATTTGGGTTGCTTTATATTTAAATCCGTGAAACTAATAGCAGCATCTTTTAAGTGAAATAGCCTAGAAACTGCTTCAAAATATTTTTAAATTTGTGTAAATAGCAGCAAATGCACTTCCTCTTCCTAGTATTAGGCCGTCCCGTATTCGGGGTCCCATTGCCGGCTAAGTGGCCAATACTGAGATCACCGTGGAAGCAAATGCAAAAGCATGTAATTGCTCACTGGAATTAAATCGAGGCAAACCGGAAAACGAACTGCATAATTATTTTATAAGACAAATCTTTACCAAATTGTTTTAATAGTTTCCAGATTTCCGTATTGGAAGTAACCTTCCGAGTTACAATTATTTACGTATTTGGGCTTTTGTTGATATTTAGTTGGTTGCCGTGTTTATTGTTTTTGAAATAGCTTGGTCGTTAAAATGAAGAGATTAGATTGGAGATTCTTAAAGGAAAGACGAACAAGGTTTATAAAGAAAAATGTGCAATTGAATACATAACGTTGGAGTAAAGGGCGATTCCAAGACATAGATATTTGCTAGTTAATCCTCCGAAGGAAGTCTTCACAAAAAAGGTCCACTATTGATAGAAGTAAAAGCTTTGAAAAATTACTGAGCACTATTTTTGCTGAGTAATTTTACAAATGTTCTACCCCTAAGTTTCCAAAACTACTAATTATAGGTGAAAAATTATACGGATCTAATTTTATAGGATCTTGCACAGTAGTAACACTAAAATGTGACCTCACATGTTACGGATTAAACTGACGCCAGAGCCGTAGCACAAAAGGTTGCCGATGCCTATCACAGAACACCCACGTGGTGTCAAAGTTTAGATTTTTAGAGCCCATTCGGTACAGTGGGAAAACCCTTGAGTTTGTTTCATTGACATCTATGGCAGGGTCCCAATTCTGTAAAATTACCAACTTGTCAATAGTGTGTCGGTAGTGTGTAAGTAGTGTCTCAATAGGCTTATCATTGACATTTGGTATTCTAAAAATTATCTATGGTCATTGACTTACCACTGTAGTGCCATTGAAACGCCATAGAAGACTATTGTAATAATTGGTATTCTGCTCCACTATAATGTGTCAATGTCATCATGATAGCCAAAGTTACGGTAGTCTGTAAATATTTGAAGTGTATTTGAAAGTTGTGTCTATCGTGTTTGAAAAGTGTTTTGGCCATCGAACCGCCATTGTGAAGCCATCGAACAACGAAAACACTGAAAAATATTGTACCACCACACTATCGACACACTACTGAGATACCACTGAAACGCCATTTAAGTTTTTGCAGAATACCAAATTTCCAACAGTGGCAACTTAATGTCTGTAGTGTGTCGATAGGGTGTCAATGGCGTGTTGCTTAACACAAAGTTACAGAATTGGGCCATGTGTGTACTAGAGGTATACCCGAAAACATTAAAGATCATTGTACCGTCGCGTACAACAGGTGCACTGCACCTACAATAATTAATTTTAAACTCTTCAGTATAACGTGAAAGGCCTTGAGCGAGTATACAGTCACGATCTACAATTATAAATTATCGTTTTTACACTGTGAAATCGGTACCAATAAAACCTCTATGCTCCAAATGATGCTCTTTGCGATTGATTGAACGCGATGGTGCTTTCACTTCGCATCAAGTCGCGAATAAAAATATCTGAGGTACGACATTCGAGTGTCGTATTTTTTTTATTGATTTTGGGGTACCGTTGCTACTGTAGTTTTTGTTTATAGAAACTAATCCATCATGATGATGTATGCTTATAGGTATGTCTTTGTTACATTCCATATGTTACTTACAGTTAGACACACTTAAATCATTAAGCATTAAGCATTAGCTTAAGCATTTGTCAGCAAACCATTGACTATTGTCAAACTCCTCTTAACAAGAAAATTGTGGCTCTTATGAAAAGAAAGAATTCATTTCTAAAACTAAGTTTTACAAAAATTTACAAAATTTAGAAGGAAAACCATTATAGAATAATATCGAAGCTGCACAACGGAACCCACACTCATCTCGTTTTATTACACACTTTTTTTGTAGTTAGTCGGCGGGCAATTTGCATAAAGTTCCAAGTAGCTGCTCGGTTGACGGTGGTTGGCGGCGCGTCGTAAAACGGACGACCATAAAAGAAACACCTTTTTGCTTATAAAAGATGTCGTTGTTTTGCATTGAATTAATATATGTGATTGTATTATCTTGAACAACAGTTCGTGTGAAGTGGCGTTTTGCGTTGTTCGGTTCAAAGATTTGATGCTCATTTTTATTCTCTTCTTATTTCTCGTGTAGTTACAACAACAACAACAGCCCATAATGTCCACTGCTGGACATAAGCCTCTCCCATGATGGGAGGAATTTGCCGTAATCTCCACGCTTGGCAGGCGGATTGGAGATCGCAGTGATGAAAGACTAACAGAAAACGCTGCTGCCCATTCTCTGGTCTACGGAGGCGCAAGGTGTTCTGCCCCAGACATTAGTCACCTTATACGACACCCGTGAGTGTAATGGGTTGGTTCTATTCCACTCTGCTGGATACCACACGGCTATCGTGTAGTTAGTGTAGTGCCTAACCGGGTGTCAGAGTTTTTACGCCGCCCCATTGGCCTCTGACTTGGCTTTACATGCCGTCGAGAAACATAAAAATTTATATCTTTCAGGCATGCTGGTTTCCTCATCTTGCTTTTCTTCACCTGAATCCAAAAAATGAGAGGTCTTGAGTTCGAACTTTAGACCTATGACTTGGTCGACGGTCACACAACTAGGCTATCACTGCTTTATTTTTTTTTATCTGCACTGTTGCACTGTTGTTTGTTGTTGTTGTTTTGTTGCAGTGTTGTTGTTGTGTCTCTGCTTGTTCTGTTTTTTGTTGCATCCACATTTTTTGTGCCATCAAATGTTTTGAAAATAATGAAGTAAAGTTTTGTTCCTCTCAATCTTTGGGCTGGATATGATGAATTTTTTCGTCTAACACCACAGTGGCCATCTTCAAAATCTGTCGAATTGTCTTGTGAATTTTGCCTACCTTCTTTCTGCCACGCCTTCAATACTTTGCCTGGATATCCATCAGTCCAGTCAATGAACGATTATCTTTTATATCTATATTATTGTCGAAGAAAGAAATCTATTGTCCAATACAAACAGCTTTTTGTTTTTTAAATAACAGAAATATAACAAGATTTGCAGTACTATGCTTACTTATTTTACAGTCGCTCCATGTAAAATAATGGTATTCAGCTGCATCCGGTTAGACTGGAAGCCGACCCCAACATAGGAAAAGGCTAGGCAGATGATGATAACAAGACTTGCAGTAGGATTGAATAAACTACCCATTAGTGTTGATGTCGAATGGCTACTCAATATAGAAATACATTGGTAATATGCATGTTGTAACACCGGTTCTTACTTACTTAATGTGGCAGGTGCTTAAGTTATTTTTGCGGTAAAAAATGTAGACATAATGAGTAATATTTGGTTTATTAGTAGCTGCCTTCTTTTTAAGTTTATCGTCTTCTTCAATAAATTAGGTACTTATAGTATGTTCTCGTTCGACAATATTGAAAAAAAAACTGGATAATGTCAATAAGATATACATGAACAGCAATTTTAATAATAATCTCTTGATACTTACTAACTGTTGTGCCTATCCAATTTGACCTATGACGCCAAAATGACGAACGCTTTTTTTTTACAGTTGCATACACAAATTGATTGTAATGGTATTTGAATTTTTCAGCACTCCTGCAATTGATCTGGGAATTCCAATAAGTTTTAAATAGAAGCATCGTTCGAATTCTGACATGGAGATGAATCAATCAATCATCAACAAGAAAGAAAATCAATTGAATGTACAGACGCCAGTACTACATCAAGTTTCTACAATCTGTCAAATTTCTTTAACAGATTTTCAACTTTATTGATAACACATTAGGTAACGCAAATTTTCCCAACCAACCTTGAAGGTTGGTTGGGAAAATTTGACAGTTTTGGGAAGCTTGATGTGCTAGTTTGTACCTTCCAACTTTTTTTTGCTACTGTCACTAATTATTATCTAGAACCTTGTTATGACGTCACAGAAAATGACATCATACGGCAGCTGGTTACCACAACTTGTTACATTTAACATAAATGGTTATCTCCAAGGCTATCAAACACCAGTACACCGTAGGAATGAATCATTTTGCAAAAAATGACGTAAAATATTCCAAATTATGTTACGGTTATAATTCCGATTTTGGCATAGGCACGACTGATCGTAACTACCCATATCTTTTTTTAATAACTTAGTTTTAACCTCAAGTTCAAGCTGGATGATCTGACCTTGTATTCACAGATTGATCAAAACAATTTACTCACATATTTCGATTCAATAAGTACTTTCAAAGAATTCGTTGATACGTTGAGTGGTTATTGCTGTTCTGCGTAAGAATAAAATAGATTAGAATATTCTTAACTAGCTGACCCACGCAACTTCGTCTGCGTCACATATAAGAGAAAAAGCTAACAAAAGGAATACATTTTCCCCGTTTTTGCAACATCTTTCATTTATGCTCCGCTCCTTTTGGTCGTAGCGTGATGTTCCTTCCTCAATAAATGGGCTATCCAACACAAAAATATTTTTTCAATTCCAACCAGTAGTTCCTGAGATTAGCGCGTTCAAACAAACAAACAAACAAACTCTTCAGCTTTATAATATTAGTATAGATATGTACACCATAGAAGTAATATCATGAAAGAAAACATTTCTTAAAGGGTGACACAAAGGCCGGTCTAACCGCTAAAAACTTTATTTTCAAGACAATGTTTGGATGGATTACAAGAAGAAGGAGAGATAATACTGTAGGTAGTCTGTGGTGTACCAATTAAATTAGTAAGATTTTACATACATTAGTTAAATTTTCTCTTCTATTAAGAATCTTATCTGTACTTTTTTTCCTTTTTAACCGACTTCCAAAAAGGAGGAGGTTCTCAATTCAATCGGTATTATTTTTTATTTTTTTTAATGAATGTACACCGATTACGCTGAGATTTATGATCCGATTTACGTGATTCTTTTTTAGTTTGATGCGGAATAGTTGCCATTTGGTCCCATAAAAAAAATACATAGTTTGGCCCAGTAGTTTTCATTTTATGAACATTTTTACTTCAGTCGTGTGGTATAATTTCATGTATGTTCACCGATTTCTCCTCCATTTGTGGAACGATTCTCAAAAATTTTTTTTTATTTGAAAGAGTATACTTCTGAGATGGTCGCATTTAAATTTGGTGAAGATCTGATGCTGTTCTTCGGAGATATACAATGGAACTTTTCAAAACTAGACGGTAAATTGGTCGTGATTTTTGCAATCGCTTGGATGTTTATTGTTTATACAACATCATGACGTTACATCATGCCTGTATGCTCTGAGGGGTACGCAGATGTGTACAATACACGCAAATTTCAACAGTTTAGATATGTTAAGTTCCATTTATTGGGGATAAGCCTATTACCATGGCATGTATTGTTAACAATGTCAAATAAATGCATAGCATATATTTGTATAGGAAGACTAAAAATGGAAAAATAAAAAAACTTTTTGCAAAAAAAATAAAACCGACTTCAAAACACAAAACACAAAAAAATTAAAAATAACTTTAGCTTCAGAAGTCGGTGACAAAAAAAAACTAAATGAATCAAAAAAGGTCACCGACTTTTGAAGCTAAAGTTATTTTTCACTTTTTTGTGTTTTGTGTTTTGAAGTCGGTTTTATTTTTTTTGCAAAAAGTTTTTTTTGTAAGGTGTTTATGGGAATAAAAATGAAAATGGCAGACGCATTGAATAGCTTCGAATAAGCGACACTCTGATTCTATGCCATTGGGAGCACAAGACCATGGTATATTTTGAGGCAAGATTTAAATAAATATATATTTTTAATTAATATAAATAAGTTCAATGAACAGGAATTCAACCACGTTTTCCAATAAGAAGTGTCATTATTATGGACCCCATATTGTTTTATTGGTAGTACTGAAAATAATTTGTTTGACATTTTCTAAGGCCAAACGTGTTTGAATCATTATTTCGACATACCTACGTTTCTATTTTTGATAGGTAACATCCTGTTTTGATCATTTTGTTCTGTATGTGATTTTTTTTTTCGGATGGGAAATCATCAAATGACTCCTCGCGCTCTGGGCGGAGCAGGAGGGAGTGTCAGACTTTTACTGACTAAAACCCATCCATGTTCCTCCATCGCCCTTCGTGTTCCGGGGCCACGGTATCTCTTTCGAACAGTCCCGCAACCCCGGCAGGCATCAGTCCTTGCGGACCTCTTCCTATTGCTGACTCTCTTTGAGGCGCGCGTGGAACACGAACGCGCCGTCGACACGGCCTGTCGTCATGAGACGGACGGACGGCGAGCTAGCCCATAGACCACCGTCCACAGGTTCTTTAAGTGACCTACCATTGCTCCGGTGGTCTAGTGGTCACCTGCAACACTGCTGACTATGACAGTCTTGGAGTGTTATTGGGCGTAGTTTAGTAGCAGTTCGGAGTTTATGGCAATTACATTACCCCCTAATACATGGGACTTAAAATACCTGACCAATTTCATGTACACCATTGCAAGGTAACATCACACCAATTCCACTTTGATTTTGGCAATAGAATATTAAATTCGTCAGGTCATTCATTTGTGTTTCGATGTATTTCGTCAATTCGGTGTTTTAACGCTTTATGCGTTTTTAAGGTTTGATTTTCAGATGTGTTAAAGCTGTTAAAGGCGTTTTCTAAACATAAATAGTATTTTTTTGTTTAAATAAGTTACTTAAACTAACCTAAGTCATGATCAAAGTCGTAAATAACGTTTGACTTCGACAACGATAAATTCAAACGGCCTTTTTTCTATCGCTAATTTTAAATATTTGTTGCGCAACTTAATTACTTCAAAGCACTTTGGAAGAAATATTTCTTATACTCGACATCTTAATTGAAGTTTATTGTGTTACATTAATAAGAATATCACCTGTCGTCGGTCTTGGACTTTAATTTCATAAAATTATAGGAATTTAATGTTGCTATGGTGTGTTTTGAAATGTTACCCTATAATTCATTGTTCTTTGGAAACGCAAAGGTCATTATTGCAAATTATTTGTTGGGAACGTACGCGTCATTACTATGTAGTTACTGATAATTATGGTTCGTTTTTGGATTTTGTAGTTATTTATTCGTTTTCATGTTGGTTTGTCATAAAGGAGCTCGTGGCTAAATAATAACAGTCGCTCGGGTCGATCTTTAGGTTAAGCCGTGCTTGCCTAGGTTGGTCTGTGGATGGGTGACCATCCATTACATACCGAGTTTCCTCAGTGCCTCGGAAGGCACGTTAAGGCTGCAGTCTTGCAAAATTCACTCGCAGTGAATTATTTGCGCAACAAAGTATATATTTTTTTAAACAAACGGATGAAATAACACGAAATATTATTATTGCACATAAGTAACCATAATATAAGTAATAACTAGTTATTTTTTTAAGTTCATTTAAGTGGATTATGTTAGGTAAATCAAGCGCTAGATACAGGTCTTTCGTGCCCAACATCATTTCGAGTTGTGTTTGCGCGCTTAGTTTATGGCAATAAAGAATTAATTTACAAATCTGTTCAGCGCATAATGACCTCAACATGTCTTCAAAATGCGCTGATTAGTTTTTTTCTAATTATCTTTCATTTTCTTAATTCAGAGGTCACAATTTCATCAAAATTCTCTGTTTTTATCTCTTAATAAACGGGTTGTGTCATAAAAACTATGCATCGTAAGTATGTAATAATTAAATTATTTTGATGCCAAGAGTTCAATAAAGCAAATACAAAAAAAAATTGCACCTAAATCACCTTACTCTAACAATAATAATAATCTCAAAAGACCTACAAGAAATCCCTTGCAATTCTTGTTTATTAATTTTTTTTTTGTAGGTCTTTTGAGATTATTATTATTGTTAGAGTAAGGTGATTTAGGTGCAATTTTTTTTTGTATTTGCTTTATTGAACTCTTGGCATCAAAATAATTTAATTATTAATAATATGTTGTGGTCATTATGCGCTGAACAGATTTGTAAATTAATTCTTTATTGCCATAAACTAAGCGCGCAAACACACCTCGAAATGATGTTGAGCACGAAAGACCTGTATCTAGCGCTTGATTTACCTAACATAATCCACTTAAATGAACTTAAAAAAAATAACTAGCTATTACTTATATTATGGTTACTTATGTGCAATAATAATAATTCGTGTTATTTCATCCGTTTGTTTAAAAAAAAAATGCTTTGTTGCGCAAATAATTCGCAGCGAGTGAATTTTGCAAGACTCCAGCCTTAAGCAGTTGGTCCCGGCTGTCATTTGTGATCTTTGACAGTCGTTACAGGTAGTCAGTGGCCCAAAAAGTCTGACAACCAGTCTTACCAAAGGGTATCGTATTACCCAGTACTAACTGGGTTGTGGAGGTCAGATAGGCAGTGGCTCCATGTAAAATACTGGTATTCAGCTGCATCCGGTTAGACAGGAAGCCGACCCCAATAAAACTTGGGAAAAGGCTAGGCAGATGATGACTTGATATCGATTTTCTTCTTCTCTATCGTGTGGCTCTAACCTGGTATCAAAGTATTTATGCCACCCATAAGCCTCTTCCTTGGCTTTACATGTCGTCGAGAAATATCTCTCAGGCATGCTGAAAAAGAAGAAGCTATATCAATTAGATGGCATTTGTATTGGTAGATAAATTGTTGTAAAGGTCTTGATGATTATTATTACTTGATTTTGCACTCATCATTATCATCATCAGCCTATTAATGTTCTCATTGCTGGGACACAGGCCTCCTCTCTATGAGAGGGTATGGGCGAATGAATATAATCCAAGATGCGGGTCCAGTGCGGATTGGTAGATGTCACATATCTTCGAAATTTTTGGTTCTAGGACATGCCGGTTTCCTCACAATATTTTCCTTCACTGTTTTGAGAGCAGTGGTGATGAAATAAATTACACAAAGTTATGCGCCTGTCTAGTTTTGAACCCACGACTTACTGTTCGTAAGTCGGGGCCGCCACCTCTGGGCCACCACTGCTCTCACTGCTTTTGCACTAAAATATTAAAAGAAGCAGAGCTACATTCAGAAACCTGAAATATAAAGTTGTTGCGCTTTGATTTGCTTCTATTTATTTTACAAACTAATTATTACTGAAATCAATATTTATTCTGTAGTCTTCTGTCGATATCGCTCTCTAGTAAAAAGCTTTATTAGATTACTGGTTATAAAATATAAATATACTTACCGGTAATTTGGGTTGAGATACTTCCTCTAAAATGTTCTGCTTCAGGGGTGTATTCCTTTTCTGGTATTCGGTGGGTTGTGGAGGTCAGATAGGCAGTCGCTTCATGTAAAATACTGGTATTCACCTGCATCCGGTGAGGCTCGAAGCCGACCCCAACATAATTGGGAAAAGGCTAGGCAGATGCTGTTGAAGGTACTTGTAGGTTGACGTTTTCGGGAAATTAAATGACAAAAACAAATTCTTATTTGTCATCATAATTTATTATTTAGTTAACTAACCTATAAATACGAATTTATATACGTAAAGTAATTCACTTAATTACATGTGAGCAATAACTAGAAAACTATGTAGTAGAGTCTGTGTTGTTCTAACTTAAGGATTTATTTCAACATTTTTTTATTGCTTTTAATTATTTATTAATTTATAACAGTTCAGTTTTATTAATTTATTATGACAATTCTTCAACAATACTATTGTTCGTAATTTAAAATTAACAATCAATCCACTATTTTAAATTAAATCTAAAAATGAAATTATTATTTACATCTTACAAAAATTAAATCTTAAATTAAATCACGATTATCAATAAAACTGCTTATTGCCCGACAAAACTAACATTCTCAATAATTAAACTATGAAATAACTAGATAATAAATAACAGCAGTAATAAGAACCAGTCAATTCTTAATATTTTAAATCTAACTGCTAAATTAACTAAATTACTTAAGAAGTATAATAATTACAAAATCAGCACTGATGGATTCAAACAAGAGAAAATCACACAAACAACTGTTTTGTTCGTCGACATCCAACTATAAAACGATAAAATAAAAATAATCGCCTAAAATATTTTCTTCGATAAACTAAATTTTTAAAATTTGGAGGTAAACAAAACACTGCACAAACAAACCATATGAGATCTTTACGAAAACCAAATCCACGTTGCGAATACGTACAAACATACCTCTAGAAATTTTACAATGTGTATAATCGAAACTTGGACTAATAATACTTCTGATTATATTAATCTAAAATTAGGTACAAATACAATTTCATATCTTAAATCTCTCTAGAAATGCACCTATACAATCAATTAAGTACCACTGCCCACAGAGATAATGCATTACAAGAACTCTTCATACAATGTAACTAAACAAAATAAGGCAACACGTCTTTAAAGGCTAAACTTTAATGTAATCTATACTACGCAACCTCATTTGCATACAGTAAGTCTTCGCAGACAGCGGCGCTTGTTAATATTTCATCAGCGTCTCATTATATCTTCTATGCTGAAGCCTTTCTTTGGGCCTGTCGATGTGCTCGTCCCAGGTTTTGGATTAGTAGGCGGTTGTATTCCAACAATGTTCTTTATTCCACTTGTTATGAAACTTGAACTGCCCTCTTCAGTATCTTTCTGCCCATCCTTACAAGTGGTCACATGAGTTGCAGTACAAGGCGTTGTGTCTTTAGGAGGCGCATGTTTTACTATCAAGTCTTGTGCAACAGTTTGCTGTGGTCCCAATATTGGATGAGGAACAGGACCGTACGCCATTTGAGGATGAGGCGGTGGCAAAGGTATGCCGAACTTATGATACGATGGCATTCCCAGTATAGTCGGTGGCATTCCAACAACGACTTCTCCATTACCTAGCGGGTGCCGAGGCATAGTCAAATTCGTAGGCTCAGGTGATCGACTCCGATAAATGGCTGCACAAGTTCTCACATTATCTCCAATGTCAGGTGGATGACTTCTCTTTCTGAAGGGGCTCAGGTACATACCAGAAGGCCCAGGATCTATAGGTGGACTTGCCATTTGACCCATCTTCGATGGATCGGGAGGTACGACTTGGTGAAGATCTCTTCGTATTTGTAGCTGAGGATGTCTTACTTGTTGTTCAGGAACTTCATTATAACGCATCTCTTTTTCTATAATCTCTTCGGAAGTATACCGCCGTTTTTCGTATAGATCAGATGGCATTCGCATATGTTTCTCTTGATGTTGTGGACGCATAGTGTAAGGACTCGCTCTGTCTTTCTGCTCATTGTGGTGGCAGTGAGTACGTTCTACCGGAGAAGGTGATGTCCGTCTTTGAGGTGGTCTTTCTTCACTTTGTTCTCTTCCGATACTTTCGATCGACGACGATCGGGCTCGTCTAACAGGGGAATGTTCAGGGGACGATAGTTCAGGATCTTCATCATCAAATCCAGGTTCAATTGGCGATCCTGGCCGACCAATATCTTCTTCGCCCACATCTAGAACATCACCTGGTGGTACGTCACCAACTGCGTGTGTCAACGCGTGTCTTCTCAAATCGCAGTTTCTTCTGAATACTTTCCCGCAAGAGTTGCATTCGTAAGGCTTGTGATCGGTGTGGGTGAGCAGATGAGTCTTGAGGTTTGATCGTTGATTGAAGCTTCGACTGCAAACTGGACATTTGTGAGGTGACTCCTCCATGTGGAGGATTTTGTGTACCGCCAGGGTCCTCGACTGGCAGAATCCTTTCCCACATTCTGTACACTTGAATGGCTTCTCCTTGGAGTGTATGTACCTGAAGCAATGAAAGAGAAATTAAATTCCTGAGCTATATTTAGCATCGTATCGGGATAAGAGTGTTCCACGGGAACGTTAAAATGATTCGTACCATAAAATATCGTGGTTTAATTAAATGTCTGAGTAGAGGCGGAGTGAATTCAAACACAAGTTTCGCTGATAATATGAAACGCGCTTTATTTATGGTTTGTAACAATACGTAGGTATCCGAAACGGGTTTTGATTGGATTTAGAGGCGTTCATTCATTAAGAGAGGAACGACCTTTTTGTCGTCGACAGTATTTCATTGTCTGCTACTAAAGTGAGTAGATGTCACTTGAGATAATACAATAACTGTACGGGTATTCAATACAATGTAATAGTAAAATTTTAATGTCGGCGGCGACCACTATACTGTTCAGTCGCGCCTTGAACGTGATCCGAGTAACATGAGCCTTTAGTCTCAAGGCGAGCCCGACGACGTCGCATGCGTTCAGAACGTACAGCCTCACCATTTTTTGAAGACCTCCGCTAATACTTTTCACTTCCCCGTATCTTTAATGGATCGCGAATGTAGGAGGGAAAGGGAAGGTCATGTCGTATTGGTTCCGTTCCACAAGAGTTCCAGTCCAACCGAGTCGAATTACGTTAAAAGCATTTTGTGGCCAATCGCTGCGATTAATATTATTAACAGCGGCTATATTGGATTACTAGTGACCATCTGCTTTATGGCTTGTAGGTAGGCGAGTTATGTGAAAATAGTGTTTTATACTTATACTCCTCTAAGATGTGTACGAAGCTCAATTACATTGATGTATAGCTATACTTTATGAATGGCGAACGATTCGTTAGACGGGAAAATTCTGAGCATAAAATAATTATTAGATTGAGTTATAGGTTTTTTTAAAGTTCTATGAAGACTGACTGTCCTGATCATCATGTTATTAAAACAATATTAACTTCATATACCTAGATCAATACAAAAATAAAAAGTTTTAGAAAACATACTAGTGGCAATTTTAAATAACACTAAAGAAACTATCAGCCATTTTTCTTACATCACTTTTATAATTGCATTCCAATGATGTTTTTATTTGAGGAAACACACTCAGGCGAGGTCGGTATAAGAATTATTGAAGGAAGTATTGAGAGCTTCGTGTAATCATGTTAATAATACGCTTGCGCTCTGTCCATGTAACTTAATAAAACGGAAAGATGGTAAAAACTTGATTCGTTAAGGTAAGGTAAACTTGAACTTGGAAATTTTATATTGTTTTTAATGTAAATATTTTTACATGCATAAATAAGTTAGTAAGTAGCTAACATTATAAAAAAAACTATTTCTGTTTGCTCAGACTAACTTAGGCACTTCAAATAAACTGTAATTTTTGCTATAAGTAGCTTTGATTGAAACAAGTGCACATTTAAAAACTGAAAAAGTAACACTTCATCTCAAGCATTTCTTAGTCATCTTAGTTCATTGACTTGATACCAATCTCAAAAAGAACACTAAAGAATTTAGATGACTTAGACACGATAGACTTAGACATCACAATCCAGCTAGCGACACAAAGTCCGTAGACCCAGTTAATCATTGGAAACTGAACAAAAAACTTAATGAAGAATGGTTTGAGTCCAGTCCGTTTAATGATGATGACTCCAAAAATTCTTTTGCTTGTCATGCAACGAATGCGCGTCGCCTCGTCGTAGGGATGCGTAGTTACTTACATAAGGTAATAACCGGTTAAACATAGGAATAGATGACAGAAAGTCTTGGACGAAAGAGGGTCATATTGGTGACTGGGTTATCACTGAAGACATAAATGTTAGTTACGAAACTGTTGGTCGAAAAGATGAAAATGCAAATATGATTTAAGAAGTTAATACTAATCGTTGAGGTAAGTAAAGGAGTGAAGATCATAACAACGACGAGATAGTAAAATAAATAGATATATTATTTTTTGAGGAGTTACTTCTTCTATGTGTTTAAATGATTATATTCAAATGAATTAATGCTATTGAAAAAAAAAATTGGTTGCCTGTAAAGTCGGTATACGGGCGAAAGTTTTACGTGACAACGACTTTGAGTGGTAAAATAAACTTTTTATGTCTGTCTCTCTCGCTCTTAGGCGGGCTCTCACTCGCTCTCATTGTGAGCGCATAACGTGAGCGGAGCGTAACGCAGTTTCTTGAAGTGTCACCCGGCAAACCAATTTATAAGACGTTGTCACGTCAATAAATGCCCAATATGACGACACAAACTAACAATATTTTCTCATTGTAATGAAAGAACATGAATGGATAATTATGTAAAATATTGTAGGATTATACTCGTAAGCCGTTTACATCTTTTAGTGCAATATTAATTTTAGTGCCTGTTCTTGTACCATCCACATTAAGTTGATGATCGATAAATATCTAAATGAATCCATAAAGTTAGCATCTATATCGTAATCGAAATCTTTTATCTATATGCAGCGATATCATTTATATGTATTCACTTTCGAGTGGCCGCGGCAGTGAAATATTGTTATGCCCAAAATTGAATTCCGAGTTTATTATAGAAATCGATTCCATCAAATCGATTGAGGCAGTTATCCATAAACATCACGAGAATACAAAAAAATACTATGCCTGGTGTGTATGTTTGTGTGTTGAAGTTTAGCGCGTCAACTTATTGACTAATTTAAATAAAGCAGACTGTTTTGATGATGATGAACAAAAATTATGGAGCCGAAACAGGAATATTATGGAATTCGTTGAGAGCTACCATCACAAGAAATTCAACCAACATAAGTACATACATAACTGAACCGGATTCCTTCATCATATTGACTGCAAGGAACACAATAACCTATTTCCTCACAAAATAGCAATACACTGTAACTTTGTAACGTTCAATTGTGCTGTAATACGGAATTCTAAAAGGAGTAACGACCCACACTGCCAATTACACGGATTGTGCACGCATTTTACTTCGCTCTTGTGTTCGCACATTCGATTCTTAGAAAAGCAAAAAAGTTTAGTTTTTATTCTCATGCCTAAATGTTACAACAGAATTTATTTTTAGTCTCGATTCTAGGCCCACGAATTTCATATTTTGCTGTGTAGTTGATCAATAACAAATTGAAGTGGCAATGCAAACAATGTATTGTCGCTTATTACTTTATCTCGCTCTACATTTCTTGATACGCCTGAAGCGTTAGCAATCATCGGCTAAACTTTCAACGGAATTGACTTAAACTTTAGTTACCTACCCTATGGTTCATGCATTTTTGACTGTCATTAATATCACTGATTTCTCTGGTTAGGTTAGAGATCAACAATATTATTTCTATTACCATCGATTGTGTAATGATTTACAAAAATAAATGTACTACAACACTTTTTTTTGCAAAAAGAACTTTTAAGATTCCAAAATTCAAACAGAACTGCGCTAAAACTCTAGTTATTAAACATTGATTTAGAAAATTGATCAATCAACAATCTCATTTGCCGTTTTATTCATTCCAATATTTATGAGAATCGATTTCCGTATATTATAATTAATACTGACCTTCCTACATTTTATTGATGATTTATATGCTATCGAAGAATCATGCGTTGCCAAAAACGATGTTTTAACTTAAAAAATCATTCAAGGGCTTGCCCATATCAAGGACCGTAGTTGTAATTACTGTTAAACTTCCTCATAATTGCAGAAATCTCAATTTTGGTAATTAAGGTAACGCCCACACCCAATTCTGTGTTTACTTTGGAGGTTATCAAGCTTATCCTTAGTTATCCAATATTTGATTGGTCATGATGAAATCTCATACTCATTTAAATTTAGAATCTTGTTAAAATCAAACAGTCATAGTTTCGCAAATGCAACTTCATTGAAATCGTACTACTCTGTAATCAGTAACACCTGATAGGCACAAGATATTACATTAGCACACTACACCTCTGCATGGATTACAGGCAAGTCGATACGGTTACGACAGTTTTTTTTCTAGCAGGTGAGGCAGAATGTCAAGTGACAACATTAAAAATGTCAACATTACGTGCGTCGGCACGGCTCAAAGCCTCGCAGGAGTAAAGTGTGAACTTTTATACCCGTCACAAATTGTGCATAATAGTTACGGTTTACTTGCAAGTGTGGCTTTACCTATAAAGGTATTTAATGGTAATTCGTTCTACTTATTATGACACGATAATGAAGTAAATAACATTGAAAATTCGAACGAAAAAGATGATACAGGTCAGCTGGAGGAAGTTATAAAAGCTAAAGATATCACTAAAGATAAAGCTGTTATAGATTCCAAAGAGAAAGCCATGTTTAAATAAATAACTAAAAAATTCATGAATGAAGAAGGGAAGGGCGCGAACTTGCCATCGCATCGTCACGCAAATATTGTGTAGTGAAGTGACTGACGGACGGACCGACCGGTTTTAATGTACACACGGCTAGTCCAAACACCCACGTTGTGTATTAAGATTTTGAAGTATTATTAGATAATGGATGGACCTTCTAAAATTCATGATAGATTTATGTACTGGGATGGGATGAGGATAAAAAAATTATAGGATATACGAGCTTAATACTAATTTGTTCGAACAAAATTGCTATGACATTGCTAAAGGACACGATTATTAATAGTCAGATGTATTAATATTATAACTTATGGGTATCTTCCGGATGTTCTGATTCTATAACATTGAAGTCATCAATAAAGAAGCCGGTTATCGATCTGTGTTGGGTTTACGATGAGAACGAACAATGATAAACATAAAAACATGGAACAGAACATTTAAAAGTTACATCGATAGATGTAGAGAAAAAGTGTTCCAATTAAATAAAAACCTGATATTTTAATACCGAAGCCGAAATTACTTCCAATAAATTTTAAATATCTAATGAACGCGATATCTTCATTTTAAAATGAATCGAGAGCCACGATCGAAATCTTATGATGACGGATTTGGAAACACCAGTCAAACAGCTTTACTAACATCAGAGAGACCGGCCCCAGATTCAAATTAACAAGGCAATTACCAGGTTACTACAGAAACGTTTGATGCGAACCAACTAAAACTATAAAACACACGATTGCTGGTTAAATGGGTAAACCTCGCAACCATAACAAAATGGTAGACCAAAGAAAAGTTTAATCCAAACCACCCAAAACTTGGTAAATGTCACAATAAACATTCATTCGGAAGTTACAACGACAAAAAATACAGTCTAAAATAAAAGAATTGGAACAAACGTAAAGAATACACATAATTTATGACATAAACAAATCTTACCCTCCCAGGCATCTTATCGTACCAGTTCGATCAATTCTGACGTTAAATAAAATATAAGTAACGTCTGTCTCTTCTTATTATGCTCCGAGATAAGGATCGCGATGGACAGTCGCTCAGAACCCCATCAAGACACGGAGCGAAGATTAAAAAACTTTGACTCCAAATTACAGAGAGGACCGAGATCCCGCGCTAATGGGCTACATTAAAAATATTTCCATTACAGTTGCCGGCCGGATAATGTGTTTTGGAACACACTTACAAGAGATGGCGCCGGTGTAGAAAACAGGCAATATGACTCAAGAAACGAACAATAAAACGGTAATAACTTGAATTGATAACAACGACATAACGCTCTCAGAAGTAGCTATTGAATATAAAGCGTCGGGCACTTAAACTAAAATGTCTAAAAATGTTGACGTTCTTTTTTTTGCTTGAAATGTAATTGGTTAGGCCGAGAATCCATTTGCAAGTGCGGAAACAGGTTCCTAAAGTGTTCTCGTTTCGTTTAACAAGCTGCACTGTAATGCCGGTGTGACAGAACTGAGAATACAAAGTCAAACAAAATTCTGGGTCACTTTATTTTGGAGCCCATGTTCTTGAAATAAAGCTCCTTATCCTTAAATTGAACTTAATAAAACCGATATTAATGTAGGATTTGTGGCGTTTAAAACTAAGAATATAAAAGAAATATTTCGTCTACCGATCCGGGTCGAAATAGTTTTTTTCCAATTCAATCGTGTTCGAGATTGCCTATCGAACAACGTTCGAGAGGTTGGTAACGGATGTAGAGTGACGACCATGATAGACCAGTCCAAGCTTTAGGCTTAAGAATTCTAACACCTGAACTTTAATTAATTTTGTTTCTTAATTTTGTTTTGTATCTTTGAAAGCAATGAAATATTTTATGAATAAAAATTTTCAAATTGAATTATTTCAAAGACGAAATACTTAAAACAACAACAGATATGTCTCACATAACCCGTACAATTTTAAATTACCTGTTTTAGTTAATAGGTACTTTGTTTTTAAGAGGTCTTGTCTAAGGTTGTATTGATTCTTTGCTTTGAACAACGCCACAGATCGAATCAATTTCTCTCCATCGTTTTTTTTTCTTATTACGAAGTCTGAATGGTAGATAGTGAGCCAACTGGGCACCAGTGTGTATCTATACTTACTACTTAGATACATTGAGTATTACTTCAGATAGAGTTTTACTTATATTATTTTTAGGCTTTGCGGCTTAATTTACTTACGTGTTTTTTTTTTTCTGTATTCTCCATCAATCGCTTCATTAGTGTTTCTGTCAAACATGTTATCCACTGTTTTATTTTCTGCATACATTGGAAATGTAGTTTCAAAATGATGATCTTGATTTTTATCACTTGCAACTTTAAATCTTACTATACTATTATAATCGCGTAAGTTTGTGGGGATGTATCCATGGATGGATAGATGTTTGTTGTGTTTTTCACGCAAAAACTCCTGAACGGCTTTGGATGAAATTGGCACACAGATTAGTTTATAACCTGGATTAACATATAGGATAAATTTTATTCTCCTAAGTACCGTGGGACAATTACTGAACACAACGCAGCTGGTGAAGCCACGGGTATAAGCTAGTTCAAAATAAAGCGAGAAGCGAATGTGGCTGTGAAGTTTATGGACAGTGGACCTGCAACCTTATACTCATGCTTTATTGCCAACTACGAACTTGACACTTGAATGCTGGGACACAGCTATTACCACACAGGTTTTTACACGCTAGAAACGAAAAAGCAAAATGACGACTAAAAAAGTTTACCTATAGAACTGAAGTTCTGCTAAGCACGCGGTCAAACATAAAATGGAGTAGTGGAGACATTAAAAATAATGAATTGCAGTTTTGTGGAAATTCGGTCGACTTGCTCAATATAATATAATATTCTATTAAGCATTCTATCACTTCAATAGTACTGAAGATTTTCATAAAAAAAATCTAGTTAAAAGTAAAGAGAGCAGGTACAGCGGACGCGCGTTGGAATGCCGCCGGGGTCACTGCCCGATCCCTCCTTACGTACGTACCTCCCGTTCATCTACGCTATCTAAACCTATCGCATAGATTGATCGTAAAATGCTTTGCTCATTAACTTTACCAATTATGTCTTTGCCTTTAAAAGTTCTTGTGTTGGAAAATGGGAAAACAGTAGTTATGACTATCTTTGAATTTGCAGAAGTTGCTGTAAATAGGTAAACATGGAGTATAATGATGATTGGTTACTAGCTGTCAATGTTCATATAGCAGTAAACCTTAAAGTGACCGTAACGATAAACTGATTTCACTAAGTATATGATAAATATAATGAAAATAAACTAAATATAAAAAACTAAATATATGATATTTCACACATCCTCAATACAATATTAGGTAATAAAGAACCGAAAAAATGAACAAAACAGTAGAATACAAAATGAGACTTCACACTAATTAAATTAAGTCATATAAAACATAAATATGGCAAAGAAGACAATGCCACCGTATTTATGATAATGAGTGGAGAACTTAATTATGTACGTAGGTGTATTTGCGGAACCCACACAAATGCAGAACGGTAGCGGTTGATAATACATAAATTTATTCAAAGAAACTGTTACATGCCGCACACTGCCACATAAGTAAATCAAACCCGCTTACAAATAGCTTATATTAACATAATCTTGCGATTTGAATAATGAAGTAGCAGATTTTGTTATTCAAAATCGCGTTGCTTTCAGGCAGATGCATCGGAACATAATTTTATTGGCCGTTGTGACTTTTCTATTGGCTTTAACATACCGAGAGACGCGTAGAAACTAAAAGCTAACAGTGTTATGGAAATTATTATTTAGTAACAAACATAGAGATGATTTTTATGATAAATTTTAGGTTCATCAATATACATAAGTCCCGATGTATTTTGGTACAATGATAGATGAATTCGAAATTGTTGTTAGAATTGAGTATAAAATATAGTTAATATTTTTACAATTTTTCAAGCATTGGCGGTAACATTGATAACATTCATCATATGCCCAAAGTATTATAAATATCTCCCTGCAATATTACAATTTGTCATACTTATAAGGTTACATACAGCTTTGAAAGGTGTCTGCAAGTAAACGTTAAATAATTCCCCAGACATGTTTCTCAGGAGTTACTTTTGCTGTATTAAGCAGCATAAAAAGTGTACTAAAGCAACTGTGGTGTCTCGAGCCTCAAACCCACGCACTTTTATCTCTTTACAACTAAGCTGGTTTCCTTTTAGACGATTTATTGTTATGCTACTAATATCTCAGCATCAGTAGTAAATGACGCCAACGCTTTACTTTCCAATAATTAACATTTGAATGACAGAAATTGTTTAGTGAGTCCGTGTGAACTTATTCTGTAAGGTACAGCTATATTTTACGTTCAATATTATGAAGAATGATTAGAGTAATATTTACTGTAATGAAATAGTTTTGGATTGTTGGGATGAATTAAAAGAAACAGGAATTAAATAACGAGTTAAAACAAATATAAATATGGCAGATGACAAAATAGAATCAGAGTCTTATCCTAGAACCAAAAGGAACAAAAACAACATTTCAAAGAATCATTAAACTAATTAGCAAAAGTGTCGTTTCTAAAGCTTAGAAACTTAGAAGTCCAATTAGCATAGACGCTGTCGAGCTAATATTTCCTAAAAACAGAACTGTAGGAACCCGTATAGGTAGCAAAATATTTGCAAGAAGTATATGACATAATGTTAATGAGACGAGCGTTTTCGCAACTGCTCGAGCGAAATTAGCATTACCATTAGAACGTTTTTTGCATCGCATTTAAAACAAAATGAGACGTCAATACATTGGATATATCGTTTTGTTTTTAACCGCAATGGAATTATGGTAATAAGCTTCTTTTGAATGACAAAACTAAAGTCAGTTTCCAATAGAAAGAGGCTTTAGTTTCACGAACAATACTCTGTGGGTTATGGATGTTTTTTCGAAATGTTGAAAAAAGTAGCAACAATAAATTATTTCGTTCCAATAGCCATCGTTGTATTGGTTTTTACTTTTACAGTTACTTTTTTGGCTTCCTTCCTGCCCAACAAATGAATTTACGAAGTTATTTCTGCTGGTGGGATTTCAGCATACATAATTGCAGGTGAATGTTGAACGGACACCAACCAGTATTATTAAACCTGCTTCTTCCGTTCCTGTAATCTCTAAACCAAATACATTACCCTATGTGACTTCAAATGCTTAGTCCAGTTCGTTATCATTGCCTTAAGATGTTGCTAAATGTTTTGGCGTTCGATTGCATTTTTTATTTAGTCTTTTTGCTTTACTTCAACATTGACTTTAGTAAAAGTCTTTGCTTCTAATTAAATTTTGGTTTTATCTTGATAACTTATGTGGCACTGTGTCTTTTTTTATTTAGGCTATATACGAGTATACAGTACAATTAAAATTAAAAAGTATTTTCTGTCCATTTGACGTTTCACTTTAGAAGTTCCTTCTAAATCTATTATTGCATTTTCAAACGATCCCTTATTGAATTCAGATTGAGTTTCTTCATCATTACTAAAGTAGTTACGTTTAAGCTTAATAGGTTTCGTGTAGGCGAGCCGCTTGGTGCTTTCAATCACATCAGCACAATGAGTCGTTAATGTAGTCGCCGGCTCTTCGGAATAGCCTAGCCGCTACCTACACATGAAAGTCTTTCGTTTCTTTTGTCGCAATGTAGGTAATGTTGCAATGTAGCAAGGTTGGTTTTTAATAGAATGTGCTCGTGATTACGAATATTTCTGTTTCCGAGGTTTCTGGATGTTGAGCATGAATTTATTGTTGGCGTTAAACTATTGGAAAAGAATGAACCGAGTCTTTGGAAAAGCTAATTTATTTTAATTGCAGAAACTCGGAACCAAAAGTAGCTTTGAAGGATCGAAAAATATTCTCACACCTAAATTGAAATTTTGAGTGAAGTAAACTTCCAAATCGTCAATCTTCTATTACAAAAACTTAATCGAAAAATAATACAGAGCGTTCCGCAATGCGTGGCAGTGCATCATTTATTTTTCGTTTGTATACTAAAGAAATTTAGTATTCGTCGCGCGGTCGACGTTATAAAAAGTCAAAACCCCAAAAGTCGGACAGGTACGTGGACAAAAAATAAATGGAAAATACTAATGGAGCGGCGCGGCCAGGTTGGACCGCGACGGTGTGTGGTAAGTAACTGGTACACAAGAGTATCGTTTATTTAATTTTTGTCTGTACTGGGGAACAAAGTCTAGACAAGAGAGTGAATATAATACGATAGTAATTATGGTTTTGCTAATGAACATTGACACTTGGACTTCAATTTCAAATAAATGTTTGATATAGTATCAATAATAAAACTAATCAAATCTTTAAGATTAGTTGGTAAATATTTTCACAATGATTCACCTTTCAACAATTTATTTTAAGTCATATCTGTTGAGCCGGTAAAACTGTGTTGTAGTAGTCCGATAAACTGAGTAATTCAAGCTTCTCAATCTCAAGCCAAACCACATAAATGTTTTCAACAACCAAGCCAGCTACATACAGTGCCGCGTCCGCAGCCGGTTTGCCTGCGCGTACGCCGGCCATGCGACGTAATGGGAGCGACGGCTTGCCGCTGCCGCTTCACACACAATTTCACCTCTGAGTGACGCAAACATTCATTGTAAATGCGTACTTCACTTGCACGGTATCAGGTGCATTTTACTTAAAACTGCTAACGATCTAAAAATGTTGATTTAGCCAGAGTGATTAGATAGTACTTACTTGGAAGAGCTTTGGAATTCAATTTTGATTTGCGAGACTTAGGTCTGATTAAAGTTGCTTGTCCTACATTGTCAAACGATAAATTTAATTTAATTTATTAAGATAAAAAAGAAGAAGTAAAAGCTACCAGACTCACACTCACAGACGAGAACATAAAAGTTTGAATTGAGTCATCAATCAGACAGAAATGAAGCAATGCAGGAAAGTAAGCACAAATTATTAAGAGAAGGAATCTATAAAGAGAAAGTAAAGTAAGAAAAACGGTCCTATGTTTATAAAATATTTGACATCCACCACACCACTAATATCAAAGCGCATCTTACTTATACTTAAATAATGATGTATTTTCTTTGTATTTTTAATTGCGCGTTTTTCTGAGCCTCCACATAAGCCTAATTTCCGTGATCCATCCGCATTGTTTTTGTCTATCAATCATGAGATTCGGTTAACACAAGTCTTCTGTCTGCGACAAAAAATTGGCGCCTCATAAGAAAAAAGCTTGATATTTGATACGTCCAAGAATAATAAACTCAATTTTTCATGGTTCATATATCTTAGGAACCAGATTCTATTCACGTTTTACGACCTCAAACGATAATTTTATCAAAAAATAGTTTCCAATATTATGTCTAGTAGCAATAACTCGTAATTTGCCGAATTCTTATGATCTTAAATCGATAATCAAACGGCGCATCTCCATTTTATTAAATCCAACTGTAAATTCCAAAACTTGCCACATAGATCTGACAGTCGTTGAACACAGGTAGGTAATATGTTTTATTGTTTCTAGTCCCGTTATGTTTATTCATTATATAGACTGATAAGATTAAAATATCAAAGAGATAACACAGCTATCCGTTTCTTGAAATCATTACGCTTAGAAAGAACTTAAACTGGATCGGGCCGAAGTAGTTTAGGAAGTGTATATTCTTGTTTGGAACCAGTTCCAGTTATCAGATTTATAACACTGGCAGTTGATTCATGATCGTCTCGTCTGGCAATTATACCGGGAGAGGAGATATCATTAATCAAACTATATTGATTGGTCCACTCTATGTACAAACCCAATTAGATTGAATCCTTCAATTTTGTTTGGTCCTACATGATTTATTACACGTGGAGGTGCAATTAGGCTATCGGGATGCAGCAGTGTTAATTTCGGTTTCATCGTAAATTTTCTTTTAGTACTGTGTGTAATTGACCGTAATCGTCTGTAATCGTTTCGTATCGTAGATGCTTTTATTGACTGCTTTACATGTGGGAACGATGTAAGGGCATTGGTTTTTCGTCGGACGGTAATATGTTATTTTCTTTGTGATATAAGTATTTTACGTGATATTGTATGCTTCAGTTTAGGCTTTGTGATTTTATTGATTGAATAAATTTCATGGAAAACAATAGTTTTTGTAATATTTCGGTTTCGCAATAATGGTCCATGCAAATGGTGCAGATTTCTTATAATCCAAAGTAATGTTAAAATTGCGTTATTGCGGAATTATATTTATGTTAAACTAAAAACAGATACATTTTGTACCTACCTAAGTAGTTATTTTTATCTTTAACAGTATTCAATACTTAGGTAATCAAAATAACTAAAGGTATTATACCTACCATATCCGTGTAAAATGTATCGATATCCAAGGCAATACGATAATGCTAAGTTCCGAGAAACAGCGTTATGCTTTATTACTAACATAAATTAGTAAGAACCGATTATTGGATCTAAAGATAATTATAAATACAATTAAAATTGATCATGATTGACTGCAAGCTAGTTGAAATTATTGTGGCCTAGAACAAAATTGATCACATTAAAAAAAATGTATAGAAAGTTCAGAATTTCCAGTTCCAAGTTTCCATTGAAAATTAAGAACCTTCAAAACTATTTTTTTTTAATAAAATAGAATAGAATATATTTATTGTAAAAACATGAGTATACATCAACTATTATTATGTACAAAGTTAATTTTTCAAGCTTAAAAATCTAAAAGCTAAGGCGTCAATAATTATATAAGGGACAAAAATAGTATTGGTTAAATTTTAGTAATTAATCGGTCACCTCTCTAAGTGTTTCCGGACTTCAAAAGATTTTTATATTATAAAATAAAATTAATGAACAGTGTGAATGTATTTAAAAATCAAATAACAAGAATGAATGCTGGACTTAAGGCCGTCTACGCCAAACAAAGTAGGTATTTAACGCTACCACCCTTTACGCGAAACGAGTCGTGCACACGCGTCGCCGACTTGAACCCAAAGCTGAGCGAAGTGTCACAGTATAGGTAAGCGTGTCGTGTAGGCAGTAGGTCAACTTATTTTATTAAATTGTCAGCTTGATTAATTATAATAGGTAGTAATTGCGAAAACCTAACATTTAAATGTAATAAATTAATTTGAATAGATATTGTAAATACAAATTGCTGCAAGTCGTAATTTATTCAATTATTTGTGTACCAGACGGGTGGACTCGTGTTTGGAAATTCAAAAACTATAACGGAACCAAATCTGAGCCACTAACCGCCCTGTACCGAAAGTTCCGGGTGTAAACGTTAGCTTCGTGGAACGGAGAGGTGGGTTTGGAAAATACTGCACTATTATTGTAGATGGAGAAGAAATGAAACACTATTTGACTATGGTAAGACACTACAAGCAGACAATACTGGAAAAACTGAGCTGAAACTATAATCGGAAAGAACTGTTAACTATTCGGATATCGAAACGAAACTGACTGCTTGAATATCGTAAACAAAACTGACTGTCCCAATGTCGAAAACAAAACTTACTATGCGGTGCCTGCGCTGTGCTTTCATACTATTAGCAGACACACAAAAAATATTCGCGAATCCTCTAGCGGTGTGTAGTATTTGTTTGCTAGACAATCTTTTAATTCATACAAAAAGCATGAACAAAAAACATTAACAAAAAAATACAAAGGAAACTATAAGCAAAAGGATAATAAATAACTCGAACGGAAGAAGGAAGTAGGTACTTTACGCTCTCGGCGTACGGTCGAAATTAAATTAACATTTCTCGATGTTTTTTATAAGTAGTTTGCGTACACGCACCTGTGACGAGACTATTCTCGAGGGAATTTGTACCTACTTACTTTTAAAACTAATAATAACAGAAAGTACTCGACAAAGAATCACAAACACGGCAATAGCGTACTTTCTCGAACGTTCTTTCTATTACACTGTTTTAGACACTCGTCGCGAACAATTTGACTAGGTTTCTTACATTGTTTTTATCTCACGAAGAGACACAATATGCTTTATTTGTTGTATCTGTCACCGTAAAATTGTAAATACCGTTAGATTATAATCTATCTCGTGAGATTGTAAACTCGTTCGTTGAGGAATTCCCTCGACTGTCTATGGTCTCCATCATCAGACCAATGGGACTTACAACCCATATGGGTGCAAAGTTCTCATCAATAGAAATGAATTAAATCCAAACACAAGGTAGCTACTGTAAAACGTTGAGGAGTTCCTTTGACTGTCCTTCGTCTTTATCATCAGACCCCTAAAGATGACCACAACCCATTTAGGTGTAAAGTTCTCATCAATACAAATTAATCAAGCCCAAACACCAGGTAATTATTGTGAATCGTTGAGGAGTGCCCTCGACTGTCTTCGGGTTCCATCATCAGATCGAGTCCAGACTTTCTTTAAATAGTAGTGCTCTAAAATACTCTATGAACAAAAAAACAAACGCACTAGTCGCACTACGATGTTCAAAGGTTCCCCTCGATTTATCTGAGATGCCATCATCAGATCCCAGTTTCATGGTCATGGTAATATTCTTGGAATATCTTCTTTCCAACAAAAAAAGAATCATCTAAATCGGTTCATAAACGACGAAGTTATCCTGCGGTCAAATTGTGAAACCTCCTCCTTTTTTTAAGTCGGTTAAAAAAGACTGTACTGTTATAATTACACTACGTTCTTTAAATAAATCGTTCGATAAATCAACGGGACAGCCGTGCGCCAGCAAAAGGGACATAGGTCCTACCTCGTCAAGGCCTGGCGGGCGACTGAATCCACGTGCGCAAGCCGTTTTCTTATATAATAATTTATTATTAAAAGGATTAAATTGTTTTGAAAAATTTAACCACAAATAATTGTTCTATATGTTATTAACTTTGCTTAGATATTTTTTTTGGAAGTAAAACTTTCATATTCTCCAAGTAAAATAAGAAAAACATAAAAAATATTCGAATTAGGCTCCTGTTCGGATTTTTTTTTCATCGAGTGAAGTTTTTGATATCATGTTTTGAACCACAAATTATCTTAGTAAATATAGTCAACTATAATACCTATTTTTTTTGGCTTTTAAAAATCACTATTTCTTTGTTTACTATTGAATCAAAGTTATGTAAAATTGGGAAAATTGGGACTACCTGCCCTTAATAGTAATACCTATGCCATTAAAGATTCCTATCGATATGCATTATACTAATCAAGCGAATTAAAAACATCATAATTTACAATAGAATAGGAATTGGTTTAATTAATTTAGTTTCTCGTTTTTGTGTTTATCAAGGATGTAAGCTGGTATTTATTAGAAGAATTTTTCTTTAAGATTTTTTTCTTGCTTAAATTGTCTTATTTTTTTTCTGTTGCTTTAGTTAGATGCAAAGATTTGTTCTATTTTTAACTAAGTACTATATTAATTTGGTTTAGTTTAAACCAAATTAAAAACAAAACATCACAAAAAAAAAAAAAAATCTTATCAGAATGTACTAACTAACTTCTTTATTTACAGCATTCGTAAGGACAAAACGCAGCACAACCCTAGTACAATCAAATAATGTTTATTACTATTCGAAAACTTTTCAAAATTCGATCACTGCTTTTAATCTCCCATAAAATCGTTCCGTACGTGTCGAGAACAGATTAAAGTTGCTTGCTCCCAGCCACAGGTAATAAATAACGTGATTATTTCGTCTTTCAAACTGGCCACAATATCTAAGACTTTATTTTTTTTGAGTGAATTCGACCGAAAAAGAATTTGTTAACGGGATTAAGGTTTTATTCCGAGGCTTTTTTGAATGCTGCCGGTTCTATAGATTTGAAAAGTGTCTAATAATTCGGTTAATTTTTTATCGGATTTTTTTAATCCCCTAATTTCAATATGCTTGGATTGAAGTTAAGTCTTTCTTTGTGGTAGATGTCGACTGGTCTTGAATTATTTCGATTTGATATTTAGGGGGCTTTACTTTCAAGCTATTTTAAAACCATACTTAGTTGGAAAAAAAAATCCTACATATTAACTAACAAAACAAGAACGTAAACGCTGTCAAACAAAAACAAACACACCGATCATTCGTCTTCTACAACACTGCCTAAATCACCGTTTTCCATCACAATAATTCATTTCAGGATGCACCATAAACTCCGTATGGGGAGCCATGGGTCTGCATGGGCCATGGTGTGAAGAGGGTTCAACCGCCAAGGACGACCGGTTGTACTGCGACTTTTAGTTTGGTCGCAAACGCAACTACTTTATCCCAACAATCATGAGGGAGAATCTTCAACATTTTTTCAGTTCAAAGATAAAGAATTACAAGACAGTGGTAGCAATAAAAGCTTGAATGAATAGAGGGCTGTTAATAGATTTTATCCTGTAGTGGAAAATAACAATAGTGTGATTCTATTGGACGTCTTTTAGTGTCAATTCACACTATAGTGACGATTCTATTCAACTAATGCAACTTCATCTGCAGTGTAGTGTGAAGTGGACTTTACAAGTGTTCTATTTTTTTCTAAGTTATTTATTTTTATATTCGTGGCTTCTTTCAATGCAGAATGTTTTCAGAAAATTGTTTTATGAAAGGTCTTAGTCGTTCGTTTTTAAATGTACAGTCAGCAACTTTCGCGGTTACCACTTTTCAACTTTAGAAGTGGTCACCGCCGACTTAGTCAAGTGTACCTCATACATAATTTAGTGGCTCCTCAAAAAAACTTTATGTACACAACCAGCTTAAGCCCGTGGGTAGCCATGGAAGATAAAATCAAAACTCATTTCCACCATTTTTAATGTCCCCGAGAGCCGTCACGTAGGACTTCGAAGTATTTTTGTGGTTATCTTCGATCGCTTATGCTTATTTGGTAAAATAGGGGTTATGAAATGAAATAAAAAGCCAGAAACGTATGATTAAGGCCATTGAAAATTACATTTTTGGAAGAAAAAAAATGTGTAACTTTATGGTATGAACACTAAATTAAGAAGGTTATCGTTATTTTCATTTTCAAATAAGTTAGGTTTTTCCAGTTAAATATTATCAGCAGTCATAAAACGGATTCAACTACCTCAAAGTTGCGTATTATTGCAAAATTCACAAACCCTTTATGTACTACCTATTTACTTAACAGTCGTAAACTTAACTTCACGTTTATGCATGCAATGTAATGCAATCCACAAAGTTAGAAGTTCAAAGAAAAATCTACTTACGTTTGACAAAAGTAAGAAACTGCAAATTTATATTTCGCCACGTCCCAACAATACGAAATTAAGGCAAATCCAAGTAATCTCCGAACGTAAACCTTAAAACAGTTATTTACGGAGAATTTCTTAAAATAAGAAAAAGATCCATAATCTGTACCTGTTTTTAAATTGGCTTGTGTGTGTCGGGTTACGTTTTAAAAACATTCCCTGCCTATGTGTGGGTCCACGGATTTTATCTAACGTTGACTTCGTCATATGATTAATGGTTAATACAGAAAGGAATACCTTTCCAAAACAACAATGGAATTCAAGTTTAAAATATATTTTGTAAACTTCAATTTTTTTTGGGAGTTCGGACAGTTTTTAAAGGGTTAATAATATTAATGTATCACAGGATCAAATATTAGCTTAATCAATTTATATAGTCCCCAAAGCTGGGACAGACGTCTCCTTGCCGTTAGGGAGTGAGTAATCATAATCTAAAACGTGGGCCCAGTGCTGTTATATATTCCCTGAACTAGATTCATGAAACTAATAAAAAGGAATCTGGTGATTTTTTTATTTTAACAATACCAAAGAACCTTCACTTAAATCCTCATTCGCTTCAGCTTAATCCGAAGAAGTAAGCCTGACATACACACAGAACGCACCCATTTCAAAGAAATTGGTCTCCGACGATAAAGGTAATTACATTATTCGTATACAAATAGCGGAGGATGCTAATGTAAATACAAATATTCTTGACGAACGTGGGCTCGAGTTTAGAGGCCACATAGTGGATGGCACCGGTACACCCGCTTTGTTTGGACAACCAACCGGTCACTGTTTGCACGGGCCTCCACGACAACACTCACAAATATTTCAAGCGAACTCTTGAGCAAGCCTTAAGTGAAGTTATGGAACCGACTTTTTAAAACCTTCCACTACATACCGAAGGCAATTTAAAAAACTTACGGCATCGAAAATAATCTACTTAAAGAAAAAAACGTTAATGGAGATATAAATAAAGTTAAAGAAGAAAAAAACTCTCAATAAGATTAAAGAATTGATGAAAAAAATGAAGTAACAAGTTCGGCTGTAAATCATTACATCCCGTTCACAGATGGTAGACACAAAACAAGCAATACAGATTGCTACTACAAGCATAATGGCTTTTAAAAACTGGATTAAGTAGCGAAGAAATGCTAAATCGACGATAAGCATAAGTCTTGTCAACCCACGCCTTAACACGCATAAGTTTACTTGACATCTTGTAATCAACTTTATTCTGTTAGTAATAAAGGTTTTTTCTGTTCAAAAAACGATTTTAACTCCAGTTCTGTAGCCATTGAGATAAATACTCTATTGTTGTACGAGAAATATCCATAAAATACTTTTGTTTTATGCGGAGAGCAGTAACGGTTGACGTTGAATGAACATAAAAAATATGGGCAGTGAAAAGTCTATTCCTTTAATATTTCCTCTGGCAATTTTTGTTTGTAAGACGTTCGTATGGACACAAGCGAAGTTGTTTTAACATTACTCGACCATAACATGTGGTCGAGTACTAAGAATAGGATATGAGGCCACTTAAACAGTAAATGGCAAAACTTAATTAAATGTCAGTCATTATGGTAAATGGTTGGCACTCGATCCAACTTAAGCCAGTATTTCATTTGCCGACAGGTGGCGCTACCTGTCACTTGTTTATAGAATATATAGGCGAAGTTTATTTTTTAAATTTTCTGCCATCTTTGACCACATTCCAGCCTACCGAAATGTCATAAAGTAAGCAATATTCACATAAAAAATATAAAAAAGTATTAAGTGTCAAGTATCTCTCATATCCACTCATATCGGATTATAAAATTCCGAAGAGGATTAACACAATGATCTTCAATTTGGTTAAGTTTCATGTCCCAGCAATTTATATGCGTAAGTCGCCATGGGGGTTTAACAGAAATGTTTTCGCATTTTTTTGAATATTTAGCGACACAAATATCGAGTTGCAAATACGTTTGTCTGATAATATCAGTTCCTTGTGAGTATATATTTTAATTTAGTTCGAATACTGCTTTCGATTGACAGTATAGATAGTAGGTTTACTTATCATAAGCCTAAGGAACCCTGAAGACTGACGTTTCGACACCAAGAGACAGGTTTTCGGATTACGAATGGGTTACTTTCCGTTTTTGCGATAGCTAAAGTATGATTAATCGTACTGATTGTATCGCAGGAATGTTAATTGAAAACTGACGTTTTGTGGGGATTATATAAAATGCAGTTTTAGTAACTCATATTTTATTAGAATGGTCAAGAGTATACTAATATGTGACGTAACGCACCGAATCAACTCAGGATGGATGAAATGGTGACAGGTCACTGGAACAACTTGCGACCCACGGATGCCCCTCAAGTTAAAGGGGAAAATATACAAGTCCGTGATTAGACCTGTCGTACTGTATGGATCGGAATGTTGGGCTGTGAAGAAGATGGATGAAAAAAGATTGCATGTAGCGGAGATGAGAATGTTGAGGTGGATATGTGGTGTGACAAGAATGGATAAAATAAGGAATGAGTATATTAGAGGAAGTTTGAAAGTTGCGCCAGTTACAGAAAAGTTGAAAGGGAATCGACTGTCTTGGTATGCGCATGTGACTAAAAGAGTGATGAATATAAATGTGGATGAATGGAGAGCGAGAGGAAGGCCAAGGAAAAGATGGATGGATTGTGTGAGGAATGATATGAGGGAAAAAGGTGTAAATGATTGCGTTACGGTTGACAGAGGAGAATGGAAGAAGAAAACCTGTTGCGCCGACCCCAAGTAACATGGGATAAGGGCAGGAAGATGATAGTCAAGAGTATGATACTCATTCAAGGATTATATTCTTATGTACGGAGTAAAGTTTTCATATTACGGTGCACCCTCACCGCGACCACGACCATCCAAGATTCGGTATTGTACGCAATTTGATCTGTTACATTACATTACAGGCGAATGCTCCCGGTGATGGAGCGCCTTTAAGGAGATGTCAACACCAAAATGCATGCACACTGTCTATTTGTATCGTAGTAAACGAGAGCGGCCAGGTTTTAGAAGAAAATAATGATTATAAATTAACATACAAAAAGTGTGGATTATTTGTGAAATATGACTCGCTAGCGGTTTAGGTATAAATATGTTGACTTCATGTTTTTAATTGCAGACCCATACGTCAAGAAAAGAAGAATTGCCAAACTTCAGTGGCAGTGGGCAGGGCGGGCACATTGCTCGCAGAACGGATGGTCAATGGGGCGAAAAGTTCTGGAGTGGCAGGCAACCGTGAACCGGAAGACGTTGCGTTGGAAGGCCTCCCACCAGGTGGACCGATGACTTGGTAAAAGTTGCGGGAATCCGCTGGAAGCGAGTCGCACGGGACCGGTCAACGTGGCGACACTTGAGGGAGGCCTATGTCTAGCAGTGGACGTCTTTCGGCTGAAATAATGATGATGATGACGTCAAAAAAATAAAGACATAGAACCGTGTAATGATGATTTTAAGACCACTCTTTGCAATTATTTTCTATCGAGTCGATTTCGTCCAATTATGTATCAAGTCCGTCCACGGTTTTTGAAATAATATGATGAATATTAACATTAGGTGTTGGCGTAATACTATTATTACGTGTTGTCAACCCCTTAAGCTGCGTCTATGCTGGGCGAGCCGAAGACGAATAGAGCACAATGGAGCACAAATTCCCTGGATGGGAGTGCTCGGTTGAGGCCTTCTAAGTCCGTCTACGCTACGCGAATTTGTGCTCCGATCGTGTTCGGCTAGCGTAGATGCAGCTTAAGGATGCCAAGATGGTGATGAATTTATGTAGGCATCAGAGATATTTTTATTTAACCGTTCCAAAAACTTAGTTATTATGTTGCGTTAAGAATCAGTGATTATTTCAAAAATAATTATTATTTAATAATAGGATCCTATTCTTTATTGATGTGCGTCAACCCATTTGGCATTCCACATAAACACACTAACATGGATAAAAACACTAAGCAATTGTTTTTATAAAACAAGGTGATATTATAAAACAGTCAATTATGAACACAGAAACAAGAATCCGACAACGTTTTGCCTTTTATTTTATCCGAGAATCCGAATCACGCGAATACTAAACTTAATTGGTTGGATATAGCGACAAAAAAGCGTTTTGCAACCTAACACGCAATCCTCCGAAGAATCATTTAAATAATACGTTTACCTGTCTGAGTCGATTCGACAATAATGGCATCTGAATAATCTAAGATAGATTAAAATGGAATCCGTTAACACAAGTCCGAGGTGAGTCCAGATGTGCGTGGTGTGTAGAGTCGAAGATTCGAAAGTAACTCGCCATGAACGAAATGGTTGGCGAATTTTTTGCGTGACTTATCACCGATCCAATCAAGTAAAGTCATGAATTAAATTAACGTAAGAAAGAGGCTCCATAAACAGTTTTCGTATCGACATTTCAAATGAGACCGTTTTCCGAAAATTCTTATCGGAAGATCTTTTGGCAAATAATTTTGGAAGATTTTGCAAGCGATCTGTACCGAGATACCACGGGCCCAACGGCAGTGTTTTGACTTATTTCTTTATAAATAAACAACCAAGTTTATTTTCAGCGCCGCAGGTGCACAGGATACGTATAAAATGCGTCCTTAACGTCAAAACGAATCGAGAGTGCAAGAAAAAAAGTTGTGCAACAGTCTTCAAGAAACTTTCAAAAGGCAATGAGATACTGTGAAATCAACAAGAGGTTTGCCGCGTATCGCGTACCTCGCTAATTATTCTACAGCCTCGGTCACGATTCTTTCAAACGCATTTTAGTGGAGATGAATCCAGTACAAAGATTAGACTAATCAACATGAGTTCGTTATAAAACAACATTACAAGCCCCAAAACCAAATCAAATTATTGTACCAGATCAATAGAAAAACAAAATATTCCAAGCTTCCAAATTGATGTAGGTACTCTATATTCGCACATGAAATAATACCATAAAGTATTTTTTAATGCCTTACGTCATTAGAGAAATTATGTATTCACCCGATATGCACCTTTAGTGTTATTATGTTAATAGCACATCGTATTTATATTGATCCCATACAAAAAAACTGTGTTCACAGAAAATATGCTTCAAATTATCGGACATTTACATAAGCAAGTATCTGTTTCCGACTAAATAAAAACGAAATGCTTTTATTGAGTCACAGACGAAATTAGGGCCCGAAAATTCGGACATCGCGTGACAATTTTACAATTATGCGGAATCGCCTGAAGCAACAAATTCTGGGTTCAGAATAACAAAGATTCCAATTCCAACGTTCGAACGCTTAGGTATATGATTGGCTCCAGCCAAGATGATAATTTCTAAAGACCTGTAGGCGAATCTCGCGTTGCTGCGATCGAGTCCACCTGCCCCTCTTTGATTTATTATGGATTCAGTATTAATTTGATATCCCTTTTTGTTGTAGCCCCTTGAGCGATCTGAACGAGCGAGAGCTTTACGCAGTCCCCATTATATGTGGTCTCGGTTCAATCATAATTGCATATGAGCCTCGAGATAAAATAATGTTCAATGCAAAAATAATTCTTATGAAGACTTTGGCAAATATTTAATGCATATGGCATCTACATTATTGAATGACGATAAAAAGCATGATACCGTTTTGTTGGTTCTTAATAATTATATAGGTAATATTGGTATGGTTTTGGAAAAAGAAATGCCGATGACCACCCATAAAATATATCAGGGAAAGGTTAAAAATACTTAAAGATATTTAATCCAACTAAGATAAGAGATCATCTCTTTACCTCTCGTTGTTTCATTAGTTTTATTTTTAATGTCCATTACAGAAACAGAATCTAAAAGGAAGACAGAGAAATATATCAACACGTACACATATTAATGTATCTCTGGAGATAGTTTTCGAACCAGTTTTTAATAAGAAATTGCCTCGCTTGCGGTAGAAAATTAATGATAGCAGATACACGTCTAGTTGCAGTGCACTGAGGAATGTTTCTTGCGTTAGGCTTGGCGTATACGTGCGGTTAATCGCTGGTTTCTAGTCTTAACGAATTTGTATTTTGTTATGAAAAGTTTAAGCAGTAAAGAGTCTGCTCTGTAGTTTGGAAACAAAACAATGGTTATGTTTAATCATTTCATTACGATGCCGTTTTCGGTTGACTCGTAAGTCTTAACAGAAACTTGCGTGCGTGTGTGCTACGCCTAACGCAGTATTTTTATCTCACTCCGGTACTACAGGTTTATGGTGTGAATAGTGTTATTTATACAGCTATATTTATATAGCAATGTCCATCATTCGATGGGAAACTGACGGTTTTTAATGGCTAAATTTTGATTCGATGCAAACCATAATATTTTGATGTAAAAGTTTGGGAGAGAATTTCATTAAAGTTTTATTTATTATTAAGCTCTTAGATTATTTGTTGATTTTCAATAATAGTGCGATTTTATCTATGAAGACCGCCACGAGGTCATAAGGGCAAAGTGGTCAGTGAACAGATCATTTTTATGAGCTGTTCAGACCACTATTTTGTTAATTTAATTATGTAGTAATCTTTATAACTTAATCGTTAAGTTATAAAGATTACTATTATCAACAGTATTACAATTTTACATATTATCAACGGAAATATATATTCATAGAAGTTATAAGTAAATACTTAATGCCATCTACTATACTGCTATGTGTTTGGAACTGAAAGTACCCTCGTTGCTTCGATAGTTTACGAGTATATCTAACGTGACAGAGATGCAATCTATGGCCGTTCTCATGGGACAACACGTCATGTTAGGAATTCATATTTCCAAGCATACATGTTTTTCTTGACATACTAAACGTATTCTTGCATTTGCAGCCTCAAATTAAAAATATTCTAACTTAGAGTGGGAAAGGGTCCGATGATGGTTCCCAGAGGAACGCCATTGAGTTATCTACTAAATTTTAATGTAAAATAATCTACACATCGTGCCTAAGTATTTCAAACAGGTTGTGTAAGTGTAAGAGTATTAAAATACAAGAGATATTTGGTTCACATGGTTCCGAACAACCGAAAATACATATTTCACATCTGTTGCTTCTTACCAAAGGACTACTCAGGATTCTTAATTTAAGTAAAAATATTCCGATCATGCTTCGATTCTACCGATCCATTTTCGATAAGACAGAATCATTAAAAGCCATTTTATATTTACGTAAGGCCAGTAAACTTGTTAAATATTCATGAAAAATATACGATACGCTTATTATTTTTGCTTTTATTATTTATTTATAAATGAAGGTTCTCAGTATTGGACTAAATTGTGTTATCGAGAGGTTTTGTCTTCAGACATTGGTAGTTTATTTGAAGCGAAATAACATGGATACTTTTACAAAATTGTAAGGAACGCGTGGGCTGCACAGATATCTAAGTACCTCTGAGTCTGAAGTGAGTAAATATCAATAGAGGGAGCTACTTGACGCCTTTAAAATAAACGAAAAGCTTAACGTGGAAATTTTTTAAGTCCAGTTTTCACACGATAGCACTCGATAGAAGAAGTGGCAGATCTCAACTTACCTTGTAACCACTTTAAAGCTGAATATTTTAAATCGTGTTTTAATATTCGTGCGGCATTTTAGTATGTTTTAATATTCGTGCGGCATTTTAGTATATTTTTCTTAGAAACTTGCGAATAATATTACGTTCCTGTCGTTGGCTTGCTTCTTTTTCTGCAAAGGTATTAATTACGGCAGTAGGTTTAATGGGATGGTATTATGCATCATATGCACTTCGATTATAAAGGCAATCATAACATAATTATGTACGACAAAAAATATTAACTGCACATTATGAGGAGACGATGATTTCATATTTCCAGCAATATTTATGCAAACATTGTTTTAGTGGGAGGTTTTCCTTTTAAAACGTATCCGACTGTGCTATGAAAAAGCCGTGATTCTAGGTGGTTAAAAAATTGTACTGCATTATTGCATATCAATTCGGACAGTTGTTAACATATACTTAATAACCTATACAAAAGGGCAGACCACCTACTGGAAAAATAAATTATGCTTTTATTATTAAGGGTCTAGTATTTTTAAAGCTTTTCTTTTCACAATTAAGCTACGTATGATCTAATCTATAGAACATAATAAAGACATACAATTACAAATAAATATATCTTTGGATATAGTCGCCGATCATTCGATTTAAGTGATAAATAATACTGAACATTTTTTGTTCACATCCATTCAATATAGACTTAAAATGATGTACAGAATTGTACCGAATAATAATAGTTTTAAATTGCTTCACGAAGGCACAACTAATCCACGCGCTCGTACAGTCAGCAACAGCAACAGAGTCAAAATAAATCAAAATTATTCCTAACTACCATTTTTTCACTATAAAACATCACTAAATTTTCTTAATGAGCAAAAACTAATTTGCCGAAACACACTCAAAGGATTTTTATAGCAACGCCAATAAACATAATCAGTAGACGCAATAAAAGTCGAAAACATCTTTATAATGTTGTTCTATAAAAATGTACGGGAAATATTTGGCATTCTACTTTGTAAGTGGTTTGATTTATTTGCCGATGGTACCGAGTCCTGTACTCTAGCCAATAGAAAAAGATGAATCATCAGAATTTAAACTAATTACGGGCGGGTAAGTAAAAAACCTGCTATATAATGTAGCTTGAATTGAGTCGGTTGGTTCGAATCCATCAGAAAATCACAAAGATCATGTTTTTTTTTAATGGGATCTGTTTGGTTGTGGTTGGCCAGTAATGTAAGTTTGATTAGAATTGTATGTTTTTGCAAAAGTTTTTAGGCAGAACTAGAAAAAAATGCTTCGTTCTTTGAACTTGATTTGAGACTAGACTATAAACGGTGTAAAACACCTCTTAACGAAGCCGAAATGCACTGGTTCTCCCCGTCATTGCGATATTTTTTTTGTTCTACACCTTATCTGGGAAGCCCTGGGACCCTTCTAGTTACGGAGATATTGGGGGTCAAACTTCCAACTTTTTGACAAGTTTTTTTTTTTTTAAATACAAGTGTTTAATTTAAGATTTTTACTTTAAACACCTTCACGACCCCCGTACTATTCAATCCATGTATCAGCACAATGTTTTGAGTGCGTTTCATTGAGTTCTACCACAAAACATGATTTTTCACCCCAAAAAAATAAGTCGTTTCCCAGCAATATTTTTTGCGTAAAGTTACTTAGTTTGATGTACAGAATGCTTGGTTGACGGCTTCGTGATGAGGTCTTTTACACACTATATGTGTGTGATAAAGTAAAATAAGAAGATTTTATACTTTTTCAAGATATACCTTAATACACACTACCATTTTCTTATTTACAGAAAAATATAAAACCTTTTATTATGGTAGAAATATGAGAACGTTATAATTAGCTCATTTTACGACTTTGTTTGGATTTTAACATAAACAGTAGCTTTTGTAGGTTGTAATTAAATAAATACTTATGTAATAATAAGAATGGATATTGGTGTGGGTTACAAATGTTTGTCATATTTAGTTTTTAAGGTTTTTTTTTTTGTATTTTCTGTAACATGTACCTGTTTTATGTCCCTAATAAATAAATACAGATTTATGAAAACATTAACAAATTGTTATTTTTGTCTTTACCTAGGTTTCAAAATAAAATTATATTCTATTCAGACCATGAAATCCTGCACAAATAATAATTGTTTATTATATTTAATTCGGTTAATGCCGTATTAAATATAAACAATTATTATCCCAAATGTCAAAACAGATTGATAATAATTATTTTCCAAATTCACCATAGATATAAAGTGTACTTCCTAATAGTTGTAGCACCCAAGAATGTCAAAATCATTAGAAGACGTAACGAAAGAAATCGATATTCAATTTGAATATTAACTCATTCAATACGGAAACTCGTTAATTTGTTATAAAATTGACTCGTTTAGCATTGGGAAAATATTAATAGAATTTGTTTTTTTTTACTAAACAACAACAACAACACCAACAACATTCATACAACAACAACTCAACTCAAGAACAACTCTCTCTCTCTCTCTTAAACTTAGTTGGCTGTTTCAATATAAATCTCTTTGTAGTTTGGATGGACCACGCAGTATTGTGCAAGTAAAAAAATTCAACGATGAAGTAGTCTTTCAACTTAAATGAAAGGACTACTTAAGACCTTTCTTTATTTTTATTTCTTTTCTTTTTTCTTTTTAGACTTTCAGACCACATACATCACTATTTCCTGAAAGTCTGTTATATCATGTGCTTGTCATTATTTGTGTATAATTAAATAATAACAATTTCTAAGAGAAAAAAAGACTTACTCTATAGATCTTGCTGCCCATAAAACTATATATTATTTGTATTTTCCACCAAATTATTAGATAGTCAATTTATACTTTACAAGGTTTACTTTAATGGACATAGGAATCGCATTAGAAACAAGATATGTTTCCGAGATAATATTTTGTGATGGATAGATTGTTCGAAATTGTTTATGTTGCTGTAGTTTTGTGCTCTTTTACACAATCATGATTTTCCATAGTTTTGTTTGTTTGACAATGAAGTTTAGCTGACTGAAAACTCCGCATCAAAATCTGTTCAGTACTGTTTATCGCAAACAGATAGACAGAGAGACGCGGCATAGGACTTTGTTTTATAATAAAAATATATAAATATATATATATATATATTGTGTGTGTGATAAATAAATAAATAAGTAAATAAATAATATGTAGTGATGAGTGTTTGGAGGTATACAGGAGAAAATGTGTACCATTTGTCACTAAAACATTGTGCCCGTGATTACGTGTACATTTTGACACTAATGCATTCCAACCGTTGAACATTTTATAAAGTTGACTACCCAGTCCCTGAATGAACTTAACTGCAGGTGCATACTATAACTTCAAATAAGTTTAACCGGTAGGTATGTTCCCAGACGTTCCCGAAAGAGAATTATAGAACAATGGCGTTTTATTTGTGTCTGTAATTACGGTAAACAAGACGTTAAATTTCCAAAGAGCAGCTAAACAAGATAGTCAATAAAATTTTGAATTCAAAATTAGACAATAATTCATTTAATTTGTAGTCGTCAGCGATAGTGAATTATTGCGTAACACCATCCATCGCTCGTACTGACCGATTTTCTTTTGTTTATAAAAAGAAAGTTTTAATTTTTGCGTTGACATAACTTGAGCTTTTCACTTTGTATTGTAAGAAGTGAATGGGTGTCCGATTGTTTTTTGACAGTTAGAAGAATAGGGAAAATAGTTGTAAATAGGGAACAGTAACATAGTATTGTTGTCCACCAATAAAAAAGAAACTATGACGCGTCAGTTATTGCAACGAGCTACTTATTCAAGCCCTGGTTTATCATAATCAGGATTCTTAGAACAATATCTACGATAAAAGTTAATCCTTCAAGTGGCTAGATAAGCACTAAGTATAAGAAATAGGTAGATTTCAATAAATGAACGATTATCATTTGATTTTTTTTTTAATAAAAAAATAAATCGAATAAATCGTTACGCCTGTTTGAAAACAATTTCATGAAAATGTTATTAAGGGTGTAAAACACCTCTTAACAAAGCCGAAAAGCACTTGTTCTCCTCATCATTGCGATCATTTTTTTTTTGTACCTTCTAGTTACGGAGATATTGGCTGTCAAAGTCCCGACTTTTTGACAAGTTTTTTTTTTAAATACAAGTTTTTAATGTAAGTTTTTAACTTTAAACACCTTCACGACCCCCGTACTATTCAATCCATCCATCAGCACAATGTTTTGAGTGCGTTACATTGAGTTCTACCACAAAACATGATTTTTCACCCCAAAAAAAAAGTCGTTTCCCAGCAATAATTTTTGCGTAAAGTTACTTAGTTTGATGTACAGAATACTTGGTTGACGGCTTCGTGATGAGGTCTTTTACACCCTGTATAGGTTAACGTATGTACTATCGGGGTCTTTTCCGCCTGACCATTTTAATTTTTTTTCGCTTAAATCATGCGGAGGCGCCGAGCCACGCCCCCTTAAAGTTTGGGCCTATTAGGAAAGCGTTAACTTTGGCGCGCAAAATAACAATAACTTTCGTTTGGCGTGCGTCGTCAATGCGCTCGGCCGATTCGGTATCGTTTCATTCATTTTTTCTACACAAAGTCAACGGGGCTGGGCTAGAGAGCGTTTTTATGTTGCGAGTGCAAGCAAAAATGAGCTTAGTGGTGGTCAGGCGGGAGTGTCCTCGATAGTACCTGAGAACGGAAAATTGTACTGGCATTTACACCACGAGTTGTCAGTTGTCTATTTGAATCCTTTAATCCAAAATGTATGAGTATTATGAATCACCTGAAAAATACTTTTAGATTCCCTTTAGCGGGTGATTGCGTTAAAATGTTTCCTTAAAAAGTTTATTTACTCTTTCATATAAAAGTTTTGAGACAGTTAAAAGAACTCACTGGCTGTAAAAACATGGATGTTTAGTAGCAAACTCCAATCAGACCCGACACCGTTGAGTTTTTATAACTCGCTATAAAATTACTCGATTCGCTTCATAAGGCGTCGACCCTCACACGAATCGTATGTTTTAATGAGTTATATATTATAGGATTGAGGTACAAAATATTCAAATCCGATTACAAGCTTCTTTGTAACGAAAAATCTTTGTGTGAGTAACTCATAACAGTTTCGATGGAACGATAAAAATTCTTAGACATCTTAGATTTTGACGTTTTATATGAATTATGTCCTCTATAAATAATATTAATTATAAGGTTATAAATAAAAGTTTTTTTCCTTACTTCTTTGGCGTTGTTTTTGTATCAAGTTATTTTTTTTCTACAAGTATCCCATTGTTATTACTATAGCAAGCAAAAGATACTCTAATAAAATCCATCAGTCTATCTGTCATGTACTGTCCGAGACAGCGATATATTATTTGTCTGTGTTATCTCAAAGTACAATCACGAACGACCACTACTTAGACATAACTCAACAAATGGCATTCGTTTGAACAGTCGTCAGCCAACGTTTTTTCATCATAAGTGTACATGAGCTTGAAAGTATAATCACCTTTTACTTATTAATCAAGATATAAATATTTCTTAGAAGCCGGAGCTAGCTACGATCGAGAAACTTTATAAATATTCCGATTCTCAGTATTCGGGCGGATACGGCCACAGTCGGCTTAACATCTGCAACTTGAGTTACACCGGCTGCTTGTTACGTGCATACAAATTAACTGTATAACACACTAAGCGCAGTGTTCTAGAAAATTGAAATGTGCAGGAAAGCGGCACTTTGATTATTAACTCAGTAAAAAATAGTCATAATTACAGTAAGTGTATGCACGATGATCTGTAAGAAATAGACCACTTTATCACTTCCTGTGTGTAAAAAGCGATTAGAGGATAATTTCAGGAGGATGAGTGGTCGCTTTTACAAGTGAACTAATAATATCGTTCCACAGTTTCTAATTATGATGATGATAGTGGTAGATAATGAAATGAGTTAGAAAAATTTGACGTACCTGTGGTCTCTCAAGTGATCCTGTCTTCTGAAGGCTTTCCCGCAAATGTCACAGGAGTAAGGTCTCTCATCGGTGTGGGTCCTTTCGTGGATCAGCAGGTTGTACGACTTGGTAAACTGGCGGTTACAGAATTTGCAAATAAACTGTTTCTTCGGTCTTGAGGCGCGACCTGGCGCTCTCAAAAGCCGCCTGTCCAAATGTGGGTGCATTTGATGTGGACCAGCCCCGGGAGGGAAGAGACCTGCCCCAGGAAAAGTAAAGCTGCCCGCAGCGGTTGGTGATGGTCCTGGAGCACCAAGAAATGGCCCGGGAGGACCGTAAATGGGTGGTTGTGACGACCCATCAGACATCATGCCTTCCATAGACGATGCTCTGTGGTGCGGAAGTAACATTGCCGCTGCAGCCTCACGCAATGCAACTTCTTTGCGTTTCTCCACCATCATAGCCATTAAATCAAATGAGTTTCTTTTAGGGAAATTTCCGGACGCTCTGTCCGGAGAACCTTTAGCAGGTTCTGTCCTCTCTCTATCCATCATTCTCTCCCTTTCAATAATTTCTGAGGGTATCAAAGCAGGATGCATTTCGTTAGGGTAAATTACTGGGTGCATAGACCGAGTAGGTACAACAGGAACAAAAGCTGAGGTCTCGCGTGAGGTAAGTAAGGAACCTGTTGTCATCTGACGATGGTAAGGAAGCGGTGGCGATTCGAAGTTTCCAGAAGGATTTCTCCCACTTGAAGAAGGGCGCTGTTGGGCTCTTTCGGCTGAGCTAGCGAGGAACTGGTCATGTCTGGACCTTAGAGGTGCAGCGACTGGCGTTTCATTGACAGGGCGAGGTGTGGACGCCCTCGATACTGCTGCTCCGGTGTTGTCCGACATCACGGTTTCAAGAACATCTGGAAATAAAATAAAGTTGTAGTCGTGTTTTTTTATATAAAAAGCTCTCACGTCATGTTTAATTACAACCATTTTTGTTAGTAACATTATTTCAATAAGAAAAACCACACACAACTATGGGAACCAAGGAAACTACCAACAAACAATTTTGCCACATTAATAAAAATTCCATTACCCCTGAAAACATCGTTAATGCTTCGCTTACCATATAAAGACAAACATTAATGATAAACACGTCAATTAACAAAATTTTAATATAACCAACGTAGATTCTTATCTACATCTTTCATTTGATCACAGATGAGATTACAGCTCTTAAATATTATTCCGTTTACCGTCCCACGACTGATGAACATTTAGATTTATGGATCGAGAAACATGCTTAATTAAGCAGCCCTGCATTGTTTCACTATATTAGCATAAAACATAAATTCTCACCTAACAGATGAATCGGAATCAGATCATTCGTTACCATGCTTCATTTACATCTTATTGATTTCAAACTGTTTTATGGATCAGTCCTCCATGGGATACATTTCGTCATTAAAATCAATGTTAATTAGTGACGTCATAATATATTCAATTAAGTAATATTGGGTTTTGTGATTCTCGTGTGAATCTCAGACACTTTAAGTGGTACCCCAAGATCTGGTTTCTTTCATAAATAAATTGCAGTAGTATGATTTCGTGTATTTGTATTCATTCAAACGATTCGCCGCTTCCATATATTAGCAAAGTAAATGCATAAATAAACATCTTTAAATAGGTATAAACCATTACCAAAGATACGTGATTTTGAGGAATTTTGTTACCTAAATCTTCCTTTGATTTCATTAAGATCTCCAAAACAAGATTGTTTATTCAATTTATAGAACTGAGCAGACAAAATCGAATTAAAATATAATATCGATCTATATCTCAATATTCTTCTAATATTAACATATTCTAAGCTACGAAACGTTTTGTTCAGATATTTATTTTTAAAAGAATCTAGTTCTCTCATGCATCATTCATCAATTTATACTTTTGTATAAGTTTTAAGCTTCTGGTGATATCAGTAAATGTTAATGAGTACCGGATTTGGTCACAGTATCGACATTAGTGTCATTGCTTGATTTATGATGGACTTATTTATGTTCTTTGATTTGATTTTACTATAAAATTTAAGTAATTTACTTTAAAATTTATTATTATTGTGCTTAAAATCCCCATGTTGAATTCAGGTAAATGGTGGTTGGAGTCAATAAAATTGCGTCTTATGCTATAAATTATGCTTATAATCAAATTAGTTTAAATGGGTTTTATGTCCCATAGTTTATTTATTTTGGGAGGAATTCCTCAGATACATAATATATCATTAATTAACATTTTTTACCTCAATGAGTTTAAAAATATGAATTGTAAGAGTGTAGTCTTCTTCTTGCGTATCTTCTTCTTGGAGCTGATGGCTAAATAAAACAGCCGCTTGGATCGATCTTTAGATTAAGCCGTGCTTGCCTAGGTTGGTCTGTGGATGGATAACCACCCATTACATACCGAGTTTCCTCCGTGCCTCGGAAAGCACGTTAAGCCGTTGGTCCCGGCTGTCATTTGTAGATCTTTAACAGTCGTTAGTTAGTCAGAGGCCCAAAAAAGTCTGACAACCAGTCTTATCAAGGGGTATCGTGTTACCCGGTACTAATTGGGTTGTGGAGGTCAGATAGGCAGTCGCTCCATGTAAAATACTGGTATTCAGCTGCATCTGGTTAGACTGGAAGCCGACCCCAACATAGTTGGGAAAAGGCTAGGCAGATGATGAGTCTTCTCCTTGCACATGAGAATTAACTTATATCCTAGTCATCATCATTATCCTTATCCCAATTTATTTGGGGTCGACCTAGCATGTCTACTCCTTCCATGCTTCCCTATTACTCCGCCTCAGCAGTAACCTCCCTTCTAGCCATATAATCATTCACATAGTCCACCCATCGTTTCTTTGGTCTTCCTTTACTCTTATTGCCATCTACAGGGTGTAAAGGACCTCATCACGAAGCCGTCAACCAAGCATTCTGTACATCAAACTAAGTAACTTTACGCAAAAATTATTGCTGGGAAACGACTTTTTTTTTTGGGGTGAAACATCATGTTTTGTGGTAGAACTCAATGAAACGAACTCAAAACATTGTGCTAATGGATGGATTGAATAGTACGGGGTCGTGGAGGTGTGGAAAAATCTTACATTAAAAACTTGTATTTAGAAAAAAAACTTGTCAAAAAGATGGAACTTTGACCCCCAATATCTCCGTAACTAGAAGGTTCCCAGGTATGGTGTAGAACAAGAAAATGATCGCAATGACGAGGAGAATAAGTGCCTCGTGTCGTATTCATTAAGAGGTGTTTTATACCCTTTATATTAATTATTTTTTTACATTTTCCTCCGCATCACATGTCCATCCTAGTTACGCCATCAAATAATTTTGTTTATTCGCGTTTCAATCAAACGGCTGTCTCAGTCATTTTGTAAACTCCAGAATTCTGGTCGTTTTGTGTTTCATCCATAGGTATATTTTATTAAAACGATCACACTATTCAATATTTGTACAGCTCTAATAAAGTCCCATACATTGCTATTCCGAGATTTACGAGCAATCCTATTTCCATTTGAGATGAGCAACATGGTATGACAATAAAAGTGTTTAAACTCGTGCGCAGCGTGTGTTTTCATAAAGTTTCCGGCGTCTGTCTACTTTATATGCTGTTGTCTAGTAATGGTCGTTTACTTTTTGTTGTTGTTCGGTTTTATGTTCAAAGTTAGGTACTGGTGCTGTGAAAGTTTGTGTCTGTTTCTGTAAGTGTGGGATTTTCATGAGTTTGCGCTTGGTATGGGAAAATCTGTATTCATTCAGGATTTTATAGTAAGCTCGCACTTATTGATTCTGAAGTGTTCTTCACCAGAGTTTATCTGATTGTTAGTGTTTTGGTTTTAACATCTTGTTTCTCATGACTTTACTGAAGTTTACTTATGTTGAAAACTTTGTCAAATCAATTTCTAAAGTAGATATACTTGATACCTAAGTTCTGAAATTAGGAAAGACTCAGTATTCGCTTTCTGTCTTCTGAACTCATTCGGTTGATTGGTAAAAATGTTTTTTTTTTAACACTTAAATGAGTTATTTTATTCTGGGCCAAAAATAATTGAGACCATCAGTTTGAAATCTTAATAAATCGCTTAAACGTTTTATAGTAACTATATACTCGGACTCACCTATCATAAGTATAACTAACTAATAAAATTTGATTGCATACCGGTTATTTTAATCTTATTGTTAAGAATTACAAGTATGCCATTCGTAGATGTTATATACAGCTGGATTAAGAATCATGATGCTTCAATCCAACATAATCTTACTCATAAAAACACATTTTATTGCTCTGCCCATCATATTTTTAACATCAGAAAAACCTAGCCGTCATTTATGGCAACTACAAAAGATTAATCTCAAATTCAATTTATTCAACCGCGATCGAAAAAGGTGTACCAAGCCCGCATTTCACTGCTCGCTGTCCGTTCTACCGTAAAAGCCTCTGATTTTGTTGCTATCCTTCTTACACCTACATCCAAGATCTGGTGTCCCTCTCGCACTCGAGCCGCCTGATCGAATTTCTACCATCTTACTTGCACCGAAGCAGTAAAACTACTTTTATCTCTCTTTCGGTTTGAAAATTTAGTGATATGAATATTTATGTGGACAGTGCAGTTAGTAATGGAGGTTGGGATGTAATACCGGTCATTTCAATAACATAAAGCTTTTAAAAGGAATACTTTAAAGCGATCTCCTTGGAAATTTAAATTTCTTGTATTGGGAATACGTATGTTTACAACTCTGTAGAGATACGGTGGTATCTCTATGAGCGTGATATGTGAAGTCCGTTTGACTGTTGATGTCGTATGTTTCGATACGAAGAAGAAATGTTTAAAGTTTATGTAAGAAATACGGTTAAAATGTACTATTCTTATACATAATATAGTTCCTCATTTACTTTATATCTGAAGTCAGTTTGGAAAGAACGCAGCTGACCTTTATTTTGCTGGTTTAATGGACCTATTTCATCGTTCACTCATCCAATAAAATAAGTATTAATGCAAAAAAAAAATGGAAACTAGCTAAACCCGAATAAAGCATTCTTTGTATAGTAATAAAAAAGGAATTATATTTTAGAAAAAATACTGCAATACCATAGTAAACAAAACCCTCAATCCCTAAGAACTTATTACTTACTTACTTTATAAGCTTATACTTTAACACAGCTTCGGAATATACACAGACTTCTATAAATTGCCAGTAAAACTCCTACCCAGGAAGACACTTTAATACTATCTGTATTATCACGGTCTTAAGCATACATATTTATATTTACGATCATTGAGTGTCTTTACAATCAGCTACTTACATCGTTACTTTGTACATGCAACCTGTTTGCCACTAAGTATTGACTTTGCAACATTGTGTAGGTATTTGATAGTTTATGACTTATAAGTGATTGTACAATTATTACCACTAGAATCTGCATAATTTTAATGTAAATTATAATAAAATTATTACAGCCGTATATCGTAGGTGGTCTGATTTCTTCCATATAATAACACTATTGTTATCATCATAATATTTTCCCCTTCATAAAAAGGTTGTAAAAGGACTCTTAACGAAGCCGAAAGGCACTTATTCTCCCAGTCATTGCGATCATTTTTTTGTTCTAGAACAAACCTGGGAACCTTCTAGTTACGGAGATATTGGGGGTCAGAGTCATTCGTCATCTGGCGACTGTGAACTGTGACTGGTCGAGAGATGGCACCTTCCAATTTTTATTTATTTTGTTTTCGTCAACTCGCGCCACCTACGTAAAATACGTCAGATGTACAGTCAACTACGTACTACGAGTTTATTTCGGCTGTTTCTTCTCAGAGTAGTCAGGTACGAAACACCGGCCCCATCTAGTTTGAAAAAAAATGACGTGTAAAAAGTGTTTGAAAAAACCTACTTGCAAAATAAACATCATTTATCATAAACTTCTAATAAGATGTATTGTGTAAATCTAATAATTCCTATAAACGAGCAATGCTTGTATAATATAAGAAAGAAAAAAAAATATTTGTAATAATATTATAAATGTATTGTATTGTTTTTTTATTTTTTTTTGTTAATATATTTTTTTTATATATAAAAAAATATATATATACTTAAAACGAAAAACCAATGAATTAATTTTGGATTTAATAAAAAAACCTTAACCCAACCCCTCCCCCGCCGCCAGCCTCTCTCTCCCTCCGCCGCTTTAAATTACACACGCATTATTTAGTTATTTAAAGATATTGGTTTCAATCCGTTTGCATTTGACTGTACTTTATAACGTGAGTGCGAGTTGACGACATTAAAATAAATAAAAATTGGAAGGTGCCAACTCGCGACCAGTCGCGAGATTCACAGTCGCCAGATGACGAATGACTCGGGGGTTAAAGTTCAATTTTTTTTTTAAATTCAAGTTTTTAGTGTAAGATTTTTACTCTAAACACCTTCATGACCCCCGTTCTATTCAATCCATCCTACAGCATACTGTTTTAAGTGCGTTACATTGAGTTCTACCACAAAACATGATTTTTCATCCAAAAAAAAGTCATATCCCAGCAAACATTTTGCGTAGAGTTACTTAGTTTGATATACAGAATGCTTGGTTGACGGCTTCGTGAAGAGTCTGTTTACGCCCTGTATAGCCATTAGCCATGTCATCCATCCCTACTTTCATACATACCCATCCATATTTTATATTCAAATTATTGCACACTCGTCTACGTGTTTTATGCTTTTCTTTGATTTCTTAAATTAGGAACTTCTAACCAACCCAGTATCGACTTGCTCCAATACAAATTACTTACACTAAGGCCCTCCTTTATTGTGTCTACGTTAATGATGTGTCTTAGGAGAAATTGAATTTAAGTACTCGCTTATTGGAGTAGAGACTTGGATTCAGACAATCACAATGATATTGTAGAGGCGATCATGAAATGCTTGAATAAACCTATTTCAACTTGGCACTTGAAAGTACAATTCTGTTTTATTTACAAACCCACACGTGTGATAGATCTTTGAATGGAATCCTAACTAATAGTATAATTATTGTTTGTTATCTTTTTCACGCCTAAATTATTAGACCGATCACCCTGAAATTTTGTATATACGTTATCAAGTATAACTTGGGTACATTTCATCCCGAAAAAAAGAACTGTTCCCGAGGAAAACAACAATAACGTTCTTATGATAATAGATGGCACCGCGTGTCTTTAGAATCATGATTGAATTATATTATTATAGAAACTTTAGTAGTGTGTTAAGATTTATTTTTTATTAAAGTACTTAGTGCATTTTGTGAATCTGGAGTGCCAATTCGATGGTCTAATTCTATATCTTCGAGAGCGATGCCGCGGAATAAAAAACATTAGGTACTCCTAATGGATAAAATACTCTAAAGATTTTATAAAAGGTAGACGTACCTATGCAAAAATTAAGAAAATATCCTAAGACAATAGAAGTTTTATAAAACCCAGCAATTAAATTGAGTTTTTTCCACGGTTTCATTCGCGTAGAATACAAGTTTCGACAAAATTATTGATCCGTTATGATTGAGTAACAAATAAAGATTCTTTCTTCCATGGGAACTAACGAGAATTGAGGATATGGAGTTTTTATCCTCGATTATGTAAGCTTCTCTATTTGTAATTTGGTTTTTGTTAATTATTGGTACTGCTATACTTTTGGGTGGTCCTTCTCTCCAGTGGTTAGTATTATTTCTCTTTCATGGACTGGCATTTTCTCTTTATTTGAGATTATATAAAATGTATTATTATTAGTATTAAAAACCGGGGCATTTTCTAGGTTCCCTGAATCTTGTACAATTTAGACATATTTTATACTGTGAATGACAGTATTAGTGAGAGCAAAAATGTTCCACTCTTTAACTTAGTAGTTTTTTTTCTTTTTTTTTTCTTACAGTCCAAAAGTTTTCCAAGGATTCATCAGACACCCCAAAATGTGAACAAAATTCAGAAGAAATCAAAAGCATGATTGAAACGCTTGTTTTTACTATGACTTCTTATCCGTTTAAAAGTTACACTTACTAATTCAACCAGCCAAGGACTCCAACAATTTAGAACTCAACTCTTAGTAGCCTTCAATGGACACGTGTCTAGGCGGCACCTTTCAAGTAATTTCGAACTGTCAGTTACGAAAGACGATTAAAATATATTGAAATTTATGGATCGAGATACACGCCTAATAATTAGGCCGGCTCTTCTCATGACACCACTAATTCACACTGAATATTTCATTGCGATCTCTATATTATTCAAGAAGATGAAATCATTAACATTTTAAAATGAATATTCATTTAATTTTAATGTTAACACCGGGTTGAGAAAATTATGAGGTTTTTCAATTAGATGAGCAAATATTGCGTCTTGTTCAAATGATTTCAAATAATATTTTGGTTCTTAACGTGCGTCGTGTGACGTGTCGGCCTTTTTGTTTTACAATTACGTACTATCGATGCTTTTCCTTCTTTTCAATCATCTCTAAGTATTAATTATTCAATCCCTACTGTCAACATCTCATAAGCGTTAATTATTTAATTTTATTTGTCGAAAACACTACCCATACTATTCTGAAATCGATTTTTGTCGACCAGTTGAAATAATTTAGGTGCTTTTTTGCACCTCTCGATTTTACACCAATTCTTTTTTTAGCTTATTTGAGTGTCCCACTGCTGGGCAAAGGCCTCGCCTTTCTCCTTCCAAACCTCTCTATTCTGTGCAACATCTGGCCACGTTCGCCTCGCAAACAAGATCAGATCATTACACCACCTTCGCCGCGGCCTACCTCGACAGCATTTTCCTCCGACAGGCGTCCAATGAGCGACGATCGAAAAATTCTTTTGTGTCTTACAATTTCGTTTAAAGTCTAGTTCACCTCTCTAAATGTTAAATAAAATTTAACATTAAATCTTGTTTCTAGATTAGTCGCACTCGGGCTTATCTGAAATCAAGTCGGCATTTCGAGGAAGTTTTAAAAAAAATGGCGCTTAACTGTTGGTTGTTACGCGAAAACAAGTGTTACTTAGTTTGATGCACGACGATAAACTGCAATATCTGATTATCAGTTTAATGAATCTCTTTCATGTTTGCCGATGGTTAATTGCTTTTAGTTTTGTTCATAAATTATTTGAATAACTTTAAATTTACTTAAGGTGAGTTTAAGGGAGTTATTTTGGTGCTTGGACAGTAGGGACCCTGTTTTTTAATTAGCATTAAACTTTTGATTAAACTTTTTAGGCTTACTTTTTTCTAAATCCAATCAAATCACAATTTCATGATCAGCATGTTCATCAGTTTTATAGCGTCACTAATTTATCTGTAATATTTGGATCTCTTCGTCAATTCAAGTATAATCAAAACATGCAAAAAGCAAAGTTACTTAATTACTTTTCTTACTAGAATCTGTAAGTAATACCGCCACCAAGAGAAAGCCGCATCCATCATTACCAATCAGAGTTATAGCCAGCCTTGGTTGAACACCGACTGTTAACCGTTTTGTGTTCTCAGTCTTCGTGTTTCTATTGACACCAGATAATGGTCAATCAAACTACAGTTAATAGTATATAGTTATTCCCCTTTACCACTACGAAAACAGAAAGATACTTGGAAATTGTTAAGTTTTATTGATGTTGTATTGCGGCATCCATTTTCGGTGTCGCAAGGTTCCGATAAGTATCATTCCCTGATTAGATTACTTTGCTATCTCTTGATGGTTAAGATTAACTACTATTTGCAGAACAATTAAAACCTTCCGACGTTTCTACTGTGTTACCGTTGCGTAATGTTTTCTTACTTCTAGGATGTATTATAGTGGTTTTATGATCGAGTAATGCTTGCTCTTAACATACAGCTCTGGTTTTATCTGTATATGCAATCGAAATGTGAAATGGTTCGTTTAGAATGTCTAGTTCTACATTTTCATCGTCAACCTTTTCTTTAAATACTTCAGTTATTTACAAATCAAAATCATGTCACTTCTAACTCTAGAGTAAATACGTCACATCTCTGGAACCATTAACATTCCTACCCGTGCACGCGTGCCATCACCATCACCCAAGAATGTTATCCTTATGTAATTTAATGTACTGATTTGGACTTGCATTTCTCTTAGATAGACACGTGGACATTCGTAAACTTAGTGACAAGAAAATTCAAAGTTTTGCAAAATTCCTTGCTGTTTGTTGAAAATGTTTTCATCTCAAGTAATTCAAAAGCGTTTTGTGTTGTTTATGAAAAATAAGACTTGCATGTTTTCAGACTTGCTTACTTGTACGTAATCTGCAAAATAATGTATAATTCTACTATAATTGAACTTTTCTTTAGTTCTATAGCGTCTAGTAGAACAGCTCGACTTGTTAGTCGACCTGCATTTCGAATCGTAGTCAAGGCTTACCCATCATCGGATCTAAAATGTAATTAGTTTTTATAGCGATTTTTATTATGTTTCGTTGATTGGATGTTGTAAATTTCGCTATTATGACCAAAGCCGGTGATCAGAACAGAACCTTTTAATTGATTTTGTAATTATAGTTTATGGCTGCTGCAGTGGAGTCCTAAAACTAAGTTTTAGGGTTCTATATAATTTCCCCCTCGGAAGTTAGTACAACTATAAAGTCTAATAGTAAACGAAGATGAACATTTCTTCCTATCTGAGTTTCCATGTGTCCAAAGCCTTTAAGTGCCGCAATTGCATATAAATAATAACATAAGGAAGTCATTTCAGACGGCAATGTCAGTAATAACTCGAGTCACACACGCTATTTTGACTTGCTCCTCCATTGATATAGGGTTGAAAGTCTCGTGCAAGTCTGCTGCACCTGGTTTATTTCAGCGTGTTTCTATACACGTGGAAGTGCCTACAGTAATAACTAATAACAAAATGATTATAGACGAAAACGTTTAAGAGCATGCAGTGAAAAATTAATAAAAACTTAAAGATTCATGAATATAGATACCAGTCTATATGTGCATGTTTAAGCCACAGGAAATGCTTTGAAATTGATAAATAGGTTCGTGGCCGATAATAGAAGGCTACATATTGCTGCTGCTGGAGTTATTAAAGTCATTGAACTAAAAGTAGGTACCAAAGTGGAAGGGCCAAAAGCCTCTACAATTAGGCACGCGCCAAAACAATAGCCTCTGGCATTCGCAAATTTATTTGCAGTTAATTCTTAAAACAATTACAAGATAATAACTGCTAAGCACGGTGGCAGGAAGCATTAAGTAAACACCGGTGTAAAATAGAACAATAGAGCAAACCACAAGCCCGTTAGTTCCCAGAATTGTTTTTATAAAGCATATGCGTTGAAAACAATAACATGAGGGGCACGCGATAAAACAGGTAGCGAAGCTCACCCAGCCTACCCAATTTATTCCACATCCGCTGTATTAAATTACAAAAATCGTAAAAAATCCACTCACAAGGCGGTTGGGCGATCAATCGTCCGATCTGTCGAGGTTCAACCCTCGGGTAGTCAGGTAGTTACCCGCAAAGTTTACAAACTAACGTCCACATGCGTACAATGGCTGTCCATTGCAATTTTTTGTCACATTTCACAGTCCAACCGCAGTAGGTGGCGTTGAAACAGGTGAATAGAAGATTAGTGGGAGCGAACACAACAATAGACGCACTGTACAGGCCATAAAACAGTTAATAGAGACTGTGAACGAAAATGTTATTGCCGTAGCTAAACTGTCACTTGGTCACTTGGTCTCACACGATAATAATGCACTTTTAGTTTGTTCACTGTAATCCTTGGCAAGGTTCAGGTTTTTTTCACTATACTTTTTTTTTCAGTGTGGCATCACCGTGCGTTGAGGCTGCGCGTGCGCATGGCGCGCGACTGGAGGGAGTTGAGCGCGCGTACTACCGTCGGCCGTCGTCAGAGGCAGTAGCGCTCCTGTAGCGTCGCCCCCCCCGCGCCTCCCGCGTCTTCACCGCCGCCCCACCGAAGCCTCCATACTGTTTTTACTTTGGGAGTGATAAAAAAGGGAAGGATATCGTTGGATTGTTTATTTTTCGTGTTAGTAGCTTATAAGTCGTGTAAATTAACACCGCCCTCGGACTTTGTATCGTGCTTCATGAATTTCGACTGGAGACGCTAATTGATAAATGTTTTTAGTCATTATTATGCTTTTTGAAAAAAGTTTTGATTTTATTATTTTTCTTGGGAAAATCTTTCACTTCTAAGCTGTTCCAGATTGAACAGCTTAGAAACCAATTTCTGCTGGTTTAACAGTTTTGGGAGATAAATTAACTTTTTGCGAAATAATAACAATAAAAATTTATTCCAAAATTGAGGTGTGTAAAATAAAGTCCTGTTTCATTTTGTTTTAATCTTTATTACAACGAAATCTATTCATAGTCACATATATTATTAAAAAAATCTGACTGATACTAATTAAATATTTATTTTCATCTTAAATAAAACATTTTTATATCTGCAATATTACATGTTAACAGAAAAATATTTTTGTATTTGGCAACATTCTCAATAAATTCTGGCACAAATTCTTTGGCATGAATAAAGAAACAACGAATACAATAATTTTGACAAGAATAAATAGTATGTTTCTTTCATTTTCCTGATCCACTTATTTACTGAACACATTACAATATCTATATCATTTTCTATGGTTGATAAATCTATGAATTACCAATAAACCATAAACTTTAAGTTTGATCAACGTGCGCTTATAAACTTGCGATAGATTAAACAAAAATTATAATAAATATTGTATTTTCAATTACATATATTTTTTACACTTCTATGTAAACATTCACTAATTTACAATAATAGCTACTCTATAAGCTTTTAACCGACTGTGTTACAATCAAGTCTTTTTATTTATTATTTAAATACATATTATATTGAGCTTTCACTGATTATTTATATACAAGTCATCAACATGGATTTTAATTTTTTCCCTATTATATTTTATCATTTTAATGCACAATTTAAGTCACCTAGTATGGACCACATTCTAAAGGGGATTATACCAATCAATAATTTAATTATATTTATTACATTTATTACTATTACATTTATAATATTTTGAATAATATAAAATGATTTATAAATTCTGTAACCCTTCATCAAAATTATCGATATTTACAACAATTGTAAAGAAATTATAATAATACAAGACTTTCGTAAAATTATACGAGCTTATTTTGTAAATAATTATTCAAAAATTCACAACACTGATAATAATCACCATTTCAACTATAGGGTTACAGATACATACGACGAAATTAATTACATTATAATATTTAATGGGTTGTGCTTTTTAGGGTAAATTCTAACTACGGCTTAATATTTACTAACGAATTGGCACATCAATAATGATATCTACTATGTATTTATTTACCTAATGTATCTACGTTTCACACCTATGTAATAAATATTATGTAACTATTAGTAGGAATATTATTTCATCTTATTTTACCGTCTTAGATTTCATCATCAATATTTTTATATCGTTACGAAATTACGATGTCAGTCGTTACTTCTAAGTTCAATATCTCGTACCGTTTGCTGTGATTCAGTTGACTTAAGATTCGAATTTCTGATATTATCATTTATTATTCATCATTTTATCCCATTCGTCTCCAAGAATGTATACGGGTAAAGGTATACTTTAGTAGGAATATTTTATTGAATTATTTATTTTGCCATTTTAGTCTCATATTCATCAGTCGTAATATCAGGTGTATAAAAAGACATTTTTATATAATGATTTTAGCCATTATCATCATTGATATATTTTATTTTTTTATTTATATTTAGAATAACATAGATTAAAGCTATGCATTTAATAAATCATGTATCATGTTCGATGCGTCGTTGCCGTGATGTCTATTTTAAATACTTTTAGCTTTATCAAAAAAGAACACGCAATTTATAATTAAAATAATACAATACAACATCTGAATATTATTTCTGAATAATTATTATAATTTTGATACTGAATTATAATTTAATAAATTTAAGGGTACAAAAGGACGGGACGTAATGTCGCTAATGATGTTCTTTTTAAATATTTTCGATAACACTTGAATTAAAACGAATAATTTCGAGCACATTATGTGTGCCAGTGAACCCAGATAGCGTGATCAATTCATTTCTCATAGTGCCGTCTGCACGCTAGGCATGCCCGAGCAAAATTCGAAAATTGCCATGTGAAATCTCACAATTAAATGATTGAAGGCGCTAAGTTTTAGTGTCGTTATAGGATAGGTTTTTAAAATCGTGTAAGCTGTTGTTTTCAATCCCATTCATAGAAAAGTATTAGGTTGTTAAAATTGATTGGATCTTTTATTTTTGGTGGGATCTCGATGTCTTCGTCTGACTTTCTGTTATATTCTCATCATTATAAATTGGCAATACATTTATGAGTCCTATTACATTTTTTTCGCAAAATTTTGATTTTTACTTCCTGGATCAAATAATTTCGATCGGCGTACACGAGTCTATTATAATAGCGATCTCCGGATGATTGTCGATTGTTATTGACGAAAATTAAAGACGAGACTGACATGAGACTGAGGAGCGAGCTGAATTGACGCAGAATTATAGTACTTTAATTTTATTTATTGTAATTTTATCTTATTATATTGACAAACGAAAACTAATGAAACGTATTCATGGTAGATTGAAGTTTTATATTATATTCATTTATTTAATAAAATTGAGTTTATTTGGAATATAATGGACGCTAAATCAAGACATTTAACGCTTAAATTACGCTTTCTTTTCGATTTTTTCCGTGAAAACTTAAGGAATTTAAAGAAATTCTAGAATTCCAATAAATAAGTAAAACATTCAACTTATCTTTCAGTAATTTTAGCTTATATAAGAATTGAATCTAACAATGTGAATTTGAGCGTCAAAGTTAGATCGCCGACGGTTTTTCTTGCAAACTGAGTTCGTAAAATATTTCTAGTAAATTACACGAAAAGAAAATTGAAAATGTGTAACTCCAACTTACAAGAAAGAGAATGGCACTATCGTTATTCTTAAGCAAATAATTAAATTATCTTACTGTTACTGAGAATTACTGCGTCAAAAATCATGAATTTGCGTAAAAAATGTAATAGGACTCTTAATTAAACCATCATAACATCACGCCTGTTATCTGTGAAGGGTTAGGCAGTGATGTACCTAATAGTACACCCATTATTTCGCCATAGTTATGTTGCAAAGACGTAATACTAGTCATCTGCCAACTTTATACTTGTTCTCGATGACGCTCTGCCTAACCCTTCCGGGGTTACAGGCGTAATGTTGTGTGTTATGTCTTTGCAATGATTGAATAGGGAATATGTATGAAATATAAATATCTTTTTTTTTTATTAAAAATGCCTTGTATTGGCCCATAAAAACATTTTGGTACACTTGTTAAAGTTGCTAATTCATCATTTAATTTACAATTTACTGTTTTATGTAGCATGTTTCTGGAGAAACGGAACGCGCTTTCAAAACGCTTCGTCCTTAATAACGCTGGTAGTGACGTCCAAGTCTATGTGTTAAAAAAACAGTTTAATTTGAAAAGTGCTTAAGTTTCACTAAAATTTTATTATAATTATTGTTATTGCAATGTTTACTTGATTATAGCACATACAATTAGTAAAATTATTCTATTAAGGGCAAAAAAATTGATATAAAAAGGCATGATTGTGGTTAATGACGTCACATCATGGCCGCGACAGCTACGGACGTTTCAACTGTCATAGAACATTGTAGGAGTTTAATATTATTTTTAAGGGACAAGTAGTAGTCGAACTTAACTTTTAATACTTTTCTTGGGTTGATAGTAGGTACTGCATTTTGTTGATTTAAGGGAAGAAAAAATTACGTGCATATTCCCTATTTTAAAAGAATTTCAACTGAGCTTGATACCCGGAACTGTTCAATTTTCCAAATCAATTTTGAACCTAATGTTTTGGGGGTACAATTGAAAGTCTATTAAAGAAATTGAATAGATTGTAGTTGCTTGATGTGCTGTCGTCTGTACTACCTACCTACATGACATTCGTTTCTTGTGAATTTTTATTATATTTAAGTCATTAATTTTTCGGAGTCAGGTTTCTGAAGCATAATACTTGATTGTTGATTAAATTTGGCATTTCGGTATCGAAATTACAACGATTACTTATGAAAAAGTTCAAAATATAAAGTCGACATTTTATGGAAATCGTTGTATTTAAAATTACGTAACTCAGGAATGTACACACGGTGACAGATCAAGAGCAGCTATACATTTCCAGTATAACCTGGCCTGACTTTGTATAGAATTCCCGTATATTGAGAGATCCGCATAGACTGGTTTGTAAAAATTGATTGACGTCGTGTGAATTTAAAAATATTAAAAAGTAAAATATGCGCATTTTCAACGTTCTTGTTAAAATACAGGGTGTAAACAGACCCTTCACGAAGCTGTCAACCAAGCATTTTGTACATCAAACTAACTAACTCTACCCAAAAATTATTGCTGGGAAACGACTTTTTTTTGGGGTGAAAAATCACGTTTTACGGTAAAATTCAATGTAACGCAATTAAAACATTGTGCTTATAGACGCATTTAATAGTAAACGGGTTATGGAGGTATTTTAAGTAAAGTTATGACTAAAACGTGGGAAGACAACCGACTAGGTGGACAGACGATCTCACTAAAGTGGCCGGAAGAAACTGGATAGCCATGACACAAAACCGCCAAAAGTGGAGAGATTTGGAAGAGACCTACACTCAGCATTGGGTGGCCAAGGGTTGAAGAAGAAGAAGAAGAAGATGACTAAAACTACTAAACGTAAGAAAACTAGTACTTATTTGAAAAAAAAAAGTTGGAACTTTGACCTCCAATATCTCCGTAACTAGAAGGTTCCCAGGTATGGTGTAGAACAAAAAAATGATTGCAATGACGGGGAGAATAAGTGCCTTGTGGCTTCGTTAAGGATATTTTACACCCTTTTAGATTTCCTGTACAATAAGAGATCTGCATAAACTGGTTTGTAAAGCTTGATTGGTCGTCGTGCGTACGTATGCAATATTAAATTAAGGAAATTAAAAATATTACGTTCAAAGTAGAATATGCGCACTTTCAACGTTCCTTTGCAGTTTCTTTTCAAAAGGCTTTCTACTCGTTATCTCCAAAAACGATGATAATCTTAATACTTTTGTGTGAATGGGATCAAAAACGATAAGCCAAATAAAATATAACTCAAAACATGGAATAACAATGAAATATATTTAATACAGCTAAAATTATATAAAATCGAATGAATCTTCCGAGGGTAGGGCTCGTCGTCAACCAGCCTTCATCCATCTGTCTATGGAGTACTCCAAAGCTGCCATCCATCTAGGAACACAGAAACATAAAACTTTAAATTCCTCGCCATCATATTCATCATCATCAGCCTACACCTGCAGTCTACTGAAAGAAAGAAGAAATAAAAATCATTTACTAGCCCGTAAGGACAAAACACACAAAGGTAATATTAAAAAGTAAACATAGAGAGAACAAAAAAGAAGAAACAGAATTGGCATTCTATATAGCCTATCTCGGCATGGTGCTGCGGGATATATCATCATCTGCCTATCATCATCATCATCATCATCGCAGCCGAAAGACGCCCACTGCTGGACATAGGCCTCCCCCAAGGGGGGGTTTTGCCATAATTGCCACGTTTGGCAGGCGGGTTGGCGATCGCAGTACGTTTGTTACAAAAGCACAGAGAACGCTGCTGCCTATTCTCTGGTAAGTCCCTTAGTCGCCTCTTACGACACCCACGGGAAGATATGGGATGGTGCTATTATTTCGCACGACACCATACAGACAATATCTGCCTAGCATTTTCCCAAATATGTTGAGGTTGGCTTCCAGTATAACCGGACGCAGCTAACTGAATACCAGCAGTATTTTACATGGAGCGACTGCCAATCTGACCTCCAACACCCAGTTTGTACTGGGTAATACAATATCCCTGGACTTACACAGAAGGGTTAGATAGAGGTGTAAGTACCTAATAGAACACCCACTTTTCGCCAGGTTTGTAGAGGGCTATTACAATTTTTCTTGTTTTTGACTGTTTTATGAGTCTGACACTCAAATACATTAAAAAATATATATATTTTTAGCGCTCCCTATACCTAGAAATAGTCAAACTTTATCGGGTATTTATTTATTTTTGGCAATAATCTAAACCATAAGCACACATCAAAAATCTCAGTTTAGATGTGTGATTATGGTTTAGATATGGCCACAAAATTAAAAAAAAATATGCCCGAGAAAGTTTGATTATTTCTCTAGGGAGCGCTCAAAATAAAATTATTGTTTTTTCTTGTATTTAAATAAAAGAAAAATTGTGATAGTCCTATTATGTCCCATGTAATAAGGAGCGAGCCTATTGCCATCAACTGGGCACGAATCCAGACTCCATGGCTGCCACTGATTTCATTCCTCATGGAAAAACCCAATAATACTTTGCTCGACCCGGGAATCGAACCTAGGACCTGATGCTCAACAGTCGCGCTTTGCACCACTAGACCTTTGGATTTTTTGAAAGAACCTTGGTTCGCCTTTGTAAGGGAATTGAAGATATTTCAATCAAAGTAAAATATAAGTACTTTTAACGCTTTTGTTAAAATAAAGTCTACCTTCTATTTTTCTTTAATTAGTCAGTGCAGTAAGTGTCAGGGCAGTACAGTATTTAAGGACACTACAGGAGCTAAATTAGCAACTCAATTTGTGGTAGTTCAAACTTCGTTTGAAATACTATTAGAATAAAGTTTTAATCAGCTTGCACTACAAAGTGGTTGTTACGTCAGTCACTGTGGGCCGAATAGTGCAAAATGAGTGTAATTTTTCGATTTACAAAAAATCAATTGATTGGACTAAAAAAATAACTATGATGCACTATGATGCTAATATGTGTCTTGTAGAATTATTTGCCAAAAAATTAGAATGATCGCATGTATAGTTTTTACTCGTTAAAAGAAATTTTTAGAGATAAGTTCGTGATTTTTCTTATTGAGTAAACTTAGTTGTATTATGTTTTTAAAACACTATAATACTAGCATATATCCTGAAGAATATCATATATTTTTCTGGTTTTGTTAAATGATAAATGATAAATGATGTTTATTTTGCAAGTAGGTTTTTACAAACACTTTTACACGTCATTTTTTAAAACTAGATGGGGCCGGTGTTTCGTACCTGACTACTCTGAGAAGAAACAGCCGAAACAAACTCAGAGGTCATAGTCTCTTTTAAAGTCCAGACAATCTTGCTCAATTCACATGAGGACTATGCAGATTAGTGTCTGAGATGGTCTTTTGAAGAAAGAACCATACAGATTTGAGTGGACCTGTCCAGTCAGTGCAAGCATTTGTCAGTTAACGTGTAGCTCGACTTATAACTCAAGGAGCTCAACGAAACGACGAACAATACCAAAGAAAGGACATTTGGGAAGGTCGCTTATAGTACTCAAACTGCCAGACAGTTGTGGGAAAAAAACAAACAAAAAATAAAAATGTGACCCACATGGTCCCCACATTCACAATAATCAAATAAAATTAATAACAAATTCTTTTCAAATGAATGTAAGTAAAAAAAAAAACACAAAAATCATTAAATGTCGCAATGATAAAAAAGTAAAATACTTAAAAAAATAAGTATTCATGTCAAATCAGTAAATGTCACATAAAACAATAAAAAATAAAAAAATAAAAGTAAAATAATAAAATACATGTCAAAAAAAAATTCAATGTCAGAGTGTATAAAAGAAAGGAATCAATAATAAACAAGCGAAGTCCGAAATTTCGACATTCACAGAGCAAATTTCATTGGAGCAGCTTAATCCCAAGCTTTTTTATCTTCAAGATAGTGATTAACATGATAGTAGGCTTTCAGGCACAGCTTCCGTTTTATAAACGATTTGAATTTATTTAGGCTTAGTGCTTGAATTTGGCTCGGAAGTTTATTGTAAAAGCGTATACATTGGCATCTGAACGTACCTCCTATTTTTTTGAGCCTCGTTGCAGGAACAACAAATTTGTGTTTGTTCCTCGTGTTTATGTTGTGGATATCACTGTATTTTTTAAATAAATTAATATTTTTGTGGGCGTACAAAAGGTTTTCATAAATAAACTGAGAGGGCACAGTAAGAATATTAGTCTCTTTAAATTTTTCTCTGAGGGAGTATCTGGGACTTAATTTATAAATTGAACGAATTGCCCTTTTTTGCAAAACAAATATTGTCTGAATATCGGCGGCATTGCCCCACAAGAGAATACCGTACGACATCACGCTATGGAAATAACTAAAGTAAACTAAACGGGCTGTCTCTAAGTCAGTTAAATCACGAATTCTTCTAACGGCGAATGCTGCAGAGCTAAGTTTCTTCGACAGTTTGTCTATATGCGGGCCCCACTGAAGCTTGGCATCCAAAGTTATGCCTAAGAAGACTGTGCTATCTTCCGCTTTTAGCTCTTCATCCTTAATTAGTACAGTAGTTTCCACTTGTCTTACATGGGGTATCGTAAACTTAATACACTTAGTTTTTTTCTCATTTAGGAGTAGATTATTAACATTAAACCAATTAACGACTTTCGCCAGGGCGCTATTAACATCATCCGCAACTAACTGCTGACGTTTGAGTTTAAATAAAAGAGAAGTGTCGTCTGCAAACAATACTATGTCATGATTATCCTTTATGAGGTAAGGCAAGTCATTTATATAAATAAGAAACAAAAATGGACCAAGAATTGAGCCCTGGGGTACCCCCATTCTTACTACGGATCCGGGAGATCTTTTCCCTTTAACATCAACTCTCTGAATCCTGTCACTCAAATATGAAATAAGAAGAGCCAGGGAGGCGTTACGGATTCCGTAGTGGTGTAGTTTCCTGATTAATGTTTCATGAAGAACACAATCGAAAGCTTTAGATAAATCGCAAAAAATGCCCAAAGCATCGCATTTGTCCTCCCAGGCATTATAAATGTGTCCTAAAAGTTCAACACCGGCATCAGTAGTTGAACGACCCCTTGTAAAACCAAACTGTTTTTTATGTAATAACTTATATTTATTGAAAAAACTTTGCATTTGTGCCAAAATTAATTTTTCAAAAATTTTACTAAACGTGGGTAGTACTGAAATGGGTCTATAATTAGTGGGGTCTGATGTACTACCCGATTTAAACAATGGTATTATTTTACTATATTTCATTAGATCAGGAAACTCACCACGGTCAATACAATCGTTAAATATTACAGCTAATGAAGGAGCTACAATGTTTATAATGGATTTAGCAACTTCCACAGAATGACCCCATAGATCGGCGGTCTTTTTAACATTTAAGGTGTGAAAAGTTTTAATTATATCTTTACAGGTGACATATTCAAAATTAAATTCGGAATCACAGACTGAAACGTTTTCCCTTAGTAAAGACTCGGCAGCAGCAGGTGACGAGTTTAGCGATTTAGTAGTCGATACGGGAATATCCGCAAAGAAATTTTCAAAGGCTGTGGCAACTTGAGTGTCTGAATTTAAAATTTTATCGCCAATAGCAAGGCTGTAGTCACTGTTTCGGTTGCAAGACTTTCCCGTTTCGCTATTAATAATATTCCATGTCATTCTAATTACATTACTACTATTTTTAATTTTTGAACTCAAGTAACGTGACTTTGCTATAAAACAAACTTTTTTAAATATTTTAGAATAATTTTTAACATACAACTTAAATTCTCCAGTGTTTATATAGGTCCGCTCTGCATACAGCTCATAAAGTCGTTTTCGACTCTTATGAATACCAATAGTGGCCCAGTCGTTGAAGGAAGCGTTACTATTAACCGAGATTGTCTTAGGAATAAATGTGGTATTAAATTGTGTGCAATACATACTGAAAAAATCGTTATAATGTTGATTGGGATCATCATTAGTTGACAGTAGTGGTAATTTAGACAAAAGTTTAGTTTTAAAGGTTTCCAGGCGAGTTTTAGTTTTTGGATTAACAATGATATCCTTTTTAGTGACTTTCTTGCTTACATTAGGAATTGTGATCAATTGCCCACAATGATCAGAATCTAATAAGTTAATAATTTCTTTGTGGGTAGGTATAACATCTGTGTAAATATTATCTAGGCAAGTGGCACTAGTTGGTGTTATTCTAGTGGGCTCCAGAAATTTGTTTTCAAGATTGTATGAATGAAACAGGCTTAAAATTTTAGTACTTAACCCAGAACTTTCTAACAAATTAATATTAAAATCACCGCTAATAATTATAGACTTCTTAGAATTACAGATTTTATGCAACACTTCATCCATTACCTTTTCAAAACAATCATACAATCCTGAAGGAGGTCTATACACACATAATATGATAAACTGCTCCAACTCTATACAGGCTATTTCAACTGTTCGCTCAACAGATAGGCTTACAATATCCTTGCGGTCTTTAAACTTAAGCTGATTATTTACTAGGATTAATGCGCCGCCATGTATAGCATTTACCCTGCTGAATGAACTACCAACCTGGTGATTACTAAAATTGAAAATTAATTGGTGACATTTGAGCCAATGTTCCGTTATACAAAGAATATCTATGCAATTACAATTCATGAAAAGTTCTACTTCTAATTCTTTGTTCAAAAATCCTTGAATATTTTGATGAACCAGGTTGATACTATTAAAATTCTCAAAACATTCGCCTGATTTACTATCTGGCTTCCTTATATTGCAAGAGGTTGCCTCTGTTGTCGAAATTGCTAATTTAAATGATTCTCTGATTCATTCATTGTTGACAAACTATTGGTAGAGTAATTTAGGCTAATATTGCATTGATCAACAGAGGCAACTTGATTAGCCAAGTTCTTGGCTGTAATAGAAAAATAATAAGATAGCGACACAGCTACTTGTCTTTTACAATAGTTTGTCAGATAGCACCTGTCTACAAGATATCTATGTTTTGTCAAATAAAAATTGTTGCCAATATAATTGTTGATGTCAAGTAAATGAAATGAATTATTATTGAATGTCAAATTATGCAATGTCATATTAATATTATATCTATAGTCATTTTCTTCCTGTGGCAAACTTTTACTATAAGGAAATGTAAACAACACAATTTTTCTTAAATTTAAGTTTGACAAAGTTCTATAATACTGGAGCAATTCTCCTTTGTTCACTTTTCCTCTATTACCTATCAAAATTAATAATATGGTGTCCTGGTTAAACTTACATTTAATAATTTCTTTCATAATATGATATAAAGAACATCCTGGCATACAATTGTTTATTACGGAGTGTCCTGGACCTGTTTATTGCAGTGAATCATATGCTTTTTTGCATTATAAAACTCGCGTTTAGCTACTGTTCGCGTGTCCTCCTCCACGTGGAATCCAAAGCTTTTACTCATTATTTTCACCATAAATGATGATAGAAGCACAAACTCTAAAGCACCCTTTGCTTTGTTGATCTTACTTCGCAGCATCCCTATCAGGTTAACCGATCAGGGGTTTTACAAATTAAAGAACGTTGGCACTCTTTCGTTAATCAAATGAACGGCCATCAGATTGGGCCAGACAGTTTGGCATGTGACTCAGACGTGTTCGATTGGAGGATTATATTACTTTACAGTGTCATTGCTAATTGCAACCAGACGTCTGAGATGCATAATAATATGTATGGGGATGCAATGAGGTTTGAATCAACAGTTGTAACTTATAAATGTTTTGGGAAGTGATTTATATAAGTTAAGTTATTGGACATGTAGGCTTTATGTGGTTTCTACCTAAATGTGTTTAAAAAAGATAAATCAGTTTCTATTAGTATAGGATCCCTTGTAGAACGACCTTCACCGAGCTGGTTAATAGATGAAAAGTATTTTATATCAAATTATTTTTTTCAAAAAATATGTTGCAAATGGGTTGACTAAAAAATTTCAGTCCAGAATCCAATTTTTTTATTTTTACATTTCACTGGAAAAAAAATAAGATGTTCGAGAAATGTTTAAAAAAAATATAATTTTTAAATTGCTAATTAATCATATTCTGGACTGAAAATTTTTAGTCAACCCATTTGCAATTATATATTTATCGAAATTATATTTAATTTGATATAAAATACATTTTATCCATTAACCAGCTCGGTGAAGGTCGTTCTGTAAGGGATCTAAGACTAAATGTGTTTGTATTAATTTAAACGTGAAAATCGTGAAATATTATATATAGAGCCTTAGTAAATTACTAAGAATGATAATAAATCATGAGGAAAGTTTTAAGTGTGTATGTCATGAAATGGGGAAAATCAAAAATGATGGATTTACGACGTTACGGATGTTATGGCTAGAAAGGAGGTAACTGCTGAGATGACGAGTTTATTAGAGAAAAATGGAAGAAAAAGACATTCTTTGCCTAACCCAAATAAATTGAGATAAGGGCAGGAAAACGATGATAAGCAGTGATAGGAATAGGTAGTGCTTATTAGCCTAAACTTCGAAGAACAGAGACAAGAATCGGAGACTTCCTTAGACTATATTTTTTTCCGGGACATCACGTAAGTACATCAAAAATTAATGTTATTTGAAATAAGTAGTTAGTTGGTCTATGTTTACCTAAAGTTTGCGACTAGACATAACATATAACACAGTCGTTACAACCATCAAAATTTCTGAAAGTTTTCTTTTTAAGAACATTTTGGAAACGACTTCTTCATCATAAAACTATGATACGCACTCTTAGAATTTACAAAAAAAAACTCGCCGTGGTCGCATAATAAAATATAGTCTAAGGAAGTCTCCGATTCTTTTCTCTGTTCTTCTTCGAAGTTTAGGCTAATAAGCACTACCTATTCCTATCACTGATGATAAGTAAAATGAAAAAATAACCAGTAAATTCCTCAAGGTAAATAAATAATTGAAGCCTTTTTTATGATGATGTAGTCATTCCCAATTTAGTTAACAGACAGGATTATAGAGTGGAACGATTTAACGATCAATGTAATGCCTAAGGCCAGACCTAACGAAGCTTTATGGAACATCATCCTTTGTTTTTATCGATTAAAAAAAACGATACGATTGTTTTAATTTGAATTTGTTATTGTTTTGTTCTAGATTCAGAATGCCTATCTAAAAAACTCTGAAATAGTCAGTTGGTAGGTAGGTAATATCACACTGTAAGGTAGGTATAGATGGAATAGAATAGAATATAATATTTAATAGTAAAACGACGACGACGCGGTGTAGGTGGCGAAGTTTTGGGCTTAGAGCGCAAAGCACACCACGTCTTTTTTCAGCGCGTCCTCTGCGCGTTGTCAACACGATTTGGCAGATTTAACGCGTTTGTATTGATACAAACACAAAGGTCAAGCGCGTTTGTATCGATTCAAATGCACGCTTTCAGCGCGTTTGTGCGATTGGTTGTGCGGGGAAGAAGATGATAAAATCATCTGCCTAGCCTTTTCCCAACCATGTTGGGGTCGGCTTCCAGTCTAACCGGATGCAGCTGAATACCAGTATTTTACATGGAGCGACTACCTATCTGACCTCCACACCAGTTAGTCCAGTCCAGTTAGTACTGGGTAATACCATACCCCTTGGTAAGAGTTGTCAGACTTTTTGGGACCTGTAACGACTGTCAAAGATCTACAAATGACAGCCAGGAACAACAGCTTAACGTGCTTTCAGAGGCATGGAGGGAACTCGGTAGGTAAGGGAAAGAAGAAGGTGATAATGGGGGTAATAATCAAATCGCGACAGCTTCCTGCGCCATGCATCGCTACAAACGCTCGTTCACAGCGCGTTTGTAGCGATGTATCAGCGCGTTTACAGCGATGTATCAGCGCGTTTACAGCGATACAAACGCAAGGATCGTGTGCAAAGGTAACAACGTGACTTCAGTCTCGCGTTTGCTGCACGTCCTGATTGCGTCCTACGCGCGTCATCAGCGCATAAAAAAACGTGGTGCCCAAAGGCTCTTACAAAATATAAAATATGTCGCGCCAGCGATACGAAGAGGAAGATACTAAAATTGGAACCAAACAGTGTCAATTTGATCGATTCAAACTGATGACCTAACAACAGCCAATTTTAAAGCTCGATCTTGAATAAGACTCCTTATAACTGAAGTCATTTGCGGCATAACGCGAAGAAATATCCATCCAGAACTTCAAAGTACCTTCCTTTTTTTTAGCTTTTTTTTTTGTTTAATGGTTATAATTGTTAAATTTAATGTCGAAGAAATGTTCTTTCCTTCTTTCTCTTCTAGAATTTGATACTCACCGCTTCCTGTCCATTTCGGATTCAGTGTGGAAGTAGAAGTGTCTCTGCTTGGGTTCTGTGGGCATCACCTCGAAGGCGTACTTCTTGCCGCCAGGCGCGCATGTCTGTATTCTGTAGCCGTGTAAGCAGGCCATACCTTTGGAAGAAGAAGAACAGGTTTCAATTATATAGGAGTAAATAAAGCAGATTTGTTGGAGTATTCTAAAAGGAAACTCTTAGTAGCGGCCGGAAGTCAAGAGTTGTATCCACTTAATGGTAACGTAAAACTGTCACTTTTTTGTACATACCTTATGGAGTTTACTCCATAAGGTATGTATGTACAAAAAAGTGAAGAAACTCATTTGCATTTTATAGCGATTACCCCTTTAATGTTAGAGATAGAATATTATGCGGTATTGCACACCAACATTGTTACACCGCTATTTTATAAAATGTATCTATTGTTAATTCTATAATCACTACGGCGGATCAACTTTTTAAATTAGCTGAAGCTTATTGAAGCTCATTGTAGGGAACAGTTTGATCCCGTAGTATACATTATTCATAATGATGAGTACAATGACTCCTTATTATTTATTAGGCTACAGATGAATGGTGATGATGATGATGAAGGACGAGAGGGGAGAGAAGACCATGAGAGGACCATGATGAATGGGGCGTGGCAGACTTGACTGAATAAAAAGCTTTGCTGCGCAAGCCACCACTATTCATGATTTTGATTTAGCCAAACACAATGAACTTACCAAAAGCGTTCTTGCTATTTCCATCATTGTAAAAGTAGAGGCAAGCGTCTTTAAGCACGCAGTACCGCTTGGCCCAGGACTTCCACTTGGAACCAAGCTTCATGAGGTACCCGAAGCAGTCAGGCCGAGGGATCGATGATGGTGGAAGCTTCATGTTTCGCATGGTCACCTCTAACCAGCCATCACGCTGGAAAGAAAAAATGGTTCCATTATTAAACATTGTCAATGACGTGCAAGGAGTTTTATATGTGACGTTGAAGTTGCGAGGCTCCCATACACAGGCGCGTTTTTTCGCGTTTCTGCGTCCCGCGATATTGCGATAATGCGTCCCCGCACAAGCGCGTTATTATCGCACAATATGAGGCGCGTTTTTGCGTTTCTGCGTTTCGACGTCCTGCGATATTGCTATAACGCGTACCTATTCCTTACACACAGGCGCGTTATTATCGCGCGGTATTCTACTCATATCGAAATATCGTAGAACGCAGAAACGCAGAAACGCAAGCGTCCCGGCGGGCGTTATTATCACGGCAGTGTGTGGGATCTCATGCGTCCCAATACCAAATGTTCTATGAACTCTTATCGCAGTATCGCAGGACGCAGAAACGCACGTGTCCTACTTCTATTGCGGCGTTATTATCGCGGCAGTGTGTAACTTCGTAGCCGTCCCAATTTATAATGTGCTAAAAACAGATATCGCAATATCACAGGACGCAGAAACGAAAAAACGAGTCTGTGATGTGACCAATTAACCTAGATAAGTACCTATTTATTTTTATCAATCAATCAAAGTGACCACTGGATATTCTTTCCTACTTCAATATACCTGCTGACTTAGATAGCAGGCCTTATTTTCTTTGCTGTCAAGAAAATACATTTTTATGTAAAGTCCAAAACCTACAACAAACTTTAATAAATACAGATAAAACAGATCAAAGAAAGAAGCAAAATATTGTTATTCTAAAGTCTTACAAAAGAAACTACATCATAAACTACCAATTACACCTTCCTTTTCCGTATCTCCGGATGTTAAGAAAGCATGACGGTATACTTTTATCGCACTTTATCAAGAAAGGGCTAAGTAGTAATTATCTCATGATTGCCAACTTCTTCCACTTCCAAAAGTTCGTTGACAGAAGATAACGCAAGTGGTAAGTAAAAGATAAGATTGAATTCTGCGCCATCTATTAAACGAATCAAGAACTATCAAGAACTTTCGCCACTCCAAGTCAAAACGATTTACATGTGCAGACGCACATCAAGCTACTACAATCTGTCGAATTTCTTTAATAGATTTTCAACTTTATCGTTAGATCATTAGATACAAGCTTGATTGGTAAAATTTAACAGTTTCGGGTAACTTGATGTACTGGCGTCTGTACAATCTTACTAAATTGATGTTGCTTATAAGTTACAAAATCTACGTTTCATAAAACTGAATTATAAAACTTCGAAATATTAACACAAACCTGGTTGCTAGCGTCAATAGCATGTGCCAGCACTGCACGCCATCTAGCGGCCGCCTCAGAAGTGTCAGCGGCCAGTTGTAATCGCACGCCTCCACCACGATGTAATCGAAACGCGTGGGGCTTGTCTGCGTCATCTTCAGTCAGTTGATAGTTCACAAGCATAAGAGCTCCCACAGGATGAATACTCTGTAACGTAGTACAAGTTAAAATCAATAGATGGCAGTATTAGCAGATTTTTAGGGTTAGGTAAACCTCGTTTTATTAATGGGTCGCAATGAAACAAGGTTGCATCACCAAAAAAAAAAAAAAGCTAGTACAAAGAATCAAATCAAGCACCTATAGCTATAACTGTTCTAAATGGAAGAGAAACAAAAGAACGTTGAATTGGCAAGGCGAAGCTATCGGGCAATCGCTGATATAATTAGAAAGTACTTGAACTACACTGACTTGAATGACAAGGGTCTTTCAATCGTACTATGTCCTTTGCAAGAAAATTCATACAGTAAAACGAAACCAATCAAGGAAAAGCAAATAGCTACTCATCAACTTATAGTCGCAATAAATTGAGAGAGAAGGTTAGAAGAAGAAAAATAGGTACTTACAGAATCTGTCTTATAATAGTACAAGCAATTGTCTCTTTTGAGGACGAACCACCGTCGGGTCCAGCGCGGGGGATGGTGAGGTCTGACGGGGGCTGCTCGCCAGAGATACCCTGAATATAAGGCTGCGGGTCCGCCTTCATGAGCTAATGAGGCTACCACCTCGCATGTTCGGGCCACCTGAAGACGAGTAAATGATTAGAAATTAAGGATATTACAATACTGATCAGTTTTTTGGTTTACAATCAAATGATGGCAGATCACAACTCTGGTCAATCATCTCTATCTATAAATGTAATTTATAGAATGTTTGGAAAGTTACTAAAAATTATAAAACATTACAAAGTGTTATAAAGAGACTATTTAGTTCTATGCTAAATACCTAATTGAGTATATCCAAAACATAATAATAACTGATGTAGTTATCTGCAACCTAAAATCTTTAGAGTGGGCAGTAAAGATGAAATATTTAGGATCGTGAATGTTAGATATACCTATACATCTAAATGAGAACACAAAAATGGGTCGATGTGGTATGATTTGATTGATGTTACAGATGTTATAGAGCAAACTTTATAAAAATCGGTTTAACACACTAATCGAGTAGTTTTTAAATGCAGCTGTCAATGAAAATAATTATATTGGTGCAAACATTGAATTTTTATTTATAAAAGTTTCGAGATCTTTCGTTACCAAACCCAAAGACGCAGACTTCACCGATAAAATAAACAAAATCTACGTATTATCAAAACATTCAGTTAAACTTACCTCTAATTCAAGTATTTCTGAACCAGAATGCGCAATCTTCACCACTTCTGAGTGTGTCTTATCTAAGACATTGATTCCTGCAAATAAATTGATGAACATTATGCATTGCAATAAATCAATCAAGAGCATTTAGTGGGTAATAAATTTTCCAATTGAGACGAAAATGCAAGCAGGATTCCGATTCTGAAGCATTGGGTCTTAAATCAAACTGTTTAAATGTAATACACGTTTTCAGATACATAACCACAATTACTTGAATGGAAAACCGTCCCGAATATGTATTTCAAACATGTTCAATGATTTTGATTTCTGCTTGCATTATGTATTTCTTATTGTTTTCGATAAGTTTAAAGGTTGCATAATATCTGCTTCAAGAATTCTTTTCATTAGATTTTTTTCTTTCACAAGAACTGTATATTTCAGTTCAAACAAATGTTCTTCTTGAAATATATTACCATTAACAGCTATGACAATGTCTCCGACTTCCAAACCCGAAGTTTCGGCAGGTGTATCGGGTTCGATTGCTGACACCACTACTGGCTTGCTTCCGTGGATTCGGAAACCAAACTCTTCATTGCCACGTCTTACTACCACTGTTTTGTCGCTCTCTGTAATGAGAAAATGGTTTGCGACATTTAGTTTGACGTCAACATTCTTACACGATCAGTTCTTTAAAATTGTTTGAAGTGCATTAATATAAGAGGGCAAGATTTGGCCACCTGTCATTGTTATCGTCAGTTTGATTCCGGATGCTTCTTCGAGTTTTGCGGAAACATCAAAAGCTTTATCAAAAACACTTCAAAGCCGCATACAGCAAAAACGTTTTATCATTAAATTAGTTCACAAATATTAGCAATATTCAATAGTTAGAAGAAATAATAAACAAATAATCACTTAAAAATAGACTCATAGGTTTGCGATACCGTGTATTTTCTTTGCGTCATTCCTGGCCTAATATTTATTTTCTTATCTAAATAGTACAATGATTTCGGCCTAGAGACGGCAATAAACTCGCCCGAGGAGATCTGGCCATGACACACATACGTACTCTAGATGGTAAGTGCGTATCTGACCAAATATTTGCAGAAAAACTTTCGCTTCTGGCGGATGCCCAGAAAAATCAACCGGTGAAGTTTCATTCATACAATGCATTAGAGGATGCAATTAACATTCCTCGATCCGGATATGAAACTGTTGACACATCTCATAGAGAGGAGGCCTGTGCCCCAGCAGTGGGAACATTAATAGGCTGATGATGATCTAGCACCCTAATGTTATAAAATTGCGTATGGTGAATAAAAAGCGTGGAATTTTAAGTGAATCCGTTGCTAGGAAGGTGTGAGTAATACGACTAATTTAGTTGATAGATAGATGTTATAATTATTTTTATTACAAAACCACAATATGTAGCTAGCACACACAAGCATCAAAAATATTGCAATCGCTGTAGAAAATATTAGGAACAAATTATTAAAATCATTGTATTGATTTTATTATTGTCAAATGAAATAAAATATTTTTTACCACATGGTTCTGGAGCCACAAGTCTGCTAATTTGACTTTGTCGACACCATAACATCAGCATCAATTTGAGAATTTCCTCCAGTTTCTGTCTAACACTCCCTTTGGAATTTAACATGTCTTTGACTAAAACATAAAATAAAAGAAACGTAAAATGAAAAGAAAATTTCTACTTCATCCAACGTATTAAATGGTTCACGAAAAATTTTACTCACATGAGTGTCCCATTCTTCAAGAAAACTCCGACAGTTCTAATCAAAATTCCGAACTACACTCTTGAACTTCTGAACCGGCGTTTGTCACTTTTAACTGTACGCATGGGTTGCATGAAAATTACGTCATTATCTGTCGTCTAGACGAGTTTTGCTATGTAAAATCAATACGAACTAAACATTTGCGGAACGTCAGACGTAAAAATATCATCTGGCCGCAGTAGCGTGTCGTCAACAACTGAATACTGACGTTCAAATACGCTACGAGTATTAATTTTAGTCCGCAACAGTTCGGTCACTTTTGATTCTGAAACGATTCTGTACCTTTCACTGATTGAAACTAAAAATGATCGCGTGACTCATCGAAACCATTAAAATTCATTACTTTCATGTCAAGGTCTCCGAAATTATCGAAAATTATAGCACATGTATTATGATGACGACATTGGCAACCAATTTTTTTTCTGTGCCAATGGTAAAGATAAACTGAAGAATTCAGGGGACATTCTTAAAATAATAGGTGATGCTATTTAAAAATGAGAGAGTACTAGGAATAGTTTGACACGTCACGCGTCCACGCAAGTGGACTGATTAACTATTCTCTATAAGTAGTGACGCAATACGGTACCTGTTTTATAATAGCCATTGTGGAACGAAGGGCTTTATATAGACGGTAAACGCGATCATGAAACTTGCTTTATGATGTTCTGACTGAACCGCACCGATAAAATACGAGATACCTCGTTTATTGGCTATCACAATATTATTAAGAGGTGGTTTTCAATTTCAGAACAAAAAAGAGACTAAAAGAAAGTATTTGCCAGAAATTTCAAATAATAGGTAATGCTTTTATTTTTTCTTGCACAGATTGAAATACACAGTTTGATAGAGTCTTGAATCTTTGTCTAAATTACAAATTTTATCATTTTAAATCATCAACAGAACTATTGCTATAAGTGGCTTTAATCAATTTTCCAAAAACGAAGTGAAGCATTTTTATACAATTGCGCGAGAACTGTTATTTTTCATTAATGCTTTTTTTTGGTGTGTCATCATCATTGCTGTAAGAGGATGTAATCTCTGTTTGGAGTTGTTTAAAAGAAATATGGTACATTAATAAGCATTTAAGGGAGTATTATTATTTGTCATGTTGCCAAAAATCTTACCAAAACTGTTGTCAGCTTGGCGCCGATTCAACTCTATGCAGGCTCGTCGGTGCACCAGTCTATGCGTTAGCGCCACGTATCTCTTGTTGAACTCTGATTCAGACTCCGTTGGGTCTTCCTGTCCACCGTCAGATTCACTGTCCAGCACATCTGTTGACGAGGGAGTATTCGTTTTTAGCCTATTATCAAATATAATTACAGGATGTTTGTGCATTAGTTGAGGATTTACTAGTACATCATCATTATCATAATCTTGACGTAATAATTGAAGTTGTATTTATAAATTTCAGTTATTTTGTGTTGTGAGATTGTGGTTGTGTTTTGTGACTGTATAATTATTTCTTATAACACTCATATTATTACGCCTCAAATCCCCTAAGGGCTAGGCAAAAGAAAACCAAAGCACACGCATATTTCCCAATCATAAACTGGACATAAATACAAATCAAATCTACGACTCAGGAACTCCTAGTCATCATCATCTGCTTAGCCTTTTCCCAAGTATATTGGAGTCGGCTTCCAGTCTAACCGGATGCAGCTGAATACCAGTATTTTACATGAAGCGACTGCCTATCTGACTTCCACAACCCAGTTATTACCGGGTAATACGATACCCGTTGGTAAGACTGGTTGTCAGACTTTCGGCTACTGACTATCTGTAAAGACTGTCAAAGATTTAGTCAAAGACCAAGTCTGTGCACCATATGTCAGGATGGGGAGAATACACATGTTCATAAGCTTGCGTTTTAAGGGGATGGGTAAATCGCCCTTGAATAGCTCTTTCATGGACCAGTAGCTCTTCCAGGCGTTTTCCGTGCGTCTTGCCACTTCTTTATCTTGTGTCGCCTGGAAGGAGAGTACTTGGCCCAGGTAGATGTATTCTTGGACATAGTGTTTTCGCTTAACATTCGTAAATGATTGCGTGACGGTTGACAGAGGAGAATGGAAAAAAAAAAAAAACGTGTTGTGCCGACCACAAGTACCATTGAAAAATGGCAGGAAATGATGATGATGACTTCTAAAAAATCAACTAGTAACTTGTCAAAAATACACAGGATGTTTAATGCATCGTTTGCCAAATTGAACGGGCTGAAAGAAAAGAAAGAGACATTTTACTACAGTTTGGCCGCTGAAAGAATGCGTTCCTGACGTCTGTCAGTTAGTACATAAATTTAGCGCGAAATTATAACATTTATTGTTGCTTGATTTAGTGATATCGTTTTTAATAATATTATTTGTTAATAGGGCAAAAAGGGTTTTATTATGTAAGTTAGATAAGCTATAAATTTTATAACATCACCATTAATACTAATAGTCGCGACCTGTCAGAAACACATTCTCTCAGCGGCCAAACTTTACCAGTAGACATTTTGCGAAAAAGACATTTTGCGCTTGAGCCATTTGCCTGTGTCATTTAAGTGTCAATTACCCATCCTTGGCCCCACAGACTTTATAATTTGTTTACATTTATTTTGAAAAATCTCAAAATTTGACATTTAAACTTAAAGTTGAGTTTTAATATTATTTTTACTTTTTTTTCAAAAACTTAGCGTGTTAGAAGAAAATAAACTAAACGTTTAAACTAAATGTTATCTGCGACCAAGTTTGAATGCGATATAACCAGAAAACAGTAGACGCCAACATTTAAATTAAATTTGACGGATTCACTAATATTCTTTTTACCCGACTGCGCCAGAAGGAGGGTTATGTTTTTCGAGAGTATGTATGTATGTATGGATGTATGTATGTATGTATAATTGTTTGGCACGCTCTGTGGCCTGAACGGCTCGTTGGATTTTAGCTTGAGAGGTGCCGTTAGATTTGTATTTACTGTGAGAGTGACACTGGATATATCATAATAATAAAATAAAAATCAAATTAGCAGATTTTTGGCGCCAAATTCAAATGTTTGGCACGCTCTGCGGCCTGCACGGCTCGATGGATTTTAGCTTGAGAGGTGTCGTTAGATTTGTATTTACTGTGAGAGTGACACTGGGAATGTCAAAATAATAATAAAAAAAACAAAATAGCGGATTTTTGGCGCCAAATTCAAATGTTTGGCACGCTCTGCAGCCTGAACAGCTCGATAAAGGAGTCATCATGAGGATTTTAAAATGGTATAGATAAGTAACTAAAAAGTGTAAAATAAAATAAAAAATATTAGAAAACCCGACTGTGTAAAAAATAACTAATAGTCGTAGTTGAAGTCAATATATGTCCTGTCTGAACTTGTTTTATTCTTTTCAGTTTTTATTTAAAGTTATTGGGTAGTTATTTTTTACGCAGTCGGGTTTTATAATATATATATTTTTTTATTTACGTTTAAATGCAAATGACCTCTTCTTTCGCCTCGTTCAATTTGGCAAACGATGCACCACACACCCTGTATTATACAAATGTATGTACGTACGTAATGTATGTACCTAGAAATAAAATTCGACAGAGTAGCAAATAGTACAAATTCCTTTGCACAACATCTTGATCACAGATTGATGTAATCGGTATTTCAAGTCTCCTATTTTTTCAAATGAAGTCATCGAGCTCAATTTTTGTTTTTATCCAATGATTTGGTGATTTGGCCAGCTCTAAATAATCTTTGTTAAAGACAACTATTTTTACACCTGTATATTATTATAATACCTAGTCATGTAGAAATTATGTTTTTGTTTCATTTTTGCTTTATTATTATTTACAACCAAAAACCTATAAAAACATATTTTTGCGTGGTTATTTGTTCCATTTAGTATTAGTATTATATTTCTTACCTATCTTTTTTTTATTTTTCCACTTAGTTTATTTCAAAATCAGTACTTTACTGATTGGCTGTGCAGTATCGCCCCGAGACCCGAACTTGTGCGTAATACGCCTAGCAAATCGTCAAGCGCGCGTAAACTGCTGTCATTGGTCGAATTAATTATTAACAGCTAATTATATCACTTGAGGAGAGAAGCGGTGGCTCAGTAGTGGCGGCCCAGACCTACAAACTGAGTCGTGGATTCGAACCCCAGCAGGCGCAATACTTTGTGTAGTTTATTTCATTCCACTGCTCTCAAAACGGTGAAGGAAAACATCGTGAGGAAACCGGCATGTTCTGGAACCGAAAATTCGAAGACATGTATCATATCTACCAACTCACACCGGGCCCGCGTGATGGAATAGCCCATTCCCTGTCACAGAGAGGCTGTGTGTCCCAGCAGTGGGAACATTATGGGCTGATTATGCTAAGCTTATGTATAGCACTTGACTTGCTTTAACTAAAGAACATTGTTGAAGACTGAATGAAAGTGTTTTAAAACAATAGTAAGTCATACCTGGTGGAATTCTAGTCCAGTGGTCATTGTTTTCGGATAGCATGATCCAGTTTCCACACCACCAAGGGGCGGCATAAATTCCTTTTTCGTCACGACTTCCTTCGGCGCCTTCCGAGCTCCCGGAACATTCTTCGTGTTCTGTTGAATTATAAAGTTGTTTTACGGCCGTTTCCTCTAACTTACTTACGTTTAACTGTTGGTTAATGTTTCTTCCGTAGCATTCGGTGTTTCTATTTTATAATTATACTTATTTTACTCTATGGTTTCTATAAATAAAAATATCTCCGTGTCACCTACCTGTCACCTGATTCATAGAAAAATCAAAGAAAGCTTTTCTGTGACGTTTTGTTTCTAACCGTCCAGTATGCCATCCAGTAAGCAAAATGTCAAACAGACAGAGATAGCAACCTACCGAAACCGGCTAGTAAGTTATTGAAAATGGTCGTTAATGGCAACATACTTGTACTGAGTGTAAACGGACCGTTCAAGTAGCCCTCATCTAAGCATTATGTTCAGATATGCACATCAAGCTTTACGCAAAAAATATTACTGCAAAAAGACTTTTTTGGGGTGAAAAAATCACGTTTGTTGGTAGGACTCAATGAAGAGCATTTAAAACATTTTGCTGATGGCTTGAATAATAATAATAATAATAAAGTTTATTTCGTAATCAACAGGTTTTAACAGATACATTGTAGAGGCCTTTTTTTAAGTATGGAAATACCTGTAGCAGAAGACCTCCCGAATCTCCCTCTTGGTTAGTACGGGGGTCGTGGTTCATAACAATAGCTTACAAAAAGCGAGCTTAATTGATATCTTCATAGGAAAATGTGAAAAAGTATATAAAAAGCTGCGCAAACTTAAGGCGTTTGTGTCATAGTCGGAAGTTCGACAGCGGTGGTAAAGATTCGTACAATTTTCCGTGGAGAATGTATTGAAAAAACAGTGCAGCAGCGTTAGTTTCGATTATGACCAGAGTTCTAACCGACTCCAAAAATAAGGTTCCATGTTCGACTTTATGTTTTATTAATGCTTTTTTATGTTATCTAATAAATTTTGTCAAAAAAAAAACCATAAAACTTTTTTCTTGTGAATATTATTAATTTTGTCTCTCTAAATTCATATCAACATAGGTTTGAATCCTCTTTATTGGTAAACGTAACTCATGAAATCAGGTAGGTATAAAATCGCTGTATTAAAAAATTTAAACTCACCATCGGGATCCACACTTGCACTGGATCCGCCTAGTTTATCCAGACTGTTGCCAGCAGACCTTGCTATGCGAGTATCCTGAGGTTTTTCACTTGTCGCATATTCTTCCTTACCTCTTTCTTCAGACTGACCGTAAAAAAAACAACATTTTATGAAAAACAAGAAGAGTACCTATTCTAAATTCAAATAAAACCTTCAGAAGAAACTTTCTTTAAATAGGCCATAAACAAAGACATTCAAATATATTACTAGCTAGCCATAAATGTTTTAATCTTTTTTAAATGACGTTTATTTTGACAAATGACAATTGATTTTCTTGCAAAAATGCTGCATTTAGTTTGTTCTACGAAAATGTTCTTCTTTAAATATTTAAGTGCAGTTATTGTTTTGTGTACAAACATGGAATTAAATGTATGTGTTTCTGAAAACGAAGAGGGATTAGGATTCAATGATATTCTTAGTCCAACGTCGTCGACATATTCAACAGCTACAGAATCAGACGAGCAAACTATAGAATCAACTTTTGTAGTACCGGATGATAAATGGTTAGTAAAGGCATTACAAGATATTGCTTACTTCTTGCGGAACCACAAATTCAATGAATGGGACCGCCGAAAGTATTCAAAGGGACCTAAAAATATTTCCATTGGATTTTATAAATCATTTCCTGATCCAAGACTTGAATCTCTTCACTGGAAAGTCTATAAGAACTGCTACAAAGACTTTTACCAATGCATTAAATATTTATACAGTGTAACTGACACGGCACCTTTTACTAGAAATGATGATATTATCACAACATTAAATAAAAAAGAAAACATTAATAAAAGCTCAATTGCTGAGTTAGACAATGACTGCAAGAAAGCTCTTTTGTATGTCGATAAAACTGGCCTTCCGTTTGATGAACCGATAGAAAAGTTTCAATGGCGAACGTCTGCGTCTTATTTCATGTGTTGGTACACGATGTTAGGATTCCCTGCACTGTCAATGCTAGGGGATTCTTGTGATAACTTTGCCAATTGCTTGGACCCAAATTTTGGATACCGAAACCATGACCCTCGTTCCGATGATAAATTTTCTTTTGCTTGTGCTTTATACAGCTTTTGTCCGGACCCGTGTTGTCCCTTGAAACATGTAGACAAAGTCTCGCAGTGTCATGGTAGTAAAAGAAATCCCTGTTTTATTGAAAACGCCCTAAGTTCGGATGAAAAGTACCGGCAATGTCGATTCGATCGGCAAGATAATCAGAATTTAGAAGGCATTATTGCAAATAAATGGAATATTTCTTGTCATTGCAAAGAAAAAGGATTTGAATGGAGATCTCAGTTTGGAATGTGTGTAGATGTAAACGAATGTACAACGGATCAACACAGTTGTCATAGTGTAACCGAGAATTGTTTCAACCTACCTGGAACGTTCCAATGTATTTGTAAATGGGGCTATGCATACGATGTAGTCAAAAAAATATGTGCTAGAAAGGATATTCTTTCTAATTCAAATTCGAAAAAAATGGACAGCGAAGTAGGTTTTCTAGATAATTTAAAATGTTTTTTTGAGTATTTGGGATTTTGAATATTCGATTTTACCTTTGCTCGTACGTCCTGCCTGTTTCGATAGTAGTGCCTTGATTTATCCTCAGATCGATATCGTTTGTCTAATTTCTTGTATAATCGAGCTCCACTTGCATGTTTCTTGTTTGTTGCGCAAGATGGAGAATCGGCAAAACCAGCGGGAGCTGGTACTATATCTGGTGTTGCATCGGCGTAAGATTCCTTAAAATGATATTACACGTTGTTAGTTGTATTGTTATTTATTTATAATAAACAGTTTTTAAAAATTGTGTGGTGGTAATTCAGCTTATGATTGTAGTTGAAAAAAACTTTGGGATTTGGGAGTATTTTGTTTATGTAAAATAAACTGTTATTGCACTTACGTCGGTATGAGACGTCCTCGAAGCCACGCTGTCATGTTCATGGGTTGCAGTTACGATATGGACTTCCTTGCCACAGTGCAAGCAATGTGCTTTAGATTCGCCGTCAGCCCCAACCAAGCTGTGCTCCGTTTGCTCTGAATAAAATACTGAATCTGATCCTGGTGATACGGAGCGCAGAGATTCTGCTGACGCGGCTTTTGCGCACTTTCCGTCTGAAGTAATGTGTGGTTTTTGTAAGCAAGGATCGCAATCGATGAACATTTTTTCTTTATTATTCACGTGCTTCTGATTTCTCCAACGCAAGATTCCAGTATCCGAATTTTCATACAAAAACACTTACCTACGATGACAATTTTATTCCACGGATAAAAGATATCTGGCGTTAGGAAAATGAGCCCTGGCTATAATATTTACCTTTGTCTTGTTTCCGATTATGCCTAGGTGAAGTGGTAGGACTTTTTACGTATCGAAGAGGAGTCAGTCTGGACCCAGCGCTGGTGAGAGTTCTCGTAGTTTCTATATCTTCTGCTTCCAAAGAACTTAGGTGGGGGACCGTTGGAATCGATTGTTTTCTTCTTGGTAAACTACCGGGAAGTGATATGCTTTCGTTCGAGCCACTTTTTCGTCGCGGCCTGAAAATAAACCGTTTATTGTGTTTTTGTTTGGTTTCGTTTTTATTCAATAAAAGAGAAAAACAACATACCTGTACACCGAGTGATTATTTGCCGTAGTAGGAGATTTAGCATTATTTGAATTATTAGCAGTTTTTCTTCGTGGGCTATCGCGTAAACGCCTATGTTTTCTTGGGGATATGTTGCCGTTGCTCGTGCCTGTAAATAAGCAAGGTAATGTTAACAAAATGAACGTAAGCCCGGTTTCATGTTATTAAAAGTAGGTACCTAAATGTAAATTATGCAGTAATACCTTCTTTCCTATATTGTTCACTAGAGTCATCTGATGTCGGAATATTCAAGTGTAATTTCATGTTAGATCCCATAGCTTCCCTTCTATCGTAATGAGCTGTCCTGTAGCTATGGTTATTACCACCAACAGTTTTACTCTGTGTTGGACTTTTTGGTTTTAACTTTGTTCTTTTAACATATCTTTCTCTTTCAGCAGGGCGTTTTGGTTCCGAATCTTTTTCTTTTGATATCTTTTCTTTGATCGATTTTTCTACATCAACTGCCTCTCTTGGTGAAGACTGAACGCTTTTTGTTTTCTCTGCAAAATGAGTTTTTTTCTTCCTAGTTTCAGGTGCTTTTTCATCCTGAGGGGATTTGACGTTGGAGGGCTTGAAGATACTGCGCTCAGACTTTTGGCTTATGCTGTCTGGGTCTTTGGTCTTTTGACCCCAATCGTCTTGTGAAGTAGAAACAGAGTCATCGTAAGACTTGGAAAATTCTAAAGTAAAAGCTTTCTTTATTCTCCGTTTCTCATCTGCTAACCAAGATTTCGGTCTGGTTGTTGATTTATATCTCTGTGAATGTTTGTAAGTTAATCCACCATCATCATCATCTTCAACGGGGCTTTCATAATATCCTGATGACGAATAGTGTACACTTCGTTCGTCATCTGATAGAGAACCCTGAAACGAGATCGAAAGAATAATGAAGTCATTAAGTCATAAAACCTATAAAAGTACATTTCATTCGTTCATATTACCATCATCTTAGGTACTAGTTGTTCCTTTTCATGAATAGTAGCAGTAGTTTTGTCCACTTTTCCTTTACTTTCACTGCGTTCCGGCAGTTCAGGAATCTTTTCAGTGGGTGTTTTGTCGTCATTAGCTTCAGTAACATTAGGATTTGATCCACCTATACTATAACTTCCACTTGAACTACTCTTTCCACTAATTGTGCCACGCATTGTCTAAAAGAAAACAAGAAAAAATTACGTTGGATATTTTGAATTTTATTAAACATACCAAATAATAAAAATAAAGAAAGGAAGATATCTCGTAAATGACAGTATAAGTTTAGTTTTAAACCGTGAAAGTTTAAAACAGTGTTTCATACCAAATAATAATTATTGAATACATTTTGAACTTACCTTGGATACTTTTGGTATATCGTCTTTAAATTTAATATCAGTCTTTTCTCTCTTGATGTGTTCAACGGTCGGAGTGATATCGACTTTGACTTCAATTTTTTCCATAGAAACTCTAGGTAACCTATCAGGCAAGGGCAATGGTGGCGATGCAAGGTCTGGGACAATAAAGTCGTCATTGATTTCTAATGGCGGGGAAAAACTTGGTACGATCAAATCTTCAGCGATATTTTCTGTGCGAGTTGAAGAATAGAGACTTGAAGCACTTTCAAAAGACGACCCGTCTTGTGTTTTGTTATTTTCTGGATCTATAAGCAAAATGGATTTATAAGAAACTAGCGAGTAACTTCTAACCCCATGATTGTAATACTTACTTTGGTTTTGAATCTTACTATTACTTTTTTTGGAGCTGTCTGAATTTGCTGTTACATAATCTTCAGTTGTTGTTGTGCTTTCTGATACATCAGTGGTATTAATTTTTCCTGAATCAGTTCTTGCTAAGCTGGTTTCACTGCTAACAGCTTTGACTAGTGGTGGCTCAGCTGGAGATTCTACTATCTGATTAGGAATCGTTCCATTTGGTTCTTTTATTTGTGCTTTTTTCTGCAAATCTCTTCTTCTAGAAGGACTTAATGCTCTTTCTCGTTTTTTATTTATGAAACTTGGCGTTCTTTTGAATGGAACATCAGCCAAGTCTAGGCTTGGGTGGGTAATAGCAATGGCAGGTGTGTGGCTTACTTTTGGAGGTGCTATTGGAGAAATAGATTTCGATATTGTGGGTTGTTTTGTGATGGGCAGTGAAATGTTTGGAACTACTGCCGGTGGAGATAATGATGCTCGCGCCTGAGAGCTTGAACTCGATGTGTCAAGTTTATTTCTTGGCGAAGTCGGTGACTGACTCTGTTGGAAAAAAACATCAGTTTAAAAAGTGACGCCAACGAAACGTATTTAAATGAATGTTGTTTTGATTTATACCTGTGAAGCATCAAATTCTTCATCCAAAGCATCTGTATCTAAAGACGATCGTTGCTGATGCTGCAGTAGTAGAAGTTGTTTTCTTCTCGATGTCGGAGTAAGCAAAGCTAATGCTCCAGGTGAAGCGGCCAATGAACTAAGATCTGATGAGCTACAAATATAAAAATACATAATTCAATAGTTTAGTTTATTAATGAATATTGAACTTTGCCATAATAATAATACAATAATATTTACCTTATCACTGTTCCATTTTCGGTACCCGAATCAACTTGCAATACAGTCGTTTGTGACTCATTCCACAAGCCATCGGAATGGTCCCTAGAGAAAATAAAAATATTTTTAATATCTTTGCATAAACTAACTAAACTAAACAATTATCTTATATACATACATACCTGCTTTGATCAACTGTTAGAGATTCATTTGAAGCACATGGTGATACTTTGTCCAAAGGTGTTAGAATAGTAGTTACAGTGTTTAAAATAACAGCTCGTTTAACTTTTGGTTCCACATCTGCTTCAATGGTAACTGGCTCTGGAGACCCTGGACTCGATCGAGCCGTACTGTAAGAAATAATAAAATTGTTATAGTACAAAACGTGTTACTCATCTCAGTGGGAGGTAAGGTATATTTTAGTTATTCTATTCACATTCAAGATTTGAAAGGGTGAATTGAATTAATGACATTTGGGTGTTTGTGAAAGACTGGCAAACGGAAAAATGCTTTTACTATAGCTACATTTCAAGATGCTTTGCTAATATTTGCTAACCAAACGGTTTATAAGCTAATTGTGATGCGTGCATACCTGCTCTCAGGAATTTCGTCCTTGTCAACTATTATTTCTGTCTTTTCTTCAAAACTTACACTTCGATTTCTAAATGGTTCATGCTTGTAACTAATGTATTTTTCATGAAAATCTTCATATGGTGCATTCCCATCTGAAGAACTATGGAAAGAAAAATGGATGAGCGCTGATAGAAGCATAGCGTTCAAATCTGAAGCCCCAAAACTAACGGCTTTTGAATGTTTGAAAAAAGAAGAATAATTATGTTGTTAGAAGACCTATTCGCTCAGAAAAAAATGCCAGTCGGTGGATGTTTTGTGCAATGGGACTAGGTCCTATGTGTTTAAAATAATCTATTTACAAAATAAAAGTCATAAAAAACTGTCTTTACCTGAAAGAGCCATCTGGTTCAAATCCAAAGATACCTTCGTCTTTTATGGGAGTTTGGCTGTAATTTTGACCAATATACTGCGTGTAGAGAGCTTCCCTCTCGCGGTCTTCTCTCGTCATGTTTTCTTGACTTGTGGACATAACTATGGGAGCATCTTTTATACCGTCCCCGCTACTTTGCAGTTCAGTTTTTCTTCTGAAAGGATATAATTATTTCAGATTTAATGTGGCACAAAATGGTTCTCTTACTCGATGTTTGATTAAATTGTTTATACTGGGAAAGTTGAATTCAGACACTAGCAGCTTAATTGTGATAGTAGTAGTTCAGAGTCAAAAGTGCAAGGAAATGGCGTTTGATATAGTCATGTCATGAACGATACAAATGTTAAAAGAGACAAAGAATTAGGGGTGTTGTAATTTTACTTACACGTCCAGAAGAATTTCACCCTCAGACAAAGTTTTCTGCAACATTCTTCGGTTTTTCCTCCGAAGCGTCGTAAATGGAATAGCTTCATCATCAGGTCTTGGCTCAAAATCAATTATAATTTCTTTCTCATTCTTTTCGCTATCATCAGTTGTGGTTGCCGAAGTTTCAGTAGAAGGTTCAGATTGGAATGTTGAAGTTTTCGAAAATGGGTGCGAAGAATTTATCGTTTTTTGGGAAGCATCGCTTGTACTCTTAGAGAGAATAGACCTCAGCGATTTGTCACTTTTACTTTGCTTAGCAATCTCTTGCTGCAGATATTCTAAATTCCTGCGATTTAACGCCATGCTTTTTTCAATGTTTTCTATATCGTCGTCTATAGTGTCATCTCTGTCACTTTCATGGATAAATTGAAAGTTTTGTTGGAAGTATTCTTGAGCTTGCCTCTGCAAAGCGCTTAGTTCGGATGATTTGTCAATTTGGGATGAAGAAGCTACAGACTTTACTGATGATGATGTGACATCGTCCGAGTCTCCTCGTTGCAGTGGAGATGGAGATGATGGCATCATCATAGCTGTTGGAGATCTAGGGGATCGTGGTGGTTCCTCTGACTGGGTTCTGTGTAGTTTATCGTGGTCACTATTGATGAAACTGCAAGTGTGGACAAAAAGTTTAATAAAATCGTATTAGTTGCAAACAACTTCTCGGGGTAGAGAAAGTAGTGAAGTACCTTAAAGTAAGTTAGCTTAATCTTCTAAATAATCATGTTAAATGTCAGTTCATGCGTGTTACCTTTCTACTGTGGTAGCGATGTCACTTGGTGAATCCCGACCAGCTAATCGTTCACCGCCCACTTCAGAGAATGACTTTGTAAGTCTTCTAACACCAACAGTATATCCATTTGTTTGTACACCAGCTGCCACCATTTTGACCTGAAGTTCAACATTGTTATTACTTAAAACACTGTCAGTCAAGTAAGCAATCTATGTAGTAAGGAGAAGCTAAAAGTGTTAGACTTTTCTATTTTTATTGTCAAATATGTTGTTATCAAAATAAGCTTACCCTTTTAATAGTTCGAGGGCTCAATGATAAGTAATTGGGTGGCAACGGTTTTCTACCTAAACAAACTTCTGTCTGTGTTGCTTGAGTTCTCATTACTCCTTTCTTTATTGAATCTGTAAACAAAAACGATATTCTGTATTTTAATTCAGGATTGATAGTTTTAAATGTCATCTATTTTTATTTATTTATTAATAAAAGGTCACCTACGGCTTCTGTATACAAAATATTAAAAAAATAAGGAAGTAATTGTTGTTGTTTACGGCTTATATAGTTGCTAATTACAGGTTAGCCAACATTCTGAAATACAAGTGATAGCAACAACAAGCAACAACAGCCCATAACGTCCACTGCTGAACATAAGCCTCTCCCATGATGGGAGGAATTTGCCGTAACCTCCACGCTTGGCAAGCGGATTGGAGATCGCAGTGATGAAAGACTAACAGAAACGTTGCTGCCCATTCTCTGGTCTATGGAGGCGCAAGGTGTTCTGTCTCAGACATTAGTCGCCTTATACGGCACCCGTGAGTGTAATGGGTTGGTTCTATTCTACTCTGCCGGATACCACAAGTGATTATAAAAAAAACAATATTTCTTACCTATTAAAACTACTTTCGGCTGCTCCGTCTGCGCTGGCCTTTGTATAGGGGGTGGCGGGTGGGAGGGGTGCGGTGTTATCGGCGGGGGATAGTGGATAGGCGCTGGCGCAGTTTGTGTCATGAACTGTGGGTATGGCGGGAACGGTTGGAACATCACCGGCAGCGTTGAGTAGGGCTTTGGTTCTGGCTGTAAAATTAAAAATTATAATTTATTTGGTGTAAATGTTGGGCGTACGGTTTTCTATATTGTGAATTCATACATATTTATTTGTCTCATCATCATCATCATTTCAGCCGAAAGATGTCCACTGCTGGACATAGGCCTCCCCCAAGTGTCGCCACATTGACCGGTCCCGTGCGACTCGCATCCAGCGGATTTCCGCAACCTTTACCAGGTCATCAGTCTATCTAGTGGGAGGCCTTCCAACGCAACGTCCTCCGGTTCCGGTATTTCTGTCTATTTTAATGTATTTCAAATTTTATTTTATTTATTTGACATCATTGATTCTTAGAATTATCATCTACCTATCCTTTTCCCAACTATGTTATGGTTGGCTTTCAGTCTAACGGATGCAGCTGAATACCAGTATTTTACATGGAGCGACTACCTATTTGAGCTCCACAACCCCATAGTAACGACTGTCAAAAATCTACAAATGACTGCCGTGACACGGGCTTAACGTGCTTTCCGAAGTACGGAAGTTACTCGATATGTAAACGGTGGTCACCCATCCACGGACTAACCCAAGCAAGTGCGGTTTAAGCTGTTTATCGTACCTTGACTATACGTCCATCGATGAGTCTCTCGCAATCTCTTCGGAAGCGGGTGCCACTGACCGCCGCCGGCATCACTGTATCGTCGAACGTGGTCAAAGTGTGAGAGCGTGCGAAAGAGACGTGTTTTGTTCTGAAAGAGACGAATACTATCAATGTATTTTTGCACCATAATCTTCTGTGTACCGAAGTTTTTAATAAGGTATTTTAGTCTTAATGTAGATAGATGGTTATAAAATTTAATTTATTTTGAAATGAAAAGTGAGTGGCATAGTGAGTGGCATGAGGATAGTATTTTTGAAGAAAATGACTGAATTATGAAAATAATATCTTTTCAGTATAGAACAAAATAATGGTGAACATTCTTGGTCTCTACTACACTTTTTACTATTTGAATATACAACAAAATATTTATTTTTACCTTTTATAATAAAATATAACAATGGTGGTATTTTGTTGCATATTTATTTACGACATCATTATAAATCTTCTTAAAAAAGAAAAAGTAAAATTTTTCATGTCATATGTTTTATCAAACCGTAAAAAGTTGTTTAATCAGATAGTATCTCAATCAGACATCTTTCTTAGTTGTATAATTTCAAACATAATTATGTTAGTAGAGGTTTTTTTATTTAAAAAAGCTTTTGTCATAATGACCTAAATGTATCTATCATTCCTTTGGTCTACAAATCAAAATAAAGCTGAGTGAATAGACGAAACAACTCAAGATACCTAAGTCCATAGATTGAACTTGAGGCAAAATCTCAGCTGCTATTTAGTATGAAGGCTAATAAATCTGCAATATTTACTGATACTGACTGACTGACTGCTGTTTGTTATCAGACCACACTCCAATGCATTGCATGCATCTGAGCGAACATTCTGTTTTCAATAAATGATAAATGATGTTTATTTTGCAAGTAGGTTTTTATAAACACTTTTACACGTCATTTTTTTTTAAACTAGATGGGGCCGGTGTTTCGTACCCGACTACCCTGAGAAGAAACAGCCGAACAAACTCAGAGGTCATAGTCTCTTTTGAAGTCCAGACATAATCTTGCTCTAATAGGAACGCTACGCAAACGATGTATATCAGGTTTATGAGATGCATCAGCTAAATCAATTTCCGTTATGATTTAAACAGCGATAATATTTTTGAAGGAGTAAAAATCTCCAGCAACACGATTTCCAGTAAAGATATAATAATATATTCTCTGTTTAGGTGTGTATGTCTCATAAATCAACAATTGTATCAAAAATAGACTCACTAAAGTGACATTATGCCAATCAAGAAGCCTTCTAGATACCTACTCAATTAAAATCTGATATTTTTCTAAAAAATCTACAGAATTAAGCAATTTATTGTCATAGCAAAAATATCTAGAAATCACATTATTTTTTCACTTTATTTTTATTTAAAATCTTGCTTTTTCTTATTGGAAAAGATTTTTGCGATTTCTGACTTTTTTAGTACTCTAACCTAGGTTGGTTCAACAGAAGTTTTGGCATCGATAAAATATTTAGTGTAAAATGTGCATTTTCTTGCTAACTGTACCTATTTTTTTTTGGAAACTGAATGGTTATCAAATTTTCACAAAAAAATGATTAAAGATAAGTACATTTTCGTGTAGTTTCAAAGGTTAAGGTGGTCCGGTGGTTCTCTTACTGCTTCGCTGAAAATTTCCGCCCTTTATAGACCGTTACATGAAAAGGGCATTATTATTTATAAGCAGACTGAAATGCGACAGAATTATATGAAGGCAGTGATATTAATAGTACAATTAATACTATTATTACCTGTGGGGTGGAATCGTGAGAGGGGGTGGCGGGGGCGGCGGCGGTATAGGCGTGTGGGCGGGGCATCTGAAAATATCATCAATAGGAAACTTTATAAAAATAGTAATAAGACTTATAATTAAGTTACAGACGTCTATAAATATATGCTTTTATCATAATTGCGTAAGGTTTATTTTGAACCGTGATGATTCTATAAGTAGGTCATTGCTCTTTCCTTAATTTCTCTGCTTAAGTACCCCGACAATACATTATTAATCGTTTTTTATTACTAGTTAAAGTCAAGGATCACGATAAAGATAGTTTTGGGACAAGTTTATGTCAAAATTTCTGTTTTCGGAATGAGAGGTTTTCTTTTTGAGGTATTAAAAAAAAAACTTAGTTTCCAAGAACTCTATAGATGGCGTTAAACTTACTATGATAGTTGGTGCCAAAGCCAAAACGCTTGGCAAAAAAAACATTGTGTCACGTCACATACTCTCGCTAACTGACACTATCATTTGCCTAACCTTCCGAATATAACCTAGTTTTCTCGCGCTTTTTTAAAATAAGTTTTTTTAGTTTCTGTGCATTATCATACTAACTCCTAGCGCCATCTATCCAGCGACTAGGGCAGAGCTAAAAAGAAAATCCCTCATTATGAATTTGAATAAATGTTTGCGGGTTAATGACCTTTATTTCCTACTTATTTGGCGCTGACTATAAGGTTTAAATACTTCCAAGGGTTGTCTTTAAGCGACCGCTTTTTGTGACACAGCGTAAAAAGGCTTTGAATTATTTGTGTTGAGTGCGCCTGCGCTTAAGTAAATAGCAATATGTGATGTGATGCGCACGTCTGCATAGTACTTTATAGAGGCATGCTCTCGTCTATAAGTGCACTGAGAGTTACGTTTGAACTTTCTTTATTTGTATTAAATAGTTTTATCTTGCATTTGCCTTGCTTCTTATCTTATTTCATCAATTTCGGGCTCTTTAGTAAATTGATCCCGCTCATTTGGATTCCGCGGGATCCTTTCGCCATTTTATAAACAGGGTGTAAACAGACTCTTCACGAAGCCGTTAACCAAGAATTTTGTACCTACATCAAACTAAGTAACCCTACGCAAAATGTATTGCTGGGAAATGACTTTTGGGTGATTACTTAATCACGTTTTACGGTAAAACTCAATGTAACGCACTCAAAACGTTGTGCTGGCGGATGGATTGAATAGTGTGGGGGTCGTGGAGGTGTTTAAAGTATTACATTTATTTAAAAAAAAAAAACTTGTGGAAAAGTTCGAATTTTGAACCCCAATATCTCCGTAACAAGAAGGTTCTCAGGTATGGTCTTGAACAAAAAAAAATGGCAATGAAAGGGAGAACAACTGGGTGTATTTCGGCTTCGCTAAAAGTATTTTTACACCCTTTATAGAAAATGGCGGCCACGGATTACAGCTGTAGTATTGATCAATATCTGATCATCATCATCATCATCAGCCTATAATGTTCCCACTGCTGGGACACGTCCTCCTCTCAATGAGAGAGAATGGGCTATAATCAACCACGCGGGCCCAGTGCGGATTGCTAGATGTCACATGTCTTCGAATTTTTGGTTCTAGGACATTCCGGTTTCCTCACGATGTTTTCCTTCACCGTTTTGAGAGCAGTGGTGATGAAATAAATTACACAAAGTAATGCTCCTGTCTGGGTTCGAACCCACGACTTATTGTTCGTAAGTCGGGGTCGCCACCACTGGGCCACCGCTGCTTTCAATCTGCTATCAACAGCTGACATCAATATAAACAAGTTTCTGAGACCTAATCTTGGTAAGCGTATTTTTTCTGAAATCGCTATTAGCCGCTGTTCCGCTGTTTTGAAAATAAAGTAAAATGGCAGGAGTTAGGCAAATCACGCTTCATACAAAAATCTTCAAACCCCTTAATAAATTTTATATTTGTAGGTGTGTTTTACATTAATTATAATTCTAGGTTTATGTCGCTTACTTAACTGAACAAAAACCCAGTACTGTAAAAATAAATATAAATCTCTCTGAAATCCTAAGAATGCTTAAGTTAAGTTTTAGGTCTAAAAAAAATTTGATAGCGGGATTATTTTTGTTTTTGAGGAATAGCTTAGTGGGTGTAAAGTACCCCCTAACGAAGCAGAAATGTACTTGTTCTCCTCGTCATTGCGATCACTTTCTTATTCTGCAACATCCTCGGAACCTTCTAGTTACGGAGATATTGGGGGTCGTAGTTCCATCTTTTTCACAAGTTTTTTTTTTTCTTAATTTCAGGTTTTTAATGTTACAACTTTAAGTACTTTAAATACGTAAGTATTACTAACAACAATATGAATCACTTGTGTTCGATATAAATAAATAATAATAAAATACCTTCTCAGTTCCCACTTTTATACAAGTTTTTTTATTTTTATTGCAAATTTTTAATGTAATAACTTTACTTTAAATACCTTCTTGAACCCCGAACTACGTATATTCAATGTATGCACAATGTTTTGAGGGCGTTACATTCCAGCCCTACCATAAAAAGCGATTTTTAACCCTAAAAAATATGTCTTCTCCCAGCAACACAATAGGCTTGTGTACTGAAAAAATCTAATTAGTCCGTCAGATAGATTATCAAAAAAAAATTGATCCGTATTTTTTCTTTTGTTACGTAAACCAAAATTTAAAATTCTCAATACGTCATGCCGTGGTATAAATTTTAGTGCGTTCTGACGTCACGAGCCCCCACTCCCAAGTTTTGATGCGTTTTATCATTGTCAATATTCATTGATTTACAAAAACAAAAAATACGTGTCCATTATTTTCCAATACCTAACTGACGGACTAAATAGATTTGAAATTTATTGATGGTGGAAACTAGCCTATTTTTACGTAGAGGTACTTAGTTTTAGAATGCTTAAATGACGGCTCCGTAAAGGATTCACACCTTGTATATAATTTAGTAGGTACTCCTAATTTTTTCTATTCTTTCAGCATTCAATCAACCAACTCTTCAACATTAATAATCTAAGTGCCGCAGTAACACCACAGCACCCAATTTGGACCCCATTCCCGGGTATAACCCTCAATTTATAAACCCGCTGGGTTCTATCCCATCCTTATCCATTACGGTCCATTACAGTGTTTCGGCTTACCGCAGCCGTGGTAATTACCTCATATTAACTCACACGAGTGTCATTAGTTTGCCAGAGCCTGAAAGCCTACAGGACATGTACCATTCTAGAAATTGCATTATGTTGTATGTGACAACGATGAAATACGACTCTATTAGCCGGTTGTGGACATCGGGTGTAGTGCTGCGTCTAGTATATCTTCATTGTGTGTACCAGTCTTTCTTGTTATAGTCTGATAAGTAGGAAATAAAGGTCATTAACCCGCATACATTTATTTAAATACATAATTTCGAAAACAGAAATAATGACGTAAACTTGTCCGGAAACTACCGGCGATCCATGACATTTTTTAGTTATAAAAAACGATTCATAATGTATTGTCGGGGTACCTACACAGAGATATTAAGGAAAGAGCAATGACCTTTAATACCTACTTTTCTGGCGCAGACTATAGTGTTGTTAATGCCTAACCTGGTGTCAGAGTTTTTATGCTACCCAAGAGCCTCTGTTTTGGCTTTATATGCTGTCGAGACATATCTCTCAGGCGTGCTGGTTTGGTTTCTTCACGATGTTTTCTTTCACCGAAGCTAGTGATAATACAATACGCGCATGAATCCGAAAAATGAGAGGTGTGTGTCTTGGGTTCGAACTGTAGACCTAGACATAGCAGTCCGACGGTTACCTACACCACTAGACTATCACAGCTTGGTCAATGTCCCGGGGACATCAACTTTAGGTCAATTTTATGTGTTGTTCGTTATTAATGCCGTTTATAAAATTATTTATTTATGTACACACAAAATACTTAACAGGACATTACATCTGTAATGATTTTTCTATTCTGATGCTAATAATATTTCCTAAAAATGAGGAATAGGAAAAGGAATCAAATTGTATATCACCTCCTAAATATCTGAAAGACTGATTATAAAATGTCTGTAAAAAACATAACTACAACTATCCCTAAAATGTATTTCTATTGAATAATTGGGTCATCAATATATTCATTAGTTCAATTTCGTATTCAAAGCAATTAATTTCGCATGTATTATAAGATAATTGGATTTTATAGTGGCTTATTAACTTCATGTAATTTCGTCAAAATCTGCATGATTTATGTTTGGTTAATCCCAGGTGTAACAATCAATAATAGGTCCATAGTCCCTCTAATCATTTATTTTGTAATAAGTTCTAAGTAGAAAGACAATAATTAAAAAAATGTTTCATGTAACGCGATCAATTTCGGAATCAAATTGAAAAAGAGTATGTACGCACGACAACCCATCAAACTATACAAAACCAATTTTTGCGGATCCCTCATTGTACAGGAAATGTATACAAAGCAACGCCATGTTATACTGGAAATGTATTGCTTAATGTGTCGCCATGTGCATCTGTAACGTATCGTCGATGTTTCAAAAAAACCAAAATAACACTAATAACTAAACTAGTGAAACTCGACAAATGTAATGGGTAACTCATCATCTGCCTAACCTTTTCCCAACTATGTTGGGGTCGGCATCCAGTCTAACCGGATGCAGCTGAATATCAGTATTTTACATGGAACGACTGCCTATCTGACCTCCACAACCCAGCTTAGTACTAGGTAATACGATTAGACCCCTTGGTAAGACTGGTTGTCAGACTTTTTGGGCCACTGACTACCTGTAACGACTGTCAAAGATCTAGAAATGACAGCCGGGACCAACTGCTTAACAAAGCACGTTAGAGGAAACTCGGTATGTAATGGGTGCACCCATCCACAGACCAACCTAGTCGAGCATGGCTTAACCTAAAGATTGACCCGTGCGGCTGTTATGACTTAGCCACGAGCTCCTCTCCGTAATGAGTATCTAAACAACAAAATAAAAGAAAAAAAACGTTTGGATGATTTTTTTTTTGGGGTCCTTGACTTTTTTTGGAAATTATGGAATTGTTTGCTTTTCCAGGTTTTCACATAAAACATTTACTTTTGAAAGGAAAAAAATCAATAAACAGCAAAGCAATTTCTACAGATTTATTTGCTTCCACGTTGGGTTGCGTAGTTTCAGTGCAGTTTAGTTTTAGTTTTGATCAAAACTCAAAATAGTGATTGAAACTACGTAAAACAATGTTCAATATGTAGCCAATAAAACGAGTATTTTAATTTGTGTTTTTGTGGCTATCGCTTTTTCCCGTAAAGTATATAATATAATAAGGTAAAAATATGGGCGACAAAAAAAGACCGAAAAACGTAGCCTACTGCTGCAAACTAATCTGTATCATGAGGACGTATTATAATCCAATAAGTACAAATTAGTAACCAATGCACATTGGGCCCACGTGGTGGATTACGTGGCCCTCTCATAAGTGGCCCGTGTCCCGAAAGTGGGAGTTAACACTTGCCACACGATTATTTTAACAATATTAGCAATTATCTTTTTAGCATTATTCGGTGGAAAAGGTCTGTATTGTAATTTCACAATTAAAATTCTAAAATTTTATAGTACAAAAAGCTGTTCAAGGAAAGCTTGAGAGTACGGGTTCATACTTCACTTGACATTTTTACTTACGTTACACTGCATGACATGTTACGTAACAAAGCGATGAAGCAGAAATAAAGTGCTCCACAAGTCAAGTATTTGGGGTTATGTATGAAACATCGGGTTTATTTCATGGAAGAGTAGCGATATAGCTATGGTGAACATTTAGATTTGTATTCAATTGTTTTGTTTCCCACTCTTACATTTTTATAAAATGTCTAAAATCAAATATTGACTAAAATCTGTCTAAAAACCTGTCTACAAATTTGTATAAAATCACATAAAGCAAAGACTTTATGTTTAGACAAAAACATTATTAATTATGATACTGTTTATTTTTCCAATATTTTTTTAAAGAAATATTTAAAAATGTGAATAAAATTTAAAAGAATAATGATACTATTACATTGCTGTGCAATACACCCCAGAAAGAAACTACCCAGCTTTAAAAAAAAAGATGCTGGTGTTAAACATACCCTCCCCCTTTTGTAGAAGTCGGTTAATTAAGCAAACGAAACTCACTTTCTTGGCCTACTTGCTACCGACGCGCAATCTCGCGTTGCGCAAGTCACAAGAAAGAACTCAAGCGCGAATAAAATAGAAATATTTTATTTACATTCTTCAATAAAAAAACATCACAATTCCTTTAGCAGTCTAGGTCGTCCTAAGGATCTTTTCAAAAGAAAAATACTGAAGGAAAAAAAACGAAATTGAACAAAAACAACGTCGTCAAAGGAACATTACATTGCGTTGGTATCTCAAGGCGAAACATTTTCTAAGAAAATAATATTTTATCTTGAAGGATATCGAACTTTCTTAGGCAACATTTCAGGGTTTAATTTGTACCCTTTTAATTAAAAATAACTAGATTTTTCCTCTGAAACTGTAATAATATTTTAGTAGAAAGGAAAAACTTACTTTTGACTTAGAAATTCGAATAATAACATTAAAATTACAATTTAATAAGAGTTTCTGGGAATGTCCTAAGGCACATCTGTAGGGTGAGATGACCTTGTTTAAAGTTTCTAGACAAAACCCTGAATTATCTTTATCACAGGCAACTTTTATGACCTCTTATTTTTTTATTAACCGACTAGCGGACGTCACGCGGTTTCACCTGCGTAGTTCCCGTTCCCGTGGGAATACGAGGAAAAAAATAGCCTATGTTACTCAGGGTGAATGTAGCTTTCTAATGGTGAAAGAATTTTTGAAATCGGTTCATTATTTCCGGAGATTACCCCCTACATACAAACAAATGTTACCTCTTTATAATATTAGTATAGATAACCTTTATTGTCATCGACCTGTTGACGTTTGTTATTATTTATTTGAGCGTTTGAAATCACAACTCGGCTACCATGACGTCATTTGTGATTATGTATATCAATAAAATCCACTTAAGATTTTTCTGTCGTCCTTAACGCTCTGATTGGATGATTTCACACGGCGACACATTAAGCTGTACATTTCCAGTATAACATGCCTCGCTTTGTATAGATTTCACGTTCAATGACAGATCCGCTTAAACTCGTATAAAGTTACTATGTAGACTCCTCCAAACTCAGTACATAACTTCGGATGTTGCATCACTGCGATTTTAACTTTATTCTCGTAACACTAAGGTTGTTATTGGGTTACTGGCACTGGCACGTCTGTCAAAATAACAGTAAATATTTATTTAAAATATAGGCTAGGCTGTCAGAGGTACCAGGTACCAGTCTGAATCAACTTAGCTCTGGCATTTTACCTGGTTAATTTCACTAAAGCCTCGAATTTGGTAAAATATTTTCGAACTAGCTGCCATCCGCAGCGTCGTCGCCCGCGTTATTTAATTTTTTTCGACACAATATTTTAATAAATTATTGAGAATGTGTTATTCTGATGTACTCGTAGTATAAACCAATTAAATGACTCCAGTCGTTTTTGCTTGAAAGAGTAACAAACATCCATCCATACATTCATCCATACATCCATCCATCCATCCATACATAAATCCATCCATCCATCTATCCATAAATCCATCCATCCATCTATCCATACATCCATCCATCTATACATCCATCCATCCATCCATCTATACATCCATCCATACATCCATCCCTAGAAACTTTCGCATTTTTCAAAACTGTAATACTTACGGAATTATAGACGGTGGTCGAGGTAACGAGCCTCCTCGACTTACTGACGCGATTTGGTCCACATTATAATTTTGGGGCCAACCCGCGTTATCTTCTATTACCGATCTGAAACATAAATCATGGAATTCATTGAATTTGCATCAATTTGCCCTCGACATTTGGTGGAAGTAAGTGTAACGGTGACAGTAAGAAAGAAAGAAAAAATATTTGTTTTGTCGCAGATACATGACGTGCATACAAAATGACAAAAAAAGAAAATATACAATAGGACGGAACAAAAAAAGTTACACAATTTTTATGTTGCTCCATGTAGGTTTAGTGATTCAAATTGATTTGGTTATATTATACGGTACTATTATCATGGTATAAAATATGGGGCCTTGAGCTGAAAAAAAAACAGTTATCACTAAAACATTTGGTTAATTTCAGTGCTTTTCATAAAAGTTTTATTAAGTAGGTTCAATTGAAGTCCTTCGACATAAAAATACTTTCAATAAAGAAGATAAAAATGCTGATAAGATAAGAAGGTTTTATTTTACAACACACGTAGTAGAACCTACGTACTACGAAGGTCGGACTTAACAAGTCAATTGTTCAAGATTTCAACCTTGAAGAGCGAAGGTCTTAAGAGCTTCTACTTATGTAAATTGCGAAAAAATACTGAAGAGCAGGAATGAAAAAATTAAGCAAAAAGCTATTTTCTCAGTGCGTGCTTAGAATTTCATTATAATATGGTTTCATGTCGCGTGCATTTGGGGAAATCTTCTAACGTTCTGATAATGGACCGCCTAGGACTTGAAAACCTATAGAAACTAACTTGAGTGACTGTCAAGACTGAAAAATGGTTTTTAAAAAACATATTGTAGATTAAGATGAGACAAAACTATATATGGTGTAAAAAAACTCTTAAAGAAGCCGAAAGGCGAGGAGGAGGAGAAGGAAGAGAAAGAAGAAGGGAGAAGGAAGGGAAGAAGGGAGGGGGAAGGAGGTTCTTCTCGTCATTGCAATCATTTTTTTGCTCTACACCATACCTGGGAACCTTCTAGTTACGGAGATATTGGGGATCAAAGTTCCAACTTTTTGACAAGTTTTTTTTTTTTTTAATTCAAGTTTTTATTGTGAGATTTTTACTTAAAAACCTTCACGACCCCCGTACTATTCAATTCGTACATCAGCACAATGTTTTGAGTGCGTCACATTGAGTTCTACCACAAAACATGATTTTTCACCCCAAGAAAAAAATGTTGTTTCCCAGCAATCATTTTTGCGTAAAGTTACTTAGTTTGGTGTACAAAATGCTTGGTTGACGGCTTCGTGACGAGGTCTTTTACACACTGTTTAACTGATTGCCTCGTTGAACTTCTGCACTTTTTTTAAAATTAGGTCTTGACCGTCCCCTTGCGGATTACACGCTGCACATTGATTCTTGTTATGCATACTTAAAAAAGCCACTGCAAGAAATCACAAAAACCTAAAAAACTCCAAAGAAAAACAAGCGACTTGTAAATCTAAATAAAAGCTTGAAAAACACAGATAGAGGATACAAAAACATTAATCATTCGTTACTTTTATCCTTTAACTTCTGAATTAAATATAAAAACCTTTTAACGGAACACAAAGCTTTAAATCAGAAACATTCCACCCTTTCTTGTAACATTTATTGCCAAACTAAATAGGATGAGATAAATTGATGGGTGTAGTTAGTAACTGTATAGATCTAAGTACTTATTTCGGACCCCAAGCCATCTGGAAAGGGTTTTAATTATAAGTCTATACGACACATTTTTAGGCTCCATGTTTTGTGATCCCCCCATCAGTCTGCAGAGGGCTGTCACTTACAGCCCTTTGAGTTTAAAAGTGTAAAACATAACTGAGAGATGCTAGGTATACTCATATGGCAACCAATAGTCATGGTAAATAATAGTCGAGTGCAATTAGACTATAAGGTGGAACAAAGTTTATAGTGGTCGGATTTTCATGGGACTTTTTTTATTTGTTACCTAAAGGAGTGGAGAAGAAAGTTAAAAAAAAAAAGCTGCGAGTGGCGAAATTTTTTTTTTAAGTTTCTTCTCCACTCCTTTAGGAAACCAATAAAAAAAGTCCCATGAAAATCCGACCACTATAAACTTTGTTCCACCTTTTGAGTATTTTTTGTCTAATTGCACTCGACTATAACCCTTACGCTAGCGTAAATAGGTAATTGGTCATTCGTGACTCACACGATACTCAACATCAACACCTGGTGCACTCACAGCAACACTTCCATAAGTGACGTAGGCGGCTTTTTAGCGGCAAAACGTCGACATCATGCTCCTAGTGAACATAGTCACGTTCACCAGTTCTTTATTTTATTTTATTTTTTTAGTTACAGTAAGCTTGAAAAAGGATGGTTTCATATGAAATTACATCATCATTACATCATCGAGCGCGCGGGAGGCGCGGTAGCTCGTGCGCCGCTGGTGGCCACGCGCGATCACCTGAGCGGCTGTTTGCACCGGTCGCACTTACGCTAAACGCGTAGTAAAGTTTTTGCAGCTACCCCTCAATTATATAAATGAAGTTATTACAATAACTTCATATGATAATGTTAAATAATTAATTAATAAATGTCTCATGTTGTGATAAGATAATAAACATTACTACTATATACTTATAAAGGTGCTCTTAGCCTGCAAAAGTGTTTGTTATTAATATTAGTGTAACTGTTGCTTTATTTTAAGTTCTACAGCTTTGTATATTTTTATGTTAAATAAAAAAAAAATCTAAACTAACTAAACATCATCATCAAATGACTCCCCCTGACTAAAACGCATCCATGTTCCTTCATCGCCCTTTGCGTTCCGGGGCCACGGTGTCTCTTTTGAACAGTCCCGCAACTGTTTGAGAATGCCTCAGAAATTGTTAAAAATGTTTTGTTTTGTCTTGTAATTATCTTGTTATTACGCTTTTCATATGATCCAGAATGAATTCCTAGGATTTTTCAGAAAGTCGAAAACTCACAAATGACTAATTCTTTTGTCCTATGGTACAAGTAAGTTTTTAATAGCTTTCTTTGGTCGTAAGTTGCGAAAGGCGCGTTTACGCCTAAAAATAGAAGGATCAATATTTTAGTTTTTGCTTGCTCAAAAATTTTCCTGCTCGTTTGGAACCCATTAAAATTTATCAAATTATGTGAGTTCTAAACGTAACTACGCAATTTCAGCGCTTAATGAAAGATCTGGAATGTTCTTTTAGAAAGACGTTAAAAAGGTAGGGTGGGGACTGGGAGTCAGTGGTATTTTGTTCAAGGTTTCGATCTCATTTGCTGTTTAGAAATTAGTGTTTTTAAAACCTAAGTATATATATTTTTTTATTACAGTGGTTTTGCAACAAAATTATTAATTACTAAAAAAATAACCCAGTCATAAATAAGCCCGGTTAATTTTTCTATTTTTCCTGCCAAGCCAAGACTGCCAATCCAAGGTTTGGGAGCCTTAGACCTGCCACAGGCAACATCTACTACAAAGAAAGGTATATGAAAAATTTCAAGTTTTAGGAATAACAGTACTGACTGTGGCCACTCCATCCGGGTGAAGTCTTCATCCTCAGGCATCCAGGTGTAGCGTTTGGGGTCAGGTTGGCTGCACACAGACCGTGGCCGTCTGCGGAAGTATGAGCACTCCAAATCGGCGTCGTATGCACAAAGCTCGGGTGGTGCCGGGGTTGGTTGGCCGAACCTGGTGAACACAGCAACATCTTTAACTGAGCACTGAGGAAAAGCACCCACAGCCACTACCGATATGTTACGGTCAGCACCCACACAGTAGCAAAACAGACATGCAGTTTTATAGTTTAAAGTGTTTAAAACAGAGTTGCAATTAGCGTGCAAGAGATAATATTGTGGTGTTTGAAATCAGGCTGAGGTTAATATTCCCATTACTACGACATAATCCAGTACAATAACGCTTTTAGGGTGCTGTTGGGACTCCCGCGGTTCTGTAGCGCGTCGGGCATGTTTGTTGAAGCAGGTATGAATAGCTTTCAAGCAATTATGTAAAAGAACAGCATCCCCGATGAGGCGGCTTCGGGGGAGCACCAACAGCATCTTAAAGGTAATAGTGGATAAACCTGACTGTCCGTTCCTGGGGCACTAGACCCGTATACACAGCTGCAGGTCTGGTGCTCCGGGAAGCGGACTTAGTTATAGCTATAGGTTTTTGAATTGATTATTATTTTATTTTATTTTGATGATAATTGGTTAATATTAATATTATATTAATGATAATGTTGCTAACATAGTTTGTAAGTATTACTAACAACAATATATATCACTTGTGTTCGATATAAATAAATAATAATAATAATATTAATCCTTCTCCCTGTAGAAGTGGGCTGTAATCCACCACGCATGCCCAATTCGGATGTAGTCGTGTTTTCACGTATGCTATTATCAGCTCTATGGGATTTGTAATTTAGTTCATTGCCGATTTTGCTGCTCTGTGGTCGCTGACCGTTAGATGGTCGCGATCATTTTAACTTACCTGGGATACCTCTGTATTGGTGCATAATCGGTGTTGAGATTCTCATCTGAGGGCACACGCCTCCTGACACACACGGATAGAAATGATGCTCTGCTGGAACAAAATAGTCACTTTTAGAATAATACTTGTGGTAATGAGGGATTTTCTTTTTAGCTCTTCCCTAGTCGCTGAATAGATGGCGCTAGGAGTTAGTATGATAATGCAAGGAACGGAACCTAAAAACGAATTTTAACAAAGCGCGAGAAAACTAGGTTATATTCGGAAGGTTAAGCAAATGAAAGTGTCAGACAACGAGAGTATGTGACGTGACACAATGTTTTTTTTTCCGAGCGTTTTGGCTTTGGCACCAACTATCATAGTAAGTTCAACGCCATCTATAGAGTTCTTGGAAACTAAGTTTTTTTTTAATACCTCAAAAAGAAAACCTCTCATTGAGAGATGACAGCAATGTTGTCATATTATTCCACACAGTTTAGGAAAAACTCCCACAAAATTGGTTTAACTCAATCCCACAAAAATGGGTTTGAGTCAATCCCACAAAAAATGGTTTGAGTCAATCCAACAAAATTGATTTGAGTTAATTCCACAGCAGATTACTCTGCGAATTGATTTATTATTCATTGATAAATGATGTTTATTTTGCAAATAGCTTTTTAAAAACACTAACATGTCGTCTTTTTTAAAACTACATTGATGAGGCCGGTGTTTTGTACCTGACTACTGTGAGAAGATACAGCTAAAACAAACTCAAAGTATTTATTTCAATTAGACCATTACGGCACTTTTGAATATCAAAAATACAAAAAAAACAAATCTACAGTACCAGTTACAAAACATAATAACTTGAGAAAGTACTGTAGTTGCCGATTCCCTAGCGTAGATCTCTATGGAGAAGAACGGGCAAGAAACTCCATGGACACTATTTTAAATAAAAATATTTTTACAAAATCTTGGTTACATCATTCATGTTGAGAACAGTATAAATGAGAACGATGTAGAAAGACGTGCACATTAAGTGCGTCCAGAGTAAAAGATTAAATCAACAATTTAAAAATAAAGTAAAAACGCGCTGGTATCGATTCAATACCAGACACTGGTGAGTAGAATATAAACTCTGTGGTCATTGGTTCTGTATCCCAATCCGACTAAACTTATTTTGTTAATATTATAAATGCGAAATTTTATGAGGAATTGAGGATGCATGGATGTCTGTTACTCTTTCACGCAAAAACTATTGAACGGATTTTTGGATATTTAGCACACATATAGTTTATAATCTGGATTAACACGTAGGATACTTTTTGTCCCAGGTAGTCCGATCCCCGTGAGACAATAACCGAACTTTACGGGCTTATGCTAGTAAAGAATAATTACACTAGTTTACAAAATTAAAGTTTTTTAATACCCCAAAATAAATGTATATAATTATGTTAATCTACCTTTCTTAAACCTAAAAGTGTTATCAGAAATATTTCGTCACAGTTTCTTCTATCAGTTTTCTTTATTCTTCAGTGTCTACAAATCGTGGTGACGACAGTTTATTGTTTATTTGATCGCTTCAAACGACAATGAGAGGTTTTCCTTTTGAGGTTTTAAAAAAAAACTTAGTTTCCAAGAACTCTATAGATGGCGTTGAACTTACTATGATAGTTGGTGCCAAAGCCAAAACGCTTGAAAAAAAAAACATTGTGTCACGTCACATACTCTCGTTGACTGATACTTTCATTTGCTTAACCTTCCGAATATAACCTACATTTCTCGCGCTTTGTTAAAATCCGTTTTTTTAGGTTCCGTTCCTTGCATTATCATACTTACTCCTAGCGCCATCTATCCAGCGACTAGGGAAGAGCTAAAAAGAAAATCCCTCATTATCTTGTTTCGGATTAATTTTAAATGTCGATTAGAAAGTGTAAACAAAGTTCTGACAGAGTTCCGTTTTTGTTGTTTGTGGACAGTTTATTTTCAAAAAAAAAAGAAGACCCATTGTAGATTTATTAAAAAGTGCATAATATCTTCATTATTTTGGATTTCTTGTTGCAAATCAAGATAAAAAGTGGGTGGGGTTCAAAAGATGGGAGTAAACATGTCATTAAAGATTCATTTTCTGCACTCGCATTTGAGTTTTTTCCTGAAAACTTAGGAAGTATGAGTGACGAACAAGGGGAACGTTTTCACCAAGATTTAAAGGTTTTTGAAGAAAGACAACATGTTTTCACCCTGTTGGTCCATTATAAGAGAAACTAATTCAAGTAGCTATAAAAAGAACGCAAAAATTAGTCATTTGTTGATACCAAAATTATGTATTTCAGTTAAGTTGATAAATATTTCTTAAACCAGACGTATCAGATTTTTTTTGTTATTTTTCTGGATAATTCTAACTAAATGAATAACAAAATAACAACTTTCAGCTGGGGTATAAAAACCGTGTAAACTAGTGTTATGTTAACAAATTCGACTGCCATCTACACTAATATTATAGAGTGGAAAGATTTGTATTTTTGTGTGTGTGTATGTTTGTAATGATTAAACTCAAAAACTACTGCGCCGATTTCAAAAATTCTTTCACCATTAGAAAGCTACATTCACCCTGAACTACGCGAGTGAAACCGCGTGACGTCAGCTAGTTCTTAATAAATACCTAGATGTTAGTACTATAAATCTAAAAAAATAAAACCGGCCAAGAGTGAGTCGGACTCGCGCACCGAGGGTTCCGTACAAACTTTTTAAAGCACAAAATTAACTTTGATGTTCGATCCCATAAAACGGCTATTGCACCAACCGCAAATAATAAGTTTTTAATAGTAAAATCGTTTTTTATTGTTATTAAACTTTCAGATTTTCCCTTTACATGTTCTATAAGACATTGCTTCTCGCCAAAATTCGTGATTCTAGGTCAACGGGAACTACCATATAGGTTTTCGACCCAAAACCTATAGGGTACTTCCGGTTGACCTAAAATTGTCCAAGGCCTTACAGCACAAGTAAAAAAGCACAAGGAAAATTCCAAAAAATAAAAAATAAAGTTGAAAATTAAGGTAAATTTTGGTACTTAAGTACAAGGTTTCGCTAAAATCTAAATTTAACCATATCTTTTATCATGTTGACTCAGGACCAGGATTTTTATACACTTAATAGGGACTAGAGCCTAGACTTCAGTATCCGGTATAAATTTAAACTTGTTAGGTCCACCCGTTCCTGAGAAAATCGGTGGTGACAGACGGACGGACAAACGGACAGACAGACAGATGGACAAACGGACAAGACAGTGATCTTATAAGGGTTCCTTTTTACCTTTTGAGGTACGGAACCCTAAAAACAGATGTATGCGATTTAATTTTAAAAATATTTCAATCAAGTTTCGTAAAACAGAAACCTCTACTTTCTTCCTTTGAACAATACTGAGACATACCTAGATTACTAAGTAATTTTCACAAAATATTGCTCGTTCAACCATCAGTTTTATGTTTAGTTTTTTTTTTCTGTTTCATGAATAAAACAGAAATAAACCTTAATTCAGAAAGGATTTTTATTGCTTAGTTGCCCAGTAAGGCGGCAAACCTTCTGAAAAAAGAAACAACATTGCTTTAAATAAGCGTTCATTATAGACTGTAATATTAAAAATACTTTAAGTTATTCTGGAGTGTCACAATCTGTTTCGTTCACTTTCTCACGTATTCATCATCATCATCATCACTTCAGTCAAAAGACTTCCAATGCTGGACATTGGTGTCTCCCCAAGTTACCGTCTCTATGAAATACACGGTAGTTTTCTTCTATCACTTGAGCACATACACACATCAAAAAAAGTTTGCGATCACTTTAAAAAATCGAAATCTTTTTTGTTACATTTTTACAAAAACTAAAAAATTGTTTTTATTTTTTAATTTCAAACAGGGTATTTAAACGTATATTTAAAGAAAACTTACAACAAAGAATTTTTCTTGATAAAGTTCAATTTAAAAAAATTATATCTGCATAAGCTAGTGATCACAAACTTGCACAAACACAAAACTTGTACCTAAAAACAAGATCTTCAATATTTATTTATTTATTTATTTATTTATTCATATAACAATTCGCATTGTGTTTGAATTGGTTTGTACATTAATTAATATTTTATAGATATAACAACAAATTATGAATATGAAAAAACAGTAAAGTCTACTTAATTTAAAATCTAAAATAACATATGATAAATATTGTGTCAATAGAATGTAAATAGTAATTATATAAATTATTATACGTTAATACGTTTATATAATGATGGAGTCGTTCAGCAACTCGTCCCACAAGCCTATGCCTATGGCCCATTTGGGACGAGTGAGTCGGGATGTTTAAAAAACCAGCCAAGTATAAACTTGTAGGTATTTTGCTATCAAAATTTACGGTCTTCAGATGACTCAGGCGCAAAATGTCTTTTTCGCAAAATGTCTTTTTCGCAAAATGTCTACTAGTAGTAAAATGTATCTTTCTCATAATATCGCTTTCTCCTTTTTAAACGTTTCGGGAATCGCACAATACAGTCTACAGTCAACACAGCTTGAATGGTTTTAACCAATGTCACTAGTTCGTGGTCATTTTATAATTATTTTTTCACTTCTCATGCTCTGAAAGTGCTTGTTTGTGCAGGATATAGGCTGGACAAAATCGAATTTTGTGCACAAGGGCATTAATGTATCTACTCATAAATGTATCTATATTAAGGCAAAGAAAATGAGCCATACAGCCAAACGCAATAAGAAGTTCATAGATAGAATTTGTTATTTATAATATTTACTTTAATTTATTTGCCTTATGTGTTTTTTAAGACATAAAAGATATAAAAAATTAAATTAAAGTACCTACGGTAGGTTATTTAATTAATTTAAGAAAATTATTATAAAAAAATATATTTAATAGTAGGCTGTATAGGTCTGCAGCCCAAGTCTAATATCAATGTCATAAGATTTCAAAAAAAGAAAGCGGCGGGAAACAGCTCTTGTTTTTGCTTGCGTTTATTAATTTCTTCAATTTATACTACTGTTTTATTTCCTCGCAATCGAAGTGAAAAGCAGAGTTTATAACTCGTCCACAAAACCATTTTTATCCTCGACATTACTATCAGCCCTCACCTTTGGGCCTCCGTAGATCAGAGAATGGGCAGCAGCGTTTTCTGTTAGTCTTTCATCACTGCGATCGCCAATCCACCTGCCAAGCGTGGAGATTACGGCAAATTCCTCCCATCATGGGAGTGGCTTATGTCCAGCAGTGGACTTTATGGGTTGTCGGACATTTTTACCAGGTGAGGAGTGAGGAACAAAACACACCATCAGACTTACGACTGAAAGCAGCTTAACAAAATAGATAGGCCAAAAAAATAAAAGCCAGCAAAAATATAAAAGTGCCTGTTGACCTTCACTTGAGCCCAATACGGTTACAAGGGTGCAGAATAATAAAATACTCAATTTGTTACCTCTGCTTCTTCTAAAAGGAGGTCATTTATCGTCCAAATCAACTTAGTACCGGATACTCAAGTCTCGAGTTATAGGCTCGCCATCTTTATTTTCTGTTAATGACCCTAATTGTTAGAAAAATATATAGTGGATGTGTTTTCTCTTGTTGATATAACTTGTATCGTAATATGTTATCGGTCACTGAAATCGTCCATCAGCTTGTCATGATCAATCTGAAGTACCGTCCAGTATCTTTACTTACCATCAGGTATTTGTTCTAATATTCTAAAAATAAAATCCGATATTTTCGCCTACTAGTCTGGTCAATTTAGACATAAAAATAATGGTCAAATAACAAAAATTCCCGGAGACCCAAATATTGGTGGAGAGCTGGATTACCATTGCAAATAAAGTTTTAAAAATCCCCAACGATCCTATGTGTGCTACTTTGGTTTGAGGTTTTTTTTTTATAAAAACTTACCGTTTTCGAGGAAAATCCAAAAAGCCTCAAATTTTGACCTTGAATTTGAATTTGTAATGATTTTCCCAGCTCTCCACCAATATTTGGCTCTCTGGGAATTTTTGTTATTTTATATGTCTATATTGACCGGACTATACAAGATTTATTTATTTAGATAGATAAATGTAGAATATCTATTAGTTTATTTTATCTGTATATGTGTATCTATTAGTTTCAATATAAGTATATAAATTCTCATTAACAAGTTAGTTTTTAGACATTATTTTGTACCCTATCACTATGTTTTCCTATAAAACCCAAGTTAAGTCCGCCTATGTACGACTATTGTACATGAAGGTTAAATAAATAATAAATAAATTACCAACGAGTTACATTACAATTCATTTATCTTCAATATAATTAAAACTGCTACAGAATACATTATCCTGTAACGCACACTCAATAACAGGAAATCACAGCATATCATTATCGAATACACAATCATGCTATGAATAAATAATTTAATAAAATTAGGATCCCAAAGATAATTAGGTATATTTTTATGGGCACAGAGGGAAAAGTATTTTTAGTAACACAAACTTTTCCTCAGGGGGATAATATTTATATTGTTGTACAAAATGGGTCAAGTTTGCTCATATCTTATGCATGGCGGGTTTCCGGCTAAAGAACTCTCAACTCAAGAGGAAACGTAGAGTTTATAAGCAGAACTAAGTCAAGTTGAGAATATAGCTTTGAGAAGAAAATGTAAAAGAACTATGGATATAATCAAAGATCGATTATGTAGCCTCTTCGCGAAATGACTGGTAAGGACTTAGGTTTGACGAACGCCTTTCGGGAAAACCAAAAATAGATTCCAATTTCTGCCTTTGACTGATGTATTTTTAGGCCACGAGGCGACTATAGGACCTAAATTAGGAACTCTATGGTTCAAAATTCGTTTGAAAAACTGTTTGAATAAAGTTCTAATCAGCTTGCACTACAAAGTGGTGGTTACGTCTTTCACTGCGGGCCGAATAGTGCGAAATTAGTAGTTTTTTTGCGATTTACAAAAAAATATTAAGTATAATTTCGTGGATTACCCTGGTCTAACCCTGGTACCCTGGCCTTAAATACACAAGCCTTGACACTGAAAACCACACGATTATCTGTTGTCACGACAAAGTGGGAACACGGCCTTATGTAAACCTAGAAGTACCTTTGGTACTTTTTAGGGTTCCGTACCCAAAGGGTAAAAACGGAACCCTATTACTAAGACTTCGCTGTCTGTCCGTCTGTCCGTCTGTCCGTCTGTCCGTCTGTCTGTCACCAGGCTGTATCTCATGAACCGTGACAGCTAGACAGTTGAAATTTTCACAGATGATGTATTTCTGTTGCCGCTATAACAACAAATACTAAAAACAGAATAAAATTAATATTTAAGGGGGGCTCGCATACAACAAACGTGATTTTTTAAAAATAATTGGTACGGAACCCTTCGTGCGCGAGTCCGACTCGCACTTGGCCGGTTTTTATTACCCAACTGCGCCAGAAGGAGGGTTATGTTTTTCGAGAGTAGGTATGTAATAAATATGTATGTAAGTATGTATGTGTGATTGTTTGGCACGCTCTGTGGCCTGAACGGCTTTATGGATTTTAGCTTGAGAGGTGTCGTTAGATTTGTATTTACTGTGAGAGTGACCTTGGGTATAGCAAAATAATAAAAAAAAACAAAATGGCGGATTTTTCGCGCCAAATTCAAATGTTTGGCACGCTCTGCAGCGAGGGGGTCTAAAATAGCCGCTTTAGCAGAATTGTAGTATAAATCACGTTAAAAAAAAAAAAATATTTGAATGGACTTTATGTTTATGAATATAAAGTCCATTATAAGAATTTTAAATTTTTAACGTGATTCATACTAAGATTCTGCGTAGATTCTGTTAGAGCGGCCATTTTAGGCCCACTGAACGGCTCAGTCAATAAAGGACTCACCCTGAGGATTTTTAAAGGGTATATTGGTGTCGATTCTGTTGTGCACAAACTAAACTTAATTTAGGCTATTGCTGTCTTTTACTAAAAGACAGTGCGAGAAAAGGACGGCTATAGCTATGAACTAAGTTAGAGATGTCAAACTAATTTATGCCTTGCGCTTCACCGTGTTTTTAGCCGACATGTTTTTACGTGCACACTTCATTTGTATGGAAATATTAGTTCCAACTAAATTTGACAGCTCTAAATTACGTCCGTCTCTTTCTCGTTTTATTAAAGAGTAAAAGATAACAATAGCCTAAATTAAGTTCAGTTTGTGCACAATAGAATCGACACCAATATCTAACTATCTAAAAAGTGTAAGTTAAAAAATAATTAAAAAATTAAATAAACCCGACTGCGTAAAAAATAACTAATAACTGTACTTAAATAAAAAAACTGAAAAGTATAAAACAAGTTCAGGAGACAGGACATATTGACTGCAACAGTCGGGCCCCAAATTGGATGTAATGATTTTAGTCCAGATTATGTAATGGGTCCCGCCTATTATATATACAATTTTTTTAGAAGTCGGGTTTTTTAATTTTTTAACCGACATCCAAAAAGAGGAGGTTATCAATTCATCAGATTTTTTTTAAATATTTTCTTATTTTACAATTTTTATTTACTTACATATACCATTTTTAAATCCTCGTGATGAGCCCTTTATCGAGCAGTTCAGGCTGCAGAGCGTGCCAAACATTTGAATTTGGCGTCAAAAATCCGCCGTTTTATTTATTTTAATTTTTTTATACCCAGTGTCACTCTCACGGTAAATACAAATCTAACGACACCTCTCAAGCTAAAATCCATTGGGCCGTTCAGTCTGCAGAGCGTGACAAACATTTGAATTTGGCGCGAATTGATTTTGATTTGATTTTGTTCCGCTGCTGCTGCCAGGCACAACACAACACCGCCTTTCACGGCACATAAAATGTTGCAGTTATTAAAAAGTGCGGTCGACAATGTATCTGCAGAAGACTGGAAGAAGGTGGCAGGGGCTGATCTACGTAAGGGCAATTTGGGCCTCAGCCCAGAGCCCCGTGGATATAAAGGGCCCCAGTCACCTTTTTTTAGCCACTGGATTGGTACACCTATTGGATTTACGCATGATCGACCGGTATAGACAGAGGCTGAAATAAATTAGTAGTCGTTGCTTTAATACTAATAGGCAATTATGTGGCATACATGACACAGGTTGCAAAATATAGAGCATGTGGACATTTTGATATCAAGATCAATCTCTTCTGAGGAAAGATATAACATTTTCGAGTTCGCTTTGCTCGCTCTTCAGAGTAATTTCTCAAGACTTTGTCTAAAAAAAAATCGAGCTACGTTCGCTCATGCAGCCAAGTTCCTTTTGAATCTTAACTTTGTAAGTCGACCAAGTACTTCTATACGTAGGGGCGAAACAATTTTCTTTATTTTGAGCTCGCTGCGCTCGCTCTTGGAGCCTTGGTTCCTTTTTTTTTCTTAAAATTGTCTCCCTAAATCGATTAAGTAAGATCTATTTATGAATACATGGCCTAAAGAAAAGCTAAATTTTCTGGAGTGGAGAGCTTAAATTTTCATTTAGTTTCTAGACTTTTCAAATTTAACCTAACCAATCCGAGGTCACCGAGGTCACCACACACATTTTTGAAGTGGCCATTGCATTTTCTTACAAGCACTTCAGCTGCAAATAGTAAACTTACAAATCGGTTTTTACTCGCATCCTTCTGCCCCCCCAGGTCCAAGAGCTGGCGACGCCCTTGGGCAGGCCCCCAAGTAGTATCCCAAGAGTTAAAATAAATTAACAAGATTTTACCGAAGTCGGAACGTTCGGTGCTGCCGAGCCGATTATAATTATTTTCATTTAAGTACTCTTATAGTTTTGTGTGTATACTAGTGTTTATTTTATATAATAAGTTTTATTTTTTGTATAAATTTATTTTGTGTCCAGAACCAGCGCTGCGGTATTTGTTTTCATGTACAGCAGCAGCATCATGCTGAGATAGGAGCCTTTTTGGCCTCGCACAGGTTTTCTTTTTAGGGTTCCGTACCCAAAGGGTAAAAATGGAACCCTATTACTAAGACTTCGCTGTCTGTCCGTCTGTCCGTCTGTCCGTCTGTCTGTCACCAGGCTGTATCTCATGAACCGTGACAGCTAGACAGTTGAAATTTTCACAGATGATGTATTTCTGTTGCCGCTATAACAACAAATACTAAAAACAGAATAAAATTAATATTTAAGGGGGGCTCCCATACAACAAACGTGATTTTTTTATAATAATTGGTACGGAACCCTTCGTGCGCGAGTCCGACTCGCACTTGGTCGGTTTTTTTATGATTTAGTTTTAGATTATTTTTATTGTTTAGTTTTAGATTCTTTATTTTTTTTTTAAATATTATTTTTGTATTTCCTGTGCTTGTCCCAAATAAATATTTTTCTTTCTTTCTTACAAGATTGTTCTAGCGATTCAGAAACATAAATTTACAAGATTTGGGGTATGTACTCCTATAAAAGAGAATAAATATATTTTATATTAAAATATTATTTTAATTTAATAACGTTTGTAATTAAATTAAACCCAATATATTGTATGTTACATTAGCGTCGATAATAGTAAGAAACGTCGATAATTTCTATCGCCAATTTTTTATATCCTTACAACCCTAGGAATGTCAGTTTGACATTAAGTCGCAGACAGCGCTGCCAATCGCGGGGAAAATTCCCGATTTGCGGGGAATTGAGGGTTAGCCCGGGGAGAGCGTGGGGAATGACAAAAAACTAGTAATTTCTGGAAATCCAGGCCAATTTTTTCCGTGGGCTAAAACTATTTTATGTTGGGTAACTTACAACTATAAAACTGTCATTTGAACACGATTTTGTACTAGTTTAATATACCTACTATTCCAAATAAATAATAATAATAATAAAATAATTTATTCACCAACAAAAATTACAGATATATATAAAACAATACAAATGTTGTAAAATCCGTACAATAATTTATATAACCATGCCTCTTAAACTAGGATCACCTGTATTTTAAGAGACAGTGTTCGGCCGAGCAGTTAAACATAAGTTGATATACAAGAGAACGAAACTACTGAAGTATTATATAATCAATATTTTGTTAAAAACTTACATAGATTTGTTGTGTGAAGTGTAGGTGTAAAGTGTGTAGGTGTGCATGTGATAAGAGGTAAGTATACTGTGTGTATGTGTGTGTGATAGATGAAGTGTGGTGTGAGTACGTGTTTATGAATGGGAAATATAGGCGTATGTGTCCTTTTATTGTGTGTGTTAGGCAGTCCTTGTGTTATTAGGCGAGGTATGTGAGTAAAGACTCTGTGTAGGCATAGTCCTTTTGTAATAGCCACTCTGTTACTATAGGTTTAAGTTTGTGTACGTTTAAATTTATAATATTTATTTGTGAGTTAATTTTTTGGTATATGTGTGTACTTAGTGTGTAGAATTGATGTGTAGCGAGGTGGTTTTGTGCTGGGTTCTTGGAAGAAGGTTTATTCGCTTATTTGGATTTGGCGGAGGCAGATCGCCATGTATTCTAAGATGTGATCTGAGCACATAGAGTTGCCGTACCGTCAGAACTTTACAGTCAGAGTACAATTCTGAGGTCGGGTACCTGTACGGTTTTTTAGTCATGACTTTGAGAATGGCTCTTTGTACTCTTTCCACTCTCAAAACACTAGTTTTGGTTGCACCACCCCACGCAGTAATGCAGTATCCAAGAACTGACTGACACAGAGCATAATAAACCATCTTCAGTGTGTCAAGATTAGCCGAGTATTGTAAGGGTCTTAAAGATGTGGATAAGGCGCAATGTTCGTGTGGTAACGGCTTCAATTTGTTTGGCCCATCTTAGGCCACTATCAATCTGCACTCCAAGGTACCTTGCACGGTCAGCTCGGGTGAGTGCTGGACAGAAACAGGGTTCGTTTAAATTGGGGCATCTGTGAGCAATTACAGAGAAAGTATGAGAAGGTTCAGTGTTACGTCGGATTGCGAAAGGGACGTATGTTGTTTTGCTTAAGTTGAGTGTCAAGAGGTTTAAACTAAGCCATTTCGTTATGGTGCACAAGGCATCTTCTGCGGTAGCCTTGACCATATCCCATGCAGGTCCATAAACAAGTATCGCGGTATCATCAGCATACGCATAGATGTTACAGTTGGTAAGGTAAATGATAAAATAAAATGAAAGATTTAAATATAAACTATTTTGTTTTTACCTGCATTGCACTTTGTTTTGAATAGTATGTATGAAGTCTATGGTAGATGTAAGAGTTAATTTTATTATAAAGTTATTTTATTAAAGTTTTAGTAGTAAATTAAACAAATTTTGTATTAAACAGTATCATTATTCCAAAAATATCATTTTGTGCATTAGGTGGCAAATGAAACAAAAAGAAGCGGGGAATTGGCAACACTGAGTCGAGGAATCGAGAAATTTTAATTGGCAGCACTGGTCGCAGAGCAGTCGAGATCAAGCCAGCTCATATTAAATGCATACGATCGACTATGGTTGTGAAAAATTTTGTCTGTTTGACAACTTTTTAAAGTATGGTTAAAGCTACATACCAGATAGCTACCTACATTTTATGAGTTTTAAAAGGCGTATTGCTAGCTTAATAGTGTTTTATTTTTCGTGTGATATGGTTGCTTATGGTAAGTGCATTTTATTATTGTTATTTGAAGTTATAGATATATTTTGAAACGAAACTTTTGCGTTCACCAAAAAAATCATCAGCAATTACAAAGTTGTGGTTATTTAGTTGCAAATTTTCATCATGAATAGCAAATTAAATGCATTAAATGTACGATTTTAGGTACATCATGTTCAAGGTAAACTGGTTTTTCCTGTTGTTTACCTCTGCAATCTGATGCAAAGCTGACGTAATAGTGTTGCCCAAATGCAAGACCAACACGAGACCTTAGCCAGTCTTGGTCTTGGTCTTGCGTCAATACACCTGGTCTTGGTCTTGGTATTGCACTCTCAGTCTTGGTCTTGGTCTTGCAGCAAGAGTATGGGTACCAAATGGCTTGCGCTTAGTGTAGTGATGGCACAAGAATTACATTCTTCTCGTTTGTTCAATTGACAAATAAAGTCGAACTCATTATTTATTTGTCTGTTTTTATTATAACTGTATTCATTCATAAACAATTTTACTGCACCCTTTGAACTTTTGTGTCTCACAGGTCTCACACTTGAGACGAGCAAAACTCGGTTATCCAGATATTTATTAAGTATTTAACTGAGCAAGATTATGCACACAAAGAGATAACTTACAATAATATTTGTTAAGCTACCTACAAACTACAACGTATATTAAGACTTAGAAGTCATAAATAAATAATATGTGTATATATGCAAATTTGCTTTCTGTTTTTAACTAGGCGTTTGTTTATCATATTATACTACTAATATTATAAATGCGAAAGTTTGTGAGGATGTTTGTTACTCTTTTACGCAAAAACTACTGAACGGATTTGGATGAAATTTTGCACACAGATAGTTAAAACATAGGACTCTTTATCCCGGTAGTAACATCCCATGGGACAATTATCAAACATCACGTGGGCAACGCCGCTGGCAGAAGCTAGTAGATTATACAGGTTTTATGTCTTTTGAGTGGTCTAACAAATGTTTATATTCAATGTATTTTATGCTTACACAAAATAGTTATTTTCTAATTATATAAAAATTCCCAGTGATATTGTTTGCTTCACAGTCTGATCTAGATACGTGGTTAAGCTTTTACATTGCTTTTAGGTTTAGTTTTCTATGTCTTTGAAATCAGTCATTGTGTTCAGTCATTGTGTTTATTTACATTCCCCTGCAAACTTTTACTGCTACACGTATCAATCACTCTTAGAGGTGGACTGTGACCCAAGACTGGGAATATTAAAGGCTTATAGGCTTATTATGCTTGACTTAATTTCCCCAACCCATTTGATTAAGATTCTTCAAGTATTAATATTGCAAAAAAAAAAAAAATTTTTCATTCGGTAAACAGATGGGTATAGGTCGATGTAAGTCGGGACCTCGACTAACTCTAATAACTTTATAATGTCTATGACTCGTTTCGCTATTAATGAAAATAATCATGACTATGGTTTACTTTTAAATTATGACTTAAGAGTCCTATTACATTTTTATTCGCAAATTTTTGATTTTTGGTTCCTGGATCATATTATTTCGATCGGCGTACACGAGTCGATAACAATAGCGATCTCCAGATGATTGTCTGTTGAGCGAATATCTTGAGGTTATTCTGAGTATAAGGTACGCCACCCTGGTCGACACACTCTCGATCTTCACCACGTTGTTCACAAGGGACTTGTGGACGATAAACCCAACACCACCCTGGGATTGCCGGTCACCCTCACAGAAATAGAGCAGGTTGCCGGATTTCAGGATTATCGTGTCCTCCCCCTCTCGGATGTGGATGTAGGAATAAAATTCTATCGGTTTCGGATACTTCTACGGATATGGTTATTTCAGATTATCCGTTATTTTCGGATAGTTTCGGTTACGGATATTAGATTAAAGTAAAATATAAACACAAATAGTATGTAATAATTTGGCTTTAATTATAGGTTTTATGTAGTCTAGGTTATCATTTGATATTATAATAGTCATAGGTAGGTAATTTCATTTCAATTTAACTTCTCGTAAATGAAATGAATTTCGTTAGTCCATTAAATGTAAAAAATTCACTTTGATTCACGAAAATAAAATAATTGGTCTTTTTGTTCTGTTTCTTGACCATTATTATTCGTTGACTCAGTTACTTTGTGCCGAATAAATTCTACGTGTATTTCCTCGATAATTATTATTCCGAAAATTTCTGCCTCTATAAGATTGTGGTGATTTCCTGTGATTGTTATTTCCTAATCCTAATGGAGGAAAAGGTGTTCAAGGACGAGTCCTTGAACACCTTTTTCTCCATATCCTTGCTGATATCTCTAATGATTGGAGTAGTTACCCTTTGTCCTCTGTTATTTGACTTATTAGTAAAATGCATGACTTCACCTGGACTTACACGGCCTGTATCATCCTTTAGCGAGCGATAATTGCGAGCTGCAACTATGGTGCTTAACCTAGATTTGTTTGCAAACAATCTGCAAACTTTCTAATTGCTATTTTTTCATCGATGCACGGTATTTCGCCTAGAACATGCTAGGTGGACAAAATTCAAGTTTTCATTTCCAGGAAATCTTAATTGCATAACACGAACAACACCCCCAAACTCCAAATTCCGAGAAAAAGTTGTTTTTCAAATGCTTAACTGATGAGTCATAGAGTTCAGAAGTCAGGTAATGAGTTTAATGCAAGCGTTTCGATCAATCAGTTGCAATTTAGCGACACTTTTGTGCACATCTCATAGTGGTTTATAGTGATATTGTGAAAGTTTTTTGTAATGGATATTAATACTGAGGGTATGTACTATTATTTAATATATTATTTTTATCAGAATCTATTAAAATGATTTTTTAGCATTTTTTTACTTAATGCATACATTTTTGCGTAATTTTTTTCATAAACAAAACTTTGAACGTTCAGGAAATACATTGATTCGCCTCTATTCGGGCTAGTTTTTAGATATATTGTAGGTATAACTGTGTAGTTTGTAAAAATACACATATTGTTCAGCACACTTCAGTACAACATATTTTTTTCTTTTTTTTTTTCAGAACACGTTTACTCTATTTCAAGGGTAGCCTTTTTTGAAGAGTGGTTGAAACACACGAAGAATGATAAAAGGTCGCGTAATTATGACTATCTTTCTTTAAAATTTCACTTTGGTGACATTACTGAAAGCAGCCAAAGAGAAATAAAGTTGAAAATATCCAACTTTTCTACTAAGATTGAAGCCAAATGGTTGGCTTAGGGAAAATCGAAGGAGCGTTTTTTAATTAGAAATAAGACTTGGCTGGATGAAGGAGACATACAGTTTACTGTGAGTTCTTTAGCCCCACAACCTTCGACATCGAGTGAGGCTGTGACATCTGCAGGAAGACCTCGCAAAGATTTTGAGGAATCGTCGTTTAAGACGAAGAAACGTCGAGTCGTGGATCTCGTAGAATCTCGAAGTGCCAGTGAATTAGTGACTCCTCCCGAATTGCTATGCGTTCAGCAGGGCAAAGAACTAGATAGATAGATAGAACTAGAAGACATTACCTTAGTCTCTATTCGTGGTACTATATACCTGCTACTGTACATAAAATATTAGTACACAGTACTGAGGTCATCAAAGCGGCATTGCTTCCAATTGGGCAGCTTTCCGAAGAGGCTCAACAAGCACGTAACAAAGATTGCCGCAGATTTAGGGAGTACAACACCCGCAAGTGCTCACGTGTTGCCACGAATAGAGACTTGCTGTCCATGTTAATAATAACATCTGACCCTTTGATCAATGGCCTTCGTGAGATTCCCCGAGCCGGAAAAAATATGTGCAGAAAGAAGTATTAAAGTTAATTGTAAGCCCGACCATAGTAGCATCAAGACCGGAAACGTCATCATATTGTCGCACATTGCCACAAAATGATGACGATTCACCAGAAGATTTTGATGATGATAATTATGATGATTAGGTTTAGGTTAAGTTAGTTTGTACAGTAGGTATTTATTTATTTAATGCATTTTTGTTGTTTGTTTATTATTTTTAAATATTTTTTTCTGTTTTTATATATTTTTCTTGTTTTTTATTACAAAATCATACCAAAAACTATTAATAATGCCTCAATATGACTACGACGTATATATAAAAGCATCGTTAAATATCATAAAATAATATTATCCACCTAGCATGTTCTACGCGGTACACTGTGCGATGGCTTTAAAATGTGAGTACGCATGTCCTTGACAAGTTCTGAAATAGATACGTAAGTCGCAGCTAATCGAAATTTCGCGTTTTCTGTGATCCTATTTTTAATCAAATTTTATTAATAAATCCTTATCCGTTGCGTTATTTGAACACATCTCAATACCATCAACAAACCGTTTCGTTACATTCTCCGTTCCATAAATAGGCAATAAACTACAAGCTATTTTTAAGTCGAACTCCATTTTATCTATTTTAATATTTGGATACGTACACAAATGATTAATCTCCTCGTAAACTTATTTAAATTTTTTGAAAATTTCTGTTGCTGATGATATTATCTTGGTATCCTGTTTTGATTCAAATAGCAACAATAATCCGTTGCTTTTTTCAAAAATATGTTTTGCTTCACTTAGCCTTATTTCAATAGTCTTTCCTATAGGTACATAATTATATTTTTTCTTTTTAACTAAATATTTTCTTATGTCCGTCAAATTGTTATAATTCTCTACCAACGTCTCAATCATAATCTAAAAATATATTTTGTTATCTTAATCAATTACATTATTGTACGAACTACGTGGAAGAAGGAAGGAAGGAATTTCCGTTTTATCGATTAAGTATTTCGCTTTGACATATTGAAGGTAACTGACTGTTCATGTGGAAAGCACCGATCATTATGCCGCAGCTTCTGCAGCCTGGCGGCCTCGTAGTGATATGATGACTAGTGCGTTTGTTCTTTTTTTTTCACTAAGTATTTTAAAGCACTACCATTTAATGCAGGTCTAGAGTCGATCTAATGATGGAGCCGAAAGACCGTCGAGGAAACTCCTCAACGATTTAAAGCAATTACCTGGTGTTTGGGCATGACTAATTTGTATTGATGACAACTTTACACCTACATGGGTTATAACTGTCATTAGGGGTCTGATGATGAAGACGTAGGACAGTCAATTAATGGAACTCCTCAATGTTTTACAGTAGCTACCTTGTGTTTGGAGTTACTTCATTTCTATTGATGAGAACTTTGCACCCATATGGGTTATAAGTGCCATTACAGGTTTGATGATGGAGACCATAGACAGTCGACGGAATTCCTCAACGATTTACAGCAGTTACCTTTTGTTGGGCTTACTTCAAATTGAAGTTTGCACAGCAAATATTTGAATTATAGGATACATTACAACTAATAATGGAAAAATAAAAAACTTTTTGAAAAAATAAAACCGACTTCAAAAAAAACAAAAAATAACTTTAGCTTCAGAAGTCGGTGACAAAAAAACTAAATCAATCACAAAAGTCACCGACTTCTGAAGCTAAAGTTATTTTTTTGTTTTTTTTTAAGTCGGTTTTTGTCAAATCAAGGGACAATTTTAAGGCAGAGTGCACTGTACGTACACTTCTTTTAACGCAGCTGCAATCGCAGACGCCGCGACGGCTAAAGGCTATACCGCGGGTGCTTTTTACCTTTGCTAAGATTAAATTAACCATTAAGTGAACTGGTGTTACCAGTTCCAACCGGAGCATCCGAAAAAAAAAATCCCTCGTTTGCGACACACAATACCTACTTGAAATAATTTCATAGTATACAGACTTTGTTCTTTTCTTAGGGGCCGCCTCCACGAGCGAGAGAATCGCGGCGATATTATCGTCCTTGTCACGTTTTATATACACTCTCTTTTGGGCTGTCTCCACGAGCGAGAGAATCACGGTGATTCGCTTCGCGACATTTCAATTTTAAAGAGCACCAAGGTTTCATGTGATTTCAACCTTTTTCTATACTAATATTATAAAGAGTAAAACTTTGTTTGTTTGTTTGTTTGTAACGAATAGGCTCAAAAACTACTGGACCGATTTAAAAAATTCTTTCACCATTCGAAAGCTACATTATCCACGAGTAACATAGGCTATATTTTATTCCCGTACTCCCACGGGAACGTGAACTACGCGGGTGAAACCGCGGGACGTCCGCTAGTTTTTAATAAAATCAGATTGAGTTTTCAAACATGGGTCAAAATAAAATGTAGTTCAAAACAAAAGCAAATCACCGCCAAAGTAACTTTCTACCCCTTTTAGACACCGTTAGGGGTTGAATTTTTATAAAATACAAAACACGTCTTCGTTAAAAGGTTTATGCAAAATTTTAAGTAGATTGGACCAAGGAATCACGTTGTCCCAAAACTTTGCTCCCATTTTGCTGCATCAATTCTACACGAAGTCTGGACGGAAATAGTAGAGACAAGTCGCCTCGGCTGCGCCTCGCGGCGTAGCGCCGCTCTTGCACACTGGGCGGGCCGGCGATGCACCGCTGCGTCGCGATGCTTCGCTCTACGCCGCGAGGCATCACGAGGCGCAGCGCTGCAAGGTTTAACGTATTCAAATTCTCACAATTAAATGTGTATCTTTTCCTGTAGAAAATAAAGTTATATTTTGAGGCGCTCTTGCAAAGTGTGTGCGCAGCGTCGCGTCGCGTCTCGGTGTGAGCTGACAATTAGGTGTAGAATTTCGAAAAATCCTTTCTTATCGGATGCCTACGTCATACAAAAAACACACGGTCTCTACGATCAGCAGTTTAGGCTGTGCATTGATCCGTCAGTCAGTCATTTAGGACAAAGCATTTTTTATATGTATATAGACTAGCGGACGTCACGTGGTTTCACCCGCGTAGTTCCCGTTCCCGTGGGAGTACGGGGATAAAATATAGCCTATGTTACTCAAGGTGAATGTAGCTTTTTAATGGTGAAAGAATTTTTGAAATCGGTTTATTACTTCCGGAGATTACCCCCTACATACAAACTTACAAACAAATTTTACCTCTTTATAATATTAGTATAGATAATACCGATTATGTATGCGTGTAGTAAATCTATACTTATAATATTATAAAGCTGAAGAGTTTGTTTGTTTGTTTGTTTGAACGCGCTAATCTCAGGAACTACTGGTTGGAATTGAAAAAATATTTTTGTGTTGGATAGCCCATTTATTGAGGAAGGTTATAGGCTATATAACATCACGCTACGACGAACAAATTATGCTTATCAATAAATTAATATGGTGAAAGGTATCCCTTTCTTGTCTCACTTTTTCAAAATCTATCAAATGTAGAATCTGTCAAATGTAGAATCCGTCAATAGTAGACCATGATGTCAAAAGTAGAAACTGTCAAATGTCGACTAAACGTTTCACAGAGCTCTGCTACGACGTTACAAGTGTGCCCAGTATATCTTTTAACGTTGAAGACAACATTGTCCTCTAAAATACACCGAGTTACATGAGACCCTTGCTAAGTTGTATACCTACATTTATCTTTATATTTATTACAGATTGTCAAGACATCCGCCAGTCATTTATTTGTATTTTGCGCTACTCGACAATTTTGGATATAGAAGTTTTAAAAACCATCAATAAACTGTAAGTACAATGAATACGTATAACAAGAGATCAGGAACTTCAGGAATTCGAGGGCAATTGTATGAAACTAAACTTCTTAGCCTGTTGTTGTATAGATTAAAACACAACGATGTTATAGAAGAATTTCATTTAGCTTCAAATATCGACGGCATTGGAGTGCTTGATGATATCTGTTTTCGAGCTAAATTAAAAGAATCTGATCGATTCATCTCGGTGTTCATACAAGTTAAACACAGGGAGAGCCACAATGCTCCTGCGCTTGACTACCAAAAGGATTTGATCAAATACTTTGATAGTTATCTGAAAATAAAACGTGCCTTTGAAACAAAAGAGAACGACGTTCTTTTTAATGGAAAGTTTGATGACATGGAATGTCTATTCGTGTTGTACACAACCGCTAATGATGACAAAAATGTTATATTAAAACAAATGCCTGACTTTAAGTTTGCCAGTTATCTAGACAGCCTTATAGGTACCAGCGGCACTGTTGGATATCTTCCAACTACGATTAATGATGATTTTTTATGTAATATTGCTGTAAAAGAAGAAATCACTTCACTGGCAATTGTGATAGCCGAGTTTATTAGTGATAAAGTGGATTTTCGAAAAATGCTTTACAATGAGAAAATTCTTAGCTACCACGTGATTTTATCGCAAAGAATAATGCAGATTTCTGATATACATCAACCTGGAGAACATCGAATTGCCACTTTTCGAGAAGATTTTTTTACATCTGATGAAGAATTTATTACGACATTCAGAGAAACACTGTTCATAGAAGTCCTAAAAAAACGACCTAAGCTAAACAATAAGACGATAATTTCATATCTGCTCAATGGAGTAGATAGTAGTTTGAGATTGCCTCAAAATTTAAGTAAACTGATTGGAAACGTAGTAACGTATAATAAATATGGCAAACTGGAGTTTTTGTATAAAGGGACAGCAAAAGAATTAAAACAAAAGCTGAACCAAGTGGATGTATCTCAATCGACCGTTGACGAAGCAATTAATTTAGCTGCAAAAGAAATACTATCGTCGCGGTCATTAAAAGTGCCCGCTTTCTTTGGTAACAAAGACTTAAAAATAAGAGGAAATGATAAAAAAATCGAAAAAAGGTTGGATTATTTAGCAAAAACAATAATCTATGATTTACTAGAGAAGTCGCAATCTAACAACATAGTTACCATAGATGAAACTCTCCCAAAAGGATTGCTACAAGTTAATGGAGGCATAGCTGGTGCAATAGGTAATATACTAGTTCCGGATGAAAACAGTACCCTGATGAAGTTTACTGATAACTGCGAAATATTAGGAAAATGTGCTAGTAGGCTGTTTGAAAAAGTTAAAGTAAAAATTCAAGACATACACAAATATAGATTCGAGATAAAAATTGAAAACCATCCTAAACTGTTATTTCAAGCTAGCGACTATAAGAGTATGGTAAAAGACTTCTTGAACAAACTAGTTTTTTTCACAAATCAAGCTGATGAAAGCAGCGTGGAAGAAATTTTAAAGTGCGAAATAGAAGTTCATCACTTTAATATGGGAAATAGCAACGTTCGTGTTAAATTGGATGCAATATTCTTAACATATCATAATGAAATACAAAAGTGGTGGTTGTTAGATAAAGGAGAGTATCTTACAAAAGAGACCGAAATACATGACAAAATGATCAGAAAAATCATGGAGGACTCGCAACTGATGTGCCTTATTAATAATATTTATATGAATAAAATAAAATTTAAAATTGATTATACATTCAAAGAAGATACTTTGACATCCTTGAAATTAGATGTTCCGTTTTTAAACAAAATAATAATTACAGACACTGTCGTAATAACTATTGCTAAGGTATTACAAAGTCTAAAAAATAAGGACCATGTTGTGTTGGACTTAGAATATATTTCAAATTTTTCAGTCAACGATGTTGCAGTACTGTGTACAGAATTAATCGCTACAACCGATTCAAAAATAATTATTTTCGTATGTGAAAATGTACTGAAGGCCCGAAATTTATCTTACACATTTAGTAAAATTGCAGAAGCGGTTAATAAAAAGATGAGGATTATAATCACGCAACAGTTGTCTGCTCAAATAATTAAGAATTGTTTTTCACAAACTGTTGATATGGTAAATGATGAAATATGTAATCTAGCTAACATAAATGACGAATCAAGAAAAACTATTCTAAATGACTCCATAGTGGTATTTCAAGGTGAAAGTATTTCCTTAGATTCTATTGTTGATGAGAAGTCTATGGCGCTTGTAGAAGGAATGGTTTTAAGCAGAATTTTAAGCAAAAAAATAATTGCAATTGGTAAATCACTTGAAAATTCTAATCACAAAGAAATTAAACATTTGTATGTGGACAGACGTGTCAGGCAGGGCGGATCTGATGAAAAACTTATTGAAAACCTCAGTGATATAACAAATGACGTCGTGCTTATAACAGCAAAACCCGGAATGGGAAAGTCAACATTACTGACTCATATATCACTGAAAACTAAAAAACGGGACCCCAGTATTTGGATAGTAAGAATTAATTTACTAGAATACTCAAGAGAATTCAGCAAGTGGCAGGAAAATAAAAACATCATCGATACTATGGAGACCTTAAAGTTTATGTGTTATGTTGTTGTAAGTGAGAGGCAAGATCAGGATAATAATAGACTGACTATTGAGCTAGAAGAAACAAACGGTTTTGTGAGTTTAAAAAATTGTGTAAGTGATCAATGGACTGTATTTGAGGTAAAGTTATTTCTCGATTTTTATAACAGGGGACGAATCATTTTCCTATTTGATGGATTTGATGAAATCTGCCCACACTATTCAATTGAAGTCATGCAATTACTAGAATCTGTGAAAAGAAACATAGAACACAAAAACAAAACACTCGGAGCACAAAACAAACGGAAACATAAAATGTGGATTGCTAGTAGGTCGTACAATAAAATTAAATCAAATTTACAGCGAGCATTTGGGATATGCTATGAAATACTCAGTTTGACTCCCATAGAAACGGAAAAATATTATAAAAAGTTTTGGGAATCAAAATTGCTACTGAATGAGTTGAATGAGCAACAACTCGATAACGTCCATAATTTCATAAAGTTAATGACAAAAGTTATAGAGAAATTTAGATCATACACATTATTACATAAATTACAGAATTTATCAATGCATGAATTATACTTCCATGCTTTTGATTACATAACAACCAAAGTGAGTGACACGTGCATTCCATTGTGGAATTTTGGAACCAAATTTTATGATGAACAACATGGGATGATGATGGTAAGAAAATACAATATGCGGTACAATGGTGATACCAGTGAGCATAAAAATATGGCTGATTTTAATACAACTCCTTTACATCTTTATTTACTAGCCGATTTCTTCCAAAACGAAATAAAAGATGTAAGCATAAAAGCTTATAAATGGGATTTTGATTATAATACCTTCGAGATTTTTGAAAGACTTTTAGAAACAAAAATGAAAACAATACGTTTTCAAGAAAAAAACAACATGGACGTCTATATTCCTGATAATATAATTACTTACGAGAAAGAACTAGCTGATTTTATTTACAAGCATAAAAAAATGGCTGCCTACGCTATATTTCATAGAAGTAGTCATATGTTATTTAGCACGAAAGGCTTGAAAGAAATCAAGACAATGATTGAATCAATAAGAAACGGTAGGGAGAAGACTGGATTCATAAATAGTATAACATCAAATAACATTCCGATCTTCGTACACAGGTCATTTGCGGAATATTTTGCAGTTGAATATTTTTGCGATTCATTAAAATCAGAAAAGCGCAACAAAAAGCAAGAAGAAAAAATTGGCTTTATTTTAAACGTAATATTTTTTAAAAGCCCCGCCAATTTTCGAAACATTTTAGATTCTAAACTAAAAATGGACGATGAACTAATGTATATCTTACAAAGACATGAAACATTCATTTTAAATTTGTTAATAAAACAGATTGAAGGTAACGTAGTACCTGAAATAACCGATGCGTCTTCAGTATTTCTCGCTGTTTATGACAATTTAAGTAACTTTGTAGAGTTTTTCATTTCAATATTTAAAAGGCAATTAAAAAAGGCCCATACATGTTATTTTCTTAACCGATTTCAAATACGTTTAGGACATAATCAATTTGTATGTTTAAAGTTTTTTTTTTTTGTATGTATGTCCGGGCCTTACTCCGTAAATGATAGACGGTTTCGCAGTATTCTTTTTCACCAGTTCAGCTTTTCGGATTATTGAAAATAATAATTTAGAGTAAGCTGCGATAATATATAACTGAAAGTAGAAACACGTTTTATAAGAAAAAGCAAAGACAAGATAATAAAAGTGACAATCACAGGTATGTTCTATGCCAAATACATAGAATTGAGACATTGGCCTTTTAGTTTTCTATCTACAACAGTTGGCTTTAAATTAAAGGCGATGTCTTGATAGACGACACTTTAAATAAAAATATACAACTAAGACAATTTTAATATAGCGAAATCCTTTAAAAACAAATCGTGTTTTTCTTGCGTTAAGGGTTTCGTTAGGATATCGGCTATCATTTCATCAGTTGACAAATACTGAATTTTAATATTGTCTTTTTTAACAAAATTTCTTTTGAAACGTGCCAGAAATGTTGATGATGCCATCTAGCCGATTTCGACCACAGCGACTGCATTCAATGGCTTTCTATAGATCTTTAGAAAGCAAATTCTATTAAAAAATAGAATTTGCTTTTCTCCTTCACTTTTTCTTAGAAATACTTTTCCGAGAGAAGTCCAGCACAACATATAGCTATTGCATGCTCGTAAAATCTACTATTATTGGTGATACGCCTTACTTCCTGTTTAGCCTGAACAAATATTTAATATCATGCCGTCGGATGGATACACCGAGAACCGTGGCCGTTTCTGTGACAATTTTGTGAAGGTATTCCTTAGACTCTCCAGGTGGTTTCGGAATATTTCTAATTTCCATTTTTGACAGGCATGACATCCTTTCCAAGTTTTCGATTCGATCTTCTAGCTGCATAATATAGTTAAAATTAGATCTCCTCTCAGCCTTCAACTTCTCTGTTCTAATGACAATATCATCATATTGCTTAGCCATAGTGGTTAACTTTTCTTTTATTTCAGTGTTCTGTGAAATTATCTCCTTCATTGTAATCTGTATAGACTCTAACTTGCTGTCCATCTGAGCTGTATGAGATTTTAACATATCATGAATCTCCTTCATAAAGTTGGAATAGTCATTAACATGTTTGTGTTGTCTGTAAACAAATTGTTCTTTGCCATTTATCTTAAAACCCTCTGGTTGCTCCTTATCAACTGTTTCTTTTAAATCACCATTTAAGAATGCAGTCTTTACGTCCAAATTATTAAGTTATATTGAGCAGCAATGGCAATTAGAGTCCTAATTGTAGAATATCTTACAACTGGAGAAAATGTTTCGTCATAATCTACTCCATATTGTTGCGTGTAGCCGTACGTAACGTACGTAAGTCGTACCTTATATTTCAACAATTCGTTGTTTCGTCATTGTGACCCCTTTTCTTCTTAAAAATCCATTTGCATTTAACTGGTTTCTGGTCACTTGGTTTTTCAGTAAGGGTCCAACAATTGTTTTTCATAAAATACTTATACTCATCTGTTGTTGCTTCTTTCCACTTAGCTGCATCTGGACCATTCAGTGCCTCCTGCACTGTCTCCGGTCCTTCATCACTCAAACTCAAACTCAAACTCAAAGCATTTATTTCAATTAGACCATTAGGGCACTTTTTAATGTCAAAAATACAAAAGCAAAAACAAAGCTACAGTTCTCACAGTCACACAGTCATACAGTTCGCACAGTCTCAGTCACAAGGTATAATAACTTGAGAAAGTACTGTAGTTGCCCATTCCCTAGCGTAGATCTCTATGGAGAACAACGGGCAAGAAACTCCATGGACACTCTTTTAAATCAAAGTGTTGTTAAATAATCATGGTTACATCATTAATTTAGTGATTATACATACATGTGTGAACGATGTAGAAAGACGTGCACATTAAGAGCGTCCGGAGTAAAAGATTAGATCAACAATTTGTAGCGTCTTCATTGATATTGTATTAATATTATAGGTATTACTTTAATGAAATTAGTGTGAAATTAGTATGTAAGTATTTTAAGTTAACTGTTACGTACCTACCACTAGCTTTAGGTTCTCACGGCAAGCCCGCAGATGTTTTATTGCGGGTGGTTTTGTTCTTTGGCTATGTAAGGATAACAATATTTTATGGTAGGGCCTTGCCCATTTTGCTTATTTATCATATTAGCTTTAAGAATTTAGAGTAATAGGTTTGGATATTTTTGTTGAGATGCCGACGGTTCTGTTTGTAATGTGTTTATTGTTTAACTATGCTATTTGTATTGTGTTACCTAGCTATAGAAACCTTTGTACAGTTTTTAGTTTGTAACGTGCCGCTTCGACCGTATCCCAAGTTTTAGATAATTGTTCAAATGTATAATTCAGTCAGTAACTTTCCGTCTCCGGGTTTGGTCGGTCGGCATTCTTGCTCCTTGTAATTTATTTTAATAAACTTACTCCATCACTAAGAAAATGAAGTACTTATTTTGCGATTCCCATAACGTCGACACTAGTTAACCGACCTACGTGCGCGAAAAATATAAAATAAAGTAATTAAAATGAACCGTGGCAGATAAGAGATGACCAGTCCCAACTGACAGCGCCCGTTCACAAACATCCGGCGCCGTTCAACTCAACCATATTGAAGGGAACTAAATGACACGACACACTCGCCACCATCAGCGAGATATTTGAGTGAGCATGACATTCTCTCATCCACCAAGACATATTCAAGTCAATGAAAGTTAACTAAATGTAAATGGTGGCTGAACAGTACTCACGGTATGTGCTATGCAATTATACGTATATAATTCTAAAAACTGGAATCTAAACAATGCAAGCATACTTTTACAATCTTCTGCAGCTTCCACAATACATTACCATGGGAATCAATTCTTCTTCTCCTTTGAGTGTCGATAGACTCAAATAATGCCTGACCAGTACAATTAATTAGTTTGCCTTATGGTTGTGGAGCAGGACCAGCATTTAGCCAAGCATTTTTATCATCAATGTAATCCTCCAACTTATAATATGCTAGCCTACATAGTGTGCGTTTTATACAAGACTTAAATTTCGTCTCATTCAGTTGAAGAATGTGGGGAGGTATTTTATTGTAACATTTCAAACAGTACGCCATGAAAGATGAATCTACTTTAGCAAGCCTGAAATCTGGCTGAACTAGTTGGTCTCTATTTCTAGTGTTATAGTAGTGTCTGTCACCTCTCTTACTGAATACAATGATGTTTTCATAGATTTTGTGACAAGGTTCTGTCATGATATTAATTTAATTAAACAGTTCTCTTAAAGAATCGCGCACTACCGCTCTACATATTATAGTTGTGCAGACTCATTCAACATCATTGAATCTTCATAATCATCAGATTCATCAGACATCATCATTATTTGAGGCATCATCAGATGCCAGTGCATCTTTGGTTGACGATTCTCCTGGAATACAAGTTGAATCCTAAGTATCATTTGCATCAGAACTGTTCCCGCTCTCAGAGTTACTTACTGTAATGATACTAGTCTCCCTTGCACGCCTCTTTGTTGAAGATGTATCAGAGTGTCAGGAAACTCATCAGTTCCCGTCTCTCCCAGATCTCCTGCAGTTTGCCCAATACTTGACCTGGTGAGATTTAATGAACTCATGTTTTTTATTCATCATGTAACCTATCTGCTAAGTCAGCAATAAATGTATTTTCCAAGAATTTGACATCTCTTGCCTTCAAACATTTAAATGAATCACAATAACCTACAAATATGTATTGTTTGCTCTTGGAATCCAGTTTACTTCGAATATGAGAAACAGCATATTATGCAATACAGCCAAATATATGTAAATGTTGTGTATTTCTGAACGCAATTATTTATTTATTAAAACTTTAGGCACATAATGTACAAAGGCGGACTTAATGCCTTGGGCATTTTCTACCAGTCTACCTTAGGGTGATGCAGAGACAAAACAGTAGGTGCAACAGAACAGAAAATTTTGAAGAATAAAATATTATTATAATAATAAATACTTATATACATACATACAACAAATTATACAAAGTGAGGAAAGGTAAAAATAAAAATAAAAACATACATGAAGAAAACCAACAAATTAATTGTGGGACAAGTCTGCCAACTTCTTATGGAAGTGTTCCCGAGCTTTTATTTTAAATGTAAGCCGACTGGTTGCCATCCTGATATTTAGAGGGAGCGCATTCCAAAGGAAAACCGCCTGGACAGGAAAAGAAGATTTAAGAAAGCCAGAGCGGTGAGTAGGACATCGTAAAAGACGATTATTGGAAGAACGAAGATTCTTGATGTGCGCAGAGCATAAATATTGGAAGTGAGAAGTAAGATAAGAAGAAGAAGTGGGTTTGTCTAGAAGGGAAAACAAAGTTGTCAAAGTTCTTAACGCTCTGCGCTGCCTGATGGGCAACCATTTTAAGCGTAACCGATGTGCGGACACATGATCATACTCACGGAGATTAAATACGAATCGAATGCAATTATTTAGAAGTCGGTCAAGTTTATTGAGGAGATCTGCATTCAGGTCGTAGTAACACACATCACCATAGTCAAGAATGGGAAAGATAAGGGACTGAACTAGCATTACCTTTATATGGGATGGGAGAATGTTTTTCAATCGATAGAGCGACCGCAACGTACCGGTGACTCTCTTGCTCACAATCGCGACCTGTTATGATATATTCAATGTACAGACACAGTTTTTTTACTGTTTTATTATATGTATAGATATAGATATAGATGTAAAACTTATCTGTATTTAATAAATAAAACTCTGTTTTAGATGAATCACATTGTGTTATGCTTCAAGAAGAAAGTAACCCCTGATCTTATAAATCGACAATTCTTATACATGTGAAAAAATAAATACCGAATTGTTAACCCATACAATAGAGAAATTAAGATTTGAATTTATTATAAAAGCCAAACTAGATGATAATAAGACAAATATTTATGCCATAACCTCCATTACAGATACACAAAACCAAACTTTTGTTGTGCCTAGAGAGTATCAATCAGTGCATTTACACAAAGAAATAGTAAACCATGAAATTTTTGACAAAATAAAAAAAACACTCCAGAAAAGGCATGATAAGAGACAAGTTTGGATAACATTAACCAAGGAAATGAAATCAACATATTTAGATGATGACAACTTACAATTTGATGGGTTTTTACTTGAAAAATTAGAACAAAATCATGAGTCGTCATCAACAGAACCAACATTGTTAAAAAAAAAAACAGAAAATAAGACGAGATTAGCAGCAGAATTTTCAATAGCTAGAAGTTTACAAGAAATACAAAAAATGTTAAACAATGGTAAAATACTTTTGAAAGTGAATGTGCACGTTTACAAATAGATACAGATTTACAAAAAGTAGAAATTCTAAGATAACTATTGGAAGTTACTTGTATAGATTGGTACACCTCAATGATTATCAAACATACTATAGATTTAGATTGGTCTGTATGGAAGAAAAGTTTAAGTGAAACATTTGCTGATAAAGGCTGGTCACCAATCAGGTACGCTATGAATTTTAAATATATACAAGGATCAATGCTAGAATATGCTCTTAAAAAAGAGAAACTGTTACTAGAAATAAACAAATCAATAGATACTCAAAGCCTGATTTATTTGATTGCCACCGGTCTACCAAACTTAATAATGGATAGAATAGACAGAGAAAGCCTTAAAGAAGTAAATGACTTATTTAACTGCATTAGAGGACTAGAAAGTTTAGCAAGAAAAAACGACACAAAGAACAACTTAAGCACAGGAAATAAATATAACAAACAAGAAACAAAACAAAATGAAAAAAAAAAAAAAAAACATGATTTGTGAGAATAAAGGAAAATTAAATAGATTTCACCCAGAGAATGTTTGCTGGTATAACTATGACAAAAAACAACCGATGACAAAAACCTTAATTCCAATTCAATATTAAAAGTTGAACTGAGTAATGAAGATCCAAAAACTAAAATTCCCTCCACTAATTGAGATCACGGTGATGTTAAATAATACATTAGAAGCCAAAGGGCTGTATGACCCTGGTCTGGTTCACGAATAACATTAATAAATTCAAAATTAGTCCAGGTGACGAATATGAAGCCGTAATTATTGTTATAACGTAATAAAAACAATAAGTGGAGGGGGTAAAACAAAAAGGATGCGGAGTTATTGCATAAGAAGATCAAAATAAATGCACTTATCTTTGAAAATAAAATTTTTGAGTATGATCTAATACTAGGATTAGATTCAATACAAAAATTTAGGTTGACTCATGATGAGAATTTAAATATCCAAATACAAAAAAACAGACAATTTCAAAATAAGTAGTAAAAATATGTTAGAAGAAAAACAGATTGAAAATATGGAAATAAAATATAGAATAAAAAGAATATGCAGTAAACTTTAATGAAGGTATAGATACAAACAAATTTAATATAGATACAGAATACTTAAATACTGATCAAAGAAAACAGATAAACATATTATTGGATAGTTACACTGAAATTTTTGCTAAAAATAAATATGACACTGGAAAAGTGAAGAAGTACGAAGCCTATATAGATTTGCAAGTTGAAAAATATTGTTATAAAAGACCATATAGATGTTCATTCCAAGACAAGATAGAAATAGAAAATCAAATCTCACAACTTTTAAAACATGAATTAATCGAGGTATCCTACAGTCCATTTGCGGCACCTGTTACCTTAGCTTTTAAAAGGGACGAAGGAAAAAACGTAGATTATGCATAGACTTTAGAGATTTAAACAAAATAATTATACCACAATCACAACCATTTCCTCTCAAAGAAGACTTAATAACAAAAACAATAAATTGTAATTATTTTACAACTCTGGATATAAATTCAGCTTTTTGGTCCATCCCTTTAAAAATTACGGACCGACACAAAACTGGTTTTGTAACTCAAGAGGTCATTACCAATGGACTTGCTTACCCTTCGGTCTTAAGACATCACCAGCCATATTTCAACGGATTTTGGGAAACATCATAAGGAAAAATGATCTGACAGGATTTGCAGTGAATTTTATTGATGATATATTGATCTTATCTAAGACATTTGATGAACTTATCACACACATAAAAAAATTGCTGGAAGCTATTCGAGAAGAAGGTTTCAGGCTAAAATTAACAAAATGTAAGTTTGCATGTGATTTTGTTAAGTATTTAGTTCATATATTACAAAAGAATATGATTACACCTCTAAAAGACAACTTGAAAACAATAAAAGATTTTCCTGCTCCTCAAAATAAAAAACAAATACGACAATTTTTAGGAAAAATATTTTTTTATGGAAAATACATTCCGAGTGTCTCAATAGTTCTTGATCCTTTACATAAATTGCTAAGAAAATATCAGAGATTTAATTGGACAGAACAGTGTGAGGAGGCATTCCGGAAAGTTAAAGATTATCTATGTACCAAACCAATACTAGCCATATATGATCCACAAGCACCAATATTTATTTATACAGATGCCAGTGCCATAGAAATAGGAGCAGATTTGAAACAAATTCAGCACAATGGCAAAGAAAAACCGGTAGCATATTTTTCTAACAAAATAAATGAATCACAAAAAAATAAAAAAGCGATATTTTTAGAATGCCATTGTGAGTACCTGTCACGTATCCTTAATTAATCAGCAAATATCTTAGTGTTGATTCTTATTTTAAAACAAACTCACGACATCTGTCACTTACAAATCCATTAAATTTCTATTTTATGGTTTGACGACGGGACACCGACGGACGCCTCTTGTAAACACACGATAAGAACCGACCAAAAGAAATATTTCAAAGAATTCTTTAGAAACGTTAAAATATCCTATTTTTACGAGCGGCTCTGAATAGCAAAATAACACGTGTTTGCAATATACTCTGGCTATGGGTTTTTGGCCAGACGGACCCTTAAAACAATTGAAAGACTCACAAAAAGCATGAACGAAGTGCGTGATTTCTGGGAAAAGAGGCTGATAGCGGCCGAGGTAGGCCGGGGGCTGAAGTAACGGTGGGGACAAATTCGGGAGATGATGCCTGATGAAAGGGGCAGTCGAGTTTACACGGCGAGAGAGTCCGGACGATATATATTTGAGTTAAGTTAGGAGGACGTGGTAATATACCACTAGCCTAAGTTTAAGTGTGTTGGCGCGAGAGTGCGATGTTTGAATAAGTTGAATATAGTTGGGTTAAAAGCCCTGGTTAGTCTAACCTAGTATGCGTCGTTACAGCACTAGGACGTCCTAGAATAAGATCGTGACGTTAGCGTAATCTTGGTACCAAGATGCACACGTCAGTTAATATTTATAAGCTAAATATAACTAGTGGTAATAAGGCTAGTCAAAGTGTGTGACTACGAAGCGTGAGGGAGACGGCAGAGAAAGTAGTCGCGCGTTGGTGGGTGGAGGCGAAACTGGTAATGTGTGAGCTATAGATTGACCATCTTCAATAAACACTTGGTAAGTGTTACTATAATTAAATCCTAGCTTAAAATGCCGTTTGATGGTAGCGCGGAAGGGCTGATAATAATCATTTATTTCAGCATGACGGAGCGATCGCTTTACGTCATCAAAATGTATATTATTATCTCATGTGTTATTATGTGTCCACTTTATTCCATACCTGGGCAAATATTCAGAAGCTGCGTTTGATTTTAGGGCAACGGCGACAGCCGCCCGACACCTGACCAATGACGAATATTGACTAATATCAGACTCACTACAAATGGGCGGTCGAACCGTAATACTCGCATTTTGATTAAAACAAACTACATTGTACAGTGGTGTAGACAGCACCATAGTATTCGCAGATTGATTGAAACAAATTATATTGTTCAGTATTATAATACCAGGTTGTACCTGTGTTACAAATCAATCAAACGCTACTGATGAATACTGCTTCCTGAAAGGTCTAGCTCAGAAAATGTTCAATGCCTTTGGTGACAACACTCCTGGGAGAGGGGTAGGCTCCCCAAAGTATCACAAATTAAATTGATAGCATCGTTCTAAAGAGCGCTAGGGCCCGTGTCTCGTTAAAACCAAACCCGGCCACTGGTAGGCCTATTTCTGAATCGTCACTATTTAGCGAGACACGTAATCACTACATGGGGCAGTGTAGAGGAGTGAGAGGTGACGAAACAATTACCACTTCGGTGTTCACCAATGACAATTGCTATATGTTCTGCTACAGACTAAGTCTACGGTGCGCTTGTGCAAATTGTGTTATGTATAGTAAATGGGGTAGACGGCCGTAAGGGTTTATCAACAAAAGTACGCGTGTAATTAAAAATACTGAAAACTTGTCTTCCTCAATGGTAATGGCCTCACAACCCATTGCCTTAGTATTGTGAAAGACATGTAAATAGTGCATAGGGAACGTGTGTTGTTAGCGTTCGTAGCAGAGTCCTCAGTAGGGCTATGCGCCATAGGTCTAACATTACACGTACGCCGGGCAAACGTTGTAAAACGGCACCATGTTAATGACATGGGCTTGTTTGCGTTTGTAAAGCGGCATCTAGTTTGGAATTAAATAAAGTAACGTTACGAACTAATCAATAATAAATCCTTAAGCGCAAGCGTAACGTTTCCCTACCAACCTTTCATCATATATTTGCGCCCTCTTGTCTTATTAGAGTCATACCTTATTGATGTTTTGTCTTTTTAAGATTTGTTATTATTCATGTATTTATGTCTAACTGTGAATTCCCAATATTAACTTCACCTTGAATTCCACCCCTGTCCATTTGCCTCAAAGGACGGGACAGGGCAGCCCCAAATTGGGAATCAGTCCTCTTGTCAGTGGGAGGCCGACCAGTCAGGGACGAAGCCTACAGGGTCGTGCGGATGGCGGGGCGTGACCTTTTCCCCTTCGGGGGAAACTGACCAAAATACTAATATTAACATGAATTAGGAAAAACGAAAATTTTATCAGCCTAGGGTAATTTAGAAACAGTCACACCATAAAAGAGAGCATTGGCAACATTGGTTGATTGGAAAATATTTTACTGTCTATATACGTACAGATCACAAACCTCTAGAGAAGTTAAATGTAAGAAACAGACCTGAAGAAGAATTAGGCGATATGTCACATTATCTGTCACAATATAATTGTGAAATAAAATATTTTCCAGGAAAAAATAAAACAGAAGCAGATTGTCTCAGCAGAAACCCACCCAGTATTGGACATAGATGCGAATAATGAAGATAACTTAAGAACGGTAAATAATATTGAGATCCATGACATAAAATATGATCAAGCACAAATTTTTAAAATAAAAGAACTTGAAAAGAACATTATTTTAGAAGATGGAATTTATTATAAAAAAACAGGGAAATCTAGGAAAAGAATAGTTCTGAGTGAAGATTACAGTAAAACTATAATAAAAAAGACCCATGAAAAAATTGTCATACTGGAATAAATCAAACAGAATCTAAAATAAAACCCTTTTATACTGCACCGAATCTTTCAGAAAATATTAAAAATATATGCAAAAACTGCGAGATATGCATACAAAATAAAACAAGGTTAAATAGAAAATATGGCATAATGTCGCAATTAGGCCCAGCAAATATAGTAAACCCTTTCAAATAATGTCGTTGGACACAATAGGAGGATTTGGGGGTCAAAGATCAACAAAAAGATATTTACATCTACTAGTAGATCACTTCACTAGGTACGCATAAATCCTATGTTCTAAGAATCAAAATGCTTGAGACTTCATCAAACTTATAGAAAAAAATCCTAAAGATGAAACAATAGACATCTTACTCTCTGATCAATATCCAGCTTTCAATTCGATTGAATTCAAAAATTACCTTAAGAGCCGAAATATACAATTAATACTCACAGCGGTAGACGCACCGTTCTTAAATGGTTTAAACGAAAGGCTAAACCAGAATATTGTGAACAAAATAAGATGCAAAATGAATGAATCTAAAGAAAAAACAAATTGGTCAAAAATAGCAGAAGAATGTAGAAATAGATACAATGAAACAAACCATTCTGTGACACGATTTTCTCCTAAATATTTGCTATCTGGTGTGTCTACAGACTTGTTACCACATGAATTACAAGAAAAACAGTTATTAACAAAAAGTTTGGAAGAAGACAGGAAAATAGCGCTCCAAAGGTCAATAAAATCGCACTCCAAAGGTCAATAAAATCACACGAATATAATAAAACTTTATTTGACAAGAATAGATTAACATGAATTTAAAAAAGGAGATAAGGTATAATGTTGACTATGGAAACAAACTAAACAAAAAGAAGACGGATTAAATTAGAATTGGTCCTTTGAAATTGAAGAAAAAATATCGGATTCGGTATTTAAAATAAATACTGGTCGTGGTATAAGATTTATTGGACTATATCATGTCACAAAGTTCATTCCTATGCTTATTGATTTTTAGATTTTGCTATATTTAATCCATATGGGGGCATAAATAAACAATGTTTTGAACCCGGAGATAAAGTGATGTACAAAAAGTATAATGTTATTATTAAATTCACTTGGATTAGGGGTGAAGTAATAAAACGAATGGGTAGAATGACTTAGATTGTCAAACCTTAGTTAAGTTAAACAAATATAAGAATCAAATAGTGTCATATAAGGGATCGGACAACACTCATGATAACATTTGTGACTGTCCTATTGATTCAGAAGACTTGACATCACACGGGGCCACAATGAGTACTTCATTCTTAGAGGAGAATGTTAATGAGTATCGGAGCAAAGGAAGTGAGGATGCACACTGCACAAAAGATTTAACACCTACAGATGTACAACTGTCTGGTGCAGTGCTATCGGTTGAACATGAAGAATTCTTCGAAGCTATAGAGGATAACACAGATCCTGCAGTAGACCCCTGCATCTAAGCTTCCTAAAGTTAAAACATCATTTTCGTCATAAACATGATATTTCTGAGCACTAAAAACTACTCTGTACCCTTTACTTATTCAGGTACTGACAGACAATAGGTTGGCAGAACAGCTTAGGTACATAATACACATTACTGATTATCCTAATACAGTCTTTGAGCAGAATCTTGACATTGCCACATCCTGCAGTCCCTAATTTTTCACCATTGGCTACTGTTACAATCATATTATTATCCTTGCAATGCATATAATTAACTAGGGCAGTTTTATCATTGCACATGTGAGCCGTTGCTCCACTATCAATATACCACTCACTTGACTAGATGCTGACAGACAGTGCGGTCAACAGCACTTTGGAAGTTTCCTTGTTGATGATCTTAATCTGCTTCGGGCAATCCTTATTAAAATGTCCAATTTTCTTACATCTATAGCATTTTGGAGGTTTTCTTGATGTGTTACGTGATGCTGATAGTGCGGTTGCACTCTCATCTGGCTTATCACGACGTTGAGATTCTTGTAACAACTTTGCCTTTACTACATCACTGGATAGCTTGATATTAGAGTTTTTCAGAGCCATTATTAGAGGATCATAGTCAGCCGTCAGTCCGCTTAACATAATTATCACAGTATCATTATCAAAAGGAGAGTTTATATCCTGTAATTGTTGTGATAATTCAACTATCTTACTGAGGTAACTGTCCATACCATCACCGCCGATTTTTGTACTAAAAAAGTCTTCTACACAGCCCCTTATCCTCGAAAGCCTTTTCAAGGATAGACCTTTTCTGCCTACTTCCGCGACTAACGGAGGAAACTGGATATGTAATGAATCAGTAGTCACCCATCCACAAACCGACCTTGGTAAAAAGTAGATGGTATTGTGCCTGCCTGTTGTTCTAGCTTTGCATTTGTAATTACTAAAACAAGGATAATCTTGGATCTTTCATATTTAATCTAAATGGCAACTGTTATGTCGAATCCTTGCTCCCTATTATTTTTTTACTACATAAAGAACTGCCGGGTTCCGCATACCCATTGAAAACGACTGTTCTGTGCATATTTCTCGTATAACGGAATACCTTGACAAAAGCGTGTGTCATATTTCCGGAAATAGCTGTTCGTTTCGACGGAATGGAAAATATTTCACCATAATTTATATCAATGGGACCTACCAATCCACACCACCACAAAAAAAAGAAAGACCAAAGAATCGATGGATGGGCTGTGTAAAGGATGATATGGCAAGTAAGGTGTCTGATGACATGACGTGTAATAGATAGGTATGGAAGAGGAAGACGACATGATGCGCAGATACAGTTGGTAAAGTTTAGAAGAGTTTCCATACGGTAAAGCAAAAGATGAACGCTCGCTAGCTACAGCCTTTTTCAGTTACTTTACTTTTAGATGAACGCTCGCTAGCTACAGCCTTTTTCAGTTACTTTACTTTGCATCACTATCAAATCATTCATAATATTAAATGTGTCTGTGACCATTTTAACGTGATTAATATTATCCTACTATAGTCTTCGCCAGATAAGTAAGAATTAAAGGTCATTGCTCTTTCCTTAATTTATCTGCGACCCCGACAATACAACATTATGAATCGTTTTATTTTATGAATTGTTTTTAATCGTTTATTACTAGAAAAAGTCAAGTCGTTAAAGGTCTTTTCGGGACAAGTTTATGTCATTATTTCTGTTTTTGGAATTATGTATTTGAATAAATGTATGCGGGTTAATGACCTTTAATTCTTACTTATCTGGTGGAGACTATAGGTTATGCCCACGGCTTCGCCCGCTTGGCGTTCGGTAATGTCCCACGGGATTGCACTACTGGGATAAAAAGTATTCTATGTGTTAATCCAGGTTATAATCTATCTGTGCCAAATTTCATCCAAATCTGGTCAGCAGTTTTTGCGTGACAGTGTCATCATCTTCCTGCCCTTATCCCATGTTACTTACATCTAATTTTGCGTGACAGAGTAACAATTTATAAATGCGAAAGGCATTTATAACATACTAGCTGACGTCCCGCGGTTTCACCCGCGTAGTTCTCGTTCCCATGGGAGTACGGGCATAAAATATAACCTATAGCACTCACGAATAATGTAGCTTTCTACCAGTGAAAAAAATTTAAAATTGGTTCATTACTTCCGGAGATTACCCCCTACATACAAACTTACAAACATACAAACTTACAAACAAATGTTACCTCTATAAACGTATAATATTAGGATAGATCAAGTAGAAAGTAGAAATATGATTCTGCTTAAGTGGCCATTCTAGCCATCAAGAACGCGCAGAATTACTGAAATAAATAAATAAAATAAATATCGCTGGACATTACACACAGCGCCATCTAGTGCCATACTAAGCAATGAGGCTTGTGTCGTGGACACCAGATAGTTGATATACTACATAGATACTTTTTGTTTGTAAATACATACTTATTATACATATAAACATCCATGACTAAGAAACAAAATGTCCATGCTCATCACAAACATTTGCTCCTACCGGGATTCAAACCCGGGACCCTAAGAACGTAAGGCAGCCTCACTACCGCTGCGCCAATCGGGTCGAAAAAAACGAATGCCGCAAATGCCGGAATTGTACTCCACAGTATGAATTTCCTTAGGAAAAGTTGCTTTATTGATCTTGTAACAGCAGGTGGGGGTTCCGTACCTTAAAACTCGTTAAATTTTTTTTTTTCAAAAATCTTTTGTGTTTCAAATTATACTGTAGGTACAGTGAAATGTATTTGAATAGGGATATGCTAGTTTAAACCAAGGTGGCCTCAATACCCGGGGTTGCGGGACTGTTCGAAAGAGATACCGTGGCCCCGGAACACAAAGGCCGATGAAGGAACATGGATGGGTTTTAGTCAGTAAAAGTCTGACACTTCCTCCTGCTCCGCCCAGAGCGGGAGGAGTTATTTGATGATTTCCCATCCGAAAAAAAAAAAAAAAAAAAAGGTGGCCTCAATACAACACCAGTTGAAAATAATTATGTTAACCCTTACCTATTTGCTCTGGAACATGGACTCTCGATATGGTACTGGGAGAGGCATCCGAGAAATCGATCCTTCTTGGACTTCTCCAGTTCCAGCAGATCCAGTTGTTTGTTGTTGATGCAGTACTGCTCCCGGAACTCCTAGGACAATGAAAAAGAAATCATTGAACTACCGCCTTATAATTTGACAATTCCTTGATTTGGGAAACAGTTTTTTTTAACCCTGCATTAGTTGCGCATCTAAATGAGACAGCAGTAGTCCATTTGTAAATTGAAATTAAAAAAAAAAAACATTTAAATACTATTTCTTTATTTTATTTATGAAAATACAATCATTATAGTTTTCTTAACTATAAATCAATAAAACCAACACAATTTTTCACAACCTCTGTGTCATAATTGCTAATAAAAAAATTAAAAAAACTTCTCTAAACTGCCACAAAAATCACAGGTTTCGCTCTAATCGAGATCACAACGACGCCTCAATCGGTGCAGCTTGTCGATTGCCCATTTTTATTCCAACTAAATAGAAGTTAAAAGTAATACGAATAAAAAAAAATAGAACTTAATAAAATACAGCTCAATTCTTATTAGGAATTTATGCGAATTTTAACATAAAATAAATTAAAAAAACACTTGAATACGTAATTGGTCCCGCGGACTACGTGTGTATTCCAGGATCTTTGTGGAGCTCTCTTGACACGTCCGCAACTCCGCACAAAGTTATATTAATCTACAGCACTGAGTGCTTCTCTCAATTATTCATTTAAAAGTTCTTAGTGGCCCAAGAAACTAACGCTTACAGTTTTAAAGATTTTTTTGATTTTGTACCAGACTACTTAAGTAGTCCACGCGACTACTGTATGGCTAAAACTATACAGAGTGGCCGATTTTAATGAAAATTTAAATTGCATCATTGGATAAAAAAAAAACTATTTTCCCAGCCCAGATATTGAACACTCAGGTTTTGGAAAAAAGAACATAGGCACTGTATTTTTACACAATTTGTTTTTTTTTAAAGGATTAAATTCTGGGAAGTAATGACATACGATTTTTTTTTTCTTTTGGTTTAAAACAAACTCTGTCCTTATAGGCGAAGACTAAAGCTTGAGCTACTGCATCAAAGACACTAGTGTTTGTAACTATAACACTGTTATGTTATTTGAAAATAGCAATTTTCGGAAATTGCTACTTTCTAATTAATTATTAATTTACAGCCAGTTTTACTTTCTCATTTGAAATAAAACCTCGCCAGTCCTCTATTTCAACAATGAATTTGTAAGGCCTTGGGTCTTGCCTACTGCAGTAACTTTTCAAAAGCTTTGCCTTTTTTTTTGTAAATATCTTTGGAAAAACAAAAAAAAAATCGATAATACGTACTAAAACTTGTAAAAACAAAATCTGGATAGAAAAAAACAAAATTTTGCTTGGAGGGTGGGGGTATACTTACCCATAGTTTCAAGGCAAAAGTAGTTAACAAAGAAAATTACTAAAAAGCGTCGAGCGTATTAATTTCAGCTAAGTCCAGCAAAAAACTAGATGATCCCATTCTGTACGAGTGCTTTTTAAGCAAATATCTTACTTAATGGAAGTTTTAGGCCAAGTCTGAAGTTTTAATACTCTTTGACTTTTGAATAAAGTAGTTTGTTTACAGTGTGGAAGGGGGTGTAGTCTATAATTATGGTGTCGAACGTAAAGAATAGCACCACCCCATATCTTCCCGTGGGTGTCATAAGAGGCGACTAAGGGACTTACCAGAGAATGGGCAGCAGCGTTCTCTGTGCTTTTGTAACAACCGTACTGCGCCAACCCGCCTGCCAAGCGTGGTGATTATGGCAAAACCCCCCCTTGGGGAAGGCCTATGTCTAGCACTGGACGTCTTTGGGTTGAAGTGTGTGTGAGTGTGTGTGGAAGGGAACGTATTCAGTATATCATTGAGTCCCAAATAGAAGATTTTCTGATTTGTTAATTTGTGGTAAAAAAACACCGTTCTGTACATTTTGACCGATGAACTGAATACGTGGTAAACGTTTGTGCGTCGGTGTGCCTTCCACCCTGTAAACAACTTGCAGAGTATTCGCCTATATTATGTATTTTATTTATATACTAAGTATAATTAAAAGAGAACTATTAGTTGTTACAATACAAGTAGATAATACCTATGAACTTTTTGTTCAATACATAATTATTAATCATTATAGGTTTAGTATGTCTTGTTACTTTTAAGATCAACGGTAATTAATGTTATGTTAATTGTGCAATGTATTCGCCTATATTAATTAAGTATATAGTATAATTAAAAGGGATAACCAATAATTGTTAAAATACAAGTAGATAATAAGAACTTTTTGTTTATTACATATTTTGATTTTAACGGTAATGTTTTGTTAATCTTGCAGTGTATTCGCCTATATTAATTATATAGTATAATCCAAAGTAATTATAAGTATTAAAAGGGATAACCAATAATTGTTAAAATACAAGTAGATTATAAAAAGTTTTTGTTTATTACATAATTATTCATCATTAGGTTTCTATGTCATGTTACTTTTAAGATCAACGGTAATGTTATGTTAATCTTGCAGAGTATTCGCCTTTATGTATAACGTGTATAATTAAAAGATATAACCAAATAATTGTTAAAATACAAGTACACAACTTAGTACACAACTTTTGTTTATTACATAATTCTTAATCATTATAGGTTTCTATGTCATGTAAAATGTTACTATTGAGTGTTAGTATTAATAAAGAAAATTAAACATTCTTGTTTCATTATTTAATTTTCTTAAACGCATATTTCATCGTCCTCTTCCACTTGTTCGCAAATACCAAATAGAAAATTTGTAGATTTATGTGCATGTCTTAGCGTAATGGCTGTACATCTCTCAGTTTAACCTGGAAGTATTTTAACAGACTCCGGAGTAGGGGTCTGACGGGATCTGAAGTAAGTAAAACCTGCTCAGGTCAAGATTTTTAGATGGCCCTTAGAGTTTGAATGTGGTGGTCCACGATGGGCTATTATTTTAATACTATGTTCTGTGTGTTCTGTTGTTTGCTAGTAACAAGAACTGATGGATGCTACTTAAGGCGTCAAACTCATAGCCAAATTATTGGCCTACTTAATTAAGATTGCCTTTTACTAGGAAGCGTATCAGCACACCTGCCCAAAATTCACGGCTGAAAGAGAACGTAGACACGAGAAAAAGGGTCTTCACAGACAGACAGACGGACAACAAAGTGGTCTTATAAGGGTTCATTTTTCCTTTCGAGACACGGAACCCTAAAAACGAACCAAGCAAGAAATAGGTGCTTGGTACCAAGAATATTTATATTTATTCAAAGCTTAATTCTCAATTTTCTCTAAGAATATTGATTCTATACTCGTCAAAACTGAAATTGGGAGCAGAAAGTTCTACGCCCACTGCAACGTGGAAAAACATAAAGTCATCTTAAAAACATAGAAGTGTGCGTAGGCAGAAGCCTGTTCTTTATAATTTACTAGCGGACGTCACGCGGTTTCACCCGCGTAGTTCCTGTTCCCGTGGGAGTACGGGGATAAAATATAGCCTAAGTTACTCATGTGAATGTAGCTTTCTAACGGTGACAGAATTTTTGAAATCGGAGCAGTAGTTTTTGAGTTTATTCATTACAAACATACTCACACACACAAAAAAACAGATCTTTCCTCTTTAAAATATAAGTGTTGATATACTAAAATATATAACATAATAATAATTAATTAATAAAGTGTAGATTTGAGATAGGTAGTAGGTTGAGATACTTCAAGTGTTGTTTAGGATTGTTGTGTTCCACTTGAAATCTAAGGTGATCAAAGCTGTTGATAAGACAGTAACCTTTTTAAATCTGAATCAAAGTTCTATCTAAATTCTTTATCACGTGGTTAGTGCTTAACCAAGAAATATCTCTCAGGCATGCTGGTTCCCCTGCCGGGGTTGCGGGACTATTCGAAAGAGATACCGTGGCCCCGGAACACAAAGGGCGATGAAGGAACATGGATGGGTTTTAGTCAGTAAAAGTCTGACACTCCCTCCTGCTCCGCCCAGAGCGGGAGGGGTTATTTGATGAATTCCCATCCGAAAAAAAAAACAAAAAAAAAAGGCATGCTGGTTCCCTCAGGATGATTTCCTTCACCGAAACAAGAAGTGATAATTATACAATACGCACATGAATGGATGCGGCCTTAGTATGCACCTAGGAAATGCACACGTAGGTATGTATAAACAAATGCGCAGTAGCAGTAGATGTAAATCGATGAAAATTGAATAGGTACACCAAACTTAAGGTTGAAGCGCTAGAGTAGCCCGCGAAATTCAATTTTTCTTACGTTTTTTCTAATTTGCAGGTTAGTTCCAGATTGTATGTTGCTGAAAATATGAATCACGCAAGAACATGTCATGTACCTATGTAGTTACAGAATTATAATCATCAATAATACCCTCGTAAGTTCATTTAACCTCATTGAATGACTTTTTCATAATTTTTTTATTGAATGGGGTGAAATTAATAGTGTTACGATGCGATGTATAAGTTACTTGTTTTGAGCTGCTGGTGGCCTACCATGACGTCTTAAAGCAGAATTGTTTTCATTTTATTCTAGAGTGGGAAAGAGATGGCGCTAGTAGTCCTCTATAGCTCCATCTCTTACCCTCACTGTAATAAGATTAAAACAATCCTGCTTTAAGACGTCATAGGTAGGCCACCAGTTTACTAAAAAGGTCCCAAAAGGTGCATCATTGAAGGTAGCAGGTACTACAATGGCGTATCAATATATCACCGATTCTTAAGTCATTCTGATTAAAGTAAAAACAGAAATAGCATTATCTAAGTATATTAACACTTCATTTAGATAAAGTCTTGTAACAAAGCACTTAAAGCACTCAATTTAGTAGTTTAGTGGTTTAAACGCAAGAAAACAATCAATTTATTCTCAGTTAAATTAGAAAGCCAATTAATTTATGGGCAGACTGTTAGCTTTTCGGCTTTTAGTTTTTAATCAAGATGAATTGAATGACTGGCGATCGATTTTAAGTTTTAAACAAATAATTCTGCCAGTTATTTAGTGCTATAGTCTAAACACAACATGATGGATAAGGTCCTAATTTTTAGGCGTATCATTGTAGAAAAATATTTTATCCTAAGGACAAACTTTATTTTTTTAGTTGAATAATGTGTTCTTACATACATTCCGTCTGGAATAACATGTTTTTTGAAGTAAAAACTTCTTTAGGCGCGTTGAGCACTTTATGGGTGAAGTCATCGTCACTTGACGTAACGTGCGGTCACGCTTCGTAGCATTCTTAGGTGATCCGCTACGGCGTAGCACCACATAGGCATGCGTGGGGCATAACCAGTGCTACGACTGGGGAGGGGCCTGTGTACTTTTTGTTTTCACTTCTATCGGCAGTCCCCAAAGACTGCCCAGATTGTTTTCTTATTGGCCTATGCTTTTCCAACATCTACCAACCCGCACTGGACCCGCGTGGTGGATTATAGCCAATTCCCTCTCATAGAGAAGAGGCCTGTGTCCCAGCAGTGGGATCATTATAAGCTGGTCAGTTATGCTATGCTATACTTTTCAACTCCTGGGCAAAGGCCTCTCCCCAATTTCTTCCACTTTTCTCGGTGTTGTGCGTCTTCACGCCAATTTGTGAGAAAGCCATCCCAGGCGTCCCGATATCTCCTTGGTCTGCCGCGACTTCGTTGAGCATTCATGTTATTGAAGTATTTACATTTTATAGGTTGGTCGACTATTACTCTATCTTTAATCATTTTTGTGCTATATTCAATTTTATAGGGCGAATTTTCATTTTTTTTTTCATTCACTTATTTGTCTTGTAGCTATTTCTTAGCATTAGTATAATTCATGTCATCACAGTAGTCTCCCGACTTTGAACAAGTGAGAGACTTACAAATTAAAAGTGCATTTGATTTAAATATCATTTTACTTCTGTGCTTCTAGTAGTAACAATAATACAGCGAGCATCAGTTGATTCAATCTGTATTTTTAAAGCAACATTGAACTTCAATAAAAGAGACTATGACATAAGAATGAGACGATGATAATAAAGATATTATGTTTGTATGATTTTCTAAAGTTTAAGGTTCTTGTAAATAAATTTATTTAAAAGTCATACTACAGTTTCTTACTAACTGTACTTTTTGACACGGAACTACCGTACTTGCTTACTTTATTTACTTAATAACTTACTTGTTACACTGGTGATATAATTTTTCTACACTAACACTTTTACTACTGATTATACCTTTTTCATACGTGGGACGAGTTGCAGAACGAAAATATTACGTATTTTGGTTTTCATCAACGCGTCCCAAATGGGCCGTAGGCTTGTGGGACGAGTTGATGAACGACTCGTGATGAATCGGTAATTAAAAGTCAAAAATTCATTTGTTTTCTTAAGGTGACGAGTCGGGACTTTTAGTCTGGAAAAAGTTTTTGGTGACCAATCGGAACCGTGACAAATCGGGCAAAACTCACTACCAGGCTGAGCATATTCCTTTATTTCTACTGAGCATACAATTTAAGTAACACTACCATGTATATTAGTTTTAGTGGGTTTCAAAATAGTACGTACTACTAGTAAAACTGCTAAACTGGGGATTGTAAAATATTTTAAAATACTTGCTCACCTGCTTAGAGTACATGGTAGTCTTACTGGCTGGCCGTTCGTCGCTGGCCCTCTGCCACTTTCTCCCCGCGTTCTCATCCTCTGACTCGTAGCCTTTGGCCGAATGTGCTATGTCCGCCTGAAAATAAATTAAAATGTTATTTTTTTGGAACTCTGCCCATGTCTCTGAAGCGAAAGGTAATGGACATGTGTATTCTGCCCATCTTGATCCACAGCAGACTCGGTCATTCCCATCTTGACCTACGGTGCACATACTTGGTTATTGACTAACATCCAAAAGTCCACTCAAGGTTTGCCAACGTGCTATGCAGCGCAATATCTTAGGTGTAAAATTAACAGATCGTGTTCGAAACACTGTTGCCGTGGCTTAAAAGGCTACCCAACTTAATGGGATTGGACAGGACATGTCTGTCGCATGCCAAACGAACTGTGGGCCCGTAAAGCTCAGGTAAAAAGTGACACGGGGTCGCGGTAGACCACGAAGGAGATGGCGGGGCGAACTGGATGTCTTAAGTAGCCCAGAATTGTGACCGTTGGAAGGAATAGAGAGAGGACTTTGCCCAGCAGTGGGACGATATAGGCTAGCTATAAGATAATAAAAACTTAATCCCAAATCTAGGATTTGTGTTATTTGGGTTTAAGATTAGAATGGCAGCGAAAGAAAATTTTGAGATCTTATAGCAAAAACTACCGCTTGGTATCCCATATGCCCTGTACCTGTTTGATTTGAGAATAAATCTAAATTAAATAGTGTTAGTTAAATTCAGTTAGTTCGTGTCTCGAGTATTCACTTTGTTCTTCAAAACAACAAAATGGGTAAATTTATTCATGAAGATTTATGTGTTTAATACCGACTTAAATATTCATTAAGCAGATTTGGAATGATAATGTACCCACATCAGCAATGCGACCTTGAAGTCAATGCGTCTAAAGAAACGAAAGACAAGCTAATCAAATTCCTTAAATCAGTGGTGGAAAATATCTTGCTTAAGAAGATGTTCTAAAGCAAGACATTTTCCACCACGACCAAGTTCCTGCAGAACTTTTCAATCACAGCTTGTACCACTAAACAACAGACAGCAGAAACCAATCACAGAAGAAAGTTTTATCGGTCTTCTCACAAACGAACTGAATTTCAACAAATTGCAGGCTCAGACTAGCACAACTTTAGACATTTGCATCGCCGATACCATCAGCTGTTGGTTCAAGTTTAATTGCAACCAAGTTTCACAGGCAAGGAATGATCCGACACTTTCTTTTGAGAAGGATTTGTGAGATCTCTTTGATTCTGATCATTGAAAAAGTTTTGTAGTGAAGAGCTCGTAGCTAAATAATAACAGCCGCTCGGGTCGATCTTTAGGTTAAGCCGTGCTTGCCTAGGTTGGTCTGTGGATGGGTGACCACCTATAACATACCGAGTTTCCTCCGTGCCTCGGACAGCACGTTAAGCAGTTGGTCCCGGCTGTCATTTGTAGATCTTTGACAGTCGTTACAGGTTGTCTGTCAGTGGCCCAAAAAGTCTGACAACCAGTCTTACCAAGGGGTAGTATTACCCAGTACTAAGCTGGGTTGTGGAGGTCAGATAGGCAGTCACTCCCTGTAAAATACGGTTCTGGTATTCAGCTGCATCCGGTTAGACTGGAAGCCGACCCCAACATAGTTGGGAAAAGGCTAGGCAGATGATGATGATGATGCAGATGGTCTCATATTTTGCGTTTGTATTTATTGTATTGTTTTGATTTTTTTATAGTTGGTGAGAATATTTTAGGATTACTTTCATTAATTGACTGCCTAGTCTGTCTAGTGGTTGCAAGCGTGACTGCTGAGCATAAATAAGGTCCTGGGTTCGATTCCCGGGTCGGGCAGTGTCATTGGGTTTTTTCATCAGGAATTTCTCGTAGTTTAAATTTGCGGCCGGTTGATGGCAATAGGCTCGCCCCCTATTACATGTGACTAAAACATAACTGGCGAATTGTGGGTGTCCTATTAGGTACCTTTGTCAAACCCTTCGGGGATTGCAGGCGTGATGTAATATTTCATTAATTAATTTTTTTCTGAAGTGTTACTGTCTTTTTTTCGGCTATGTCTATTATGGGTAGATTGCTTTAAAAAAATAATAACAACGGAGCCCCAAAATTATGGTTTTCAATCAGATTAATAATAACTGATGTTAAAACAAACAAAAATTCCAAGCCTTATATTACACTGAGTGAGCACAGAGCGTCTATACTTTCTTGTAAATAAATCACTGAATCGAATTCAAGATGGCTGCTAAGAAGCTTAGTCGTAGTAAAAATAAACCGTTAAAATTCAATATTGGAAATAGAGTGCGCGTCAGTGTTGCCATCGCATTTTTTGTTTTGTTGTATTTTTACATTCAATAGCACAGGTATCGTTCCTTTGCTTGCTCCAAAAAAAGGAATACCTACCTGGAAGAATTTTGGTGAGGTTGCAAATACCTAACTAAATTCGCAACATAAAATGTTGATACAAGTTTCGATATTGATTTTATTACCGCCTAAGAAAAAACTGTAATGCCAGAGGCATCTCAGACCTAGTTTCCACTGAATATTCTACCCTGCCTTTAAAGCAGTGGTGGCCCGGTGGTTACATGCTTTTGAACCTAGTAGTTGTGTTATTTTGTGCTATACATTTAATCACTACTGCTCTTAACTTCATCATCATCAGCCTACAGCAGTCCACTGCTGGACCTCCTTCTCAATCGCACACCACCTCGGCAACTCTCAACCAGTTGCTATCAGCCAACCTGCGAAGATCGTCGCTAACGAGGCTAAAGGTGTCCCACCTTACGCTTGCCGATTTACGGTCTCCATTCCAGAGCATGTCTACACGTCTACTCTTGACAGGGTGAAGGAAAATAATGCCACGGTTCATTTTAATTACTTTATTTTTAAATTGTTGATCTAATTTTTTACTCTAGATGCTCTTAATGTGCACGTCTTTCTACATCGTTTTCACATATTATTCTCAAAATTAATTAGGTAACCAAGATTTTGTAACAATATTTTGACTAATGTCCATGGAGTTCCTTGCCCGTTCTTCTCCATAGCGATCTACGCTAGGGAATGGGCAACTTTCTCAACTTATTATGCCTTGTGGCTGGGACTGTAGCTGTGTTTCTTTTTTAATTTTTGTCATAAAAAAAAATAGTCCATTACGGCACCGTAATGGTCTAATTGAAATAAATGCTTTGAGTATTTTTTTGGTTTTGTATGGGTGTTACAATGGTTTGAGTTCGTTGCATTGAGTTTGACCGTAAAATGTGATTTTTCACACCAAAAAAAAAGTCGTTTCTCGGCAATATTCTTTAGAAGTTCGTGGTTACTTAGTTTTATGTACGGAATGCTTGATTGATAGCTTCGTGTAAACGGACCCTCCGTTTACACCTTGTTTAATGAGAAAACCGAATGAATCATAAATTTTATGATATAATCTGTCCACATGCACTGTGCTTGCGTTGTGGATAACAGGCCACTCCCCCTAACAGAGAGGGGATCCCATCAGTGGGAACATCATAGGCTAATAGGGAATATGCATAAATTTTCCATTTTGTATTCCGCTACGGAATGTTAAAGTACTATAAAAATAATGTCAAAAATCGAAAACAAGACATAAATCGGCCAAACAACACAAAACTTATAACCATTTAAACTTTTGTTACTATCTCTTTCTAAATAAACGGAAATTAGTATGGATTTTGTACGTTGATGACATCATTCACTGTATCGGACCTCTCTGTCTAATCAGCAGTTTCAAATGATTTTATCTTAGAATTTTTTATAACTATAAAAAAAAAATCACTTTGCTATTTCTGATGTTAATACGCTTTGTTTAGAGTGATATGTTCTTCAAGTGGTCTTGGGTACGAGATGGAAGGCGAGAAGATGAACTACACACCACTACGTATACACATCAATGATTTCCATCATCTGCCTAGCCTTTTCCCAACTATATTGGGGTCGGCTTCCAGTCTAACCGGATGCAGCTGAATACCAGTATTGGAGCGACTGCCGATCTAACCTCCACAACCCAGTGAGTACTGGGTAATACGATACCCCTTAGTAAGACTGGTTGTCATACTTTTTGGGCCACTAACTACCTGTAACGACTGTCAAAGATCACAAATGACAGCCGGGATCAACAGCTTAACGTGCTTTACAACGCACGGAGGAAACTCGATATGTAAGGGTGGTCACCCATCCACAGACCAACCTAGGCAAGCACGGCTTAACCTAAAGGTTGACCCGAGCGGCTGTTATTATTTAGCCACGAGCTCCTCCGACCTCTTTAGATCCACTAATACTTATTTAATAAAGACTAGAAACTTAACGACCGACTTCAGAATTCGATAAATGAAACAAAATAACAATTAGTGAACTTCTTGAACAAAGTTTCCTCGAGTAATAAACACGGCCTATCTAATAGAAATAGCAGTAAATAAGCGTTTTAACTTCAAGAGCGCTGACAAACAATTTGAGCTCCTATAATGAGTTCAGACTCAAATGACTTTTCCAGAGTTTGCATAAGACATCGCTTCAGGCTAATGTCTTTGTTTTTGAGTGCAATGGCATTTCATTTTCATAATTTATTTATTCAAGTACTGCTGGGCATTCTCAGTGTTATTATGAGAGTTACTGCCTATTTTTGTTTAACTGACTCAGAAATTCTTACTTTATTAAAGACTAGCGGATGTCACTCGGTTTCACTCGCGTAGCTCCCGTTCCCGTGGGAGTACGGGGATATAGCCTATGTTATTCGCTGATAATGTAGCTATCCATTGCTGAAATAAATTTTCAAATCGGTCCAGTAGTTTTTAAGTTTAATAGTTACATATAAAAATACAAATCTTTCCTCTTTATTATATTATAGTCTGCACCAGATAAGTAAGAATTAAAGGTCATTAACCCGCATAAATTTTATTCAAAAACATAATTCCGAAAACAGAAATAATGACATAAACTTGTCCAAAAACGACCTTTATCGTGATCCTTGAGGTTTTCTAGTATTAAAAAACGATTCATAATGTATTATCGGGGTACCTACGCAGAGAAATTAAGGAAAGAGCAATGACCTCTAATTCTTATTTATCTGGCAGAGACTATAGTATAGACATTTCCGATGTGGTTCAATGGCACCGTCACATTTAGTATCAAAAATAAAATGGCAGTGGTAATAAAAGATGGATTGTTTTATTTTTTTACTTTTTTAATAACGGTTTTCGGCAACCGGAATTGTTGATTTTTTTGTGCAGCCCATCCTTCTTCAGATATTGGTTAAGTTTTAAATAATTAAACAACATTTTAATTATACCTACTTGTATAAGCTGTCCCAATCACACAAATACAAATATCCTGTATAGCTAAACATGCGGACTTTAGATTAATATCTGACTGTAACAACTTTATACCATCTTTAAGGCAAATAAAGACTTATCTTATCTTCAATCAATGATTTTATTATACACTTATAAATATATTCAGACTAAACATTTAGTTCATCTGATTCGCCGCCTTCCTAAGGACAGCGTTCTTGTTAAGGTATGGAATCATCTGGACTGTATACTTAGTTGGTTGGTTTTTAAATAACGTTTGGTTAACTTTTTAAATATATAACAACATTTTAATTATACCTACTCGTGCTGTACTATTCATTGATTTTATTATACATTCCTTTATAAATAATCTATGGCCAAACATTAAGTTTCGACGTATTCATAGGACAGCGTTCTTGTATAAGTGATGGATTCCTCTGGACTGTAGTTTAGTTATTAAATAACGTTTTTGCGTTTTCTGCTTCCCCCAATAAGTCACGGTCTAGTGATGGCAGGTTTGTTTAATAAGTAATGTCTATTACAAGAATATTCACTATTCAAATATTAATAATAAGTATTTATAATACCTATTAGGTTCCTACTTTTACTATTAGCGTACATCATCCCACTGCTGGGCAAAGACTCATGACTTCCAGTTGGCCAAAATGAGCCCAGGATCAAAAGAATCCTGGGCTCATTTGGGCCGCTGGTCGTTGGTTTTGTCCAGCTCATCGCGTCATCTTCTACGAGGTCTGACGTATCGCCTATTATCAACATCGCTCAAATACTAGGTACTAAGGTATAACTAAAATTTAGCCTATAGTACCCACAAAAAATGTAGGATCATTCCCACTAGTTCTACTACACAGTAGTACACAGTTCTATGGTAGAACTAATGGGACTTTTTCCCACTAGTCCTACTATTTCAAGTGGTACAAAATCGTAGAACTAGTGGGAACAAAAAGTCCCACTAGTCCTACTGTTCTATTACAAATTTTACGGTAGAACTAATGGCAGTGAAATAATTATTAGAATTGGATCATTAGTTACGGAGATTACTCCCGGAGATCACTCCTCCCTTACATGCAAACTTACAAACAAATTTTACCCAAAAATAAAGATTTTTTATGATTTAAGTATTGATGTACCTACAGACAGCTGCACTAATTAGGTATCCGTCACGCATTAAGACACTCAATAGAAAGGGGGACGAATTATTGCAGCCGTCTGTACATAAAAATCTTAATAATAAAAAAATAACTTTATTTCTAGTCTAGTTTTTTAGTTTGTAAGTTTGCATGTAAGGAGTAATCTCGTAACTGTTTAGGTTTCATAAAATCTACGCGAGCTAAATGACTCGAGTCCATTCCAATTTTTTTATTTTTTTTTTATTAAAGACGTGACATCACAATCGTAATCGCCAATCAAAGCGGCGCAATCTATGTTGTTGCCTAGGCGCCATTGAACGAAACATCAAGCAGCGCCCCCATACGTTTTTTCACTTGAACTAACCTAACCGAGAAAAAAGGCCGGTAACATTTTAAGAGAGAATCATTTTATTGAATTTGGTGGTTTGTGTGTGTGTGAAAGCTATCCTCTAGAACAGGAACTATAACTGAGCCGGCCGGCAGAAGACTCGCAGCTGGAAAAGACTATCAACTCAAGTAAGTGGCACATTGTACTGTTTTTGGCTGACTTCGATTCGTGATCGTCCGTCTTTTCTAGCATTCCGTAGAAATGTTTCATGCAACAAGACCGTAATCCATTACATTTCACCCAAATGTGCGAAGCCTGAATGGTTCGCGTACAGTAACTATGAGGGATTATAGGTACTTATATCAAAACTTCTTCAAAATAAACATGTAGGCACACAAGGGAACTTGGAATAAATAGCTACTTTGAATAATGTAGGCATCGGTGTTGATAATTCAAGTTCTGAACTAACAACAACAGCAATATATTCAGCGCCTGTAGAATTTCATGGAACCTGCCTACACCTAGTTTCTCAAATAGTTATCGGCTAGCAGGTGTTAATATTCAAAATTGATATTTTCAGGATTTGTAGTTTCAGTTACCTACCAATGGGGTGGCGAAGGCAAAGTAAATCTCAGATGGCGCCACCATCGTTGGTCTCAATCTGACCAATGAGGTTAAGCTATTTTGAAATATGAAATGCCATTACCACATTTTCAACCAATGACGATGTTTGGGTACCAACTATGCTAGCGCCATTAGTTCCACAGTAAGCTTCCCCATTAACACGACGATTGCTCATGATATTTTACAATTATCCTAGCGAGTCTATAATTTACATACTTATTATTGGAAAACGAACGAAATTACGATTATCCTAATCCTAACTGATATTATAAATGCGAAATGTTACACAACTCAGAAAAACGGCAGCTTCAGGATGATTATACGTTTATTAATCACTTTTTCAACTAATACAATTCACAATCAACAATCAACGACTAACGGTCAATCAGCCAGAGGTTTTTTTTTAAAAAGAACTTGTCGGGTCGGCTATCAGCATATCAGCGATCAAATCGTAGTCTTAGTCAAGTTCTGAACTAACAACAACAGCAATATATTCAGCGCCTGTAGAATTTCATGGAACCTGCCTACACCTAGTTTCTCAAATAGTTATCGGCTAGCAGGTGTTAATATTCAAAATTGATATTTTCAGGATTTGTAGTTTCAGTTACCTACCAATGGGGTGGCGAAGGCAAAGTAAATCTCAGATGGCGCGACCATCGTTGGTCTCAATCTGACCAATGAGGTTAAGCTATTTTGAAATATGAAATGCCATTACCACATTTTCAACCAATGACGATGTTTGGGTACCAACTATGCTAGCGCCATTAGTTCCACAGTAAGCTTCCCCATTAACACGACGATTGCTCATGATATTTTACAATTATCCTAGCGAGTCTATAATTTACATACTTATTATTGGAAAACGAACGAAATTACGATTATTCTAATCCTAACTGATATTATAAATGCGAAATGTTACACAACTCAGAAAAACGGCAGCTTCAGGATGATTATACGTTTATTAATCACTTTTTCAACTAATACAATTCACAATCAACAATCAACGACTAACGGTCAATCAGCCAGAGGTTTTTTTTTAAAAAGAACTTGTCGGGTCGGCTATCAGCATATCAGCGATCAAATCGTAGTCTTAGCTGTCAGTGCTGTAGCACTACAGTTAGTGGGAGGGGTATGGTATTGCCAACTCTTAACAGTGTTGCTAGTTAAATGTACACAATACTACTATATTTTGTAACAGAAAGTTATTTGTTTGTTACCTTTTTACGCCTGAACCACTGAACCGATCATCCTGAAATTTCGAATATACCTACGCTATCAGGTGTACAAAAACGGACATAACCTTTCATCACGTATAAAAGTACTGTTACCCGAGGAACAAAACAATAACGTTCTTATGATAATAGATGGCGCCACGTGTCTTATGTTAAATTATGATTGAATCATATTAATAAATAAACTTTAGTAGCGTGTTAGGAGTTTAATAAATTGTCGAAATCTAAATTAACGCGAGCGAAGCCGCGGCCAATGACAAACAGCGGTGGCCCAGTGGTGGCGGCCCCAACTTACGAACAGTAAATCGTGGGTTTGAACCCAGACAGGCGCATTACTTTGTGTAATTTATTTCATCACCACTGCTCTCAAAACGGTGAAGGAAAACATCGTGAGGAAACCGGCATGTCCTAGAACCAAAAAAATCAAAGACATGTGACATCTACCAATCCGCACTGGGCCCGCGTGGTGGATTACAGATTACAGCCTATTCCCTCTCATAGAGAGGAGGCCGAGGCCTGTGTCCCAGCAGTGGGAACGTTAATAGGATGATGATGAACAATGAACTAAATAATATTTTCATCGAATATCTTTGAAAAATCCGAATTCATGACATTCAAAACATCAGTTGACAATCAAGTTGTCTGCTGCTTTCCAGGCTGTTATTTTTTTTGCAACGTAACTGAAACACTAATGCTATAACTTGAATCCATTGAGCAATTCAAAACCTTCGAACGTAATCCAGGTCCAGTTGAAAACAAGCGTCGGCGTCGGGAACTATTTTACTGAACTATGGGCCTATTTGGCAGCCGTGAGGCACACAGTGTCACATTGTTTTATTTTTTGTTTAGTTATGAGTTTTATTCATTTATTTTGTTATTATTTTTGTTTTGTTTATTTTTTATACTGTGTGCACTTGTGGCGTGTGCCAAATAAATGTATTTTCTTTCTTTCTTTCTTGGAGATCTGCCCATCGCCCAACACAAATAAAAATTGTTCTATTCATCTCCAAAGTAATCAGTACAAAAGACGCAAACAAAACTCATTGGAGCACAAAATGAAACAACTACCTACTGGCTCTGAAATTCCCTGATTGTAATTGCTCGAGTGTTTTATTGCCCATATTGATTACCACGCAATAATAGTAGGGCAATAAAAGTAAATACAGTTACACCAGAAAAGGCATGCGCTTCGATAGTCTTCATGTTTCTGAATGAGTATGAACGTCGTGCTACAGAACAACTTTCCATGAACGCAAAGTTTTTAAGTTTTGTCGTGCCGAGCTCCGTTGTTAGTCCTGATGACATGACTCGCATGTATGATGTTTTCTCTCTGTCAGATTACCTGCTTCGGTTATGCCGGCTGTACACTGTCGCCGAGACAGTCCGAGGCAGGGCGAGCGCGAGAGTGTAGATGGTAGCGCTCGCCCGCCTCGGCATGTCTCGGTGTTCCTCGCTAGCTCTCCGTCCCGAGTCGGTTTTTGTGCACAAGTCAAAGGGTCTCGCGCCGCATCGCTCGAACTGCAAGCGCGTCGCTGTACACTCTCGTTTCTCCCAGTTGCGATGCCGATATATCAATTAAGAAGTAAAATTAAATTAAAATCTGGCATTACATATTGTCATCTGTCATTCAAAAATTAATAGAGTTGTTAATCTATAGTTTTGTTCTCATGAAAATACCTACAAAATTGGCAAAAATGTCCATGGGGTCGTGGCGATAGTTTTATCTCCTTTACCACCCACTACACGGGTTACGAACTTCGTGTAGTAAGTTAATTATTATTAGGCTTTACAGCCAGAATAAAAGATTATCTGAAAAGTTTTATTTGTCACGTTTTTATTTTCTTACAGCAATCAAAAGAATCCAAAAACATTAACATAGTCGACAAAAAGGTTTCACGCCACAGGTTTAATTAGCTGTCCCACCCTATTCATCATCGACCGTTCGTATTTCCAAAGACTGATTTTGATTTCCGAAGCGCATACATTTCCTTGGAGACCTGTACAAGTGATACAAGGGATCACTTGTTAGGTTCGCGAATATATTGAATATACGTATAGAGAGTGAATGTACGTGAAAGTAACTTAACACGATCACACACTGGAAATGCCACGCTAGGTACTGGGAATAAACTTTGTAGAAACGTTAAGATAGGTAATATTAAACAAAATCTTCAATTTGTTACTTCTTATTACGGGGAAAAAACTAATATTGAGATAATTTTACGGGGTCCGGACCTGTGTTTCACCTTGGTGAAGCACGGGGACTTAGGGTCCCGTTTTAACTTTTTTTCTCCCGTTCCCAACTCATCCATTGTAATTATATCATGGACTGTACAAGTACTGTCCAGTTGCTACGGAGGCTATTTGATGTCCATGATCATGACATCCAAAAGACAAAAGATCAGTCAATAGGCAAAGGACTGCTGAACACAGTCCGGTAAAATCATCATCTGCCTAGCCTTTTCCCAATCCAGTCTAACTGGCTGCAGCTGAATACCAGTATTTTACATGGAGCGACTGCCTATCTGACCTCCACAACCCAGTACTGGTTAATACGATACCCCTCGGTAAGACTGGTTGTCAGACTTTTTGGGCCACTGACTACCTATAACGACTGTGAAAGATTTACAAATGATATCCGGGACCGACTGCTTAACGTGCTTACCCATCCATAGAACAACCTAGGCAAGTACGGCTTAACCTAAAGATCGACCCAAGCGACTGTTATTATTTAGCCACGAACTCCTCTGTCAGTCCGGTAAAATCACGAACTTAAAATCGATATCTTAATACGAAAATGATCGCATTAAAGTTGCTGGAAGACACTGGATAGCCATGACACAAAACGGCCAAAAGTGAAGAGATTTGGAAGAGACCTATACTCAGCATTGATTGGCCAAAGGTTTAAGGAAGAAGAAGATATGAATATGTCATAAGTATATCCTGATGAGTTCATTTACCCCAAAACCATTAGCTTAACGCAAGCAAAATTTATCCAGTACTGAAAGGACCAATTATAACTACAACCGTCTGGCATTGAGAGTTCCCGATAGTAATAACGAGAGAGAGTGTTTTATTGCCCATATGTCTATATTACTCGGGCAATAAAAGTGAATACGACACTGTTAAGGCTACCTATGTAACACGGGAGATATGGAATTAAAGGGATAATTATATAGAGCTTCGCCTGAAAGACGTTATAAACCTGTAGAATCTAAAACATTTTCATATCCTTAGTAGATTGGGAACGTTATGAGGTATACGCAGTTGTATATTAAGATTCTAGACGGACTGTAGCTGTGTAGGCAAGATTATTTTATACTAGCTTCTGCTCGCGGCTTCGCCCGCGTGAAGTTCTATAATTGTCCCAAGGGATCGTACTACTGGGATAAAAAGTATGTTATGTGTTAATCCAGGCTATAAACTATATATGTACTAAATTTCATCCAAATCTGTTAAGCCGTTTGGGTGTAAAGGAGTAATAAACATACACACATACTCACACACATACAAACTTTCGCCCGTTTTAGTGTGATCATAACCAAAACATGTTCGTACCTACTTTTAGGTTCGTTTTTTGTTATCCTCTTGTAGTAAAGTAAGTAACGGAACAATTTACTTACTAAGAGTAATAGCTATTTATTCACCAAGGGGAATAAGGCACAATCGAGTGTGCATTTGAGGCCCAACGCGAAGCGGAGGGCCGTGAATCACACGAGTTTAGTAATCTGTACTTACCCTCGAGTGATATATACACTTATGTAAGAGACAAAATAGCAAAAAAAGCAATTTTATTAAAAAGTTATATTGATATTGTTACAAACTTTACCAAGAAAATTGTCTCTAAAAAATACGTCAACCAACAATAAATCTTTTATTTTTATTTTAGCTCGTCAAACAGTTTTCGCGCCAAAAGACGTTAGAGAAGGTAAAAACGCCCCGTTTCGCAGGTTTCAACTTACGTGTGTTAAAGCGAGAGAGTGTTATAAATCTCTCGCTCTACCGCATAGAGGTTTGAAGTTTGCCGGCCATATCGGAATGTATGCTACCTGCTTTAAAAGTGCTAGTGGCCAGTACTTTTTATAGTAAAATTAATCATTTGATTGCCAACGCCATCAAGACATAAAAAAAAACGCGTGGATTACTACCCTGATTTTCAGGGCAGTAATGAAATTCCATACAATATAACTGCCTAGATTTTTGAGAATGTTTAATGAACAGCTTTCAAGCCTTTTAGTGAGGTAGTATTGGTACACTTACTAAGCAAGTGTAGTATGAAATTATTTTATCGATTTATCACAGACATCCATCATCATTACATTCCATGAGGTCTATGATGGAACGTGCGTGCCCAGAAGATGCCTGTTTACTCTTACTTTGAAGGCAGGCGGGTTAAATGTGGGTGGAAACACAGCCTGTAGCAGAAACTAACCAATAATATCAATTCTTTTTCACAGTCAGGTATTCTAGGTATGTGATTGGTTAGTTCCACAAGCATTCCTCGCTACGTATTCTCGCTCACCTCTGGTAAAACCGCAGCCTCACACCTTGTCAGTCTCCCTCCCCGTATCAATTTAAATGAGACGAGACTCAGTAGATTTAATACCGTAATCATTTACATTGGGGCTTGAGACGAGAATTACTGTTTCTTGTTAATCTTTTGAAATATGTACTGACGGGTAATTTAGGAAAAGATGAAATAACAAAAATCTTGGATATTCGGCTCTTTGTTTTATTTGTTTTGGATAATAGTATGTTAACGACTAAAACTTGCGTAACGATAATTCATTATATTAGGAGATAAACACCTAAACTGAAATCTTGGATATTCGGCCCTTTGTTTTATTATGTTGGGATAATATGGGGATCCTGCCGTTTTGCCGAAAAGATTTTGACAAAATTTCATTACCCAAACAAATTTTAGCAACTTTTTTTTATACCATTGCAATCTTTCGAATGATTTTAGTACGCATATTTTTATTTGGTCAAATTTTTACTTGGCAAAATATTACCAAGTATAAAGTCATTATGGCATTTGGTCTTTAATCAAATGATTTATTACAGCAAACAATCTTTAGACAATAAACGTTTGGTGAAATGATTTGTTAAGACAAAAAAATATAGGCAAAAATAAGATTTTTTGGGAAATATTTAATTAAAAAATGCAATTTTATTTTAATATAATCATTTGTTTAATGCAAAATATTTTTACATTAAGTACAATTTTATTTTTTTTGCAATGGACATAAGCAATTTTATTTCGGAGTATCCAAACGGGCGAGTGCCAGAAACGACTCGCATTAATAGAAAAAAGATATTGTTTTTAGTAGGTTACCCGGAACTGAACTATTTAGATTAGGTTAGTTTCTTCTTTAAACAAAATGGGTAGGTTAGGTTAGGTTAAAACTGTGACCTACTACGCACGAGCCGAGCGAGCGAAGCGAGCGGTGCCGCGGCAGCGGCCGGCGAGTGCCAGAAACGACTTGCATTTATAGAATAAAGATATTGTTTTTAGTAGGTTACCCGGAACTGAACTATTTAGAATAGGATAATTACTTATTTAATAAAAATGGTTAGGTTAGGTTAAAACTGTAACCTCGAGATATTTGGTGCCACTTTAAATACTGAATAGGAAAGGAAGATACTAAATATTTGGCTTATTTGATTTTGCGTAAAAACTGTTATTCCAACTGAAATATTTGACTAAATAAAAAATGTTAAAAGTACTATTTGGTAAACAAGTTATAGTTTAAACGTTCATTTCCCAAACATTAGGTTTGCGTTACAATTTTTTGTGAATAGATTTTTTGCTTAGTAATCATTTGGCAAATGAAATTATGCGAAACATTTTTTGGGAAGTAAAAATTTGTCAAATTCCTTTCGGTCAAACAAGGGAGATCCGGATAATATGATATTATAATGACTAAAACTTTCGGAACGGTAATTCGTTATATTCAAAGATAAACCACTACACTGTTCTATTCCTACTTTTATATTAAACTCGTGATCAACTCCGGCGGTTTGTACGACTTGGCAAAACAGATATTTCTTTTTTTTTTATGTATTTATTATTCACGTGAGCCACATTGTTATAAAACCTGCTAGCTAGGATACTTTTTGTTGGGTTTTATTGTCATTTTGTAAATGGTCGATAAAAAGATATTCAAGTGTAAATTCTGAACTACTAATCTGAAGTTTAATATAGCAACCATCGTACACGTTTACTAAGTTTTTTCATTTTGCTATTTTTACTGTATTTAGATTCTACAGATTACAATTACAACACACATGAGTAACGACCGCGTGGGAAGGTCTTAACATGAGGGACGGCACCGCCGGGGCCGGTCAAGAAAGAGGTGGCGAGATGATCTATTCTAGATGAACATCACGAAGCCTGGTTGGAGTTGGAGAAAAGTACATCTAGCCGGGGATCGAGGAAGGGATAAGTAGGAATTAAAGGTCATTGCTCTTTCCTTAATTTCTTTGCGTAGGTACCCCGACAATACATTATGAATCGTTTTTAGGGTTTCGTAGTCAACTAGGAACCCTTATAGTTTCGCCATGTCTGTCCGTCCGTCCGTCTGTCCGTCCTTGCTTAATCTCTGTGACCGTTAGCACTAGAAAGCTGAAATTTGGTACCAATATGTATATCAATCACGCCGACAAAGTGGTAAAATAAAAATTGGAAAAAAATGTTTTATTAGGGTAGCCCCCCTATATGTAAAGTGGGAAGTGATTTTTTTTTTAATTTCAACCCTGACATGTGATATATTGTTGGAAAGGTATTTAAAAATGAATAGGGGTTTCCTAAAATCATTTTTTGATAATGTCAATAATTTCGGAAATAATCGATCCAAAAGTAAAAAACAATGTGTCCCCCCCCTCTAACTTTTGAACCATAAGTTTAGAAAATATGAAAAAAATCTGAAAAGTAGAACTTTATAAGGACTTTCTAGAAAAATCATTTTGAACTTGATGGAAACAACAGTTTTTGTACAAAAAAGACAAAAAGTTGTACAAAATAATTTCTGGACTAAGTTTGTAGTATAATCGTATATGCAAGCATTTTTACATAATGGATACCTTTAAACTCATAAGTGGGAACACTTATTGTGACGGACGAGAAACTACGGAACCCTACACTGAGCGTGGCCCGACACGCTCTTGGCCGATTTTTTTTATTACTAGAAAAAGTCAAGGATCACGATAGAGGTCGTTTTGGGACAAGTTTAGGTCATTCAGTATTTCTGTATTCGGAATTATGTATTTGGACAAATGTATGCGGGTTAATGGCCTTTATTTCTTACTTATCTGGCGCAGACTATAGTTCCTGTGATCCCCGGTGCAAGTCTGGGAAGGGAACACCGGGGTATTTTTTAGTCGGTTAGAGTCCGACAGACCCCTCCGCTCGCCCCAGGACGGAAGACATCCATAAAGATTTTCCAACCCGGGAGAAAAATGAGGAAAGTACCTTGAAGGATATGTGTTTCTTATGGGGACATGGGGTTCCTTTGTCCAGCAGTGGGACATTTGTATTGTATTGTATAACGGGCTGGTGTCCGCAACTCCGCGTCCTCTTTAAGCTAACATCAAAGTGTAGCAGTGAGACATACAAGGCTATTGATAAAAAAAAAATATACGTAACTAAGTTAACTACGGCCGCTCGGGTCGATCTTTGGCCGTGCTTGCCTAGGTTGGTCTGTGGATGGGTGACCACCCATACATACCGAGTTTCCTCCGTGCCTCGGAAAGCACGTTAAGCACGTTAAGCAGTTGGTCCCGGCTGTCATTTCCAGATCTTTGACAGTCGTTACAGGTAGTCAGTGTCCCGAAAGTCTGACAACCAGTCTTACCAAGAGGCGATACCCCTTGGTAATACTGGTTGTCAGACCCAGTACTAACTGAGTTATGGAGGTGAGATAGGCAGTCGTAAATACTGGATCTAATATTCAGCTGCATCCGGTTAGACTGGAAGCCGACCTCAACATAGTTGGAAAACAGCTAGGCAGATGATGACAGTAAGTCGACAAAAACCGGTACAACTTTTCCACGAGACAATATTATTGAAGTATTTCGAACTGATTGGAAATTGAATTTCCACCAAATTCCACGTGTGAGCTTTAATAGAATAGGTATCTGAGGAACTGAAATGAGCTAGTATTATGAAAGAAAACAGTTTCGAAATAACGATTAAAGAGTTCCAACTATTTTAAAACTTCAAACTTTTGTAACATTCTTGGAAACTCCAAACAAGAGAATGCTTTCAGCTGTATTCTGTCGATGCTTAAAATATTTTGTTACTGCTTTTATTTTGATAGTAATTAATATTATGATTTCTTGAGAGAAAAATCTATTCTATTTCATTAAAAAAAATTAAGCGAAACATTTCTAAGCAATTAAGAACCATAAAACCGTAAAATACAAAATTTTAATTAAGAACCATTAAAGTCTATCAGAATTATTAATAAACGCATAGTGTAAAAGTAACTAAATAGTAAAAAATAAAACCGACTTCAAAAAACACAAAAAAGTGAAAAATAACTTAAGCTTCAGAAGTCGGTGACTTTTGTTTGATTGTTTTTTTTTTTGTCACCGACTTCTGAAGCTTAAGTTATTTTTCATTTTTTTGTGTTTTTTGAAGTCGGTTTTATTTTTTAATAACGTATATAACGTACCTTATGTTAAATAAGCACACAAATTTATTTTTTGTTTTATATGTATAATCACACACATTTAAAAATCTTAGATATTAGTTCCAGGACAATGACCGTTGTTAATGTATTGTATTTGTGTTGTTACTAGCTAGTTTTTAAATACTTTAAATTGTAATCTGTGGAGAACGTTGTGGGTAGCATAATTGTTTTAAAATTTAATATTTAAATTATTGTTACGAATTCTTATTGTGCTACTGTTTGTTTTTCCTTAAATAAATATATAAATGTAAAAAGGAGAAATCAATTATTATTTTTATTTTACAATACCACGAAATATTACATTTAAAACAAGCCTATCAACATCGTTAAACAATTTTTTATTCATGAAGCAATTTCAATTTAGAACTAGAAGCTCCACGACAAAATATAACAACAAACAAAGCTTTTCAATCTATTTCATTACTTGCATGGCAAAGTTTGCATGCACTGCCCACGGCCACGTATAAATAATATTGAACAATATTGCAAATTGTCCAATAAAAATTGGCCCCGTTAAATTAATATTAGACAATATTGCAAATTGTTCAATATCATTTTAACGTGGCCAGGTGCGATAATTATACAAGTTTTGATTGGGCCAGATGGTTATAGAAATGTTAGTTAGGTTATGGTTATGGTAAATGTTAGTTAGGCAGTTGCAAGTTTGCTCCGCTGACGAATGCGGTTTACCTGGAGACTACAACAACAACAACAGCCCATAACGTCCACTGCAAGCCTCTGCCATAATGGGAGGAATTTGCCGTAATCTCCACGCTTGGCAGGCGGATTGGAGATCGCAGTGATGAAAGACTAACAGAAAACGCTGCTGCCCATTCTCAGCTCTACGGAGGCGCAAGGTGTTCTGCCTCAGACATTAGTCGCCTTATACGACACCCATGAGTGTAATGGGTTGGTTCTATTCTACTCTGCCGGATACCACACGGCCTGGAGACTAATTGGGGTTAAATTGTATAGGAGCTACCGTTTCGTGATTATGCTAGCGGATAGCAAAAAGACGGTCCTTAGGCTGCGATTTCACCAGAAATGAGCGAGGATTCGAAGTGAGAAAACCTAAAAAAATAATATCGCTTCTTTTTCACAGCTTGAGGTATTCTTACTACGTGATTGGTTAGTTCCACACATGGGATGGGTCTACGCATCCTCGATAAAAACAAACTCGCAAAGGTAACTATTGTTTTTGTTGAAAATGACTTTTTTTAAAGATTTGGAAAAGGCAGCTAATTGATTTTTATTGACAAAAACAGCAATCGCATTCTCCTCTCATTGAGTTAAGACTTAACAGATTGTTCTAATGAGTTCAACAACCTTCTTCGAATGTTTCTCCAACTACTCCCCCGACAAATCCACCATTGAATGTAAATGGTACAAATTAGAGGTGTACTGCAACAGTTTCAAGTCAAAGTTAAAACGTTGCAAAAGCGCAATAGCGCGTTAAAAGGCTTCTGCCGTTTCGCTTAGAAACCGTTTCACAGGTATTCGTATATGGGCCGTGCAGACTCAGAATCGTTAGGATGTTGGGGCCTCTTTCATTGAGTTGAGTGCCAACTTGCTATTCAATAGTCGTTTATGGGTAGGTCGATAGTTTTTGAATAGGCAGGGCCCTAATTGCATGCACTTGAAAATTATACGGCCCTTATAATCCTATAATAAGGGCCTTACCAACTACATGCCCAAACATGAATGGCATTAAATTATCAGTCAAGTAGAGCCATTTTCTTGGAAACTAAAATATTATGTCTGTGTATAATTAAATATTATTTCTTCCTTATGGATTGTCTTTACCGCATTTTGCATCGTAAGTTTTTGAAAGCAAGTTTAAAACTTGAAATGAATTCCCCGGAAAAGTAACTGTTGAGTAACGCTCAGTGACAACTAAAATAATCTTAAAAGCATTTGGAAACGGGGAAATGCATAGTACAATGAATTTGGACTAAGTGAGAATGTCGTACTAAACCCATTTTCTCTCTATTCTGTGAAGAACTTAACACTGTGTTTCATAGCAATAATAACAACAAAATTGTGACAACTTGCTAAGTATGAAACATCTGTATTGTTACTTGAATGGTGAACATTTTGATAAAAGAGACTACATGCCATCCTCTTTTTCTTAGCGTGTCGATGGCAATCTAAATTTGTTTCGGAGCTACTAGTTTGACGCTTTCGGTAGCGTCTATCAGTTCCTGTAGTGAACAAACAACAGGATACGCAGGACACAATATTAAGTGCCCCATCGTTTGTGGAACAGCACCACATTTACACTCCAGGGCAGAGTCATGAATTAATCCCCACGCCATTAAAGTAATTATTACAAAAGATCCTGAAGTCTGAGGCTTTTCGTTAGCGACGCTAGTGCTGTAGGCATTCTGGCTACTTATTGGTGATTGGAATTAGTTACGAATTGTTTAAGTAACCTTAAGTAGGACGAGTCTATGATTATTTAAGCAACTGAAAAAACTTTTTTGCAAAAAAATAAAACCGACTTCAAAAAACACAAAAAAGTGAAAAATAACTTTAGTTTCAGAAGTCGGTGACCTTTGTTTGATTCATTTAATTTTTTTGTCACAGTCAAGTCTGTTTTATTTTTTTGCAAAAAAGTTTTGTTTATTTTTCCACTTTTAGTTGTAACATCCTATACAAATATTTGCTATGCATTTATTTTACATTGTTAAAAATACATGTCATGGTAATAGGATTATCCCCAATAAATGGAACTTAACATACCTAAACTGTCGAAATTTGGGTGTATTGTACACATCTGCGTACCCCTCAGAGCATACAGGCGTGATGTTACGTCATGATGTTCACTATACTATCACAATCACTATCACAATCACCATCATCGTTATCACAATCATTATCACAGTAATCATAATTATATCATCGTAATCACAATCATCATCATCGTCATCGATATCACAATCATCACAATAAATCAACAATAACCCTTTAGAAGCCGAATCCGCCATCTTCTGGATCTCAAAATAAATGCCATATTCGTAATCAGCACCTCTGATAATCTCGGAAGTCTTCTTCTTTGTCCTCGCCTTGTCCCGTTACTCGGGGTCGGCTTTCCTGATCATTCGGCGCCATCTATCTCTCTGGTAGGCATCTTGGTCTGTTAGGCCTAACCCTTTCATATGAAAGGGTTAGGCCTAACAGACCAATGCGGCAGAGGCTATGGACATTCGTCAGCCATGTGGTTTGGGGTCTTCCTCTCCCTCTGATAATCTCGGAAGTGACACCCATATTATTTTTTAGACATTTCAACCCCATCGCACCTCAACAGGGGATGACGGTATTTCAGGTCCACCACATTAAATCTTAAAATTGTTGTTTTTGTAATACACCCGATGACCGGACCCGATACACCATACAAATAATAATCATGTTGATTTTCAGACTTCGTCACCCCATTTCCCCATATCAGGGGTTGAATTCTGAAAAAAAGTGAAACCCCTTTTCTATTCATTTATCAATAGGAGTGCTCCTGTGAAGTTTCTCATAAAATAGTCTAACTAATCTTGTTTCCCTATACAACAAACTTTGGAGCCCTGTTTCACCCCCTTAGGCGGTAAATTTTGAAAAATAATTTCATAATGCACCCCTAAACCACATAAGGAACCTACTTGGCAAATTTGGAATCTGTAGACCCAGCGGTTTGGGCTGTGCGTTGATATGTCAGTCAGTCAGTCAGGCCTTTTGTTTTTATTACTTCAATACAAAACTTCATCCCCCTTGTGGGTTAAAATTAAAAAGAAAAAACAACAACAATGTACGTTGTGTTAGTTTCCAACCATAAGCCGAAATATTAGTAATTTTAACTTAAAAAATAAATAACTTAGGTAAAAACAAAATAACATCCCCCTTTTCACCCCTTTAGGATTGCAATTCTAACAACACCGTTGCGTTAGCTTCCAACCATACGCCTAAATAATAAATTTTATGATTTTGACTTCGAAAATTAAGGAATACACAACTTCATCCTCCTTTTTAAACACTTTGGGGGTAGAATAATCAAACACGCTGAGACACGTATATTAATTTTTTATCGTCAGCCTAAACACAAAATTTGAAGATTCTAACTTTAAAACTGACGGACTTTCATACAAACTTTCATCCCCTATTTAACTCCCTTATGAGTTGAATTTCGAAAAATCCTTCCTTAATCCTTGTTTACATTATAAAGAAAACCTCTGAGCAAAATTTCAGCTTTCTAGGTTCAAGGGTTTGGGCTGGGCGTTGATGAGTCAGTCAGTCAGTCAGTCAGGCCTTTTGCCCGCCTCACTATTCCCAAACCACTGTAACTCCTGAAAGCCAGAATAAAAAGTGGCGACCACCAGAAAAGCGCCGAGACAATGAAGCTCGACGAAGTCCCAGAGAATGAATTTAACTGTCTTGGATCCCGCAACGAAATTAATCAGAAAAGTATAGTGGAGGAGTAGGAAAAAACCGTAATTTCCACTTTTACAAATAGGTTGTTGGTGTTTGATACTGATACTGTTAGCCATCATCCCACTGCTGGGCAAAAGCCTTTCCCTATGATTTCCTCAACTTCCTGACCACTACGACTGGTTTGTTTGAAATTACATAAAATATGAGTGTCAATAAATTCAATAAACTATATTTGTTTAATTATAATTTTACTAGAAAAAATTGTAATATCACGGCTTTACAATATACCAGCGACAAACACATTTATTGAAGTAAAATATTACCTAATTCATTAATTTTATTTTAAGGAGAAAGTGTTTTATTTCATCAGGAAACATTCCAATAACAAAAAATCTGGTTTTTAAAAAGATGTCTCTTAAAATGAACATTCTGAAAATGATGTTTGTGGTTTTTTTTTTAATATTTTCTAGACCTCTTCTCGGCTTATCACTAGGTTCCTAATGGAGTTTGATAACTGTAATTCAGATTTAAGCATAGTAATTTTCTACTATTGTAAAGCCGGCTAAGGCCGCGTTCCCACTATGTCGTGACGATTAATTTATCGTTGGTTTTTAGTCAAAAGTCGTGGACGACGGTAATCGCGTCGTCCTATATGTGAACACCTCCATTTAAATACACAAACCACGACAGCTAAAACTACACGATTATCTATCGTCACGAAAAAAGTGGGAACGCGGCCTAAAAGGGTGAAGCGACGACAGGTGGAGTAAAGCTATGATCGAGTAGTGTCCAAAGACTGGAAAAAATTAAATGATGTTTGTCCAGCGGTAGATTGTCTGACCAAATTTTTGCCGGGGAAAAACCTGGATAAAACGGGCACAGGAACTTGAAGAATGGAAAAAGGACACGACATATTTCATTTTTTAATGCATCGTCTGAATTGTACATATTATATTACATTTTGTAGTAGGTACGTTACACGCTAAACTATTTCTGTGCCATATTCTGGTCTCTAGGTTCATAATTATGTTGTTGGCAGTACGAAACAAATATTACTACCTACGAGTGTATTAGGTACTAGTGCAAAATGCATGTGTTTTGTTTTAACTAGAGTATACCTATTGTTATGATTACGTAATATGCCACAACATCACAATCATGATTCGAAAGACACATGGCGCTATCTATTAACATTAGGTACTGGTGCAATATGCATGAGTATTGTTTTAACTAGAGTATATTGTTATGAATACGTAATATGCCACAATATCACAATCATGATTCGAAAGACACGTGACGCCATCTATTAACATTAGGTAATGGTGCAATATGCATGTGTATTGTTTTACCAGAGTATTGTTATGAATACGTAATATGCCACAATATCACAATCATAATTCCAAAAACACGTGGCGCCATCTATTAACATAAAAACGTATTGTTGTTTTCCTCGGAAAAAGTACTGTTTCTGTACACTTTACAACGTTTATGCAATTTCAAGATAATCGATTCAGTGGTTTAGCCGTGAAAAGGTAACAAACACACTTACTTTTGCATTTATATTCATTTATATTATTATTTAGTAGTAGTTAGGTACTATATATTAGACCATATTTTATCAATAGAATACTTTATTACATCTATTATGATGAATTACAAAGCAATTTTATTTAAATCATCGCAATATTTTTCTCTTTCGCACAAGATATCTTTTAGTTCTTGTTCAGTAACTCCAATGATCTTTTTCCATTGTAACGAAAAAGTTTTGATAAATATGACGCGAAATTCGTATATTGTTATTCATGGATCACATGAATAGAACGATATTTATTTTGTAAGATAAAATATATCTATATCTATTATAGCTAGCAAGCATAAATGTCATGAATATTTCATTAGTTATTGAGAAGAACTTGGAAAAAGAAATCTTTATACGAAGAAACTTAGAACGAGTGTAAGGGTTATTTATTAATGTTTGTTTTTTTGTTATTTTTTATTAGAAAATGTGTCTTTCCTCAATATCTGGTATAGTATGGTTGTGTTTAAAGCCCATTTTGTATGATGTGGTTTTGTATGGCTTACAATAGAATAGGCCGGTAATAGCCCACGGCTAGTTTCATTGTGTTTAAATATGAAGAGCTGAACGCTCATTAGTAAGTACACGCTTTGTTCCATCAACTATTAAATGATTAAATCCCATGGTAAAGTGAGAAAGATGGCGCTCGTGGCTAAATTATAACAGCCACTTGGATCAATCTCCTGGTTAAGCCACGTTTGTCTTGGTTGGTATGTAGATGGGTGACTAAGTACCGTGTTTCCTCCATGCCTCGGTCCCGGCTGTGTTTTAAATCTTTGACAGTCGTTACAGGTTTGACAACCGGTCTAACCAAGGGTTATCGTTTTAAATAAATAAAAATATAATAAAATAAATTTAATTCAGATAACAAATGATCCATACAGTGAAATTAAAATTAGTATTAAAAAATAAAAATAAATTATAACAAATACATAAATTTCAAAAATAGATTACCATCAATTATTAAAATCAAGATAAAATTTAAAATTCATTCACAATTACAATAAGATAAATAAAATATTCAAAATACAATAAGACAAAATAAAAATTAAAACAGTTTTACCAGTACTAACTGGGTTGTGTAGGTCAGATACGCAGTCGCTCCATGTATTCAGCTGCATCCAGTTAGAGTGGATGCACGTCATAAACTGGTTGTACTCGCCACATATGCCGCGATTCGGGAGAAATAAAATACAATGCTGTCAAAAATGCCTGACAAAAACAAAATCATGTAATATATATTATATTTTTATATTTGTGTTTAGTTATAGGTAGCGTTTAACGGTAAATGAATCCTTGTTATTGATGTTACCTACGAGTAGATACATAAAAATATACTACATCTGCTAACAAACTGCCTTAGGCGGAAGTAATTTTTTTTATAATACTTAAGATGTCCCCACGAATAAACGCTTTTACATTTTTTTTTAAATTAGTAATCTGCTCATCCTGGGTGTCCATTCCTACAAACTAAGTTACCTACGACATCCATCTGACAATGCTGTCGATTCTGTTGTGCACAAACTAAACTTTAATTTAGGCTATTGCTATCTTTTTCTCTCTAATAAAACGAGAAAGAGACGGACGTAATTTAGAGCTGTCAAATTTAGTTGGAACTAATATTTCCATACAAATGAAGGGTGCACGTAAAAACATGTCGACTAAAAACACGGTGAAGCGCAATGCATAAACTAGTTGGACATCTCTTAGTTCATAGCTATAGCCATCCTTTTCTCGCACTGCCTTTTAGTAAAAGATAGTAATAGCCTAAATTAAGTTTAGTTTGTGCACAACAGAATCGACAGCAATGTGAGAAATTACACTAACATTAAGTTAAAATAACGTTATCCACGCTTCAACAATGCACTTTATAAAGGGAATTTACCTGACGTCCTAAAGGGTTTCTTTATGATCCAGACGGAATTTCATTACAAGAAAATCGCGTTTTAAACGAGTTTTGGTAATGGGATGATAAAGAAAACACGACTGATTAAATTGGGCGAACAATTGTTCTAGAAAGTTAAAGTTCACTCGGTTTTTCTTGTCTTTATGTAAGACGTAAGAAGTTTTAAGTGGATTTACGGGATCTGTTCGTGCAATCCTTTGATTTGATGTTTAGGCCTTCTCTAAACTGTTTAAGAGTTGTTTTGTTTTACTGCGATATACTTATTCTGGTGTTTGTTTGTTTCCGTAAGACAATTTTTATCAGAAGATTAGCAGCGATTCTCGCAACAGCAAGAAGGTAAATAAATTAGATTTCCGTCCTGTAAAACGACAACGTACGATTGAGATTCGTGGTATTTTTATTAACTTTTAACTTCCGCGTTTTTAATTAAATAAACAATGTAAATTCACCAACACCAAAAATTTTATCATATTATAATCTGGCTAGCCCTTTTCCCAACTATGTTGGGGTCGGTTTCCAGTCTAACCGGATGCAGCTGAATACCAGTATTTACATGGAGCGACTGCCTCTCTGACCTCCACAACCCAATTAGTACTGGGTAATAAGATACCCCTTGGTAACACTACAATACAAATTTCATCCACTGTTTTAGACTTTCACGGTTTTTCACTACTCTTAAAGTACTTACGGGATAATATCCAACGGGACGGGAGACGGGATAATATCAAAATCAAAACAAAAAAAATCACGGATATTATCCCGTAAGTACAAATTTCATCATCGGCATAAATTAAAATACCATCAAAAGCGAAGTGGCGCATTCAAATTAACAGCAATTTCTAGTCACTACTACTATATTTCCCTAACCATAATAACCAAAATATCAAAATGTCCCATCTTTAGCTACTAGGAAAACATCACAACACTACTTAGTGTGTGAAGACAACAAAACTAATATCAAGCTAAGAGACTCGGACAAACTTGATAATCAAGATGTCGGCGACTTGACAAACTGCACTTGTTGTTATACCAACTTCTTACTTAGTTACGTGTGAACACGGGGAATAAGAGATTTGGAACTTGCTAATTACAAGTTGTGATGCTCTTGATTTACTTTTTACTGGTTTTTAGGGTTCCATACCTAGAAAGGAAGAACACATTACCGTCCTCAGACGGGTAAAAAGGAACCCTTATGGGACCACTTTGTTGTCCGGCTGTCTGTCTGTTGTGACCATTTTTCACAGGAGTGCTCGGGAAACCAGCGGTGGATCAGGGGTGATGGCCCTCTTACGAGCAGTAAGTCGTGGGTTCGAACCCAGGCAGGCGCATTAATTTATATAATTTATTTCATCATTACTGCTCTCAAAACGGTGAAGGAAAACATCGTGAAGAAACCAAAACCCTAGCTAACCTGCCAAAAATAATGTGTGTAATTTGTGTAAAAGGAAAGCGTTTTCCCTGCAGTTTAACAATACGATTTCGTAGCACGATGCCTAAAGGCTGTTTTACGCTGGGGCAACACTGTGTGGCATTGCTGCATGCTACATAAAATATTATGGCATGCGTCATCTTGTGGTGTGCTACTAATAATCAACATATATGGCAATTCGGTATGTAAAGTATTTTTCAGGTATTTTTTTTTATATTTTTATTTCGTAAAACATTTAATTTTAAGCCACTAATTTAAAGCTTTTTTTTTCCAAGTAACAGTTTTTTTTTTACTAATCCAAACAATAGGCAGGCAGTTCCGTAAAGCATGCAATGGTCGATCAATGTTGCAGTAAGTATCAAAGCCCAACGGGAAAGCAAGGTCTGTCGTATACAAAGAATTAGCGCATAGAAAGAGAAATTATGGCAGCGCGCGATCCATCTCTAATAACTAGCATTGACACTTTGACACTGACGGTATGACAGACTAACAACAGTTTTTTTTTTTATCTTTAAAAGCGCGAAGGAAGTAGTCTGTTCAGGCTACGTTATGACGTCATTTAGAGGTCAAATGAAAGTCAAATGGTTACATGTATTATATTGTGAAAATAAACACAATCTTGTGATATAGAGAGCTAAAAATAGAAAAATAAGGCTTAGGACCCTAAAATCTCCAAATGGTTTTGGAATCAGCGTAGGTTAATTTTTACTTTACATATCGAATTGCGGTATGTGGCAGCCTATTTTACGCGGAGGCAACATCGTGCCTAGATAATTTTCAAAGCATCGTGAAACATAACCTATAAACTAAATGACGCACCAAAAATGTAGCATGGAATCCATTGTGTTTGGATAAAAGCTGCGACTGGCTGCGACAGTCGCCACTTGCTGCAAGGTGTTGCTATGCCGCTCGATTCTTGCCACAATGAGCAACACTTTAAATTTTTGTAGCATGCGGCCTTGTGGCATGCCGCAAAGCCGCACAGTGTTGCCCTGGCGTAAAACAGTCTTTAGGCTATTGAGATTCTGCTGAAAGTAGACGCCTGCACCAATTGGTAAAGCAATCTGACACATAGTCGTGTCACTTGTCAAGAGTGTAAGGCGCGCTCTCTTGTGTTCCATTATTCGATACGGTTGTAACTTAATCATCTGCCTATCCTTTTCCTAACTATGTTGGGGTCGGCTTACAGTTTCACCGGATGCAGCTGAATACCAGTATTTTACATGGAGCAACTGACTATCTGACCTCCACAACCCAGTTAGTACTGGGTAATACGACCCCTTGGTAAGACTGGTTGTCAGATTTTCAAGCTACTGATTACTTGATCTACAATTAACAGCCGGGACCAACGGTTTAACGTGCTTTCCGAGGCACGGATGAAACTCGGTTTGTAATGGGTGGTCACCACCACTAACCAACCTAGGCAAGAGCCGTTTAACCTGAAGATCGACCGAGCGGATGTTATTATTCATAGTCTTTTCAATAAGTTAGTTAAATAAATGTAGTACCTACATAACTTTCTGGTGTCCACGACTCAAGCCTCGTTGCTTAGTGTGGCACTAGATAGCGGTGTGTGTAATATCAAGTGATATTTATTTATTGTTGTTTTTGCAATCAGAACAACATTTTGAAACTGAAAACAGTGGAAGTAGATAGGTAGAGTAGATAAGCTTACATTCGGAGGTAGAATGTCCTAGAACCAGAAATTCACAAAGATCATGATGTGACATCCACACTAACTCGTACTACTGGTTTCGCGTGGTGGATTGAGACCCTCTCCCTCCCACAGTGAGGAGTCCTGTGTCCCAGCAATGGGAACTTCATCGGTTGATTAGATTCTATTTTTCAGTAGATATAATGAGATGTAGCCGCGAGGAGTTTTGTTATGACCGCCAATAACTCCAAATAATCCATCACAAAGATGAAAATCGACAACAAAAGCAAGACAAGGTTAAAGATACTCGTAGCTAGGGAAGCCAAAATGTTGTTGTAACAACCAACCTTTATTCGTGCTTTTGAAAAACCCTAGGTAAAACGAGAAAAGATATCTCGATTAAAGTCTCGTATCCAATAAGCAACATTTGGCAACATGTTGCTCAACGTGTTGAAACTCAGCGTGGAACTTTTGTTTAGCATCGGAACTTTAGTTTTGTCATGTTGCGTGCCAGCTGGCAACGTCGCGCGATGTTGTGCAACGCTGCCGAACATGTTGAGCGTCACGTGTTGCGCGTCAATTGTTGCCTTGTGGAAACGAGGCTTTATAGTGTCAATGTTGACAAAAAAGCTCAGGTTAGATTCCAAGAAGATACAATTGTTGAGAACAACAATAGGTACCGTTTAACAATTACTTAGTCTAACAGGTATAATAGGTAGGTACTACGGCTAGACTCGAACGATGATCTCATTTGGATTGTGTCGTTTTTCTTTGGAATTGGTTCGGGTTATTTAATTTGTTTTAGTTTTATGGGAATAATTTACATTAACATAACATCATGCCTGTAATACCCGAAGGGTTAGGCAGAGGTTTATTGTACACCCACATTTCACCAGTTATGTTTAAGTCTCATGTAAAAGGGGGTGAGCCTATTGCCATCAACCGGGCTCAAATCCAGACTCCGTGGCTGGTACTGAGAAATTCCTGATAAAAAAACCCAATCTAAGGGCACGGCCGGCAGTACCCCCGTCAAGTCGAGCAAATAACACTTTACCTGACCCAGGAATCGAACCCTGGACCTCATGCTCAGCAGTCGTTCTTGCAATCACAAGAGCAACGAGGCAGTCATTATGAGGAGATACGGTGCTATGTAATTTGCATTAGTTCCTCGTAATTATCAACAATAGAAATCTGACTAGCAACAGGATTTTTTTTGTATTCTATTACAATGCTGTCATAATTGACACAAAGCTTGACTGGTAGAGAATGCCTTGTGGCATTAAGTCCGCCTATGTACCACTGTTGTACATCATCTCATCTGCCTAGCCTTTTCTCAATTATGTTGGGGTCGGCTTCCAGTTTTACCGGATGCAGCTGAATACCAGTATTTTACATGGAGCGACTGCCTATCTGACCTCCACAACCCAGTTAGTACCAGGTAATACGATACCCCTTGGTAAGACTGGTTGTCAGACTTTTTGGGCCACTGACTACCTAACGACTGTCAAGGATTTACAAATTACAGTCGGGATCAACGGCTTAACGTGCTTTCCGAGGCACGGAGGAAACTCGGTATGTAATGGGTGGTCACCCATCCACAGACCAACCTAGGCAAGCACAGCTCTACCTAACGATCGACCCGAGCGGCTGTATTATTTAACCACGAGCTCCTCATGTACCACTATTGTACATGAAGTTTAAATAAATAAATAAGAGTAATTTTGTATCAGACTGTCAAATATCCCATAGCTTTAACCACAAAACTAAAGGTATTCATCACTGTAAGAGCATCTATTTAATTTATTTATAAGTTATGGGTGGTCACCCATCCACAGACCAACCTAGGCAAGCACAGCTTAACCTAACGATCGACCCGAGCGGCTGTATTATTTAACCACGAGCTCCTTATGTACCACTATTGTACATGAAGTTTATAAAATAAATAAGAGTCATTTTGTATCAGACTGTCAAATATGCCATAGCTTTAACCACAAAACTAAAGGTATTCATTACTATAAGAGAATCTATTTAATTTATTTATTTATTTAAAAGTTATGGGTGGTCACCCATCCACAGATCAACCTAGGCAAGCACAGCTTAACCTAACGATCGACTCGAGCGGCTGTTATTATTTAGCCACGAGCTCCTCATGTACCACCATTGTAAATTAAGTTTAAATAAATAAATAAGAGTCATTTTGTATCAGACTGTCAAATATCCCATAGTTTTAACCACAAAACACAAGATTTCCATAACTATAAGAGCTCCAACATAAATAATTAATTCAGTAAAAGGGAGTCAAGCATCAAATTAGCTGGTTAATTTCACATATCTGATCCCGCTAATTAATGAATATCTTAAAATGGTCTACATCAGGTGAAATTGAATGAAAATTTCCAATTCAACTGGATCAGTCCAATTTATGTGATCCTCTATGGACACATAAAATGGACTGATCCATGAGGACACAATTAACAAATTGTGTCTGTGTTTTATCCCATATTATACGCAGTGAACTGTAAAATATACGACCAGGGTTAAAGCACATTTTATTGGTCTATAAAAAGGAACAGGTCCATAAAAAATCGATCTTTTAATTGGTACGCAAAAATGTTCCAATTACCATAGAAGCAAGATTTAAGTTTACTTTTTGATCAAAATCTTTGCTCTTATTTTGGGGGTACTCACATCAAAAAAAGTTTGTGATCACTAGCATAAACTGATATAATTATTTAAATTGAACTTTATCAAGAAAAAAACTTTGTTGTGTGTTTTATTTTAATAGAAATATCCTGTTTAAAATTAAAAAAATAAAACTATTTTTATCTACACTTCTACACTAATATTATAAAGAGGAAAGATTTGTATTTTTGTGTGTATGTTTGTAATGAATAAACTCAAAAACCACTGCACCGATTTAAAAAATTCTTTCACCATTAGAAAGCTACATTCACTCTGAGTAACATAGGCTATATTTTATCCCCATACTAGCACGGAAACGGGAATTACGCAGGTGAAACCACGTGACGTCCGGTAGTTTTTTTTTATAAAAACGTAATTAAAAGATTTCAAATTTTCAAAGTGATCACAAACTTTTTTTGATGTGTGTATGTATTGTTTGGTAAAATTTGAACGAAATAATTTTAGTTACAAATTTATACCAAAAATGTTATAGAAGAGCCAGCGGTAGATAATAATATTTTAGAATATAATATTTTAAAATTAATCTATTCTAATATTATAAAGAGGTTTTTTTTTGTAAAGTAGGTAGGAGGTAACCGGGACTAGCAATAAAATTTAAAAAAAACACTGGTAGAATGCTACTTTTTAGAGGGTACTAAAGGCTATAAATTATATTTATATCTACACTAATATTATAAAGACGAAAGATTTGTATTTTTGTGTGTATGTTTGTAATGAATAAACTAAAAAACTACTGCGCCGATTTCGAAAATCCTTTCAACAATAGAATGCTTCATTTACCCTGAGTAACATAGGCTATATTTTATCCCCGTACTCCCACGGGAACGGGAACTACGCGGGTGAAACCGCGTGACGTCCGCTAGTCAAGAATCCGAGCAATCACAATTTTTGCGAAAGAAGTCGCGGCAAAGTGCTAGTGTATGATATAAAATCGACAAGGTGAAAACTAGCTGTGAATTACAATCACTACTATGGTTTCAATTCAATTTGCAACTACTGCCTGGAAATGTCTTGACTGCGGCGTCTGTAGCCGCAGAAATCATAATTTCACCAGAGCAACGCAGCAACGCTATACTTGCTTGGTTCCATTTCTATTTATAGTAAAATTTGATTTCTGTTGAAAATAGGCAAATACAACAACAGGCCATTACGTCCACTGTTGGACATAAGCCTCTCCCATGATGTCGTAATCTCCACGCTTGGCGGGCGGATTGGAGATCGCAGTGATGAAAGACTAACAGAAAACGCTGCTGCCCATTCTCTGGTCTACGGAGGTGCAAGGTGTTCTGCCTCAGACATTAGTCGCCTTATACGACACCCGTTCTATTCTACGCTGCCGGATACGACACGGCTAGACAAATAAATAGAAAAAAGAAATAAAGAAGAAAGAAAAAATATTTAGTTATTACAGGGACACGACGTGCATACAAAATGACAAAAACACCTGCACCTTCCAGGATTTAAACGAAGCCAATGACAGAGCTGTGCAAGTGGCTACATACTGGTCGGGTATTATTTGAGTTATCGACACGCAAAGAAGAAGAAGAAGAATGACAAAAAAATAAATAAACAGTTAACACACTCGTATAACGCATAACAAATATTTGTGTGCTATGAGGGGCCCACAGCACAGCAAATAACTACGTTATGCTTATTATTTATGTGTATATATAGGCTAAAATAATGATTAGCTATACGTAGCTTAGTAAAGTAATATTTTTAAAACATTGTAGGTAAATTGTGTCCGTATATTTTTTACATACAAAGGAGAGCATCTTTTGAATAGATTGGTCGCCTCTGTCATTTGATATCTTTCTATTCTTTTGTTTTTAGTGATTGCCATTTTGTGGTGCAGATGATATACTTGGCTCGTTAGTCTATTGGCAGCAAGCGCTACTACTGATCATGAGGGCTTGGGTTCAATTGCTAGGTCGGGCAAAATGTTATTATGTTTTTTCATCTGGATTTTCTCAGTAGCAGCCACGAAGTTAGGATTTGTACCCAGTTCATAATTTCAGCCGCAAGACGTCCACTGCTGGACATAGGCCTCCCCAAGTGGCGCCACATTGACCGGTCCCGTGCGACTCGCATCCAGCGGATTCCCGCAACCTTCACCAGGTCATTGGTCCACATAGCGGGAGGCCTTCCAACGCAACGTCTTCCGGTTCGCGGTCGCCACTCCAGAACTTTTCGACCCCATCGGCCATCCGTTCTGCGAGCAATGTGCTCTGCCCACTGCCACTTAAGTTTGGCAACACTTCGGGATACGTAGGTAACCTTGGTTATATTGCGGATGTCTTCATTTCTGATTTGATCACGCATGGAAACTCTGAGCATAGCCCTCTCTATTGCCGCCCCATATTACATGAGACTTACACATAACGGGCGAAATGTGGGTATATTATTAAGTACCTACACCTCAGCCTTACCCTTCGCAGATTACAGGCGTGATGTTATGTAATGATATCTGTCCAAACTCTATGACATGTCAATGCGTCCTGATAAATATTTTTATTTCTTAACTTTATAGGCCACTTCCCGATAAATCATTCATGTTTCGGTAACAGCCACTCCAAAATAAAATGGTGAAGAGCTTAAAACGTACCTGAGTTGAAACCGATACGCCGGGGCTCGCGCCGCCACCTGCAATAGAGAAAAATAAAATTGAAATTGATGGAAAATATATTTTTTGTGTTTTTTTTAACCAAGTCTTGAATTTCTCACGTAAAATCCGCTGGTTACTTGGCTTTTTGAATATTATTTTACAAAATTAGCTTTCAGATCTATTGATCAAGATTTCAGGATTGAAGTGTTTATTTGTTCCTTATAAGTACATTCTATTTTATATAAGATATTTTGAAACGTAAATGTCCCTGTCTACAACATACCTAAATAAATAAAAAATAAAAATTTGTTTATTTCTTAACCAAATCAGAACAACAAGTTGATGATTGGAGCCTCCTTTTAAGCAAAGAAAAAGCCTTTATTAAGAGACTCCGCTCTTTCTTATCTAGACAATTTTTTTTACAGAACAGAATACTTACATAACATTTATATAATTTTTATATTAAAGGTACACGTGTAAGTGTATGGGGATGGGGGGGGGGTGGGGCTTGTGTGTATTTAGTGCGTGTGTATGTATATGTGGTTCTTAGAGCGTGTGTGTGTGTATATGTGTGTAGGTGAGTGTGTGTGTAGGGAGAAATGGGCGAATTAAACTATGTGTTTTAAAAGTGCCTCAGTATCATCATAAGTAAAAGGTTTTATCCAATTTGTTACCAATTTTTTACATTTATGTTGTTGTTTAGTGTATATGTATATCTCCTTGTTTACCCTATTATAAAGCTGAGCAGAGCGTTTGTTGTATTGTGTAGCAGCAAATTTTGATTTAGTTTGTGGGATTGGGTGGGACAACAAGTATTCTCCTATACTTATACTGTCACTTTCGGGATATCTTCCATGCACCATGATCGCGGGATGACTGGAGAATGCGGGTGGATGAAAACCGCATTCCCGCATTCTCCAGTCATCCCGCGATCGTGGCACTTGCAATATCGCGTCGAAATATCTGGAGCTCAAAATAATAGGAATTAAGCAATTAATTTTCTTCACTTAAATCGATACAAGCTAAAAACAGTTGTAATAAAACCATTGTACAAAAAAGGCGACAAAACAGATTTAAAAAACTATAGACCTGTAGAGAAAATACCAATTTTTTCCAAAATTTTTGAGAAAGTGATCTATAACTCTCTTTACGCTTATTTCGAAAAATATAAATTATTTTGTAAAGAACAAAATGGATTCCGTAAGAATACTACAGTTAATATGGCACTCTTCGACCTATTAATAAACATCATGTCATCTGTGGATAGGAGAAATCCAATCTGTGCTATTTATACTGACATGACCAAGGCCTTTGATTATGTGGACCATAAAATTCTGTTACACAAGCTACATAATTACGGTGTAAGAGGGAACATCCTTCAGTTGTTAGAATCGTACCTAAGTAATAGACTTCAATACACAGAAATTTCCAGAATTTGTCCGAAGAGTAAAATAGAAACCATATATGCATCTAAACCAAGGCACGTAAAATATGGTGTTCCACAGGGTAGCGTACTGGGGCCACCACTCTTTTTAATATATATTAACGATCTCCCGAAAGTAACAGCAAACAAAATGGTTCTCTTTGCGGATGACAGTACAGCTGTAATCAAATGTGCAAATCATAATAATTACGAGCAGGACATAAATAATTGTTTACATGACATAATAAATTGGTTAAACAACAATAATTTAGTAATAAACCTAAGTAAGACAAAAATAATGCAATTTCATCAACGCAGTGAAAACCCAAATGTTAATATTGCTTACCAAGGCTATAATATTGAAGAAGGAAATCAGGCGAAGATTTTAGGTATAGTGATCGACAGCAAACTGACTTGGAAACCTCATATTGAAGTTGTATGCAAAAAAGTCAGTAAATCCGTGTATGCTCTCCATCAACTTTCAAAAAAAGTTAACAGTCAGGCTCTTTTAGCAGCCTATCATGGACTTGTTGCCTCTGTTTTGCGGTATGGCATTATTTTCTGGGGACAGTCTACCGATAAGGAACTAGTATTTAGAATGCAGAAGCGATGTATAAGGTCAATGTGCGGTCTTAAAACAACTGATAGCTGTGTTCCCTATTTTAAATCTTTAAAAATTTTAACTTTTCCATCTTTATACATTTTGGAAACAGCTCTATTTGTAAAAAATAATCCACAATTATTTGAAAAACTGTCAGCAGTCAGGAAAAATCCGATACGAACTCAATATGTAAACCAACTATGTCAAGTGAAATGTAAAACTGCACTAATGAAGAAAAGTTTTTTTGGTATCGCCCCACGCATTTATAATAAAGTACCTGATGTAATAAAAAATATGACTGTAATAAAATTTAAAAGGGCTCTAAACCAAATATTAGTTGAGAAATGTTATTTCACAATTGACGATTTCCTTAATGATAAATCGCTGTACTGATTGACAAACTATTATGATTGACATACAGTTACTATTCTGACATTTTATTTTTTTATCCTTCCTATTGACATACGTATCATTCCGATTGACATTATTGATTTTTTTACATTTAATTTTGTGTTTGTAATTCGTATTGTAATTCTAATGATTTGACATCTTAACTTCTTCGGTATCAATACAATTCTTTGATTTTAGAATTGAATATTTGCATGCCTAGGCGACGGTAGAATATGGAGGACTATATTATATAAGAAAACATCTATGTACCAATTACCCATGTTTGCAAAGAAATAAATGATTTGATTTGATTTGATTTGATAAAGTACAGTACTATCAACCCAAGAAAATAATTAAAAGTTAAGTTTAACGACTGCTTGCCGCTCAAAAAAAAAATTAAACTTATAGAATTTTCTACGACAGTTCAAACGTCCCACTAATAATTGTACTAAATGTATAATGCTTTATTCAAGCAAATATTGCAATAACAATAATATAATAACGTCTTTGTGATACTTTAAGTAGTTTTCAAATAAAAGTGTTTCTTTGACACAGCGATTACGTCACTACCGGCGACGTAGCGTTTTGAATTTGCGTTCCGTTTCACCAAAAACACGCTACATAAAATATTAAATTGTAAAATAAGTGTTGTATTAGAAAGTTAAACAAGTGTATCACAATATTTATATGGGCCAGTACAAGGTATTTTAAGTAATAAAAAAAGTTTTGAATTTCTCGTATGTTCCATTTATTTTAATAATCACGGAAGATATCCCGTAAGTAACCAGTGTAAGTTTAGTTTTAAACCGTGTGACGATGACGTTACATTTTCCTGGTAGAAACTTGCCATATCCAAAATTAGTCTAGTAAAAATATTAATATGCGTAAAAGCCCAAAATTCATTAACGTCACCATTAAACAGATTAATGTCAAACTGCATTATAATAATGTATATCGGACAGTAAATGGGAAACAGTATTATATCGTACGCGCTGAAACCATTAGCAGTCCCTTTTTAAATTAATTGCATGTGATAGCGAGAGTAACGAGGTTAGATTGCTGTATGTTGCATATAATATATTATATTTGTTTACAAACTAAACCAAATTTAAGTTCAGTGCATCTTTTTCTTTCTATTTCATTAAGAATAGGACAGAAGATCAATTTTAGTTATGTTCTGTCAAATTAATCAGCGCCATACAAGTTTTAGACGTGATTAAAAAGTTGACTACTAAAATTACATCAAATTACGTCAGGTGCTGACTAATTTGACAGGATTAAACCAATATTTACCTTCTGTCCTTTTCATAATGAAATAGAAAGAAAAAGATGCATTCAACTTAAATTTAGTTTAGTTTGTGAACAAGGGAATCGGCACCACTGCCTCATTACCAGGTCGGTCAAAGTGCAGCACTCCACGTGGGCGAGCCACGGGTTTAAGCTAGTCTACACTAGTACTATAAAGAGGAAAGATTTCTATTTTTGTATGTTTGTAATGAATAAACTCAAAAACTATTGCGCTGATTTCATAAATTCTTTCACCATTAGAAAGCTACATTCACTCTGAGTAACATAGGCTATATTTATCCCCGTACTCCCACGGGAACGGGAACTACGCGGGTGAAACCACGTGACGTCCGCTAGTAGGTTATAAACAGACCAAAAGTCGACGATTCCCTGAGAATTTAGGAGAAAACTTCAAAGTGCCAACGGCACACGGCAGTTTCATACCATTCGTTTTATCGAAAATGATCGCCAAACAGTAGCAGGTATTACAGCTTTTAGTTCGCTACAGTTTCCAATAACTTTGAGAAAATATTGACCAGGCCAGGCCTAGGTTTACTCTCTTAAGTTTGTATGCTCTAGGAAATCCAATATTTTCTTTAGAAACTAAATACCTTGGATAAAAGTGGACTAAGAGCGGAGACGGTTTGTATTGAAGGTTTTATATCCCTATTTTTTCTTTTTTTCATTTTGTTATTTGCTTCATAGGGCTCATTTACGGAGACGCGGCGCGTCTTCGGCGCGGCCCGCTTAAAATTTTAACATATGACAATGTATGAGAGCGTTTACGGAGAGGCGTTTTTACGCGCGTTTGCTTGAGATACAGCGTTGCCCGCCGCGTGCACCGCAGTGCGCGCGCATATACAAACATATGACAGATGACACCGCCGCTGCACACACCGCCTCTCCGTAAACGGAAAAACGCGCAAAGCGCCGCGTGACGCGCCGCACAACGCACCGCCCAACGCACCGCCTGACGCGCCGCTCAACGCGCCGCCCGACGCGCCGCGTGTCCAGAAATGGGCACTTAATGTTTTATTATGACTGGTTGACATGATTTTACTGCTTCGTTGGTTCTGGGTTCGATTCCCGGATTGGGTAAAGTGTTATTGAGTTTTTCCATCAATATCTCAGTAGCAGCCATGGAATCTGGATTTGTGCCCGGTTGATGGCAACTAGGTCGCTCCCTATTACATGCGACTTAAAACCTACCTAGCAAAATGTGGGTGTACTCATAGGTACACCTCTACCTCTACCTCTACCTTCGGGGATTACAGGCGTGAATTTATATGGTTGACATGATCAAAACTCGTCAAAATACCAACGGGATACAATTTATTTTGTTGTTGCTTTTTGTGTTTTTTTTGTTGTTGCTCTTGCGTATGCGAAAGCCCTGCAGGCTTAGCCAAGTTGACAATCTACAATCGTTAACGCTAGTAGAAAACGAATCAAATTTATGAAAATAACATCATCTCAACGTTAAATCACGTGATCAACACAAACGAATACAAAATTCGTAGACTAGTTTACATCGTTTAAAATTATAGAATAGAATGTTATCGTTTCTACAATGTTGATTGCTATACTCTTTGGTAGGAACGCTCACCATAGTCTAAAGTGTAGGTTTTTTCAACAGACATTAGAGAACGAGCGATCGACTCAGTCATGTCAACTTGGCTACCAATTTAGCGCTTTCTACAATCGCATACGCCGAGGCGTTTACGATTGTAGAAAGAGAATCGATTTGAAACGTTCGTAACTTGGCTAGGCCTTGGGCTAGAAGTGAAAGAATACTGGTAGGGCTTTGAGGTTTATTTAAAAACTTATGAATGACCATCACCATTAATTGAAGGAACTGCATTTTACAATGTCAAGTACCCTGTTATTTGTCTAGATCAATTTAAATTTCTAAAATACGTATTTACAAAATTGACTTAGCGTTATTTCAAACCCATGTTTCTTCATATCGACTAGAACGTAGGTTATGAACATCTTTTGAATTGTTCTAGGGCATTTCAATTTCAACTCCTTACTTTGCTATTACATAATGTCACAAACGTTTATATTTACATCGTTCGACGTTATGAGATATACATCAAATAAATTTCAAGAAAAGTATTAAATTCCTGCAACTGGAGTTCCAATTTAACATCCGTTTCTGGAATGCACATAAAAATATCGTCAAAGTAAATGCAAATATGGGTATGAAAAACTGCGTTTCATTCGCTCTTTGCATATTTCCTGTCGTGAAAGTAAAGAAACAAAAAGCATAAGGTTTTGATTTATTCAGTGTTTTCTTTATCCATAATCATCATCATAATTTCAGTCGCAAGACGTCCACTGCTGGACAAAGGCCACCAAGTGTCACCACATTGGCCGGTCCCGTGCGACTCGCATCCAACGGATTCCCGCAACCTTCACCAGATCATCGGTCCACCTAGTGAGAGGCCTTCCAACGCAACGTCTTCCGGTTCGCGGTTGTCACTCCAGAACTTTTCGGCCCCATGGGCCATCCATTCTGCGAGCAATGTGCCCTGTCCATTTTATCCCTGTTATTTAATTTGTTTGAGTGCTAGAGTAATTATGATATCCATATTAATTAAAAGAAAATAATGTATTACTCTGTGCCGATTAATTTCCATAATAACTTTCATCCCTTATCTAAGCCCTTCAGGGGATGAATCATGAGTCTCACTTTAATCCACGACAGCAATGATGACCATGATGATAAGAATAATGATGCCATCTAGACGATTCCGGCCACAGCGATTGCATTCAATGGCTTTCTAGAGAGGTTGTCGAAAGCTTTGGTGTGCTGATCTTTCAGGTGCTCTCAAATGGCTAGCATCGCCAACTTAAACTCCGAGAACAAAATGGAAATATCTGAACACAAATGACGACATTGTAAGGTATAGCTGTAGGCAATATAACGTCAATAACAACTCGAATGTGTCATTACACGTATAAAAGAGTGTAGAATTGGGTCGTTCGCCGATCGTTGAAAAACAATGGAACTAGAACTACCCTCAACGGCTGCATCCGACATATTCTATTTATTGATATTGTCCCACATAACCGTAAAACAGCTCTTTAGTATCGGAGAAATTGTTTTATACCTATGTTGAACAGTATTTACACTGCCCCGCTTGTTCCACAAATCACTAAATCTCCTGTGTTATATGTTGACCATAAGTGCGTACAATTAACGGTCAAAAGTAGAGAGATTTGAAAGAGTGCCAAAGGTTGAAGAAGAGCCACAAAATGGAGGATTCAATTCATTGGAGTCAATGTCAATTTTGTCAATTTTTGGTGCAAATGTTCAGGATGACCAAGCTTTACCTAACTTCATTACGATCGGTTCAGTGGTGGACGTGCCTTGTATTTATAACATCATTGTGGATGAACTTAAAATCATTGGAACGTAATGTTTCATCAATACAACCTGCATGCCTGCTGATACTATTAGCCTGTGTCATCCCACAGCTAGGCAAAGACCTCTTCCCGTGACTTCCAGTGGTTCTTATCCAGGGCTAATATAGACCACCTGGTCGTTTGTCCAGCTCGTTCCGCCACCTTCTAGGTCAGCTGCGACGCCTTCTGGATGTGTCAGGGCTCCAGAAAGTGGCTACTTTGACCCACTTAGCTCATTGAGCATGCGGTAGACATGGCCAGGAGGGCTATTACGTATCTCTGTTGACAGCTCGAAATGATAGTAACTGGACCCAGTGTCCATCAATTAACTGTCAAAAGGTTAGTTTCGTATTATGTTTGACCAGTCGCGATCAAATATGACGTCATTGGTGTCCATCGTGGCTGATAGTCACCGTAACTCATTTTGACAGACGCTTTCGTATCGATTCTTCTAATAGCGATTATGTAAGCTAAGTGAACATCAAATTGATGAGAACCGAGTTTGAAGTGGCTTTCGTGAAAGACGTTACACCGTACCCGGGCTGTTAGTCACCGTAAAGTGATATCCACTCTGTGTAATACGTAATACCAATATTTTGACATTCTCGGTTGTCATCAAAGTTCGGTGTTCAACCGAAGCTTGATAGTCACTGGAAATCAAAAAGATACGTAATAGGCCTATTGTTCAGTCCCACTTCAGATTAGCAACTTTTTGAGCATGTTTCATCAAACTATGTATAACAGTGGTTGTATGGTAAAGTTAAGCATTGTATTTTAGGGTCTCCGTATCAAAAACTCAAAAGGGTCCATGGGTTTTTCGCATTGTTGTCCGCATGTCAGTTACACGCTACTGAGTTCGAATACCGAATCCTCAAATTGGACCAAAATGGGATACAAGGTTCTAATGTTGGGTTTTGAATGTCATTGTTTGGTTAGAACTTTCATTATTAGCAAAAAGGAGTTTGGAGTGTTGAAACCTTTTTGCTAATCAGGGCTTTTTAGTTTGCGGTGATATGATTATATAGTTGTGTAAGGAGGATATACCCTATCAAGGGGTTCCTATAACAATTAGGTATAAGTAACTACTAACATTAGAATAAGTATTGTGTAAATGTTTAAGGTTTATAGGAAATAAAAAGGCTTATTATTATTATTTATTTATTTATAGGGAGGATAAATTTGATGGATATTATGTGCCGACAACGCGTGATAATGAGTCAGCAGAGATATAGTTGTATTATATTTTTACAAGTAACAGATGGTATCATCATCTGCCTAACCTTTTCCCAACTACGTTGGTGTCTTCCAGTCTAACCAGATGCTGCTGTATACAAGTATTTTACATGGAGCGACTGCCTATCTGATCTCCACATACCACTAAGTACTGGGTAATACGATACCCCTTGGTAAGATTGGTTGTCAGACGTTTTCGGCCGCTGACTACCTGTAACGACTGTCAAAGATCTACAAATGACAGCCGAAACCAACTGCTTAACCTGATTTTTGAGGCTCGGAGGAAACTCGGTAAGTAGTAGGCAAGCACGGTTTAACCTAAAGATTGACCCGAGCGGCTGTTATTAGTTAGCCACAAGCTCCTCTTAGTATTTTAACACACACACTCACTGGTAATAACAAAGATTGATTCCGAAAATCACCAGCATTTGCACAGAGAACCTTAGTGTACTTAAAGGTGCACTTTCACTGTTCGTGGAATGTCGATTTTATTTAAAGTGTTGAAAATTTACCACGTCCTTCAAATACTCTAGAATCAAAAAGTGCAAATGCCCTATATTCCTCGCCTAACCCCGACAACCAAACAAAATAAAAATCCAATCTCAATCGCTTTTACAAAAGTATAAAACTAAATAAACCCCGTGTACTATTTACTTTTAAAAATCACTACCATGCAATTCCCCTCTTTTATACCTCCGATGTACGGAAAGTCACGTACGTGTAACATGCAGTCGTGGCTTAGTGCATCTGCACTCAACGAAGCAGCTAGTTTCTTCACAAACTGTAGGCACCACTAGCTAACCGCTAAAACTAATTATACCAGGACGGGTATATGTTGGGTATATTATTTTAGAGTGCCCTAGTTTAGAGTTTTGGTTAGACTATTTGGTGAGGTTTTGAATGTGGAAAATGTTTCGATATTTTTATCAAAATATTAACACATTTATCTGCAAGAATGCACTGCAGTACCTACATTATTTGTAAGAACTATCTGCGACATGATATCTGCGAGAGTTACACAAAGCAGGCAGACAAAGAACGGGAAAGTATATTTGTTTTTTTTTTTTTTTTTTTGTTCTACTGTTTTTTTTTTTATTAAAAATAAATATTTGAGTTCAAACTTTGAAATACTGTTTAACTTAAAGCATAAAACAAACAATAATCTGTCACAAGTCCTAAAGATTATTGGACAAGTCCATTGCCCGGAGCCACTTCCGCACATGTCCGTGCGCCTGTTTGATATTTAGTGTTGAAGTGTAAATGGACTTACTACTTGGAAAACGTTCTTCTTCCTCTTCTTCTCGAATCGATGACTCAGATTATGTCCGACCAGTTACTACGTAGTAAAACGTTAGTACAGTACATTTTAGCTGGCTCCATAGATAATACACTAGACTGGCTCTGGTTGCATGCGCCGGTCGGGCGTTACGATATCTATAGACTTGTATGAAAGCGTTCACTGTTCAACGTGCGCCGGTCAACGCTGAACAGTGAACGCTAATTCATAGACTTGTATGAAAGCGTTCACTGTTCAACATGCGGCCTTTTATGGTAGGACTCAATGTAACGCACTCAAAACATTGTGTTGAAGGGTGGATTGTTTAGAGTAAAAACCTTATATTAAAAACATGTAGTTTCAAAAAGTGAACGCTTTCAAACAAATGAAAGCGTTCACTGTTCAACATGCGGCCGGTCCACGCTGAACTGTGAATGCTAATTCATGGACTTGTATTAAAGCGTTCACTGTCTGAAGGCTATCATAAAAATCAATGGATATCAAAACGCCCGACCAGCGCACGCAACCGACGCTGGTCTCGCTCTGAAATAGGCTTAAGGGAAAACAGTAATGATGGTTAATTTTGCATGCTAATAATAAACTGCAATGACCAATAATTTTGTCCGCCATGCTTTGTCATTATATAAATTTTCCCCAATTGCCCTTTTACCATTTATAGTACTTACTGATTATTGGGATGTTATTATCGTGTTGAATTGCGCTCTTTAGTTTCATGATAATACGCTAATTAGGTCAAGAACTACCTACACAGTCGGTACTACTAAGTTTTAATGTAAATTCTACAAAAATGAGATGTTATATTTTATTCTATTTTCACTTTATCCTAAAATCTGGACAATGATAAATTATGTTTATTTTGCAAGTAGGTTTTTACAAACACTTTTGCACGTCATTTTTTTTTAAACTAGATGGGGCCGGTGTTTCGTACCTGACTACTCTGAGAAGAAACAGCCGAAACAAACTCAGAGGTTTCTCTTTTGAAGTCCAGACATAATCTTGCTCAATTCACATGAGGACTATGCAGATTAGTGTCTGAGATGGTCTTTTGAAGAAAGAGCCACACAGATTTGAATGGATTTTGATTGCAGTATTCGTCGTTATTTAGAAATATCGAAAATATAATTATTGACATGTCGATACCACCCAAATTAGGGAGAATAACACTAACAAACTTGAACTCGATCAGCTCATTAAAATCACATTTATTAGCTGTCAGTATTAATATTCAAAAGCAACTCTTGAGTGCAGTCTAGATGTTGCACCCCCCAGTGCAACACGGTCACTTTTGCAAAAATTCGTTTTTCAAGAGAAGGATTTGAAAATTTGCTTTTTGAAATTTGCGCCAAAACCACAATGACACTTCATCCTCACGCGGAAAATATTCGTAACACATCTGTGACATTATCACACCAAGTTCAGAAGTTCTTTAGTTCACTTTACTTTCAAAGTATTGCAAAAGTGACCTTCTCTCTCTCTCTTCTTCGGTTTCATTGCCAAGATTTAGTAAGGACACTTTTTTTTTCGGATAGGAAATCATCAAATGACTCCTCCCGCTCTGGGCGGAGCAGGAGGGAGTGTCAGAATTTTACTTGACTAAAACCCATCCATGTTCCTTCATCGCCCTTTGTGTTCCGGGGCCACGGTATCTCTTTCGAAGCCCCGCAGCCCCGGCAGGCATTAGTTAGGACCCTAAATAAACAACATTTATCATAAATCCAAACTCCAGTATTTCTATTTTGAACTATACAGCAGCTATTAACTATTACATCACTGCTAAAAGCCAGTGCAGTTAGCCGCAAATCGGATTAACGAGTGGCCGAGGGTAAGTGGCTCGGAGTTGCTACTAGAACTATTGGTTAACCCTCGGTTCGATTATCAGGTCCAATGTTTTTATCTTAAGTTATTGTAGCATACTTAGGTGCCCATAACTTTGTAAGTAAGTAGTTGGTGGTTTTCATGGTCTAATTAGAAATATAGATAGACTAGTATTTGCGTGGGTGCGCGAGCTGCGCGCAGCTCGCGTGTTGTCGTGTTCTTGAGAAGTATTCCTTACCATCATAAAATTTTGAGAATCCATAGGAATCTTTAAAATAATTGGTAAATCCGTTACAGCTACCCCTAAATCAGTATGAAAACCCTTAACCCCTAAAACATTCTAAAACCTAATTCAATAAAAAAAAGTAAAAAAAAGAAAAGAATTTATTAGAATCGTTAAAAGTACCTACCACCACCGGACAGGTTTCGACGCCTACTATAATATTTGTTCGAACACCCAATGGCTATTTCTAATCGTTATGAAGTTACAGCCCTTTCAATTTTAGGGGAGGTTGGGGAGAGGAGGGTATACAAATTTAAACGCCCCTTAATAATAAGTACAGTAAAAATCAAAAAGCCGCTAAGTGTCCTAGTTTCCGAGATACGATGGGGGGAGGGGTGAAGGAGGGGAGAGTGGGGATTTTTGAAAAATGATTTCGACTAACGCGTTGCCCCTTTATATGAATCTGAAAAAAAAAATGTTCCAAGTCTTTCAATTTCCGAGATGCGCCTAAAGGGGGGAGAAGGGGGAAAAAGGGGTCAATTTTAAAAACTGGTTTTTACTTCTCCGAGCCTCCTCTATATGAATCCGTAAAAAACAAAAAATACGGGTCTCTTTGTTTCCGAGATACGATAGGGACGGGGAGGAAAGGGGGCGAAAAGGGGAGGTTTGGCACTTTTCCCATACTCGCGGGAGTTAGTTGTTTACGAATCTGTCAAAATATACCCACCTCCCCATCCACCATCTGGGAGAACAATTATGTCAGTGAGTCAGTCAGTCAGTCAGTGAGTGGTAATCGAGCTTTATATAGTATAACTAGTTTTTGCGTGGGTGCGCGAGCTGCGCGCAGCTCGCGTGTTGTCGTGTTCTTGAGAAGTATTCCTTACCATCATAAAATTTTGAGAATCCATAGGAATCCTTAAAATAACTGAAACCGTTACAACTACCCCTAAATCAGTATGAAAACCCTTAAGAACCCCTAAAACATTCTAAAAACCAAAAAAAAAATATTACCTTTAAAAACCAAATAATATTAAAGTAAAAAACCTTATTTAAAAACTCAGACCCATTAAAAAAAAACACTACTCTAAAGTTTGCTTGTCGTCGCCCTGAGTTACGCTTCACCCACTCAACCTTCGTTACGCTGCGGAGGTCGCCGGCTCGCTTCGCTCGCCACCTCCCCCCTTCGCTCCACTCGGTCTCGCAGGTTCGCTCCACTCAGAACCTACCTACCACCAGACAGGTTTCGACGCCTACTATAATATTTGTTCAAACACATAACGGCTATCTCTGACGGTTACGAAGTTATAGCCCTTTTATTTTTAGGGGAGGTTGGGGAGGGGAGGATACCCTTCGTATTCAAATTTAAACGCTCCTCAATAATAATGTGTAGTAAAAATCAGAAAGCCGCTACGTGTCCTTGTTTCCGAGATACGATGGGGGGAGGGGTGAAGGAGGGGAGAGTGGGGAGTTTTGAAAAATGATTTTGATTAACTCTAGGCCCCTTCTTACGAATCTGAAAAAAAAAATGTTCCAAGTCTTTCAACTTCCGAGATCCGCCTAAAGGGGGGAGAAGGGGAAAAAAGGAGTCAAATCTGAAAACTGGTTTTTACTTTGCCGAGCCTCCTCTATACGAATCTGAAAAAAAAATGTTCCAAGTCTCTTTGTTTCCGAGATACGATAGGGAGGGGGAGGAAGAGGGGCGAAAAGGGGAGGTTTGGCACTTTTCCCATACTCGCGGGAGTTACTTGTTTACGACTCTGTCAAAATATACCCAACTCCCCATCCACCATCTGGGAGAACAATTATGTCAGTGAGTCAGTCAGTCAGTCAGTGAGTGGTAATCGAGCTTTATATAGTATAATAAAATACTCTTTATAATGTACACCATATAACCATACTATACTTAGGTATGATAAAAAATAGACTATTTACATAAAATCTTTAATTTCCAATCCATATTAAGCAAGCACAGTGATCAATACTATTTCAGTAGTAAAAAAGAAAGAAAGAAAAAAAAGAATAATACATTTTTTTTATCCATGCGTTGGCAAAATAAAGGGCTGGTATTATTCTATAATTAACTAGCGGACGTCACGCGGTTTCACCCGCGTAGTTCCCGTTTTCGTGGGAGTACGGGGATACAACATAGCCAATGTTACTCAGGGTGAATGTAGCTTTCTAATGGTGAAAGAATTTTTGAAATCGGCGCAGCAGTTTTTGAGTTTATTCATTACAAACATACACACACACAAAAATACCAATCTTTCCTCTTTATAATATTAATGTAGACTATAACCCGCCTCGGCTTTGCATGACTGTATTTTTCTAAAGAAAAAAAATGAGAAACGGGGTTAGCATAAAATACAAACCTTGTCAAAAGTATTATGTAGCAGTCACTCATAAAAACTCTGTTTTTTGCTTTCACATTTTGTTTTCCATGGCACTGACGGAAAGTAGAGCAAAAAGTAAACTTAAAAATTTAAGAAAAAGGTAGGCGCATGTCTTTTGGACTTACGTCTTCTTACAAAATTCATAGGTAAATTGCTTTTTTTCGTAAAAAAAGTTAAAATCGTCGTTGATATTGGTGGCTGGTAATGGAAATTTACTAAAATAATGTAAACTTTTGATTTCTTGATGCAAGGAAGAATTTTATCATCCCTTTTTACCACCTTAAAAGATAATTATATTAGAATACTAGCTGTTGCCCGCGGCTTCGCTCGCGTGAAGTGCGGTAACTGTCCCAATGAATCAAACTAAAGGGTTAAATAGTGTTCTACATGTTAATGAAGGTTATAAACTAACTATGTGCCGAATTTCATAATCATCACAATTTATTATTACAATCACAATCTCCATCACTATCACAACCACCATCATTTTCACAATCACCATCAGTATCACAACCACCATCAAAACCACAATCACCATCACCATAATTATCACAATCACCATCACTATCACAATCACCATCACAATTACCATCACGTTCCCCATTACCATCGCTATCACCATCACAATCACCGTTACTATCACCATCACTACCACAACCAACATCATTATCACAATTACCATCACCATCACAATCACCATCACCATCACAATCACCATCACCACTACAATCACCATAACTATCACAATCACCAACACCATCACAATCACAATCACCATCACAATCACCATCACAATCACCATCACAATCACCACCACAATCACCATCACAATCACAATCACTTTCATCATTATAACAATAATTATCGTCGTAATCACAACCATCATCATCGTAATCACAATCATCATTATCACACAATCTCCTTCCTCATCATCACAATCATTATCATAGTAATCACAATCATTATCATCGTAATCACAATCGTTATCATCTTAATCACAATCCTCATGATCCTAATCACCATCACAAGCACCATCAGAATCACCATCACAATGACATCATAATCACGATCACAATTACAATAACTATCACTATCACTTTCATCATTATCACAATCATTATCATCGTAATCACAATCATCAACACAATCTCCATCCTCGTCATCACAATAATTATCATCGTAATCACAATCATTATCATAATCACAATCATTATCGTCTTAATCACAATCATCATGATCACAATCACCATCACTATCTTGTGATAGTGGTGATTGTGATGGTGATAGCAATGGTGATGGTGATTGCGACTGTCTATCACCATCATCGTTATCACAATCATTATCATGGTAATCACAATCATTGTCATCTTAATCACAATCATTATCATCTTAATCACAATCATTATCATCTTAATCACAATCATCATCATCACAATCTCCATCTTCGTTATCTTAACCATCACTATCACCGGCACGATCACCATCACTGTCACAATCACCATCACAATTACAATCATCTTCATCGTTATCACAATCATCATCATCATAATCACAATCATTACCATCGTAATCAAAATCATCATCGTCAAAATCGTCATCATCATCATCGCAATCATCATCATCGTTATCACAATCATTATCATGGTAATCACAATAATTATCATCTTAATCACAATCATCATCATCACAATCTCAATCTTCGTTATCATAACCATTACTATCACCGTCACAATCACCATCACTATCACAATCACCATCACAATAACAATCATCATCATCGTAATCACAATCATTAACATCGTAATCAAAATCGTCATCGTCACAATCGTCATCATCATCATTGCAATCATCATCATCATTATCACAATCATCATCATCGTAATCACAATAATTATCATCGTAATCACAATCATCCTCATTATCATCATCATCATCATCATTATCACAATCATCATCATCGTAATCACAATCATTATCACCGTTATCACAATCATTATCACCGTAATCACAATCATCCTCATCACAATCATCATCATCATCATTATCACAATCATCATCATCGTTATCACAATCATCACAATAAAACAACAATAACCCTGTAAAGAAGTCGAATCCGCCATTTCTGGATCTCAAAATAAATGCCATTTTCGTTATCAGCACCCCTGATAATCTCGGTATCGACACCCATATTGATTTTTAGACATTTCAACCCCATCGCACCCCAACAGGGAATGATGGTATTTCAGGTCCGCCACATTAAATCTTAAAATTGTTGTTTTTGTAATACACCCGACCCAATTCACCACACAAACAATACCTATGTTGAATTTCAGGCTTAGTTACCCAATTTCCCCCTTTAGGGGTTGAATTCTGAAAAAACCTGAAACCCGTTTCTACTCATTTATCAACAGGAGCACCCCTTCTAAGTTGCGAATAAAATAGTCTAACTAATCTTGTTTCCCCATACAAACTTTCCGACTCCCGTTTCACCCCCTTAGGGGGTGAATTTTGAATAATCCTTTTTTAGTGTACCCTTAGAGCACATGAGGAACCAATGTGCCAAATTTAGAATCTCTAGACTCAGCGGTTTGGGCTGTGCATTGATTTTTAGACTTTGTCACCACATTTCCCCCTCTTAGGGGTTGAATTCTGAAAAAATCTGAAACCCGGTTATACTCATTTATCAATAGGAGTACTCCTGTGAAGTTTCGAATAAAATAGTGTAACTAATTTTGTTTCCCCATACAAACTTTGGAGCCCCGTTTAACCCCCTTAGGGGGTGAATTTTGAAAAATCCTTTCTTAGTGCACCCCTAGACCATATAAGGAACCAATGATCCAAATTTGGAATCTCGACTCAGCGGTTTGGGCTGTGCATTGATTTTTATACTTTCCCACCCCATTTCCCCCTTTTAGGGGTTGAATTCTGAAAAAATCTGAAACCCGTTTCTACTTATTTATCAATAGGAGCACTCCTGTGAAGTTTCGAATAAATAGTCTAACTAATCTTGTTTCCCCATACAAACTTTGGAGCCCCGTTTAACCCCCTTAAGGGGTGAATTTTGAAAAATCCTTTCTTAGTCCACCCCTAGACCACATAAGGAACCTACTTGCCAAATTTGGAATCTGTAGACCCAGCGGTTTGGGCTGTGCGTTGATAGATGAGTCAGTCAGTCAGTCAGTCAGTCAGTCAGTTTCTTCTTTTATATATTTAGATTAAAGTTTTTCATTTTACGTCATCATCATCTGCCTTCCGTTTTCCCAACTATGTTAGGGTCAGCTTCCAGCTTAACCGGATGCAGCTGAATACCAGTATTTTACACGGAGCGACTGCCTATTTGACCTCCACAATCCAGTTAGTTCTGGGTAATACGATACCCCTTGGGAAGACTGGTTCTTAGACTTTCGGGCCACTGACTACCTGTTACGGCTGTCAAAGATTTACAAATGATAGCCGGGACCAACAGCTTAACGTTCTCTCTGAGGCACGGTGGAAACTCGATACGTACTGGGTCACCCATCCCCGGAACACCCTAAGCAAGCGCTGCTTAACCCGAAGATCGACCCCGAGCGGCTGTATTCATGTATTACATATCTAATTGTTTATGTACCCACAAAATACTTAGCAGACATTATATTAACATAGAAGAGCTCAAAGATACTACTTAATTTATAAAAATTTCTTACAGCAGATATGTGAGAGGAAAGTTGGAATAGAAATGTAGACACAAGTGTGTAGAAAAAAAAAAACACGTAAATTTAAATTAGAACTATAAACACATAAACAGAAATACATTATTAGAACATAAATTAGAACTATAAGTACATAAACTTCACGGAATTTATTCTCTAAAATTATGGTGAAAATTTCATCAAAATCCATTGCTTAGTATGCGGTCACACAAACAGACACGAGAAGCGACTTTGTTAGCTATAATACTCGTAGAACCACAGTCAAAGTATTTCTACTATCTCGTGTTAGTTAGGTTGTAGTTCATATTTCCGGAAAATTTCCGAGTTTACAGAGAATTAACCGTCTAACCTGCATATATCTCTAGGGAAATCAAGGTTTTGTTATATTTTTATTAACATAGAGAATCTACTGCAAGCATACTTAATCTGCTTGTAGTATTTTACATACTTATATAATAAAAGAGATTTTTCAATTATTTTGCAATATTTCACCCACTGTTGCAAACGTGCCCTTTATCACTGATTGAAGCCTAATTCCTGAATGTGGTTGATGACAAGGTTAGATCGAAATAATAAAAAAACGTTATTTAAAACGTCGTTTGATACACATGGACATTTGTTATTGCAGTTCTCGGCTCAATAACACCGTCGCCTGCGGCTCGTGTGTTAATTCCGCTTCGAATCCATCTAACAAACTTTCTCCACTTGTATCAAAATGTACTATTTTTGGTTTTATAAACATACGAAATATATTTGGTTGACCGTACTTTCCCAAGACATAACTTTATTTTTTCTTGTGGTCCCAAAATACCACTCAAAAATATTCAGGGGGAATCCGGGACCACGGTTCTGGTCTCAAAAGCCCCCGACCCTGAATTACGTCATGGGGGCTATGAAAGTATTGAACTTACACCACAGTTCTGAATATCCCGTTATCATCATCTGCCTAGCCTTTTCCCAACTATATTGGGGTCGGCTTCCAGCTTTACCAGATGCAGCTGAATACCAGTATTTTACATGGAGCGACTGCCTATCTGACCTCCACAACCCAGACTGTCACTAAATGAACCAGAATTGACACGTACATCACACGGTCACTGGTCAGCTACCGTATTTACTTCCATTTAATTCCATGTTACAAACATGACTAGACTCACCTCTATAGAAAGTTACGGGCACACATTATTGGAAAAGCAATAAAAACGGTGCATACAGAATACTCTTCGTAGGTTACATGGATGTACCAAAAAAAGAAATAACAAATAGAAATAATTATCATGAAGGTGCGTTAACAGAAAATGCAAACAAGAATCCTTAGAGAAGGTCTGATGCAGAAACATAAAATATGCCAGAGCATTTCCCAATTTTCCCATACCGTTTCAGGAGCATATTATTTTAAGGTGCCGTTGAACTTCGGAAAGTACTTTATAAATTCTGTAAATATGGTATCAATATTTTCCCTGTTCTCGTTAAATTAAGTTAAATGCTTTCCTGAAACACAATTTCTGTAAAAAGTACTTTTTTCCCATACATAGTAATTGTACGCGGGAAAAATACAATTTTCTCTCATAAAGTACGCGTACGTGTAACAATGAAATACAAATTCCAGTCACGCATTATTAAATTACAATTACAATAATGTTTTTACAATCGCTGTGTAAAGCTTCTTGTTCATTCGCAAACATAGGTGACGCAACAAAGTGTAAATACAATTTGTGATTTTTTTTATTCTTATTTATTTGTTTGTTTTAAAATAAAAAATAAAAAACATTGAATTCAGGCAAGACACCCATACGGAAGATACATTTATTCACAAATTTTCAAAAGAAAAAAAATCAAGAAAAACAAATTAGATATGAATGAAGTAAATTTACATTACCGTATCAACGTGCAACACGTTTTTTTTTGTCAGCAACACTGCAACCTTGTTTATGAAACATGTTGCTACACTAAATATTCCTCAATTTGTTCTGCAATGAATACGGAGCTTTACGAAAAATATCAACCTATTGAATATAAATGAGGGCATTTAATTGGAAACAAGGAATACATTTTCGGAAGACCTCGGAGAGGTATTATGCAAATAAGTTTTCTAGTGGTTTATTAAAAAGTATCCCCGCGGTGACTATTACTTTGTATTGTTATATGTTTTACGTTTAGTGAATGGAAAGATCTAGCCATTAATTATGTATAGTTTTTAACGGGATATTCAGAGCTCGTGAGCAGAAGAGCTCGTGGCAAAATAATAACAGCCACTCGGGTCGATCGTTAGGTTAAGCCGTGCTTGCCTAGGTTGGTCTGTGGATGGGTGACCACCCATTACATACCGAGTTTCCTCCGTGCCTCGGAAAGCACGTTAAGCCGTTGGTCCCGGCTGTCATTTGTAGATCTTTGACAGTCGTTAGGTAGTCAGTGGCCCAAAAAGTCTGACAACCAGTCTTACCAAGGGGTATCGTATTACCCTGTACTAACTGGGTTGTGGAGGTCAGATAGGCAGTCGCTCCATGTACAATACTGGTATTCAGCTGCATCTGGTAAAGCTGGAAGCCGACCCCAATATAGTTGGGAAAAGGCTAGGCAGATGATGATAACGGGATATTCAGAACTGTGGTGTAAGTTCAATACTTTCATAGCCCCCATGACGTAATTCAGGGTCGGGGCTTTTGAGACCAGAACCGCGGTCCCGGATTCCCCCTGAATATTTTTGAGTGGTATTTTGGGACCACAAGAAAAAATAAAGTTATGTCTTGGGAAAGTACGGTCAACCAAATATATTTCGTATGTTTATAAAACCAAAAATAGTACATTTTGATACAAGTGGAGAAAGTTTGTTAAATGGATTCGAAGCGGAATTAACACACGAGCCGCAGGCGACGGTGTTATTGAGCCGAGAACTGCAATAACAAATGTCCACGTGTATCAAACGACGTTTTAAATAACGTTTTTTTATTATTTCGATCTAACCTTGTCATCAACCACATTCAGGAATTAGGCTTCAATCAGTGATAAAGGGCACGTTTGCAACAGTGGGTGAAATATTGCAAAATAATTGAAAAATCTCTTTTATTATATAAGTATGTAAAATACTACCAGCAGATTAAGTATGCTTGCAGTAAATTCTCTATGTTAATAAAAATATAACAAAACCTTGATTTCCCTAGAGATATATGCAGGTTAGACGGTTAATTCTCTGTAAACTCGGAAATTTTCCGGAAATATGAACTACAACCTAACTAACACGAGATAGTAGAAATACTTTGACTGTGGTTCTACGAGTATTATAGCTAACAAAGTCGCTTCTCGTGTCTGTTTGTGTGACCGCATACTAAGCAATGGATTTTGATGAAATTTTCACCATAATTTTAGAGAATAAATTCCGTGAAGTTTATGTACCTAGAGTTCTAATTTATGTTCTAATAATGTATTTCTGTTTATGTGTTTATAGTTCTAATTTAAATTTACGTGTTTTGTTTTTTCTACACACTTGTGTCTACATTTCTATTCCAACTTTCCTCTCACATATCTGCTGTAAGAAATTTTTATAAATTAAGTAGTATCTTTGAGCTCTTCTATGTTAATATAATGTCTGCTAAGTATTTTGTGGGTACATAAACAATTAGATATGTAATACATGAATACAGCCGTTCGGGGTCGATCTTCGGGTTAAGCAGCGCTTGCTTAGGGTGTTCCGGGGATGGGTGACCCAGTACGTATCGAGTTTCCACCGTGCCTCAGAGAGAACGTTAAGCTGTTGGTCCCGGCTATCATTTGTAAATCTTTGACAGCCGTAACAGGTAGTCAGTGGCCCGAAAGTCTAAGAACCAGTCTTCCCAAGGGGTATCGTATTACCCAGAACTAACTGGATTGTGGAGGTCAAATAGGCAGTCGCTCCGTGTAAAATACTGGTATTCAGCTGCATCCGGTTAAGCTGGAAGCTGACCCTAACATAGTTGGGAAAACGGAAGGCAGATGATGATGACGTAAAATGAAAAACTTTAATCTAAATATATAAAAGAAGAAACTGACTGACTGACTGACTGACTGACTGACTCATCTATCAACGCACAGCCCAAACCGCTGGGTCTACAGATTCCAAATTTGGCAAGTAGGTTCCTTATGTGGTCTAGGGGTGCACTAAGAAAGGATTTTTCAAAATTCACCCCTTAAGGGGGTTAAACGGGGCTCCAAAGTTTGTATGGGGAAACAAGATTAGTTAGACTATTTTATTCGAAACTTCACAGGAGTGCTCCTATTGATAAATAAGTAGAAACGGGTTTCAGATTTTTTCAGAATTCAACCCCTAAGAGGGGGAAATGGGGTGGGAAAGTATAAAAATCAATGCACAGCCCAAACCGCTGAGTCTAGAGATTCCAAATTTGGATCATTGGTTCCTTATATGGTCTAGGGGTGCACTAAGAAAGGATTTTTCAAAATTCACCCCCTAAGGGGGTTAAACGGGGCTCCAAAGTTTGTATGGGGAAACAAAATTAGTTACACTATTTTATTCGAAACTTCACAGGAGTACTCCTATTGATAAATGAGTATAACCGGGTTTCAGATTTTTTCAGAATTCAACCCCTAAGAGGGGGAAATGTGGTGACAAAGTCTAAAAATCAATGCACAGCCCAAACCGCTGAGTCTAGAGATTCCAAATTTGGCACATTGGTTCCTCATGTGCTCTAAGGGTACACTAAAAAAGGATTATTCAAAATTCACCCCCTAAGGGGGTGAAACGGGAGTCGGAAAGTTTGTATGGGGAAACAAGATTAGTTAGACTATTTTATTCGCAACTTAGCAGGGGTGCTCCTGTTGATAAATGAGTAGAAACGGGTTTCAGGTTTTTTCAGAATTCAACCCCTAAATGGGGAAATTGGGTAACTAAGCCTGAAATTCAACATAGGTATTGTTTGTGTGGTGAATTGGGTCGGGTGTATTACAAAAACAACAATTTTAAGATTTAATGTGGCGGACCTGAAATACCATCATTCCCTGTTGGGGTGCGATGGGGTTGAAATGTCTAAAAATCAATATGGGTGTCGATACCGAGATTATCAGGGGTGCTGATAACGAAAATGGCATTTATTTTGAGATCCAGAAATGGCGGATTCGACTTCTTTACAGGGTTATTGTTGTTTTATTGTGATGATTGTGATAACGATGATGATGATTGTGATAATGATGATGATGATGATTGTGATGAGGATGATTGTGATTACGGTGATAATGATTGTGATAACGGTGATAATGATTGTGATTACGATGATGATGATTGTGATAATGATGATGATGATGATGATGATGAGGATGATTGTGATTACGATGATAATTATTGTGATTACGATGATGATGATTGTGATAATGATGATGATGATTGCAATGATGATGATGACGATTGTGACGATGACGATTTTGATTACGATGTTAATGATTGTGATTACGATGATGATGATTGTTATTGTGATGGTGATTGTGATAGTGATGGTGATTGTGACGGTGATAGTAATGGTTATGATAACGAAGATTGAGATTGTGATGATGATGATTGTGATTAAGATGATAATTATTGTGATTACCATGATAATGATTGTGATAACGATGATGATGATTGCGATGATGATGATGACGATTTTGACGATGATGATTTTGATTACGATGGTAATGATTGTGATTATGATGATGATGATTGTGATAACGATGAAGATGATTGTAATTGTGATGGTGATTGTGACAGTGATGGTGATCGTGCCGGTGATAGTGATGGTTAAGATAACGAAGATGGAGATTGTGATGATGATGATTGTGATTAAGATGATAATGATTGTGATTAAGATGATAATGATTGTGATTACCATGATAATGATTGTGATAACGATGATGGTGATAGACAATCGCAATCACCATCACCATTGCTATCACCATCACAATCACCACTATCACAAGATAGTGATGGTGATTGTGATCATGATGATTGTGATTAAGACGATAATGATTGTGATTATGATAATGATTGTGATTACGATGATAATTATTGTGATGACGAGGATGGAGATTGTGTTGATGATTGTGATTACGATGATTATGATTGTGATAATGATGAAAGTGATAGTGATAGTTATTGTAATTGTGATCGTGATTATGATGTCATTGTGATGGTGATTCTGATGGTGCTTGTGATGGTGATTAGGATCATGAGGATTGTGATTAAGATGATAACGATTGTGATTACGATGATAATGATTGTGATTACTATGATAATGATTGTGATGATGAGGAAGGAGATTGTGTGATAATGATGATTGTGATTACGATGATGATGGTTGTGATTACGACGATAATTATTGTTATAATGATGAAAGTGATTGTGATTGTGATGGTGATTGTGGTGGTGATTGTGATGGTGATTGTGATGGTGATTGTGATGGTGATTGTGATTGTGATGGTGTTGGTGATTGTGATAGTTATGGTGATTGTAGTGGTGATGGTGATTGTGATGGTGATGGTGATTGTGATGGTGATGGTAATTGTGATAATGATGTTGGTTGTGGTAGTGATGGTGATAGTAACGGTGATTGTGATGGTGATAGCGATGGTAATGGGGAACGTGATGGTAATTGTGATGGTGATTGTGATAGTGATGGTGATTGTGATAATGATGGTGATGGTGATTGTGGTTTTGATGGTGGTTGTGATACTGATGGTGATTGTGATAATGATGGTGGTTGTGATAGTGATGGAGATTGTGATTGTAATAATAAATTGTGATGATTATGAAATTCGGCACATAGTTAGTTTATAACCTTCATTAACATGTAGAACACTATTTAACCCTTTAGTTTGATTCATTGGGACAGTTACCGCACTTCACGCGAGCGAAGCCGCGGGCAACAGCTAGTATTCTAATATAATTATCTTTTAAGGTGGTAAAAAGGGATGATAAAATTCTTCCTTGCATCAAGAAATCAAAAGTTTACATTATTTTAGTAAATTTCCATTACCAGCCACCAATATCAACGACGATTTTAACTTTTTTTACGAAAAAAAGCAATTTACCTATGAATTTTGTAAGAAGACGTAAGTCCAAAAGACATGCGCCTACCTTTTTCTTAAATTTTTAAGTTTACTTTTTGCTCTACTTTCCGTCAGTGCCATGGAAAACAAAATGTGAAAGCAAAAAACAGAGTTTTTATGAGTGACTGCTACATAATACTTTTGACAAGGTTTGTATTTTATGCTAACCCCGTTTCTCATTTTTTTTCTTTAGAAAAATACAGTCATGCAAAGCCGAGGCGGGTTATAGTCTACATTAATATTATAAAGAGGAAAGATTGGTATTTTTGTGTGTGTGTATGTTTGTAATGAATAAACTCAAAAACTGCTGCGCCGATTTCAAAAATTCTTTCACCATTAGAAAGCTACATTCACCCTGAGTAACATTGGCTATGTTGTATCCCCGTACTCCCACGAAAACGGGAACTACGCGGGTGAAACCGCGTGACGTCCGCTAGTTAATTATAGAATAATACCAGCCCTTTATTTTGCCAACGCATGGATAAAAAAAAATGTATTATTCTTTTTTTTCTTTCTTTCTTTTTTACTACTGAAATAGTATTGATCACTGTGCTTGCTTAATATGGATTGGAAATTAAAGATTTTATGTAAATAGTCTATTTTTTATCATACCTAAGTATAGTATGGTTATATGGTGTACATTATAAAGAGTATTTTATCTATCTATATTTCTAATTAGACCATGAAAACCACCAACTACTTACTTACAAAGTTATGGGCACCTAAGTATGCTACAATAACTTAAGATAAAAACATTGGACCTGATAATCGAACCGAGGGTTAACCAATAGTTCTAGTAGCAACTCCGAGCCACTTACCCTCGGCCACTCGTTAATCCGATTTGCGGCTAACTGCACTGGCTTTTAGCAGTGATGTAATAGTTAATAGCTGCTGTATAGTTCAAAATAGAAATACTGGAGTTTGGATTTATGATAAATGTTGTTTATTTAGGGTCCTAACTAATGCCTGCCGGGGCTGCGGGGCTTCGAAAGAGATACCGTGGCCCCGGAACACAAAGGGCGATGAAGGAACATGGATGGGTTTTAGTCAAGTAAAATTCTGACACTCCCTCCTGCTCCGCCCAGAGCGGGAGGAGTCATTTGATGATTTCCTATCCGAAAAAAAAAGTGTCCTTACTAAATCTTGGCAATGAAACCGAAGAAGAGAGAGAGAGAAGGTCACTTTTGCAATACTTGGAAAGTAAAGTGAACTAAAGAACTTCTGAACTTGGTGTGATAATGTCACTGTTATGTGCAAACCGTTTTGTGTAAATTGGCCATTATCTTGCTGACTGTACATTTTTTTGAAAAATTGTAAATGGGGAAAATTTAAGACGATTTTCTTGTATATCTGCAACGGTTAAGGTAGTTCCCGTTACTGCCTTACTGAAAGTTTCCATAGTGTCGAATAGAATTTCGTGGAATTAAATATTTGATTTCCTATCCACCTCACACATAAGTTGGAAACAATATCAAAACGGTTCCTTACCTACGAGTACATGCACTTTTACAAGAAATCAAATTCAAAATTCAAATTCTTTATTGACATAATAAGCTACATAAATTATTTGAAGCCTCTGACTCCCGAACTAGGTGTACCTGTATGTCAGGAGTCAGCGCCAGAAATGTCAGCGTCAGAAATGTTATAATATGCTCAGGTAAATTTCGGTAAGTCAGGTTAAGGAATTTCACAAATTTGTTTTTTATCAAGCGTGTCAGTTTTAGAGAATTGCTTCGCTAAAACTGACATATTAAGTAATCATGTGGTAAAAAGGTACTGGCCAAAGAATAAGTAACGCCTTTAAATATAACAATCTCCTTAAGGGGCCTAAGATAATGGCCAATTTACACAAAACGGTTTATTGATGCCAATCGATTCTGTTTCTAATAATGATCAAAAACTTCTATGGAACCACCCTATGTTGGAGTACCAAAAAGGTGAGAAATCACAAAAATCTTTTTCCAAACATTTTGTATGAAATCGTCGTTTCTGTTCCGTTTTTGACCAGATCATTAAAAAAATAGAGTGCAGTGGTTTTCCAGTCTATCTGGCGGAGGCGGCGACACCAGTCGATAAACCTATCTCAACAAATGTTGGCTTTAGTAGCGCATCAACTGAGTAATCTTAACACAAACGATTTTTCACTACCGACCAGTCCAGTTATAAAAGCAACAACTTCTTTACATTACCATTTAAATCTTTTTCATCGGCCGAAGTAATCCTTTCAAAAAAATCTTTCTGCTGGACGTTTAGACCTTCGATACTATTTCTGAAAAAATACCTTGCCCCACACTAAGAATTCCTCCTGTACTGTGGGTGCGTTTACAAACATTTAAACTTACATAACAAACAGCCATTCAATCCTTTTCTTTGATCCCAAAAGCAGCAGTATACTCGCTATTTCTATTAAGTTGTTTATTGCTATTATAAAAACTCTTTGTAAGCATTTTTCATTTCTATCACCAAATCCCCGACATCAATAATAATTTATACACCAAACGGAACTCCTACGTTTTCCGGGTAACTATATCAAAGGTTTCCTCGAACGCTATTTGCAAAGTTAGTTTCAAAACCGGTTATTGGTAGTATGGTTTCCGGAACCTGACTTCTGACTTGCCCAGAGGATTAGGTTGGTACCTATATTCTATTCTCGGAACGAAATATTCTGAAATTCAAAATCAAACTGCTTTCCTGAAACTCGTACATGAGTTTGTTTTAAATAGCTTAGATGTTATGCTATTATGTTAGGAATAACAACTGTGGTCATTATTACACTGGAAAAAAAATCCTTAGGTTTGCCACCGATAGATACGTATAATTCCTTGTAAAATACATGTAACATAAAAAAATAAAAATACAAAAGGTAAAAAATAATTAAGCATTCAAAGTTTTTTCGTGGAATTAATCAGTTAGTTTCTATGATTCTATTTAGAAATTCTATTAGCAAATGCAAAAGCTCTCTGAGTAAGAATCCTAGTTATGTCTTAAGTTTCAATATTGGGGGAGGCCTTTTCGTAGCAGTGGGACAGTACAGGCTAATAAAAAAATAAATAAAAACCGTGAGTTTTTTTTACGTACACACGATAAAAAAAAATCACTTCTATCATTACCCGAATGTTTCTTTAATGTAGCACATATTCTTCCGACTCGGTCACGTGATGCCTACCTCAGCGCACGCAGGCAAAGATCTCTGAATGTTTACGTTCAGAGAAAGGAGATCATAATACCAAAGAGTAAAACATAATAAATCAAGCATTTAATGACGCAAGATGGCCTTTCAGTAGTGTTCATCGTTTTAGTGGTTCAGCTGCTTTAAAATCATCAGGACTATGTCGAAACGTAAGCGTATCCGTCTTGATTGTTTTTTTTTTTCTTTTAACTTGTAATGGTGTGACGATCTTATCATGTTTGCGGGGCTACAATGGCTGGAGACCGCACAGAATAGAGAGGTATGCAAGGAGAAAGGGGAGGCCTTTGCAGCATTGGGATACCATGTGGTCCAGCAAAAAAAAAACTTGTATCACACCAGTGTGTTTGATTCAATGGGGAATTTTCCTGTGACGTTTGTCATAACGCTTCAGTATATATCAATAGATGGCGCTGATCAGTCTTAGGAATAGTTTTAAGCGGCGTTGTAGTAAAATCCAATGAAAAACGAATTTATTATGTAATTAAATATAGGTCAATGGTAAAATCTTTTAGCAGGGCAAAAAAAACTCTCTTAAACACATGTCAAACTCATTGCATAGTAAAATGTATATATTAGTCGTTGTTGTATAAGTGAGAATTGTAAAGAACCTTTTTTCTGTCAAACATTCTTAACTTAAAAAGTCTACTGTTCTTATGCATCACTGAACTGAAATAAAAGTTTTTGCATGGTTTTTGCTATTGTCCTTCTGAGTGTTTTTGCTTTACGTCTAAACTCCTGGTGCGTCGAGTCGAGTTTAGGTTCCTCCGTACCTACTTCAAGTTAAGGCACAGGTTAAGGCGTTGTGGACATAAAAACGAGCCATTTTATTATTTCCAAGATTGATCAGCGCCATCAAGTTCGTTCATAAAAAGCACTGGAAAATTCCCCATTGTAGGAGAAAATGAAAGACTTCGCAGAGGTTCAATTAAACTGTCGTTAATTTCATAGTTCAGCTACATTGTTAATGCACACACATTTGTTTCAGACCTTATCTGTTACTTTTATAAGCTGTTCGCACACCCTAAACATTTACAATGAAACAGCTATCCACGCTTGTAAAGCAAAAAGAGTTTACATAATTAGTAAGACGTGTTTTCCATTGTAAAATACGTTTACCCCCAAGTTTATTGACCACCACTCTGGGTATTAAAACTATTGTAGCGAGCAATTCTACGGATTTTACGACGGAACATAAACACTGTTGCTCGTCAGTTTCTATTGTAAGCTTTTGCTATTTATTTCGTCCGAAAATATTTAGAATAATTTAATTTGCAACATCTAAAATTGACTGTTTTATTGAAATAATATAATACCGTTTATTTGTGGAATAATAGTTCGTGTTTTGACTTCCATCCGTAACTTACTTTACTGCGGTCGGCCATATTGAAGCAGTCTTGTTCGTGGAGCGATACCGACCGGTGTAAAGGTGGAAAGATTCAGAAGTTAAAGAAGGTGTTCCTTGAATCAGGTTGTGAAATCAGTTGTTAGCAGTGTGTTTTGAGTGCGAATACATATTTGATTTGATATTAAGTATTAATTGTTTTATTGGTACACTTCTGACTATCTTATAGTTCAGAAGTGGGATACTGACGCGAATATTACTTAATATTCTAATCACGCCCACGTAGGCCGTTTATAAGGACAGGTAAAGTAAGAGGCATAGACTCGGTAAGTTGTATTTATTTTACATGTCTTTTTTTTATTACTTACGCTTAACCGCGTTATTAAATACATAAAGAGTGAGTTAGTGTAGTTGTAAGGGTATTGTGAGTCGCCGGGATTACGTAAAGGAACCTAAAAATAAGAAATAGTTGTTTTCAAGTAATCTCTGCCTACCCCCATGTAAAGAAGTCGGTGATTTGATGCATGTAAATGCGTACTTCACCTTTTATGGTGTTCCAGTTACGTAAGTGGGCCTAATTTATTAGATATTTCAGTACTTATTTAGCCTATGTATTGTTGATTGCAAGGAGTAAAAAGTTTTTAATTAGTTGTTTGTTGTGCTATCTTCGCACAATCAAAGTTATTTTTGATGATTACAATGGTTGAATTTTATTTTTATTGTTTGTTTCCATGTGTTTAAGATTTTAAACAGCTATGTATGTTCTCTTTTTAAAAGTCGATAAAATATGATTACAGACCTGAATAATATGTCGAGACTTCGTGAAGAATCGAGAATGCGTAAAGCTCTTGATCGAGAGGCTTCTCAAACGCGTGATGGAGCTACGCCGCCGTGCAGCCGCAGTCGCAGCCGCATGAGGCGTTTGCGCAGACCTCACAGGAAAAGCTGTTCTAGAACGCGGCGCCCGCGTCCTGTGCAGACCAGCTCAAGCTCCTCGAGCAGCGCAGGTTCAAGAGGCCGTACGCCACGGAGACGTGCGGGTTCTTATAAGAGCTTAGAGCGTCGTAAGCGGCGTCGGTCTGACTCGCGGCGTGTGAGAAAAAGAACGCGGTCTTCGCGGTCGCGCTCGCGTTCCCGATCTGCACACTCGCGGAGGGTGAGACGGCGGCGGCGGCAGCGCAGCAGTAGCGAGGTGAGACGGGGATCCTGTCACCACAGGACGAGTCGAAGACGTCGAGAAGCCGTAAGTCAGTCATCATGTACTAGCAGCATGGATAGCGATTTGAATTTTAATACTGATGTAACTAATACGAATAAGGCTCCTAAAAACAAAACTGTAGTTGATCATAGTTTTAGTATTCATGATGTCATGGAGTTAATCAAATCACTGCCCTCGTCGGCGTCCCAGACTCAAAACCACTTTAGTATGTCAACAAACGCAGTACCAGAATTTGATCCTTCTAATAAGGAACAAACTATCGATTTATGGATTACGAAAGTGGAACAATGTGCAGCTTTATATAAATGGTCTGAAACACAACAACTTCATTATGCGTTGCCTAAATTGACTGGAGTTGCTAAGGTGTGGTACCAAGGCTTAACTTCCTTAAGTTATAGTTGGTCTGAATGGAAGGATAAATTGACAAAGACATTTCCCACAGTTCAGAATTATGCTCAACTTTTGCATGAAATGTTGGATCGGAAGGTTAGACATAACGAATCGTTAGAAACTTATTATTATAACAAAATTAACTTGCTTAACCGATGCGATATAACTGGTAAGCGGGCTGTGGATTGTCTTATATATGGATTAGAAGACAAGGGTATGCGACTAGGAGCTCAGGCTGCGAACTACTCTCAACCTGAAGAATTACTGTCTTATTTCAAATCTATTAAGTTAGAGGATGTAAGAGATAGAGTATCTCGTCAGCCGTTTACAAAAAGGCGCCCTGATAGCAATAATGATAATTCTAAACCGAGTAGCAATATAAAATGTTTTAATTGTAATGAGGTAGGTCACCCCTCTTTTAAGTGTAACAAACCCTTATTGACGTGTAGCGTTTGTAAGAAACTTGGACATCAGAGTGCTAATTGTAGACGGCTTCCCAGAAACGGTAATGATAGCGGTAAAAATAATGAAATCGGTAAAACAGTGTCGGAAGTTAAATTGACCGGTGAGTTAGATGAGAAGTATGTCCTTCCAGTTCAAGTTAATGGCAAAAGAATGTCATGTTATGTGGATCTCGGTAGCCAAAGTACTTTGATTCGAATTAGTGACTTTGAAAAATTAAACACTGCTTACGGTAAACATGATCTACCAATATTAAAAGGCTTTGGTAATTCAATCATAAAACCTATAGGTAGAGCAGTGGTCCAAATGCAAGTACAAGCCGTTACAACATCCGTAGAAGCATTAGTGGTACCAGATGAATTACTTAAACATGCCGTACTATTGGGGCATACTTTCACCGAGCAAGCTGGTATAATTATTATAAAGACAGACGAACATTTAGTTTTTCAAAAAAAACCTGATCCTGTAAATAGTTTTAAATTAGAAAACTATCGAAAAATTAATTTAGTTGTAGACTCTGATGTCAATGTTAATTCTATCAACATGATACCAGTAAAAGTGAATACCGATTACACCATAAAATGTTACGTATAGGAATCATTAAGAAAAATAGGTAAAAATTGTTATTTAATTATGCCTGGATTATATACAATCGCGCAAGGAAGAGGTCACATTTTAGTAGTAAACTTAAATGGTAACGAAATTAAACTTCAAAAAGGACAATTATTAACTAGAGCTTACACTTTTAATGATAATGACTGCCTAAATGTTAGAATGCTAGAAAACAGGGATAGTGATTCCATATCAAACGATCTTAAAATAGGTGATGGATTTAGTACAGGAGATAGAGAACGGTTAGAAACCTTGCTAAAAGAGTATAGGGACTGTTTTTCGTTTAGTTTATCTGATTTAGGGCTGACTAATTTGACCGAAATGTCTATAACGTTGAAAGATGCGACCCCTGTTGTGTATAGGCCATACAGGCTAGCTTATTCAGAAAGGAATAAAGTCAAAGAAATGGTTCAGGACATGTTGGATTCAGGTATAATTACTGAGTCAACATCTTCTTAAGCAAGCCCTATCATTTTAGTTCAGAAGAAGACAGGTGATCAACGGCTTTGCGTTGACTATAGAGCTTTAAATGCTAAAACGGTCAAGGAACACTACCCTTTGCCCAGAATAGAGGACCAAATATATCAGTTAGGTGGTTATGAATATTTTATAACGCTTGACTTGGCCTCAGGCTACTACCAAATCCCAATAGCCCCTTCGTCGCAAGACAAAACTGCGTTTGTAACGCCAGACGGCCAGTATCAGTTCACCCGCATGCTTTTCGGTTTGGCCAACGCACCGTCTGTTTTTCAGAAAACTATTAATACCATTTTGAAAGACGTTAAAGGCCAAGCTTTTGCATTCATGGACGATATAATTATTCCAGCCCAAAGTATTTCGCAAGGAATGAAGCAGTTAGAAACAGTACTTGAACTTATTAGAGAAGCGGGGTTTACGTTGAAATTATCAAAATGTGTATTTTTTTCAAAAAAAATCGACTATCTCGGTTTCGAAGTGAGTAAACAAGGGGTCAGACCGGGTTCAAAAAAGACTGCAGCAGTAGAAAATTTTAAGTGCCCCACTAACCAACACGAAATACGCCAGTTTGTTGGTTTGGCTAGTTTTTTTAGACGTTTTGTAAAAAGTTTTGCTATAATTGCTAATCCACTAACTAAATTATTAAAAAAGAACTGTAAATGGCAGTGGGGTCCCGAACAGGAAAAATCATTTTGCACCCTAAAGGCAGAGCTAGTAAAAAGACCAATTTTAGCGTTGTACAACGTAAATGCAAAAACTCAGATTCATACTGATGCGTGCAAATCGGGTATAGCGGGAATATTACTGCAAGAAGATGAATTAGGTCGGTGGCGAGCGGTAGCGTATTACAGTAGGCAAACTACCCTCGAAGAGCAGAAGTACCATTCATTTGAATTGGAAACCCTGGCGGTAATAGCCTCCTTGCAACGGTTTAGAGTATACGTTTTAGGCCTCAAATTTACAATTATAACAGATTGTAGCGCATTACGTACTACTTTATCAAAGAGGGATATGATACCTCGCATAAGTAGGTGGTGGCTTCAACTCCAGGAGTACGATTGTAGTATCGAGTATAGGCCGGGTAACCGTATGACCCATGTGGACGTACTTAGCAGGAATGCTATCCCTATGTCAGATGAACCTGAGTCTGTATTCGATATTTTAGTTGTAGAAACAGAAGACTGGCTAACAACTATTCAGAGTACTGATGAAGAAGTTCAACGCATTAAAAATATTTTAGAAGACCCTGAAACGCCAAAAATCCATGAAACTTTTCAGAATTATCGTTTAAAGGGGGGAAAGGTTTATAGGGTTGTGGACAGCCAATTGAAATGGTTGGTTCCCAAGGGATTTAGATGGCAGTTACTCAAAAAGTGTCACGATGAACTTGGTCACTTCGGTCTAGATAAAACTTTGGACAAGTTGAAATCCCTTTACTGGTTTCCCAAAATGAACAAGTTTACCAAAAAGTATGTTCAATCATGTTTAGAATGTAGTTATCACAAAGTACCACCGGGAAAAAGACAAGGTATGCTCCATCCAGTTCCAAAAATTGACAAACCGTTTCACACGATACACATGGACCACTTAGGTCCATTTGTTCGGAGTAAATCTAAAAACACTTACTTGTTGGTACTTGTTGAAGCATACACAAAATACGTTACTTTGTTTGCCGTCAAAAATACGAAAACTAAATCGACCATCAAAGTTTTAAATCACTATTTTAGTTTATTCGGTAGTCAGTGATCGGGGAACCTCTTTTACGAGTAAAAGTTTTAAAGACTTCGTGAACAAATTAGGCATAAAGCACGTTTTAAATGCGGTTGCAACACCGCGAGTGAATGGCCAAGTCGAGCGATATAATCGTACCATATTGGCTTCGCTTGCTGTCAAAAATCACAATTGTAAGGAAAATGAGTGGGATACTCATTTAGAAGACATTCAGCTGGGTCTCAATACAACTCTTAATAAAGGTACAGGCAAAACGCCAGCTGAAGTACTGTTTGGTATAAGGTTGAGGGCAAAAAGTGACGGAATAGTCACTTCGTTGCTCGACCAGGGTGAATCGGGATGTTCACAAAAAACATTAGAGAATATAAGGGAAGAGGTAAATGCCAACATAAGTGAGGACCAAGTAAAACAAAAGGAAAGATTTGACAAAAAAAGGAAAATTGGTAGGAATTATCAACAACATCAAGGTGACTTAGTAAGAATTGAAAGAGAAGTAGGTAGTAATAGCGGACAGTCGAGAAAGTTACTTGCTAAATTACAAGGTCCATACAGGATTATCAAAGTATTAGATAGAGATAGGTATGTTGTTCAGGATACACCCCTAACCCGAAAAAAGAATAGAAAATATGAGGCAGTAATTGCTTTGGATAAAATACATCCTTGGTTGACCTTTACTCAAGAAGGCTTAGCCGATTCCGATGAGGGAAGCTCAACGGAGGATGTAGATGTAGACGAAACTATTGAAGGTACTGATAATATGGAAATAGAGCCGTTGGACATGTCAGTAGGTATGGATGTGGAGAGTACTGGGACAATGACCGACAATGTTTAATTTGAAAATGAATTGGTATCATGATTTTAGAGGAAATGTTATTTTGTAAATGGATTTGAATAGGAATTAAATTGATTATTTTGTAAATGGATTTGAATAGGAATTAAATTGATTATGTTTTAAACTTTATTATGGAATGAATAATGACTATGATTTTGATTAGACTTGAAACTTGATATGAAAAAAATCTACACACAATGGAGTCGTTTGACAATTATGAGTGTGTTAGATTTGAAAGTTGATGAGGAAAATCTACACACAATAGAGTCGTTTGACAATTATGAGTGTGTTAGATTTGAAAATGTATGTGGGAAAATCTACACACAATGGAGTCGTTTGACAATTATGAGTGTGTTAGATTTGAGAATTGATGTGGGAAAATCTACACACAATGGAGTCGTTTGACAATTATGAGTGTGTTAGATTTTATAGAATAATAGTGTGTTGCGCAAGGAGGCCGTAGGCCAAGGATTTGAGCGCTTTCTTAAGTTATAATTAATTTAAAATTGTATTTTTTTTTTTCTCTTTTTGTATTAATTGATGGAACAATTACTGTATAAGATGGCCGAACAAATGATATTTGTAAAAAAAAATAATTAGTTAAATTAATGAATTGTTAAGAAAATGTTTCCCTACTCATGATAAGTAGGTAGTAAAATGTGTTTTGTTATTAGTGTTATTATTATTTGTCTTTTTATATTATATAGTTTTAGAACATGAATATTTCTAACATAACATAAACAAGTTAGCTAAAAATGAAAAGATAACGAGAGGACTCTGTTACTTCAGAATGGCCGACTGTAAGCTTTTGCTATTTATTTCGTCCGAAAATATTTAGAATAATTTAATTTGCAACATCTAAAATTGACTGTTTTATTGAAATAATATAATACCGTTTATTTGTGGAATAATAGTTCGTGTTTTGACTTCCATCCGTAACTTACTTTACTGCGGTCGGCCATATTGAAGCAGTCTTGTTCGTGGAGCGATACCGACCGGTGTAAAGGTGGAAAGATTCAGAAGTTAAAGAAGGTGTTCCTTGAATCAGGTTGTGAAATCAGTTGTTAGCAGTGTGTTTTGAGTGCGAATACATATTTGATTTGATATTAAGTATTAATTGTTTTATTGGTACACTTCTGACTATCTTATACTATTAACACTTGAAAATTTCCTTTTGCTTCATTTCACGATCAAAAACCAGACATATTTTAACACTTCAATACCCGCAATTACAGACACAATTAAAATAACAATGCACCGTGCCTCTGGAGGCACGGCCGGGAGCATACGGGTTAAAGTCTTAAAAGGGCGGCCTGATTGGGACTTTTTCTATACTTTAACATCCATTTTAATATTACAAAGAGGTAAAGTTTGTCAAGTACGTTTGTAAGTTTAGATATAGGAGTAATCATCGGAACTTCCGATCCGACTCTGAAAATTCTTTCACTACTGGGGACTACAACATCATCTACGAGTAGCTGCTCTATGTTTAAAACGTTCCCGTGAACGTTACTATGATATACTAATTATAATTACCGACCATAACGGAAGAGAAACGGTCGGCAAAAGCTAGTCAAGGATAAGTAAGTACAAATAGTTTCTGAGCGGCAATCCTACATTACACATTGGTTTGAAAAATCCTTTTTATTTATTTACTAGCTGTCGTCCCGCGGTTTCACCCGCGTAGTTCCCGTTCCCGTGGGAGTTCGGGAATAAAATATAGCCTATAGCACTCACGAATAATGTAGCTTTCTACCAATGAAACTATTTTTAAAATTGGTTCATTACTTCCGGAGATTACCCCCTACATACAAACTTACAAACATATAAACTTACAAACTTACAAACAAATGTTACCTCTTTATAATATTAGTATAGATTTAATTTTGATTTGATTTCTGTATGGTGTCGGACGTAAAGAATAGCACCATCCCATATCTTCCCGTGGGTGGCGTAAGAGGCGACTAAGGGACTTACCAGAGAATGGGCAGCAGCGTTCTCTGTGCTTTTGTAACAACCGCACTGCGATCGCCAACCCGCCTGCCAAGCGTGGCGATTATGGCAAAAACCTCCCTTTGGGGGAGGCCTATGTCCAGCAGTGGACGTCTTTCGGCTGAAATGATGATGAATGATGATGATAGATTTAATACTTTAAGCACACAAATGTACAGAGGTGGAATAATTAATGTAAGGTTGTCTACATACTTTACCTGCTAATTAAATAAAATTTCCGATCCAATATAAAAGAAAAAACGAACACTCAACCATCCAACTCCATAACATTTAGCAAATATAAAAACTGTCTAGTCAAAGATTTTAAAACAGTCATCAATACACAAATAGCTAGATTCACGTCGCGAACGATGCTACAGAATATTTGTCTGCATTTCAGATAGATTGGAATTCAGATCAACTAACGATGTCACTAAAGATAGATTGTACAGAAATCGGGCTTTAGTCCAAATTGCTAGCTGATCTTGCACAATGTGCAATGAATAGGAACATTTTGTTTTATTGTTTGGAAAATTGAGTCGTATGTTTTTGTGGTTTCTGTCTTCATATTTTAAGCTTGTTGGTAGGTATATGCTAGGATTTGTTGGAAATCTGCAATTTTTATTTTATCTATGGGCTCAAGCTGGGTAAAATTAGGACATACTAAAAATAGTTTTCACACTGACTTATTCTTAACATTTTCATCAATCAAGTGGTCTGCACGAACTTGATTACAACAGCCTTTGTTGTAATTTTAGTTAACCAAATACCTTTAGCTTGAATGTGTAACACCACAAACAATACGCTCTAGTAGGTGTAAGAGGGCAGGTTCAGAGAAGTAAGGGACTGGTGGCAATGACGTATTATATATAGACACGTCATGAACCAACATCGCGGCGCTTAAAAACGGCGAAAATACTAGAACTACTTAAAAGCGTGAAGAAAGTGAAAGAAAATATGACACCGAACGGCGGGATGCCTGTTGCGAGAGGGAGATAAATATACATCTTCAGTCACGTCACAGGATTTATTAAATTATAAACAAACGTAGCGACGCGCGACAGGTTGGTGCGTAACTAAGCGCGATGTGGCCAATTGGCTTCATTTCATGTTGTCATTTTAGAGTGCGGACAACGTATCTTTAGTTTATATATCATTGACTGGTGGAGTTGTTTTGGTATTACTGCTGTTGTGGACAACACTATGGGGGAGTCTTAGAGACATATCCTCAATGGTTGTAATCCTCAGAATGGAGACAACGACGAAGCGATATTTTCAGAAACACCCCTAACAATATTTAAACAAACACTTCTTAACGAACAACAAATGCATAAGAAAAATATTATCCCGAACGAAACACATAAATACTCTCTAAATCATTCGGCTATCAGTCTTAACAGTAAGCTTGTCCGTGAAAACACAAAACCTCAAACGAATTAGAATCGGATATAAAGTCTTCCGAACTCCTTTGCTCGAAAATCCAGTTCATTCAAAGATAATCCAATTGAGTTTAAGTTCTAAGCAAACTGTAGGTGTTGCCAAATTAGCTGCCAATACATGATTGCGGTTGCCAAAAAGTCCTCGAACTTTTAGCTACAAATATTTAATCGGGAGAAAACCATTTTAAGTTAATTCGACTGAGATTTTAGGTGATTTCTTAATTGGTATGGTCTAATTTTTGATTCTACCAAGTATCTATGCAGAAACCAATAGATATCCGTATGTCCTGGATATGTGTAAGACCTGGTTTCTACCAAAGCGGAGTCTAGTGGAGCGGTACAGAAACGAGATGAGTAGCTCGACCAATCACTAACGAGAACAGAACGCGATGTGGATTTCAACCAATGCTGCTGGTCCATTCCTGCACGTCTTCTTCTCTCGTCTTTGCTTTAGTGAAAACAAGACCTTTCATTCTGATTTTCTATTTAGGTTTTTGTTATATTTCTACCAATCTACTTCCTTACATCATCTTCATGCCCTTGTCCTATTCTACTTCAGTTCGGCACGACACATTTGTTTCTTCGATTCACCCCTGTCAGATGTCACGGCGTCATTTACTCCTATCTCTTTTATATCATTCCTCACACAATCCACGTCCTTAATCTGCTTTCTATAAAATATGACGTTGCAGAAGTATCCCATCATTTCCTTTCTCTTGAGGGAAATCTCAAATCAAAGCAACTACGTCGCGACATAGCAGAAACTAAAAAACGTTCCGCCTCGTACAGATCTAGTTAAATTACCCCCACCTTCAGTTCTGACTTGTAATATCCGGGAGCACGTCATTTCGATAGCTTGGATGAACGTTTGATATCTCTTCCTGAACTCGACTGCATTTGACTTGATCAGTTTAGTTTTAGTTCGAATTCGGGATTAGTTGCGAGTTAAGCGAGCGATGAGTTTGGTTATAACCTCCGCTTTGAGAAGATGGCTGATGCTTTTAGATGTAGATTAAAGATAATTAATAACTGGGAGTAACGCCATGTGTAATGGATAATCTTCTAATCATATCGATGGCAAAGAGATCATACTAAGTTTGGCCGAAAATAATACTACTCGAACTCCAATCATTGATATAGTTTCAGGTCGTAAGTGTGTGTAGATAAATGAAAGCTTGTAACCCTTGCACAGGGTAGTAGAATGTTTACTCGGAAACTAGATAACATTTTAACGGAACCATTACAAGGAAATAAGAGCACGAAATAAAAAGTAGGAGTAGACAAATAAAATCAGTGAGAAAGATACAATTTACACAAGCATCTAACGTGGCTAATAAATTGGCAAATAAAATTTAAGCAAGTGCCTTGTTGAGTCGAGAAACACTGTTGGTCCTTGCAATGATGCTTGCAATGGCATGAGCTGTTAGGACAAGTAACTGATAAAACGTTAGTTTGCCTGTCCGTCCGCATGCAAAGTTTTTTATAAAACAAACAGTAGGACGTTTTCCTAAGCACTTAAAACTAAACCACATTTTGAAATGTTTACACATAACAATATAAAATACATTACATTATTACATTTAAACTTAGCTAACAATAATCTACGCCACATTGTCATATAATCATGTTGTGCACAGATGACAAGCCCATTTGGTACAAGATGGAATAGTAATTCTAAGGAAAATAATAATAATTAGTATTCCATCTATTGATACTCCATCCAGATTGAGAGTAGGTACTATCAATCTGGATGGTCAATAGTCTTGGGTAGCGGATAGAAGATGGATCGGAGTAGACAAAGATTGATTCCAAAGACGTGGAAGGCCTTTGTCTTACAGTACTCTTGTAGGTTAACAAAAAGTGATGAAGTTAAACCAAATGGTCAAAGAGTGAAAGATGGCGTAGCAAGAGAAAAATAAATTAAATTCCTCAACATAATTAACGTTGAGTGAGTAACCTTACAATATTAGATGTGGAAAAACAAATACAAAGTTCAAAGTTACTACTCTGAGGAACGCTACCTTTTTACTACATTTTTATTTTCTATCGTAAAAGAAAGCAATAAAATGTAAATATAACAAATTGTAATGATGAAAGTTTGCTCTTACAAATGTTACCTATTATTTTATTGTTACACAAATCGTGTGGGATAAGTGCCGCTTGAAACTTTCTCTGTTTTTTTTTATCATAATAATATATTATTTTCTCTATGAAGTTGTTATTGTGTAATAATGAAGTTACTATTTAAAATGTGAGGAGCTTTGTAATGTAAGAATCTAATCAATAAAAATAGCATTTGCTTGGTTTTAGTCTATAAACATAGCTGAAATTCACCCTACCGGCTGGGGACGGAAAACGCTTTCCGAAAAAAATAATAATCGTGTCAGTTACCAATACCGGTGGGCTATAACAATTGTATATTGTTCAACGTTTTTTTTTATTGTTTTTTTTAAGAAATATTTAAAAATGTATAAAATTTGTAAAAAGAAAGAAATAAAGGAAATAATTATGTCAGTTATCTGTACGGTTGAACAAGCTATTTGGTTTACAGGTTAACCCACAAATTACATTGTAAAGTGTAAACCAAACAGCTTGTTCGGCCGTACATCTTTGCTGAATATGGACCTCTCGGTAACCGTATAACTGAAAGGTAGTTCAGTTGTTATATATAAATCTTTAGCGCAGTATAACTCTAGGGTATATTCTGTAGGTAAAAATAACACTAACATTCCTGGAATAGGTGGTCCAAAAATGCATAGTTTCGGAGATATCATCAATCATAATTATAATGAACAATGTCTCGACAAACATATTTAAAAAAAACTCGCGCCTTTTTCCCATGGAGATAGACAAAAACTAGAGAAAGAGAACTGCTATGATAATTACATATTGAACTCGTAATACAAATGTCCATGAAACCATGAAACTAAAATCATTCAATGAAATCTCTTTTGGATACCTGTCCCATCGGCGACGGTAAAAGAGTAAAAGCGAGTAGTACTAGCAACCAGAAATGAGTTGACGAGCAGCGAGCGTGTAGGTAGTATCCGTGTGGTATCCGGCAGAGTAGAAAAGAGCCAATCCATTACACCCACGGGTGTCGTATAAGGCGACTAATGTCTGAGGCAGAACACCTTGCGCCTCCGTAGACCAGAGAATGGGCAGCAGCATTTTCTGTTAGTCTTTCATCACTGCGATCTCCAATCCGCCTCCCAATCGTGGAGATTACGGCAAATTCCTCCCATTATGGGAGAGGCTTATGTCCAGCTGTGGACGTTATGGGCTGTTGTTGTTGAGCGTGTAGTATTAATAGTTTTGCGCAAATACGACGGCCGTTTATTCGCTCCTTGTCCAGCCTCTCACAGCAAACGTTATTTTAGCCAACAGAGCACGAGATAACAGATGGATCATAAAGATCAAAGCTAGCGAGTTTCATTCCTCTTAGCGAGTTTTTATTTGGATAGGTTTTGTCGCGGTTACTATGCTTCTAATAGTTAAGGTAGAATCTTCGTAGTTTGCATACAAAATTGTGACTAGTCAGCGATCAAATTATTTGCATCTCTTTTCTTCTCCTAAAGATATCGAATGTTTCTTGAGAGAGATTACTTTGTCGGTGGTGGAGAAAGTGCCTTAAAGCCGATGTAGCGAGTAAAACAATCTCTTCGATCACCCATCTGTAGTTTAATAGTCTTTTTCGCCGTGACTGCCAAAACAATATTGAAATGTCTAAACCGCAATCTGAACTTCATTAGAAATCAGTACCTGAATCTGTTTCAAAAGCAGCAACACGAGAAAGGACCTCTGTGAAATTGTTTATTGCTTCTTTGAAATAGGTTTCGAAACTTCTGGATTGAAATTCACCTTTATCAAGTTACTTCAATTTCTAGGAAACTTTCGAAGTTTTAGCTGACGTCTGATCACGTTTTTTAAAAGGATCAAAAACAAAAACGTTTTTAAAAAAAGTCCTTTGTGTCGCGTATTTTTTTTTTTTAAATATATTTTGTTGTAAGATCTATTAATTTGTTTTCGTCTTTCACCATTGATTTCTAGTGTTAGGTCATAGGTTAGTGCTACGTTATGTACTAGGTGACACAGTCTTAGCAAATCAACGACTTCTAACGTTTACTATTTAATTGCAATCACCACACTGGTGCCAACCGTTGCATGCATGACTAAGTTCAAGCTACGCTATGCAAAAAGCATGTACCATACGGAGTTCCTTTACCTTTATGCAAATACTGCCATCACAATACTAGTTGACTCAAAAGAGATGAAACCGGGCACGATAGTGATTCGTTTGCGTTCTCACATAGTTTTCGCTTTCCACGCAATATCCTGCAGACTATATTGACTGTGGCTTTATGATGAAAATTCTGCCATCCACTCGTGTTCCCGTATTTACTGAGGCAGAATATGCATATAGTAGAATACATTTTCAGCATAGTACTATTACTTAATATGAATTTTATTGTTAGACTGTTGCCTTATGCAAGCAATCTTCGTGCAAATACGCCATTGTCGTGATATATCATTTCAGCCGAAAGACGTCCACTGCTGGACATAAGCCTCCCCCAAGTGTCCCTACATTGACCGGTCCCGTGCGACTCGAATCCAGCGGATTCCCGCAACCTTCACCAGGTCATCGGTCCACCTAGTGAGAGGCCTTCCAACGCAACGTCTTCCGGTTCGTGGTCACCACTCTAGAACTTTTCGGCCTCATCGGCCATCCGTTCTGCGAGCAATGTGCCCTGCCCACTGCCACTTAAGTTTGGCAATTATTCGGGCTACGTCGGTAAACTTGTTTCTCTTGCGGATGTCTTCATTTCTGATTCGATCGCGCAAGGAAACTCAGAGCATAGCCATCTCCCTTTGGGTGACTTTAAGCCTTCTGAGCGACCTTGTTTCGATCCCGTATGTAATCACTGGCAACACATACAGGTCGTGTTATTTAATTTGTCTGAAAAACTGGTAGGCGACGCGTTCGGGTTTGTCAAACAAATTGTTGCGAAGATCGAGCATTCGCGCGAAGATAGTTTTCTTTTACGACAGGGGGTCATAGAAACAAGCAAGAGACGTCTTTAATTCCCGAAGGGTTAGGCAGAGGTGTACCTAATTGTACACTTATAGTCCTAATAAAATACTAATAGAGGCGACCCTATTGTCACCAAAATATCGTAATGTTATGTTCGAAATATGAATGTCAAAATTGCATTTAACAGTATTCCACGCTGGAGCACTAGAAATACCAAGCTTGCAATATCTAGCACATACTTTGTATTTATTGATGCACGTAATAAGTTATTTGCTATCTAGAATATTACAAGAACTGAGTAAGTTGGTGGTGGCCATGAAGAAGTTTTTAGTTTAACATAATATGCTGTAAAAGTTCATGCAAAACCCGTTTCTTAAAGTAGAAGACTCTCTTTAGGTGCACAGAAAAAATAGCCATAATATCAACATTCACACAGTCCATTCATCGGTTTTTTGGTCTTCCCCTATTCTTATAGCTATCATATTCGAAGCTTTTACTCATTTCTCCGCACCACTCACATCCAACACTCATAAAAAACCTTTCCAATCATAAAACTCGACAAACATCAACTGTTCCCTACCATTGTCGAAATTCCATTCGTTTTGGCCTCAGTGCTCGGAAATAATGTCCAATTAGAGTGTCGGGTTCTGTCTTTTCACACGCTCGAACATCGAACGGCTGAACATTTGGTTAATCGAATTTTCGATGCACCACCGATGATTCGGGATAACGGAATTAATTGCTAAACTGTTTTGCCTCATTTGGTGGCAGATTAAGTACCTTTGTGTTTGACTTGTTCTCCTGTTTGGTTTCTGTGATTAATGATTTGATTTGGATACTGGATGATTTTGTTATTTTGCCTCTTTTCATTTACATGTATGTGGTTTACTTGTAGGGTCTCTATTGGGTTTACCTACTCTATTCTGTGTTACAGTCTTAGCAGTCAAATTTTCTTTTTCTAACTATTTGCAATGATTGTCGCTCTTTATTCAGGTTTCCGGTTTCGTCAAGCAGCTTGTTGCTTGCTTTTTTTATTAGTTAACTTTAAATTAAAGCGTACATTTGTTCAGATTATTATTTGAACAAAGATTGACTTGCTTGCTGGATGGCTATAAGAGTAGAGGAAGACCAAAGAGACGATGGATGGACTGTGTGAAGGATGATTTGGCTAGAAAAGAGGTGACTGCTGAGTGAGTGTATGGAAGAAGAAGACAACCATGTCTTCTTCTTCCATACACTCACGGCGCACCAGCGCCGACCCCAAATAAATTGAGATAAGGCAATGATATTCTAACAAACAGATATGTTATACACCTACAAAACCACCGAACAAGTGTGGCGCGAGGCAGAGCCAGCTCACATACACGCAGTGACGCAGAATAAAGGAAAAACAGGCCAATTGGCCGGTTTTCTAGTCTTCAATTGCGCGCTCACAACGTATCTGTATCATAGAATCTGTGTAGAATATCATTGGGATAAGGGCAAGAGAACGATGACGATCGACTTGCTTGCATTCGGTTAAGCGAACTCGTGTCCATCTGGCAGGTATTTTTCCGTTGTTATCAGTGTGAAGGGCTTTCCAAAGTACACACATCAAAAGTATCTAGGGATCAACATATATTTTTGCAATAACTTTTCTCCTGATTGATATTAATTAAAATTTTCTTTAAGGATTCATAAAATAAAGTGTTTTCGTTTGTCACAGTAACGATAAACCAAGTCACCTTTGCATTAATAAAGAAATTTTCCATTTTCCTAATAAAGGGATTTTTGACATTTGAACCACTAACATTAAAGTTCGAAAAAATGACTGAAAACACAGTTTTCTTTAAAATTTTATTGGGTAACTTAAACAATTAATAATCCGTGTTTCTACCGCGAACACTAACAACACAAGAACATCGGTTTGGCATACTCAAAATGAGTTCATCCAAATCACGCTGTGGAATGGCCGCCCATGTTCGTTGCAACAACAAAAAAAGGTCTTCTTGCGACTGGATACCCTCCATATTCGGCAGAGCTCTTCTCTGTAGCATATCCCATGCATGCTCAATCGGGTTCAAGTCTGGCGACTGAGCAGGCCAGGGCAGGACATTGATGTTAGCTGCGGCGAGAGTCTGTCTTACAACTCTTGCGGTGTGCGGTCGTGCATTATCATGCATTAACTGAAATAAGGGACCGATTTGCACTTGTAGAGGAACGATGACGTCTGATACAATCGTCACAGCATAAATTTGAGCGTTGAGGTTGCCTCTGATCCAAATCAACTCAGTTCTTCCGCCGATCCAAATACCCGCCCATACCATGATGGTTCCACCACTATAAGGATGGACTTCCTGGCAGGATTTTAATCGCTGTTGGCCAGGGGTTCTCCAGTGTCGTATACGTCTTGTATCCGGTCTCATACCAAAACGAGACTCATCAGAAAAGCACACGAAACGCCATTGTTCTTCTGCCCAATTTCTGTGTTCAAGAGCCCATTGATATCGAATCCTACGATTGTGCATTGCTATAGGTGGTACCCGTAGCGGTCTTCGGGAATGAAGGTTCACTTCATGCAAGCGGTTTCTGACTGTTTGGTCGCTAATTAAGTTCCCTGAAGAGTGATGAAGCCTCACAGCTAACATCATGGCGGTTATTGTTGGAGCTCTTCGAGTTAAGATTTGAATGTATCGGTCTTGTCTCCGTGTGGTGCAGCGATACCGTCCTCCATGGCGCTCAGCCATGGTACCAGTGCTTCGGTAACGTGTCCAAAGTCGACTGATAACACTCTGACTTGTATTCAGAGCTAAAGCTACAGTACGTTGCCGGGAACCAGCTTCTATCATTCCCACGGCTCTGAGCATTTCTTCCCTGCTTAAATGACGTCGCCGCTCCATAATAACGTTGGTTTTAATCAGTAGTAGGGAAACAGTAGCACTAATAATGTCTTCAATGCGTTGTATGTTTTTATAGGGAAAATATTGACAGCTTATTTTCATCTTTTACTCGAATTTGATTGAGAGTTCCTGATTCAAATTATGAAATACACCAAAAAGGATCCATATAAATTTATAAAATCATAAATTTATTACAAAGCCACATCTCAATCTCAAGAAATCCGCATAAAAATGCTTGATCCCTAGACACTTTTGATGTGTGTATAAACTACTAGCGGACGACACACGGTTTCACCCACGTAGTTTATGTTCCCGTAGGAGTGCGGGGATAATATATTGCCTATGTTACTCAGGGTGAATGTAGCCTTCTAATGGTGAAAGAATTTTTGAAATCAGCGCAGTAGTTTTTGAGTTTATTCATTACAAACATACAAAAATACAAATCTTTCCTCTTTATAATATTAGTATAGAAGTATAGATTATAGTATAGATTGTATGTCTAAGACACTCGATCACCGAAGATTAAAAAGAAGAAACAAATAAGAGAGTTCTCGTCGGCAGTGTAAACAGACGATGATCAAATATCAATATCTTGTATCTCTTTTACTGATACGGAGCCTACATAATAATTATTGAACGTTTCATGAGGGAGAAAATATAGGGGAGAGTGGGCTGCGGGACTGTTGAGCTACGGGACTGTTCGAAAGAGATACCGTGGCCCCGGAACACAAAGGGCGATGAAAGAACATGCATGGGTTTTAGTCAGTAAAAGTCTGACACTCCCTCCTGCTCCGCCCAGAGCGAGAGAAGTCGTTTGATAATATCCCAACCGAAAAAAAAGGGAGAAAATAGACAATAACTAATTACTTCTTCGTCGATAGTGGGACAGGTCACGCATATTGTCTTTTTTGTATAGAATAAACATACTCTTTCTTATCACATGTTTATTTAGGTACAAACAAACATTTACTTTCAATTCTATCTATCCTTCAAAGAACACGCACACGCTGATGACATATGAACATCTAAAAGGGTACAGGTTGAACGTGGTTTGCGTGTAATCAAACGGAAGAGTCGCAATATCCGAGATCAGACTGACGTGATGTCAGGACGGCTGCACCCGTAATGCATTTCCGATTTGTGTAATGCTGTGATTAGGGATGATGAATGTGCTGAATGCTTTGCTCGTTGAAGCATCTGTACCTAGTTACAAATTGGAATCGGATTATTTGGGAAATTAATGTTAATGGGTTTTATTAGATTGATTATAGTAAGGAATGAGTATAAAGGGTGTAAAACACCTCTTAACGAAGCCGAAAGGCACTTGTTCTCCTCGTTTAAATCATTTTTTTGTGCTACATCATACCTGGGAACCTTATAGTTACGGAGATATTGGGGGTCAAAGTTTCAACTTTCTGACAATTTTTTTTTTTAAATTCAAGTTTTTAATGTAAGATTTTTACTTTAAACACCTCCACGGCCCCCGTACTATACAATCCATCCACCAACACAATGTTTTGAGTGCGTTACATTGAGTTCTACCACAAAACATGATTTTTCACCCAAACAAAAAAAGTCGTTTCCCAGCAATAATTTTTGCGTAAAGTTACTTAGTTTGATGTACAGAACGCTTGGTTAACTGCTTCGTGATAAGGTCTTTTACACCCTGTATTAGAGGAAGTTTGAAAGTTGCGCCAGTATCAGAAAAGTTGAAAGGGAATCGACTGACATGGTATGGGCATTTTATGAGGAGAGATGAATCGCTCGTGACTAAAAGAGTAATGAATATAAATGTTGATGGATGGACAGGTAAAGCAAGACTAAAGAAAAGATGGATAAATTGTGTGAGGAATGATATAAAGGAAACAGGAGTAGATGATAGCGTGACGAATGACAGTGGAGAATAGAAGAAAAAAAACGTGTTATGCCAACCCCAAATTCAAAGGACAAGGATAGGAAGACGATAATGGGTTTTATTAGATTGGATTCTGAGATTATAAAGATACTTGGCGAATTAACATGAATGATTAAGCGTATCAGCTATCATAAAACATTTACATAAAGTACAGAGAAGGACACACATTTTTAAACATAAAACAATGCTAATTGTTACGTAAAGTACTCAAGGAGTGTCAACAAAAACTATAGCCACAGTAAACATTGGCTTCGAAATAAATAGATCTCTGTTTATAGTTTGCATATAATTTACGGTCGTAGCACATAAAGACACAATTAAAACAACAACTGGGGACATAAGGGTTAACACCATTTTTCGGAACAAAATCACCATAATTGGAAACATGGACAGACCTGGACTCAGTAGTCAGGACCCTTCTCAGTAGCAGCCACGGAGTCTGGTTTTGCGCCTAGTTGCCATCAACTGGCGAGGTGAGCCTATTGCCATCAATAGGCTTGCCCCTTATTAAGTGGGTCTTAAAAATAACTAGCGAAAATGTAGGTGTACCTCTGCCAAACCCTCCGGGGATTTCAGGTATGATGCTATGTTAATTTATTTTGTTAAGAAATTATTTTCCAATTTACAGCAAAGAATTCTTGCCATACTTCATCGAACTACGTCACAATTCAAGATCAAACCGCTTCAAGCGCTAAAGCACTCTCTACGAAGCGATAAGTCGCTCTTCGGTATCGAGCCCCACATTGACCTTGGCCGTTCTACTTTACCGTTTAACTCATCCATCATCATCAGTATGCAAATTAGGGAAGTGGCTCGTTTGATTATCATTTTGAAGACTCTCTTCATGTTTTAGTTACTGCGGAGACTGAGGTAAGTTTAACAATTGGTGGTAGAAGTTACGTATGCTAAATTGTTAGGTAATGTTTGACAAGATACTTCATGTTTAGTAATATCAAAATGATCAATTCTATCTAGTTTTCATAGTTCCGTTTTACTTTTCAAAGGGTAAAAACGGGACCCTATTACAAGACTCCACTGTCCTTCTGTCTGTCTGTCACCAGGAAAGGAGGCTCCCCTTCCTGCGCGAAACCTTCAAGCGCGAGTCCGACTCGCACTTGGCCGGTTTTTTTTTACTAATATTATAAAGAGGAAATATTTCATGTTTTGTTTGTTTGTGTGTTTGTTACGATTTAACTCTAAAACTACTTGACCGATTTTAAAAATTCTTTCAGTAATGGATAGCACATTATTAGCGAGTAACATCATCATCATCATCAGCTTATTAATGTTCCCACTACTGGGACATCCTCCTCTCTATGAGAGGGAATGGGCTGTAATCCACCACGCGAACCCAGTGCGGATTGGTAGGTCACATGTCTTCGAACTTTTTGGTTCTAGGACATGCCGGTTTCCTCACGATGTTTTCCTTCACCGTTTTGAGAGCAGTGGTGATGAAATAAAGTACACAAAAAAATGCGCCTGTCTGGGTTCGAACCCACAACTTACTGTTCTTAAGTCGGGGCCGCCACCACTGTGCTACCGCTGCTCTCATGCTGGTAGTTTTATGATATTTTTTTAGTCACAGAAAAATATCACAAACTCTGCCACATAACTGCAATTAAACGGAAACTAAACGACTTAAAATTTAGACTCCCATGATCGTCACAACTGCGTGAAAACAGACTAAAAATAAAAGATAGCAAAAAATACTTTTTCCACAGCTTTTTAAATTTCACGCTAGCCTCCAGGTGGCAGTAATCACTGTACATATGAGTGCCCGAAGCGCTCACCGGTGCGAATAAAAAAATAACGACTCCCATTTTTATATGCACCCATTGTTAAAATGTCCAATAGCGTTTTGTAAAATGCTGGAATGTACAGTATTCTTGATAAAAAAGGAGACTCGAACTTTGATAAAGTTGTAAAGATACCTACCATTAAATGTGAATCTCGAAACCATACAAAAAAATAAGGTACCTATCATTTTCTTTCTCCTCCTCTTTTCCCGATTTATTTGGGGCAGGGTGTCTTTTTCCTCCATACTTCTAAAGGGTGTAAAACACCTCTTAACGAAGCCGAAAAGCACTTGTTCTCCCCGTCATTGCGATATTTTTTTTGTTCTACACCATACCAGGGAACCTTCTGGTTACGGAGATATTGGGGGTCAAAGTTCAAACTTTTTGACAAGTTTTTTTTTTAATTAAAGTTCAAAGTTCAAACTTTTTGACAAGACGTTTTTTTTTAATTAAAGTTTTTTTATGTAAGATTTTTACTTTAAACACCTCCACGACCCGTACTGATTAATCCATCCGCCAGCACAATGTTTTGATTGCGTTACATTGAGTTCTACCACAAAACATGATTTTTCACCCTAAAAGAAAAGTCGTTTCCCAGCAATCATTTTTGCGTAAAGTTACTTAGTTTGATGAACAGAATGCTTGGTTGACGGCTTCGTGATGAGGTTGTTTACACCCTGTATATTACTCGTCATCTCAAGTCACCTCCTTTCTAGCCTATAAAGTACTACCTACCGAGTTCACTGACAGTTGAATTATCGACTACTACTCAACCTTATTACTTTGGTGCTTAAGGGTGAAAATTGGTAGTACCGTGAAAAAAAGAAAAGTGTAATCACTTATTTTTACCCGATTAACGGGAAGACAAAGGAAGTCAATGTTTTGTCAGAGGTATTATTGCACGGTGAACAAATTAAATTTACTCAATATTTAAGCATGATTATCCTGATTATGGCTATAGTTGGTGCCAGTTAAGATGAGAATAGCGGTCACTGCCCTTTCCCTAATATCTCTTCGTACGAACCAAAACAAATAACCGTGTATCGTTTTTCATTACAAAAAAAGGTTAAACATCACGATAGATGACGATTCCAGACTTGATCAGGCTTACTTTTGGTTTTCAAAGTTAAGAAGTTTAATAAATATAGGTGGGTCAATGACCACTATTCTCATCCTAACTGGCACCAACTATAATCAGGATATTATGTTGAAATATTTGGTAAATTGCATGCACAGTTCGACTTTATTGTGCCGGGTAAAATTCCCTTGTAAAGACTTACTTGTTCCACGTGTAAATAATATTTTGGTACATTTAAAATGCGATGTTATTAAAATTAAAATAACTGCTGAATATTGTGAGTAATCGGAAACGCGCGGTAAGGTATTCAGTAAATGTTTCGTTCATGTCCCATTATATATTTATTGGAGGAAATCATGGTTTCCCATGCGGAAGAAACAAACACCGCTTCGTTAAATATATGGGAAACTTCCTTCCCATATTTATTGTTTATTCATAACCCATATAATAATTGAAGTATAATAGGGAAACCCTTGGTAAATTTACCGAAGCGAAGAAAATATTTTGAAAGAAAATTGAGTATTGACTGAATTTATAGCAATCATCATCTGCCAAGCCTTTTCCCAACTATGTTGGGGTCGGCTTCCAGTTTTACCGGATGCAGCTGAATACCAGTATTTTACATGGAGCGACTGCCTATCTGACCTCCACAACCCAGTTAGTACCGGGTAATACGATACCCCTTGGTAAGACTGGTTGTCAGACTTTTTGGGCCACTGACTACCTAACGACTGTCAAAGATCTACAAATGACAGCCGGGACCAACGGCTTAACGTACTTTCCGAGGCACGGAGGAAACTCGGTATGTAATGGGCGGTCACCCATCCACAGACCAACCTAGGCAAGCACGGCTTAACCTAACGATCGACCCGAGCGGCTGTTATTATTTAGCCACGAGCTCCTCGACTAGCGACAGCGATAGCGACTGAATTTATAGCAATGTTGTACTATTAGTTAAAGTTAACATAGGGGTATGGGGCACAGGGTCTAAAGTTCTTCAATACTCCATAGAAAAGGGAGGATTCTTCGACCAGACGGGTGTCATATCTGGTCGGCTACTGCCCGACAGTTGTGGTCGGGTTTTCTTGTATAGTCTTAAGCCACGGATAACTTTAGAATTTTGATGTTAGTTCTTCCTTTGTGTCATAGATGGCGCTGTAGTACTTTTTGTACTGTCCGCTATAATAGATTGTTTACCTGTTATTTGCACATTTGATGAGCGTAACTGAAAATCCCAAACCAGTCGTCTAATTTTGGGCTGATTTAATCTAGATTGCCATTGACAGGCTAAAAAAATTATAGATTAAGGGCTGCAGGAATAATGCTTAAAAAAAAAAGATGATTGTGGTTTGATTTTCATGTTTTTTTTTTCGGAGTATTTCAAGCTTTTGCAAGTAACGGCGTTTCATCATCATCATCAGCCTATTACTGTTCCCACTGCTAGGACACAGGCCTCCTCTTTATGAGAGGGAATGGGCTATAATCCACCACGCGGGCCCAGTGCGGATTGGTGCGGAACAGCGTTTAGCTTTGTCATATATAAAAAGTTTTTACTTTACCCTTCTTAAATGTCGTATCTCACACAAATCCTTGTCTTATGTCAATTTAACATTGTAACTAGAAGTTATTAGAACATAACCCACATAAACAAAGAAAAAAGAATGCAAAGTCAGTAAAATACCAAATTTAAAAAATATGTTCTTCTACCAAATTTAAAAAGAAGTACTTAAATCGGACCAGTAATCACGGAAAAAATCGGTGAATGTTCATGAAAAATAAAATGATGCTTGGGGAAATAACCACCTCTATTTTTAGAGGTCAATTAAAAAGCCTCACCACTGAAATAAATTTTGTTCAACCACTACAATTAATCTGAAAGATCCTTATCCTGCTGTACTGTAGAATCAACGTGGTTTATCCCGTGTGGACACGAATCCGGAATTTCCAACTTTCTCCCAACTCCCGCTTTCTGACAGAATTCTTAATTCAAATATGTAAATATATCACCTTGACAACGACGCGACGAAGGTATCTACAGTGATAATATTTCAAAGGTATTTTATTATGTATAAGCTTTCTCAGAAAGTTTGAATTGAATCAGTTAGTTTTAGGATAGGATGGTTAACTTGAGATTTTGATCGAATAGAAACATTATCTTTTATAAACTCGAGTTAATGGTTTCCTGAAGGATTTCGTGCTTAACGACATTGTTTATCAAAAAAAGATTAATTGCCAAATCTAAAAATGAAATCTTTTTTGTTTCCTGCACTTTCGTTTTCAGATTCGCAGATTTCGATTCCATACATTTTGATAACAATTCACACACATTTTTTTTTCATTAAGCGTGGGCCAGATTGTTGTAAAGAAGCCCTCTACATCGGTTCTTCTTCATAGAGATCTACGCTAGGGAATGCAACTACAGTTTTTTCTCAAGTTATTATGCCTTGTGGCTGGGACTGTAGCTTTTTCTTTTTTGTATTTTTGACATTCAAAAGTGCAGTAATGGTCTAATTGAAATAAATGCTTTGAGTTTGAGTCTCCACCAGCGGCTTACAACAGCACGCACTGTTGACGCACTGTTGTAAACCGCCGGTGGAGACTGATGTGGAGATGTGTGGAGGGCTTCTTTACAACAGTCTGGTCCGAACATTAGCCTTTATTTTCCCATTCCTGGACAAAGGCCTCCCCCCATAGCTTTCCTTTCATCTCTTCATGCGATTTTCTCCGGTCGACAACTTCTTACAAACGCAAGTCGTCTGAGCCTCCCTCGGCGACGACGCGACGCCCGTCTTCTGGCACCTTTAATGTGACAGAATAATTAACAGAATTTATAGAAGCAGATTGTTTGTCGAATGCCCCAGAACATCGAGTATATTTATATAGTAATGTAGACAAAGTTATATCATTTTATACAGGGTGTAAGCAACCTCATCACGAAGCCGTCAACCAAGCATTCTGTTATTCTGTACATCAAACTTAGTAACTTTACGCAAAAAGTATTGCTGGGATACGACTTTTTTTGGGGTGAAAAATCGGGATCCTTTTTTTTGCATAATCTTCTTTTTCCTAATATGCTTTGGCATAACTGTTTTGGCATAATTTGTTTTGCCATAATAATACATTGCCAAATTTTTTTTGGCATACTGTTTATATTGGCATAATCATCTTGAAGGCTAATTTGTTTTGGCATAAATTGAATTTTGCATAATGTTACTAGGCATAATGACTATTAGCATAATAGTATTTACGCATACAAATAATACAAATATCGGAATCAAATTTGAGTTATTTTTACGTATTTATTTTGAATTAAAAATTCATTAAGTTGTGCTACAAAAGTTAGTGACAGAAACGAATAGCTGCAAAACCGACTCCACGTAGTCTTGTCTGCCCTACCCCTAGAGTGTAATCTAAGCCCGCGTAGGCGCGGAGGGGCGAGGCGGCCTGCGAGTTGAGGAGCAGGTGGTTTTAACGCTCGCCGCCGTAGCTGAGGCTGGCCGGCGGAGCCGGCCAGCAAGCCGAAGCTGCGGTGGTGAGCGTAAAACACATCTGCGACGATAAGCTCGCGTGGGACCGCCGGAGCCCCGCAGCGCCGGAGCCGTGACAGAAACCTTGCCTGCTGCATGTTGCATACTGCATGCTTGCTTGCTGCATGCTTGCTTGCATGCTGCATGCTTGCTGAACGCATGCTTGCTGCATGCTTGCTGCACACATGCTTGCTTTATGCTTGCTGCATGCATGGTGTATGCTTGTTTAAATGTATGCAAGCTGCATGTTTGCTGCATGCATAGTGTATGCTTGTTTGCATGCTTCTTACAGGGAAAAAACTCACATATGTTCACAATCAACTATGTTCAAAACAAATATGTTATGTAATACCTGCTTCGGAGAGATGGTTTTTTCCAATCGTCAAAATAAATTGGTATATCCAATTAGGGTATGTCTCACATTTTAGGATTATGCTTCTTTGTTATGCCTATAAAAATTATGTTTTATTATCATTATGCGTAAATCAATTTATGCCTAACAATGTTATGCTTTATCATTATTATGATTAGATAAATTATGCTTAAAAAAAATATGCGTAAGCTGTTATGCGTAAATAATGTTATGCGAAAATATAATTAGTAGTAACAAAAGTATGCCAAGTTATATTAGGTCTTAAAATTTTATGCAAATGGATAGGGAACCGAAAAATCATGTTTTGTGGTAGAACTCAATTTAACGCACTCAAAACATTGTGCTGATGGATGGACTGAATGGTACGGGGGTCGTGGAAGTGTTTAAGTAAAAATCTTACATTAAAAACTTGTATCTAAAAAAAAATCTTGTCAAAAAGTTGGGACTTTTGCCCCCAATATCTCCGTAACTAGAAGGTTCCCAGGTATGATGTAGAACAAAAAAAAAATGCAATGACAAGGAGAACAAGTGCCTTTCGGCATCGTTAAGAGGTGTTTTACACCCTTATAGTAATGCAGACGAAGTTATATCATTTTCTATGTAGGTCAAACATAATACTTATTACAAAACTACTTTAAGTCCACGCGCAACAATTGTACAACATTCGCGTTTCAAAAGCTCTATAAGAGCCTTACCTATTTTATTACTTGACACAAACAAGACTCAACACACACAGCTTACGTATAACAAAGCACCTACCTACGATTTTTAGTGTAAGGTGGGTTATCAGACAATACAGTTATATTATGAAAATTGAAATTGAAGATTGATTGGTTGTTTGATTGATCGATTTTTTTTTTCTTAATTGATTTTTTTTTCTACCTTTTACCTTTTAGCAACCAATAATTTGGTTAGTATAGAGAATTGCACATTGAATGAACAAAAGTTATCGGTTAATAATTTTTAAGGTTTTAGTTTTCATTTCGTTAGGTAATATTCCTCATTCCCTTTCAATATAGTGCACATTATTCTACTAGTCATGCCCTTTCATTTGATACCCATATTGAGGGAGTTGTGAACAAAAATATGTCATCCGCCATTTTGTGTCGGCGGCCATCTTGAACCGATTTTCATCAAACATAGCTAAGAACACTCCCGACGAATTCACCTTTCAAACAAAAACAAACAAATTAAAATCGGTTCATCCGTTCGGGAGCTACCATGCCACAGACAGACACACACACACAAGACACGTCAAACTTATAACACTCCGTCGTTTTTGCGTCGGGGGTTAAAAACAATTGAAAGTTTTTGTGCAAGAGGAGAATCATATTTTCTAAATAACATAAATGCATTAGCTATTATATAATAGTGAGTAAGAAAAATATGCATTAGGTATAAAGGTGAATAACAAATAACCAAGAATCATGAAAGAAAGAAGAAGGGAGTGTGTATAAAAAACCGCCAGGAAAGAAATTGAATCCAGTAATTTCAACGATTTTGCACCTCAAACGGAGGAATGAAAAAATCCAATGAAATGAAGTGTACGAAAGATTTAATCTTCTCAGTGTGCGTTTGTGTGTGCCCTATAAATATTTACGAGACGATAACGGGAGCGATATCGGAAAATACTAAATTTTTCGACTTGGAATGAAAACGTTTCCTGAACAGGGTAATGTAGTATTGAAATTGTGAAGTTATGAATGAGATGGTCTCAGTTCTTCATAAGTTTTTATCTATATTTTTTTATAAGGGTTATAGCTTTTATTTTTTCTAAACTCAGATAATAACTTTGCCCAGCGTCCCACTGCTGGCATAGGAAAAATAAAATAAAAAGATTATGGTTTTCAAAATGTTTCGTATTTCTACAACAATTTTGATAAAGATTTGACAGATTATAATACAAACACAAACGGGAGGTTTAAAAAAGACAAGATTTGACAGGTTTGGATAAAGATCGAAATAAGTCTTCCTTCGTTGGTGTAGTGGTTGCAAGCGCGACTGCCGAGTATGACGTCCGGGGTTCGATTCCCGGGTTGGGCAAGACCCGGGAATCGAACCCCGGCCCTACTCTTGTCCTTAATCTTGTCCTGAGGACAGAAATGAGGTTGACAAAGCAACAAACTGACCCAAAAGAAGCCTATAAACTCGCGACTGTTTATCCGCTTCACTTCTATTCCGTGTAACCTCGAAATCCATCCAGCTTTACTTTGAACTACCTATTTTTGCCTTTTATACTTCATCATCATCATCATCCACAACCCGACTTCTCCCACTGCTGGGTATAGGCTTCACTTTGCTTGTGCCAATTACCACGCTCTTGTGTTAGCCTCATCCAGGATATTCCCGCAATGGCAACATTCATCTGCCCATCTCGCCGCCGGACGACCAACACTTCTCTTTCCATTCCTTAGACGCCACTCGGTCACAGCTTTACTCCACCTGCCATCACCGCACCTTGTTATGTGTCCTGCCCAACTCCATTTGAGTTCTATAACGCGATTTCCATACATACTCTCAGACCAAGTAAAAAAGTAAAGACGGAACTCTGTGCATAGCAAAGTGAGGCCCCAGCTTTACTCTACCTGCCATCACCTTGTTAGGTGTCCTGCCCAACTCCATTAATTGAGTTCCATAATGCGATTTCCATGCATGCTCTCAGACCATGTAAAAAGGTAAAGACGGAACTCTGCAAACAGCAAAGTGAGGCCCGTCAAAATACGTCTCGCTCTGTTCATACACGCTCACACGCACACATTTACATTAAACTACAATTAAAATAATACCTCAATAAATGCACAACATGTTCACGAAAATGGCTTCACTTCACAGCACCCCTAGCCAAGTTGACAATCTACAATCGTTAACGCTAGTAGAAAACTATTCAAATGAATGGGAATGACATCATATCAATGTTAAATCACGTGATCAACACAAACGAATAGAAAATTCGTAGACATCGTTCAAAATGATAGAATAAAATGTTATCGTTTCTACAATGTTGATCGCTAAACCCTTCGGTAGGAACGCTCACCATAGACTAAAGTGTAGGTTTTTTCTACAGACATTAGAGAACGAGCGATCGACTCAGTGTGTCAACTTGGCTACCAATTTAGCGCTTTCTACAATCGCAAACGCCACGGCGGCGTTTACGATTGTAGAAAGAGAATCGATACGAAACGTTTGTAACTTGGCTAGGGGTGCTGGTTCGCAGAGTTCCGTCTAAACTTTTTTTTTTGGTCTGAGTGTACACGGCGAGACGTAATTTGACGAGCCTCACTTTGCTGTTCGCAGAGTTCCGTCTTTACCTTTTTATTTGGTCTGAATGCATACTTATGTTACATTTACATGTCACATGTCCTAATCAGGATTTAGTTACTTTTGAACTTAGTATTCTTGGGTGGGTTCAAGATTGAACCTTTGATCATTCAAATAGCGTAATGTTAATTTCTCGTGTTTATTATCGTTTAATTAACCTGTTGACATAGTTATGTTTATCTTGAGGTATATAACGAATATGTACGTAACTATTAACTATATATTGTGGTTTGCGAGTTAATATTAGCTTGGTTGCCTGTTGATAATTACCTAACACTTCATAATTAGTAGTTTCCCCGCATTAATTGGTGTCGTATTTACATTAATGTTTGAACTAAAATTGAAAACGGTGTGTACTGAAATAATTTAATTATCAGCCACACCCCACATAGTTGCATAATTTTATTCCACTTTGGAATAAAATTATGTAACACTGAAATACAAATTAGATGAAATAGTTTTGGGCGGACGCTTCGGTTCACTGTGTGCTTTAAAGCCTTCAAAATCCCACCATATCCTTCCATTAAAGGACTTCCAGACGTACTGTCTATTACCATCCGCACTTATTCTTAGATAAGTCGATCTAAACGCTTCTTTTCCAGATTTATTAGCACACTGCGTAAATCTGAAACTGTGCCAGCGTCTCGCTCTGTGTGTGCAAAGTAAGTAGTAATAAAGTAGTAGTAGTAAGTACGGGACACTCCTTGCTTTACAAGGAGTATCCCGTGCGACTCGCATCTAGCGGATCCCCTAACCTTCACCAGGTCATCGGTCCACCTAGTGGGAGGCCTTCCAACGCAACGTCTTCCGGTAGAGCAATTAACGTGGATAAAATTAATAACCTGGAATTTAGTTTAACCTACCTATTTCGAGTGGTCAATGTAATTACCTACTTGATTAAGCACTTTAAAAGTGTAGGTATATAAACCAACACACTATACATCACCCCTGTCGTTCATTAATTCGCTTTCGTGAAGTTTATATGGAAAAGCGCAGTAAATAAAAGTGTTTTCCACTGTTTACGGTCAATAAAGCTGTCGGAATTGGCGACGCTTGATTTCCAGCGCCGATGCACATTGAAAGGGATTCAAGTAAATGTGAGTAAAGTTTTTAATAAACACTGATTAATAGCAGACTTCAAGAATAAAACTGAACGCAGTCAGCTTAAGCGTACTGCGCACAAGACCTGTTAGTGTTGAAATTGCTTTGGAATATTGACACTGCATCCTTCAATGGCGTTAATCTGTAGTAAGTAGCCCAATAGAAATAAACATCAAAATCGCAAAGCATGATGTAGTTCTGCATTTTTAAATGTTGTATAGATCAATAATTAAGGTGATGTGAATCCAGATTTGCAATTCCGAAAAACTTGTGCTCGCTGCACACCACGCTATAAAAAGCTAACCACGCGGGCAAAACCACGGGCATAAGCTAGGTAAACCTTCGTCTGCGGACCCGACCGATTCGGTCAGGACGCCATTGTTTAACTATTGTGTCTACTTCGCTAACAGTTGAAGGGTTATTCAATATTTTTATACTATCCCATAGTTTTATAATCGTCGCTCTTCTCAGAAAAATCTCGTTGCGCAAATACAAAAAGATATAAATTCAGGTGCAATTTCCTTGTTCACCTTTATCTCGGGACGTTTCGCAGAACTGACATAACAGCTTTTTCGCATTCTCTTTCAGAATATAAGGTAAATCTCACGTCGTTATAAAATGTGGAATTATTCCGTATTTGTATCAGTTTTCTCACTTTTATGTAGACCAGGTTTTGTTGGCAGCTTCGCCCGGTACAGGTCGAATTATTCACAGGAACGTACCTAATATTGGAATTAAGACCCCTTTTTTTTCGGATGGGAAATCATCAAATGACTCCTCCCGCTCTGGGCGGAGCAGGATTGAGTGTCAGACTTTTACTGACTAAAACCCATCCATGTTCCTTCATCGCCCTTTGTGTTTCGGGGCCACGCGTATCTCTTTCGAACAGTCCTGCAACCCCGGTGAACAGTTCTGCAACCCCGGGAATTAAGACCCCTTCCGTCAATCTCAATACCGTGTTTTTTTTTTGTTTTTGGGGGGATGCCTTCAAAAGGCGACCGATTTTTGGGAATAAGTCTGAGAAGTGTGGGATTTCTATCTCACTAAAATCATCCCAGTGGTCACAATCCGCACATCAGAGGAGATGCCCATGACACTTTTAACCAGTTTGGAGTCTCGAGACGTTTATCAGACATCGGGTAAAACCGCTGAACATTAGGCGACCCCCAAGTAACACGGGGCAAGGTAAGGAAGATGATTCCGATGATATCCCTACGGCTTTCGCTAAAGTGCATACCATCTCTTTACAGAGAAAGTTACAACTTTTGAAATTTTATGAACAACTTACATCTAACTAAGCAGAAGAAACTTTCATCAACTCCTGAACTATAAACACAAGTTTCCGCAGAGTATTTCTGTTGAAAAACATGAAAAAGTCCTTTAATAAACGTTATACGATATATTAAATTTAATAACAACTTGAATGAGAGCTTTATAACGTTTTGAGCACACTTTGATGTCGTTCTCCAAAATGGTTATCATTTTATGAATATTGGTACTCAACATAAAAATTTTATATCGAAAAGAAACGATTTTACTAAAATGTAGATTTCGATTTTTGATAAGCGCCAGATATTTTATAGTTTTGGGTCTTTACCTACGTAGCTATTTATTAAATTAAACCGACGAAAAGGACTATCAAATAAAATCTGCTCTTTGCAATGATATTAAAATGAGTGTAGACTCTGCATAAACGTGTTTTGTTTGATTGATAATAAAGCTATGTTAACATTGAATCTATTAAACATAAACTCATTAATTACGCCACGTGAACTGTCAACTGAAATTAAACAAATTACAGTTTAAACTCAAATTCCTAATTGATTTGAAAATATCAAATTCGAACCTAATAAATTAATGTTAATATAATAAGGTCACAACTTGATGTGGAGAAATGAGCGACATGTAGTGAGGAAAGTTAGGAGTATCAAAATGTGGATCAATATAAGTGTAGTACCAGTGCAGATGGGAAGAGACCTCCAAAGAATGGATTGTATCACGATGCAAGAGCGCGCGAAGCGAGCTCGGGACTCGGGTACCCCGACTTGGAGGAGCCTTCGTGTAAGCTTACTTTAACAGTGACGCCATATTTTGGCAGTATGGCAAACTACAATGGCAAGCAGACTGTTCACAGAAACCCTGACAGCATGGCTAGAAAGAAAATAACTGATAAGAAATGTACAGAGAAAGTTAAATGCATATGCTGCACTGACGGCCCATAAATTAGGAGAAAGGAAATAGAGAAAAGAGAGAAAATATAATCAAGTGATTGGAAGCTATCTGATATATAAAGGCGCAATTTAAATATTCGATTCGGTATTAATTAAACAATAATGGTGAAATCGACACACTAAAAACAATTATATTCTAAGTAGCAAATAAATTAGGACATTTAAACGGCCTATTAAGACGTAACGACACTCAATCATAAAAATATACCAAAAACACAATTTGCCATAAACGTTTATGAGTTATGCTACTAGGTACTTGTATCACTCTGCTGTATTCTGATTGGACGATAAAAATCCAATTGTGTTGAGTCGAAGCAGAGGTGTATTACTAAAACCATCACTTTTTATTGTACATCGTAAAAAAATGTCTCTAGTTTATAGTTCAACCAGATTTTGTCGCAGACTCGTTGTTTCAAGATATTGGAATTTTTGAATGAGTTTTTCGGGAGGAAACTAGGAGAAACATATTTTTACTGTCACTAAAAAAAACTGCATTGTTGGTAGAGTGTTTGCTTGCGCGACTGCTGAACATAAGGTCCTGAGTTCGATTCCCGGGTTGGGCAAAATATTATTAGATGTTAATGTGGATTGTTTTTACGCACCAATGCGTAAAAGGTGCGCCTCCATGGTGCGCAGGGTGTGGGGCAGCACCAACAGTATCTTAAGCATGATTGCCAGTCGCCTGGACTGTGTTTATGTGGGTCGCTGCTGTGCAATAGGGTATATGCATGATTTTTTTTTATTACTCTAACAAAGCGTATTAACATCAGAAATAGCAAAGTAAAATTATTTTTTTAATATCTTTAAAAAACACTAAGTTATAAGCATTTGAAACGGCTGATTAGACAGAGAGATTCGATATAGCGAATGACGTCATTCGCTACATCGACGTACAAAATCCATACTAAATTCTGTTTATCTAGAAAGAGATAGAAACAAAAGTTTAAATGGTTATAACTTTTGTGTTGGTTGGCCGATTTATGTCTTGTTTTCGCTTTTAGTCATTATTTTTATAGATCCTTAACATTCCGTATCGAAATGAAGAACATAAAATGTATGCATATTTCCCTATTACTCATGGTTTGTCGCAGCAGTAAGCACTGATAACTACTAAGACTAACAACTTTTGAGTCATGGATACTTGAATAAAGAGACATTCATTCATTCATTACTGGGTTTTACCATCTGGAATAATAATATCTCAGTAGTCGGAGTCTGGATTTATGCCCGGTTGATGGCAATAGGCTCGCCCCTCCGGGGATGGCAGGCAAGATGTGTTGTGCTGAAAATTTGCTTGCTCTGCATCATCATCATCTGCCTAGCCTTTTCCCAACTATATTGGGGTCGGCTTCCAGTTTTACCGGATGCAGCTGAATACCAGTATTTTACATGGAGCGACTGCCTATCTGACCTCCACAACCCCGGGTAATACGATACTCCTTGGTAAGACTGGTTGTCAGACTTATTGGGCCTCTGACTACCTAACGACTGTCAAAGATCTACAAATGACAGCCGGGACCAACGGCTTAACGTGCTTTCCGAGGCACGGAGGAAACTCGGTATGTAATGGGTGGTTGCTTGCTCTGCATCAATATCTTATTTAAAGCTAGCGACCAGCCCTGACCAGGCTTCGTGCTGTTACGATTTCCCAATGCTAGAGGAAACCCTAGTAATCAATAATAATTGATTACTAGGGTTTTCTCTTAATTATCATGTCATCATTTTAAAGGCGGTATTGCCTCCCGCACCCGCCGGGCACCAGTCTCCTTCCGATCGCCGTACCGTTACCATCTCGTTTTTCGTGTCTGCCAGTTCTTTAAATTATTGTACAAGGTCAAACCCCAAATTAAACTTTTAATATTTCTTTCCGATAAACAAATGTTTTTTTTTAAACTGTATTTTCGGGGTCCCATATAACAGTACGGTTGTCATCAGGAAAGATACTAACTTCTGATGTGGTGATAGGTTATAGGTATGCCAAAACATTTAGATTTCTGTGCAACCTATATATTATTATGTACTTTAAATACCGTCACAACGAATGTATTTACTCGCACACCTTCGCAAATTAAATTACCATTAATGATGGGTACTTTAACATCAGCGTACACACAGAGACAAAAGCGATTTCGGTTTTACTAATACCAGATTAAATACCTACGTCCTAATGATTCCGAGATAAATGAAGCGTTATTTGTTGCATAAAAAAGGCTCCGTTCCGGAAATGGATATTTTATGTAAAATTGTATTTTTTTACTTCGAAAGTCTTTGAATGTTTTCCACTCCGTGGCCGCTTTTAAAACATGAGATTGTGTTTGTTTGCTCTCCATACATTTATACATGTTTGTACATTTATGTATGTTTGCTCGCATACGTATCGAACAATAGAATTGCCGGAGGATAAAAGCCTGTTACGTAAGGCTTTTAAAATGTGGTTTGCATACGGAAGGCTGACTTCGTATTTCGTGTGTCTCTATCTTTATTTTATTTTTGTTACGGCACGATTAAAAATGGTTGAGCATTCAACGATGTTTTTAAACTGTGAATATATATCTACTAAGGTTGTATTAAAGAGGAAAGATTTGTACTTTTGTATGTTTATAATGAATAAACTCAAAAACTAAAAGAAAGAAAGAAAGAAAAAGCATTTATAAGTCCGCACAGGACAAAACACACAAATTAAAATGGTTAAATTAACAGTACAATTACTAATAAACATTAAGAGTAAAATAAAATTAAATGGAATTGGTCCTGTACTAGGCCAAAAGGCGTATCTCAGCATGGTGCTGTAACATTAAAAAATACTGCACCAATTTCAAAAAATATTTTACCATTAGAAAGCTACATTCACCCTGAGTAACATAGGCTATAATTTTATCCCCGTACTCCCACGGGAACGGGAACTACTCGGGTGAAACCGCGTGACGTCTGCTAGTTATGTATAGAAACTAGCGAGAATTTTCGAACACATAAATCGAAATTGGAGGTTTATTTTCTTCGATCGTGAAGTTTGTATAAAGGTAGTGTAAAACATAAGCAATAGCTTAAAAGTATACGGTGGTAAATGCCAAGACTTTTGACTTGACCTGAAAATAAAACGTATTTTCACAACAAAACTTATGTGCAAACTATAAAATCCTACACCCAAGAGAATATTCTATAATATAAATTTTCGATGTAACTTATAAAAATATGGCAACACACACAAAGTGTCTTCTCATCTTTACGTTATATTAGTCTATGTTTAAACTTCCTAACATTTTTCCACTTAAGTGCACAGTGTGCATAATGGAAACTTGCCTAGGAAGAAATAAATCCAAGCGTAAACACTTCCCATCATTTGCTTCGAAGTGGATACCCAATGGAGCGAAAGGAAGATGTGTGTAGAAAAATGCTTTTATTATTCTGTACGTACGAGTATATTCTTGACAAAGCAATTTTAAATGCACACAAACACATATCCCAGTATTAGGATTAAACTGCATATTAACAGATTTATCAAAAAAAAGGTCATCATAACATCACGCCTGTAATCCCCGAAGGATTAGGCAGAGGTGTACTTATAGTACACCCACATTTCCCCAGCTATTTTTAAGCCCCATGTAATAAGGGTCGCCTATTGCCATCAACCGTGGCTTAAATCCAGACTCCATGGCTGCTACTGAGTAATTCTTGATGGAAAAAACCAATAACACTAGATACCCCGACATTTATACCTGCGCTCTATCAGCTCTTTACGTGTTTTCTTTTTTTTTGTTCTATTAAATTGATAGGAACAAACTGCCGCCGACGCGTACACCAAATTCTGACAGAAAATGCTAGGTACCTACCGTATTTTGGTCGCACTAGTTTGAGCGAAACTTAATACGTAAAATTCTTCAAGAAAAATCATCAGAAATCATCATCATCATCATTCACACACACACATTCACTCTCACACGACATTAGAATTCTTTTTTTTATTCTTTTTTATTATTGTAATATCATTTTATTTTTGTAAAAAGGTATTTCTCATTTACTTGCTTACCTCGCATGTATCACATCCACAAATTATATGTGTTAATTTTAAGTAAACGCACCCCCGTCCCCCAAGATACAGGCGCAGCCTAGTTTGGGGACCTCTGTTTTCTAAATATTTATGTTAAAATTTTACTCGTTACGTTTTTGTAGTAGTGCTAAGTTAGGTTAAGAAAATGATTGTAACAATGATTCAATAAATTTATTCTTATTCTTATTCATTCACAATAAAAAGTAGTTTATGCTAGAAGAACATTACGGTACAATTTATAGAAAAGTACAGTTTTTCAAGCAAGAGATCTATTCTACGAAACTAAAAATTGAGAGTAAAAGCTTCCCAAACGCTATATATTACAGTTACTTTCTTCAACAGTTATAGCGAAAAAATAAAAGCGATAAAAACTACAACAGCGATACGTAACTGTGAAGCAATAAAAATCGAGCCTTTCTCGAATTCTCGCCCAATGGTCCGAAAAGTTGCTTTGTAGAAAAAAAACCCGGAATTTCCTCAGAGTTTTAACGGCTGGGGCAGAACTATTCATATTTTTCACGGTTTTATTTTCTCATTAGCAAGGGATTGGTTCACCCAATTGGCACCTCGTTTATACGCCTGAAAGTCGGTCCAGTTCGAACCAATTTCAATAGAGTAATGGCAGCTGACAGGTTCGATTTGTTTGAAACTTGCAGGTAGGATTTTATAAATGGTTGTTTGCTGTTTGGTGTACGGATAATCTGAAATGAAAGGCTGGAGAACTCAATTTATTTGACGAGTTTATTCAATCATAGAAGCAGAAAAAATATGATTGGAATTAACGAAATGGTTACTCAAATTAAGAGTAGTTTAGTTCTAGTTAATAGTGAGGAACTCGTGGCTAAATAATAATAGCTTAGGTTGGTCCAAGATAGGTGACCACCCATTACACACCGAGTTTCCTCCATGCCTCGGTAAGCACGTTAAGCACGTTAAGCCGTTTGTCTCAGCTATCATTTCTAGATTTTTGACAGTCATTACAGGTAGTCAGTGGTCCGAAAGTCTGACAACCAGTCTAACCAAGGAGTACTTACCACGCGGGCCTGTGGACGGATAGCTATAGGCCAGCTCGCCGTCCGTCTGTTTCATGACGACAGGTCGTGTCGACGGTGCGTTCGTGTTCCACACGCGCCTCAAAGAGAGTCAGTAAAAAGAAGGGGTCCGCAAGGGCCAATGCCTGTCGGGGCTGCGGGACTGTTCGAAAGAGATACCGTGGCCCTGGAACACAAAGGGCGATGAAGGAACATGGAAGGGTTTTAGTCAGTAAAAGTCTGACACTCCCTCCTACTCCGCCCAGAGCGGGAAGAGTATTTGATGATTTCCCATCCGAAAAAAAGGGCTACTACCCAGTACTAACTGGGTTGTGGAGGTCAGATAGGCAATCGCTCCATGTAAAATACTGGTATTCAGCTGAATCCGGTTAGACTGGAAGCCGACCCCAACATAGTTGGGAAAAGGCTATAATATGATGAACCAAATGTATATTATGTCTGTAATTTTTATGGTGTACATAACAAAGACTACTCTATTCTATTCTATTCTATTCTATTCAATTGTAACAAACCTAGGCGTTCTTGACAACTGTTTAATGTCACGAGAATAGCGTAACAAGAACTATCTTAATGAACAACCATTTCCTAAATAAACCTTACTCATAATAAACAATTATTCATAACGCCAATTAAACACCATGGCAGAACAATCACGACCCCATAGTCAACCCACTTTAATCGCCCTTCGTCATCTAACTGTTCAAATGTAAATGAATCCACTATTATAATGTAAATATTAATAATTGTTCCCGAAATAGTTCCTTGTCCGATTTCAGTTGGTTTTGTATTATTTTCAAGCAAATACTTGGGAGTAACTGTTGTCTTTTCAATTTCATTGTTTCCTAGATTTTTGTTAGTTTCATCATTTCAGCCGAACGACGTCCACTGCTGGACATAGGCCTCCCCAAGTGTTGCCAGTTTTGGTGAATTATGGAAATCTCGGAGGATGAAATGCAAACCATAACTTATTGAGTTATCTAATATTATTATCTACAGCTATTAAATATTTGCCATCGACACGCTAAGAAGAAGATCTACAGCTGCTCCATATATTACTGGTCGCGTAACTCAAAAAAATTGCTATCCAATGTGGCAACATGGTTTCCTGTTGACAGCGATGTGGACGAATTTTTCGACGCCCTGTAACCCTTAATGTAAATATTATTAGTCTGTGTTTAATAAAAAATGAAGGCAGCAGCAGTTTTCTTGTTGCCATATTTCATAGTTAGTCACACACCTACTAAAAGTTGTTCATATTTATGAGTATTGTATTTCTTAAAGTATTGCCCACGCTTAGCATATCACCCCTATATAATTATTTATTTTATGCTTCAAATAAATAAACCTACTTTTTTCAGAAGTTTTCAAATTTTCCAATGTTGAAAATTACTTGCAGTGGTTCAGAATCAAATAAAGAAGCCTTCATAATATTAAAGGCTTGGTTTCTAAGACCCAGCCATCCGTGTGAGCCGCAAAGTGCTCGGAAAGTCGAGAAATATGAAATGCTCAAAACAACAACAAAACGCAGTATTTTTCATAAAATTTATTTCGAATCAAAAGTTTACAATAATTGTTTTGTTTCTTGACTTGTTGCTTAGTGCTGTTATTGATTTGCTGTCGATGTTATGAATTCCTCTTTTGTATTTTTTTAACATAAAAATATCACAGCTGCAGTTACCGAAGGGATAGGCAGCGGTCTAAATAATAGTACAACCCACATTTCTCATTTAAGGTCGTAGCACACGTATCAACTCGGAAAAGGATCGTCACCGACTCGCCTTTCCCCTTGGCGTCAAACAGGCGTCCACGTAACGCAACCACGTAACGTAATCGGATCTGCGGCACGTCGACTCGGCTACAGCTAGGCGATGCCGCGCTTATGGCTCGCCGACCGCTAGTTGACGGCTAGGCAGTCCTACTTCAATCATTTTGAATCCCAACGTTAAGTGTAGAACAAAGAGACGTAAGCTATGTTACGAAGAGACGTAAGCTATGGTACGGAGAGCCGTAAGCGCGGGAACTGCAAGTCGACCACGCACCGCACCGCGGTTCGTGAGCTTGTCCCGAGGCGAGGCGATTACGTTACTATTCCGATTAGTGTGCGTTGCAGTAGGGAGTTTCATACAAATAATACTAAACGGCTCCAGTTGATACGGTGACGATCCCTTTCCGAGTTAATACGTGTGCTACGACCTTTAATCGGGAGCGACCCTAGTGCCATCAACCAGGCTCAAATCCAACTGCTGCTACTGACAAGTTCCTGATCGAAAAACCTAACAACAAACTTATGCTTTAATAATGAAAAACATGATTATGATGGTTGACGCCATGTTTTTTCGTATTCATATATAAACGTTCTTTCATCTGACCATCCAACATCCTTTTCATATAAGTAAATTATGTTTTGGCGAATTTTGTGAGGACGGCTCAAGATGGATCTTTTCAATATTTCTCATAAAGTATAATAATGTGTTGCTCCTATATAAGTTTGTGTATTGAATAACACGATCCTAAGCAAATTTTTAGAATGAATGAATGTCTTGGTTCCTTGTGAATGACTGTACTGTACATAAAGCGATATTTATGTGCCTCTTTCCAAGTGGAAAATGGTATAAAATGGTATAGAGGAAACATTTAACGAGATAAACGTCAACAGTATTTAATAACAGGGTTATGAACATCGTAAACATGTGTGTGTTAGTTGGTTTTGGGAAAAAAAATTGTATTGAACACCAAAAGCCGTGTAAGCCGTGTAGTATCCGGCAGAGTAGAATAGAACCAACCCATTACACTCGCGGGTGTCGTATAAGGCGACTAATGTCTGAGGCAGAACACCTTGCACCTCCGTAGACCTGAGAATGGGCAGCAGCGTTTTCTGTTAGTCTTTCATCACTGCGATCTCCAATCCGCCTGCCAAGCGTGGAGATTACGGCAAATTCCTCCCATCATGGGAGAGGCTTATGTCCAGCAGTGGACGTTATGGGCTGTTGTAGTAGTGTAGTAGAACACCAAAATAATTACTGTTTTGTTTAAACTTTAGTGTCTTGATCGCGGGTTGTGATTGTCCGGCATCATGGCGCTTGCAACAGCGTCGGAGTGTCGAAAGCTCACAATAATAGAAAATCACGGAAGATATCCTTTAAGAGCGGCCAACCCGCCATACTTTTCGCGAGAATTTTGACAATAGCTCGTGCGTGATTATACCGTTGTTACACATATATCTTTGATTTTTTGAACTAATAGGTATCTTGTGGACTATATCTAGGCTTCTATCGAAGCAGAAAAAAAAAATTTGTAGAAACAAATTCAGTATAAGCCTCCAAAAATTACTGTTTTGCACAACTTTTACCTCAACTTTGGCCGTTCATAATGTACTTATAAATTGTAAAAGTAAAGAAAGCATCCTTATAGAAGCCTTGCAAATGTAGTGGAAATTCTAAAAAACAAATATTTATTTCACATACTTGTAAGATTAATTCAAAAACACGTATTTCCTGGAACAAGTTTTATAAAACAATATTTTTCGTTCAATGTCCTCGCGTTAGGCGGTATGAGGTACGCGGGAGGCAGGTAGTGCGGGTTCGGGGCTAGGTAAACAGGGTAGTTGAAAGAATACCACCGCTGTGGCTCTGGATGAAACAACAAGCTTTTCGACCATGCTCGCGTTGACGAAAGGCGGGCCGGGAAGGGCCCTCTTAAGTGACAATGGTGTCAATTCTGTTGTGCACAAACTAACCCTAATTTACGCTATTGCTATCTTTAACTAAAAGGCAGTTTGAGAAAAGGACGGCTATAGCTATGAACTAAGTTAGAGATGTCAAACTAGTTTATCCCTTGCGCTTCATGGTGTTTTTAGTCGATATGTTTTTACGTGCACCCTTCATTTGTATGGAAATATTAGTTCCAACTAAATTTGACAGCTCTAAATTACGTGCGTCTCTTTCTCGTTTTATTAGAGAGAAAAAGAAAAATATAGCCTAAATTAAGTTTAGTTTGTCCACAACAGAATCGACACCAGTGTAAGTTTAATATTTAAATCTTGACTTGTACTTAAAAACTGAATGTCCTAACGAGAAAAAAGGCATACAAACAGGTTCAATATAACCGTAAACCAGTAAGTACCATACACACATAAAGATGCAGTTGAGATTTTTAGAGTTGACAAATTATTTTTAGATGAATTTGGACCACGGAACTCTCAAAAGGTGCTGTGGTCCAACAATTTTTAAAGTTGGACAACTGCCCCTAGTAAAGACCCATTGTCCAACTAGTTACAGAGCAGTTGGACCACTGCCCCGGAATGACTTTATTTATGAGACTAGCTGTTGCCCGCGGCTTCGCCCGCGTAAAGTTCGGTAACTGTCCCACTGAATCATAATAAAGGGATAAATAGTGTCCTACATGTTAATCCAGGTTACAAACTATATATGTGCCAAATTTCATAATCATCACAATTTATTATTATTATCAAAATCACCATCACAATCACTATCACAATCACTATCACAATCACTATCACAATCACTATCAAAATCACTATCACAATCACTATCACAATCACTATCACAATCACTATCACAATCACTATCACAATCACTATCACAATCACTATCACAATCACTATCACTATCACAATCACTATCACAATCACTATCACAATCACTATCACAATCACTATCACAATCACTATCACAATCACTATCACAATCACTATCACTATCACAATCACAATCACTATCACAATCACTATCACAATCACAATCACAATCACAATCACTATCACAATCACAATCACAATCACTATCACTATCACAATCACTATCACTATCACAATCACAATCACTATCACAATCACTATCACAATCACAATCACTATCACAATCACTATCACTATCACTATCACAATCACTATCACAATCACTATCACAATCACTATCACTATCACAATCACTATCACAATCACAATCACTATCACTATCACAATCACAATCACTATCACTATCACAATCACTATCACTATCACTATCACAATCACAATCACAATCACTATCACTATCACAATCACAATCACTATCACAATCACTATCACAATCACTATCACTATCACAATCACAATCACTATCACTATCACAATCACAATCACTATCACTATCACAATCACTATCACTATCACTATCACTATCACAATCACAATCACAATCACTATCACAATCACTATCACAATCACTATCACAATCACTATCACTATCACAATCACAATCACAATCACTATCACAATCACTATCACAATCACTATCACAATCACTATCACAATCACTATCACTATCACAATCACAATCACAATCACAATCACTATCACAATCACAATCACTATCACTATCACAATCACAATCACTATCACTATCACTATCACAATCACTATCACTATCACTATCACAATCACAATCACTATCACAATCACAATCACTATCACTATCACAATCACTATCACAATCACAATCACAATCACAATCACTATCACAATCACAATCACTATCACTATCACAATCACAATCACTATCACTATCACTATCACAATCACTATCACTATCACTATCACTATCACAATCACAATCACTATCACAATCACAATCACTATCACTATCACAATCACTATCACTATCACTATCACAATCACAATCACAATCACTATCACAATCACTATCACAATCACAATCACAATCACTATCACTATCACAATCACTATCACTATCACAATCACAATCACTATCACTATCACAATCACAATCACTATCACTATCACAATCACTATCACTATCACAATCACAATCACTATCACTATCACAATCACTATCACTATCACTATCACTATCACTATCACAATCACTATCACAATCACAATCACAATCACAATCACTATCACAATCACAATCACTATCACTATCACTATCACTATCACAATCACAATCACTATCACTATCACTATCACAATCACTATCACAATCACTATCACTATCACAATCACAATCACTATCACTATCACAATCACAATCACAATCACTATCACTATCACAATCACAATCACTATCACTATCACAATCACAATCACTATCACTATCACAATCACTATCACTATCACAATCACAATCACAATCACAATCACTATCACTATCACAATCACAATCACAATCACAATCACAATCACTATCACAATCACAATCACTATCACTATCACAATCACAATCACAATCACTATCACAATCACTATCACTATCACAATCACAATCACAATCACAATCACTATCACAATCACAATCACAATCACTATCACTATCACTATCACAATCACAATCACAATCACTATCACAATCACTATCACAATCACTATCACAATCACTATCACAATCACAATCACAATCACAATCACTATCACAATCACTATCACTATCACAATCACAATCACTATCACAATCACTATCACTATCACAATCACTATCACAATCACAATCACTATCACAATCACTATCACAATCACAATCACTATCACTATCACTATCACTATCACTATCACTATCACTATCACAATCACAATCACAATCACTATCACTATCACAATCACTATCACAATCACTATCACTATCACTAATCACTATCACTATCACAATCACAATCACAATCACAATCACAATCACAATCACTATCACTATCACTATCACTATCACAATCACTAATCACTATCACTATCACTATCACTATCACTATCACTATCACTATCACTATCACTATCACTATCACTATCACTATCACTATCACTATCACTATCACTATCACTATCACTATCACTATCACTATCACTATCACTATCACTATCACTATCACTATCACTATCACTATCACTATCACTATCACTATCACTATCACTATCACTATCACTATCACTATCACTATCACTATCACTATCACTATCACTATCACTATCACTATCACTATCACTATCACTATCACTATCACTATCACTATCACTATCACTATCACTATCACTATCACTATCACTATCACTATCACTATCACTATCACTATCACTATCACTATCACTATCACTATCACTATCACTATCACTATCACTATCACTATCACTATCACTATCACTATCACTATCACTATCACTATCACTATCACTATCACTATCACAATCACAATAGTTCCGAAATCAATTTTAATAAGTGCATTAATTCAGTAAATTTACTCGATTTGGCCGCGTCCGCTGCGTAGAGAGCCGACCGCGCGAGTGAGCCGCGCGGCAACCTGCTTCATAGATGACCCCCCTACCCTGCGGTTTCGCCGTGCGAGTCGTGCGACACCATCATTCATTTTAATACCAATTACAATTTTAAATTCGTAATATCTTTTGAATGGATTGTCCGATTGGAATAAAATAAAAAGTAATTTATAGCTATTGAAACAATCTTGCTCAATAAATAGTTTATTTGGATAAGGATTAGTATTTGACGATAATATGATCAACATAGGCTAATAATTTTAATTACTTTTATTCTATGGAAAAGTGGTTATAATGGCTAAAATATAAATGTTTGGTTTATACTATCGCGGACTTTTTTGTAGGCATTATTGAGTTCTACAACTTTTTTATAGAAGTCAACCATACATCCCTAACCATTTAGGCAGCGTTCGCGAGAATCGTTAACGTACGGCAGTTTTTTCGACGCCTTACTCCACAATTTTCACTACCACGAAAAATCCTATCTATTTTCCGGGATAAAATATAGCCTATACGGATTCGGAAGAATCCCTCTAAGTAATGGTAAAAGAAATTTTGAAATCGGTCCAGTAGTTTTTGAGCCTATTAAATACAAAAATACAAAGGTTTCCTCTTTATAATATTAGTATAGATAAATAACTAAAACAATGTTTGGAAACATCATTGTCCTACATGCGTAAGCCTTACTCTACACTCACTAAGATCTATTCTTCATATCCACTCTCGACAACCCACATAAAACCATCACATAGTTTGCAGTCGTTTACGATCTATCGGTTTACGATCTATCGATTTCCGAAAATGGCGATTACGAGCTGATAGTAGATATCTACTATTCGAAACGATGCGTGCTCAGTAGAGATCTTGTAATAAAACCCCAAGGGAACATTAAGGAACCAATCTTGAATTATGTTGCGCAAGAGGAAATATGAAATAGGATTTATGGGAGACATTTCTCAAATGTAACAGTCCTCTGGTATCTGAGTCTCTGATTGGTAAATCGGCTGTCAATTTTAGATGTGATTGGTTGGCGGAAATAGCAACAGCCAATTGAAATACTTGTCATGAGATTTGATTTCAGATTATTTGTAGACTTCCTGAAACTGGAGGTTTGTCACGAATTTGAACGTCACAAACCTTGAAGCAACAGCGAAATATGATCTATACAAATAAATAAAATTGAAGTGTCTGTTTGTAATATCAAAATAACAGCTATTTACTGAATGCATAAACTACTATACACTATACGCATATAGTCTTAAAACAAAAAAAAAAACATTTTTTTGCCTGTTTGTTTGTTCCGGCTAATCTCGGAAACGGCTGGACCGATTTTGACGGTACTTTCAGATAGCTGATGTGACTTACGCCCTTTTACTTTCCTTTTCTTTAGAAAAAGAATTCGGGTTCCGTGCAAAAAAAAAACTCTTGAAAATGTTGGCAAAATACGATTTAAATATGGAAGTTATATTTTTATAATAATTTGACGTTGACGAAGGTCACGGGCAACAGTCAGTTTTAACAAAATTTCACGAAAAGGCTTTTACGCCTATGATCGGTCTGTATGAAACTTTTGTAACAAGATGTTTAAGGGGGTGGTATCTGCCAACGAGAGTTTTCGTAAGAAAGTTTTCGAACTCCTCTTCGATGAATGAATTAAATGTACAAAAAAAATGTTGCTTATTAGACTCGTAAACTTTAACTGGTACAATTGAAATAATTCTAACTTTATTATTACTCGATGAAAAAAATATTCAAAGTGAAGCATTTTTTTTTTCATCATCATCATTATTTCAAGTATCGCCCGCAAGTATCATTTCCCCAAGTATCGCCACATTCACATTTTTTCTTTGAAAAACTACTCCTAAACGGCAGTACGTTTTAGTTTTTTTTTCACACAATTATTGGTCAGTTTTTCTTTACAAAGTGTACAATTGGCATTTTGACGGAATGATTTATTAGGCTACAATTAAATAAAAACCACTCATTTCGCACTAATCGACCCGCAGTGACTGACGTAACAACCACTTTGTAGTGCAAGCTGATTAGAACTTTATTCTAACAGCATTTCAAACGAAGTTTGAACCACCACAAATAGAGTTGCTCATTTAGCAGATAGCCCAGCCTTAATAGGCTTCAAGTGAACGACTTAAGCCCGTTAAAGTCACAGAAGACGTGCAAAAACCACCGTTTCAGAATATTTTTCGTATCCCAAAAGTTAATGGGCAACCAACTCCAAAAGACGTCATGGCAGCAACTTGCCATCCATAAATCATAAGTACCAAACGGTAATTGATTTGGAAACTTTAAGGTACTTTGGTACCAATAAACTAAAAGTGTCGTTCGAGCCGCCATCTTAGTTTTAAACAGCTTTACTGTATACATTTAGAAGTTCGCTTTGAGTACGGTGTCCCCAATCGTGTTTGAAGTGGGACTGTCCCGTATCTGTCACTGGTAACTTTTCTTTTATCGAGTTTCTTTTTATTGATGCCTATTTCAGCTGGAGTGAGATTTCTTTTCTGCTTGTTATGTTACAAAGTTCGTCCTTTACTGACGAGTTTGTTCACATTTACATGAGTGCTCGGTATTTTTACTTGTCATGTAATTTGTGACTTTGAATATTTGTCAGTCATGCGGAGAATGGCTGTGACGTTTCAGTTTCCACACATTAGTCAGACTTTGTTAGGAATTTACCCAAAAGATTGGAGTTAGAATGACTTTGGTCACTTAAAATTGTCCGATTCCCTATTGAAAATGTTTGTCCCTGGTTTAAGATATTATGTTAGATTCCTTGAAAAATAAAACAAGCAAAAATTAGGTAACTCTTTTTCTACAGGATTTACCATCGTCACCTACCAGCAGAGCATTTTTTCTAAGTTTCCTTCTAGAAAACTCACAAAACATGGTGTTCCTACATCATGATCACCAGTACACACAGCACTAATTAGTTGCTTAACTTTGCTAAAACGCTGAGCTAATTTTCACACTGGCATAAATTATAAACGGAAACATACACAAATTGACCCTTATTTACTTAATAAACGGCATTTTGCAAATAAATAATTTGCTTCTGACTTTAGTGAGATGATCAGTGGTATTTTAATTGAGAATGTTCTTTGAAATTGGGTTTGAGGGATTTTTAGCTCTGTAGCTCCCTACCTACCATACAGAAAAATGAAACGCGTGGATTTCGCTTCCAGGAATACCAGATCCGGGTATATATAAATATTATACGTATACATGGATAAACTATGCCTGGCTTTCAAAACCTAATTACTGGAATATGTACTTTAACTAAAAATAAAGTTACAGCCATGCTTATTTATTTTGTATATTACAAGCTTATTGCCGCGGCTTCACCTGCGTGTAGTTTGATAATTGTCCTATACTATGTGTAGGTTACAAACAATCTGTGTGCTAAATTTCATCCAAATCATCCATCCACCCATCCATCATCTCAAACTTTTGCATTTATAATATACTAGCTGACGTCCTGTGGTTTCACCCGCGTAGTTCCCGTTCCCGTGGGAGTACGGGAATAAAAATATAGCCTATAGCACTCACGAATAATGTAGCTTTCTACCAGTGAAACAATTTTTAAAATTGGTTCATTACTTCCGGAGATTACCCCCTACATACAAACTTACAAACATACAAACTTACAAACAAATGTTACCTCTATATAATATTAGTATAGATATCTTCCTCCTTCACCGTGCATTGACATTTTTTTTAAACTAAACCATAATCATTATCTTTATGTTCAAATAATTATTTGAAAAGACCAACAGGTTAAGTAAGTAGTTCCAAAACTAAGAGACTCCCTACGTGTCCTATCACTAGAACATACTAAGCTAATTAGTTTCGAACTTCACTAATTGCTCGATTAATTTTCACAGGACGCTCATAACTCGTGTACTGCTGACGGGCTGGTTGCACAAACTTATTAGATGTAGTTTAAACATCATCTATACTAATATTATAAAGAGGAAATATTATTAGATTAGATTTATTTTTGTATGTAACGGATAAACTTAAAAACTACTGGACCGATTTGAAAAATTCTTTCAGCAATGCATCGCTACATTATCATCAAGCAACATAGGCTATATTTTATCCCCATACTCCCACGGGAACGGGATCTACGCGGGTGAAACCGCGTGACTTCCGCTAGTATAGGCTAGTTTTGGGACAAGCCCGCCACACTGTTCCCAAACCACTGTAACTCCTGAAAACCAGAATCAACAGTGGCGACCACCAGAAAAGCGCCGAGACAATGAAGCTCGACGAAGTCCCATGAGAGAATGAATTTAACTGTCTTGGATCCCGCAACGAAATTAATCAGAAAAGTATAGCGGAGAAGTAGGAAAATCCGTAATTTCCACTTCTAGTACCTATACTAGAAGTGGAAATTACGGATTTTCCTATATTTAGAACTAGACAGTGGGGCTCCTGGCTAAATGATAACAGCCGCACGGATCGATTACCGAGATCCATCTGTGCTTGGGTAACCATCATTACATAAGGAGTTCACTCCGTGCCTACTACTACGAAACGTACGTTAAGTCGATAGTCCCAGCTATCACATGTAAATCTTTAACATACGTTGCGATTAGTCAGAAGCCGTAATAAATAGAAATAATAATTCTTCATCTGTGTCCGAATCCTGAATTTGATAGCAACCGATGTCGCTGCCTAGTCGAGTAGCTACGCCCGAAATGCGTCCGACCCGCGCCCATCCGTGCCCGACTCGCGCCCGACTCGCGCCCGACTCGCCGCGCCCGCATTGTGCGTGAAGGCCATGAACAGCGCGTCGACTGGCCCGACCCGACACGCGCCCGACCCGCGCCCGCGGTGTGTGTGAAGGCCATGAACAGCGCGTCTCACGTGATGTGTCCGGCCTGATACGCGCCCGACCCGCGCCCACTTTGTGTGTGATTTGGGCTTTAAGGATATCGAACCAACTACAATTTCCTACTATAATCATTAACAAAATACCCGTACAAAAACAGACGTCGGTCTATTTTTCGCATTTTTCTAAATACCTAAACTAACTTTTACTACTTAATCTTAATGTCGACGACAAACACAGTAAACATTTGATACCAAAAAGCTTTGTCTTTTAATACGTTTTCCGGGAAAGCTTTTATTGTTTTGTAGGATGAGTTAGAAAATAAATAAAGAAGATCCCAAGGCAACGGAAATTGTAATTTTCTTAGAATAGTGGTTCTGAACAGGCATTGGTAAATAGGAAATGAACGTGAAGCGTGTGATTTATTATTTAAAAGAGATATTGTACCTACTTATCTTATTATTAGGTTTACAGAAGCTAAACAAGCAAAGCTTTTGTCATACTTAAAAGCTATTACATAAGGTACCTGGTTAATGGTTGGGTGAAAATAGAGAAATCGAAGTTTCCCAGATGTGAGACCTGTTAGATCGTTTTTTTACCCCCGTAAACGCTTACATTGCAAATTTCACCGAAATCGTTTGATCCGTTTTCGAGAACGATAGGGTGGGTAGGTAGTATAAAGAGTCAGTATTACAGGCCTTACACTTAAGGCACCCACAGGATTTTCCGGTTAAGCAGTCGATAACCTCTCTAGGTTGAACTGCGAGATGCATTTAAAAAAAAAAAAAGGTATGGTTCGGTTCAAACTTAATTGTGGCTCGGAAATTAGCTGTGAGTGGCGGTCTGCGCAGGAATGTGGCGATTTGGAACATCTAATGTAAAGCTGCGCAGACAACAATTTTAGGTATCAGTGGGGCGCAGAAGACGCATCGTTTTGTCTGTATAATGCACAGACCGTCCCTAGCAGCAAACTTCCGAGCTACCATTAAGTTTGAACCGAACTATAAGATGGCTGATTTCCATTAATGTTACTGTTACAGTGTTGGCCTAGTGGTAAAAATCTAATTTACGAGTTGCAAGTGGAAATAATTATGGTAGAGGCCAATAACTAGCACTGGACTGACTAATTTGTGATGGGTTAAATTTACTACAAATTATTATTTTAGTTTAGGTATAACAATTTTCTCACTCCATCTATTGTGTTGTTTCCTAATTACCTACTTCGCCCTTAAAGGATTCAACCCCTCACCACCTTTTTCCTAATTATTTCTTAATTGCTGTGTTCTCGGAAACGACCAGATAATATTATAAACCTACTACAAAAACAACAAAAGATTTCCACGTAAACACCTTCAATAATTTTAATCTACACTGATATCAAAACGAGGAAAGATTTGTATTTTTGTAACGAATAAACTCAAAAACTACTGGACCGATTTTAACCATTTTTTCACCAATCGAAAGCTAAATTATCAGAAAGTAACATAGGTTATAAATTATATTTGTATCATGCAAATTAGCTGAGCTATCACAATTTTTGCGGATAAAGTCGCGGGCGAAGTGTTAGTTACAGATAAAACTTCGTTTTCTGTTAATCCCTCGGTTAATTTTCATAGGAAGCCGTAAATCAAGGGCAGGTCGTTGATTACGTTTTGATACTGAGCTTAGTACAATGTATGGTGATTATTTTCTGATTTAGTAGAACTAATTAGCACGGACAGTGTTTAAAATTTTCGGAGAATACTGTTGAAGTTTAGATTTGTAGGAAACAATGATATGAAAGGAATAAACAATTTTAAAATAATAAAATAGGATATTGCATTACAATATGTAATATCCTGTATTATTGTTAGTGTTGTTTTATTGTTTTATTTTGTTGTGTTCTTAAAATATTACTTGTCGCCTTATTCAAGTTAGTGTTGTATTGTATATTTGTATATTGGAGATCGAATGAATAAATAAAGCCTTTAAAATATCGCCTTATTCTGTAAACACCCCTTGGTGTTTACAGAAATAATAACACCTTTCAAAAGAAGTAAATATTACACTATTTACACGAGTGTCTATTGTTGTTGTAGGTGGGTTCTAATAAATATGGTAGAATTTTTACAAAATGGAAAGAAAATAAACAAAATTATAATTACCAGGAGAACAAAATTATAAAACATGATTTATAGTATTTTATTTGTAGTTACTACAAACAAAATTATAATAACAGGAATAAATTACAAATTAAACCAAACCAGACGAAATTAATTATATAATATACTAAACTACAGACAAATAATTTTGCGACCCCATACATAATCTTTACTTTGTATTTTAACAAATTTAAATGTAAAAGTGCAGTCACTTTCCACTGAAATGCCTGCATCACATTATGTTCAAAAACCTGTTATACAATGACGATACAATAATACATTTGTTCCTCACATTCTGTGTTAATTAAATTACTCACGTTGAAATAGCTTCCCTAAAACTGTGGTCTACCTACCACGTCAATTTATCGAAATATTTTACCCGGCTAGATTTTGCCAGTATTAAATTAACTTGGTAGCTCAATGCAAGTAGATCGGACGTTCTTGAAATGTGTGAGAATTGTTTTAAATATCCGCGATTAATTATTGAAAAAACTACTAAAGGACGAGTTTTACCTGTGAAACTAAACGCGTTTAACACATGTTTCTAATTCTAAACCACGTTCAAGCGCTGCAATAATCTACAACAATTTCATTATTACACTAACATCGTCTTGAACGCAAATTAGTTTCTTGACCCAGTTTCAATGTTATTTCACCACTAAATACCTATATTAATTAACTGTTTAGCGGGAATTCGTAGACCGTACTGTAGGGCTTAATTTTTATTAGTGTACTGATAATTTCACCTTTTTTAGGGTTCCGTAGTCTACTAGGAACCCTTATAGTTTCGCCATGTCTGCCCGTCCGTCTGTCCGTCCTCACTTAATCTCTGTGACCGTTAGCACTAGAAAGCTGAAATTTGGTACCAATATGTATATCAATCACGCCGACAAAGTGGTAAAATAAAAATTGGAAAAAAATGTTTTTTTAGGGTCACAAAAAAAATCACTTCCCACTTTACATATAGGGGGGCTCCCTATATGTAAAGTGAAGTGATTTTTTTTTTTATTTCAACCCTAACGTGTGATATATTGTTGGAAAGGTATTTAAAAATGAATACGGGTTTCCTAAAATCATTTTTTGATAATGTCAATAATTTCGGAAATAATCGCTCCAAAAGTAAAAAACAATGTGTCCCCCCCCTCTAACTTTTGAACCATAAGTTTAGAAAATATGAAAAAAATCTGAAAAGTAGAACTTTATAAGGACTTTCTAGGAAAATTATTTTGAACTTGATGGAAACAACAGTTTTAGTACAAAAAAGACAAAAAGTTGTACAAAATAATTTCTGGACTAAGTTTGTAGTATATTCGTATATGCAAGCATTTTTACATAATGGATACCCACCTTTAAACTCATAAGTGGGAACACTTATTGTGACGGACGGGAAACTACGGAACCCTACACTGAGCGTGGCCCGACACGTTCTTGGCCGGTTTTTTTTATTTTATGTGTATTGTCCTGTGCGGGCTAATAAATTATTTTTCTTTCTTTCTTTCTTTATAGGTAGTAGCAAGTTTTACTTATTAATTATTTAGTTTAAACTTTTTAAATTATGAAATTGGAGTTTACTATCCATACCCATACAGGTTTCTACAGTACTCTATAATCATCTGCCTAGCCTTTTCCCAACTATGTTGGGGTCGGCTTCCAGTCTAACCGGATGCAGCTGAATACCAATATTTTACATGGAGCGACTGCCTATCTGACCTCCACAACCCAGTTAGTACTGGGTAACACGATACCTTTTGGTAAGACTGGTTGTCAGGCTTTTTGGGCCTCTGACTACCTATAACGACTGTCAATCTACAAATGGCAGCCGGGACCAACAGCTTAACGTGCTTTCCGAGGCACGGAGGAAACCCGGTATGTTATAGATGGTCACCCATCCACAGACCAACCTAGGCTAGCACGGCTTAACCTAAAGATTGACCCCGAGCGGCTGTTATTATTTAGACACGAGCTCCTCTCTACAGTACTCTATAATATTTTACTAAAATAGCTGGCCATATTTCAAGCATAATTCACGAATCTAGACGTCCCATTTCACCTAAAGACTAGATTTTTTCACCTGGCAAAGTTTTTGGGCCTGAAATGAACGCGACTACGTAATAATAAATGAGATTGCGGGCGCCAACTCATACATAATTTATCACATAAAACTCATATTGTGCTGCGTTCCATTTCAGTTGTCCAGTTAGTCGTGAGCCTGAAGAATTCTTTTTTTAATTAATTAGACTGTAGCAAAGAACTAAGCCAAAATTCAGGAATGATTTCCTTTTGTGAACTTTTTAAATTATGAGCTTGTGGTTCTTCATGTTTCGCGCCTCTAATTTTGTACCGTTAAGTAATAGGCTTGTGTCCTAAAAATCTAATTAGTCCGTGAGTTAAATTATCAAAAAATATTTGACACGTATTTTTTCTTTTGTTACGTAAACCAAAATTGACGAAGATACGACGCTTTTAAAATTCTCAATACGTCACGCCGTGCTATAATCTTTAGTGCCTTGTGACATCACGAGCCCCCACTCTCGAGTTTTGATGCGTTTTATCTTTGTCAATATTCATTGATTTACAAAAACACAAAATACGTGTCCATTATTTTCCAATACTCTAACTGACGGACTAAGTAGGTAGTATAGAGTCGTCGATCATATCGGATCATGAATTTTCCAGCCAATGTATGCACTTTACTTTTTAACAGTACAAGTCTATGCGATGTTTTCTTTCTTTACGAGATAATGACTGCTAGAGAAAATATGTTACACTGTCATAAGGGCACCTCAAAGGATTTGTCTTAATCCAAAGCACAACGTTTTAAAATATATATAGCAAAACTGATCTACATAACTACGACAAATAAAAAACAAAACATAACATCACGGCTATAATCCCAGAAGGGTTAGGCAGAGGTGTGCATAATAGTACTTACACCCACAATTCACCCTTGTAATAGGGGGCGAGCCTATTGCCATCAACCGGGCACAAATCCAGACTCTGTGGCTGCTACTGAGAAATTCCTGATGGAAAAACCCAATAACACTTTGCTCGACCTGGGAATTGAACCCAGGATCACATGCTTAGAAGTCGCGCTTGCGACCACTAGACTAACGAGACGGTAACAAAACAAAAGTATTCATAAAACCGATTTTGAGTCGCACAAAAAAGTCTTTCATTTCCAATTAATTCATGTTCCATCATCCCCATTATTTATTTTTAATAGTACATTACTGCAGCGGCCAGCAACAGAGGCATTGTTGGACGAACGTGTAAATATGGGCCGAGGCGAAGCCGAGCCACACATCAAGGCCTAGTTGTGGCAAAGTCTTGTACAGTTCTTTTCTAAAATAATGCGAGGAAATTAAAACTCTCGCGTTGAAGAGTTCATTTGTTTCTTTTTCAATAAAACGCTTTCTATTTGCAAGCCAATTCGAAATTTAAATAAAACCTTCGATAAGGTTACCTCTTTGGTTGCCATGTTTCAGAGTAAAAGATCGTTTCATTTTTAAATAACACGACAGTTATGGATTTTCATACAACTTTTTCCGGCCGCTGGTCGCATGTATCTGGCCAGTACAGCAATTTCAATTTATCTCGAAGAAGGTTGTCAAAATAATGCTCAAATTTCCAAACATGTTTGTAAAAAATAACTTTATTTACAGCTGCATAAAGTTGTTAGTCGTTTGAGCGAAAATACCATCATACCCAGGTCACATTCGACATGCCCCTACTAAAATAATATGACCGAATCAGCTCGACAGAAGCTGTTTGAACTGTGAGGACATCAATCATGGCGCTTGCCATTCGTGGGACACCCTGAACCATCTGTCACTCTGACAGCTAGAATTGTGCATAGGTATTACGTGTTTTAGTTTTAGGTCACGTTGCGCAGAAATACTGGTTCAAATTCTTGTTTTGAATATTTTTATAGTTTAAAGTTTTTGTAAATTTTTACGCAAATATCTTTAATGTTGATTAATTATATCCGGTTTCTGAATTTAGCAATTGAAGTTTAAGACTACATTACATTGAAAGAAACACTTTTATTAAAGGTAAAGTAGTTTTCTAATGGTTCAGAGGATTGTCTCGACAAGCTTATTCAGCACTAGCTGACGTCCCGCGGTTTCACCCGCGTAGTTCCCGTTCCCGTGGGAGTACGGGAATAAAATATAGCCTATAGCAGTCACGAATAATGTAGGTTTCTACCGGTGAAACAATTTTTAAAATTGGTTCATTACTTCCGGAGATTACCCCCTACATACAAACTTACAAACAAATGTTACCTCTTTATAATATTAGTATAGATGAAAGCTTGATATCTGAGGCCCTGGCACGAGCGCCCGCCGTATTTACGACATTTTTTAAATCGAAAATACTATTTTTAACCGACTTCAAAAAAGGCGGAGGTTATATGTTCGTGTGTATGTATTTTTTCGTAAAGCGTATCATTCACAGATATGAATAAATTCTTAAAAAATATGAAAATATTATACCTACCTACGTGAAACAAGAATTATTAATTTTAAAAAAATCGAGGTATTTACGTTACGTTTATACCGCACGGTTCTGACTCGGTATGAGGAGAGACCGCCTTAAAAACAGTAGCTGTCATAAACATCAAGTTCCCTTGCCAGAAAGGAATGGAGTAGGTCTAATATTATTTATCTAGACTAATCATCATCATCAGCCTATTAATGTTCCCACTGCTGGGACACAGGCCCCCTCTCTATGAGAGGGAATGGGCTATAATCCACCACGCGGGCCCAGTGCGGATTGGTGGATGTCACATGTCTTCGAATTTTTGATTCTAGAACATGCCGGTTTCCTCACGATGTTTGCCTTCACCGTTTTGAGAGCAGTGGTGATGAAATAAATTACACTAAGTAATACGCCTGCCTGGGTTTGAACCCATGACTTACAAGTCGTAAGTCGAGGCCGCCACCACTGGGCCACCGCTGCTCTAGACTAATATTATTTATTTATTATCTTTGGATGACTTAACGCTAAAGCAAACAGAATATAAGTACGTGAGACTGACAGCCAATTAAAAGTCCTCACTTCTAAAAACTGATTGGAAAGATAGGGTGTGATCAACACAATACAGCTAAGTACGTAAAAACAGGATATCAAGCTTTTTCACATTCAATACAAGAATAAAAACCTGAACATACAAAATCTTAATTAAATAAAGCTATTTTATAGAGGAAAGATATTTTTGTTTGTGTTTGTACCGAATAAGCTCTGAAACTTCAACCATTTTTTCACCAATAGAAAGTTAAATTATCAGTAGGTAACCTAAGCTATAAATTATATTTAGATGTTAAATTGTATCTAATTGTATGGTGAAAGAATTTTTAAAACGGTGTCGTAGTTTTTGAGTTTATTCATTACAAACATACAAACAAAAATACAAACCTTTCCTCTTTATAATATTAGTGTAGAAGAAGAAGACATGCACCGACCACAATTAAATTGGCATAAGGACAGGGGCGTTGGATGCGAGTCGCACGGGACTGGTCAATGTGGCGACATTTGGAGGAGGCCTATGTTCAGCAGCGGACGTCTTGCGGCTGAAATGATGATGATGATGAAAGGCAGGAGAATGATGATGTTTTTTTTATATACAACCAACTTATATTTACAGTCTAAACCACACGGTTAGGTTATCTATATCTATACTAATTTATACTAATATTATAAAGAGGTAACATTTGTTTGTAAGTTTGTATGTTTGTAAGTTTGTATGTTTGTAAGTTTGTATGTTTGTAAGTTTGTATGTAGGGGGTAATCTCCGGAAGAAATTAACCAATTTTAAAAATTGTTTCACTGATAGAAAGCTACATTATTCGTGAGTGCTATAGGCTATATTTTATTCCCGTACTCCCACGGGAACGGGAACTACGCGGGTGAAACCGCGGGACGTCAGCTAGTATTATAATAACTAGCGGACGTCACGCGGTTTTACCCGCCTAGTTCCCGTTTCCGTGGGAGTACCTACGGAGATAAAATATAGCCTATGTTACTTAGTAAAGGCGTGGCTTTCTAATCGTGAAAGAATTATTGAAATCGACGCAGTAGTTTTTGAGTTTATTCATTACAAACATAACAAAATAACAAATCTTTCCTCTTTATAATACACCTACCCTCATTTCAGCATAAATTATTCGAGAGTTAGCTCATGCCAAGGTAAATAGATTAGCGTGTCAGCAAGGTAGCGGGACTCCCTACCCAACCTGCCCCGGGCGTAATTAACTATCGCCGTCACTCATGAATACTTCCTTACAATGTGTTTGACTACGGGTTACCAATACTTTAAGGGCATATTATTTACTTATTTTTATCGACAATTACATGTTTATAAATACTCCTAACCCCACACCACGCGAATGGCAGCCATTTTGTTTTCTAATTGGCTGATCTTTATATGTTCAGTGAAGTGCTAATATCTTTGAATGTAAACCTATAGACCTAGAGAACGTGCAAATGACCTTATTGCAAGGGTAAGCAACGAGGCTATCAAATTATTAAAATTCTCTTGAAAAATCAGCATAGAGTCTAAAAAAATACGAAATTTTACAGAAAAAAATTCTTTTATTTTACATTTTCCACTCTAGTGCAAAAATTTGCCGCGGAATGTTGCGTATGTTTTTATCCTAAATGAAAATTATTTGAGTCATTCTACAAAATGATATCAAAATATTAACTCAACACCAATTATTTTAAGAGTTATATCCATTTGAACATAGCCCTGTCCCAGCGCAAAGGCTCCACAATCTTACTTTTTAACCACGAGCCCCTCCTACTAACGTAACTGTTATGTGACGTAAGGGGTAAAATCTCCAATTTCATATTTGTTGGAATCCCAACACTTTTACTCAATGATGCATACTAGACATCCATTGATACGGACATCGTAGCGTGCGCTCGCGGAAGCCATTTTTATTTAAATGTCTTTTTACTTTCCTTACGGGTCGGGCCGCAACAGTAGATTGATTTGATGGTAAATTCATGGTGAGAAATATACCCCCAATAGTAAGAAGAACTAGCTATTTCCTAAAAATACTCATCCACTACCACACACCCCCACAATATCCAGGTCAAAAAACAATAAATTTAAAAAAAAACACACTATCAAGTTTCTAACCAAACAATAAAATAATATCGATAAAAGACGTTCAATCTTTAGATTTTCTGGATTGCGTTTCACAGCAGCTGAGTTTCAATTCAGCGCTATATTGTTTACCCAAGTAGAATGAATAAAAGAAAATGTATGATTTGGTCCAGATAAATGTTATTTGATCCAAGTTATGAGAGACTAGCTTTTGCCCACGGCTTCGCTCGCATTAATTTGACGATCAATTTGGGTTGGACCTGTATGGTGTCGGACGTGAAGAATAGAACCATCCCATATCTTCCCGTGGGTGCCGTAAGAAGCGACTAAGGGACTTACCAGAGAATGGACAGCAGCGTTCTCGGTGCTTTTGTAACAACCGTACTGCAATCGCCAACCCGCCTGCCAAGCGTGGTGATTATGGCAAAAGCCCCCCTTTGGGGGAGGCCTATATCCAGCAGTGGACGTCTTTCGGACTCTGCTTGTAATAATATAATTCAATCAGTATTTGAAAGGTACGTGGTGCCGTCTATTATCGTTAGAACTTTATTTTTGCTTCCCCCAGGTACAGTACTTTTTTTCGGGACGAAAAGTACCCTATGTCCTGTTCTGTACCACTGATAACTTATATGCAAAATTTCTACAAGATCGGTTCTGTGGGTTAGGCGTGAAAAGGTAACAAACAAGCAAAATTACTTTTGCATTTATCGCATTTTTTTCCGACCTTCAGGGTTTTTGCGACTTGATTAAAATATCGATATTTAGGTATGATTTAATAACATATTATAACAGTACACCTTGTAATCCCCAAAGGGTTACGCAGAGATGTACCTTACAAGTACACCCACATTTAGCCAGTTATGTTGTAAGTCCCATGTCGTGTAACAAGGGGCAGGCCTAAAATTGCCATCATCATCATCATTTCAGCCGAAAGACGTCCACTGCTGGACATAAGCCTCCCCCAAGTGTCGCCACATTGACCAGTCCCGTGCGACTCACATCCAGCGGATTCCCGCAACCTTCACCAGGTCATCGATCCACCTAGTGGGAGGCCTTCCAACGCAACGTCTTCCGGTTCGCGGTCGCCACTCCAGAACTTTTCGGCCCCATCGGCCATCCGTTCTGCGAGCAATGTGCCCTGCCTACTGCCACTTAAGTTTGGCAATTCTTCGGGCTACGTCGGTAACCTTGGTTCTCTTGCGGATGCCATCAACAGGGCACAAATTCAGATCCTCTTTTTACCCCTTTAAATTAGAAGATAATGGGTGAAAAAACACCCCTTAACGAAGCTGAAAGGCATCGAAGTTGTGTTCTCCCCGTCATTTCGATCTTTTATTTTGATCTAGACCATTCCTAGGAAGCATCTAGTTACGGAGACATTTAACAACATAGAAAAAAACAACATATTCTAAATAGCCGGCCTGACTATATATAACATAACATTAAAAGTAAGGCTTATTAAAGTGTTTATGGACGATATAGATAAAGCAAATGTGCCAGGTTTTAAGCCGCAATAACACCTTTATTAGACTATAAAAGAAATAGCCAGCAAATAAAAAAAACATACGGGTACACATATAGACACATTAAGTCATCAGTACCTTTAACGATTATGAAAGAGTTACTACCACCATACCCATTTCTGAATTTATTTGCTGGTAAAATTAAGCTTGTGAGACAAAACTTACAATGCGATAACTATTGAGTTTATAAACAAGTAAACAATTGTAAGGTTTTTTGGATTAAACAACTTGAACGCCTGTTCGGAATGTTTAATTTGCGTTAAAATAGATGTACAAAACCTGCCAAAATAAAAGTATTACAAATAATTATAATAACAAAGTTAAGAATTTTGGAAAATGATTATCAATCATTCTACACCCAAAAAAATAAAACGAAATAAAACGTATTTTTATTTTTGATTTCACTCATAAATTAGAATTTACCCCTCAATATTGCCATACAATATTAACAAAGAACAGAACAAGGGAAAAATAGGCTAATTATATTTCAGGCGAATAACAATTTATTATGCGACTAACTACTTGGTTACAAAAAATATAACTTGGTAGCGATCAAATATTTTTAGCACAATCATATTAAATGAGCTACAAAAGTCAAGGTTCTATAAAAACTAAATAATGGCTGCTACTATAAGTTAGCAAATATATTAAACAGGGCCAATGAAATAATAGGTGAGGTATTAAAAATAATGACTGGGCGGCTCACATTTCAAATTTTCATTTAAGTAATCATTTATGGGCGGCATGGGCACCGGGCCGTAGGCCGACGAAGGAGGCCGGCGGAGGCCCGGCACTTTGGGGACAGAAGTCAAAGAGTGTTATTCAATATGCGAGCGAAGCGAGCGCGCGTCATGGAGTCGTAGCAGGTTCTAAATCTCAGTTAATTTTATAAACAACCTCATTGTTTAATTTATGAAAGCCTATTTTCTACTTTTTATCCGCCGTCAAGTTGTCGCCTAACAATAAATTCAATTGCCACACCAAAAAATCACTTCAAATTTAAATTGAAACAAAGCTTACAACTCCAAATAAAGCTGCTACTTTATACTTAAAATGCTACTTCACTGTAGCTGCCAACGTATTATTTTTGCTACCCATTGTAATTATTTTTAAAACCCTTAATCAGATTAGTTTGTCGCCGCGTTAAATACATGCCGAAAAAATATACTCACACCGGGCCTAAAATGTGTGGACGTTATGGGCTTTTGTTGTTGTTGGTTGTGTTTTGTTTTGTGCCAGACTTAAATCTCTTTGTGTAAAGCAAAGAGGTTACATACCTGCTTTTTCTCCGGTGATCTTATTGTTGTCAAACGAATAGATTTTCTCAGTTTGAATAATTATTGTCTCAGTATTTTAATCAATATTATTAAATGCCTGGGACAGATATATTTACGTAATATAAACTACAATATACGTAGATAAAATTACTTTAGCCGTAGTGACAAAAACAACTTCTTTAAACCTTTAAAACATTTGTCCAAAACTGCTGACTAGCAATATGCATCTTTTTAATTTTTGTTATAGAAGATTTTGACCATTAAATGCAATGACGTATTATATATAGACACGTCATGAACCAACATCACGGCGCTTAAAAACGGCATAAATACTAGAACTACTTATAAGCGTGAAGAAAGAGAAAGAAAATATGACACCGAACGGCGGGATGCCTGTTGCGAGAGGGAGATAAATATACATCTTCAGTCACGTCACAGGATTTATTAAATTATAAACAAACGTAGCGTCGCGCGACAGGTTGGTGCGTAACTAAGTGCGATGTGGGCAATTGCCTTCATTTCATGTTGTCATTTTAGAGTGCGGACAACGTATCTATAGTTTATATATCATTGATTAAATGATATAGATTTTATATATGTACATTCTGGTAAACAGGCACATGTAATTTTTGGCCTAAATGATCTCCCATTCAGGGACTGGGTAGTCAACTATGTAAATGAACAATTTCAGAGTGATCGGTACAGTGGCTTAGGCGTGAAAAGGTAACGAACAAACTTCCTTTCGCATTTAGGTACAATAAAGGGTGCAGAAAAGCTCTTAACGAAGCCGATAGACACTTGTTCTCCCCGTCATTGCGATAATTTTTTTGTTCTACACCATACCTGGGAACCTTCTTGTTACGGAGATATTGGGGGTCCAAGTTCCAACTTTTTGTCTAGTTTTTTTTTATGTACAAGTTTTTATTGTAAGAGTTTTACTTTAATTAAAACTCCTCCACGACCGGGTACCATTAAATCCATCCATCAGCACAATGTTTTGAGTGCGTTACATTGAGTTCTACCACGAAACATGATTTTTCACCCATTTTGTTTCCCAGCAATAATTTTTGCGTAAAGTTACTCAGTTTGATATGCTTGATTGACGGCTTCGTGATGAGGTAGTTTACACCCTGTATTAGAAAGGAAGTGAGGATGCAAATTTTCACTAACAGCACCTTAGGGACCTTGCAGCACTATGTCCTTTTGTTCACATGTCTTTGTCGTTCCCAGAGAGATACTACCATACAATCTACTGTCCTAGCACTAAGGTTGAGTTCTCAATACCTCCAAGAACCTTGTTCAATACACCACACATTGATTCCCTCAATCTATCAAAGTCCGAGCGATGTAGCCAACCTAAACACATAACCTTATAATTGCCAACCTAAGCTTCGTCGTTCATCACGTTTGATCCAGACAGATTCCAGCTCATGATGCTATAACTTGATCTACGATACGTCACGGTACATGGCTTTTGATGCTGTGAAGGAAGAGGTCATCTTAAGGCTGATGCTCAAGGGTATTCCGCGAAATTCAAATTTTCTTACGTTTTTTGCAATTTGCAGGCCAGTGCTAGGTTGTATGTTGATTAAAATATTGTTCGCGACTGTAAGACGTATGTACCTACGTAGTTACATAATTATAATTATCAAAATCATCAATACAACCCTCCAAGTTCATAAAGGTGCAGAAATGATTTTGACCTTATGTACTTTGAGGGTTGTATTGATGATTTTGATGAATACAAATCTGTAACTACATACGTCTTACATCCGCGAATAATATTTTAATCAACATACAACCTAGCACTGGCCTGTAAATTGCAAAAAACGTAAGAAAATTTGAATTTCGCGGGCTTCCCTGGAGCATTCACCTTAATGGTGAGTGCGGATCGATCGGTCTAAATGGTTGGCAGTGCGAATTTGTTTTTGTTTTAAACCGAACTGCGCGACTGGTGAGCATGATGTACTGGATACGATTCCTAGGTCGATCTAAGTGGTATTGGGTTTCCTATCAAGAATTTCGGCTCGTCTTATAAACAGGGTATAAACAGACTCTTCACGAAGCCGTAAACCAATGCCTTCTTGTACATCAAACTAAGTAATCCTACCTACGCAAAAATGATTGCTAGGAAGTCACTTTTTTTTTGGCGTGAAAAATCACGTTTTACAGTAAAACTCAATGTAACGCACCTAAAACATTTTGCTGATGGGTGAATTGAATAGGGTGGGGGTGGTGGAGGAAAATTATTTCATTATAAACAGGTATTTAAAAAAAAATTGTGAAAAAGTTGGAACTTTGACTCCGTACCGTACGTAACTGTATCTCCGTAAAATGAAACTCAAAATCAAACCATTTATTTCAAGTAGGCCAGTTACAGGCACTTTTGAATTGTCGAAACAAAGATAAAAATTAAATGTAGCTACAGTCCCAGTCACAAGACATAAAAACTGTGAAAGTACGATCTCTAATCGAGTAAGATCTCTATGGAGAAGAACGGGCAAGAAACTCCATGGACACTCTTTTAAATCAAAATGTTGTTACAAAATCTTGGTTACATCATTCATGTTGAGATGGTATATTATGTGAGAACAATGTAACTAGAAGGTTTCCAGTTATGGTCTAGAACAAAAAAAATATCGCAATGATGGAGAGAACAAGTGCCTTTCGGCTTCGTTAAGAGTCTTTTTACACCCTTTATATGGGATGCGCATTTTATATATTGTGCAAAGTACTTGTTATCCTAAACAATCTCATAACGTTTCAAGCTTAGGACATAGATACTTTAAAAATAAAAAAATTGTAACTTTGCTAAATTAACCTTTTAGAGCAATATAAGGGAGTTCTATTATTTTCTGATTAAATTCGTTGCGGGATCCAAAACAATTAAAAATCCTCTAACTTCTTACTTACAACCGTTACAATGTATTTCTTTTTCAAGGTAGTTGAACTTTCTTCAAAAAGGGGTGAATGTACGTAGATTTATCTAGCAGTTTTATAAAGTAGAATTAACTTAACACCCACACTAAAGTGACCTTTGTATTTAACCGCTTTATATAAATAAGTTTAAAATTCTTAACACAAAGTAAAATTAATGATATTATTTTAACATTTAATTTCGTAGTTTCAACGAAAATAGTGTAATTAAGGTTTTTAAATTGGTTTTGTAAAGTTATTTTATTGTTTGAAAAGTATTTAGTGGGGCTAATTACATATTAAGGCCGTCTACGCCAAGCAAAGTAGGTATTTAACGCTACCACCCTTTACGCGAAACAAGTCGTGCACACGCGTCGCCGACTTGAACCCAAAGCTGAGCGAAGTGTCACAGTATAGGTAAGCGTGTCGTGTAGGCAGTAGGTCAACTTATTTTATTAAATTGTCAGCTTGATTTATTATAATAGGTAGTAATTGCGAAAAGCTAACATTTAAATGTAATAAATTAATTTGAATAGATATTGTAAATGCAAATTGCTGCAAGTCGTAATTTATTCAATTATTTGTGTACCAGACGGGTGGACTCGTGTTTGGAAATTCAAAAACTATAACGGAACCAAATCTGAGCCACTAACCGCCCTGTACCGAAAGTTCCGGGTGTAAACGTTAGCTTCGTGGAACGGAGAGGTGGGTTTGGAAAATACTGCACTATTATTGTAGATGGAGAAGAAAGGAAACACTATTTGAGTATGGTAAGACACTACAAGCAGACAATACTGGAACAACTGAGCTGAAACTATAATCGGAAAGAACTGTTAACTATTCGGATATCGAAACGAAACTGACTGCTTGAATGTCGTAAACAAAACTGACTGTTCCAATGTCGAAAACAAAACTTACTATGCGGTGCCTGCGCTGTGCTTTCATACTATTAGCAGACACACAAAAAAGATTCGCGAATCCTCTAGCGGTGTGTTGTGTAGTATTTGTTCGCTAGACAATCTTTTAATTCATACAAAAAGCATGAACAAAAAACATTAACAAAAAAATACAAAGGAAACTATAAACAAAAGGATAATAAATAACTCGAACGGAAGAAGGAAGTAGGTACTTTACGCTCTCGGCGTACGGTCGAAATTAAATTAACATTTCTCGACGTTTTTTATAAGTAGTTTGCGTACGCGCACCTGTGACGAGACTATTCTCGAGGGAATTTGTACCTACTTACTTTTAAAACTAATAATAACAGAAAGTACTCGACAAAGAATCACAAACACGGCAATAGCGTACTTTCTCGAACGTTCTTTCTATAGACTATATAAAAACACTGTTTGAGACACTTGTCGCGAACAATTTGACTAGGTTTCTTACATTGTTTTTATATCACGAAGAGACACATGCTTTATTTGTTGTATGTGTCACCGTAAAATTGTAAATACCGTTAGATTATAATCTATCTCGTGAGATTGTAAACTCGTTCGTTGAGGAATTCCCTCGACTGTCTATGGTCTCCATCATCAGACCAATGGCACTTACAACCCATATGGGTGCAAAGTTCTCATCAATAGAAATGAATTAAATCCAAACACAAGGTAGCTACTGTAAAACGTTGAGGAGTTCCTTTGACTGTCCTTCGTCTTTATCATCAGACCCCTAAAGATGACCACAACCCATTTAGGTGTAAAGTTCTCATCAATACAAATTAATCAAGCCCAAACACCAGGTAATTATTGTGAATCGTTGAGGAGTGCCCTCGACTGTCTTCGGGTTCCATCATCAGATCGAGTCCAGACTTTCTTTAAATAGTAGTGCACTAAAAACTCAATGAACAAAAAAACAAACGCACTAGTCGCACTACGATGTTCAAAGGTTCCCCTCGATTTCTCTGAGATGCCATCATCAGATCCCAGTTTCATGGTCATGGTACTACTTTTGGAATATCTTCTTTCCAACAAAAAAAGAATTATCTAAATCGGTTCATAAACGACGAAGTTATCCTACGGTCAAATTGTGAAACCTCCTCCTTTTTTTAAGTCGGTTAAAAAAGACTGTACTGTTATAATTACACTACGTTCTTTAAATAAATCGTTCGATAAATCGACGGGACAGCCGTGCGCCAGCAAAAGGGACATAGGTCCTACCTCGTCAAGGCCTGGCGGGCGACTGAATCCACGTGCGCAAGCCGTTTTCTTATATAATAATTTATTATTAAAAGGATTAAATTGTTTTGAAAAAATTAACCACAAATAATCGTTCTATATGTTATTAACTTTGCTTAGATATTTTTTTTTGGAAGTAAAACTTTCATATTCTCCAAGTAAAATAAGAAAAACATAAAAAAATATTCGAATTAGGCTCCTGTTCGGATTTTTTTTTCATCGAGTGAAGTTTTTGATATCATGTTTTGAACCACAAATTATCTTAGTAAATATAGTCAACTATAATATCTATTTTTTTTGGCTTTAAAAAATCACTATTTCTTTGTTTACTATTGAATCAAAGTTATGTAAAATTGGGAAAATTGGGACTACCTGCCCTTACTGCAAAATAATATTATGATATTTCATTACACAAAAAACAACAACTTTATCTTTTGTGATTCTAATTTAAAAATGTTAATAAGGACCATTCTTTTTGTTTATATTATAACTGCAAAATGTTTCATCTTCCGCTATATTACAATAATTACGAACTGTAGTAATTCACGAGAATAACAACTGAATATTTATTTAACAGTCTAATGAATATACCTTGAAACTATTTTACAGAAAACTGCAATACTCCGCTATTATACCTACATTTCCCTCAAGCAAACATGCAGTGAAATACGACAATTGCACGTAAAACTACACGAAACCTATTCATTTCAAATATTAAAAAGAATTTCATGAAACTGTGTTTTTAACAAAACAACAGAAGTAAAGTTAAAATACACAAAGTAAAGTCAAGTAAAAGTTTGAAATATTGGCGTAACGGAGAGCCTTTTTACATGAGTTTTCAGGCTTAACTTTCAAAGACTTTTTTCAGTCGACACTTTGTTCAAAGAGGCAGAGTTACTTCGTGCCCAATAGCAGTGCCTTGACAATGAGTTTGCAAGTTTTGGATAGGGCACTTCGAATTGAGAGCACTTGAGAGATCTATTCAAAATGGACTGGAGAGAAGAATAAATTATCATTTTGTATACAAGTACGCAAGTGAGAGCTGTAATGATAGTATTTGTCAATATTTTGATTGTATTTAGAAACAAAACAAAACTTATATCGTCGGGTGTTTAGTCTGAACGGACCAAATCGAATGGACCGCGGTCCGTTCGGACCTAAACATTTTTGTCAAAAAAAAAACAAATTAATAAACTTCATCAAGTACATTCGGGTGCAAAAGTTAAAAAAATGAAATAAAATGCACTTACGGGATATCTTCCGTGATTTTGATTTGTTTCGAGTTCCCGATATAGTATTATACTATATCGGGAACTCGGGATTTAAAACTAAACTATACTATAATAGTATAGTTTAGTTTTAAATCGTGAAAGCTTAAAACAGTGAACAAAACAGAAGTTCAATAAAATCACGATCACAGCTGCTAACTAAAGGCAATTTCCCCTTGAAGGGTAACAGTCTTTTATTTTTTTGTCTTGTATTTAATTTTCTGCAATTTTTGCGAAAGACCTTACTAGAGAAATGTAGACTATCTCTGCTACTACTTCGTAATCTTTGTAAACTTTTGCTCTATTCCTTTCCCATAATTCATCACTTCATATTCAAACTACCGCATCCGTTCCTCTACTATCCATAAAAACACGACGTGTAGCCCAGGGCTGTACACTGAGAGTCCTTTGCAGGGGTTCTTTTAAAGCATATGTTCTACAATCGTGGCTTTTTGCATTTGTTTTTTTATACACAGTTGAATGAACCCCTGTTCCAATTGTGTCTTGTTTTTTTCTGTGTGACGTCATTTTTTTTCAAAAATGTAGGCAAAATGGTTTAGTTGCATTTTCTCCTATTTTCATAGGTGAGTGGTTGAAGGGGTTACCGAAATCCTTTGGATGTGTTGCCTTTTCTTTTCCTCTGGTGCCTTACCTGTAACAAGACATAAAATAATTTTAGGAATCAAATGTTTAGTTACAAGAAATGTCAATTGTCAAATCATCCAGTGCATCAATACAGACGAAAATAGAATACGGAGCTACCTAAAACTTAGATAATAAAATTTATATCTAACCGAACACTAATGTATTTTCAATTCGTAACAACAATTTCATCGCAGCAACTGCTACACCCAACCATTCCCACAATACAAAAAGTAATCACAGTATTCCGGAGCAAGAACCGGCAACGTTAAAAGGAAATACTCGAAGAAATCTCAGTAATACACTTTCTTGGGTCGCAACAAACTTGCACACCATCTGGATACGTGATCCCGCATAATATTGTTACGGCATGGCAGTATGCCAAGGCGAGCCCGTTGGCCATCTTGCTGTAGAAGTGCAAGCTATAGCAGTTGTCCTCAGGGAACTACGAGATGAAAAGTAGGGTTGTGCTTTATGTAACAATGTGTTTGTGAGGGAAGAAAATGAGGTACAATTTGCAGGGATAACAAATGTTGGGAATGATAGACATAATGATGTTATTTCTAGAGCTGAATTTGAAATCGTAGCATTAAAGTAGAAGTGCACGCTAGAACAGTATCCTTTGAGAAATTGTTATGTAATTTATCGAGGTTTTAAATGATAGCAATGATGAACATAATAATGTAAACAATGTTGAACAAATTGCAAACAATGTCAAACATAATAACGCAAACAATGTTGAACATTACGAAAACAATGTTATTTCAAAAGTTAAAGGAGTTATTTTTATCTCAGCATTTAAGTAATAACGTGTAAATGAGGTTGGAGCGCAAACTATGGCAGATGTCCATTGGGAACACGGAGATGAAATGTAGACGGAGGTAAAATGAGATGTGATTTACTGAAATAATAAATCATGGCAATGATGTAGACTATACGGAAAACTAAGCTATTTCAAGGGACACTATAAACATTTGTGCATTTTCAAAAATACAGTTCGTGTTTACAGGAATGAGATTGTGATTTACTGGGATAGGAAATATTGGAACTGAAGTAGGTTACGAAAATGATAAAGATGTTCCTAACTGATTATTGAGTAGAAGGAGTTCAATTTGGAATCATTGTATTTAAGTATGGCAAATTCAAAAATTTCTTACAATGGGACATAGAACATGTTGTTACTAGCCCATATCATTCACAGTCAAATGGTCATGCTGAAAGTTCAGTAAAAATAACAAAAAGCATGTTAAATAAATGTAAAGAAAACAAAACAGTTTCATACATAGCTTTATTACAGTATAGAAATACACCTAAAAATAATTTGTCATCACATACTCAATTGTTAATGTCAAGAAACTTATGAGATAATATTCCAGAGTCATAGAAGAAATTAAGGCCATAAGAAAAGAGAGAGAAAGAAATAAAAGAAAAGAAAAAGAAAGAGTCAGTCAAGAAAAATGATGAAAACAAATCTAGGAATTATGATAGAAATACTAAGTCTATGTCAATGCTACATTACAATGACCATGTCTATTTTAAAAGAAATTCTAAAAGTAACTGGGAACAAGCTATTGTGAAACAAAGAATGATGAACAATAGGTCGTACGTTGTTGAGGATGTCAATGGTGTACAGTATAGGAGAAATATAGAATACACTTAAGACATAAGTATTCACAAAACTATGTAAACCCTCCTATGCAATCCAACTCGTCACAGGGGAGAGAGGAAGGTGACAGACAGGAGTCTAGACTTCAAGAATCCTCATCTCAAAAATCCTCAAGCGTGACAACCAGGTTAGGTCGAATTGTAAAACCTACAAGAAGGTTAATAGAGGAAATAGATTAACTAGTAGTATTAATATTAAACTAAGTAGTATTAAGAATGTTGTCTAGATTAAATGTAACTTTGTATTAATAAGAATGTTGTCTAGTTTTAATATAACTATAAGTATCATAGAGCATGTTGTCATATGAGTAAAGTCGCTTGTCATTGTACATCTTATTAATTGTTTGTCAGGGGTCTAATTTGAACTCAACAAGGGAGATGTTGTAACATCACTATTTAGTAAGTAATTAGTGTGTACACCACCAGATATTATCTATGGTTCCGTTTTATACCTGTCACTCCAGCTAGGAGGCACTGTTAAGTCTGATCCCGTCTGTGATACTTCTACTAAACTGTCTCTGTATTATAATGTGTTCCTCGTCATAATAAACCAAGTCTACACAGCAATATCTTTCATTCCAACAAATTTAACAACTTCATTGATTTGATTTCACTTGATTTGTAATTTTAATTTTAATTATGATAAGTATTTTAATGTAATTGCTAAATGTGTACTGCATTCTATTAGTACACCAAGATGTAAAAGCTCAATATTTGTATGGCCGAAATTCCGAATATAGTGAAACCAATAGATATTAACTTACCTATGTTGACTACCTATACTCTTGCAAATAAATGTATCATTCATTCATTCATTCAAAGTCTGAATACCAAACTGACCATTTCGATTCCTTATTATGCCTTTACTCATTATCATTATTCTCGTACCCTTATTCCAATTCATTTGGGGTCGGCGCAGTATGTCTTTTGCTTCCATACTTCTTTATGCCTCGTCATCTACTTATAATTATGCCTTTTCTAATAGCATCAGATCTAAATAGGAGCTACAAAAGTTTTTTACTTATTATGGGTCCGTAAATAAATGGTTTACAAATAACCTTTTTATGTAAGTGTGTAATACATCGGAAGAATAATTGTTTATCTTCATAGTGTTACTACAAATAGACTTTTACGTAAATATCTGAAAGTGAGCAAATTAATTATCTTAATTCTTGTGGGAATTAGTTAGGTACACACTTGGTGACATTTTCTTTTCTTTTGCCTGAATTCAAGGACTCATTAGTTAGGTTCCGATATCACAAATAACTTTTGCAAGATAAGTTTTATAACTATTTAAAGAAAATTTTAAGGGAATCTATAGATAGAAAAATAAAATCAAGAGTCTGACACTTTTATAATTGAGGCACATAAGGTAAGTGATGATCAACCAAAAAACATTGAACAGAATCTGTGAAGGGTTAGGCAGAGTGTTCCTAATAGTACACCTTTCTTTCATCAGTTTTTGAGTCATATCTAATAGGGGGTGAGCCTAGATCCAGACTCTGCGGCTGCTACTGAGAAATTCCTGATGGAAAAGCCCATTAAAAATGTATCCGAGAATCGAACCCAGGACCTCATGCTCAGCATCGCGCTTGCAACCACTACACCAACGAGGCACAAATGGTACAATGTAGGATTAGTGTAACAAAAAGCTTAAAGCTGAGAACAATCATGAACCTTTTAAAGCTATAGTTCACTCAAATATCAAAGGAAGGAACCAACTCAATCTTCTAAATCCCGATTACCGTGTTCAACACGGCAAATATATAAAGCATTACCTACCTAAACCAACAAGAGGATTATACGTTAGGAATAACACGTGCTTCGTATAGAGATAGCTGCAGTTATACATAGGTAGCTAGGCTCTCGCGCCGACACGTGTAACGATCCGAGCTTTCTTTATGGTCTCCTTAGAGCATTTAAATGTGGGGTTAGAGATTATGTAGGATTATGGACTTTATGTGCTGGCCAGTTGCTGTATTTTAAAATAACCTGTTCTCAGAGTGAATTTGTTGCGGGCCTGTGGACGGAGAGCTATGGGCTAGCTTGCCGTCCGTCCGTCTCATGACGACAGGCCGTGTCGGCGGCGCGGTCGTGTTCCACGCGCGCCTCAAAGAGAGTCAGCAAAAGGAAGGAGTCCGCAAGGGCCGATGCCTGCCGGGGTTGCGGGACTGTTCGAAAGAGATACCGTGGCCACAAAGGGCGATGAAGGAACATGGATGGGTTTTAGTCAGTAAAAGTATGACAGTCCCTCCTGCTCCGCCCAGAGTAATTTGATGATAAACCATCCGAAAAAAAAAGAGTGAATTTGTCAAAAAATACTTCCAATGGTTCTCCTCATCGTCATAATAATATTATTATCATTATCGTGCCCTTGTCTCATGTTGACGGCATGATGGCTTGGTTGGCACAGTCACTGAACGATTGACTACTGCGCTGCGTGTCGCGGGTTTGTTCCGTGGAACAAATATTTTTATGGCCTACGGGTAGTTGTTCCGGGTCTGGCTTTTTGTGTATTTGAGTTTAAATGTTTGTAAACGCAACCACGTTACAGGAAAAAATATTTGCTTGGGGTAACGTTTAGTACAAACAAAAAATATATAGTTTTAGCAGATGACTTTTTTTACCTTTCCAAAAAAAAATGGTCCATCATCAAAAAACGCTACAAATTTCAAGTAATTTTTTCATATTAGAACAAAGATAGAGAAACTTTGAAAAAAGAATCGAATTTCAAATCATATGAAAATACGTATATTTTATGATTTGAATCTCGATTTTTTTTTCAAAATTTCTCTATCTTTGTTTAAACTAAATATGCCATTTGCTTCTACACCGTTCACCCATTATACCCATTTTTTTGGGAAATGATAAAAAGTCATCCTGTATAAATGTTCTTATTTCCGTGTACCAAGAACAATATTCCAGCGAAAGAATGAAAATAATCTCGTTTGAAAAGTGAAACATTGGCTGTTGATTCAATTATATTAAGAATGAACCAGGAATACGCAAATATCATCTTTTCGAATAACAATATTTTCGTTTCGTTTTATGTTAGTCTGTCAAACTCAAAGCATCACAATTGTATTCAATTTTCCTCAGTAAAAACGTAACATTAAATTTTGGAGGCAAACGGAATAACTTAAAAAAAATAATAACAGAAGAAAATGTAAGGTCTAGCCTAAACAAGTTAAGTATTTATAATGTCAAGAGAAAACCCAAAATTTCTAAACACAACAAAAGGACAGACCCTATGAAAGACCCTTAGAAAATTATAATCTCAAATGTTTAACAAAAGAATGCCTTATGACGCTTTTAAAAAGAAAAGCTCAAAATGTAGGCAACAGGGAAAGGTTACAAAATGTGAAATTTGAATTAGCAGACGCTAAGCATGACTTAACTTTGTCACAATAGAATTTACGACTAGAATTCTGTGAAAAGACTTTGTTGTTAAATGTATGTGTGAGAGAATAGCAATTATAATGCCTGGTTTATTATCATCTGCCTAGCCTTTTCCCAACAATGTTGAAGTCGTCTTACAGTTTATACTGTAAGACGACTTCAACACTGTTCAATATTCTTCTTTTCTTCTTTGTTTATTTCTTCAATATTGGTATTCAGCTTCATCCGGTTATCCGGATGAAGCTGAATACCAATATTTTACATGGAGCAACTGCCTATCTGACCTCCACAACCCAGTTAGTACTGGGTAGTATGTAGGTACCCATTTAAGTGTTTTTAATTGATGCTTACAAAATGGTATTTTTCTTATTTATTTTTATTGTACTCTATCACAATGCTATCCTATTTGACCCAAAGGTTGACTGGTAGAGAATGTCTTGTGGCATTAAGTCCACCTATGTACCACCCTTGTACATGAAGTTTAAATAAATAAATAATATGGTACCCCTTGGTAAGACTGTTTTCAACTTGTCGGACTTTTGCACCACGGACTACTTGACGACTGTCATAGATCTACAATTGACAGCCGGGATGGTTTAACGTGCTTTCCGAGACATAGAGGATACCTTGTATATAATGGGTGCTCACCCATCCCCGGATGAACCCAGGCGAGCGCAGCTTAACCTGTAGATTGACCCGAGTGGCTGCTATTATTAGAGAGAGAATATTTATTATTTCCTTTATTTATTTCTTTACAAATTAATTAATCACAGAGATTATTATTATTAAGCCTGGTTTAAAAGGACGAATATTTTTGAGTACTAAAAATTTGGCTAACGTCATTAATATTCATGTACCAACTAGAGAAAAAGAATACGACTTATTTCAGCCCTCATCCACAAAGCAGAAACAGGAAATAACAAAAAAAAAAACTAAAAATAATGAAAACATCAAACGACGCAATATGCTTTCATCGTCAATTTGTCCTGTAAAAAGTTACATGAAAAACAAAAAAAAGACAATAAGACTTAACGATTTAATTTTCCCTGAGTTTTCCCTTTATGGTTCTGAATTTCATATCGTTGAAAGTAAACATCTTGAGAGATAATTGAAAATTTCTGTCATCAAAAATAGAAATTCTGAGTAAATGAAATATAAGATCCCAAAATCCTCGACACTGCCAGTTATTAATAAAGATACAAGATTCATTCTTGTCACTTACGAAGCTGTCAACCAAGGATTATGTACATTGTACACCAAACTAAGTAACTTTACGCAAAAATTATTGCTGGAAAACGAACTTTTTTTGGGTGAAAAATCACGTGTCATGGTAGGACTCAATGTAACGCACTCAAAACATTGTGCTGATGGATGGATTGAATAGTACGGGGGTCGTTCGTTTAAAGTGAAAATCTAACTGTAAAAACATGTATTTAAAAAAAAAACTTTCGAATAAGTTGGAACTTTGACCCCCAATATCTCCGTAACAAGAAAGTTCCCAGGTATGGTCTAGAACAAAGAACAAGTGCCTTTCGGCTTCATTAAAGGTTTATTAACACCCTTTATACTAAGAGATTTCTGTGAAAATAAACAAATACATTCTGGGAACAATGTTTCTCAAACATTTGTACAACGTATAAACACTAGAAAAAATCCCAATATTTTTAAAGAGAATTTTTATTTTCTATTTCTTTAAAAGTAAATTGGATAGGCTACCAGAAAATCGTCTTCGGCCATAACATTTCATAGGTTCTGGCTGTAAAAAAAATAACGTCTGAATGTAATAACATGAAAAAAAGGAAAGTTGGGAAAGTAAATGAATATTTTGTATCAAAGGGTTTCACATTTCCTATAAAAGGTGGACTATAATGGGTAATGAGGCGTTATATTGGGTCAACCCTGAATATGTAATGTAAAGGACAAGAAAAAATACAGGTGAATAATATTCCACTCAGTTACTCTTAAGGTGAACGTAGGAACCAAAATTAAAACAGAAAAAGTCATTTCTACATACGTCTTACACCGCGAATAATATATTAATCAACATACACCCTAGCACCGGCCTGCAAATTGCTAAAAACACAAGAAAATTTGAATTTCGCGAAAAAACAAAATACGGAACACTGTACTATGTTCCGTATTCTGTTTTTTTTTTATTGTAAGCTTAAAATATCATTTTCTAAAGTCTCATAAATCCTTTTATTACAATATCGGGCCTCATATCACCGTATTGGTTTATTCAAAAAGGTGGTTCAAGAAGTTACTTACTTCATTTTTTGATTTTATGTTTCTGAGATGTCTGACAGGATCTTTTAAATAATATTGGATCTAATCTTATCATAGATCACATGAGTGGCAGACAGCATTGCCTTTGCACAAAATCTTTGCTTCAAGGTGATTTAGATTGTGATACGTACTATCGGGGTCTTTTCCGCCTGACCATTTAAAAAAAAATTCGCTTAAAACATGCGAAGGCGCCGAGCCACACCCCCTTAAAGTTTGGGCCTATTAGGAAAGCCTTAACTTTGGCGCGCAAAATAACAATAACTATCGTTTGGCGTGCGTCGTCAGTGCGCTCGGCCGATTCGGTTTCTTTTCATTCATTATTTCTATACAAAGTCAACGGGGCGGGGCTAGAGAGCGTTTCTATGTTGCGAGTGCAAGCAAAAATAAGCTTAGTGGTGGTCAGGCGGTGGTGGTTCGATAGTACAATAGTAGCTAGTACAAACTCTGATGAAATCTGTCTAACGATGAACCCTCCAAATTGCAACTAGTCGTACATTTCCCTTATCCTCATCGCATATTTTCATATGATCATCACCCCTAAAAGAACATCAGTTGTGTCATAATTATGTGCGTAATAATGAAAAGAAGCACCACCCTTAACATGCAGTATCGTGGAAGAGATAAATATATGCGGTCACACTTTATGAGGGGATAAGACACGGAAAAATTGTCATTGCGAGTGATGAGGAAGCGTAAATCATGGGTAAAGTATCTACGATATCCATTCCTGAATTTTTATGAAGAAAAATACTCGCAATTTGGTGTTGGGTGTACGATACTTTCAGATATGCGGATATAAAAGGTTGAAAACCAATGGCTTTGGTGTTTGGTGGTGATTTGGATAGAATTGATTTAAAAAAGGTTTTCCCAGCGGACATTATCCATATTATCATATTGAAATTCTGCAAAAAAATGCCATAGCTTGAACTTTATATGGTGCTGATGAAATTATCAAAACTTTTACCAAAATTAATCAAATTTAATCAAATGAGTTATTTGTGCTTTTGAAGCATGATCATTTATTTAGGTAGCTGTAGAATTGTACTAATTAATGATAACAACTTGGAAAGTCAAAAATAATTACTTTGACCTTTCGAGAACGACAATATTTATTTATTTAGTACAGTATTTAAAACCATTAACACTAAATTAAAAACATAATCCTTAATATAATTATTTAGCTCTAACCAACGTTTTACCTAGTCATTTAATTAAAATATATTTAATTATTCTGCCCTAAATAATCATAACGTTACCATTTTCCTATCCTGCCTGCTATTTTCCCCGAGAGGGTAGTTTAATAATTTAACGTTAAAATGAAATAATAACACGTTAACCTACAGTTTATTACGCTACGGGAAAATAATTTTATTAATATTTTAGCTGCTAATGTATTTTTTGTATGCTTTAAGTTTCGTTGTGTTCGCGTAGAATTTTGATATTATACCAAAATACAGTATCATCATCATTATCATTTCAACCGAAAGACGTCCACTGCTGGACATGGGCCTCCCCCAAAGGGAGGTTTTTGCCATTATCGCCACGCTTGGCAGGCGGGTGGCGATCGCAGTGCGGTTGTTACAAAAGCACAGAGAACGCTGCTGCCCATTCTCTGGTAAGTCCCTTAATCGCCTCTTACGAAAAATACAAATAAAAACAAAAAAACAAATCAAATCAAACAAAAAACAATCAATCAATCTTAATGCAAATATTTTCGTGTTGTAGGAAAACCAATTATTTGATGAACTATAGAGATTTTTTTTAGAAATTATTAATTTTTATACACCTTTTGCATACATGAGTACCAATAAGATTAATATCGTATGTGATTATTTAATCAATTAATGTTACCTCCAATCGCCTGAAACACAGGATTACCTAGTTCATGCACAAATCATGGATAAACTTGATATTATATTTAAGAAATTCTTTATTAAAAGAAATAAACTGGATTTAAGAAAACTACCTATGTACGCATTGCGACTGATTTGTACCGAAAAGCATTGACACTCTCTCTCAAAACACCATTTGCATAGACAAATACGACAACATTTTATACAGCAAGAAGCTGGCATTCAATTTGCATCTTCCCTTAAATGTGCTGTAAGTCGTCAATTTTGATGGCTACCAAAATTTGTATTCCGTTGTTTTCTCGTGGCTCAAACCGAGCAAAGGCCCACTGTCAATGTAGCATATTTGCCATTCACGGACCGTCCGTGTTTACTGACGGACCAAATTGGGTCACAGCTATAACAATGGCTTAAATGGATGGTGCTGTCCACTCACAGTCTGCCCTTGCTACTCGTATTTTATTTTGGACCACCATTAAATCTTTGGATGAAACATTTTATTTCATACTCTTTTCATTTTACAGTGGCTTTTCCTTTTGTCTTTAGGTGCGAATTCAAGTACATTGATTTTTGAAAGTGTATTTTTATATTGTCAACAAACTGGTGTACCTTATCCGCTGTTTTATCATGTTCTTTCACAATAGGCTTCGTTTTTCTTAACGATAGCAGATTTTCTCCTCATTAATCATTCTAGGCATCATTACCATATTTTCCTACCCTTGGGAGGAAAAAGTTGTTAGTTTATTTATTACCTTCTTCAATATCTATGAAGCTAATCATTATTACAAGGAAACTTATTTCTTTAACTTTACACAAACATGTTTACGATTTACTCAGCCTGCTGGCAATTTTTCACAAATAACCCCAAAAATAAATAAAAAAGACACTTGTGTGAAATACTAAGTAATGCAATACAATCCAGTTTTCGAGGAAGTGTATTGAAAAAATAATATTCCTCAATAGAAAGCTATTCGTTGAATGGAAGGAATTCTATTTATCTAAATTCGATTTTTACTACGAAGTGATTAACTTTCATCCTTCAATGATTAATCATAAAATAACCTGCAAGACTCAACAGGATACATAAAATCATTTCAATAAATTCGGCGTTCATAATTACTTCCTTTGAGTCGCGAATTTAATTACGAGATACAGTATTTACTTCTCAAATAATGTCTTTTTTTTTTCAAAGTTCAGTAAGTTTTTCCGGACCTTCCATATTTACTTCGTCCATTTGAATATTAAAATGCTAATACCCAAAAGGTACTACTTTATTTTTATTGGCGTCCTACAAAATCTCGACTTGCAAAAACTTTTGCAGCCGCTGTTTACCCGGCTGTTAACGGCACTTGCGTCCCCAGTTATACCTTATCATTTCAACTTTGCTGTAGGACACTTTTTGTTTGGCACCAATCTTAGGCAGATTGAGCAATGGCCAAGGTAAATTGAATTGTTTGCTGTAACTGTAAGAGTCCAATTTAGTTTCATTGTTTACGTGAATCATTCGGCAGTAAATGCTATTGGAAAATAGTCTGAGTTTGTTATTATGATGGGTTGTTTGAGAGCGTGTTTGCGTCTTCGGTTGATCGGTTTACGTCTCAATTTATATGTAATAAAGGAAAATAATGTGTTCTGGTTTTTATGCGACTGATCCACGAAGAAATCTAAAACTTAGTTAAAATAGGTTCTTACAAAACATGGTGAGTTTATCGACATAATTTCAAAGTACCAAGTAACCATGATAAATCCTCGGACTTGATGAGGGGGCGTTCCATAGGTTTTAACGCAAAATTAAAAGCTATGTTTGTTACTGGGAATCTGACACAATGCTCATAAAGTAAGACATTCCAACCCTTAACTTTCATTGTCAAAAATCCATCGACAAACGACGGCAGCAAAAAGTAACTAATAAAGAAACCCTTGAATAGGATTCTAAAAAGAGGATTTTTTTTTTTCAAAGCATCTTTTCCAGCCATTCCAAGACGTACGTCTTTTAAGCGTACGAATTTTGAACGTAATGAAAGACCGTGGATGTCGTTCGCACGGAGAATGGTCCCAGAATTTAGGATCTATAGAAATGTAAATACTTCAAAACTTCGAAGGTGTCATTCCATTCCGAACTTTAGCATTGAAATACGAAGGAATGCTTTAAAAAGTTCTTAAGTGCTTTCGGAATTTCTTGCTTCCGAGGCACTAACTATATTTTGTTTTTACCTGTATTTTCCATGTAGTATTTCGTATTCGAAAATGGTGATTTTAACTAATTACTTTGCTCCTTTTTATAAAATACAATAAAAATAATAGGCATGACGACAGTATTGAAAAATTGCAAATCTATTTAGTCCGTCAGTTAGAGTATTGGAAAATAATGGACACATATTTTTTGTTTTTGTAAATCAATGAATATTGACAAAGATAAAACGCATCAGAACTCGGGAGTGGGGGGCTCGTGACGTCAGAACTAGCTAAAAATTATACCAAGGCGTGACGTATTGAGAATTTTAAAAGCTTCGTAAATTTTGGTTCATGTAACAAATGAAAAAATATGTGTCCAATATTTTTTGGAAATCTATCTGACGGACTAATTAGATTTTTTTTTCGTCTCGCCTTTTATATTAGACCGTTTCGAGAAGCGCCAAAGATTCTGATCTCTTTCGCACTTCTCGAAACCGTCTAATACATTTTTTGAAACTTCTTTAGGCGCGTTGAGCACTTTTTGGGTGAAGGAAAAACATTGAACTCATCGTGACGTAACGTAACGTGCGGTGACGCTTCGTAGCCGTTCGTAGCACTCGTAGCATCCGCTACGGCGTAGCTCCACATAGGCATGCGCGGGGCATAACCAGTGCTACGACTGGAGCGGGGCCTGTGTACTTTTTGTTTTCACTTCTATCGGCAGTCCCCAAAGACTGCTCTGTTTTTTTTTGTATTTTGTCATTTTTCGTTATCATCCTCACCCAGTCTTGACGCTCGCCTTATCACTGCCATCTATTCCATAGCCCCAAAATGCCCTATCAAAGGACAAAGAAACGCATGGCTGCCTCCAATTATGAGGGCAGAAATTCCTGAGGCTTGGGATTAAAGCATCGTCACGCAAGATATTATCAATAAAGCCATCACACACGATGTCATCACAAAATTGAATTAATTTTCGCCAGAGGTTTAACACACACTGAGCCATATTAAATTTTACGAAACAATGTGATATTAATGAATATGCAAACAAGTTTTCTAAGGGTACAAAAAAAAATAAAAATAAAACTTTTTGCATAAAATTTCGGTTCAAATATTAATGGGTTTGGGCCCTGCTGCTTGTGTGACGGGTTTTGTGATGTTGTGGAGGTATTATTTATTGTTATGGTATCTTTCGTTGTAATCGCGTAAGTGATAACATGCTGTTTGCCTCTTCAAGTTTCATTGGTATTTTTTCTTCGTCGTTTCGACGATTCCCTTTATTGGTACTAGTTTCAGCCTTCAAATATCATCATCTGCCTAGCCTTTTCCCAGCTATGTTGGGGTCGGCTTCAAGTTTTACCGGATGCAGCTGAATACCAGTATTTTACATGGAGCGACTGCCTATCTGACCTCCACAACCCAGTTAGTACCGGGTATTACGATACCCCTTGGTAAGACTGGTTGTCAGACTTTTTGGGCCACTGACTACCTAACGACTGTCAAAGATCTACAAATGACAGCCGGGACCAACGGCTTAACGTGCTTTCCGAGGCACGTAGGAAACTCGGTATGTAATGGGTGGTCACCCATCCACAGACCAACCTAGGCAAGCACGGCTTAACCAAACGATCGATCCGAGCGGCTGTTATTATTTAGCCACGAGATGTCTTTTGGTTGATAGCAATGTAAGTGGCATCAATAACTTTCTTTGGATCGTTGAAGTTTGTTATTTTAAATGGTTTCAAGAGTATAATACCCAATTAGGTAGGTACTAATATTTAATGATAATTTTTATGTTTTACCTTGGTTTGTATGCTTCTGTTTTATCTTCAGTAAATTCCTCTTCTAACAAAGGATGACTAAATTGTTTGCTAGAACTAATTCCAGTATAATGCTACTAAACAGATGCCACCCCATAAATGTGGATAGTAAGAGCATTTACCTAGTAACTAATGACCTCATTGTGCGACGACAATGTCCTTCGTGTTACAACACTGGACGATTAACAATCGTTTAACCATTATTCAAGGTGGCAGTGTCTACATTTCGGTATTATAATTATAAATTAGTGGGTCAAAAGAAACGAAAAGGAGAATAACTATCTCTGTCTCGGTCATTTTGAAATTTGTGGACAAATATTTAAATTATATAATATCTTTCAGTTGTTCGGTAAAAGTCTTTCTAAAGTTGTTTGTTTTTTTTTGTCATTTCGTTTCTTTATTTATCTTTCAAACAAATTCATTACATTTTTAAATATGTATTTCTTAAAAAAAAAAAAACATTAAAAATAATAAAAAAAAATGTGGTCTGCGGGTGTCGCGAGCTACCGGACCTCTCAATGCAGGCCGTATCGAGGAGTACTGCCTTCTGAATCAGGCCCTTGACTCAACTGCCAAGCGAGAGTCTCGACTTATGTTATTCATATTCATCATCATCATCATGCCTATTAATGTTCCCACTGCTGGGACACAGGCCTTCTCTCTATGAGAGGGAATGGGCTATAATCCAAGACGTGGGCCCAATGTGCGGATTGGTAGATGTTACAATACATGTCTTCGAATGTTTCGGTTCTAGGACATGCCGGTTTCCTCACGATGTTTTCCTTCAACGTTTTGAGAGCAGTGGTGATGAAATAAATTACACAAAGTAATGCGACTGTGTGGGTTCAAACCCACGACTTACTGTTCGTAAGTCGGGGTCGCCACCACTGGGCCACCGCTGCTCTCATATATTCATATTAATAACAGTAAACCAAACATTTCAAATGATTTATCTAAAAAATGACAAATTATTATACAATTTCACTGCAAAAGCTAAAAGAAAACATATTGAACTGTACAACTGAATCGTAGCAAGATGACCTATTTTCAATCTTTAGAAACTTGAGAGAAACGAATATTAGCAACTGATTCACTTCATCTTTTTTTAAACTGGCTGGAATCGTAAAAATAACAGAACGGAAGAAACCGAAGGAAATCAAATGGAAGAATAAAATACGAAAAAACATTGGATAACAGAATAACTTGCTCGAATTTCTTTTAATACGACAATATGTATGTTCAAGGCATTTTATACCCAAAATAAGTTTAGAAGTGGCATAAAAAAATTGTTTGTTTTGATTAGTATCAACATAGGAATGCACATTGACAGGTCATACAAGTCTCATTTGGTTGGTCATCCAAAATTATTTGGAGAGTTTGAATAGGTTCTTTAACATAGGCATGACGACAGTATTAAAACATTGCAAATCTATTTAGTCCGTCAGTTAGAGTATTGGAAAATAATGGACACTATTATTTTTTTGTTTTTGTAAATCAATGAATATTGACTAAGATAAAAAGCATCAAAACTCGGGAGGAGCTCGTGATTTCAGAACGCACTAAAAATTATACCACGGCGCGCGGCGTGGCGTATTGAGAATTTTAAAAGCGTCGTATCTTTGTCAATTTTGGTTTACGTAACAAAAGAAAAACACGTGTCAAATATTTTTTGATAATCTAACTGACGGACTTATTAGATTTTTTCAATCGGCAAGCCATCTCATGTGAGTGTCGCACAAAGTAAACGTACTACTGCATCTGTGCTTTTTTGTATAATTCTAGTATTCGTATTTACTCGTATATAGTGTTCTTAGTATTATGCTTCTGTTCATCATCTTCATCAGCCTACAGCTATCCACTGCTGTACATCTAAGCTCGATTCTCGGTAAGGAGGTAGAAATAGCAGATAGCTGGATTATCATCATCTGCCTAGCCTTGTCCCAACTATGCTGGGGTTTTCCTTCAATCTAACCGGATGCAGAATACCAGTATTTTACATGGAGCGACTGCCTATCTGACCTTCACAACCCAGTTTGTACTGGGTAATACGATACCCCTTGACAAGACTGGTTGTCAGAATTTTTGTCTACTGTATCGACTGTCAAAGATCTACGAATGATAGCCGGGACCAACGGTTTAACGTGCTTTCTGAGGCACGGAGGAAACTCGGTATGTAATGGGTGGTCACCCATCCGCAGACCAACCTAGGCAAGCGCGGTTTAACCTATAGATCGACCTCAGCGGCTGATAGCATTCCATAATGCAGTTATTTTGAAATTACACACTGACATTTCAATTTCATTTATTTGTGTAGATTAATTTACTTAATGTATTTTTGATACATATTCATATTTTTTTTTTAATATGACTTATTTTCGTTTGGGACAGTAGATAAAAAAACCGGCCAAGTGCGAGTTGGACTCGCGCACGAAGGGTTCCGTACCATTATTTAAAAACATTAGACAAAACTGCAAAAAAATCACGTTTGTTGTATGGGAGCCGCCCTTAAATATTGATTTAATTCTGTTTTTAGTATTTGTTGTTATAGCTGCAACAGAAATACATCATCTGTGAAAATTTCAACTGTCTAGCTGTCACGGTTCATGAGATACAGCCTGGTGACAGACAGACGGACAGACGGACAGACGGACAGACAGCGAAGTCTTAGTAATAGGGTTCCGTTTTTACCCTTTGGGTACGGAACCCTAAAAACAGTTTGAAGAAATATTTTATTTTATTTCTCGTCTCTGTACACTGTGATCTATTTCAATTTTTTTTTTTTATTTCATATAGCCACGGATATCGTGATCAGTGGGTAACACGAAAACGAGAAAATCGGATCACGGTATCAGTGGATACAATTCGCCGTGATCCGTGGTTAACGTGAACTGATACTGTGATCGGTGGAGACAAACCCTATTATAATAATAATAAAATAAAATATGTTTTATACTACACTTGCTTAGTAAGTGTACCAATACTAACTACCCCACTAAAAGGCTTGAAAGCTGTTCATTAAACATTCTCAAAAATATAGGCAGTTATGTTGTATGGAATTTCATTACTGCCCTGAAAATCAGGGTAGTAATGCATTACTAACGCGTTTTGTTTTTGTTTTTTTAAGTCTTGATGACGTCATCATCATCATCTTCCTGCGCTTATCCCATGTTACTTGGGGTCGGCGCAACACGTTTTTTTTCTTTTCTTTTCTTTTCTTTTCTTTTCTTTTCTTTTCTTTTCTTTTCTTTACTTTTCATTTCTTTTCCCTTCTTTTCTTTTCATTTCTTTTTTATTTTATTTATTTATTTATAACAAACACTCTGGAACCTGCGAAACGGGGCATTTTTACCTTCTCTAACGTCTTTTGGCGCGAAAACTGTTTGACGCGCTAAAATTAAAAGCATTTAACAATTGTAACAATGTCAATATAACTTTTTAATAATCCTTTTTTTGCTATTTTGTCCTTTATTTCTTTTTGCAAGTGTAGTATAAAGCAGTATATATCACTCGAGGGTAAGTACAGATTACTACTAAACTCGTGTGGTTCACGGCCCTCCGCTTCGCGTGGGGCCTCAAATGCACACTCGATTAGTAATCTGTGCCTTACTCCCCTTGGTGAATAAATAGCTATTATTGACACAAGAAAAAAATATACATTTCCATTTGAAACCCTGACTCCTTTGCTACAGGAGTTAGTGTTTTAACCCGTTTTTGGTACTAGTGTTTACAACATTTTATGCATCAAAAATTTAAAAGAATAATAAAGCAGTTAAAAATAATGCATGCGTGCTCTTGTGCGAAGTTGTGTGGTGTGTATGCGTGAGTTTATGCGTAGGTGTGAATGTGTGAGTGTTGTGTCTTTGTGTGTATGTGTGTGTGTTTGGTGTGTGGTGTGAGAGATCATGGTTGGTGGTTGGACTTGGGTTATATATATTATAATGAGACTTGGTTTGCCTAAGTAACTATTAATCATCTCATTATTGGTCTTTAATTTAATTTTCCGTCTGTTGGTAGTCCAGTGTTTGAAGCCATGAATTTAGTTTTATTTTTTGTTATTGGGTTAAAGTTGAGGATGTTGTTTATTTTATTATATAATTAAGTAGGTAGATAGGTATAGACGTTGCCGTCGAGCGGATGCTGTCTTACATTTGACTATTATAAGTATTATGGGTTTAGCCAGGAGCTAACAGATAGCTGTATTACACAGCTGTTAATCAGACTACTGTTCATAGTTGTCAGCTGCTCTCTAAGACCTGGAAACTTTTCGAACCGAAAATCAAATAAACTAAACTACTAATTTAAGTCGCAAACAGAATATTTCAATAGAGACGGAGTATGTTTATTGAATAGCAGATGCGACATCAAGTTGGAAACTAACTCGATTACACCCAAGAGTGGATTAGGAAAGTTCCCAATGTTTATTTACAGAGCTTAGAGTTTCGCGGGTTTAGATTTTGTCTCACTAATCTTCTTAAAATTTGAGAGACGATAAAAAGTGATTGATATTGATTAACACACTAACATCACGCCTATAATCCCCAATGGGTTAGGCAGAGGTGTACTTAGGTATACGGTATTAGGTATATAGGTGTAATTAGGTAGGCTATTAGTTAAGTAGTACACCCACATTTCGCCAGTTATGTTTAAGTCCCATGTAATAGGGGCGAGCCTATTGCCATCAACCGGGCACAAATCTAGACTTCATGGCTGCTAATGATAAATTTTGAACGAAAAACCCAATAACACTTTGCCCGGCCTGGGAATCGAACCCCAGGACCTCATGTTTAGCGGTCGCAAAATGGTTCTATAATAAAGAAATAAGCACCTGAAGATAGCTCATAACGTTTTTTTGGAATGGTCAACCAACGATATTGTTATTTGTAATAATTATGTGTTTTTACCCGAGTGAAGAAGGGTAAAAAAAAAGGTTTGAAGCAGAATGCAAAGGTTATTCAATTTTTTTCAAATTCATATTCAACTCCTCTACAACACCAGTAAAGCTAATCCTTGGCCATACGGATATTTTAAATTCAATTTGTTATAGTTATTTAAATAATCGAAAATTCAACATTCCATTCCAACTACAACGAACAATAATATTTAACACATACTAGACGGTGCGTGTAAATGCTAACTGCTTCATCCAGTTTGCATACATTTGTGATAAGTACATGTAAATGAATGTGTAACTAACCAAATTTGTAATAACACACTCCTGTACGACGATATAATCTAACAAATAAATATTAACGGATCATTAAAAATTCCAACGTTTTATGGTACTCGATTAAATCCTACTACTTTTGTGAGTATGGATGTTTGTTACACTTTTACGCAAAAACTACTGAACGGATTTAGATGAAATTCTGCACACAAATAGTTTATAACCTGGATTAACACATAGAATACTTTTTATCCCGGTAGTAAGATCCCATAGGACGATTATCAAACGAAGAAAGTAAATTTATATTTTGCAAAGAATTTTCCTGCTGTATTCGCAACAAAAAGAAATGTGTCGCTCAAGTAGCCTCACTTTACGACTTCAGTTCATCAACTTTTCCTTTTTTGGGGTTTGCTTGCAATCTTCAACAATATTCAGCTGAATATCTACTCTAATCTATACTAATATTATAAAGAGGTAACATTTGTTTGTAAGTTTGTATGTTTGTATGTAGGGGGTAATCTCCGGAAGTAATGAACCAATTTTAAAAATTGTTTCACTGGTAGAAAGCTACATTATTCGTGAGTGCTATAGGCTATATTTTATTCCCGTACTCCTACGGGAACGGGAACTACGCGGGTGAAACCGCGGGACGTCAGCTAGTATTGTTATAAAGAGGAAAGATTTGTTTTTTTTGGTATTTTTACCCGACTGCGGCGAAGCCCAAAAGGAGGGTTATGTGTTTGCCCTGTATGTGTTTGTATGTATGTATGTCTGTTTCTTTGTTCCCTCGTAACTCCTCAACGGATGGAGGGATTTGGATAGTTTATATGTCGTTAGATTCGTCTTGATGACGCGAGTGTCACTGTGTTACATTAACATCAATAAACAAACAACAACAGTCGGGACCCATTAAATAATCTAGACTAAAATCATAACATCCATTTTTTTTTTTGTGTGTATGTTTGTATAATGAATAAACTCAGAAACTACAGCTCCGATTTTAAAAATTCTTTCACCATTAGAAAGCTATATTCACCTTGAGTAACATAAGCTATATTTTATCCCCGTACTCCCACGGGAACGGGAATTATGCGGGTGAAACCACGTGACATCCGCTAGTAAGTAATATACATGGAGAGACTGACTATCTGATCTCCTTATCCCAGTTACTGGGTAAAGCCAAACCCTTTGCCTTACTTTACAACTTCAATTCCCAGTCTATAAAAAATAAAACATGGCTGAAAGCGAAAAACAGTCGGTTACTAAGGAATTCTTAAGATTAAGATGTGAACATAGCCATCGTTCGTTCAAAGAAAAAAGCAATTTATCAATCGGGATTTGAACGTGACGGAAAGCGTTTTATGTCACACGCGACGATCACGGCACGGTGGCGATGGCGGTGTTCTAAAAGGGAAGTATTCGATTTGCACTGACAATAGAAAAGTGTTTACAATTGCATGGTCGTTATTGCAAATGGTTCTTTGTGTTGGTTATAACGAGGTTCGGTTTTGTATGTTCAAGTATGTTCTGTTTTTGATTGTTGGTATACTTTTTGCTTGTTTTCAGGATAATATCAAGATAATATTCTTATGCAATGATGGAGAAAACGTGCGAAAATGCTTTTCGGATTGGTGAAGAGGTTATTTACACCCTTTATTTAGAGCAAGATTGGCGTTTCATGATAGTTTAACATAATAATTATGACGATCAAAATTTTGGTTAGTGAATTGAGAATTACATTATTAAGTGCCACATTTTAAATAGGAATATTTCCACAGTTTATTAACATCGACAGAAATAGAACAGCCTACTATGTACTTATTTAATCTATTGATATTTACCGTCACAAAATTACACCATCCAATATTTATTCCAATGTTAATTGAAAAAGTTTAATAAAAAACCGGCCAAGAGCGTGTCGGGCCACGCTCAGTGTAGGGTTCCGTAGTTTCCCGTCCGTCACAATAAGTGTTCCCACTTATGAGTTTAAAGGTGGGTATCCATTATGTAAAAATGCTTGCATATATGAATATACTACAAACTTAGTCCAGAAATTATTTTGTACAACTTTTTGTCTTTTTTGTACAAAAACTGTTGTTTCCATCAAGTTCAAAATGATTTTCCTAGAAAGTCCTTATAAAGTTCTACGTTTCAAATTTTTTTCATATTTTCTAAACTTATGGTTCAAAAGTTAGAGGACACATTGTTTTTTACTTTTGGAGTGATTATTTCCGAAATTATTGAAATTAATTAATTTAAAAAATGATTTTAGAAAACCCCTATTTATTTTTAAATACCTTTCCAACAATATATCACACGTTAGGAATGAAATTAAAAAAAAAATCACTTCCCACTTTACATATAGGAGGGCTACCCTAATAAAACATTTTTTTCCAATTTTTATTTTACCACTTTGTCGGCGTGATTGATATACATATTGGTACCAAATTTCAGCTTTCTAGTGCAGATTACAGAGATTAAGCGAGGACGGACAGACGGACGGACGGACAGACGTGGCGAAACTATAAGGGTTCCTAGTTGACTACGGAACCCTAAAAATGGATTTCAATAAAATATGTTTGCAAATATGTTCATACTTACATGTGTTGTGTATTCACTGAACTTATTTGATTTTAGCTGGCGATACTTAAAATCATACTATCCTACTAATATACAACTACAGTACGTGACTGGCACTGTTGCTTTGTTTTTTTAAATTTGTATTTTTGACATTCAAAAGTGCCATATTGGTCTAATTGAAATAAATGCTTTGAGTTGAGTTTGAGTTTGAATAAATGTGAAAGTTTGTGAGGATGTTTAGATGAACCAATGCAAGTATGGATGTCAAATTCGGTCAGTATTTTTTGCGTAAAAAAGTAACATTTTACCTACGCAAAAACTACTGACCGGAATTGGACGAAACTTGGCACACAGATAGCTTATAACCTAGATTAACACATAGAATACTATTTATTCCGGTAGTAAAATCACGTGGTACAAATACCGGATCCATAATTGTTTTTGCCACTTCTTACCATAGTCATTCTACAGGGCGCGATATTACGTCTCGTTCCCGTGTCGTGTAAAAAAGATTTATCAGTTGCAATATATAGTTAAATCCCTTCCACTGTCAACACTCACGCTTCTTACCATAAATCCAATATTGTCGCATTCAGAATTTAACAAAGCTATTTTGGAATGTTAAATAAGAGAACGTGTATATCAACTCACAACTCTTCCGTGAAAATAAAGTATTGAACGTAAGGTAGTAACTGTTTAAATATTTTCGTTACATCGCTTTGTGATAAGTAATTCTTTTATTTACGACTAGCTGACCCACGCAACTTCGTCTGCGTCACATAATATAACATGTCATTTTGTGCATTCAATTATTTTGAGCATTCAATTACGAAGAAAAACCTTTTAAAATCAATATTGCTTACCTCCCATAATATACGGCGTGATAATATGTAGCCTAAAGCCTTCTTTGGTTTACCAAGACCATTTTTGCTGAATTTCAATACAATCTATCCAGTAGTTTTGGCGTGAAGCCGTACCATACACACAGACAAACAGACAAAAAATCTAAAAAGTCACTTTTTGTCATCAGTTACGTTTTTCTAACAAAAGCCACTTATTTTTTCTTGAATATTCTCAATGTACAGTTTTCCTTTCGTTACTGTTTTATTATGTACTAGCGGACGTCCCGCGGTTTCACCCGCGTAGTTCCCGTTCCCGTGGGAGTACGGGGATAAAATATAGCCTATACGGATTCGGAAAAATCCCTCTAAGTAATGGTAAAAGAAATTTTGAAATCGGTCCAGTAGTTTTTGAGCCTATTCAATACAAACATACAAAAATACAAAAATACAAAGGTTTCCTCTTTATAATATTAGTATAGATTGCTGTATTCTATTACTGTGATGATGATGATGCCATCTAGCTGATTTCGACCATAGCGACTGCATTCGATGGCTTTCTAGTGTGGTTGTAGAGAGCTTTGGTGTGCTGCTCTTTCATGTGCTCTCAAGTGGCTAGCATATCCAACTTTGCCCGAAAAACTCCGAGCACAAATCGGACATGTCAGAACACCATTGACGAAATTGTAGGGTATAGCTGTAAGTGGTCTAGCTTTAAGTTCATCACGCTTTAAAAGTAATTGAAAAGGTAGAAAATGTTAGACTGATCAAGTATCTAGAACACAATAGTTTATTAGTCGAAAATCAGTTAGGATTTCGTGCTGGCAGATCTACGGAGGACGCCGTTACCCAACTTGTTGACTATCTATCCTAAAAATAGCTTAAAAAAAAAGCATGGCGCTACTCTACTGATGCTTTGTACTCAGAGTATAGCGTACTTCGTGTGAGGCAGTTGTTTGTAGTGTTGCCCAAAATCGGTCTTGGTCTTGTTCTTGCATTTTTGCAAGACCAAGACCAACTTATTGTAGCAAGACCAAGACCAAGACTGAACCCTGCAAGACTTGAGCAAGAACCTGAGCCTGAGAGCCTGCGTCTCGCAGTTATTTATAATCGCAATTATTTTCTGCGATCGATAAGTCACGGAACGCGCTATATTGGTTGAAATATAAAGTTTGAAATTATAAACATCAATTATTTTAATTCATAAATCAGCTGATTTTTTTTAAAGTGCCATAGATAAATAATAGGTGCTTAAAAATTCCTACAAACAAATTTCGTTCGTCACAAGCCACAATAGATATCCAAAAAATGATATGTCTGCTACATTTTAATGTAGGTATAAAAAAATTAATTCATGTTTTAGATGTTTGTGCACGTAATTAAAAGTCTAGCTGACGACAAATTTTAATAGTTAGAAGTATCAAGTCCAGGTGAAGATGAAAAGTATATGTGATAATTATTTTAACCGCTAGCTGTTTGTGAAGAGTTTAGGATAGCTAATACACGTACAGAAAATCATTAAAGGTACTATCGGGGTCTTTTCCGCCTGACCAGTTTAAAATGTTTTCGCTTAAATCATGCGGAGGCGCCGAACCACGCCCCCTTAAAGTTTGGGCCTATTAGGAAAGCGTCAACTTTGGCGCGCAAAATAACAATATTTCTCGTTAGGCATGCGTCGTCAGTGCGCTCGGCTGATTTGGTATCTTTTCATTCATTATTTCTATACAGATTCAACGGGCCGGGGCTTTTTTTTTTTTTTTTTTTTTTTTTCGGATGGGAAATCATCAAATAACCCCTCCCGCTCTGGGCGGAGCAGGAGGGAGTGTCAGACTTTTACTGACTAAAACCCATCCATGTTCCTTCATCGCCCTTTGTGTTCCGGGGCCGCGGTATCTCTTTCGAACTGTCCCGCAACCCCGGCAGGCATCGGTCCTTACGGACCCCTTCCTTTTTGCTGACTCTCTTTGAGGCGCGCGTGGAACACGAACGCGCCGTCGACACGGCCTGTCGTCATGAGACGGACGGACGGCGAGCTAGCCCATAGCCCACCGTCCACAGGCCCGAACGGGGCGGGGCTAGAGAACGTTTCTATGTTAAGAGTGCAAGCAAAAATGAGCTTAGTGGTGGTCAGGCGGGAGTGTCCTCGATAGTACCTGCATAGAGTTAGTAATTACGTTTAGGTACTAAATTGCGTCATTTTTTTAAATTATTGTCAAGTTAATTTTATTAATTTGGTGGTTCATTATGCCTATGTCAATTTAAGTTCAACATGTACCTACTCTGTTACGTTGTTCTAAGATCTAAACTAACGTGTTTTTTATATAGCAATAGGCTAATAGGTATTTGAAAGAAGTCTAGTCTAAGTAGTAGAGTCTCGCAAGACTTGCGAGACTCTTGCTGCAAGACCAAGACCAAGACTGAGAGCGCAATACCAAGACCAAGACCAAGACCAGGTGTATTGACGCAAGACCAAGACCAAGACTGGCTAAGGTCTCGTCTTGGTCTTGCATTTGGGCAACACTAGTTGTTTGTCGTTTCCACATTGCTGCGTTTCCATAGGTCTGCTAGAGAATTGGCCATTCACTCATCCAGAACATTAAAATGGTATCGACCAAGAGTACACTCATGTTTTGCACGCAGATCTTTTGCATTTCTTGGCCCCTACCTCTTTCCAAATTATACGCTTATAATAAAACTATACTCACCCTAACGTACGGCTCTTGTAAAAATGTTATATTTAAACAAAGTATTTCATTTATTTATATAAAATTTTTATTACAAAATTATATCAAATTAAAACACAAATCATGTCCAATAATTTAAGCCGGTTTATAAAAAACCTTAAGTCATGAGAAGTCCACAGTCCCTAGACGTTCCCGGCGCAAAGGAGCCCATGACACTTGCAGCGTTTCCGCGCTGAATTGCCAGGGCTAGCCTCTGCACCAGGAAAGAACCAGAGCGTGGGTCACCGCCCCTATCTCTAAGTCGCCGGCCGATCTCGGCCACAAATTTGATAGCGTCGGACCCCCAGCAACCAGTGGTTTCCACAGCCAGTGGGACAAAATAATACCTCGGCTGCAAAGTTGCATACTTGACCCGCTTTTTGAGAGCGACTGATTCAGCCGCGGCACCGGGTGACCCGACAGTGCGAGGGAGATGGCTGGCGGCAAACGTGCTAACACAAGTTGCGTCCCAAAGTAGGCACTTACCCTTTTGCCAGGGTACCAAAGTCAGGCCATCTGGTCTTTTGCCATCCAAACGACAGAGACCGGGCTCCAGGACACAAGGGATATTGGCACCAACCAGCGCTCTCCGGATAATGTCGTTGAGAGCATGGTGCCGCGGAAACCTCCCTGAGCAACGACAGCAACTTAACGCGTGGTGGCCATTGGCCTCCACTCTGGACCCGCAGATGCATATATGTGGTTCACAGACATCGCAGCTCAGGCGGAGAGCCACCGCCACCCGCAAAGAGTCGCCGTCAAGTAAAGTGCCTAGGTGAGGTGAAGGAAGCGCTTGCAACCACGCTCCTGATTCTGACCGCGACACTGCCTTTAAGCGCGCCAATTCAACCCCCTCCGCCCGATCTATAAGTCCGGCTAGAACCGCCTTCGCTCCTATATCATCCCAAGAGCGCTGCACTTGAGGTTCCTCCGGGATGATACCGCCAGGGCAATGGCTTGACCAGGCCACCAGAGCATCCGCTGCGAAAGGGATACTGACTTGTTCGCCATCAAGAGATAGAATGCGAGCGACCAAGTCAGTAACCCCATGCGCAGACGCCAAGAAGGCCGGCAAGCCGACATCCTGTGCGCGACGAACCCCCAGACCTCCATGCCGGATCGGCAAAGCCGCAATATTTTAATGGCTGCATCCCAAACACTATGACCAAACAGAACACCTTTTGTATATACAGTCGTAAAATTGTAACAAAAAAATATAGAGAAACACAACCATGCACGTACTCACCCACCATACACACCACACCCACTCATACACGCCATACATATCCTAATACCCACCACACCTCACCCACCCACACACGCACATGCACACACACACACTTCCAAAAACATCAAACCTCTTGTCCTTAAATTTTTCGTTTTAAAATATTGTTATAATAGTTTTTAGTTGTTAATTTATTTATCTTAATTTACCTATATTTTATTTCCTTTGTAATTAAGTAGTTCAGTTAAAGCTAACATGTTACCTTTACTTGGGAAGAGACTGGACCCCACGACACAGGGTATCCTAGTGTGGAGTCCAGGGAATTTGTAAAAATCTAGTGCTTAAGGATCATTGTTTTTTTTTATGTTTCTAGCTTTTTAATATTGTACCTTGTTATGCGAACTGAATAAACATTTTATTTATATATTTTATTTAAGTCCAGCTGCGACCTTCTTCTCTCTTCAAAGGCGTTGACCTGCCGATGCACACGACGACTCGGGCCGATGTTGTGCCTGCTTTTAGTTGATCAAAGGCAAACAGATTGTTATCTGATAACTCGGTTGTTCCAGTCCAGATTGGCATTTAGACACGTGTTTCCTTATTATGTATTGTTAACATCAACATGAATCAGGAATATCTTAGAGCTAAAAAATAATAGCCAGTTTATTTTATTTTATTATTACTGTAGATATTCTTTGCTCTTTAGTACTTAAACAATTTTTCTCCTGTGTGTAAAACAGGCAATTTAAAAGACAAAGACTGTATCTATTAACAAGGTGTTCACACAGTGCTCTTCTGCACGATATTTTGCAGTACAAGTTGAGATTACACGTCAACATTCCACTGTTTACAAATGCTGTGTGGAAATTTCATATAGCCCCAACATTACACTGCAAAAATTGTGCAAGTCGACGCCATTATGAAGGTAGGCTTAGACTGCTAAAAAGCTAGATAATGTATTTCTAGAAAGCTAGTATAGTTACACAATAAATTCACTTATACAGACAAAGATTCATTTAGTACTTAAGGGGACTACAGGAGCTAAATTAGCAACTCTATTTGTAGTGGTTCAAACTTCGTTTGAAATCCTGTTAGAATAAAGTTCTAATCAGCTTGCACTACAAAGTGGTTGTTACGCAGTCACTGCAAGCCGAATAGTGCAAAATGAGTTGTATTATGTTTTCAATATAATAACTAGCATAATTATCATATATTCATCATATATTTTTCTGATTTTGTTTATTGCAGTGAATCAAATGCTTTCAGGCATTATAAAACTCGCGTTTAGCTATTGTAGTCCTTTTAAACATAAGAATTTCGATAACGGCAGAATTTTCAGCTTTTTCTTTGTCGTGGTTTCAGAGTTTGTATGCCGCTCATGGGCAAAATTTTCAGCATTAGCAAAGGTTTTTGTTTGGAAAACTTTAAATAAACTGGCTATTATCTTAGCTCTAAGATATTCATAACAATTCATGTTGATGCTAACAATACATATGAAAACACGTGTCTAAATGCTAATCTGGACTGGATCAACCAAGTTATCAGATAACAGTCTGTTTGCCTTTGATCAACTAAAATCAATGCGGCAACACAATGGACCAAACTGTCCAGTATACATTACAATGTGTCCATGTGTATGTCTGTATTTATATTGCAAGAGCTACACTGCTATCAACTGCAAATCTTGTTCAATCTGCGGATATGGAGCATATCCACATTAGCATTCCTCTCAGTCCATAGAATAGACGGTAGACATCCTGATGTAGAATTTATTCTGACGCTGACAAGGCGGCTTACTCTGTATTGTGTAGGTATTTTATCGAGATTTGACGCGTTCGTTTTTGGCATTTCTTTATGGTAGTCTAATTTACTGGGGGCCTCTTTACGAGCATTTTTCTTTCTAAAAAGAACTTTATATCCGTAATCAGTAATTTTCGCCACTGAAAGTAGAATACCTTTTCTTTTTTTTTGGGTTTATGGTTCAACGAGTTTATTTATTTATTTTATTTATTTATTTATTAAATGGAGAACCAACAGCTAAAGTAAGTGAGTAACAATTGTATAAGCGACACAGATCCAACAGGTTCTCACGAGTAGACACAGAGATGGTAGAGTAGAAACCTTAGAAACACCAAATAGCAAGCACGATAGCAATACAAATAAAAGGAATTAAAATAAGCAATAGTTAAGCACTAAATACACTCGGACACTAGGTTAGGCATATGGGAAAAAAAATAATAAAAATAAAGCACTACGCGTTTTTAAAAAAGGCTTGCGTTCAGCCGAGTGCGTACAGAAAAAAAAGTTATTATGTTTGTGTTAAAAGTTAGTTATGTTTCATGCAGATTTGTAATCGAAAAGCGTGAGTTTTTTAGTTATTCTTTTAAGCGATCGATCGATCGATCGGTTTGATTACCGGGTCGGGTAAAGTGTTATTAGATTTTTCAATCAGAAATTTCTCAGTAGTAGCCACGGAGTCTGAATTTGTGCCCGGTTGATGGCATTAGGCTTGCCCTCAATAACATGGGACTTAAACATAACTGGCAAAATATGGGTGTACTATTGGGTACACCTCTGCCTAATCTTTTCAGGATTACAAGCGTGATGTTATGTTAATACAGCTTAAGAGGGCTATCACATTTTTTCTTGTATTTGAGTGTTTTAAGAGTCTAACACTCAAACATTAAACCATAATCACACATCAAAAATCTCAGTTTAGATGAGTGATTACGGTTTAGATTATATGGCCACAAAATTTAAAAAAAATATGCCCGAGAAAGTTTGATTATTTCTTTAGGGAGCGCTAAAATAAAAATCAATTTTTTTCTTGTATTTAAGTGTTAGACTCTTATAACACTCAATACAAAAAACAATGAAGAAAAGAGAAGCTCGCATTTTCCCCTCTTTTAGAATTTCCATAACTGCAAGTACATAAAATATGCATAAGTCGCCTGTATATTGTACTGCTTCTTATTAAATTTTACGTCTTGGCTCTACGATTCGGGACAAGTTGGGAAGTTTAACTTTATTTCATATTTCTTTTTAGAATTTTCAAGCCGCTGGTTTAGAAATACCTTTTTTTTCTTTTACGCATCAACGAAGGTAAAGAATACAATATATTTTACAAAGAATTTAAATAAAAGGAATTTGTTTTAACACTTCAGTGAGTAATATAAAAGCAAGAAAAGTAAGTGAAGCGTCTTTTAAAGTTACGCAAATTATTTTTTGGGAGTCTGTTGCAGATGAGCCTTTGGAGTGTAGGTTTATGTATTTACCTGACTGCGCCAGAAGGAGGGTTATGTTTTTCGAGAGTATGTATGTATGTATAATTGTTTGGCACGCTCTGTGGCCTGAACGGCTCTATGGATTTTAGCTTGAGAGGTGTCGTTAGATTCGTATTTACTGTGAGAGTGACACTGGGTATATCAAAATAAAAAATAAAAACAAAATGGCGGATTTTTGGCGCCAAATTCGAATGTTTGGCACGCTCTGCAGCCGTTCAGGCTGCAGAGCGTGCCAAACATTTGAATTTGGCGACTCGATGGATTTTAGCTTGAGAGTTGTTGTTAGATTTGTATTTACTGTGAGAGTGACACTGGGTTAAAAAAAAAAAATGGCGGATTTCTGGCGCTAAAACCAAATGTTTGGGACGCTCTGCAACCTGAACGGCTTAATAAAAGGCTCATCATGAGGATTTTAAAATGGTATAACTTATAAGCAACTAAAAAGTGTTAAATAAAAAAAAAACACCCGACTTCGTAAAAAATAAATAATAACTTTAACTTCTTATCAGTTTTCATTTAAAGCTATTATTTATTTTTTACGCAGTCGGGTTTTTTAATTTTTTAAATAATTTTTTCTATATGAATATCTCGAATTTTAACACGTTTGATCAAACCATGTTTTAATTATCATTAAGCCGTTCAGGCTGCAGAGCGTGCCAAACATTTGAATTTGGCGACTCGATGGATTTTAGCTTGAGAGTTGTTGTTAGATTTGTATTTACTGTGAGAGTGACACTGGGTTATTAAAAAAAAATGGCGGATTTCTGGCGCCAAAACCAAATGTTTGGGACGCTCTGCAACCTGAACGGCTTAATAAAAGGCTCATCATGAGGATTTTAAAATGGTATAACTTATAAGCAACTAAAAAGTGTTAAATAAAAAAAAAAACCCAACTTCGTAAAAAATAAATAATAACTTTAACTTCTTATCAGTTTTCATTTAAAGCTATTATTTATTTTTTACGCAGTCGGGTTTTTTAATTTTTTAAATTATTTTTTCTATATGAATATCTCGAATTTTAACACGTTTGATCAAACCATGTTTTAACTTTTCCAAAGTAAGTATTTCGGCAGATACAATTTCTTCATACTTCATTAAATAACACATACATCTGCAAACATACACACACGACAACATGATACATTAGAATAGTTTTAATTTTTATTATTGTAATATCATTTTATTTTTTGTAAAAAGTAAATCTCAACTACCTACTTACCAAAATGCCTTGTTAACTATCACAAATTATGTGTTTTAATTTTAAGTCAACGCAAACCCGGTCCCCAAGATACAGGCGCAACTTATTTTGGAGATCTCTGCTTTCTATGTTAAAAAATATAACTTGGTACGATATTCATAGCGAAATTAAATTTAGAATATGCAAAAGAAAGCTTGTTACCTTTTTACGCCTAAACCTCTGAACTGATCATCCTGAAATTTTGCATGGTACGTTGTCAGTTATACAGAAACGGACATTGGGTAGGTACATTTTTTTATTTTATTTTTCGGATGGGAAATCATCAAATGACTCCTCCCGCTCTTGGCGGAGCAGGAGGACAGACTTTTACTGACTAAAACCCATCCATGTTCCTTCATCACCCTTTGTGTTCCAGGGCCATGGTATCTCTTTCGAACAGGCCCGCAACCCCGGCAGGCTTGGGTAGGTACCTTATGTCCATTTTAAAAAAAAACTGTTCCACAGGAAAATAGCAATTACGTTCTTATGATAATAGATGGCGCCACTTGTCTTTAGAAACATGATTGAAATATAATATTACAAGCGAATTACAACCCGAATTGATTGTCACATTCTAAATTAACGCGAGCGAAGCCATAAAAAAACAGTTAAAATTGCGTCAAAGGAGATTAAGCGTTAAGCATTTTAACCTCGATTCATTTTTAGCATGGAAATGCCACTCACTTATCTACTGCAGAAAAGTCCATCTTGATGAATCCTTTTTTCGTACTAAAACTACGGAAAAGCAAAGCTTTCCCATGAAGATTGAAACAGAACACAATATCTACGAACGCAATCCCAGTAAAGGGATAAACTTTGAAAAGTAAGCAGTCACTTCGTTAGGGCCGCTCCGACCAACTTTATATGCTCAACTAGTATTTGCGTGGGCGCGCGAGCTGCGCGCAGCTCGCGTGTTTTCGTTTTCTTGAAAAGTATTCCTCACCATCATAAAATTTTGAGAATCCATAGGAATCCTTAAAATAATTGGAAAATCCGTTACAACTGCCCCTAAATCAGTATGAAAACCCTTAAGAACCCCTAAAACATTCTAAAACCCGATTCAATAAAAAAAAAGAATTCATTAGAAACGTTAAAAGCTGAGTTACGCTTCACCCACTCAACCTTCGTTACGCTAAGGAGGTCGCCGGCTCGCTTCGCTCGCCACCTCCCCCTTCTCTCCACTCGGTCTCGCAGGTTCGCTCCACTCAGGACCTACCTACCACCAGACAGGTTTCAACGCCTACTATAATATTTGTTCAAACGCATAATGGCTATCTCTGACCGTTACGAAGTTATAGCCCTTTTATTTTTAGGGGAGGTTGGGGAGGGGAGGATACCCTCCGTTTACAAATTTAAACGCTCCTCATTAATAATTTATAGTCAAAATCAAAAAGCCGCTACGTGTCTTAGTTTCCGAGATACGATGGGGGGAGGGCTGAAGGGGGAGAGTGGGGAGTTTTGAAAAATGATTTTGACTAACTCTAGGCCCCTTCTTACGAATCTGAAAAAAAAATGTTCCAAGTCTCTCAACTTCCGAGATCCGCCTAAAGGGGGTGAAAAGGGGGGCAAGGGGGGCAACTTTGAAAACTGGTTTTTACTTTTCCGAGCCTACTCTATACGAATCTGAAAAAAAAGCGTTCCAAATCCCTTGGTTTCCGAGATACGATAGGGGGGGGTGAGAAGGGGGGCGAAAAGGGGAGGTTTTGCACTTTTCCCATACTCGCGAGAGTCACTTGTTTACGAATCTGTCAAAATATACCCACCTCCCCATCCACCATCTGGGAGAACAATTATGTCAGTCAGTGAGTGAGTGAGTGGTAATTAAGCTTTATATAATATACTAGTATTTGCTTGGGTGCGCGAGCTGCGCGCAGCTCGCGTGTTGTCGTGTGCTTGAGAAGTATTCCTTACCATCATAAAAATTTGAGAATCCATAGGAATCCTTAAAATAATTGGAAAATCCGTTACAACTACCCCTATATCAGTATGAAAACCCTTAAGAACCCCTAAAACATTCTAAAAACCAATTAAAAAAATTGTGAAAAACCGTATTTAAAAACTCAGTCCCGTAAAAAAAACACTACCCTAAAGTTTGCTTGTCGTCGCCCCTGAGTTACGCTTCACCCACTCAACCTTCGTTACGCTGCGGAGGTCGCCGGCTCGCTTCGCTCGCCACCTCCCCCCTTCGCTCCACTCGGTCTCGCAGGTTCGCTCCACTCAGAACCTGCCACCACCGGACAGGTTTTGACGCCTACTATAATATTTGTTCAACCACCGAATGGCTGTCTCTAACCGTTATGAAGTTACAGCCCTTTCAATTTTAGGGGAGGTTGGGGAGGGGAGGAAATGGTATACAATTTTTTAATTTCAACGTCGTCAATAGTTTTAAGTACGAATCAAAAGATTTTTCAGTAGTAAAAAATGGGGTGAAGAGGGGGGGGGGAGAGTGGGGAGTTTTGAAAAATGATTTTGACTAACTTTAGGCCCCTTCTTACGAATCTGAAAAAAAAAATGTTCCAAGTCTCTCAACTTCCGAGATCCGCCTAAAGGGGGGAAAAGGGGGTAAAAGGGGTCAATTTTGAAAACTGGTTTTTACTTTCCCGAGCCTCTTCTATACGAATTTGAAAAAAAATATGTTTCAAGTCTCTTTGTTTCCGAGATACGATAGGGAGGGGGAGGAAGGGGGGCGAAAAGGGGAGGTTTGGCACTTTTCCCATACTTGCGGGAGTTACTTGTTTACGAATCTGTCAAAATATACCCACCTCCCCATCCACCATCAGGGAGAACAATTCTGTCAGTGAGTCAGTGAGTGAGTGGTAATCGAGCTTTATATAGTATAACTAGTATCTGTGTGGGTGCGCGAGCTGCGCGCAGCTCGCGTGTTGTCGTGTTCTTGAGAAGTAATTCCTTACCCTCATAAAATTTTAAGAATCCATAGAAATCCTTAAAATAATTGGAAAATCCGTTACAACTACCCCTAAATCACTATGAAAACCCTTAAAAACCCCTAAAACATTCTAAAACCTAATTCAATAAAAAAAAAGAATTAATTAGAAACGTTAAAAGCTGAGTTACGCTTCACCCACTCGACCTTCGTTACGCTACGAAGGTCGCCGGCTCGCTTCGCTCGCCACCTCCCCCCTTCTCTCCACTCGGTCTCGCAGGTTCGCTCCACTCAGAACCTACCTACCACCAGACAGGTTTCGACACCCTCTATAATATTTGTTCAAACACCTAGTGGCTATCTCTGACCGTTACGAAGTTATAGCCCTTTTATTTTTAGGGGAGGTTGGGGAGAGGAGGATAACCTCCGTATACAAATGTAAACGCTCCTTAATAATAATTTATGGTAAAAATCAAAAAGCCGCTACGTGTCCTAGTTTCCGAGATACGATGGGGGGAGGGGTGAAGGGGGGGAGAGTGGGGAGTTTTGAAAAAAAATTTTGACTAACTCTAGGCCCCTCCTTACGAATCTGTAAAAAAAATGTTCCAAGTCTCTCAACTTCCGAGATCCACACAAAGCGGGGAGAAGGGGGACAAGTGGGTCAACTTTTGAAAACTGGTTTTTACTTCTCCGAGCCTCCTCTATACGAATCCGTAAAAAACGAAAAATACGGGTCTCTTTGTTTCCGAGATACGATAGGGAGGGGGAGGAAGGGGGGTGAAAAGGGGAGGTTTGGCACTTTTCCTATACTCGCGGGAGTTACTTGTTTATGAATCTGTCAAAATATACCCCCCTCCCCATCCACCATCTGGGAGAACAATTATGTCAATGAGTCAGTGAGTCAGTGAGTGGTAATCGAGCTTTATATAGTATAATATAGCTCAGGGAAAATGCTTTACTATAAATATATGAGAAATAATATGAGGAGGTTATTGCAGGATTTGTGGTAGCGGTGTGTTTATAGGCGAACCTTATATTTAGTATGATATTTTAATAACAGAAGAGCGGCTCGATCAAAATGCGATATTATTCTTTGTTAACGTTGAGCGTTTATTATATTTGTGACGAGAGCAGAGAAATAAATGTTCGAATAAAGAAAAGATTATATAATATCACGCCTGTAATCCCCGAAGGGTTTGGCAGAGGTGTATCTAATAGTACGTTATAGGTATAGTATAGCAGAGTAGAAAAAACATAATTTCCACTTCATTGTACCTACTGTTAGATATAATAGGCTTGTGTCCTGAAAAATCGAATTAGTCCGTCAGTTAGATTATCAAAATATATTTGACTCGTTTTTTTCTTTTGTTAACCAAAACTGACGAAGATACAACGCTTTTAAAATTGTCAATACGTCACGCCGTGTTATAATTTTTAGCACGGTAATATTATGATACAGTAGTGTAACTCGGCCGCATGATAGAAATAAATGCCTACAGCCGCGCGGTACGTAAACATGCGTTAGGGCTGCCCGTCTCCAGCATTTTAATTACATTTGCCTACTTTCTGTTTCTATTTAGTTTTGTGATTGTAAATATCCTTTTTATATAAATAAATTAAATACTTTGTATATTGAATAGGAAGTGTTCAATAAAAATGCGTGTTGTTTTTTTATTGGTAGATTTAATTAAAAATACATGTTTTTGTTCGAAAAACAAATCGGGCTTATAAATTTGCGACCGAAAAATATTTGCGCCTCGACTGAGTCGTACGAAATGCTTTATTGTTAAATTTTAAAGTATAGGCAATAGGCACCGAAGTTTTAACACAAGCGTAAGTAGGTAGGTACCTACCGTATCATGATTCATTCAGAACCGCATATAACTACCTATTTCACTCGTCTCAATAACTTTCCGTTACTCTATTCGCTTTATTTATTAATCCAAACACCTTTTTTTTCGTGAGATAAAAGGAAATACTAATCTATTAAAAAGACACACATTATGTACCTACCTACTAGTAAGTAAAATTATTTTATAGTCTTACCTTTCAGAGTTTAAAGGTACCTAATTTAAAAAAACTTATGTCTGGATGCGTTATTGACGAATTCATACAACCAAAAACAGCACAATATTTCCTACTCGTCATATTCACTGATTTTTAGAGAAAAAATCGCGCGGTTATTGTTAAAAAAACAACACACCGTCCGTTCGACACTGCGGTACAGCCGTGACTGTCTGCGCCCCAAGTGCACCCTTAGATCGAGGCGCTTAGGTATAGCTCGCGTTTCGTCCGTTTCTATGAAGTCGGAATACTGTTTCATAATACTACTGTGTTTTTAGCACACTAAAAACACAAACGCACAACGTTCACAAACGCATTAATCAATGAATATTGACAAAGATAAAACGCATTAAAACTCGAGAGTTTTAATGCGTTTTGTCTTTGTCAATATTCATTGATTTACAAAAACAAAAAATATCTGTCCATTGTTTTCCAGTACTCTAACTGACGGACTAAGTGGATTTGTAATTTATTAATGGTGGAAACTAGCCTATTATGCTTATCTCGTTACATTCTGTGTGTGGTCAATTATTGCATTATCAATTTCATCATCTCCACAGGGTTTTCGATGGTCCTTGGTGGCTCCAACCATATTTTCTCGTCTTGGATGGAGCCTTATTTCCATCTTATTCCAGAAAAATAATTTTCTTGTACATGCATCATTTTCCTTTTTTTTCATTATGAGGTTCAAGTTCGTGATCACATTATCATTTTGTGAGTAAATCGTTTAAAAAAATTCTAATAAAAACACCTTTTAGTAGCAACAAAATTAATCTTCTTACCATTATGCGGCAACCCGTAAACATTACATGGCAATGAGAAACTGATTTAACGAGAACCCAAAAGGCAGGGATGACAACCTACTAGGTATAATCATTAATTAAACATTTTATATATGTACATTGTCCGTTATGTACTGTTTTAATTAAGCTTACCCTCTTATAAAGGCCTTTAAGGGTCATAATTACCAAATAATTTATTGAACGCCCTTGCTTAAGTCTTCGTAAGGATAATAATTTGTAGATGTTTTCTTTAGTAAATTGGGTTAAAAAGAAGTTTAAACTTAGGTCATTTGAAATAATAATAAATTAATAATTTTACACTGTCATTTGTGTCGATTCTGTTGTGCACAAACTAAACTAAATTTAGGCTATTGCTATCTTTTTCTCTCTAATAAAACGAGCAAGAGACGGACGTAATTTAGAGCTGTCAAATTTAGTTGGAACTAATATTTCAATACAAATGAAGGGTGCACGTAAAAACATGTCGACTAAGAACACGGTGAAGCGCAAGGCATAAACTAGTTTGACATCTCTAACTTAGTTCATAGTTATAGCCGTCCTTTTCTCGCACGGCCTTTTAGTAAAAGTTAGCTACAGCCTAAATTAAGTTTAGTTTGTGCACAACAGAATCGACACCATTAATGGGATATCTTACGTGATTATTCATTATTTTTAAATCCCGATAGGCCAGCTAAGTCTTCCCGCGACCATGGCGCTTGCAACAGCGTCGAAATATCGGGGGCTCATAATAATGGATACTCACGGAAGATATGCCGTTAGTGACTGTGATAGTTTAGTTGTAAACCGTGAAAACTTAAATTAGTGTGTAACAAATTAATTAATCTACCTATTTTAAACAAAATGCTGGACGTTGGCTTACCTAGAATGTCATTTGCTGAAAGATAAAATACAATGTTGGTAAATGCTTTCCTACTCAATAGAATTAAAAAGTACCTGCTCCAATCTATTACAAAACATGTAGAAACGTGGTGTTCCTATTCCAGTAAATCTTTTAGTTTGGGTCTCAGCAATTTAAAGCCACGTAAATTCGTATTCAATAAAGCTCTGATAATCCAATTAAACCTTTTAGAGTAATTAATGAGTGCAAGACTATTTCAATTTAAAGTTAATTACGCGCGACCAATAACTTTGCAGTTCAAGTGTGAAAAACGTGGCAGCTTTTGTGAAAATTGAAATTGTTTTAATTGGTTCTAAGATTTTTTTTTGTTTTCTTTTGCAAGAATTATTTGTTAGCAGTTCATATATAGATAATACGGTGGTTGATTTTTGTACTGATTAATAAAAACACTTTTTTGATTTGCCATTTTCACTAATTTCTAAATCTGTAATTGCAGATCGGAGTTGCTCAATATAAAATTAGTCTAGTCTATACCATTTTGTTGTAGCTACAACAGTTAAGGTTTGTATAAACAGATCCATTTAATTGTATAATAATATGTTGTTCTGTTTGTGTTTTTGAAAATATTTTATTTTCCTATTGTTTACCTTCTGCTAACAATTTCTTTGTTCGGTTTTAGTGTTTAACAGCAAAATTTTGTTTTGTATTGAGTAACTTTGAAAGACGCTTAGTTACCTAATATAATGTTTATTCGACATTCAGATAATATGTTTTGAAATTAGCATCTAATTCTTTAATGTTTGCATGACAATTTTATGGCGAAATGTGTCATTGCAGTACGAATTATTTCTACCATCTTTTGTACCACATTTACTGCAAATAAATAATTTTGACTTCAGACTTTGAATTTAATAAAAAAACAGGCATCAAAATGAGATAATCAAAATTATCGAAGGTAACTATTTTACACCCATCTTCTACATAAAACAGAAACAATCATAACAAAGATTTCATCTACAACGATACAATAAATGAATATAACATGTTAGTAGTACACAATGAATACTAACAATGTCAGAACCAGAAACATATAACATTACATTTGAGTCAACCTCCATTTGTGGGAAGCACAATTGACTCCTTGAATTGTAATACCACGAAACAACAATACAGTGGCTTTCAAATTACAGTTGCATGGTGGCCGAAACTGTATTATAACATGCAATACATTTGCAACAAACAGAGAAACTGCTGTTTCAAGTAAATCTAGCGAGCAAGGCTTCGTCAGATCTGTGACTGTTGTATGTTGTTTGTGTACTATCTACGGTAGGTACATTGTATGCCTTTTGAGTACCTTTGTACTATGACCCAACGTTGGACTATAAGATTTAAAATTCAGATATTTCTTTAAGTATTTCATCCATTTTGGGATGATGTTCCTTTGAAAACTTGAAAGGCAATCCACTGTCCTTTTATGTGCATGTGATGAGGACGAATCGCCTGTGACTAAAAGAGTGATGAATACAAATGTTGTTGGTTAGAGAGGGAGAGGAAGACCAAGGAAGCAATGGATGGATTGTGTGAGGAAGGAAGATAAAGGTGTAAATGATTGCGTTACGAAAAAGAAGTGACATGGAATCAGTGCAGGAAGATGATGATAGATGATGTTGATTCCTTTAAAAACTCTTTCCGAGAAAATAATTGCACAGAATCTTAAAGAAAAACTAAATATTTATTTTAAAATTTTCCATTGCTCTAGTCGACTGACATATTATTACACTTGAAAGTACGTACGGGATAATATCCGTGATTTTCTTTATCTATGAGCTCCCGATATTTCGACATTGTTGCATGCATCATCATCATCATCATCATCATCAGCCTATTAATGTTCCCACTGCTGGGACACAGGCCTCCCCTCTATGAGAAGGAATGGGCAATAATCCACCACGCTCGCTCAGTGCGGATTGGTAGATGTCACATGTCTTCGAATTTTTTGGTTCTAGGACATGTCGGTTTCCTCACAATGTTTTCCTTCACCGTTTTGAGAGCAGTGGTGATGAAATAAATAACACAAAGTCATGCGCCTGTCTGGGTTTGAACCCACGACTTACTGTTCGTAAGTCGAGGCCGCCACCATTGGGCCACCGCTGCTCATACACAGTAGATAGGGAGCAGTAGGGAGCTCATAGGTAAAGAAAATCATAGATATTATCCCGTAATTAGGTACTTTAAGTGTAGTGAAAAACCGTGAAAGTCTAAAACAGTGACATATTATTGCTTAAAAAAATCCTTATTTAAGAAATTTTTAAAGCATTTCGGAAATTTAAGCAATCAGTTGGACAATCAACAAGATTAGTCTATTTATCGACATTCACTACAAGAGTTAAAAAATTTTGCAATTAATATAGCAGCCCCTATTTCCTTCAAAACCACAGCGCAAGCAGAAAAATAATTTTCCTACCTCGCAAACATCCATCCATCATAATCCTGGTAAACAAAATCATCACTTATCCTCGAGACAGTTAGCTGCCAGGTCCCCATCAACAAGAAGCGTGAACATACGAAGTTGTAGGTACAACCCCATTGTGATGTCATTCATACGAAATTTGAATTTTATGAGCGTGTTTTGTTATTTCGAGTCAAATGTTACTGGTTTATTAAAATACAGAATACGGATCTCCATGTTTTTTGAACTGTTCGTGTGTTCTGAATTGTAAACGTATTGTGTTTTATTAAATGCGTTGACACGTATGAAAACCGTGGGTGTAAATGCAAAATGTGAATTCGTAATTTCATAAATATACAACAATGGAGCGTAAGCGTAGTATCCTTGGAGTTAAGCTTACTGATCGTTTATGGAACTCGATTCTGCGTTCCAAAACTCAAATTGTTGATTTAGATCACACGGCTGCCAAGGTCGCATGCCGAAAGAACTATGGGCTAAAATGACCACACAATGGGTCCCAAACAGCAGCAAACGGCAACGCAGCAGGCCCAGAAGGAGATGGCGGAACGAACTCGACTCTTTCCACAAGGTTTGGCGAACAACAGCACTGGATAAGTGGAAGGAGGGGAGGGAGGCCATAGCCCTGCAGTGGGACACAAATGGCTAATAATAATAATAAACGTACAATAGTACATTTTGATACAAGTGGAGAAAGTTTGTTATTGCAATCGAGGCGGAATTATAACACCCGAGCCGTAGGCGAGGGTCTTTTTGAGCCGAGAATTGCAACAACAAATGTCCACGTGTATCAAATGACGTTTTTCAATACACTTTTGAAGAAATAAAATAAAATAACGAATAATATTTTTGACACGAACTATGAAACTATGATTTAAATTTTCTTTTTTTTCGCGCTTTAGTCTCGCCAGGTTGAAAGAGAGGCAATGGGTATGAAGCCGTTAAACAGCCTAATATAAAAAATTGTTTTATTTTATATTTTTGAATTCAGAACACAAATAAATGTTAATTTGTGTATAAAAGTAACTATTAGTTTTAAATAATCATGTTTATCTATGATTATTCTATTTAAAAACACAATTTGAATATTCAAAAAATATTTATGCCGTAAAGACGCGTAGTGCTTTGACAAAATAAAAAATAAAACATTCACCTCAGACTATAGGCATTGAACCAATTTGGACTAAGTATAGGTATAGTTATCTGTGGCAATTTTCATTCCCGCACACGTGCGGGAAAGTGGAAAAAAACGCACGCGTGTGAAATACATTGCATGTTGTACCTAATCGTAGTGCGTTATGGACCAGTTTTCGAGGAAGTGTATTGAAAACAATATTTCTTTTGGTTTCATAAATTGTTTCGTATCTTTTTGTTTTAGGCAGCAAATCTTCTTTATCATGTGGCTAGTGCCTAAACTGGTGACAGAGTGTTCATGCCGCCCATGGACGCTTCCACTGTAGCGGTATCAGCAGCGTCATCTAATCCTCAACACATACATCATGACGTCTCGTGTCCGCTGTGTTGCCGTGTCCGGTGTCCGGGTGTCCGCGTGAAAAATGTGAATTTCCCGGACAAAGCCGTGCTTTAATATGTGCCGTGTGGTATCCGGCAGAGTAGAATAGAACCAACCCATAACACTCACGGGTGTCGTATAAGGCGACTAATGTCTGAGGCAGAACACCTTGCGCCTCCGTAGACCTGAGACTGGGCAGCAGCGTTTTCTGTTAGTCTTTCATCACTGCGATCTCCAATCCACCTGCCAAGCGTGGAGATCACGGCAAATTCCTCCCATCATGGGAGTGGCTTATGTCCAGCAGTGGACGTTATAGGCTGTTGTTGTTGTATTATGTCCCGTGGTCTGGCTCCACTGTCCAGGACTACCATGATGGACCTCTGACTTGGCTTTAAATGCCGACAAGAAATATCTCTCAGGCATACTGGTTTCCTCACGATGTTTTCCTTCACCGACGCAAGTGATACAATACACACATGTATCGGAAAAATTAGAGCGTGCCTTGGGTTCGAACTCGAGACCTATGACTTGGCAGTCCAAAGGTCACACCACTAGGATATCACTGCTTACCATCAATGACGTATTATATATAGACACGTCATGAACCAACATCGCGGCGCTTAAAAACGGCGAAAATACTAGAACTACTTATAAGCGTGAAGAAAGAGAAAGAAAATATGACACCGAACGGCGGGATGCCTGTTGCGAGAGGGAGATAAATATACATCTTCAGTCACGTCACAGGATTTATTAAATTATAAACAAACGTAGCGTCGCGCGACAGGTTGGTGCGTAACTAAGCGCGATGTGGCCAATTGGCTTCATTTCATGTTGTCATTTTAGAGTGCGGACAACGTATCTATAGTTTATATATCATTGCTTACCATACCATACACACACGCTTAGCTCACTTTTGATGATTCTGTATCAATTATTCGCGCACGGCGGAAAAGAGAAGAGAGCAAAACAAAGACAAGAGAGCAAACAACATGAAAAGAGCAAAACAACTCATCCTATTATATTCTGCGTCACTCTACCAGAGACTATATCAACAGTGCATCAGGTATGTTCGCTAATGCGCACACAGATGACTATTTTGCGATAATGCGAAAAAAAAGTTGCCTCAATCATACGTAGAATGGGGAAAGCACGAATGGGTTTCTGAGGATACAAGCTTGCAAAAAGGCTGGATGGGCCGAAAATTGGTAGATTTGTCAAGCTACTAGTATTTGTTATGCTTGGGGCTTGATAAACTTACCAAAGATATTGAAAATCTTTTAATATTGTAATTATAATCGTGTTTACTAACATAGTTTTAAGGAATTGTTTGTACTAACACTATATGGGCCATATTGTCTGAAAACATATGATTTAATAATTGTTCCATACATTTATTATCAACTGACTATAAGTGAGCCAATATTCAATCACAATTACTATACACGTAACAGAGCAATTTACGACAAGCAATAAACCAATCGTAACGAACCTTGCGGCATACATACATATTTACAAATAGTCCAATGCTAGAGAAAAACTACCCACGGGAAATAAAAGATGAAGATTGGTACAAACACGTGAGGCGAAGTGACGTCTACTAATTACTATGGATACTGATTCACGCGATCATCTCGCGCGAATTATGCTTGTAAGCATGATTTGCTTTGATGCAATCACGGAAAATGTACTGATTTTGGGTAAGTAGTTGTGGAAAGTTTCTTTCGTGTTCATCCTTGTGCTATATGAGAATAGGGTTGAAATACGATCGGAAAATAAGTTTCAATATTGCCACACCGAAGTGCAAAGCTAGTAACTACGTCCAAAACTGAACCATACTAACACCTTTTTAACGTATTTGCAGCGGGGTACGGTGCCTGGTATTTATTGTTCTGCCACTGCATCTTTGGTTATGTACTATTTTATTTTTGTTTAGTTAAATTTGCATGAAAATAAGTACGGTTTCTTTATTTCCTTCGTTTGTTCTCAACTGTTACTTTTATTTGAATGAGGGACAGAACTTGTATACCCTATATTCACAGCTGTAACATTAAATTTCACATTAAATTTCATTTCATTTCATTTAATTCCATTAAAAATTTTCAGTTTTTCAAAACGTGGTATATTGCTACTCGTGTTCTGGCTTTATTTTAATTCTTGCTCAAAAATACCATATTCTGCTACAAATACAATGTATTTATTCACATTTAAAAACCTTTTCATTTGATTGAAAGATGTAAATCAAACATAAACCTGTGGTATCTCACTCACCACGTTTGAAAATCGAACATAAAACGAAGATAAACTCAATCCAAGTTTAACTCGAAGACGTGTTGGCATTTATGGCGTGTTTACCCCCTAAAGGGGGTGTGTTTTATACATTTATGAAACGTCACACTCTTTTCCTTTGGAACGTGAGGGGAAGTTGAAATGATTTGGCACAGTGTCGGTCGCGCAGTCACGTAGACTTAAATAAGTTAGGCAGGTATTTGTACCCTCGTGTTTGGTTATGATTATGAATTGGAGCTGGTATCAATGTTGAATGTATTATTTATGTAGGATTTTATTTATTTTGTTACGAATTTATTTCATCACCACTGCGCTCAAAACTGTGAAGGAAAACATCGTGAGAAAACCTAGAACCAAAAATTCGAAGTCTGGGCGTGGTGTATAACCCATTCCCTCTCATAAAGAGGCCTGTTTCCCAGGAGTGGAAAAATTATAGGCTGATTATGCTTATGCTATGCTTATGTTAGGAATAGGCATGATGACAGTAATTGAAAATTACTAAAATATTGTATTCATTTAATAAGACTTGAATTGTGGAATACGAAACACGCATTATTTTTATTATTAAGAGCGGGATTGATAAATTATACGATAATTAAAATCTACAAAATTCCAATGTCCGCCATATTAAGTTGAACACCAATCACAGCGCATGACGTCACTTTTGATAACACGCGGGAAATTTAGGTAAACAAATGGTCGAATTTCTGTGGTTTTGTGATTTATCTTATGATACACGGATCATGGAACAAGGGTAAGGCAAACGGTGCTAAATTGACTAAAATCGATGTGATGATGTTGGGAGTTTTTTTTTTGCATCGAAAACGGCCCAATTGACCCGTTTTGCCTTTAGTTTGCAACACGCATGGCGTTCGTAGTACCACAGAGTGGATTTTAGTCAGTGAGAGCTCGATAAGTAGGTATATCTATTCTCCCCAGACCCAGGGCAACCATTGAGACTTCAGGAGAAAAACAGGCAAAATCAAATGGAATACTTGCTTTTCAATTTGATTTTAGACGCCCGTAGAAGAACGTTTATCTATTAGTTTGTTAATGGCAGTTATCTACCTAGAACTTTCAAACTAACACATGAACTGATGTCTACATAGACAAAATTTTGTGATTATCTGCACAAATGAACTTCAATTTGAAAACAAATTATTTATGTATGCAACTCTATAATCAAAAATACTGTGGGGCCAACGGGATTTTTTTAAACTTATTTTATATTTTTTTTCTGGCCTCACCAGTCGAGGCAGAAGTGGTAAGGCCAACGGGAATAATTTTAATCATTTTAATCAATTCCCGATGGCCCCACCAGTGGGGACACGGCCGGTGGGGCCAACGGGAATACACTCTCCATAAAACATACAAACTAAAAACCATTTCAACTAGCTCGTTTTCAAACTAACTCCCAGGCATAAAAAGAGAAAAAAAAAGAAACAACATCATTACCCTGAAACAGTGTTGGCAGATAATACGTCATCGGTACAGAGAAATAGCTCAATCGCCGACGAGATTCCAGACTGGAAAAATGGCAATTCTGAAGACAATTTATCTTCGGATAGCGTTGTACGAGTATGTATGTTGTTTATTCCAGAAAACGATGTCATTTAATTGGTTCGTCTTTTGCTATTCTAACTGATAGGACAATCCATTACCACAGACCGGATATAATTCTACAGGACAAAATAAATAAAGTTACATACCTGATAGATATAGCAGTTCCCAACACGCACAACATACAGAAAACCATCACTGAAAAAATCAGTAAATACGCAGAACTCAAAGAAGAAGTTACTAGAATCTGGCGTCAAGAAAAAGTATACGTTGTCCCAATAGTCCTTTCCTCCGCGGGGGTAATCCCAAATCATCTCCTCCATAGTTTAGAATTATTAGACCTTAATGAAACCCTCTACATTACATTGCGATTTTAAATACGTGTAGAATTGTAAGAAAGTTTCATGCAGATAGAAGAGAACGAAATAGGACCTCATCACAACACATAAAGAAGCACAAAACGAACACACCACACGCTACATTTGCTTTGGCTTCGGCCCGTAAATGTAGCTAAAATCCGAGCTGAGAAGAAAAACACTTTCCGAAATAATAATAACTAGCTGACCCGCGCAACTTCGTCTGCGTCACATGAGAGAGAGAGGGTTAGAGAGAGTGGAGTCAACCTTGAAAGATAGACATAATGCTATCGCGGTTTTTTTTAGAACGCTTTAAAACGAACAATTCCCTAATACATGATTGTTGCGCAACTTTAACCGTTTATGCAGCGCCCGCAAAGGAAGCTCTCGAAAGAAATACATTTTCCTTGTTTTTGCAACATTTATCATTGATGCTCCGCTCCTTTTAATTATAGCGTGATGTTAGATAACCTATAGCCATCCTCGATAACTATTCAACACTAAAAGTTTTCCTGTAACTAGCGCGTTCAACCAATCAAAATCTCTTTAGCTTTATAATATTAGTAGATATATACCTACGGAGATCCAAGTGGGTAACAATTTAATTTCTTCGATATATTTGCATTAATCGCTAAAATAATCTACTTATGTTTTTCCAAAAAAGGGCTTACCTCGACAGCCTTTTTTTTTTCGGATGGGAAATCATCAAATGACTCCTCCCGCTCTGGGCGGACCAGGAGGCAGTGTCATACTTTTACTGACTAAACCCATCCATGTTCCTTCATCGCCCTTTGTGTTCCGGGGCCACGGTATCTTTTTAGAACAGTCCCGCAACCCCGGCAGGCATCGGCCCTTCCTATTGCTGACTCTCTTTGAGGCGCGCGTCAAACACGAACGTGCCGTCGACACGGCCTGTCGTCATGAGACAGACGGACGGCGAGCTAGCCCATAGCCCACCGTCCACAGGCCCGCGCGTACGGTGGCCGGGGGCCACGTGGTGGCCCCGGACGCCCGGGGCGTCTCCCGCGGCGGCCGGGACGTTTAGAGGTTCTCTCCCTCTCATGTTCCGCCACCTCCTTCATCCTTAGACACTCGATGACAGTCATACTCCAGCTAGGTCGAAAGTTCTCATCAAAGGTGCAAGAAATTAGTCCAAACACGATTTTTCAATTATAAATGGGACCAACTTTGAGATGTACCTACGCTTTTTACAAACAAAAGGACCATGTACGGACTTCTCTGTAAAAGTTATCCGTGGTCATATATAAAAAAAATACGCGTCGAATTGAGAACTGCCTTCTTTTTGTTTCGTCGGTTAAAAAACCAATCTTGAGGCAACTTACACGTTTGCGGCGGCGACCTCTCGTGTCCGGCCCTGGTGCAAGCCATGGTCCGGAGCGAGACGGAATGGGACGCCGTCACCTCATTCTGCGAAGCAGTAATGCTAGAGAAGGAGGTGGCGGAACGTGAGAGGGAGAGAACCTCTCAACGTCCCGGCCGCCGCGGCAGACGCCCCGGGCTTCCGGGGCAACCACGTGGCCCCCGGCCGCCGTAGGCGCGGGCCTGTGGACGGTGGGCTATGGGCTAGCTCGCCGTCCGTCCGTCTCATGACGACAGGCCGTGTCGACGGCGCGTTCGTGTTCCACGTGCGCCTAAAAGAGAGTCAGCAAAAAGGAAGGGCCGATCCGCAAGGACCGATGTCTGCCGGGGTTGCGGGACTGTTCGAAAGAGATACCGTGGCCCCGGAACAAAAGGGCGATGAAGGAACATGGCTGGGTTTTAGTCAGTAAAAGTCTGACACTCCCTCCTGCTCCGCCCAGAGCAGGAGGAGTCATTTGATGATTTCCCATCCGAAAAAAAAAAACAAAAATTGGCAACTGACACGGGCGAGGGTCATTCAATTCAGAAAATGGAGTGAAATAAACAACGCCGTCTATCGACCAAAATGTTAAACTGCTAAAGTACCTATATTACCTATGCTATAATTTTTTTTTAAAGCTGGTCAGTCGATTTAAAAGTTATGACTGTGGTGAGCACATTTTTAGTCATTGGTATCATTTTAGTTCAACAGATGTCGCTGCATGTATGTATCTTACATTTGATGATTAGTTCTTCTTGAAAACTTTAAGTTCATATATCTTTTGATAGAATTAACCGATTTCAATGAAACAAACACTAAATCATACCCCAAGTTACACAGAATTTTTATGTATAAACATTGTCAGCATTGAATTCGTAGATTTTACGTGATGTGCGCACAAACAAACAGACAAACAGACAAAAATTTCAAAAATGATGGAAATGGGTTCTGTTACTTATCTTTTCACACGCTGGCTATTTTTTGTTTCAATTTCTTCAATGTACAAAAATGACTTTTCTACAGATTTATTATATGTATAGATAATACACACAAAGATATAAATCTAAATAGGTAGGTACGTAGATAAAAAATCGTCAAAATAAAAGAAAATACGGGTCTCCAGCGCATAGCTTAGTCACTCGTAGTAACAGTAGATTAAAAGTCCAAAGTAGCTACATCTTTAAAAATAAAATTAACTCGGGTATTTCTTATTTATAAATAAAACAACAGTTAAACATTTTGGATTAACATCCTCAAATTATTCTTAACAAAAATATTGTAACTTGTACAACGGTTTGCCAAAGTTTTTCCATTCCGAAATTCCTCTGCCGATCAAAAATGATAAAACTTTTTTGGAGTAATTAAAAGACAAACAACAAAACTTGAGAACTTTGTTAATTTATTAAACGGGCCCTTAGCTTTGATTGGATATTTTCTTAAGAAAGGTACCGGTTGGTTTGGTACCGGTTTTGTAATCATCATTTCAGCCGAAAGACGTCCTTTGCTGAACATAGGCCTCCCCCAAGTGTCGCCACATTGACCGGTCCCGTGCGACTCACATCCAGTGGATTCTCGCAACCTTCACCAGGTCATCGGTCCACCTAGGGGGAAGCCTTCCAACGTCTTCCGGTTCGCGGTCGCCACTCCAGAACTTTTCGGCCCTATCGGCCATCCATTCTGCGAGCAATGTGACCTGCCACACTTAGGTAATTGATTTTAGAATGATAGTAGCAAGAATCTCAACATACGTAATCAGGCCTTTATATTTTATTTTTGTAATAAATTAAATGATATTTTATGATTTTTAATTAATTGAATTATATTTTTATGATTATTAATGATGTCTTTACTATTTTATCTGTTTTAATTGTATTTTTCTTGTATATGAGTATATCTGCCTGCAATAAACGCTATTTATATTTATATAAATTTTTTTATCTATTCCCTAAAGGTTATGGCTGAGTTGTACCCAATTATATTACACCCACACTTCGAAACAAAACTTAAACTTTTTCATTTGGTTTTATCCCCAAGCGTTGCCCCACACTAAAAATTATCTCTTGTATTGTGGGTGCGTTTACAAACATTTAAACTCACATACACAATACATACAAATATTTGCTCCGTGCAGCAATCGAACCCGCGACAAAAAACGCAGTAGCCCATCGCTCAGCCACTGCGCTAACCATGTCGTCGTTATTAGCACTATCAATCATATTACTAATAGATCCCGTAAGGCGATGTCTAATCCATTTAGAATTTTTGTGTAGTCTTATTTACAGGGTTAATAGTACTGTCACCATAAAAACAAAACTGTACTAAACAGTCGAGAACCGTCGTGTTCATTTATAATCTTTTGACAAAACTATTACTGAACAACAATAAAAATGTAACATGATCTTGTCACCAACTCGCCATTTATCTTTTCATCTAACATTTTAGTACTAAAAAAATTCTGTTGGTACCCATCTCCTTGGAGGTTCGACGTAATTCATTTTCTTCAGTTGACACCCGCAATTTTGTAGGATGATAAACAGCTCATACAATCTACGTTTTTTTTTTTTATATTTTATGAATAACTTTGAGGTACACTAGCCAAAATTGGATTTTTCATGGTCACAGCTATAAATTTCACAGGCGCCACGTAATTTTTTGATAGCAAATTTACTTTTTTTGTAATGAAATTAATTTATTTTAAACAGCTTGCTTGGTTTTGCTTTGGAATGGAAATATACTTGGCTTAGGAAAAGCTTATAGATTTTCTTTTAGATAAAATTGACTTGACTTCCCACTCTTAAAAATGGGAGTACCAAAAAATACGAAAAGCCCATTTCCATTAAAACGAGCCACAATGACAATGATTTTGAGCAGCAGCAGCATTCATTGTAGAATTTCGAACGGCTTTGAAAGCAATTGCTACTATGTTTTTTGTATACAAGATGTAAACGGCTCATGTGACGACAGACCGCGTCGACGGCGCGTTCGTGTTCCACGCGCGCCTCAAAGAGTTGTCTGCATTAGGAAGGGGTCCGCAAGGACCGATGCCTGCCGGGGTTGCGGGACTGTTCGAAAGAGATACCGTGGCCCCGGAACACAAAGGGCGATGAAGGAACATAGATGGGTTTTAGTCAGTAAAAGATTGAGAGGAGTCATTTGATGATTTCCCATCCGAAAAAAAAAGGTGTAAACGGACTCTTCACGAAGCCTTCAACCAAGCATTCTGCACTCAACCAAGTAACTCTAAACAAAAATTATTGCTGAAAAATGTTTTTCTTTTGGTGTGAAAAATCACGTTTTACGGTATCGCTCAATGTAATGCACTCAAAACATTGTTCTGATGAATGCATTGAGTAGTACGGAGGTCGTGCGGAGGTGTTTACAAATATAACGTTTAAAGAGTGAATTTCCCGGGACCGAAAATTGCGTGGCATCAATGAAATCGGTACTAAAAAACATAGTTATAATGTTCTCACATTTGTTTCCGGTTAGGTAAAATAGTAATCTATGTGTAGCACTAAATATTTTATTTAATTGGATTAATGGATACTCCAAAAAAAATAATTAAACCTCGAAATCTTTCATTGCCGTGTTTGTCCACACTTCACCTTGTTGTGTATTATTCCTCATTGATAAAAATCTATTGGTTATTTATATTAAAACCTAGTTTTATTTGATACATGAATAGTTAAAGTATTGTTACGGAATACATTTATTCAAATATTTAAACAATACAACGAATGGTTAATAAAAAATCATTTGTCCCAGAACTACCGTTCATCGCCGTGTCCTAATCATGTTCAAGGATATTGTTTTACCTACGACTTGCCTCCCCCCTCCCGGTATGCTAAACGTTGCATATTAGTGCTGCCTAAGTGCTCAACGTGCAAGGACGTACACGCGTGCCTGCGTTTTCGCGCCATAAATATAAGTATTCAATTTTTATGTTACTGGACATTTTTTCTTTCATCGCCGTGGATAGGTATAACTATTGTTTGAATAAGTTTGTCTTCATGAGTAAGCATTCGATAGAACACCATTTCTCATATGTTAATTTGCGAAGTGTTTATTTCTTCCAATAGTTAATAGATTTTTTGTTATTTATATTTTTTGCCTTGATTTTCATCGCCGTGCTTTCATTGCCGTGGTTTTCGTGGCCGAAATTTGCTATGGCAATGAAAAAACATACACGGCAATGAAAAAAATTTCATTGCCATGCCTTGTAAAACAATTTAGTTTCATTGCCGTGGTCAGGTATTTCATTTCCGTGACTTGTGTTTTCATCGCCATGGTATGATTAGGAGAAAAATTTAGTACTTGTTATTTTGAAAATGCATCTTACTTGCTACAGATCACAATATATATACGTTTTCTGAAGAAGCTATTTTGTTTTGTCAAGTGCAAAAATATAATAATATCTGATCATGCCTGTCTCCGAGAGGGAAAGGCAAACCCAGACAGATTGTGTATGGGAGTAAGATTTGGATAGATATTACAAAAGGAAGAATGGGAGTATGTATAAGAAAAGAAAGACTGTAGTATTAAAGTCTTTAAGTAGTGTTGCGAGTGTAACTCAACAGTCTTTGTTTACTTATTGTACTCTCATTCTTTTTTTGTAATATCTCCTTACCCAAATTTTACTCCCATACAAGTGCTGGAATCAAGACCTCTTATAAACAGTCATTTTTATTCTATCTATCTGTCTATCTCATTAAATAAAATATTTTTTAATTTCCGTGGATTGATTCTTTCATTGCCATGGCACAGTTCTTTCATTGCCGTGGACGCTTCTTTCATAGCCGTGCACGCATGTTTCATCGCCGTGGCACGAAATTTGTAATCTTGATAATATCGTTAGTTTTTTAAGTTATCTGCTAGATTATGCAAGAATATATACATTATCAAAAACTTTAATAAAAGCGTTTATTTAAAAAAAAAAAAACTTAAGATGAAAAAAAACACGGAAATGAAGATTTTATAGGACCTGTTGAAATCCACCCTAAAATGTCTATTAAAAAAAGTTGGAACTTTTACTTCTAATACCTTTGTAACTAAAAGGTTCCCAGGGTGTGTTCTAAAACAAAAAATGATCGCTATGACGGGAGAACAAGTGCCTCCTTTACATACATTATTATGTATCTAACAATGACTTGTTCCACAAACGAAAATAATAAAACTGAACTTCATACTTGCTATTACTAAAGACACTCCATTCCGTTTTGTCAGTGATATTTTCCATTTTAATATTTCAGTAAGAATTTCTCATCTAAAAACAAATAAGTTGAATAATTCCCAAAAACCGCAAACAAGACCAAACGCAAATTGAAACGAGGTAACAAATCTAATTATTTTTACTGTGAAGAAATACCTGCTTAATTAAAATCTGTCTCAAATAATACTAAAGGTGGCATAAAACATTTTCTTCACGAAATTAAGTGTTAGCTCTGAATTATATTCAGACTTAATTGAAAACAATAACTTATTATGTAAGTGGAATTTGGTTGAAAAGATATTATTATTAGAGACATAATTACAAACAAAGATAGTGCGATTAATAATGTTAAAAGGTGCTGAGACTAGATTTTTCAGGGTGTAAATAGACCTTTAAAAAAGCTGAAAGGCACTTGTTCTCCCCGTCATTGCGATCCTTTTTTTTTCTGGACTATCCCTGGGAACCTACTAGTTACGGAGATATTTGAGGTCAAAGTTCCAACTTTTTCACAATTTTTTTTTTCAATTGCGCGTTTTTAGGGTCATAACTTTTATACTTATTACTTATTATTTATTATTATTATATATTATTATTATATTATATTACTTATTACTTATTTATACTATACTTTATGACCTTATTTGTTTATTTAATAGTAAACGGGTTATCCCGTTTACTATTAAATGCGCCCATAAGCACAATGTTTTGAGTGCGTTACATTGAGTTTTAGGAAATAGCTTTGCTTTAGTTACCTTCATGACCCGTTTACTTTTCAAACCATCCATCAGCACAATGTTTTGAGTGCGTTACATTTGAGTTTTAGGAAATAGCTTTACTTTATTTACCTTCATGACCCGTTTACTTTTCAAACCATCCATCAGCACAATGTTTTGAGTGCGTTACATTTGAGTTTTAGGAAATAGCTTTGCTTTAGTTACCTTCATGACCCGTTTACTTTTCAAACCATCCATCAGCACAATGTTTTGAGTGCGTTACATTTGAGTTTTAGGAAATAGCTTTACTTTATTTACCTTCATGACCCGTTTACTTTTCAAACCATCCATCAGCACAATGTTTTGAGTGCGTTACATTTGAGTTTTAGGAAATAGCTTTACTTTATTTACCTTCATGACCCGTTTACTTTTCAAACCATCCATCAGCACAATGTTTTGAGTGCGTTACATTTGAGTTTTAGGAAATAGCTTTGCTTTAGTTACCTTCATGACCCGTTTACTTTTCAAACCATCCATCAGCACAATGTTTTGAGTGCGTTACATTTGAGTTTTAGGAAATAGCTTTGCTTTAGTTACCTTCATGACCCGTTTACTTTTCAAACCATCCATCAGCACAATGTTTTGAGTGCGTTACATTTGAGTTTTAGGAAATAGCTTTACTTTATTTACCTTCATGACCCGTTTACTTTTCAAACCATCCATCAGCACAATGTTTTGAGTGCGTTACATTTGAGTTTTAGGAAATAGCTTTGCTTTAGTTACCTTCATGACCCGTTTACTTTTCAAACCATCCATCAGCACAATGTTTTAAATGAGTTTTATCGTAAAACGTGATTTTTCACCCCAAAAAAAAAGTAGTTTCCTAGCAATATTTTTTGCGTAGAGTTACTTAGTTTCATGTACAGAATGCTTGGTTGACGGCTCCGTACTATATTATCAGCTATAATAGACTGATAAAAATATTCACCACAACACAACAACTCATTCGGAGTTTCTTGCTCATTCTTCTCCATAGAGATCTACGCTTTGGAATGGGCAATTACAGTACTTTCACATGTTATTATGCCTTGTGACTGTGACTGTAGGTTCGCTTCCTTTTATTTATTTTTTACATTCGAAGTGCCAGTTTGAGTCCCTCTTATTACAGCTACTAGCGATTTACTTAAATTAATCAATTCTATTCTATTTTTATTTAATGGCAAGTAGAGCAAGATGTCGACTATTCTGCCAATGTCGAGTGAATTGGAAAAACAAGTGTGCATGACAATAAAAAAAAAGAGAAAAAGTATTAAAAAATACAACGGCTGATCTGAGATCGCAGGTTAAATTTTTTGATACAACGTGGATCTTGTCGGGTTACCTAGTACGGGACTGAAAAAATTAATCAATATCTACTGTTCAAGTCGGTCACCTTGTCATATAAAACCAAGTCTAAGGAAAAACATGCTGCTTAGAGCTTATAAATATTAGTAAGACTGTACCTAGGTAAGCAAAATGTCAGAGCCAACAGAAATCCTCATATAACGTCTTGTAATATTTTATCGTAACTCCAATATTATATGGGTTAGCTGTACTCCGTACGTTCAGAAAAGTAAACGCAATATGGCTTCGAGCGAAAACAATATTGCTACCCTCAATAGTTTATCTTCCTTGAAAAAAAGCCTGAACATGTTACAGAATACCGACGGGGCTTTTCAATTTACGCGATAACATTTTGTCATCACTACATATTATGAAACCAAGTCCCCCGCCGCATCTGTCTGTCCCTATGTATGCTTGCTTAGATCTTTAAAACTTCGCAACGGATTTTGATGCGGGTTTTTTTAATAGATAGACTGATTCAAGAGGAAGGTTTAAGTATATAATTTGTCAAGCGGGCGAAGTCGCGGGCATTAGCTAGTTTCCTATAATAATATTTAAGAGCTTGCATTCTAAAAATTGGCAATGTCATACACTGACTGCCTCGTTGGTCTAGTGGTTGCAAGCCCGACTACTGAGCATGAGGTCCCGGGTTCGATTCCCAGGTCGGGCAAAGTGCTATTAGGTTATGTTGATGGCAAAAGGGTGGCCCACTATTCTCACTTTCACTATTAGGTACTTTGACGATACGGTATTAGGAGATGGCGACTTTTGTTATTACTTTTATTCTTCACTATTCACTATTAGACTTAAATATAAATGTAGAACTGGCGGAATGTGCTTGTACTTTTAGGTACACATCTGCCTAACCTTTCGGGGTTTACAGGCGTGATGTTATGTTAAGTCATGCACTGAAATGTGGAGGATCGCATTAGTTGATATCGCAGCACCTAAAACTCTTACACGCTTATTTTTTATTCATTTTCATTATTCTCCTGCCCTCATTCCAATGTATTACTTCTATATTACTAGGACTCATACTGCTTTATTACTTATGTTTCTGTATTACTCGTACTTATACTTCTTTATTACTAGTACTTATACTTCTCTATTACTAGTACTTATACTTCTCTATTACTAGTACTTATCCTTCTTTATTACTAGTACTTATACTTCTCTATTACTAGTACTTGTACTTCTCTATTACCAGTACCACAGAATAATAACTAGTAACTAGCGTTACAGAAGCTTTACTTCGCAATTGTTTTCAAAGAAATATGTACTTAATCTGATAAACAATATGATTTAATTTAGCTCGCGTTCCAGTCGACCACGTGTTCATTTATATACCTACCAATTTTTTTTTGAGGGAATATGGGCCTTAATTCACTGGACTACGGTTCATAATAAGTTATACGTGGTTATACATATTGAAAGAGCCGCGGACTAGGGTTGCTTACTTCGAGAAACTACTTACGCCATCCAGTGTGGATTCGCAAACTTCCTTTAAGTTGAAAAGAATTCCATAGGTCACCTATAGTATTATACCGTAAATATTTTGCATTGGGCTCTTAGTCAAAGTTCGTAAATGAATACGACAAATGAAATGCAACTCGAATGAAACGACTAAAATGTCTTTTTATTGTACTTTTTATTAAATACTTTTAGGGTATTGGAATAGTACTTTGTTCAACAAGGGGAGAAAGGGTTTGTAGTTTGAATTAATTTCATTTCAAATAGGAACATAATGTAATCCAATCAAAGTAGATTTTACCTGTCAGCGTCTTTAGGCAACCAAACAAAAGTTAATTTCGATCACGATCCGTATTTAAACAATTAAATACTGCACAGTATCTTTTTGCTTTTTTTTCAAGATTGCAAGATTACAATTATCGAGAAAGTTGAACGTGGTCGAACAAATAGCGCGCGCGCGTGTCTTCTTTCGCTTGGGGCAGCCTACTAGATTGGCCCTTCCGCAGTGGCCGCCGCCTGTAGGTATGTTTTTAATACCTACAGGCGGAGTGACACAGGCCTGCCAGTACTTATACTTGTCTATTACTAGTACTTATACTTCTCTATTATCAGTACTTATACTTGTCTACTACTAGTACTTACACTTCTCTATTACTAGTATTTATACTTCTTTATTACTAGTTCTTATACTTCTCAATTACTAGTACTTATCCTTTTTTATTACTAGTACTTATACTTCTCTGTTACTAGTACTTATACTTCTCTATTACTAGTACTTATCCTTCTTTATTACTAGTACTTATACTTCTCTATTACTAGTACTTGTACTTCTCTATTACCAGTACTTATACTTGTCTATTACTAGTACTTATACTTCTCTATTACTCGTACTTATACTTGTCTACTACTAGTACTTACACTTCTCTATTACTAGTATTTATACGTCTTTATTACTAGTTCTTATACTTCTCTATTACTAGTACTTATCCTTCTTTATTACTAGTACTTATACTTCTCTATTACTAGTACTTGTGCTTCTCTATTACTAGTACTTATACTTGTCTATTACTAGTACTCATACTTCTCTATTATTAGTATTTATACTTCTTTATTATTAGTACTTATTCTTCTCTATTATAGTCATCTGTACAGACACCTTCATTCAAGCCATAATTATACTATCCTTCATACAGTCCATCAGAGCAGCGGTGGCCCAGTGATGGCGACCCCGACTTATGAACAGTAGGTAAGTCGTGGGTTCGAACCCAGGCAGGTGAATTACTTTGTGTAATTTATTTCATCACCACTACTCTCAAAAACGGTGAAGGAAAACATCGTGAGGAAACCTGCATATCCTAGAACCAAAAAATCGAAGAAATGTGACATCTACCAACCCGCACTGGGTCTGTGTGGTGGATTATAGCCCATTCCCTCTCATAGAGAGGCGGTCGTGTGTCCCAACTGTAGAAACATTAAAAGCTGATTATGCTTTACAGTCCATCCTAGATTTAATAAAATACGAAAATTTTTGGCAGCTGCAACATTGCTCACTTACAGAATGAAACTTCAATTTCTACTATTTCCAGTTCATGAAAATTGTATTAAGAAAAATTATCTTTTGTTAACTTCCGTGCAGAAAAAACTTAATTGGTATAAACGATTCGGGTCTCCTGAAAGCCGAGATAAGTCCGTTTTCTGTCGCATAATATAAATCTCTGTCTATTCGACATTTTTTGCCCGTAAAATGACATGTCGCTTGGCTGGGATCTCACTGAGCAATTTAAAATTATATGGCTGTGAACATAAGGTTGAAGATAGTTTAACTTTCTGACAATCCTACTAATGTGTTTTTGCGGTACGTTCATAGATTGCTGAGAATATAACAGTCGGTAATTTTTTATTGTATTTCGTATTTGTTGTGTAGGACAAAGTTATCACGTGTTTCGAATTATTGATATACACTGGCCTGCAAAACTAAGTACTACACTTTTAAAATTTCATTTTTTTCTAAACTATAGAAGTTAGAGATTTAAGATAAAAAAAGTTTTATAGCAATTTTAACAGCTTTATTTGTTTTTATGTACAAAATTAAACTCTTTTTGAAAGTATGAAAGAAAAAGCATTTATTAGCCCGCACAGGACAAAACACAAATAAAAATGGTTAAATTAACAGTACTTACAACTAATAAAAATTAAAAAGTAAACAAAGAGAAAAAAACATGAAATGAAATTGGTCATTAGTAAAACATTTAAAAAAAAAAGTCACAGAGCTGGTATTCTGATAGGGCCCAGAGTGATGCCACGGTCAGACACGGATAAATAATAAATACATAAAGTGTAAACGAAAAAATAATACAAATATGGGTAGAATAAATAGAGAAAATAATAATGGCATCTTCACTCCACGTAACCACTACTTTGTGTTGACTTTCACAGGCAACACTGACGAACAGAGACGCGGGCGCAGACATACATATTAATATATAATCTGTGATTTGTTAGAGACAGTAATCTGTGGTTAGAGAGTATATTCTGTGCCCGTTAGGGACAATATGTCATCGAAGAGAAATCAAAACAATAATACTACTAAATAATTAAAAAAATACCAATCAATTCATAACAGATAGTGTGCTGGGAAAGTGTAACATACTCATATTATAATGGGGCTGGTTTTTCGAGTCCTAAGTGTACACTCACATTTCGCCAGTTATGTTTAAGTCCCATGTTATTGGAGGGCGAGCCACCAACCACACACACACACACAGACACACACACAGACACACACACAGTTGGGCACAGACCCAGACTATATAAAAATAATCATGTAATATAATCGTATGAATACAAATTGTGAATAGAATGTGTAAATAATTAAAGATACAAATTATTTTTCACTGATTACAAAAGAAACTCCTTGAAATAATGTTGGTAGATAGCTTAAAAGTCATTAGAACAAGGTGGCGCCATATCTTACAACGATAATAAAGTACCATCGTTTTATTCTCGTTTTAGGCCTAAGATTTATGTTTAATTATAATTAGAAAATGGAGATTACATCTATCTTTAAGCTCTTAGTGTTTTATAGGGTAAGAAGAGCTGTCTCACGGCTTACCTGAAAGGTTCATAAATAAAAAATAAAAGTATTTATAAGTCGCTTTATTATAGTACGGTTATTTTATATAATTATGATACAATAAATACAATCTACACTAATATTATAAAGAGGAAAGATTTGTATTTTTGTGTGTGTGTATGTTTGTAATGAATAAACTCAAAAACAACTGCGCCGATTTCAACCCTGAGTAACATAGGCTATAATTTTTATTCCCGCACTCCCAAGGGAACGGGAACGACGCGGTTGAAACCGCGTGACATCCGCTAGTAATATATAATACAAGCTACAAATAGAACTAACTGAAATAATATTAAAAAATTAAGACCAAATGGAGGTAACCTACATCGACGACAACAGTTCTCCTCCGCATCGCATCCCAGAAGACTGACAGTATTATTGCCACATTGCATGGCAATGCTAATTCTTTGGTCAAAGAAAGAGGCAGTCCCTCTGGTCACGCGAAGTGTCGATCAGTCGGCGAATGATTTCCTTGAAAAATAGGCGCGCACTCCTGCCCCATGACCCGAGCGTTTTGAGCCTTTTTTTTCGCATAAAAAAAAAAACAAAATTACCCCTTGCTCTGGGCGGAGCAGGAGGGAGTGTCAGACTTTTACTGACTAAAACACATCCATGTTCCTTCATCGCCCTTTGTGTTCCGGGGCCACGGTATCTCTTTTGAACAGTCCCGAAGGACAGCGTATTGACCCTTCGAGTCGCTTTTGTATGCTAAATACTTTCAGTTGATGAAAACATTTTTTGATTGAACGAATCCAATATTTTTTATTATTTGTACTGACTATTCAAAACCTGAAATAACAGCTGACCATTATATACGTACTGGTAGCTAATTAATATTCATAAAACCGCTTAAAATGCAATACACCAATCTTATCAATCACAGCCTGAATAAACATGACGCGATAGCAAAATATCACTTGATTACGGAATATTCCAATAATATTAGCTTCGAGTTGGAACAAAAATTAATTAACCACGAACGAACGGAAAATCGCATTGAAAATTCCATTCGTAATTTAGATGGCAACTCGTCTGCGATCTCAGGGGAATGCTATACAGCGTGTATCAAAAATGTGTGGTCATATTAAAGGGTGTGGTACTACAATCTGTACCATTCGACATAATTCATATTCATTTTTACTGAAAAAATCTAATTAGTCCGTCAGTTAGATAATCAAAAAATATATGGCTCGAATTTTTTCTTTTGTTACGTAAACCAAAATTGACGAAGATACTACGCTTTTAAAATTCTCAATACGTCACGCCGTGGTATAATTTTTAGTCCGTTCTGACGTCACGCGCCCCCACTCCCGAGTTTTGATGCGTTTTTAGGGTTCCGTACCCAAAGGGTAAAAACGGAACCCTATTACTAAGACTTCGCTGTCTGTCCGTCTGTCTGTCACCAGGCTGTATCTCATGAACCGTGACAGCTAGACAGTTGAAATTTTCACAGATGATGTATTTCTGTTGCCGCTATAACAACAAATACTAAAAACAGAATAAAAATAATATTTAAGGGGGGCTCCCATACAACAAACGTGATTTTTTTATAATAATTGGTACGGAACCCTTCGTGCGCGAGTCCGACTCGCACTTGGCCGGTTTTTATCTTTATGTGTCCATTATTTTCAAATGCTCTAACTGACTAAATAGATTTGCAATTTATTGATGTTGGAAACTAGCCTATTGTCGACAGCCAAAATTTACTAAATAATAATTGTCTATGGCACGACAGCTGTCGCATCACTAGACAGCTGAGCTCTCTAAACCAACGAATAAAAGTGTGGTTAGTGTCTAACCTGGTGTCAGAGTTTTTATGCCTCCCGTAGGGCTCTGACTTGGCTTTACATGCCGTCGAGAAATACCTCTCAGGCATGCTGGTTTACTTTCCTTACGATGTTTTCTATCACCGAGAAAAAAAACTCCAGAGGTGCGTGTTTTAGGTTCGAACTCGATACTCGAGACTTGGCAATACCACGGTCGCACCACTACGATATCACAGCTTACTTCTTGTTCTTTAATTTAGTCTACCTAATTTTACTACTGCCACTGACCATCAAATTGAACAACTTTTTGTATGAGACTAACATCGTAAAAAAATATCAACTGTCCCATACATTTGGGTCCAGTGGGTATTGAAATTTTGTATGGGACAGCTTGGTCTCTAGGCGAAAATTGCCCAGTTTGATGGTATGTATCACACACATACAGATTACCACACTTTTCTGGTAAACGCTGTATAAAATTGCGTGAAAAACGATTCTCATCCGATAAACGTAGCAGTGTGTCCGCAGCCTACGTGGAATGGAAAAACGCCGATTCAATTTTATGAAACGTCAGCAGCAAAAGACGGGGAGATTGTGATGTCGATTTTAGATTGTCGACGTTGCGGTGGTTGGCAGATTTTATGTGATATGTCGGTGATATTGGATTTTATTAAATCGTAGATTTTTTCTGACAAATGGTTTGCAAGTATAAAGGTTCTCGACCATGAAGGTCACCGGCAAGACATAAGTTGAAGTATTTTCTTCTTTAACCAAATTATGACCATTTATTCAAATAGCAGAACACGCCATATTTAAAGGAGGTAATCTAAACTATGTAGTATCTTTAGGTTAAACAAACATTGCTCTCTGCTCTCTAAATCACAACAAATGCATAAGACCCGCTCCATAACATAATATACCCAAACTACTCTCTCCATTTATCCATATAGCTGAACATTTAACATACAAAGAGAGATAATACTCCTGATTTTCACCCTGCACTTACCGCACCATTCCGTGTTCACTACACGCCGTTTTCTATTCGTGTTGCATTCTATCTTTTTATATGGGATGGTTCTTGAAAGCGGCTGACAAACAAAAGATACTGGCAGCTTGCGAGGTGAGAATGGGTATGTGTTTGAAATAGGAATGAGCGAATCATGTAATTTGATTAAAGATTTTCAAATGTTATTTCTGCTGGAAACAGTCTGTCGTTGCAATTCTCTTTTGCTCTCGGTAAGGTTAACCCGATTGGACTGGAGAGTGAACACCAAACTTTGACAGATAATGTACTGAAATATCTGTGAAACTGACTGCCTCGTTGGTCTAGAGGTTGCAAGCGCGACTGTTGAGCTTGAGGTCCTGGGTTCGATTCCCGGGTCAGGCTATGCTATTGGGTTTTTCCATCAGGAATTTCTCAGTAGCAGCGATGGAGTCTGGATTTGTGACCGGTTGATAGCAAGCGATAATGGCAATAATATTGCCCCGTAGTCCCCATTACATGGGACTTAAACATAACTGGTGAAATGTAGGTAGTTTACTAGGTATACCTCTGCCTAACCCTTCGGGGAATACAGGCGTGATGTAACGTTATGTTACACTTGGTATTAACTATTACTTGGTACTTATTATTAAGGGCCTATACTACCTCAAATTAGCAACTCTATTTGTGGTGGTTCAAACTTCGTTTGAAATACTGTTAGAATAACGTTCTAATCAGCTTGTACTACAAAGTGGTTGTTACGTCAGTTACTGCGGCCGAATAGTGCGAAATGAGTGGTTTTTATTCTTTATAAAATAATATTTTCGTCTTTTGGAAAAAATAAAAAACATAAGACCTGCTTTATAGTTAGTTCAGTTAGTATACAAAGTTTCAGGATCTAATTTGAAGTACTTTTTGAATACCAGAGGTTTATTGTTCGATTTCGAGGTAACTGGAATTTATTTCTATCGAGAAAAGTTTATGGAATCGTGTTTTTGTCAAACACAGTACTTAGCATTAATCCTCAACTTAACCATATATTTATATCAAAATTTAATGCTGTAGTATTTTAGGCGTAACGGAGGATCATGCTAAGCTATTTGAGGTAGTATAGGCCCTTAAGCTTTCGGTTTACTTTTTACCTAAGACCGAGATTAAATGTCAATACTACAGTTTATTGATTGTAAAGTAATTAAAATCCCAATAAACAGTTTATTGTGATATCGTAAAATTATCTCAGTTCACTTAGCCCTGTAGTGTTTCGCTAAAACATTAAACTTTAGAAGGTATGCCTCGTGCAAAATACTACTGCTTACGCACATTCTGTGGTCAGACTGGAAGCCGACTCTAACATACTATGAAACTACGCCGGTAGTAAAAGTTGCGAAAGTATGTAATACCCTACCGGTAGGGTCGCACCCTTCGATATACATGTACATAGGTACCTAGCAATGTACAGTTTGTCTCTGTCCGCTATTTTAGTTTAGCCGGACTATAATGCTGGACTGTTTACTAAAGTAATAGGTGTAGTAAGGACCTATTGTGCATTCATAATTTGAATTTTAAAAAGAGCCTTGGTCATGTTCTATGAGCACTTAGTGGTAGTCGAAATCGAGTACTGATACAAAATTATGCATCCACAGCTGGGACACACGGCCTTCTCTCTATGAGAGGGAATGGGCTATGCTATAATTTACCACGCGGGCCCAGTGCGGGTTGATAGATGTCACATGTCTTCGAATTTTTGGTTCTAGGCCATGTTGGTTTTCTTCACCGTTTTGAAAGCACTGGTGAAGAAATAATTTACACAAAGTAATACGCCTGTCTGGGTTCAAACCCACGACTTACTTTATATTGAAAGTCAAAGTTCCAACCATGCCACACGTATTTTTCGTTTAAAAAAAAAACAAGTTTGTTATAATTGATTTATTTGCGGTTTTGTGAAGTGCCGTTCCCACCTTTTCATTTCAGTATACCGGCTTTTGAGTTTATTTGACAGTGTTACATAAATTGAAAAAGTATACGGGTCGGGGGGCTTTCGGGACCAGGACCGCGGTCCCGGATTCCCCCTAAATATTTTTGAGTGGTATTTTGGGACCACACGAAAAAAAAATTTAGAGTACAGTAAGCTGAAATAATATTGTGATCAACAATTACATGAATTTATTATTGAAGTGAAACTTCTCTAAAGACGGGGTATTAGAAAAAGTACTAGGCTAACATGAAATAAAGAAGGTAATCGTATAAAAAAGTGTTAATACTCTAACTATAGGTAAATAAAAACACAGTTAACCAATTAATTCCACCTACTTCAACACAAACACATGTTCAGAAACTCTTGATCACATTGTATCAGTACAATAGCATTATTAGAGGTAACTTTTACTAAAACAACTGTAACTCTGGTTAACAGACTTAACTTCATGCACCTGGCCCGTTATCTGGTCCCAAATGAGTAGAGTTCAGTTTGCAATTCAGAAACTTTTTGCATTTGTTTCCCATTGTAAGTTGCGAAAATAAAAAGGGTATGTGAATGAACTGACAACAAGCTGTAGTGCACTATCCTCCCTCTTTAATAGAAGATTAACAGTAGTAGTAAGTCAACAGTAAGAAGTAAGAAGGTTTCCGGCAAAGAATGAAGAGATACCGTCATTGTCACTAGTACCATTAACAGTTCCATGATGGAACTAGTGTTATAAAACACATGTAAACTATTGGGTATTTATCTCGAATTTTACCTTTAATATAAGCCCGACGTTTCGACCGGATTGCACCAGCCGTGGTGGCGGGAAAAAAAGCAACACTAGTTCACTTATTTTCAGAACCTTTCAAAATGGAAGTAGTGATTATAAAAAACAACAGTAGTACCATCAAGGAACTGTTAATCTTGCTAGTGGAACTAGTGATAAAAAAATCAACACTAGTTATTATTTTCAGATTCTTTCAAAATGGAACTAATGATTATAAAAAACAACACTAGTTCCTTCATGGAACCGTTAAGGGAACTAGTGACAAATAAGGAAGAGAGATAGAGAAACTACATAAAATACAGGTTTTACATCCTGTTTACTGTACAGACCTTTCAGAAAGCCGTCAACCAAGCATTTTGTACAGCAAACTAAGTAAACCTACGCAAAAATTACTATAATAGCTGTGTGAGACTGCACAAACAGACTCACGATGTCCGCGATTACGCGGAGCCCTAATCAAAATAATATTGTTCAATCGACAAAGTGAAAACACCTATTAGATACACTTACCATCACGTTGGTACCGGTGATGTGACGTAGTCCCTGGTTACGTCTTATCTGAGTGAGGTGTAAGTATAACTGTGGTTTGTGTGGTGTATGTGTAGTTATGTGAGATTACGACGGTTCCATGGACGCCACAGCGCGTACCGACGTATTTCTGGACAAACCTTCCTATCACACACGTGGCACCCTTCACCAATGTCCAACTGAATCTTATCCCAGTTTGCTAACCCAATCGGGGATGTAATAGTCCAGCACTGAATTTAGTATTTTACCGGCGTTCAAATGACACAAAAGGCCGGACATAACCAACAATCACTCGCGGTCAAGACCCAAAATGGCGAGATTTCTCAATTTTCACTCAATTATCAACAAAATATCAAACACCGATCAAGATGGTATCGGATTAACAATAACTCAAAGTTTCCAAACAATAATTACACGAAACAGCGTGTACCAAAATTACAAGCACGGAGCGACCATCTTTCAACCAAAATTGCACTGACAAGCCAACGTCATCGCACTGATTCGCACAGACAACGAAACGTAATCTGTCAAACGTCAAAAGGTGCGTTCAGAACTTGCTGGATGAAACATCTACCCCCCCCGGACGGGCCGTCCCGTCCGCTAATCAATTGGCAGTCTTGACAAGGTTGCGACCGCTCTCTTCATAACCGATCCATCCACTAAAACCTCAGCAAAACGAGGTACCCCGTCGGTGCCAGCCACCAAATTGAGAATGCGCCCCCGGCGCCAATACAGAGGCTTAAGGTTGGCATCCTTAATAAGGACGAGGTCTCCTATCTTGGGCGGATGAGTTTTATCAGTCCACTTGACGCGCTGCTGGAGGATGTGTAGATACTCTAAGCTCCAACGCTTCCAAAAGCTCTGAGTGAGCTGTTGCACCAACTGAAACCGCGATAGCCGATTTTGGCTCACATCAACAAAGGGGTACTCAGGCAGAGCGACAAGTGGCTGTCCAATCAAGAAATGGCCCGGGGTTAGAGCCTCCAAATCGTTCGGGTCCGAAGAGAGCGGGCACAATGGACGCGAATTTAGTACCGCTTCAATGCGACAAAATACCGTAGCTAATTCCTCAAAGGTGAGAACGGTGTCTCCCAACAATCTCCGCCACAGTCCCTTTGCCGCTTTCACCGCGGCCTCAAAAATACCCCCCCAATGGGGGCAGGCTGGCGGGTCAAACAACCAAGTGACCCCTCGACGGGCCAATTTGTTACCAATGTCAACCTGGCTCTCATTAAGAAAGTCATACACTTCCTTCAAATAGTTACTTGTACCCTTGTAGTTGGTACCGCAATCAGACCTGATCAGAGAAGGTAACCCATGGCGAGACGTAAATCTATCCAAAGTTGCCACAAAGGCCTCCGTCGAGAGGGAGGATACCAGCTCCAAGTGCACTGCCTTAGTTGACAGGCAGACAAATACGCACAAATAAGCCTTGACAATTTTACTATTGCGAAGGGTAGACGTCTTTATCGAAAAGGGACCAGCAAAGTCCGTTCCTACGCCTGCAAAGGGCCTCGCCTCATTGACACGATCAGCAGGCAAGTCTCCCATCTGGGGCTGCATCGTTGGGGCCTTAGTCCGATAACACGGTATGCAACGGAAGACGATGCTACGAATGGTACGACGAGCCGACAAAATCCAAAACTCTCGCTGCAGAATGGCCAACAGCGCATTGCAACCGGCGTGCGAGTTCTTAATGTGACGATCAGTCACCAACAATTTAATCAAATGGCCCGCCTTGGGCAACAAAAGGGGGTGACGGACCCCATAAGGACGGCTAGAGTGCCTCAACCGTCCTCCAACACGCAAAAGACCCGTTTTATCCAAAAAGGGGTTCAACTTACTAACGGCTCCCGACAACTTAACTCTACCGGACTTCAAGGTCTCGATCTCCTTCTCAAAGTGTACGGCCTGCACAGAGCGAACCCACAGGAGGAGTGACTCCTGTCGCTCTTGAGGAGAGAGAACCGGTGACAGGCGCTTGTCCCCTGGATTCCTAGCATTGTGACCAAAACGCCTGATCCACGAGGTAACGTTCAACAATTTGTCGAGGGAGCTGTATCGATTCAACAAAATATCCGGATCAAACGGAGGGTCCTTCGTCCCAACAGCGAGCACCTTAAGCCCGGGCAAAGGATCCGACATCAAAATTGGCGTTCGAGGCCAATCATCCTCGGGGCGAGTCAGCCAATCCGGTCCCCACCAAAGGGGGTGCACAATCAGGCGGGGGGCCATGCACCCACGTGAGGCTACGTCGCCGGGGTTCAAGTCTCCAGGCACGTGCCTCCAAATCAAAGGCGTTTCGGAATTTTGTATCTGTGACACTCGGTTCGCCACAAAGACCTCCAAGGAGTGGACGGACGTCTTCAACCAGCACAAAACAATTTGACTGTCCGTCCAGGCGTAAAAATTCCGAATGTTCACAGATCCACCTAAAGTTTGAGCAACGTGATTCAAGAGACGCACAAGAAGCGCCGCCCCTGACAACTCTAGCTTAGGGATGGTCAATGCCGTCCGGAGGGGGGCCACCTTGGGGTGCGATGTCAGAAGTCCTCCACGTGTGTCTGGCGGCTGCTGGTCCCTCTCGATACGTCTGGAGGGAAGAGCAGCTGCTGGGCCGGTGCACCCTGGACGCGGCGGTATCCTTCTCCGGGGAATGAGAGGAAATGAGAGTTTTCTTTTATCCCCCGGGGAATGTGACCGCCGCGGCTAATGAATCTGACAAAGGTAGGGTCCTTTCAGGACCAACGGTGCGTTCCTCTGCGTGACCCTCTGTAAGGCAGAGGGCACAGCTGAGGAATGAGGGCGGGCTCGGTGTGCACTCACCCTGCCTCCGAGCAGACAGAGAAGGATCCGTCCTCCTCTGTCACCGTCATTCTCGTAATCTGGCTATCGAAGCGCTGTGGATCACGTCTCGCGGTTTCGATAGGGGACCGAGGGTCTTGGCTTAACCGCCCGGACCGCGAGGTAGAAAACCTCTATAAAAAGTTACCCCGAATCCCAAGTGGCGGGCGACGCACCGCGAGGGGATGTATGGCTGACGGGTGTTCTATGGAACAAATCAGTCGCTAGTGCACTCCTCGCCAGGGTACCTGCAGACCCCCATGGCGAGTAACAAATACTTAAATCTGCTTATCTAGGGTAAAGGGGTCTCTGCCCAGATGGACTTTTAAATCCCCCATACTCGTGGGAACAATTATGGAAAATTCAAAAAAACCCAAAACCGCCGGCAACGGCAAAGGAGAGGAGAGGAGGGATGCGGAGTCGGAGTCCGACGCTGCATCCAGCGACATGAGCGCGGGAGGCTCAGAGAGCTCCCGGCGCGTGACGGCTGGGACGCTCGCGGAGAACACCAAGTTCTTCCGCAAGCGGTCTAGAAAGGATGGCGACCAAGTCTCGTCATCCGAGGGAGAGATGGCCTCGGCCCGCAAGATCCCCACTAGCAAGCGCGGTGGGATCCGAGGCAAGAGGGGGGGGGCGGCTGCTTCCGAGAGGCTGGCGAGACCGGCCGAGGAGGGTTGCCACCCGGGCACCAATGCTCCCGGGTCTGGCGACGAGGCGAGTGCACCTGGCAGCTCCGAGGCGGAGCGTAAGGCCAGGTTCGCAAAGGCGGTGGAAGCCGCGATAAGGGGCGTGGCCTATAAAGTGAAGACGTCGTCCAAACTTAAGGCCATACCCGCGGCTTCCGCCTCCATCTTGGCGGCAGCGGAGGCCAATTTTGCGGGGCCTCCTCCTCCTCCTCCTTCAATAGAGGGAGATGAAGTGGCCAAGCTACGGGAGGAGGTGGCCCGCCTGACGGCCACCACGGAGCTTCTCCAACAGGAGAATGTTAAGCTCCGGGCAGACCTGGCCAGCCTGCGGGGGCGCGGCTCTCAAACTGGGAGCCAGACCCAGCGGCCTACCCAGCCCGAACCGGCGGAGAACCAGATTCTCAATCTGGTACGGAAGGAGCTGGCTGCCTTCGAGCAGCGGTTCTCCGTCCTGGAGGGAAGAGTCCCTTGGGTGCAAACAGGGCAGCCGCGGGCCCGAGCACGGTGTCGTACGCGGCTGCCGCTGCGGCTGTGGCACCCGGACCGGGGCCAGCGAGTCAGCCCTCCAGCAGGGCTGCGGCGCCTCCCCCTGGAAAGCCAGCTCCAGTGAAACCGGCGCCAGCTAAGAAGGCGCCAAGGAGGAGGAAGGGCAAGGCAGCTGCACAGGCGGTGACGGTGCCGGCGCCAGTGCCAGCGGCGAATGGGCCAGTGCCTGCGGCAGGCCAGCTGCCGCTGACACCACCGCACCCCCAGCCCCTGACACCTGCGGCTGAAGCCGGATGGCAGGTGGTCGGGGAGAACAAGAAGGGGAGGAAGGCGGCCAAAAAGGCCCGAAATGCGGAGCGGCAGCGCCAGCACAGGGCGCAAAAGATCGCGGCTAGGCTCCGCGCCCCGAAGACCGCAGCTGTAGTGATCACGCTACAGCCGGACGCGGAAAAGAGGGGCGTGTCCTACCGCGACCTTCTGGTGAAAGCGAAAGAGGCGGTGAACCTCGGTGAGCTTGGGATCACCGGGGGCCTCCGGCTTAAAGTCACCGCGACAGGGGCTCGATTGCTGGAGATCCCCGGCGAAACCAGCGGCTCGTCCGCCGACGCTCTGGCTGAAAAGCTCAGAGCGTCCCTAAACGCGGACGAGGCCCGAGTGTCCAGGCCCGTCAGATGCGCAGACTTGCGCATCCTGGGTCTGGACGACTCGGTTACCGAGGAGGAGGTGGTGGCCGCCGTCGCCAGGTCCGGAATGTGCCCTGCCGATCAGGTCAGGGCAGGCGCCCTTCGCCCGGACTCCACGGGTATGCATACCGTTACGGTATGCTGCCCAGTGACGGCGGCTAAAAATATAGTGGAGGGCCGAAGGCTTCTGGTGGGCTGGGTTTCAGCGCAGGTGAAACTGCTGGAGCCCAGACCTCTGAGGTGTTATCGCTGCCACGTGGGACACCACGTGTCAGTTCAGTGCGCCTCGGAGGTCGACCGCAGCGGCCTTTGTTTCCGCTGCAGTCAGCCCGGGCACGTGTCCGCAGCTTGCTGCGCCACGCCGCACTGCAGTGCATGTGCGGCGGCTGGCAAGCCGGCCGACCACCGGGCTGGGAGCAAGGCCTGCGCTCCGCCCACCAAGGCCACCAGAGGCAGGGGAAGGCCCTCCGCCACCACCACCACCGTCGTCACCGCCGCGGCCGCAACTGCCGCCGCTGCCACTGTCGCCGCCACCGCCGCCGCGACAATTGTGCCCGTAGAGGGGCCCTCACAAGGGGCCCGAGTGGAGGAAGCGGTAATGGAATGCCAATAACGGCGCCATTACGCTTCCTCCAAGCGAATATCAACCACTGCGCCTGCGCTCAGGATCTGTTGCTCCAGAGCATGGCGCAGTGGTCGATTAACATCGCTGTGGTCGCTGAGCCGTATTTTGTCCTGCCCAGGGAAGACTGGGTGGCGGACCTTAGCGGCTCAGTGACCATAGTGTCGTCGGCCGCCGCCGGTACCCCGACCCTTGAAGGTGTCAGGAGGGGTCGGGGGTGCGTAGCAGCCCGGTTCGGGGAGATCGTAGTGGTGGGAGTCTACTTCTCCCCGAGCCGAACTCTCGCCGAGTTCCACAACTCTCTCGCAGAGTTGAGTGTCGTCGTTGGGAACCATTCCCTCCCCGTGGTTGTCCTCGGGGACTTCAATGCCAAGAACTTGGCTTGGGGTTCTCGTTGCACAGACGTGCGGGGAAGGATGGTGGAAGACTGGGCCCTGGAGAAGGGCCTGGTTGTCCTAAATCGGGGTTCTGTCCCCACGTGTGTGCGGATGCGGGGCGAGTCGGTGGTGGACATTTCGTTCGCTAGCCCCGCTCTGTCGCCGCGTGTCGTTGACTGGCGTGTCATGGAGGGGGTGGAGACCTATTCCGACCACCGGTACATCCGGTTCGACGTCTCCACCCAGAACTCAAGCGCGCCGGTCCAACAGGCCCCGAGTGGTCCGCGCTGGGCGCTGAAGCAGCTGGACCGGGAGCTCCTCCTGGAAGCCTCGATCGTGCAGGCCTGGGTGACATCACCGGACAGGCCTGCCGACGTTAACAATGAGGCAGGGTGGTTCCAGGAGGCCATGTCTGACATTTGCGACGTGGCAATGCCCCGTGTTCAGCCAAGAAGCGCCCGGCGTCAGGTGTACTGGTGGTCGCGTGAGCTGACATCTCTGCGCAAGGCGTGCGTGGCTGCACGTCACCTGTACGCCAGGCATCGCAGGCTCCGCATCCGCCCACCGGATGCGGCAGCCATTGAGGCGGAGCTCTATGAGGGGTACAGAGCGGCGAAGACCGCCCTCCGCGAAGCGGTCCTGCGGGCCAGGGATCAGGCCCGCGAGGAGTTGCTGGGGACTCTCGACAGAGATCCGTGGGGGCGCCCTTACAAGTTGGTGCGGGACAAACTCCGCCCCTGGGCGCCCCCACTGACGCAGAGTCTCCGGCCTGAGCTCGTGAAGGACGTGTTGAGCACTCTGTTCCCTTCGCGAGGGGAACACCCACCCCCGCCTATGGCTCCGCCGCCTGCGGTGCTGGATGCGGATCATCAGGACGACGACGACGACACTCCGGAGGTGACTGGGGTAGACCTGAGAGTGGCGGTACGCAGGCTCAGTGCCAAAAATACCGCCCCGGGACCCGACGGCTTGCCTGGCAAAGCCTGGGTCCTGGCCTTGGAGGCTCTCGGGCCCCGACTGGAGGGGCTCCTAAGCGCATGCTTGGAGAGAGGCCAGTTCCCGCTTCGTTGGAAGACGGGGAAGCTGGTCCTCATCCGGAAGCCGGGAAGCCCTGCGGACTCTCCGTCCGCATACCGGCCCGTGGTGCTACTCGACGAGGCGGGCAAGCTCTTTGAAAGAGTAATTGCAAACCACCTCGCCGAGCACCTTGCGGGGACTGGGCCGGACCTTGCGGAACACCAGTTTGGTTTCCGCAAGGGGCGCTCTACGGTGGACGCCATCATGCGCGTGAGAGCCCTCACGACGGGGGATGCGGTGTCCAGGGGTGGGGTTGTCTTGGCGGTGTCTCTCGACATCGCCAACGCCTTCAACTCCATGCCCTGGAGCTGCATTAGGGAGGCACTCCGGTATCACCGGGTGCCGACCTACCTCCGTCGAGTAGTCGGGGACTATCTGACGGACAGAGCCGTCATCTACCCCGGTCGCAGCGGAGAATGGAACCGGCGAGAGATGTCGTGCGGTGTTCCGCAGGGATTGGTCCTAGGGCCGCCCTTGTGGAACATCGGGTACGACTGGGTGCTGCGCGCCGACCTCCCTAGCGGTGTCAGCGTGGTTTGCTACGCAGACGACACGCTGGTGCTGGCACAGGGGGGGTCGCACGAGGCGGCGGCCGAAACGATGACACGCGGGGTTGCGATAGTCGTTGAGAGGATCCGGCAACTGGGTCTCGAGGTGGCACTGCACAAGTCCGAGGCCATGTGCTTTCATGGGCCTCGGAACGCGCCACCTCCGGGATCCTCACTGACGGTAGGAGGGGTATCCATCGGCGTCGAGTCGACGTTGAAGTACCTAGGACTCGTCCTCGACAGCCGGTGGAACTTCGTGGAGCACTTCCGACGTTTGGCCCCCAAACTGGAACGGACTGGGGCTGCCTTCAGGCGGCTCCTGCCCAACCTGGGGGGGCCGAACGCCTCCTGCCGGAGGCTCTACGCGGGAGTCGTGCGGTCCATGGCCCTTTACGGGGCCCCGGTGTGGGCGCGTTCTTTGAGGCGGCGTGCCGCCCACTACCTGAACGCGCCCCAAAAGGTAGTAGCCGTAAGGCTGGCCCGGGGCTACCGCACGATTGCCCGCGAGGCGGCGAGCCTCCTTGCCGGATTGCCGCCATGGGATCTGGAAGCGATAGTCCTCGCGCGCCTGCATGAATGGCGCGCGGAGGCGCTACGCCGGGGGGAAACTCCGCTGCAGCGACAAATTGTCGCTCAGCGGACAGACTTCCGGCGGGATCTCATGGCGACATGGAGAGAGCGACTGTCGCAACCCCGTGCAGGGCACGCCACAATAGTGGCGATAAGTCCCCTCTTTGAGGAGTGGCTTGAGAGACGCCACGGCGTCCTCACCTTCCGCCTGACGCAGGTCCTCACCGGACACGGAGTGTTCGGGAGGTTCCTGCACCGAATCGGGCGGGAGGAAACGCCCGGGTGCTTCCATTGTGAGGATCGACCGGAGGACACGGTGGAACACACGGTGGAGGTGTGCCCCGCGTGGGCGGAGCACCGCCGTGTCCTCGAAGCGGCGATCGGCGGCGGCGACCTCTCGCGTCCGGCCCTGGTGCAAGCCATGGTCCGGAGCGAGACGGAATGGGACGCCGTCACCTCCTTCTGCGAAGCAGTAATGCTAGAGAAGGAGGTGGCGGAACGTGAGATTGAGAGAACCTCTCAACGTCCCGGCCGCCGCGGGAGACGCCCCGGGCGTCGGGGGCCACCACCACGTAGCCCCCGGCCACCGTAGGCGCGGGCCTGTGGACGGTGAGCTATGGGCTAGCTCGCCGTCCGTCCGTCTCATGACGACAGGCCGTGTCGACGGCGCGTTCGTGTTCCACGCGCGCCTCAAAGAGAGTCAGCAAAAAGAGAGGGGTCCGTAAGGACCGATGCCTGCCGGGGTTGCGGGACTATTCGAAAGAGATACCGTGGCCCCGGAACACAAAGGGCGATGAAGGAACATGGATGGGTTTTAGTCAGTAAAAGTCTGACACTCCCTCCTGCTCCGCCCAGAGCGGGAGGGGTTATTTGATGATTTCCCATCCGAAAAAAAAAAAAAAAAAAAAAAAAAAAAAGGGGGGCCACCTTGCTCTTGGCCATGATCAGTGACAACTTCACCTGGCCTGTCGCGCTGACGGTGCGCAGATAAACAACAGCTGCATAACCGTGCGAAGATGCGTCACAAAACCCATGAAGGGTAGCAGTATAGTTCCCAGGGGGGAGGATAGCGCGTGGTAACGCGACCTCGTTGACCGCAGGAAGTGCGGATACAAATTGGAGCCAATCTTCCAAAAGGGTTTCCTGAAGTGGCTCATCCCAACCAAGTTCCGCGGTCCAAAGGCGCTGGAGAAAACATTTCGCCCAAAACAATACCGGGCATATCCAACCATTCGGGTCAAAGGTTCTCGCGACAGTAGACAATACCAGTCGTTTAGTCCAAGTGTGTGGTGACTCCAAATCGACATCATACGTAAAGGTGTCTTGGACTGGTCGGTACTGAACGCCGAGAACGGCCAACATAGCAGGGTTGTCAGCATTTTCAAACAAATGAGGATCCTGCTTATGATCCTCTTCCACATCTTCCAACAGTGCTGGCGAGTTGGACACCCACTTACGCAACTCATAGCCAGCGGAATCCAAAATTTGAACCAACTCGTCACGCAACAGGATAGCTTCCTCAACCGTGGAAGCCCCAGTGCAGACGTCATCAACACACAAGTCCGTTTTCAAGATGGCGGACGCCCGAGGGAACTTCAAGCGTTCTCGGTCCGCGAGCTCCCAAAGCGAACGAATAGCAACAAAAGGGCTCGATCGAAGGCCGTACGTATTCGTGTTGAGCTCATAAACAACCATGGGGTCCCGGGGATTCTCTCGCCACAGGATCAACTGATAACGTCTGTCATCCCGGTGAATAACCGTTTGCCGGAACATCATTTTGATGTCAGCCACAAAGACTACTTGATGACGACGAAAAGATGTGATGACATCACAAAGGTCCCTCAACAATTTGGGGCCGGAGTGCAAGCAATCATTCAAAGAGACACCAGAGGAAGTCCGCGCAGACCCATCAAACACTGTGCGCAGCTTACCGGTGGATGCCTTGAGGACCGCGTGATGCGGCAGAAAGTAATGCTCAACTGAGCGCCAATCCAAATTTGACACCGACATGTGTCCCAAGTCTGCGTACTCACGCATGAAATCTAAATATTTCTGCCGCAGCACCGGATCCCTGGCCATACGGCGCTCCATCGCCAACAATCTCTTCTCGGCCATAGGTCTGGACTCGCCGAGAGGTGGTCGAACTGCAACAAAAGGCAACCGTGTTACGAGCCGACCGGAACGGTGTCGGCCTGTGTTGTTCTGATAGAACAACTCGCACTCCTCATGTTCCGGGTTCAAGCGGGCCACTTGCGGTGGCTCCTCAACCTCCCAAAACCTCTGAACAGCGTCAGAGAGAGCGGAGCCACACGCCAACGCAAAATCAGGCTCAGGTGGAGGGGGAGCCTTCAACACTGGGCCCATCACCGCAAATCCAAAGATGGTCGAGACAGCCACCAAACCGTTCGGCTGCAAGACTTTCATATTACCCAACAATATTCTCCCTAGTACATCGGAACCCAATATCAAATGAGTTGTATTAGGGGAATCAAACCGGCGGTCAGCCAAATCCAGGCCTGACGTCAACCGGACAATATCAGGCGACAGCTGACGTTGGGGATGACAGCCCAAAATACTCGTCAGAACAATGGCCGAAGGAAAAAACTTAGGGTCCAAACAACTCACAGGAGTGAGCCCAAATAAGGTTTGTCCCTCAACAGTCGGGATAGGTGTTTCGCCTATTCCATTAATCGTGCCTGAAAAGGCACGGACATCCAGGCTCACCCGACCCGCTAACCAAGATGACAAAAGGCAACCCTGGGCTCCCGTGTCCAAAATGGCACGGACCACAACAGAGTCCCCCGTGGGTCCCCAGACCCTGACCGATGCCGTTGGCAACAAAACCGTGTCGATCTGGGGAGGTACGTTAGCGGGACAGGCGCCAATTTCCTAGTAATGCCTGGGCGGCGACCGATCGCCGCATCGTTCCGCCAACGGAGGGGAGGGAAGGTGGTGCTGGTCTGGCCAACGTCGCCTACCAGCAGCTGCATAGTCGCCTTCACGAGGGGAGGTCAATCGGCGGTCGCGCGGCTCCCGATCAACTGGCGCGGGGGGTGGAGTGCGGCGGTCAAAGTTGCAGGCCCCTCCTCGACTCTGATCCGGCGAGCGAGAAGCCCGGTGCTCATCTCCATCATACCCCCCCCTGCGCGAACCCCCATCAGAGGCTGGTCTGACAGAGCGGTTCGCGTTGGCGCACAAAACTTCAAGATGTTAGCCCCTACAAATTGAACAAGGGCGGGGGTTGGGGCAATCCCGATGAAAATGATTCCCCAAACACGAAAAGCACAGACGGCGTGCATTGGCAACTCGGCGGCGGGCACTCACGTGCAACTCCAAGAAGGCCGCGCAAGTTGGTACGCCATGTCCCGTGGCCTTACAATAGCCGCAAACAAGATTACTCTGGGTGCCACCAAAACGGGGGGCAGGGCGGCTATCACCAGGCCCGACAGTCCTAGTCCATCCCTGGGCCCTCGGCCGAGAGGGCGGTTGGCTTAACCCCGTGGCACCACGAGCGTTGTCGAGGAAACGACACTCATCCTCCAAAAATTTGACGAGGTCTTCAAAGGGGGGAAGATGGGTGGCACTATCCCCACCATACTTCTGCTCAAAACGGGACCTCAAATCTGAAGGAAGCCGCTGCAACACTAAGTGTACCAAAAAATAGGACCAATAGTCCACCGGCAACTCCAATCGTTTCAAGGCGTTGGTTGCTGCGAGCAACGGATTCAAAAGATCAGCACGCAACGCTGACATTCTGGTGATGGCCGGCAACCCCAAGATCTGGTCAATATGGACATCAGCCAGGCAACGCTTGTTCTGGTACCGTCGGGATAGAAGTTCCAGAGCAGTGGGATAGGCCGAATCGGTCACCGGCAAGTGCTGCACCAAGGCTCGAGCCTCACCTCCTAGGGCTGACAACAAATAAGCCAACTTCTGGGCCGGTCGGAGGTCAGAGCGCGAATCAACCAAACTGTCAAATAGGTTCCTGAAGCTTAACCAATGGTCCAAGTGACCGTCAAAATGTGGCAGCTCCAGGGTAGGCAGTCTACCCAAAAGTCCAGGGCCTGCAACAACAGAGGTCTCTGTTTTGACCTGGGCAGGGTCCCGACTCTTCAAAATTTCCCTGGCGCGCATACTTATTATGTCCCCCAGGTTCATCATCTGGTCATAATCCGCAACAACCTTATCACGGGCTGCTTGACCCAATGTTTCCAGGTCCAAGTCCAAAATCACTTCATTGAAGCGAGCAAACAAAGTGTCAACCGCACTCAATCTCGCATTCAACTGCTCATACCGGGCAAGCGTGGCCTCTTCCAGGTCTCGACGCTCAGCGGTCGCAGCAGCTGAGGCAAACCATCTTAGCTGTGAGGTCAATCCACCAATGGCTTGGTTTACAGCTTTCAATGAAGCCATTGGGACAAATATCAAATAAACAAATTAAATTCAATTAAATAATCAACAGGAATAATTTTCCCGGACCCAACTACAATTTAAACCAAATAATAAAACTTAGTTTGAATTATTACAAGTTCAAATCCAACCCTGTACAAGCAATACCTTGTTTATACAATAGCAAATTAAAGTACAAACCACAAGGGACACTACATATCATAATATATTATGTCAAACAATCTATGTTGACTATGTTTAATTTGAGTCAGGCTGACGGGCAACAAATCGGACCTTTCAATACTTTTAACTCGACAATAAGTGGTGAATTTAACAATTAAACCACGCTCTGCTACCAGTTGTGAGAGACTGCACAAACAGACTCACGATGTCCGCGATTACGCGGAGCCCTAATCAAAATAATATTGTTCAATCGACAAAGTGAAAACACCTATTAGATACACTTACCATCACGTTGGTACCGGTGATGTGACGTAGTCCCTGGTTACGTCTTATCTGAGTGAGGTGTAAGTATAACTGTGGTTTGTGTGGTGTATGTGTAGTTATGTGAGATTACGACGGTTCCATGGACGCCACAGCGCGTACCGACGTCTTTCTGGACAAACCTTCCTATCACACACGTGGCACCCTTCACCAATGTCCAACTGAATCTTATCCCAGTTTGCTAACCCAATCGGGGATGTAATAGTCCAGCACTGAATTTAGTATTTTACCGGCGTTCAAATGACACAAAAGGCCGGACATAACCAACAAATCACTCGCGGTCAAGACCCAAAATGGCGAGATTTCTCAATTTTCACTCAATTATCAACAAAATATCAAACACCGATCAAGATGGTATCGGATTAACAATAACTCAAAGTTTCCAAACAATAATTACACGAAACAGCGTGTACCAAAATTACAAGCACGGAGCGACCATCTTTCAACCAAAATTGCACTGACAAGCCAACGTCATCGCACTGATTCGCACAGACAACGAAACGTAATCTGTCAAACGTCAAAAGGTGCGTTCAGAACTTGGTGGATGAAACAATAGCTTTATTTTCGGAATAACATAATTATAAAGTTTTAATTTATAAAAATAATTAACGCGGCCAAGCCGCAATCGGAAGCTAGTAAAAAACATAAAACCTTTATGAAAATTGATATCCAAGAATACACTTACTGTAAAAGATCTAAGGCCAATTTTGGAAAAAAATGTTTTTTTTAGCAATAAACAAAATATGTACAAAAAAAATTCAAAGATTCCTTAGTAACACCACTAAATATAATTCCTTACACAACGAAAATTATTCTTGATACCACCCACGACCCTTCATAGAATCCCAAACCTAATAATAATTTCTCATTATTGAACATTTGAACACTGCCAATCTTCTTCACATAATCTCCTAGTATCCTCAAACACCTACTCGTACTAAGTGATGAGGTATTCTATTGTTACCCAGGAATCTATACATAGACGGAGTTTCGTAACACATTATGATATTATTAGACAATGGAACCCTACTGTTATCACAGACAATAGGTAGGGTATTGAGTATCTATAGTATTAGTAACTGTTACATACATGATCGTTATTACACTAGTTTTGTAATTAATCTTGATATTGAATTTTGGGAACTTGGTTTGAGACCCCTCCTATTTTGTATTTAGATGTTATCTTATCTCTATTTTTTACTTAGATTCTAGTTTTTGAGCGAATGATTATAATTGTCAAATGCAGGTCGCACTCATAAGTATCTACACTGATAAGAGTAAGTCTTACACTCACACTTCTTTCGTTCAAAATTCAAATGAAATAAAGATAATAAAAATATATTTTATTATTATTTAAAAAAGGAAGATCATTTTTTAGGGTTCCGTACCCAAAGGGTAAAAACGGAACCCTATTACTAAGACTTCGCTGTCTGTCCGTCTGTCCGTCTGTCCGTCTGTCCGTCTGTCCGTCTGTCCGTCTGTCTGTCACCAGGCTGTATCTCATGAACCGTGACAGCTAGACAGTTGAAATTTTCACAGATTATGTATTTCTGTTGCCGCTATAACAACAAATACTAAAAACAGAATAAAAATAATATTTAAGGGGGGCTCCCATACAACAAACGTGATTTTTTTATAATAATTGGTACGGAACCCTTCGTGCGCGAGTCCGACTCGCACTTGGCCGGTTTTTTTTTATTTTATCATCAATTGAAATGTAACCATTTTTGACATAGTCGGGCGAATCTAACCATTCACATCTTTGTCTATGTCGTGTTAGCGTCAGTTCACACCGAGACGCAACGCAACGCGACTATACTGTCAATGTCGATGTCAAATTCGATCGATTGATCACAACAGGATAAAAATGTTTTAATAAAAAAAAAAAAACAATATCAACAACATTAAAAGGGACAACCTTATGGCGTCAATGGAGCGTAGGTAATTATTGTAACAAAGGCTTAGTTTCGGTACTGTCCATATTTATACTGTGGCTCCTCAGATCAAAGAAATAGGTGTGGCTCTATGCCGCGAGGCATCTCGAAGCGCAGCGCTGCATGGTGCAACGTATTCTTAATTCTCACAATGAAATGTGTATCTTTTCGTGTAGTAAATAAAGTTATATCTTGAGTCACTCTATTAAAATGTGCGCGCAGCATCGCTTCGCGTCGCGTCTCGGTGTGAAGTGACCCTTACTGGTATAGTATGGAACGAATTATACTTTATATTAAATATCATCAAAATCGGTTCAATGATTTAGCTATTAAGACCCCGAAACAAACAAAGAGCCTCGCTTTTAGACTGTTTTGTAAAATTTGCAAAGCGTGGATAAAATTGTTTGCCATTACAACGAAATTAGTTTAACATTAACCATATTCATTTAAATAAAGACCCACTATTAAAGGGAATCCTTAGACAGAAAAAAAGTACCAAAAGAAATAAAAAGTCAAATTAAAAACGTATTAGAATTCCAACGGTCCCCATTTCAATAAATAACATTGTCGGCGACATCTCCCGCTCTGAAACACTCAAACCGCGTTAAATTCTCATTAGATTGATCAATTCACTTAAATTGTTCCCAATGCCTTGTAAGTGAAATCCTAACAATTTAATCAAACAGGGTCACAGGTTTAATTACATTCGCGATTATTCCGTCGATTCTCCCATAAACGGTTCGTGGTTTTAAGGGATCTCACCTATTTTCGTAGATTAATTTATTTGTCGAAATATCAATTTATTTTACACGCAAACATATTTTGGGGTCGTGTTGAGTTTCAGACGTTGAAGTAATTATGTGTCAACTCAAGCAAATTCAATAGCAGGGTACGTCACGCTCGGAAATTGTCGTTTTCACGTGCCGAAGTTAAACGAACGTGATGATTCGTAATTCAAATGCAAATGTAACTAAATAGAATTTTGATGCGTTTATAATATTCCTAGATAAGCCTATGATCGACCTTCATCAATCTAAGTAGATTGACTGAATAAAAAATACTTTCAATCTTAAGAAAAAGAATTGAAAATGACTTGCCTGAATAAATTAAGTCATGTCTAACTCTATTATGAAAAAAACTTTCAATTCTTATTAAAAAATAAGTTAAAAACATTTAGTTTTTCGAAACGAAATCAATATTGATTGAAAACGTTCACTAACAATTTATCATATTTTAAAGGTGTCTGGCGGCGGCGGTTTGTTACCACACAAAGTGTCTAAATCATCATAGCCTAGCACTTATAATTTTAAAAAAAGCACGCTTTATAGTATGACATAACCCTAAAATTAGCAATTCTTGTGGTGATTCAAACTTCGTTTGAAATACTGTTAGAATAAAGTTCTAATCAGCTTGCACTACAAAGTGGTTGTTACGTCAGTCACTGGGAGCCGAATAGTGCGAAATGAGTGGTTTTTTGCGATTTACAAAAAATCTATTGATTGGACTAAAAAAGTAAAACACATAAGACCTGCTTTATAGTTAGTTTAGTTAATATGCAGAGTTTCATGATCTAATTTGAAGTACTTTTTGAATACCAGTGGTTTATTGTTCGATTTGGAGGTAACTTTGGATTTTTTTGTTATCGAGAAAAATTTATGGAATCGTGTTTTCGTCACACACAACTTTACCATATATTTATTTCAAAATTAATGCTGCAGTATTTAAGGCGTAACGGTGGATCATGCTAAGCCATTTGAGGCATGTTAGGCCCTTATCTTAGTAGCTATTAAGCATAACTTTGTTACCTGATATCTGCCAAAACCACCACGATCTAATAGTGAGGTACTTCCACAGAAAATGTTTCCGTTTTTAAGCATATTTAGGTCCTACGATATTAAAATTATTATTAAAAATACTAACAGAAATGGAGAATCGCTTTTAAACGATAAATGATAATGATAAATGATAAATGATGTTTATTGATATTGATTGATGACGAGGCTTTCCAAAGTATTCATTTTTTTTTTTTCAGCTATTTGTGTCCCACTGGAGGGCAAAGGCCTCCCTTCCTCCTCTCATCCCTTCTTCATCCCTCTTTCCACTTACCCCTATCCAGTGCTGTTATATGTCAATCCTTTTGAAAAGAGTCGAGTACTTACGTCCCGCCATCTCCTTCTGGGCATTATTCGTCAGTGAACTCGGCAGTCATCATCATCATCATCATAGCCTATAACAGGCCTCCTCTCTATGACAGGGAATGGGCTATAATCCACCACGCGGGCCCAGTGCGGGTTGGTAGATGTCACATGTCTTCGAATTTTTTGGTTCTAGGACATGTCGATTTCCTCACGATGTTTTCCTTCACCGTTTTGAGAGCAGTGGTGATGAAATAAATTACACAAAGTAATACGTAGCATGTGATAATACCATGAAAATTACGATAAAACTCACGGTTAAATATAACTGTCCTATCAAAAGACTATCCAACTAACAGCAGATTAAGCCCAACTTAACTTTGGGAATCAAGTAACCATTTTGAACGTGAAATCAGTTTACCCAAACGGGGCCATTTTGATCTCTTACTCCGATTGCTTTTAATTGAAAAACTTCGCCAAGGGTCCTTCACATTGCAAAGACGAAGTTTAGAAACGCAACTAACTGGGAGCTGGGAGCTGGGAAAAGACGTATTTGAATGAAACGGTGAAACGCCAGCTTTACATAATCTTGGAGGTGAATAAATAAGATCTTTGTACGATAAAAATATTTGTTTTAAGTTATAAATAGGGTATGTGCTGTACTGTTATTTTTACGGTTTAAGACATTTAATTTTATTTCTCAAAAAAAATACAATTCACTTAATAATAATATGAGAAATACTAATATAATAATAATATAATAAATAGGGCTTGATTCAGAAAGCAGTAGGTACTTCTGGACACGGCACGTATTGTTAGGAGGTTCCTCTCTCAAGAGCCCTGACCACCGGCAGCTCGGACCCTATTCCCAGCGCTGGTGGGCTACTATTTTTATATATTTTTAAATGTTTTTTTTTATATTGGTTTGTATAGAAATATTTAAAAATGTTAAAATATGTAATGTAATGAATGAAGGAATAATAATATGACAAATACAAGGTAATCTTAAAACTAAATATAAGAATTACTTATGAAGAAGGTTGGTACTCGTAAATAAATAAATTAAGTAGTATACACTGGACACACAATCTTTACAATGTTGTGGGTAAAAGGAAAAAGTGAGTGTACTACATATCGATTCTTAAAGGCAAGTCAATAGCAATTACACATTGAACTATTTATATGTACTGTAATGTTTCGGAAATACAAAGTTGGTATACTAGTTAGTTTAAATACTTAATAAATAATGCCAATTTTTGCAGAGAAAAGCTCGGTTTTGCGAATAAAATGTCGTTTGTAGCGGAAAAAGCTGCAATTTTCTGGTGTGGAGTTGGAAGAGTGCCATGGCAACCACCTTTGTTAATTTAGTTTTTGCTTTACTAAACCAAAAAATATCCTCAGTGTTGTGCTATTACTGACTTGACTGATTGTCGTATAGTTTTCTAAAACCTATTTCATTTAAACTTAAGATAACATCACGCCTGTAATCCTCGAAGGGTTAGGCAGAGGTGTACCTACCTAATAGGACCCCCACATTTCGCCAATAGGGAATATGCATACATTTTCTTTTTTTCATTTCGATACGGAATGTTAAAAATCTATAAAAATAATGACTAAAAGCGAAAACAAGACAAATTGGCCAAACAACACAAAATTTATATATATGTTATATGTTATGATGCTATATGTTTCTATCTCTTTCTAGATGAACAGAATTTAGTATGGATTTTGTACGTCGATGTAGCGAATGACGTCATTCACTGTATCGAATCTCTCTGCCTAATCAGCAGTTTCAAATGCTTATAACTTAGTATTTTTTATAGATATTAAAAAAAAAAATATACTTTTCTATTTCTGATGTTAATACGCTTTGTTTAGATTAATAAAAAAAAGCATGCATATACCCTATTATGTTCAAGTTCCTTGTAATAGGGGGCGATCCTATTGCTATCAACCGGGCACAAATCAAGACTCCGAGGCTGCACCTGAGAAATTTCTGCCGTAAAAACCCAATAGCACTTTGCCCGACCCGGTAAATGAACACAGGACCACATGCTTAGTAGCCGCCTGCGACCACTTGACCACTGAGGCAGTCATTTATTTTATAATTTTTTTTGTCAAATGATAATTGACTAGCGGACGTCACGTGGTTTCACCCGCGTAGTTTCCGTTCCCGTTGGAGTACGGGGATAAAATATAGCCTATGTTACTCAGGGTGAATGTAGCTTTCTAACGGTGAAAGAATTTTTGATCGGCGCAGTAGTTTTTGAGTTTATTCAATACAAATCTTTCCTCTTTACAATATTATTAGTAGACAAACGAAAAATGTCGTAATGTTTTAAATTACGAGTAGATGTGTTACAATATAGAATAAAGAACTAACCAAGATTAACGGCAATTAGAGATAATATATAAGTTATTGGCTACGTAAAATATCGCTATATCATGCCATGGTGAGATACCTACTACTACATAGTTACAAACAGAAACACTGCTATCCCCAGAATCTTAAGCCTAACTAACTCGGTACTTTAATACACCACCAAACTTCTATTTAATCCCCAAACAAACTTGATACTTCACTAAACACTTTACAATTACCTGTAACTCAGTTTACCATAGCCTTAGTACATACAAACTTTAAATTGGTAATTTACAGTCTGATATTTGGTCTGTTTAGGTAATTTTAGAAGTTACCCACTTAAAAGGCGTGCTACACACTTATTCCGGTCGGCACATTTGATTCGGCTATACAGGGTGTAAAAGACCTCATCACGAAGCCGTCAACCAAGCATTCTGTACATCAAACTAAGTAACTTTACGCAAAAATTATTGCTGGGATACGACTTTTTTTTTAGGGTGAAAAATCATGTTTTGTGGTAGAACTCAATGTAACGCACTCAAAACATTGTGCTGATGGATGGATTCAATAGTACGGGGGTCGTGGAGGTGTTTAAAGTAAAAATCTTACATTAAAAACTTGTATTAAAAAAAAAATTGTCAAAATGTTGGAAATTTGACCCCGAATATCTCCGTAACTAGAAGTTTCCCAGGTACGGTGTAGGACAAAAAATGATCGCTATGACGGGGAGAACAAGTGCCTTTCGGCTTCGTTAAGAGGTGTTTTACACCCTTTATACCGTGTGTCATCTAAAAACTTTTCAGATCCTCACTCAACTTCAATCCTCGCTATACATATAGGTAATTGAAACAACCACCATAAGTGTAATGTCCCATTAAGGCGATTCAAGTTTTCACTATGGGTATAAGTATCTACATTTATACCTTTTTCGATTTTGCAAACTGACTGTGCCGACTAATGCCGAACCGAACATGTATGAAGCAACACCCTATAGTTGCTTGGGAAGTAAATTTTCGGGTTAGATTAAAGTTAGATTCAGTTTAAATTGGATAAGTTGGGAAGTAAAATGATTTAGTTGAAATATGAGTCACTAGTATTAATATTTAATGTAGGTAGTTGAACTAGAGAGTTTATTTTGGAGTTATGAAAGGTGTAAAATAGACACTTAAGGTGACACAGCTCACAGGCTCGAACTCATTGGTGGGCGTGACCAAAAAGCACGCTGTCTCACCTGGCATCGTGCCCGACAGAGATAGTATCAGTGATGAGCAGTTAGACGCTAGTCTTCACGCACGTCTAGTTCGTACATACACACACAGCGTTTCGAACCGTTCCGAACAAAAACGAAGTTACACGATGCACACAATTGATATGAAAAAACAGTAGCGTTTGTCTTTCTTGAGCGTATATACTGCTCTGCTAGAGAGTATGCTCTCCAGCAGAGCCACAATCAAGGTCTATTTTATTATTACCTAATGCATGTAGGTACACACGCACGTACGTTAGCCGTGGGGTATCCGGCAGAGTAGAATAGAACCAACCCATTACACTCACGGGTGTCGTATAAGGCGACTAATGTCTGAGGCAGAACACCTTGTGCCTCCGTAGACCTGAGAATGGGCAGCAGCGTTTTCTGTTAGTCTTACATCACTGCGATCTCCAATCCGCCTGCCAAGCGTGGAGATTACGGCAAATTCCTCTCATCATGGGAGAGGCTTATGTCCAGCAGTGGACGTTGTGGGCTGTTGTTGTTGTTTCACGTACAGCGATAACGATATACGTTGATACGTTGATGTACGTTTGACGTACATCATTTTAAGATATAATTGATCGATTTCTAAGATAGTGGTTCCGTGGCACAGCATGACACCATTCGACGCCAGCTCGAATCGCCGAGAAATCATCAAGTAAGTATCTACAAACTCGTACTAAAGTAGTAGGCGCTGCGTCATCGTTTTATACCTGTATGGCTCTCTAAGAACCTAATATAGATTGCTTATTATGTTTAGTTTTCCCCGGGTGGTCATGCAGCGATCGCCTCAAGAGTTCACGACGCTGCCGCCGCGACGACGCATGCTTACTTGAAAGTTCATCGCAGTTTATGTCCGATTGCAGCAGCATAACCAGCCTATAATGCTCCCACTGCTGGGACACAGAGCTCCTCTCTGTGAGAGGGAATGCGGGCCCAGTGCGGGTTGGTCTTATGTCAGAGTGGATACCTAATAATTGTAATTAGTTCTGCCTACATAAATTGTTTTACAAAAATACTTACACTTTTTTTTTTAGGTTTATAATTATGCTCAATATCACTAAATGTAAACACATGTTTTCATCAAGACAAATAACAAATCAAGATTTTTTTCTTAGTATTTACATTTTAGAGTCCATGACAAAAATAATAGTCAATTTAGTCAGACGGACAGACAGACAGATGAACGGACTGACAGACGAACAGACAGGTGGATAGACAGACGAACCGACAGACGGACAGACAGATGGACAGCGGAGCCTTAGTAATAGGGTGCCGTTTTTACCCTCTGCAGTTTGTCTATGTCACATGAAGGAAATTAAAAAAGCTATTGGCATACTTTTAGAGCATGAGAAGTGAAAACTACATTAAATATGTATAGAAAACTATTATAGAATAATTTAATGCCCAAAAAGTATACATATTTTCATTATTTTCATTATTAGGAAGAAGAGGAAGAAGCCTCCTAGTCAGAACCAGTGCGGGACCGCGCTGGCAGGACCCAATATGCTGCGTCCGGCGATACCAACAACGCAGCTCTATGTGTCCCGGCTACATCACACCACGAAGGTTGAGGAGATCGTGGAGTATGTCCGAGCGAAGACCAGCTGGACCTTGAGGGTCGAGAAGTTGGAGTCGCGCCACAACACGAATTTTAAGTCGTTCGTGGTGCGAGTTCCGACTCATCATATTGAGACCTTCCTCAAGGAAGAGTTTTGGCCGAAGGGTGTCATGTATCGGCGATTCCGCGGAAGGCTACGCGACACCACGCAGCGCAACATGACGCCGTCTCTTCGTGTTCAATAGTTTAATTAGGTTTTTGAAGTTTATATAAATATGTATGTTAGTCTGTAAGGTATATGTGATATGGGTCTTTTGTTACCTGAATTAAATGATATATTATTATTATTATTATTATTAGTCAATTTAGTCAGACGGCCAGACAGACAGATGGACAGCCAGACGGACAGACAGACAGACAGATAGACAGACAGACGGACAGATATACAGACGGACAGACAGATGGACAGCGGAGTCTTAGTAATAGGGTCCCTTTTTACCCTTTGGAGTTTGTCTATGTCACATGAAGGAAATTAAAAAAAAACTAATTACTTTCACTCCCTAGAGACTAAAAGGGTCACTTTAGTCCCACTTCGTAGGGCTATAATGGCGTACTTTTAGAGCGTGAGAAGTGAAATCTACAATGTATAGAAATCGAATAAAGAATAATTGAATGCCCAAAAAGTATACATATTTTTGTTACTAAAAATATATATTTTTTTAGTTAGCCTATTCTATCCCACTGCTGGACAAAGGCCTCTCACATTCCTTTCCAACTCTCCCGGTGTTTTGCCTCCTCCGGCCAATCAGTCAGGAACGAGTCCGTAAAAAAATTATTATTATACATAAATATTTAAAATGTAATAAATTTACATTTTTAATTTTTTAGTAACAAAACTATAAATAAAATTAAAAGCATATAAAATAGGTAGCCCGCCAGCATCGGGAACAGGGTCCAAGCTGCTGGTGGTTAGGGCTCTTGAGAGAGGAACTTACTAACAATACGCGCCGTGTCCAGAACTGCTTTCTGAATCAAGCGCTTGATCCAGCTGCCTAGCGAGGGTCACCTCAGATGTTAGTTGAGGCTCTTGTCCAATTAAATTATTATTATTATGGAATTAATAACACAATTACTGACATTGTTTCTTTTTACGTCTGCGGTTTGTAATTACCGCCACTATAGCTCAAAATAAGTGATTCCTAATAAACAGAAAAATAGTAAGGTATTTATGGTACTAGCCGTGCCGTGTGGTATCCGGCAGAGTAGAATAGAACCAACCCATTACACTCACGGGTGTCGTATAAGGCGACTAATGTCTGAGGCAGAACACCTTGCGCCTCCGTAGACCAGAGAATGGGCAGCAGCGTTTTCTGTTAGTCTTTCATCACTGCGATCTCCAATCCGCCTGCCAAGCGTGGAGATAACGGCAAATTCCTCCCATAATGGGAGAGGCTTATGTCCAGCAGTGGACGTTATGGGCTTTTGTTGTTGTTGTATGGTACTAGTGTGGAAAGTTGGTTTTTACAAACGAGTAGACGAATGTAACCGTAATTTACGCACGTGTACATTGTAATACAAGGGGCTAAAATGACCCATTATACACGAGGTAGTGAATAGGAACCGAGTTATAATGGGATTTTAGAACGAGTTATAATGGGATATTATTGTGTCACACTGTAATTTTTACTTTGAGTGGAAGAAAAATAGTCAATTTAGTCAGACGGACAGACGGACGGACAGACAGGCGGACAGACAGACTGACAGACAGATGAACAGACAGACGGACGGACAGACAGACTGACATACAGACAGACGGACAGACAGATGGACAGCGGATTCTTAGTAATAGGGTTCCGTTTTGAAAGCTATAGCTCTTATAATGGGATTTTAGTGTTACACTGTACTTTTCACTTTGAGAGCGAGAAAAATAGTCAATTTAGTCAGACGGACAGACAGATGGATGGGCAGAGCGATGGACAGACAGACGGACATACAGACAGACAGATGGACAGCGGAGTCTTAGTAAATAGGGTAACGTTTTTAATGCTATAGCTCTTATAATAATTTTCTATAGCACATACATATTTTCCCTATTTGTCTTAGTTTATTTGAATAATTTCGCAGTACTGCATTCTATTTTTCTTACATATGTGAACATTAGGACCATACACCATTGCGTCTCTTAGAGCGTTTATTACACTGCTATCTCCATCACTAATTACCTTAGTATACATGAGCCCGTGCAACTGCATGCTTACTTTGCATCCATCTACACCTGACAAGTTTTTTTTTAAATACAATTTTTTAATGTATGATTACACCTCCACAACCCCCGTACTATTAAATTCAATCCATACATCAGCACAATGTTTTGAATGCGTTACATTGAGTTGTAACACAAAACATGATTTTTCACACCAAAAAAAAAATCGTTTGATGTACAGAATGCTTGGTTGACTGACGGCTTCGTGAGGAGGTCTTTTGCACCCTGTATTCATGACGTGTCATCAATTCTTACTGCGTGGTCCTGTAAACGTATAACTCAATTAGAATATGCAAAAACTAACAAAATAGTACATTGTAAACATAGTCAATTTAGTCTGACGGACAGACAGTTGGACAGACAGACGGACATACAGACGGCTAGACAGACAGATGGACAGACAGACAGATAGACAGACAGATGAGCAGACAGACGGACAAACAAACAGACGGACATACAGACGGATAGACAACAGATGGACAGACAGACAGACGGACAGACACAGGGATAGACAGATAGTTGGCCTGACAGACAGACAGTTGGACAGACAGACGGACATACAGACGGCTAGACAGACAGATGGACAGACAGACAGATAGACAGACAGATGGGCAGACAGACGGACAAACAAACAGACGGACATACAGACGGATAGACAACAGATGGACAGACAGACACATGGGCAGACAGACGGACAAACAAACAGACGGACATACAGACGGATAGACAACAGATGGACAGACAGACAGATGGGCAGACATGGACAGACAAACGGATAGGCAGCGGAGTCTTAGTAATCATAGGGTACTGTTTTTACCCTTTGGAGTTTGTCTATGTCACATGAAAGAAATTTAAAAAAAAAAAAAAAACTTTTACTCTCTAGAGACTAAAAAGGTTACTTTAGTCCCTGATGGACTAAAGATGACTAGCGATAGCATAAATTATTATTCACAGAAAACACGTTTCAGTTTTCAGACATTTATTGAGAACTGTTGAGAACTGTTGTCATGCCTACAAACAAAGTCACTATGTGACAGATTATATACCATGAAGGTATCAACCTCCAACAGTCCCGCTTCGTAGGGCTATATTGGCGTACTTTTAGAGCATGCGAAGTGAAATAATAGATTGTACATCAAGTGCATAAAATGCACCATTTTATGAGACGTTTTTTTTTTTGTTAAATAGAGTGTAAGGGTGCGTACAGACTATATAACATAACATTGCTATATAACATGTTTCAGATAATGTAGACACTGAATGTTATAAATGTCAATGTCAATTTCATAATGTGGACGTGTTATAAAACACAAGTTATATAATATGTTGTATAGTCTGTACGCACCCTTAGGTGTGGTCAGTACATGAGGAATATCGGAACTAATCTATTCACATTGTGCAGACATTGCTTCATGTGCTTCTGCTGCACAGGTATCTTGCCCGAAATCTCGTGTTGATCTAAAAAAAAAAATGGATTACACAGGGTCAAATTAAATGAGTTAGCGAAACTCCGCACATAAAAATCAAAAGCTGTTTTTTTCGGGTCAACGATACACACAGCACAGTGGGTCTAAAATAGCCGCTATAGCAGAATTTACGCAGAATCTTAGCATGAATCACGTTAAAAAATTTAAATTCTTAAAATGGACTTTATGTCAATAACTATAAAGTCCATTTTAAGAATTTTAAATTTTTAACGTGATTCACAAAACGATTCTGCTAAAGCGGCCATTTTAGACCCCCGGTACAGATTTCATAAGTTTTTACCGTGCCGGAAGTGCCAGAGGTTGGTTTTATATATGTATAGGCACCAAGAGCAGCGACCGGTGGCCCAGTGGTGGCGGCCCCGACTTACGAACAGTAAGTCATGGGTTCGAACCTAGACAGGCGCATTACTTTGTATAATTTATTTCAACACCACTGCTCTCAAAGCGGTGAAGGAAAACATCGTGAGGAAACCGGAATGTCCTACAACCAAAAATTCGAAGACATGTGACATCTACTAACCCGCACTGGCCCGCGTGGTGGATTATAGCCCATTACCTCTCATAGAGAGGAGGCCTGTGTCCCAGCAGTGGGAACATTAATAGGCTGATGATGAGGCACCTACTATTTGCGCAACCATTTCCATTACATACTGATACTGATACTGTTAGCCTGCGTCATCCCACTGCTGGGCAAAAGCCTCTCTCCATTTACATAAACATACAAAATAAAAGTCACTAGCGCATTGCACTGTCTGTCTTGCCTACATAGGGTGCCCTAATGCCTATACACAAAGCCGCGCCGCCGGCCACCATGGGTAAAGTAAGCCTGCGGCGCTGTGTGTAGAGAATAGCACTAATGGTTGAAGTCACCATCGACACGTGCCTCTGATGTCGATGCCGCGTGTCGCTCGTGTGTAAGAACACTAAATAGATTAGGTGCAACAAATTATATGACTTACCCATTGTTAATTTGTAGTTATTCACACCTGTTCTTCAATGAACCAACACAATATCACTCGCACAGCGTCCACTCAAATCAAAAATTAATTTTTTTATCAAAAATCCGGAGTCCAAACAGTTATACGTCAAACGTCACACGAATGACATAGGCTTTAGAAGCAGATTTGAAATTTCGAATATAACTGGAATAGGGTGGAGTCTCCTAGTATCAGCCTCCTCCTAAAATCGGCCTTTTCTAGAAAAAGTAACATAACTATAAAAATAGCTAAAATCATAAAACTTTTCATGCAAAAACGACTCTAGTTCCATACACATAACCTCCCATACCATAAATACATTTCATTTTAAAATCTTCATGATGAGAAACATTTGAAATTTATTTATTCTTTTATACTATCTGTCATTTCGAATTACATTCAAACGTTGAATACATTTTTGTAATCATCTTTTAAAACTCTTCATTTTGATACCCCACTCGATGGTATTAGAAGAAAAAAAAATTCGAAGTCTACAATATGGCACCCCAAATCCACGATTTTTTTTTTTTTTGCAAGAAATCTAAAGCACTTAAAAATTACAAGTAGTCAAAGTTCAAAAAAAGTTGACACGGTCGATAATTGGTACCACCACCCTACGCGCGTATGACATATTGTTAATGTGTGCGTGAACGTCGTCGTCGTCCTCCCGCACCGCGCACCGCAGCGGGGGAAACATTGTTCAGTGAGATGCACGATAAGTCTAATAAAAGGCGCGCGTAAAAAAATACGAAAAGGCCTTTGGAAAATCGGGTTTTATGAAAAAACCACTGCATAAATCGATTACAAGTAAAATTTATTGAATTCTTCGATAATTGTGCTGTGTCGGTACCGACTTTGTTTTGGAAATTGACACTTCTTTTATTACTAATTTACGCCCAAAGTTACGTTAAAATTGGCAATAAAAATGAATCTTTGGTAGCTCGTAACTTTTTAATGGCTTTTTATTTTACTATTCTGTTTCCGTACAGACACAATTAATAATGAGACAAAACGATATCATGTTTAACTTTAGTTGTACCATGACAAACAGTGGAGTAATAGCCCCCCGAAATTTGTATGGAAAATATGTTGCGCAGATCAACCTTAACGAAGCCAAAAGGCACTCTTGTTCTCCCCATCATTACGATATTTTTTTGTTCTAGACCATACCTGGGAACTATCTAGTTACTTTTAGGGTAGCTATTGGGGGTCAAAGTACCAACTTTTCCGCAAGTTTTTTTATTTTATTACATGTTTTTAATGTAAGATTTTTACTTTAAACACCTCCATAGCCTCCGTACTATTCAACCCATCCATCAGCACAATGTTTTGAGTGCAGGATTGAGTTTTACCGTAAAACGTGATTTTACACCCCAGAAAAAGAAGTCGTTTCCCAGCAATAATTTTTGTGTCAAGTTACTTAGTTTGAAGTGGTACGTAATGCTTGGTGGACGCGGCTTCGTGAAGGGGCCGTTTACACCCTGTATAATTAATTATACTGTGTAAACATGCTTCAAATGATAGTCTGTAATGTTAGGAAAATCGGCGAACGATGGCCTAGGTAGTCGTAATTTTGACACTGATCTACGTAGATACTATGTGTCGCTATTTGCTTTCCCTTTTTTATTTTTTTTTTTCGGATGGGAAATCATCAAATAACTTCGCCCGCTCTGGGCGGAGCAGGAGGGAGTGTCAGACTTTTACTGACTAAAACCCATCCATGTTCCTTCATCGCCCTTTGTGTTCCGGGGCTACGGTATCTCTTTCGAACAGTCCCGCAACCCCGGCAGGCATCGGTCCCTACGGACCCCTTCCTTTTTGCTGACTCTCTTTGAGGCGCGCGTGGAACACGAACGCGCCGTCGACACGGCCTGTCGTCATGAGACGGACGGACGGCGAGCTAGCCCATAGCTCACCGTCCACAGGCCCGCGCCTACGGTGGCCGGGGGCCACGTGGTGGTGGCCCACGACGCCCGGGGCGTCTCCCGCGGCGGCCGGGACGTTGAGAGGTTCTCTCCCTCTCACGTTCCGCCACCTCCTTCTCTAGCATTACTGCTTCGCAGAAGGAGGTGACGGCGTCCCATTCCGTCTCGCTCCGGACCATGGCTTGCACCAGGGCCGGACGCAAGAGGTCGCCGCCGCCGATCGCCGCTTCTAGGACACGGTGGTGCTCCGACCACGCGGGGCACACCTCCACCGTGTGTTCCACCGTGTCCTCCGGTCGATCCTCACAATAAAAGCACCCGGGCGTTTCCTCCCGCCCGATTCGGTGCAGGAACGTCCCGAACACTCCGTGTCCGGTGAGGACCTGCGTCAGGCGGAAGGTGAGGACGCCGTGGCGTCTCTTAAGCCACTCCTCAAAGAGGGGACTTATCGCCACTATCGTGGCGTGCCCTGCACGGGGTTGCGACAGTCGCTCTCTCCATGTCGCCATGAGATCCCACCGGAAGTCTATCCGCTGAGCGACAATTTGCCGCGGCAGCGGAGTTTCCCCCCGGCGTAGCGCCTCCGCGCGCCATTCGTGTAGGCGCGCGAGGACTATCGCCTCTAGATCCCATGGCGGCAATCCGGCAAGGAGGCTCGCCGCCTCGCGGGAGATCGTACGGTACCCCCGCGCTAGCCTTACGGCTACTACCTTTTGGGGCACGTTCAAATAGTGGGCGGCTCGCAGCCTCAATGAACGCGCCCACACTGGAGCCCCGTAAAGGGCCATTGACCGCACGACTCCCACGTAGAGCCTCCGGCAGGAGGCGTTTGGCCCCCCCAGATTGGGCAGGAGCCGCCTGAAGGCAGCCCCAGTCCGTTCCAGTTTGGGGGCCAAACGTCGGAAATGTTCTACGAAGTTCCACCGGCTGTCAAGGATAAGTCCCAAGTACTTCAACGTCGACTCAACGCCGATGGATACCCCTCCTACCGTCAGTGAGGATCCCGGAGGTGGCGCATTCCGAGGCACATGAAAGCACATGGCCTTGGACTTGTGCAATGCCACCTCGAGACCCAATTGCCGGATCCTCTCAACGACTATCGCAACCCCGCGTGTCATCGCTTCGGCCGTCGCCTCATGCGACCCCCCCTGTGCTAGCACCAGCGTGTCGTCTGCGTAGCAAACCACGCTAACGCCGCTAGGGAGGTCGGCGCGCAGCACCCAGTCGTAACCGATGTTCCACAAGGACGGCCCTAGGACCGATCTCTGCGGAACACCGCACGACATCTCCCGCCGGTTCCATTCTTCGCTGCGACCGGGGTAAATGACTGCCCTGTCCGTCAAGTAGTCCCCGACCACTCGACGGAGGTAGGTCGGCACCCGGTGATACCGGAGAGCCTCCCTAATGCAGCTCCAGGGCATGCCCTGGAGCTGCATTAGGGAGGCTCTCATCATCATGAACATCATGGACATCGCCAACGCCTTCAACTCCATGGAGTTGAAGGCGTTGGCGATGTCGAGAGACACCGCCAAGACAACCCCACCTCTGGACACCGCATCCCCCGTATTTGCTTTCCCTCAACTTATGATGTAGGTATGTGTGTGCGTCATGTGACGTACGCGCGGCCGTGGCGCAGTTCGACGTACACTATCTGGCCAGTAACGCAGAGCAGTTTAACGAGGCGTATACTCGCCCATCGTGCGGCACTTCTGCTATAAATTATTATGTTATCTACACTAACATTATAAAGAGGAAAGATATGTATTTTTGTGTGAGTGTAGGTTTGTAATGAATAAACTCAAAAACTTCTGCGCTGATTTCAAAAATTCTTTCAACATTAGAAAGCTACATTCACCTTGAGTAACATAGGCTATATTTTATCCCCTTACTTCCACGGGAACGGGAACTACGCAGGTGAAACCGCGTGACGTCCGCTAGTATTCTATATGTGTAGGGCTGTTTCACCTTTCAGCCTTTTCCATGGATACCTGTAGGTACTTTCAGTCAAAAAAGCAGTTGCATTAATGTAAACACATTTTTATAAGCTTTTATTTAAAGTTAGTTGGTTAGTATTGTTACGAGCTGGGTACGGGATAAATTAATTACTACCGATGAAACAACTGAATAACTTTGATCACTATTCACTTAGATATCGCACTTACTAGATCACCTCGATTCGCTCCGTACTGTAGCCAAAATAATACTGCCCGCTCCCGCAAAGACGTCGACTATTTATATGACGACCGAACGTTTGAGAAAGATCCAGAATCTTCTAGACAATTCATACTAGGTCATTGTCCGACGAGAAACTTCCACAACTTTTGTACAAAGGAAAGAAATAGGTACTTTATGTCCTGGGCGTACGGTCGAAATTACAATGACAACTTTCTGATGTATTTTATAGGTAGTTTGCGAATTTGTACCTACATCATTCGATACATACCTACTACTACCTACTTACTTAGTTGTAGGTACCTACTATTAGAAGCTACTTATATTGTAGGTATGGCTACGACGTAACACTGCCCCCTCCTTAGACATGCTCGTCCCGAGCATCATTAGGCCCGTAGTATCGCGCCAATCGGTCTACATGGACAATCTTAGGCGCACCTCGTGGACCCTTCTGTATTCGGTAGGTGACATCGTTGATCCTAGTCACGACTCGGTATGGTCCATCCCAGTTTGCTTGTAATTTCGGAGACTTTCCTTTGCTCCGTACTGGGTTATGCAACCACACCAGTGAACTCTCGTCGAAACCCCTACTATTTGCCTTCCGGTCATAACGGGTCTTCATCTTCTCAGACATCTGTTGGCCGGATTGTCTAATATGCTCATAAACATCATTCAACTTGTTACGCAAGTCATTTGCGTAATCTGTTACATTGCGTGGAGCATCAGGGGGAGTTCCAGTGATTAAATCTGCAGGCAACCGTAATTCCCTTCCAAAGTTCGCGAAGGCGGGCGTCACAGTCGTACTTTCGTGGACTGCGCTGCGGTAGGACAGAAGAAACGGCTGTATGTGCTTGTCCCAATCCCTTTGTCTGCTTTCCACGACTTTTGCCAGATATCTTTCCAACGTTTGGTTGAATCGTTCCACCATTCCATCAGATTGTGGGTAGTAAGAGGTGGTTCTGGTTTTGTGGGTACCCATTAATCGACAAGTCTCCTGAAATACTTGCGATTCGAAATTCCTTCCTTGATCGCTGTGTATTTCTAAGGGTACTCCAAAACGACAGAAGACTTCCTGAACCAATTTATCTGCGACAGTTGTAGCTTCTTGATTAGGAATGGCGAAGACTTCTGGCCACTTTGTGAAGTAATCCATGACCACCAAGAAGTACTTGTTTCCGCTCTCACTTTCTGGAAATGGTCCCGCAACGTCTAGTGCTATCCGTTCCCAAGGGGCTCCAACGTTGTACACTTTTAATGCTCCTCTGCTGCGTGTTTGGGGTCCTTTCACGGCCGCACAACTGGTACATTTGCGACACCAGTCCTCCACATCATCTCGACAGTGAATCCAGTAAAAGCGTTCTCGAATTTTTAGTAAAGTCCTTTTTACCCCCATATGTCCTCCCGAACATCCATCATGGTACAGCCGTAAGACATCCGGTACCTTAGCTTTAGGGACAACCATTTGTAGATGACAGCTGTCCCCTCGAGCGTTTTCCCATTTACGGCACAAGACTCCATCCTGGATCACCAAGCTGTTCCATTGCGCCCAATAACTCTTCGTGATGGAACTCATCGCAGCCACATCACTCCACTTGGGTTTAGGAGCACCAGCTTTGATCCACTCGAAGATCGGTTTGATGTCCGAGTCATTTTGCTGAGCCTGCTGTAGGGTTTCCTTCCATTCATCGCTGAGATCCGTTCTTAGAATCCTCACAGGCACCACTTCCTTAGACTCCTGTCTGGAACTGTGCTTCCGGTCTTCAGTCGACGGTCTTCTTGACAATTCATCTGTTTTGCTGTGGTTTCTCCACTGTTGCTGGGCAGTCATTCCAGCCGCTTTTCTCTGCAGAGATTGGTCTTCTCTAAGGGTGCTGCGCTTAGGACAGCTTGACCGAAGGTGACCCCTTTCTCCACAATTGTAACACTTAGGGCTGTATCCTTGCGAACGCTGGCGTACAGGTGATGTCACAACTTGCTTTGGGTAGTTTGACGGAAGATGATCCCTTTCTTTACCAGTATAGCACCTAGGGCTGTACCCTTGCGCACGGTCACGTACAGGTGATGCCACAACCTCCCTGACGTAGTGTGTTCCATGGTCTTGCCTTGCTGCCTCTACTTCCAAGGCATGGGCCAACGCCCCTTTCAGTGTCTCATGATGCCCAAGTCTCACGGCGGCTCTAACTTCCAAGTCGCGTATCCCGTCGACAAACGCCTGTACCATATTTCCAGTGATGAGTGCAGGGGCAGACCGGTATGCTTTTCGCACCAGCTTCTCAATTTCTAGGGCCCACTGCTGTAGATTCTCGGCACTACGTTGAACACGATCTTTCAACTTAGCACGAAATACGTGCTCCAGGTGCGCGTCGCCGTATCTGGACTCTAACGCCTCCAGCAGCTGCTCATAGGTTACATCCTTACCGAGCGCCTCAAGAATGTTGAGGGCCTGGTCTCGGAGGCCCAAGGTGAGCGCGGTCATGGCTTGAGATTTTGTCCATCCATTCGCCTTCATAACGGCCTCAAATTGAATTTTATACGCCGACCACGAAGATGTTCCATCGAATGGAGGCACCTTAAAGCCCCGCGCTGAAGGTGCAGCAACCACTGAAGCCACAGTCACGTCTCCAGTCTTCAGTTCCCCCAAAGCCTTCTTCACTCCAGTGATCTGAACTTCGGCCTCTGAGATGCGATTCTCGTGCTGGTGAACCTGGTCCTTCATAATCTTGAGTTCTTTGCCGAAAGTTGCATGAAGATCCTTTATGAGGATCATCTGTTCTTCTTGACGGCGAGCCTGCTCCTCTTTATCTCGTTGCAACTGCTCTTGTAACTGGCGAGCCTGGTCCTCTTGACGGCGAGCCTGCTCCTCTTGACGGCGAGCCTGCTCCTCTTGACGGCGAGCCTGCTCCTCCTTATCTCGTTGCAACTGCTCCTGTAACTGGCGAGCCTGCTCCTCTTGACAGCGAGCCCGCTCCTCCTTATCTCGTTGCAACTGCTCCTGTAACTGGCGAGCCTGGTCCTCTTGACGGCGAGCCTGCTCCTCTTGACGGCGAGCCTGCTCCTCTTGACGGCGAGCCTGCTCCTCCTTATCTCGTTGCAACTGCTCCTGTAACTGGCGAGCCTGCTCCTCTTGACGGCGAGCCTGCTCCTGCAGCAGCGCCATTAAAGCTGACAAGTCTGGCGCCACTGATACTGGAGAAACTCCGGATGGACCAGCGACTGGCACTGACGTAGGCTGGACTCCACCCGGTGTCTGTGTCGGAGAGTCTCCAAACCGCCTTTGGTCCATGTCCTGCTGTCGCTGACTCCTGGTACGGATACCGTCCGTGTTGTCCTTTGGTAGAACTGGCATAATTTATCCCTCACTTCTGGCACCAAATTGTTACGAGCTGGGTACGGGATAAATTAATTACTACCGATGAAACAACTGAATAACTTTAATAATTACAAAACACTTCAAACTCAATCACAAGTACACCACTGATCACTATTCACTTAGATATCGCACTTACTAGATCACCTCGATTCGCTCCGTACTGTAGCCAAAATAATACTGCCCGCTCCCGCAAAGACGTCGACTATTTATATGACGACCGAACGTTTGAGAAAGATCCAGAATCTTCTAGACAATTCATACTAGGTCATTGTCCGACGAGAAACTTCCACAACTTTTGTACAAAGGAAAGAAATAGGTACTTTATGTCCTGGGCGTACGGTCGAAATTACAATGACAACTTTCTGATGTATTTTATAGGTAGTTTGCGAATTTGTACCTACATCATTCGATACATACCTACTACTACCTACTTACTTAGTTGTAGGTACCTACTATTAGAAGCTACTTATATTGTAGGTATGGCTACGACGTAACAGTATGTATTGGTGGTCATATCTTGCCACTGAATTTCAAGCCAGTTGAGCTGAAATTCGCACACACCTTTGGTTCTGATGACAGTAGATTTTTTAATAGACTTATTTTGATGCAGCCAGGGTCACTTCCTCACGAGGGAACTCCTCAACGCAAGAACACGAAACTTTGTATACGCGTTCAATGTTGATAGACAAACCTATTGTTTTTTTAATTATCTTAATGAAATCTTTTTTTTTTTGTTTTTCTAACTAGCTTCGGCGGCTTCGCTCGCATAGAGTTCGGCAATTGTCCTATGGGATCGTACTACTGGGACAAAAATGTGTTAACCCAGGTTATAAACTATCTGCGTGCGTGCGTTTTATCTAAATTCGTTTAGTATTTTTTGCGTAAAAGAGTAAAAAACATTAAATACATTTATACACCCAGACATCCGTGCATCGTTACAAACTTTCTCATTTATAATATAAGTAGGAAGTATAGGATATCCGCTTATACCACCTCTACTTTCTAATTATCATAAGTCTCACTTCACTTTCCTGAAACTTTAAATAATTCTTAAAACTCAGAGGTTTCCTTCTCCAAGCTCTTTTACACGGCATACATAATAAGTTCCTACTTGGGCCTGGCGCTTAATTCAGAATTCCTTTTGAACATAGCTCATAATGTCATTTTCCTGTGCAGCTTATGAAAATTTACGGGCTAATTAAACAAGGTAGAAAGTTTTATTATTAATTTTTGGGTACTTACACCGGGTTGGTTTTAGTTTAAATATTATTTTCGTACCACTTGCTCAAAAAAGTGGCATTCTATGCCACAAAAAGCGAACATAACAATAGTCATTTTTAATCTGTTAAAAATAGGGAAAGAAAATTGTACTGAATTTCATTTATCCTCTAGGGGGAGAATGTGATTTAAATTTGGAATACTTACCCAAATTTATACTGAACTACATTTGTGTTTACACCATTGAGTTTGTATATAAAGCATTACACATCTTTTTGAAAAAGGAATACGCATTTATTATGCAGATAAGATTATTAAATAAAATTACGTAAACCGACAAGGCCGTATGAGCTTGATGCCTTTGCTTTTCCGTCAAAAAATATTAGTCTAGGAATTTGCCGCGTTTTATTTTTCTTCAAATACATAAACGTTAAGTTTATTTTAATTTATTTTTAATAAATAAGTTAATGTTCTAAAAATACGTTACGATGTTAAATCAAAGCGACAGTGACAGTGAATTGTCGGATTCGATCAGTGCAAATGCTGCCGCAATTATAAATAAATCGCTTTCAACAAAATCCAAGGGAAGTTATTTAAAAACTTATGAAGAATTTTCAATGTGGAGAAGTGCGAAAGGCCTATCAATTTCAGAATCAGTACTTCTTGTCTATTTTGATTATATATCCAAGACAAAGGATCCGAATACACTTTGGTGCATATACTCAAAACTGACAGCTACAGTAAGCATCAAACACAGCATTGAAATAAATAGATTTACGAAATTACTGGCTTTTTAAAAAAAAAAATCAGAAGGGCATTGCGCAAAGAGGTCTAAAATTTTACGACTCAAAATGTGGAAAAATTTCTTAATGAAGCTCCTGACGAAATTTTTCTGGCCACAAAAGTAAGTATACATGATTTAACTATGAATATTTCGTATCTTGGTAATGGTAATTATTCTATATATTTACCTGTTTTTTTATCTTTGGTATAGGTGGCCTTAATTTTTGGATTCAATGGTGCTTCCCGCGGATCTGAACTTGTAAACTTAAAGGTGCAGGACGTTGAAAATCATTCCAATGAGTTACTGCTGATTAATGTAAAGGAAACTAAGACAAAGAAAAATCGGTCATTCATTGTACATGGACAATATACTAAAATCATTCATAAATACCAAGCATTACGTCCCACCAACATGGAAAACAATAGATTTTTATAAACTATCGGAATGGGAAATGTACTCGACAAGCCATCGGCAAAAATAAAATTAGCAATATGCCAAAGGAAATTGCTAAATATTTAAAACTTAAAGATGTTGAACTCTACACCGGTCACTGCTTTAGAAGAACTTCGGCGACTTTCATGGCGGATTCAGGGGCGGATATTACGTCAATAAAAAGACACGGTGGTTGGAGCTCTGATAGAGTAGCTGAGGGTTATATCGAAAGCTCAATGGCGAATAAAACCATATTAAGCAGTCAGATTAACAAAAATATAAAACTTAATCCATCAGAGCCACAACCATCAACTTCTTATCTTCGTCCGTAACTCACGATGCACCACCACCACTATCTCCGACGTATACTATCTACAATGAAACGCAAGTTCCTCAGACGCAAGAACAGAAAAATACTCAAATCAACTCATCAACAATAAATGTGCCAAACAAAAATGTAACTCTATCAATAATTGGACCAATGTTTCGAATGTTAACTTTTACTTTTAATTGTCATTATTTTTAATAAATGCTTATCTCATATTATTATTGTGTTAATTTGTTCGCAAATGCTACGAAAAGTAGAGTATTTTCCTCGGTGATAAAGCTGTCTTAGTCTTGGGTGAACTTAAATCCCTCGCTACACTCAGGACTCGTCTTGAAACCCTCGCTTCGCTCGTGATTTAAATCGTCACCGGCGACAGAAGACACTGCTTTATCCCCTTGGTTAATAATCTACTATTAAATACTAACTCATCATTCATCATTCTCTTGCCCTTATTTCAATTTAGAAAGAAAGAAAAAACATTTAGTAGCCCGCACAGGACAATACACATAAAAAAAAACTTTTTTGCAAAAAAATAAAACTGACTTCAAAAAACACAAAAAAAGTGAAAAATAACTTTAGCTTCAGAAGTCGGTGACAAAAAAAACTAAATCAATCGAATAAAGGTCACCGACTTCTGAAGCTAAAGATATTTTTCACTTTTTTGTGTTTTTTGAAGTCGGTTTTATTTTTTGCAAAAAAGTTTTTAAGAGTTCCATTGTATATCTCTGAAGATCAGCATTATAATTATGTTTACACGGAAACGGGAACTTGGACCACACGGGAAGCACCAGCTTTTAAATAAAATAATAATCATCAAAATCGGTTCACCTACTTCACCCAGACGAAAGTTCTGAGGTAAAAAAAACACAAAAAAAAAACGGTCGAATTGAGAACCTCCTCTTTATGGAAGTCGGTTGATAAAAAAAATTGTGAAATTATCAGTACGTTAATAACACACACACACACACTATTTATTTGCGGTATACGCAGCATGTCTTCTTCTTCCATACTTCTCTGAATTAAATACTAATCTACACTAATATTTTAAAGAGGAAAGATTTGTTTTTTTTGTATTTTTGTGTGTGAATGTTTGTAGTGAATAAACTCAATAACCACTGTGCCGATTTCAAAAATTCTTTCACCATTAGAAAACCACATTCACTTTTAGTAAAATAGGTCATATTTTATCCCCGTACTCCCACGGGGACGGGGATTACGCGGGTGAACCCGCGTTACATCCGCTAGTAATCTACACTAATATTATAAAGAGGAAAGATTTGTATTTTTGTAATGAATAAACTTTTAAAACTACTGCGCCGATTTCAAAAATTCTTTCACCATTAGAAAGCTACATTCACTTTGAGTAATATAGGCTATATTTTATCCCCATATTCCCACGGGAACGGGCACTACGCGGGTGAAACCGCGTGACGTCCGCTGTTACTAACTAAATTATTTTATTTTTTTCCCGTACGTACTTACAAACGGCTTTTTTTACTTGAAAAAGCCTAACAATAGTTTTTTTTTTATTTACCATCCTCAGAAAAGGTTTCGTCTCTGATTCCCAATTTGCAGCGTGTCAAGTATTTACTTGGGATTGGGTGTTTGTTTGGACGCTGGCCTAGAATCCGTAAGATTAGTAAACAAGCAAATAAAAAGAAGAAATAATCAAAGGAATCTATAGGTACTATGTGAAAAACAGACTCATTACTTTTTTGCGCCTAGCTGAGTATCATCCTTTTGCTATCGAAATTCAAGTTGTTTTCTTCTAAAAATCATATAATAAAAAAACAGTAACGAAAGAAAAACTGTACATTGAGAATTTTCAAGAAAAAAAATAACACTATATTTTTTTTGAAGTCGGTTTTATTTTTTGCAAAAAGGTTTTTATTTTTCCATTTTTAATTGCAATGATAAAATATTTGCTATGCAAACTTCAATTTGAAGTAAACCCAACAAAAAGTAACTGCTGTAAATCGTTGAGGAATTCCGTCGTCTGTCTATGGTCTCCATCATCAGACCTGTAATAGCACTTATAACCCACATGAGTGCAAAGTTCACATCAATATAAATCAATTAAGTCCAAACACAAGGTAGCTACTGTAAAGCGTTAAGGAGTTCCCTTGACTGTCCTTCATCAGACCCCTTTTTTTTTTTTTTTGGATGGGAAATCATCAATTAACTCCTCCCGCTCTGGGCGGAGCAGGAGGGAGTGTCAGACTTTTACTGACTAAAACCCATCCATGTTCCTTCATCGCCCTTTGTGTTCCGGGGCCGCGGTATCTCTTTCGAACTGTCCCGCAACCCCGGCAGGCATCGGTTCTTACGGACCACTTCCTTTTTGCTGACTCTCTTTGAGGCGCGCGTGGAACACAAACGCGCCGTCGACACGGCCTGTCGTCATGAGACGGACGGACGGCGAGCTAGCCCATAGCCCACCGTCCACAGACCCGCGCCTACGGTGGCCGGGGGCCACGTGGTGGTGGCCCCCGACGCCCGGGGCGTCTCCCGCGGCGGCCGGGACGTTGAGAGTTTCGCTCCCTCTCACGTTCCGCCACCTCTTTCTCTAGCATTACTGCTTCGCAGAAGGAGGTGACGGCGTCCCATTCCGTCTCGCTTCGGACCATGGCTTGCACCAGGGCCGGACGCGAGTGGTCGCCGCCGCCAATCACCGCTTCGAGGACACGGCGGTGCTCCGCCCACGCGGGGCACACCTCCACCGTGTGTTCCACCGTGTCCTCCGGTCGATCCTCACAATGGAAGCACCCGGGCGTTTCCTCCCGCCCGATTCGGTGCAAGAACCTCCCGAACACTCCGTGTCCGGTGAGGACCTGCGTTAGGCGGAAGGTGAGGACGCCGTGGCGTCTCTCAAGCCTCTCCTCAAAGAGGGGGGGACTTATCGCCACTATCTTGGCGTGCCCTAGATATCAGACCCCTAATGACAGTTACAACCCATCTAAGTGTAAAGTTCTCATCAATACAAATTAGTCAAGCCCAAACACCAGGTAATTGCTGTAAATCGTTGAGGAGTTCCCTCGACTGTCTTTCGGCTCCATCATCAGATGGACTTCAGACCTGCATTAAATAGTAGTGCTTTAAAATACTTAATGAATATATTAACAAACGCACTAGCCACCAGTACGATTTTCAAAAGTTCTCCTTGATTTCTCTAGGATTTCATCATAAGACCCTAGTTTCCTTATCATGGTACCACACTTGGAATATTTCCTTTCCAACAAATAAAGAATCATCTTAATCGGTTCATAAACGACGAAGTTATCCGCCAACACTCATAAAAAAAAACATATATACGGTCGAATTGAGAAACCTCCTTTTTTAGAAGTCGGTTAATAAAAAATAAGTGGCTTTTGTTAAAAAAACGTAACTGATGATAAAAAGTGTCTTTTTTTAATTTTAGTCTGTTTGTATGGTATGTGTGTATAGTACGGCTTCACGCCAAAACTACTGGATAGATTGAATTGAAATTCAGCAAAAATGTTTTTTGTAAACCAAGGAAGGCTTTAGGCTACAAATTATTACGCCGTATGTTATGGGAGGTAAGCAATATTGATTTTAAAAGGTTTTTGTTCGTAATCGTAATTGAATGCACAAAATGACATGTTATATGCTATATTATGTGACGCAGACGAAATTGCGCGGGTCAGCTAGTAAAAAATAAAACGAGATCCACAGGACAAAATAAACGGAAAATTCGTTCAATGGCAAAATTTTCATCAACCTAAACCATTTTTTTTTAAATTTCACTTAATTTCCATTCTTCGTAAGCAGAATTCGCTTACCAAAACCTAATAAATCTACATTTTTTAATACCCGGATCCGTAAAAATCTAAAAAGAAAATAATTGCCCGAATTTTACCTCTACATTTTATCCCTAAAAAATATGAATAGGTATTGAACGTTAATGGACCATAAGAGGAAATACGACCATTACCCTGTACAATAAAAGGTATATACCAACAAAACGTAAACCTTAATTACACAGGTTACGGGTTTGCGTTGTTCAGTTTTTGTAATGGATTCGAACTTATTAAGTTGTTCGTTGAAATTTTGACAATGGTAGTGGGTGGTTTTATTTTCGCAAAAATAACTCTTTTGCACGTGGGTGTAAAGACAAGCTGTATTTATTGCAAAAGAAAAATAATTTGAGATGTCAAGTGATGTAATTTTAGCTTAAAACTAAACTTATTACTATAAACAGAGCCTGACTTTATGTTCTGAGTATTAATCAACTCTACACAGAAACTTGTTGGTACATCGAGGACACTCCCGCCTGATCACCACTAAGCAAATTTTTGCTTGCACTTAGAACATAGAAACGCTCTCTAGCCCCGCCCCGTTGACTTTGTATAGAAAAAGACACCGATCGGCTGAGCGCACTAACGGCGCACGCCAAACGAGAGTTATTGGCATTTTGCGCGCCAAAATTGACACTTTTCTAATAGGCCTAAACTTAAAGGGGGCTGGCTCGGCGCCTCCGCAATGATTTAAGCGATAACTGATCAGGCGGAAAATACCACGACTGTACATTCCAATTGATAAGTCGGTTTTACATTAATTGTGTTATCATTTTTATCCATACATTTCAAAACACTTTTAAGACTGTTCTCTGCAATCAATATTTTTCATGTTTATTCTTACAATCGTTTTGCTGCAGAAGTGTGATTCTAACTCTCATTTTTCTGCGACTACAGAAGTTTAGTATTCACTATCAAAGTGAAGTTTACAGGCTGTTGTTAAATTGTCGCTATAAAAGCTACTGCAATAGTCCGAGAGTTAACACAGTCGACAAGAACAAAGTACCATCGCACCCTATATTTGCAATATGGCCGCCACAATAAGTTACAGGGATTTGTTTTAGCCCTGTAGCCGGCGACTGTACGACATAGCTAGACTGAATAAACCGTATGTATGTATATGCAAGTATACATTGGTACGTTGGTTACATAACGACACACTAGGGGCAGATCTATCGATTTGCAAGGGTTTCCATACTTTTCTGCGTTTGACACTTAGACGGGCACTAAAAATAGAACTGTCAACTCTTTGAAAACAAATGCCCTTTTTACTAAGTGTCACCCAAATAAATGCCTAAGAATTGTTGGTCTGATGGAATTTCAACTCGCAGTGTTAAGCCTAGCGTTGAATGTCCAACAATCCTGTGTCATCTTACTGCTGAGCAAATACCTCCTCCTATGGCCCAGCGCACACCACTGGAGGCGCAGCGGAGCGCATTTGAAGACAACAATTTAATATAAACCTTAATTATCTTGATATACGGTCGCGGTAGCTTGAGGGCGTTCCGAGTACCGCGCGCGAATTTATTCTTATATTGACCGTATATCAAAGTAGTTAAGGTTTATATTAAATTGTTGTCTTCAAATGCGCTTCGCTGCGCCTCCAGCGGTGTGCGCTGGGCCTATGACCTCCTTCTGACATCTTTCGATCCACTTCGTCCCGCCAACCTCCCGCGAGGTCTACCGCATGGTAGACCGTTTCAGGGCTCCACAACTTGGTTATTTTGGCCCACAGCTCGTCGGGCAGACGGCAGACATGGCCAGCCTAGTCCCACTTCAGCTTAGCGGCTTTTTGAGCAACGTCAGTAATTTGTGTTTTGGGGTTCAGTTTGGTGTTGCGTATATGGTCGGTTAGTTTAATACCTATGATACTGCGCTCCATTGCACGTTAGCAAACCTTGAGCTCGAAGGTATCACCGAACTGATAAAAAAAATGCCATTAGGCCAGCTTCTTTGTTTTTCTTATGATTAAAAACCATTTTGGTAAAAATTATACCCAAAACCAAGCTCTCCCTAATGACTGCATGGCGATCATTAAGCAAAAACCGAAATGTAGGTCGCTCTAAATTCGAAAAAAAAAAAACATAATTATTCTTAACCCTTTCAACATAGCTACGTATAGTTTCTAATGTCACTGACGGGAATTAATTGCGTCTTTGCTCGGTAACGATAAGGGAAAGTTGGTACCTTTTGGTACCACTTTGCCCCATTATGCTGGGAAACTAAGCACGTTATGTTCTTCAGTATCAACTAGTGTAACAAGCAACTAGTATCTCGTTGAGAGTTTAAAGACCTAAGGAGTATTACGGCTGTAAACCTTTCATCATCATCATCATCATTTCAGCCGAAAGACGTCCACTGCTGGACATAGGCCTCCCCCAAGTGTCGCCACATTGACCGGTCTCGTGCGACTCGCATCTAGCGGATTCCCGCAACCTTCACCAGGTCATCGGTCCACCTAGTGGGAGGCCTTCCAACGCAAAGTCCTTCCAATTCGCGGTCGCCACTCCAGAACTTTTCGGCCCCATCGGCCATCCGTTCTGCGAGCAATGTGCCCTGTCCACTGCCACTTAAGTTTGGCAATTCTTCGGGCTACGCCGGTAACCTTAGTTCTCTTGCGGATGTCTTCATTTCTGATTCGATCGCGCAAGGAAACTCCGAGCATAGCCCTCTCCATTGCCCTTTGGGTGACTTTAAGCCTTTATAACACGCAAACAAATCCTGGTATTATAAATGTGAAAGATCTTATGTTTGAATGTTTGTTACTCAATCAAAAATGACTGAACGGATTTGAATAAAATTGACTGCCTCGTTGTTCGCAAGTGTGACTGCTCAGGAGTAGTCAGGGGGTCTGGGTTTATTTCCGGTTGATGGCAATAGGCTCGCCCCCTATTAAATGGGACTTAAACATAACTGACGAAATATGGGTGTACTGTACCCTCTGCCTCTGCCTAACCCTTACAGGCGTGATGGTACCTATATTATGTGATTTGATTGATTTAATGGCGCATACGATGCGACTAACATGTTATTTTTTAGTTTGTGATTGGTTGCGTCCTGTTCGGAACACCATTGAATAGGCGAAACGGGAAACAAAAATCTAATTAGTTCGTCAGATGGAATTCCAAAAAAGATAGGACACATATTTTTCTTTTTTCACGTAAAGAAAAATTGAAGACGACACAGTTCGTAGAAAACTCGTCACGTTTGAGGACAGTTTTTACTCAAAATGTGACGTCACCAGCCTTTGACATGTTTTATCTACGTCAACTTTTATTAATTTGATAAAACAAAAAAAACCGGCCAAGTGCGAGTCGGACTCGCGCACGAAGGGTTCCGTACCATTATTTAAAAACATTAGACAAAACTGCAAAAAAATCACGTTTGTTGTATGGGAGCCCGCCCGCCTTAAATATTAATTTTATTCTGTTTTTAGTATTTTTTGTTATAGCGGCAACAGAAATACATCATCTGTGAAAATTTCAACTGTCTAGCTATCACAGTTCATGCGATACAGCCTGGTGACAGACAGACGGACAGACGGACAGACAGACGGACAGACAGCGAAGTCTTAGTAATAGGGTTCCGTTTTTACCCTTTGGGTACGGAACCCTAAAAACACGTATCCAATATTTTTCGATAATCTAAGTGACCGACTAATCAGAATCATATTTTTTTTTAGTCAGTCGTCATCCCTATTATTATTACCGTAATATTGTACCTACTGCTTTTGATGAATTGATTTTGTAACTGGCCCGTATAAAACGGGTGCCAACCCTAGATTATTCAAACTAAGAATCTAAAAATACACTGTATTGGTTTTAGAATTCTAGGTGATTTCTAAGAACAGTAAGGTAGACTTATGTTCTCGACATAAACGCAATTTCCCTGCTGTCGATCAGTTACACTGCTGGCCATAAATAAAGTGCCAGCCCGTTGCAAGTTTAATTTGAAATCGAAAGCAGAAAAGTGACCTTTCTTTTTTGTTGTAAGTTATTTTCTACGAATTGAAAACCGAAATTGGGGACCAAAACTCTCTTGGGAAAAATCTGAACTGATAAAACTTTATTGCTGATAAAAAAACAAAGAAAACTGTTTTTCTGAAATAAAATAATATTCGTAGAATGGACGGTCTTATCGCCCACGGCTATCTGTTCAGAAAATCTTTATAGATGGACATGTAGGGGACAAAATGATCATGTTCAAAAAGTTATAAAGAAATGGTTTGGTATTTTTAGTGGTTGTTAAATATAATTGATTGACATTGAAACAAAGGCCGAGCCGTGTGGTATCCGGCAGAGTAGAATAGAACCAACCCATTACACTCACGGGTGTCGTATAAGGCGACTAATGTCTGAGGTAGAACACCTTGCGCCTCCGTAGACCAGAGAATGTGCAGCAGCGTTTTCTGTTAGTCTTTCGTCACTGCGATCTCCAATCCGCCTGCCAAGCGTGGAGATTACGGCAAATTCCTCCCATCATGGGAGAGGTTTATATCCAGCAGTGGACGTTACGAGCTGTTGTTGTTGTTGTTGAAACAAGAGGGCTCGTGGCTAAATAATTACAGCCGCACGAGTCTATGTTCAAGGTTAAGCAGTGCTTGGCGAGGTCGGTCCGTAGATGAGTGAATATCATTAAATACTGATTTACCTCCGAACCTCGGCAAGCACGTTAAGTCGTTGATCCGCTGGTAGTCAGAAGCCCGATAGTCTGGCAACCAGTCTTACCAAGGGTTATCATATTACCCAGTACTAACTGGGTTGTGGAGGTCAGATAAAAGGTAGTCGCTCCATGTAAAATACTGGTATTTAGCTGCATCCAGTTAAAATGGAAACCGACCCCAACATAGTTGGGAAAAGGTAAGGCAGATGATGGGGTACACTAGCACGAAAAACTTTTTTTTCCGAAAGTCACAAATCCGAATTTTACATTATATACCCACTTTCTGTAACAAATGTCGTCGTCGCTCCAGTGGCCTTCGGCCTACGCTCCTCATGCCAGCTAACAAGACTTTTAGAACAATTTTAGCAATTTATTCGAAGTAGGTATTGAAAATCGGAATATCGTTTTTTCACATTTGATTCTTCGGACAAGCAAATCGTATTTACGACTTTCGGAATTATGAATTTCGGGTTTTAAAATAATAGACATTATAATTTTTCGGTAGGTATTATGAAATTCGGACTTTTGATAATCGGAATATCGAAATTCGTAATAAAATATGTCGGAGTTTTGGGTTAGTTGCCCAGATGACATGACATTAAAATTATATCAGTTACACGTGTTTCTCTTAAGTAAGTAAAATAAGATCGCTTTGTTTTAATTTTCTCAGCCAAAAACTGTTACACAATGAAAACTAATGAAGGTCACTGAAGAAATAACTAGGCCCATTATTTAACGTTGAAAACGGCGTCGCGGCCTAAATCCTAGGACCGGAGATTAATAACACGACACAGAAAACAAAATAAATTACTCAAAAGGATAACAACAAATAAATACTGTAAACAACTCTTTAACGGTGATCGTAAAAGCGAACGATTATTTAGTTACAACATTCTTGGTCTATTGTTTATTCAAATGTTGACAGGGAGATTAATTTTCCTATTTTCTTGTCTGTACAATATACTTAGAAGAAAATTTCCATTTACATAATCTATTTGATCAGCAATAAATATTTATTGGTTTACGAAATTATTGTTGTGATATTTTCTTCGTTAATACGACGATAATTTGGGACGAATTAAAGGCAATTTATATACTGATTTGTTTTTGTATCAATATTCTTTGGGCTTGGCTTTCAATCAACGTGGACCAGTACAAGTTGAGAAAAAAATAACCACATCCTAAGAAAAAAAAAAATTAGAACTATGGGCGTATTTTATAAGCGGCCGGTTGAAGCATGTAGGTAGGCATGTAGGTTTAAGTTCACATCAGAGGTAATTTGGCAAAACTGCCAAATACAGGGGATACCATTTTTTTGCGGTTTTCGAAGCGGTTTTAGTTCTAAATTCGAAACTTAAATATGGAATTTAGAATAAAATTATTCGTGATTGTATTGCAATGATATTAAGTAATATTAGAAAGTAAATCATAGATCACAACAGCTATTAAAGACATGTTTCTTTTTCAACAATCCCTTAATTTATTCACACCATTTAAACTTGCTTATCGGAAACAGCACAACTTTTGGCGGTAATAGCCAAACTTTCCCGCCAACAAAATATGAGCCAATATGGGCCGGGCCAACTTGGGCCACATTTAGATCATCGTTCACCGGCCTTCTCTCATAGAAACCCATTTTAGTGGTTAGGAATAGTGCGCTAGATGTAATTTGTTGACGGTAGAGTGCCAACGTATAAAGGCGGGGTAATATCCCAAATTACCATAATTTGAGGTCAGGTAAATTGCAATGGCGTAGTCAAATAGCCCATTTGCTATGTCCGTGAGTGTAATAGAGAATTTCATGGGACAAAGAAAATGGCGTGTAAATAAAATTAGGTATTTTAAGTAGGTCCTTAGGATTTTTTAACACCTTGGTTTTTCCTATTTACTAAGCTTTGGGTTCGGGACGTTCGATCAATTCGTCAGTATTTGTTGAATATCAGTCACCTAGTATACACATATTCGGCTTTTATTATTCGTATGTTTACTTTTTTATATAATTTTGTCATATTTGTCTATTCTATCTATCGGAGGAGCTCGTGGCTAAATAATAACAGCCGCTCGGGTCGATCGTTATGTTAAGTCGTGCTTGCCTAGGTTGGTCTGTGGATGGGTGACCGCCCATTACATACCGAGTTTCCTCCGTGCCTCGGAAAGCACGTTAAGCCGTTGGTCCCGGCTGTCTTTTGTAGATCTTTGTCAGTCGTTAGGTAGTCAGAGGCCCAAAAAGTCTGGCAACCAGTCTTACCAAGGGTTTTATTACCCGGTACTAACTGGGTTGTGGAGGTCAGATAGGTAGTCGCTCCATATAAAATACTGGTATTCAGCTGCGTCCAGTAAAACTAGAAGCAGACACCAACATAGTTGGGAAAAGGCTAGGCAGATGATGATGTCTATTCTATGTTTTTTCTGTTATGTTCTGTAAGAGTTTAATAAATACTTATTGTTTCTTTCTTTCCTATTTAGGTTCGCCGACCGGCATACCGCGATCGGTTTCTTTGTTTAAAGCTAAACTGAACGACTTTTTCTAGAAATTATCCACTTAGACAACATCAAAAAAAGTTTGCGATCACTTTGAAAAATCGAAGTCTTTTTTGTTGCGGTAGATTAGATAATGATTTCTTCTTCTTTTTAGATTCTTGATTTAAAAATGTAGATTTAGAATATAAAACAATAAAACAGTAAAAAACACACAAAAAAGATTTTTTCTTGATAAAACAATTTAAAAAAAATATATCAGCTTATGCTAGTGATTACAAACTTTTTTTGATGTGTGTATTCGATTCTACCGCTTTGATGTACCTACCGACACATGCTGACCCAGAAATTGGTGAAACAACATTTTCAATGCTACTTAATATAAAGCAGTGTTTTTGGTATTTTGGAAAAAAGAAAAACGAATTTACATAAAAAATAAATATAATACACGTGGTTACGATTTACTAAATTCAAATATACGCTTTCGGTGTCCGAATATTTTGCGGAAAAGGAAACATTTTAGACACAAATACACTTTTAAATACCCCACCCTCATAAATTTTACAAAGAACAGCAATTATTTCCTCTCATAAAAACGAATTAATTTCAGAATGGTATTCCTTTATTTTTCTGTTGGTTTACCAGCACTCGTATTAATTAAAAAAGCTAAAATTAGTAGCTAGCTTGTATGCAAAAGTATATTTTTATTTATTTATTTATTATTATGGCACTTCAACGACTTACTCACTAAAACATACATAAATATAAATGACAAACAATTTTAGCTATAGTGAATTCGTCACTTATAGAAGTGCACAGCACTCGCAGAATAATAAAAGGGCAAGTAGGATTATTTAATACAGATTATATCGAATACAATAGAAAGATACTTAAAGTTTAAAAATATAAAATTAGAGATGGGCTGTGTATAACATTAAGCCGGTGGAAAATAGTGAATTATTAAACAAAAAAAAGATTATGTACAGGTAAATAATGAACAAACAAATATTAAGAGGCTGCTAGAGAAGAAGATGGAAGTGGAAGTGGATGCATTTAATTACCCGGTGTCTGATATCGCAGCGGCGTCTCGACACTCCGAGCTGGTTAAGAGTTTCATGCGGTATTGACGGAAGGGATTAGAGTAGATGTCGATGCTACTGGTTCGTGCGGCAATTTTATTATAGTTTTTCATCAGACGGTTGATGGTTGTGGTGCTGCCAAGGTTAGTACGACTTGCAGTGGTGGCAAAAGTTATTGTTTCGCGTCCAGATCTAATAGTTTTCTGTCGAGGTACAGCTATTCTTATTTCCGCCAAGAGTTCGGGAGCATTTACTAAGCCGTTAACTATTTTATAAAGTAGGGTTTGGTCCGTTACGTCTCTTCGGTGTTCGAGTGAACACATATTGATATGGCTGAGTCTTTCATCATAAGAGGAATCCCGGGGACAGCTAAAGCTTTTAAAACGAAGATATCTAGTGAAGCTTCTTTGGATGCGTTCAATTCTGTTTACATGGACACGGTAAGTAGGGTTCCATACTGGAGATGCATAGTCCAGTAGACTTCTCACAAGAGTATTAAAGAGCACCTTTAAGGTTGAGATGGACTGGAAATCCCGACATATTCTTTTTATAAAGCCAGACATTTTTGCAGCTTTGGCAGTGATGTGGTCAATGTGGTTGGTGAATGAGAGTTTAGAGTCGAGGTGGACTCCCAGGTCGCGAATTGTGTTCACTTTTTCGAGTGTTACCCCATTTAATGTATATTGCTAGATACGGTATCCCAAAAGCAACAATGTTTGCAGAATGGTGGTCCATTCTCATTTTATTGCGGCGTCATAAATTATACACATACGTTAGTAGTTTGCAGGTATACGCAGGCCTTGAATGGGGCCTTGTTGGGCCTTACAAAGGCCAGGTGGACTCGTGTCAGTCCAGTACATTGTGCTTGTAGTCTATTCATGTGCAGTCTCTGGTATTTCAAGTCGGAAGTTTATGGGAACAATGAGCGTTAGATGAAATTCCTATTGGAACTCGATGTGTCGTGAAGATAATGGTGTGAACGTTTATAGCTTTGTTGAACTTTGATGCCGTATTTTTTAAAAGCAATTCTATGTAGGTTTGTATACAGGGTGTAAACGGGCCCTTCAAGAAGCCGTCAACCAAGCATTCTTTACATCAAACTAAGTAACTGTATGCAAAAAAAAAATTGTTGGGAAGCGACTTTTTTTTGGGTGAAAAATCACGTTTTACGGTAATACTCAATGTAACGCACTCAAAACATTGTGCTGATGGATGGGTTGAATAGTACGGGGGTCGTGAAGGTGTTTAAAGTTATTACATAAAAAACATGTCATTAAAAAAAAAAGTTGTGAAAAAGATGAAACTTTGACCCCAATATCTCCGTAACGAGAAGGTTTTCAGGTATGGTCTGCATGGATGGGTTGAATAGTACGGGGGTCGTATAAGTGTTTAAAGTAAAATTATTACTATTACATAAAAAAACATGTCATTAAAAAAAAAAACTTGTGAAAAAGTTAGAACTTTTACCCCAATATCTACGTAACTAGGTTTCCAAGTATGGTCTACACAAAAAAAAAATTGCAATGATGGGGTAAACAAGTGCTTTTCGGCTTTGAGGGTCTTGTTACATCCTATATGTGAGTAAATGTAATATAAAGAATAGGTAAGATTTTAAGGCAGAAGCTTTGATATTTATCGACCTCATTAAAGATGGGATTTGGTCAATTTGTTTGGAGCTAGTTTATTTTGAAGATACTTTATTATTGATGGATAAGCAACCAAGTAAGGTTTTTGTTGAAAGTTTGACATGATAGCGTTTAATAAAAAGTTATCCAAATGGATGAGTAAATTGTATTTAATGGTTATGTTGAATAATAAAAAAATACGCGCGAAACTTCAAGATTGAATGGACGTTCGATTTATGTATATTTTATGTTTTGGAAATGTTTTTGTTAATATTGTGTAATGTATGTAAATAAATTATTTTTCATTTTAAAAACCATATATGTAAGTACGAGTATGTTACTTCTAAGCAGTAAGTAAGTAAGCTTACATGAAAACTTTTTCGAACCGACTTCATTGCTCTACGTATTCAATTTACATAAGTATTCAGCTTTATTAATTTAAAAGATAACAAGTAACAACAAAATTAAATCAACTAAGTAAAAAGTTAAAGTTAGAGAGAGTTAATTAACTTACCTTGGTACTTTAATTCCCTGGATAAATAATTTATTTACACAAGCGAAGTTTATTTAAATACTTCAAAGTTTGTCCAATATACACTAAAATATTCTACCGAAAACACGAACAGCTTACTCAGTACAAAGTTTTTGAATATTTAACACTATATTAAAACTACGAAACACCAACTATATTTACATAAGGTAAATTCTCAGAAAAGTAGCAAAAAACATTTTATAATATACACAATAACGGTTTTATTAAATCACTGTTCCATATTTGAAAATATGAAATTCGTGGAACACGCGTTCTGATTTCAAATCGTCTCGGGACGACAGGTCGGTACCGCGGTCGCCGAGCGACTAACGTTGTCATCTCCGCGACACGACAATGGTCGAGAACTGCCTACTGTTGCACTATAGATACAAACGTTGCAACTGGAAATGGGAAACTGGGTTGCTTCAAATTAGTGAGAATTGTGAAAGGAAAAACCGTTTCCCTTGGAAAGAAAATTGCGATTCATAAACTGAGCGTTATCTAACTGTAATCAGGTTAGGGCGGGTTTTTTACACATGTGTTCGTAGAGCGCTTCTGAAATTGAATTGTTGGATTTTAGGTGGTTTTGGTCGTAATAATTTGCTGTTTTGTGTGTCAAATCTAATGCTTCTGTATTTTATTGTTTGGAATTAATATTGTATTGATACAGTATTTTAACAGAACAATGAGAGTTTCAGTGGCAATATTTGTTTCTTACCTTTAGAACTGCTCAGTTTTCCCTCAAAAGATAGGTCTTATTAACACCATAGTCTTAATCCAAAATTAGATACTCTCTATTTATGGGTTGTTTAGTGCCTAACCTAGTATCAAAGTTTGTATACCACCCATGGGCCTCTGACTTGGCTTTACATGCCGCTGAGAAATATATCTCAGGCATGCTGGTTTCCTCACGATGTTTTTCTTCACCGAAGCAAGTGATAACTGTACAATACGCACATGAATCCGAAAAATCAAAGGTGCGTGTCTTGTGTTCGAACTTTGAAACCTACGAATTGGCAGTCCGACAATCACATCACATAGGCTATTAATTACCTACTTATTTATTTGAATAGATTTGATAAGACGAAGTGTAGTACCGATTGGATTTATGGACATCTTCGGAGACAATAGACGGGTCGCCGGAACAAAATGATCAACGACGTTCTTGAACAAAGGACTGCAATTTTAGAATAGCCCCTTTTCGCGTTGCGACGTAGAGTAATTCCACTCGGGGTTTTAATGACTTAAATGGGCATTGTTTTTGAGCAGTTCATCCAGATGACGTCATTTGTTACTTAGTGATTAATTACCTCAAATAAATCTTAAGGGATCTTTGGAGTGATGGATTTTAAATTTTAAGTATCTTGATAATTATTTGTTGTAAATAAATGAACGGTTTATCTTGCAATGAATTTGGGCTTTACAAGACAGTTCTCGAATTGTTTTTTTTGGGATTAGTCTTTTGTAATTTTGAATATTGCTTAACCTTTTTGAATGTAGAAAGGTCTTGTCTAAAAAGGTTTCAAATTTAAATACCAATTCTGAACCTAAAATATTTCTTATCTCTTTCATATTTTTGTCATTCCATAGTCGGCTGTCGTAAAGGTCCCTAATAAGGTCATCTTCGAATTATCCACCCACATATAACTTAGAATCACAGACTGATAAGACGTTAGAAAAACACGATGTTAAAGGTTATATAGTTCCATCAAAAAGCAGTAGGTGTCGCCACCTACAGACTTGAGGACTAGAGAACTTGAGGATTTTCTCACAATAATATATTTTTCTTCAACATTTGACGTTGAGAATAAATTGAGTACATAATCATATGTTAGGAAATGTCGGGGCACGCTTCAGATTTAACTCAATATACAAGCGCAAAATACATAAATAAACGAACAGCCACTATTTGCAGCTAGCTAGCTATGTTATCCTCCCTCCACCGTTTCTGTAGATTTTTCTAAGAATTTGATCATGGAATATTGCGCTCACACAATCGAGGCTTTATTCTATCAAACTTGTATTTTTAGGTAGAAGAAATTAAAGGAAGCCTGAAAGTGGCACCGGTGGCTGAAAAGTTGTGCGGTTATCGTTGATCGCGGTATGGACATGTGATCCGGGGGAATGAGGAAAGTGAGGAAAGTTTTGAGTATAAATGTAGATGGCTATAAGATTAGAGGAAGACCAACGAAACGATGGATGCATTGTGTGAAGGATGATTTGCCGAGTAATAGAGAAGTATGGAAGTCGTGGCGAGGGGTGTCATCGGTTTTTAATCGAGACCTATGAATTAATAATTCTGTTTCTTACAATAGGCTTGTCAACTGAAAATATCTAATTAGTCCGTCAGTTAGATTATCAAAAAATATTTGATCCGTATTTTTTCTTTTGTTACGTAAACCAAAATTGACAAAGGTACGACGCTTTTAAAATTCTCAATACATCACGCCGTGGTATAATTTTTAGTGCGTTCTGACGCCACGACCCCCCCCCCCCACTCCCGAGTTTTGATGCGTATTATCTTTGTCAATACAAAAACAAAAAATACGAGTCCATTATTTTCCAATACTCTAACTGACGGACTAAATAGATTTGCAATTTATTGATGGTGTTAACTAGCCTATTGAATTTTTCCATTAAATGCAATTCTAAAGGTATACAAGTAGCCTGAAAAACCGTGTTTGACAATCCATCCGTTATGAACTGCACGCCAACGCACCAACGAGCAATGTGCGGGCTATGTTGAATATGAGTACGTACACAAAGTAGTAGAAAGTTTTAATGATGCCGCTACATCAAAGGCTGACACGCTAGTGAAACAATTTGCCGAAGGAAATATTGATATAGTGTCCAGTTTTCTACATATGTGTGCTAAAGGTTTTATAATACTTACAACTTGATGACTCAATGTATTCTTTCAATAACAATATTGAAATTTTCAATATTGAAAGAATGATAATGGAAAACCATCAAATGAGTCCCGCTCTGGGTGGAGCAGGAGGGAGTGTCAGACTTTTACTGACTAAAACCCATCCATGTTCCTTCATCGCCCTTTGTGTTCCGGGGCCACGGTATCTCTTTCGAACAGTCCCGCAACCCCGGCAGGCATCGGCCCTTGCGGACCTTTCCTTTTGCTGACTCTTTGAGGCGCGCGTGGAACACGAACGCGCCGTCGTCACGGCCTGTCGTTATGAGACGGACGGACGGCAAGCTAGCCCATAGCTATCCGTCCACAGGCCCGCGCCTAAGGTCGGACGGGCGGGGCGTCTCCCGCGGCTCTCTCAATAACGAGCCCTACGTTTAATTCTCACACGAATGAATTATTATGAGAACAATGATTAAAAAATAATTTTTTCTTTGTTTTTCTGTCGGGTTCCTCTCAATATATATACAAATTGTTATCCGAATGTACGAATATTAAGAGACCCCGTAGCAAGTTCGTATTTTAAATAGTAACGCAGTATGAACCCCACTACTTCCATTTAAAACATGTTCTTGAAAGTCTTAACCAACATTAACCCTGCCAACTCTCACGAAAATTCTGCACCAAAATGAAAACTCTTTCCTTAATTATAAGTACGTTTCAAGTAGGCACGTCCCAATTCAGGGTAAAATTTCAAAAGACCGAGCCACGAGATTTTCATATGTAAAAATATATCAGAATGTTGCTGAATTCAGGACTTGTAAGTCATGAGATAATACCGTGAGATTCGTACTGCATATTTTCAGACACTATTGTTTTATTATGAATAAGGGTATCCTGGGGAATATATGAATAGTTAATGAGTTAAAAACCGCACATGTTGGGGGATTTTAAAGTTTCAACTATTTTATGTGGTGGTGCGGAAAATGGGGAGTGTTGGACGGTATAAAAGGGTTGAAAGTTTTGTATATTGGCTTGGCAGGCCACGTTCTATCGGGGCATATACTAATTTGGTAATAGGTTTTGTTAATTTCTGCGAAAGTGTTACCTCCTTGGTAGCCAAGCTTATGTTTGTAGATTTAAGGGTTCATTTTCAACTAACTAATTACACTGGTATGGTACTATCAGAAATATCAGCATATTATCCCATTCAACCTATACGATTGTCTGATAGATATTGCCTTTTGTAGCATTATGACTTAAGTTTAATTAAATATAATATGTGTTTCATCCACCAAGTTTCTGAACGCACCTTTTTGACGTTTGACTGATTACGTTTCGTTGTCTGTGCGATGACGTTTACTTGTCAGTGCAATATTGGTTGGAAAAATGGTCGCTCCGTGTCTTGTATTTTTGATGCACGCGGCTGTCGTGTAATTAGTGATTGAAATTTTGAGTTAATGGTAATCCGATACCATCTTGATCGGTGTTTGATATTTTGTTGATAATTGAGTGAAAATTGAGAAATCTCGCCATTTTGGGTCATGACCGCGAGTAATTTGTTGGTTATGTAGACGGCCTTTTTGTGTCTTTGAACGCCGGTAAATTCCTAAATTCAGTGCTGGACTATTTTACATCCCCGATTGGGTTAGCAAACCGGGATAAAATTCAGTTGGACATTGGAAAAAAGTGCCACGTGTGGGATCTGAAGGTTTGATCCGGGAGTCGACGATACGCGCTGTGGGCGTCCTTTGGAACCGTCGAATCTTACATGACTTCACATACACCACACAAACCACAGATATACTTACACCCCACCCAGATAAGACGTGACCAGGGAATACGCCACATCTCCGGTTCCAACGTGATGGGTAAGTTATATCTAATAGTTGAATAGTTGTTTTCACTTGTCGATTGGACAAATATTATTTTGATTAGGGCTCCGCGTAATCGCGGACATCGTGAGTCTGTTTGTGCAGTCTCACACAATATGTTAGAGGTAATTTTCATCAATCTATTCATCTAAGTATGTGGGAAACGGAATGTAAGAGTGAGCGAAAGGGGTGAATATATCTGGAGTAAAAGAGAGAGTGTATGTTAGTAAGATATCGTAAAACTATAAAACGAAGAAGACGTGTGCTAGATAGACTTTTTACCTTTAAATAAAATTGTTCATTAATCAAGTTGTTTTACTCTGAGCCCACATTTCCACATGTATGACAGTGTCGCAAATACATCAACTCATTCAGTTAGTCAAATGACTTGCTTTTAAACACGAATTAAATTCATAACAATAGACAAGCAACATAGATAAATGCTCTTAAAACTAACGTTTGGCAATGTACGTCAGATCTATGTTTAATCATACATTGGATGGACAAACGAGAGCAACGCAAACCGGATTAACTCTTCAAAAATCTCTATAAATCCGATTTGACGGAACTAACTTTATCCTACGTAACTAGTTTTATATGCTGTACATTTTACCTGTTTTTTGACGTTGACCAAGCGGCACGTGTATCTACAAAATTGGTTAATAAGGACCGATTTTTTTTTACTTTCGCATAACATCACGCCTGTAGTTCCCGAAGGGTTAGACAGAGGTGTACTTAATAGTACACCCACATTTCGCCAGTTATGTTCAAGACCCATGTTATAGGGGGCGAGCCTATTGCCATCAACCGGGCACAAACCCAGACTCCGTAGCTGCCACTAAGAAATTCTTGATGAAAAAACTCAATAACAATATGCCCGACCCGGCAATCGAACCACTAGACCAACAAGGCAAGCATCTTTTTTTTATTTACAGAGTCGAATTTTTGCATGCCACCTGGAGGGAAAGTCGACACAGCCGCTCGGGTCGATCGTTAGGTTAAGCCGTGCTTGCCTAGGTTGGTCTGTGGATGGGTGACCACCCATTACATACCGAGTTTCCTCCGTGCCTCGGAAAGCACGTTAAGCCGTTGGTTCCGGCTGTCATTTGTAGATCTTTGACAGTCGTTAGGTAGTCAGAGGCCCAAAAAGTCTGACAACCAGTCTTACCAAGGGGTATCGTATTTCCCGGTACTAACCGGGTTGTGGAGGTCAGATAGGCAGTCGCTCCATATAAAATACTGGTATTCAGCTGCATCCGGTAAAACTGGAAGCCGACCCCAACTAAGTTGGGAAAAGGCTAGGCAGATGATGATGACCTGGAGGGAAAGTACTCTAAATACCGAAGATAGCAAATTTTACTCAAAGAAAACATTCCTTTATTTTTAAAAGAAATTAATCTGCATTCAAAGATTTTGAAAATTCGCTTGCCACATTTGGGAATCGAACCGGCTAAATTAAAAAAAAATATAACATCCTGTACTTTTATGGTTCCAATCGATAGGGTCAATCTTAAGGATTAAATCTCTCTAACAAACATTATAAATTAAATTAAAGGAAAACTATGAAATCTAAAGTTATAAATTCAATGGGATAAATTAAATACGATAAAGCCTTTACAATTGAAAAAAGAAGATTGCAATTTGCACGTGTTTTTGTGCGAATTTCAATCTTCCTATTTAAATAGTTCTTTGTCATTTTAATCAATAAATGTCGTCAAAAGATAATTGTCTATTAGGTTCTAACTTAAGTAATTGGATGGACCTTTGAGTAAAAGTGCTTTATGTTGTCCCATTGAATTTATAAGTTAAGATTTTATGGTTTCCCTTTCATTTAATTTATTGTGTTTGATCTTTATGATTGACACAATCGATTGGTGCCCTAAAAGTACAGGACGTTATTTTTTTGGAATTTAGCCGGTTCGATTCCCGAGTGTGGTACGCGAATTTTTAAAATCTTTGAATGCAGATTAATTTCTTTTTAAAAATAAAGGAATGTTTCCTTTGAGTAAAATTTGCTATCTGCGTTATTTAAAGTACTTTCCCTCCAGGTGGCATGCAAAAATTCCACCCTGTATATTTTGTGGTTTGACAGCTTGCATTCGTTAATGTGTCAACAGTCAGTTTTATTCTTCAGATTATTATGTTATGGCACTTGAATAATTCACACCAGTACCTTTAAACAAGTCAAAATGATTACTTGAGTTAAAGTTATTATTTAAGATACGATTTATATTCTGTACTTTGGAAATTGCTTGAAGTTAGAACTCATTATAGAACATATGGAAACGGGTATTTATCGCCAATTTTACTTTTAATATAAGCCCAACGTTTCGACCGGATTGCACCAGCCGTGGTCGCGGGAAGACTAAAGTATTGGAGGTACGCCACAGCAAAGCGGAGGTGTTAGATACCCGATGTTTTTTAATGTGTCTCATCGTGGAGTTAGAATTGTCAAAATTCATAATTCGTTGCCTTGCTTTCTCAGAAGGTTTTACTTCGTTTAAATTCTTGTCTATTGCACAAAATGTTAGTAAGGACAACAACAAGGCCCCCTGGGGTCATAAGGGTTTAAAAAAAAACAAAACGTCGTGATCCAGCTATGACAACGCGTCAAAAAGTAAATATACCTACACTCTACATTTCTTGTTAATAAGAAAATATCCATTTTGAGTTAAAAAAACAAATGAAATTAAAATAAATAAATAAAAGATATTCTGCAAATATTGTTACATCTGCCTCAATGAATGAAATATGCACAAAATGATATTCAATTCAATTTATATTCAAAATAGGAGAGGATTTTCATTTTAATCTGTTGCAGTATTTGTCAATGGCGATTAACAAAAGCTTCGGTGATTTGTACTGCACACAAAGTACATAGTGTACTGTACACGTAGTGTATAATTTAATAATATTGTTTTTTCCAATTTACTAAGAACAAAGGATAGTGGGCAAATGTGGTCCAAGCGTCGCGTCGCCAAGGATGAATATACCCTTTAATTTCAATCATTCAAGACAAAAATAAGCTATAATTTCTCGAAATCACTCGGACAGATTTTGATGCCCTTCGGCATGTTTAAACAGTACATTGTACCCTTTTAAAAAGGTTCATCCTTGGCGACGCTTGGACCAACTCCCATACATTTTTGCCCTCTGTCTTTTATCAGAACTTTAGGGATATGAAGAACAGGGTGTAAACTTCCTCATCCTCCATAGAAAAAGGAGAATCCTCCGACTAGACTGGTGTTATGTCTGGTGGGTGGTGAATTGGGTTTTTCCATATAGACTTACGTCGCGGATAACTTCAACTGCGAATAACGATGTTAGTTTTTCATTTGCGGCACAGATGGCGCTGTAGTACTTTTTACCGTGCCGGTACTGAACTAAATTAATGAGTGGGGGCTATCGTTTTTGAGCTCACCAGATGGCACCACTGTCGAGTAAGGTCTCTATTTTATACTTTAAAGTACCAATAACTTCATAAAAAGTTTATTTTATTACGTATAACAACATAGTGTAAACTTCAGATACATATTTACAATATTCTCCCTAAAATTAGCAATCATGAAACATTTAAAAATAATTTTACCTCCTAGTACTAACAAATAAGATCGTAGGTACTTAGAATCTTGATGTCATAATTAATCAGGAATGGCTCAGTCTAGAACACAATCGTGAGTATTAGTATAAATACGTGATAAAAAAGCACGCAACGCGCGAACACTGTATGACATCCGACATTTCGGAGTACCTTACTCTACACGAACGCCCTCTAGCGGCGAATTCATGCGCGATAGCTCCCATTGTATAGTGTAGACACTGTGGTTAAGTAAGTAAGTTAAGTATAGTGGATATGTATTAGTTTTTTCATCTTCTGGCTATATAACAATATCGCTTGGCTAGGCCTTGGTCAGTGAAATAAAAGAGCTGTTAAAAGTGCCTACATTTATAGTAGAAATGTCAGGGTTTTAATACAATATATTATATTTTTTCCATTCTATTCCTGTTTTTTCTACGTCAATACAATATTATTATTGTATTACTTTTACAGTCACCTAATTGTTTCTTTCGAAAGTATAAAGACAGTAAGTATATTTCCAGTTACAATAAATAAATTGTACCCAAAATATAATTATTGTATCATGTATTAAACTTGTCATGTCTTAGCATTTATTAGACTACCCATTGTGTTCCTTGTAAAATGTTTTACATTTGTATCTGTAATTTGTATGGTGTACATAATAAAGAGTATTCTATTCTATTCTATTCTTAGGTATAATAACAGCGACCTAAAATACATATAAATGATCTACTCATAAAAATAAAAAGCTGAAAAAAATACTTTGATACCAATCACACATGGTTTCAAAAGGCAAATCAAATATCATCCGCCTATATAGCCTTTACCCAAATAGGTTGGGGTCGTCTTCCAGTCTAAAACCCGATACCCCTGAATACCAGTATTTTACTACATGGAGTGACTGTCTATCCACAACCCAGTTAGTACTGGGTAATACGATAACCCTTGCGTCGTCCACGTTCATAAATCTGAACTTATACGCTCGCCGATTGCGAGTTGTACCTACAGTGCAAGCACAGCACAGTTTTCATATCAATATGTCAGCATTTTACCTGCGCCGGGCCGGCTAATTTAGTACACGAATAGCATTCATATCGCGTGCACTCACCTATTATGCAATCATACTTTTATCAATAAATATCAATCAATCAGTATCAGTGTATCAATCAGCATCAACTCAAGGTGTAAGGTCCCTAACCATACACGAGTGGTGATTTTTCTGAAGAATATCATCAATAAGGTCAGTGCATGTCCCTAGGAAAATATTATCGGAGTCGGCAATCTCGTATCCCACACGAAGTGCTCATAAAGTTTTCTACCGCTATAATATTAATTTATTAAACTTTCCGGCACTGTGTCATATTTTCTTCTTTATATGGAAACTATGGACGCAGCTGAACCATGGCAAAATATTGCACTTATAAGCAACAATATAATCAGCCTTCAAAGTTCCGACTTCTGAGGCATCGGCTTCCACTTTGTGTTGAGAAGTGAGCTGTGGCCCATAATCCACCTCATGAACCCTTGGTGTATATGTTCCATTTCTGAAATTTTTGGTTCTTAGACATGCTGGTTCCCTCTCTTTTCTTCACTGTTTTGAGAGCAGTGGTGGTGAAATTAATTACATAATGTTAAGTAACTGTTAAGACCTGCAAATCGCAAAGATGGAGCCCTAAGACAGCTAGGCGGTGTCGCGCCAGACCGAGGAGAAGATGGCGGGATTCTCGTTATTTGGCATCGAGAAAAGGAAGGAATGGAGGGAGAGTTTTGGCCAGGGGTGGAACCGATCAGGCTAAAAAAAACGTTCCTGTTTGAGTTGGAACCTACAACTAACTCGTCAACAGGCAGAAGAACAGGTATTCCGTCTCGTTAGGGAACTCGACGACGATTCAGGACACCTTTCTATAAACGTCAAACCACAGATGATAATGATGATAGATTGATTTCAAGAACTAAACCTAATTCTCCTACACAGTATACGTATAATTACGTTACCCGTGCTTATAATACAGGAGTAAAACATTAACTCGATACACGGAGTTGACGTGGCCGTCCCAACTTTTAATGATGAGGGTCGAAGCGAGAATAATTTTGAGACATGCTTCGTTGTTGATTCTGGGAGTGGTGGAAGATAAGAACTTTTAGCGATTGAAAGTAAAGTCGGAGTTGCTGAAACTTTAATTATAAAGGAAGGATTGTTTTCTGGGGTATCTTACTTTGGGTATCATGGTGCTGTAATGTTTTGGTGGAAATTTAAAAAGCTTTGTGCCACAAAAAAATTCAAACGTATTTTCGCTTAATGCTCACAGCATTAAACCTGTGGCGCCTGCGACAGAAAAGATGAAAGGGAGTCGCCTGTCTTGGTATGGACATGTGATTAGGGGGGATGAAACACAAGAGTGATGAATATAAATGTTGATGAATGGAGAGAGGGAGAGGAAGACCAAAGAAAAGATGGATGGATTGGGTGTGGAATGATATTATTAAGGAAAAAGTAGTAAATGAGAGCGTGACTGACAGGGGGGAATGGAAAAAAAAAAACGTGTTGCGCTGACCCCAAATAACATGAGACAAGGGCGGAAAGATGCATTAAACAAAACAGTAAATTTAAAAATAGTAGAAGGGCACCCACTTTGTTTAGTTCCTTATTTCAGGCGGTAATCTTGTATCGTAACCAGCGAATGATCATTAATTTGTGTTTTTCCATAAATTATGAAAGCAGCAGTGGCCCAGTGGTAGCAGCCTCGACTTACGAACAGTAAGTCGTGGGTTCGAACCTAGGGAGGCGCATTTCTTTGTGTAATTTATATTATCACCACTGCTCTCAAAACGGTGAAGGAAAGCAACGTGAGGAAACAAACCAACCAAACCAAAAATTCGTCGAAGACATGTGACATCTATGCCATAAATTATGCTATAAAGCAAAGAGTCGTTATAAAGTCTAATATTGAATTGTACATAATTATTATCAAAATCATTACCTAAGTATCTGTATGGTAACCGCTACTTGTCATGCCTTGTACCATACGAAATTTTAACAAAATTATGATGAATATCTAAAACAATTTGTTCAGTCACGAATTTGTCCAAAACTTTTGCTTTCAGTATTCACACTCCTGTTTCCAAATGAATTCACATTTATCAAATTGACGATTTTTATATAATCCGAACAGATTATTTACTAGCTTTTACCCACAGCTTCGCTCGCGTTAATTTAGAATTTGATAATCAATTCGGGTTGTACTCTGCTTTTAACTGATTCGAAAGACACGTGGTGGCATCTATTTATCATAAGAACTTTACTGTAGTTTTCCTCGAGAACAGTACTTTTTTCGGGATTAAAGGTACCTTTGTCCGTGTCTGTACACCTCATCATTTGCCTAGCCTTTTCCCAACTATGTTGGGGTCGGCTTCCAGTCTAACCGGATGCAGCTGTATACCAGTATTTTACATGTAGCGACTGCCTATCTGACCTCTACAACCCAGTTAGTACTGGGTAATACGATACCCCTTGATAAGAATGGTTGTCAGACTTTTTGGGCCACTGACTACCTGTAACGACTATCAAAGATCTACAAATGACAGCCGGGACCAACAGCTTAACGTGCTTTCCGAGGCACGGAGGAAACTCGGTATGTAAGGGTGGTCACTCATCCACAGACCAACCCAGGCCAGCGCGGCTTAACCTAAAGATCGACCCGAGCGGCCGTTATTATTTAGCCACGAGCTCCTCCTGTACACCTGACAACACGTATATGCTAATATTCAGAATAATCGGTTTAGTGACAAACAAACCGACAAACTTACTTTTGCATGTATAATATTATTAAGGATAATATTATATATTTATGTAAGGTTATTATTTTCAGTGTTTTCTACAGCTGCAACTGCTGAAGCATGGGATTTCGGGTCTGATTTTCAGGTTTAGCAAGTTGTTAGAGCGAATTTCTCGAATTGAAACTGAACGCGATTAGCACACCCAACACCACGTTCAAGAACTTTTAGTGTTAATTTTCGACTGTAATAATTTGACAAAAGTGTCTGGATTCACGCCAGACGGTAATAGGCTCGCTCCTTATAACATGGGAGGTGCCTATATGAGTAGCTGGAGAAATATAGCTGTTAATTTTTTTGTGAAATATTTTAGATGTACAAAAATTATTTTTCCACAGATTTATTATAATGTAAAAATGTAAAAATAGAAATAGATTATTATTTTGACTGCTTTCTACTTCAACTGCAGAAGCATGGGATTTCGGATCTGATTTCCAGGTTTAGCAAGTTGTTAGAGCGAATTTCTTTATTGAAACTAAACGCGATTAGCACACCCAAAACCACGTTCTTAACTTCGAACTTAGAACTTTAGTGTTAATATTCGACTGTAATAATTTGACAAAAGTGTCTGGATTCGTGCCAGACGGTAATAGGCCCGCTCCTTATAACATGAGAGGTATATGAGTAGCTGGAGAAATATAGCGGTTCTATACATCTCTACCTACCCTTGCGAGGTGAACAGGCGTGTTGTTTGTTTTCCTAACACGTACCTAGTTAGAGAAGAAATCAGTGCTATCCATGGAAACAAGTGATTGGTCATGTCCACTATAATGAGCTCGTTAGTAGAACATGTTCAATTTCATGCTGGCTTCGACCACTAACAGTACAAACATGATATCATTATTAGAGGTTACTTGCAGGTCGCAAGGATGGTTTAGAAAACCCTGTATATTTAGTTTGGGGTCAACATTGATGTCAAGTTATGTAATTCGCTGAACCTAGTTATTTTGTTCAACCAATAACTCACAGTTAACTTGACTTTTTATTCAGTATGTTAGTATGTTTATTTTATTGTCATCAGTTTTATATGCACCACGAGTCAATTAACACATTATTTTTAAAACGTTGCCACGCCTTTACATTTTCTGCTGTATCGTGAGTGAGTTTATTAGTATTTTAGTATGTTCATTTTATTGTCATCAGTTTTATATGCACCCCGAGTCAATTAACACATTTTATTAAAACGTTGCCACGCCTTTAGATTTTCTTCTGTATCGTGAGTGAGTTGATGAAATGTTTGTAACATTTAAACTCAGTTACACAGACAGCCAGACCCGGAACAACAACAACAACAACAGCCCATAACGTCCACTGCTGGACATAAGCCTCTCCCATGATGGGAGGAATTTGGCGTAATCTCCACGCTTGGCAGGCGGATTGGAGATCGCAGTGATGAAAGACTAACAGAAAATGCTGCTGCCCATTCTCAGGTCTACGGAGGCGCAAGGTGTTCTGCCTCAGACATTAGTCGCCTTATACGACACCCGTGAGTGTAATGGGTTGGTTCTATTCTACTCGGCCGGATACCACACGGCTTCCGGCGACCAAAAACAACTACAAAATAACCAAGGTCCAAGGCCGTCTTTACTGAGTGTGCACCTGTGCGTTGCACACGGGTGCACGTCCCAGGGGGCACCGAGTGCCGCTCGCTACGGAGCCCCACACGGCGCTTTCCCAAAAATGTTTTTACCTGTGTACCAGTGGACCTCGCTGGCAGTGAGCTTACCTTCCCAAATTTGTCAAATGTTTCTTATTGATATTGAACTTTGTATGTTTATTTGAGGTCGTAATAAAAATAAAGAAATTAAAAAATTTGGACATTGATGATGTAGCATCTATTATACATGTTAACATGGGTAGGTTTTGGCTTGTTAGGGTAAACACCAGAACACCCTGTATAATTCTAAATACAGTCAACAATACATCATGGTATCCAAAACCGACAAATTCCTTCTTTATCTCCAAACAATAGAGTTTATTATTTATTGGGGAAATTTGACAATTAGTGGTAACTTGTACTTTGTACCCATTCCATTTTGACCGCGCGCTTACTAGGGGGCGCTAGGGTAATGTTTGCACACGGGCGCTACATGGGCTAGAGACGCCCCTGCCAAGGTCCATGTTCCACGCACATTGGTCCACTCCTAGAGTGGACCAATGTGCGTGGAACATGGACCTTGACTAAGTGCGATGGGACTAAGTGCGGAAACCAAAACCCCATAAAGAAGAAGAAGGTCCATGATCATACATCTCTCTGGTCATACACTCACTCCCGTTGCAAATTCTACGCGCCTGAACTTCCTGTAATTCAGGATCAATACACAATATAAGTGCTTTTAGAGTCTCTCTCGCAAATCTAATAGCAACAAATATTTTATTCATGTGTCACATTAACGGTCGATACATCTAAATGGTCCTCGATAGATTACAAACGCAATGTAGTTTACGTCGCTAGTGATAGATGGGATCCATTTCCTTTCTAAAAGCGATATATACACTACTCTGCCGAGATAAATGCTTAAGTGGGTATCAGCTCGCAAGTTTTGATTGTGTATTCTGAAGTTATGAAGAAGTAATGGTCTAATAATCTAATTACATACTGTTAACCTGTAATTGTAAATTAAAGTCGCATTTCATGTCTTTTTGACCAACAGAACGGAATTTGATGCCATTTTCACAGTCGTTCAGATATTGTATCCCAAAGTTATATTAAACTTATAAATTAAAAGAATTGAAATGTGTTTTTCCAAAAACACGCAACACGTGTTTAAATTTTTAGGGTTCTGGGTACCTTTGGAGTTACAAAGGTAAAAAGGAACCCTTATAAGATCTTTTTCTTATCCGTCTGTCCGTCTGTCTGTCCGTCCGTCCTAGAAAGTTGAAATTTATACCAGATACTAAGGTCTATAGTCCCTATTAGGTGTATAAAAATCAAGGTCCTGAGTCTACACGATAAAAAGATATGGGCAAATTTAGAATTTCGCGAAAACTTGTATTAAAATTTACCTTAATTTTTTTTTTTTTTTTCGGAATTTTTCCTTTACTTGTGCTGTAAGACCTTGCCTTTAACCAAAATTGTCAATTCTAGGTCAACCTAAAGTACCTTAATTTTTTTAGGTCGAAAACCTATATGATAATTCCCGTTGACCTAGAATCACGAAATTAAACGAGAAGCATTGTCTTACAGCACATGTAAAGGAAAAAGTCTGAAGACCATAAATAAGTTGTTTTATAACAATTTTTTTTTTTCTGATGGGAAATCATCAAATGACTTCTCCCGCTCTGGGCGGAGCAGGAGGGAGTGTCAGACTTTTACTGACTAAAACCCATCCATTTTCCTACATCGCCCTTTGTTCTCTTTCGACCAGTCCCGCAACCCTCGGCATCGGTCCTTGCGGACCCCTTCCTTTTTGCTGACTCTCTTTAAGGTGTGCGTGGAACAGGAACGCGCCGTCGACACGGCCTGTCGTCATGAGACGGACGGACGGCGAGCTAGCCCATAGCCCACCGTCCACAGGCCCTCGCCTACGGTGGCCGGGGGCCACGTGGTGGCCCCCAACGCCCGGGGCGTCTCCCGCGGCTTGTACGGAACCCTCGGGGCGCGAGTCCGACTCGCTCTTGGCCGTTTTTAGAATCAATTTGAAAGAACAAGTACACACAGGATAGTGCAAATGGTAGGTGCAAACTATATGCTGGCTATGACTTTCTTCCGTTTCATATTTAATTAATTCATCCTTAAAATATTAAAAATCTCGCCACTGAAATCCACACATTTTTATCAGACGCTCATCCAAACTTGGACATTGTTCTCCCTCTTGAAATAACAAAGTTTCTTCAAAACTTCACAATATTCATCATGATAATGCAGTATTATTATCAGATACATTTTTCTCGAAGTTTCGATGGATAGGTAATTAAAGTTTACAAAAGTGAAGCATCAAGATTGTGTGCAGGAAAATCGTGCTTTGGGGACCATATCTTTTTAACCTGGTGATCAATTTTGTTCGAGTGTATTTTGTGTTTGCGCACCAACGAAACTGAACGCGATTAGTAAATCTAAACCGCGTTCTGCGCCATTAATTTATGTATTTATCAAAACAAAGTTTATATGAATCATAACTTACGAACTATGCCCCACAAAACCGGCTAAGCAAAGAGGATTAAAGTAGGGTACAGGTTTTTTGTTATTATCTTTGACCGTGTAGGTATTAGGCCTGAATTCTTGCCGACTGACGGTCTATCGCGTACGGTCGGTCGTGACGTCAGCGAGAACAAAATACAGCTGTCGGTCGCCACTGACGTCAGCGTCGCAGTATTGTGCTATATAGAACACAATGTATACTCGTACGCGACCGACCGTCAGCCCGACAAGAATTCAGGCCTTACACTTTTGTAGGAAACAGCTGTTTTTTTAAAATAACCAATGAAAAGTTTCTATGTGGTCCAGAGGTTCAGAATGATATACTGTTACATAGTAACTGTTTCGCATTGGTGTTCCTTCTACCCCGTATGCATTAAAAGTAAATGAAGGAAATATCTTATTTCATCTATACTAATATTATAAAGAGGTAACATTTGTTTGTAAGTTTATATGTTTGTAAGTTTGTATGTAGGGGGTATTCTCCGGAAGTAATGAACCGATTTCAAAAAATATTTTACCATTAGAAAGCTACATTCACCCTGAGTGTACTCCCTGTACTCCCACGGGAACGGGAACTACGCGAATGAAACCGCGGGACGTCCACTAGTATCAAATAAGTAGTTACTTATCATCACTTCACTTCAAAGTAAATGAAGGAAATATCTTATTTCATCTATACTAATATTATAAAGAGGTAACATTTGTTTGTAAGTTTATATGTTTGTAAGTTTGTATGTAGGGGGTATTCTCCGGAAGTAATGAACCGATTTCAAAAAATATTTTACCATTAGAAAGCTACATTCACCCTGAGTGTACTCCCTGTACTCCCACGGGAACGGGAACTACGCGAATGAAACCGCGGGACGTCCACTAGTATCAAATAAGTAGTTACTTATCATCACTTCACTATCACTATAACTACATTATTATAAAACAAAGTCCTCCGCCACGTCTGTCTGTCTGTCTCTCTGTTTGCGATAAACTCAAAAACTACTGCACCGATTTTGATCCTGTTTTCACCAATGGATAGAGTGGTTCTCGAGGAAGGTTTTAATATAAAATTTGTCAAGTTTTTGTTTACATTGGCTTAAATATAACTCGACCTGAGACGCATTAGGTCTGATATGGAATTTCACAAGTTTAGAGGAGGGCCAAAAGAAAGTTATTGACATAATCGTGTCAAAACTTATGTTTCTTATCGAATAGGCTAACAGAAATGGTATAATGTTTTAGATAAGTCGTTTACCTTTGTATAGTACAGTAATAAAAGCAGTTACAGTAAAATATTAATATTTTATTAATCAAAAACTATTTTTTTGTACAGAGTTATTAAACGACGAATCCTTTTAATTATGTTTACTGATCCAACTTTATGCTTGCAATTTTTTGGTAAGTTCAATGCGTATTGTAAGCTTTTTTAAAACATATAACTTTATGTTTGACCAAAAATAGAAATTTAGTTACGTCCGATCTTGTTATATATCTATTTAAGAGGCATTTAAATTTCCGATCGAGAGCTCAAAACAATTACCAATTACGGAAGATATCCCGTAAGTGACAATATAAGTTTAAATTTCCTTTCTTTACATATAATTTACATTTTTAAATATTCTTATACCAAAAAAAAATATATAAATAAAAACATTTAAAAATATAAAATAGTAGCCCCCCAGCGCTGGGTACAGGGTCCGAGCTGCCGGTGCTAAGGGTTCTTGAGAGAGGAACCTCCTAACAATACGTGCCGTGTCCAGAAGTACTGCTTTCTGAATCAAGCCCTTGATCCAGTTGCCAAGCGAGAGCCTCCTGAGACGTTGGTCGAGGCTTTTGGCTATTAAGCCATTGGCCGACATGACTATCGGCACAATGAATGATGTATTCACGTTCCACATGTCGACAACCTAGCGAGGCAGATATACATATTTAAATTGTTTATCTTTCTCTGCTTTCACGAGGTTCTTGTCATGGAGGACCGTTATATCAACAATCATTGTGCGACGCTCCAATCGATCTATCACCACAATGGCAGGCCTATAGGCAACAACAGTCCTGTCAGTGGTGATAGGTCGATCCCAATACGACGTGATACTACCATTATCGAGAACTGGGTCGGGCGCATACTTATAGTATGGCACTCCTGATTCCACAAGTTTGTACTTGAAAGCAAGTTGCTGGTGAATAATCCTGGCAACAAGATTGTGTCTGTTATACGTCATCATAACTTCGTCCATTATTGCACAGACAAAACCTTCGGTTTCGCCGAAAAGTTCATCAAAGCGCAGCCAGGATACGGACGCTAAGAAGACTACATCGGGGCAATGTAGGCCCGCTAAAAGCATCCTTGAAGCTCTTTACCCTGCCAGTCCTCCCTGCGGTCATTAGTGTCTAATACTTTAGGTTTACGCCAGTTCGCGTTAGCTAGGGAGACCTTGTCTACTGAAATCACATCTCGGTGTATCTCCCCACGTCGGCTTCTAGGAAGTATTCCCTGAGACTGCATACCTCACGGTTGTGCAGGTTCTTAGCATTTAAGAAGCTTCGACCACCGCACCTCCGCGGAAGATGCAGTCTCATCATCGACTACCGTGGGTGCATTCGATTTGTGGTCAGCAGTGTGCGTACCCTCCTATCCAGGGCATCGAGTTCCGTTTGAGTCCATATGAGTATGCCGAAAGAGCACAATAAAACCGACATGAACCAACCATTAAAGGCGCGCACCTTGTTCCCACCTGATAGAAGGCTATTTAATACCTTCTTCAGGCGACCTTAAAAACGCTCCCTCAGCGATTGCTTCATGTCAGTTACGTGAATGCCTAACGCTTCCGACATACCCAAATACTTGTAGGTTTCTGTTGAAGAGAGGGATCTAAGGTGTATCGAATCCGAGAGTTGAGTTCCCACGGATTCCATAATCTCCTCTCACTTCACATGCATGACTGCACATTTGTCCACACCAAATTCCATCCTGATGGTGCTACTGAAAGTTTCTGTTACCTTCAGTAGCTTCAACAGTTGCAAATTGTTGGGGGCAAAGAGTTTCATCATCATCCATGTAAAGAAGGTGAGATATGACCTGACCATCTTTCCTCAACAGATAGCCTAGACCTGAACCCTCCAGCAGTGTGTTGAGAGGGTTTAAGGCTGGACAAAACCACAATGGAGTCAGACTATCACCCTGGAATATACCGCGCTCGATCCTTATCGGTTCCCTAGGATCTGTCGACATTCTGGATAGCGAAGAACCGTTCTTCAGTGCCTCATACATGTCATCGGGAAGGTACGTAGAGTTGCATCTACTTAATACAACTCCAGCACCCTTATGAGCCATGTATGAGGCGTAGAATCATAGGCCTTCTTAATCTATCCAACATGTAGACATTCTTTCGGGAGCAGCGAACCTGTTGGCTAATGGAGAGCAGCTCCTTAGTACCGCGGGACCCGTTCCTACATCCATTCTGAGAATCAGACATTTATTTATTTATTTATTTATTTATTTACCACTAATTATAGCATCATTACAGATTTGTCCAATACGATGCTATAATACTTACATACAATATAGAAAACATACAATAACAACACATAAAATAGAAAAACACTCAATTACACAGTAAAATTAAATAATATTATTATAATTGAACACGACAATAATTATGTTCATAGTTGAACACCTTTTTCAATAATTATTTGTGCCCTCTGGATAAATCTCGACAGGTTTTGACCAAATATATCTTCCGATACCGTTATAATATTAATAATACGTGCAGCTCGCGACATAGGGGCAAACTTGAGTAGGTTAGTCCTAGCCGCTGGCACGTCTAACAGTGCGGGGCGACGGCGCGCTCCCACGCACCCATCCGGCGCGCGCAACCGCAGCGCAGCCAGCACCTCGGGGTGCTGCAGCAGCCCTAGCAGTACGCTCGCCACGTACTTGACTAGCGCCACGTCCCTTCTTACTGCCAGCCTGGTGTACCCAACCATGCCCAGGACGAACAGACTTGGGTACATCAGGGGATAAAAGGGATAAACTCCATATTTTTTGAGGTAGAGGAACCTACATAATTTATTTTGCACTTTTTCCAACATGAGGCTGTATTTTTTTTCATGTGGATTCCAAATTAATGCACTAGTTTCCAGGTGACTTCTCACAAGTGCATTATATAAAATCTTAACAGTAGCAGTATCGTTAAAATCCTTACACTGTCTTATGATGAAACCAAGATTTCTGAAAGCCCTACCGCACACCTCCACTATGTGTTTGCGGAACGTCAGCTCAGACACCATCTGCACACCTAGATCTCGTACCTGCGTGACACGCGGTATGACTACACCGTCCATGTCGTAGTGATGCTGAAAAGGAGCCCGCGCGCGTGTGTAGCTCATTAGACAACACTTATCAACATTAAAATGCAGTTTGTTTGACTTACTCCATTGTACCACATTGTCGATATCAGACTGGAGCCGATTACAGTCAGCTGTCTCCTTCACATTTAGGTACAACTTCAAGTCATCTGCAAACAGTAGACACTTTGCGTCTTTCACGACTGTAGGCAGGTCATTAACAAATAATATAAATTCCAATGGCCCAATATTGCTGCCTTGACTCACCCCGGAAAACGTGTAATAAGGACTCGATTCGTGTCCAGCATACTCGACGTACTGTCGGCGCTCGCCAAGGTAGCTCGCGAAAAACTTAAGTAATTGCGGTGTGAATCCCATCGCAGAGAGTTTGCACAGAAGCACATCGTTATCCACGGTATCAAAAGCTTTCCGGAAGTCAAAATACGCCACATCCACCTGTCCCCCAGCGTCAATGGCAGGCGACAGGTAGTTAACAAATGACAGCAAGTTGCCTCCCGTACTGACGACATGATAGCTACTACTACTACAACAGCCCATGACGTCCACTGCTGGACATAAGCCTCTCCCATGATGGGAGGAATTTGCCGTAATCTCCACGCTTGGCAGGCGGATTGGAGATCGCAGTGATGAAAGACTAACAGAAAACGCTGCTGCCCATTCTCAGGTCTACGGAGACGCAAGGTGTTCTGCCTCAGACATTAGTCGCCTTATACGACACCCGTGAGTGTAATGGGTTGGTTCTATTCTACTCTGCTGGATACCACACGGCTTGAGTGCACTGTCACGCTGCTATTCGCGGCGAATTCGTTGCGCGCCAGCAACGAATTCGCTGCGCGCGCGCTCCGCTTTTAATCCGCTCGCAATCCGCTAGTGTGCTATGGCTCTTATGCTAAGTTAAGAATATTACAAGCTTAGGGTACACCGTAATAAACTCCGACCTAATAAATATGAGCTACGGATTTATAGAAAACAGAAGCACGTTATATCACGTTACCTACCAAGATTTTGTTTAAAACAAACGTGTATAATATCAATTTATACGTAAAACGCTGAAGGCTGTCGGGTATATCTGACACGAACATAATAACAAGAAAGCTCAAATTGACTACGTACGGTGTTCAGCTTAGCTATTGAATTTTGTACGTTAACTAGATACACTAAGCTTCTGAAATAGGTTGATTTGCATTTATTAAAACAACGATATAAGGAACTTATCTGCCATGTCAGTTTCTAAGGTAGGTTTAGATTGTATTTAAGTTTTGTTTTCGTTGAAATTTTCATGCTGTACGTAGTAAGTCTCTATACCTGTCCTCGACGTTATTCAGATTATCCTGATTCTTATATTTCTTGAAATGTTATCTCATCTTTAGGATCTTATATTTCTTTATTAGCTATTATAATAAATATAATAGCTAATAAAGAATTATTAAGGGTATAAAGGGTATAAAACACCTCTTAACGAAGCTATTCCTGGAAACCACAACCGCGCGCGCGCTTCGGACTTCATTTTCACAACACCTAAGTGCGAACTATGTAACTCCTTAATCACCTTACCGTGTAATTCAGCAGGAATAACAATTTTATGCCCTTTCATCAGACACCCATCCTCTACAGATAGTTGCGTCTTGCAAAGATAGTAATGTTTTAAATCCGAGTCCGTAATCTTTCGCGGCCAGCCGCGCTGCGTGTACTCCACTACCTTTTGCAATACTAAATCTCGGTCGGTAGACGCACGAAGTTGATCTAGAGTGACTGGTAAATCTCCCTCAACAATGAAAGAAACATAGGCCGACCGATCCTCACATTCGTTCACCTCTTCGTGTAAGCCCAGGCCCGTACTCGGTTCATCTGTGTTTGCAATAGAACGTGACAGGAAATCTGCTATATTATCGGCACTGCGAACGTAGGTTATTTTGTAATTATAAGCTGCTAAAAATATTGCGTAACGCTGTAATCTATTTGCTGTTACTTCTGGAATCCCCTTGTGCTACCCGAAAATTGACAGAAGGGGTTTATGATCGGTGCGTAATATAAACGGATCCTCCCTACCATATAAATATTGGTGAAACCGTTTAACACCAAATAATATAATCGCGGTCGCCTCTTTCTGAATTTGAGAATATCTCTTCTCAGCTGGAATCAATGAGCGTGACGCAAACGACACTGGCCTTTCAAGTCCGTCCCTGTCAACCTGCGATAACACCGCCCCAAGACCATACGGTGACGCATCGACTGTCAAAATAATAGTTGCGTTCTGATTGAAATGTGCTAATACATTATCTGAGATTAAATGTCGTTTAATTTCGCTAAACGCTTGTTGGTGTATGTCTGTCCATGACCATTTACTATTTTTATTTAACAATTGGTACAATGGACTAAGTATTGTCGAGGCCCTAGGTACAAAATTCCTATAATAATTAATTAATCCTAAGAAAGATTGCAACTCGGTTACATTAGTTGGTATTGGGGCGTCACGAATAGCTTTTATTTTCTCTAGTGATTTACGTACACCATTCTTGTCAATTATGTGTCCTAAATAATTAACTTCGTTTTGAAAGAAAACACACTTATCCTTCCTTAAAGTTAGCCCAGCTTCTGCCAACCTTGCTAACACAGTTCTCAGTCTTTCTAGGTGCTCCGATCTGTTTCTACCTGTCACTAAAATGTCATCCATCAGACAGAGAACTCCATCTAAACCCGAAACAATACCTTGCATAGCCTTTTGAAAAATGGCGGGAGCACTAGACAAACCAAATACTAACCGCGTATACTTGAAAAGCCCTCTATGCGTGTTAATACATGTAATTAATTGTGTATCTTCCGCTAGTAATCATTGATTGTAAGCACTCGACAAGTCTAATTTGGAGAACTGCTCACCTCCGTGTAACTTTGCAAAGAGGTCATCGACCGTAGGCAACGGATACTTTTCAATTATAAGTTGTTTATTTATAGTTGCCGAGTAATCTGCGCAGATTCCGATTTCCCCGTTCTTTTTAAGGACAGGAACTATCGGCGATGCGTGATCGGAATACTGCACCTGTGTTATTATGCCTAAAGACAATAAGCGATCTAACTCTTTTACTATTTTACTACGGGGTGCGTAAGCTACCGGCCGAGCCTTGCGAAAAACCGGTTTGGCGTCAGGTGTTAACGATAATCTTATTTTGTATTTAGTGAAACTACCTATTTTATCTGAAAACACCGATGGAAAGTCATTACTGAGTTTGTCTAATAGACTATTGTCATTCCCCATGTCGCAATATTTTATAGAGGCTATTTCTAATCTAAAAAGCCTTATAAAATCTCTCCCCAACAACGGGGGTCCACCATCGCGCACTACGTAAACATTAAGCGTGTGTGTGTGACTTTGGTACGTCACCGGCACTGGCATAACGCCTAAGGTAACAATCGTACCTCCACCATAACTTTTTAAGGTTTTAGTTGTCGGCGATAACGGGATGTTAGAAAAATATTTATCATAAGTTTTATTAGAAATTGCTGAAACGGCCGCTCCACTATCGATTTCAAATTGTAAATACAATCCGTTAATATGAATGCGCTCAGACATTGGCTTCGACTCTGACTCACACCGAATATTACTTATGCATTTGACTTTACCTGTATTGCCTTCCCCTACGGAATTCTCCTCAACGTATTTCACAGAACTAGACGTTTTATCAGAACACATTCGCCGTAAATGACCCTTTTTGCCACATTTCCGACACGTAAAATTTTTAAAACGACAGTCGTTCGATTTGTGATTTTTAAAACCACACACTACACATTTAGCCACCTCGTTCACTTTCCTATCCGCAATTTTGAATACCGCACTAGACGCCAAGTCTGCCGCTGGAACCGCGGGAACAATAGCGGCGGCTGCGCGCGCACAGCGCACGCTTTCCGCCAACTCCACCGCCTTCGCCAACGTCAGCTCCTTGACGTTCTTCGAGAACAGCTTGTCGCGCTCGGGTCCGCTCATCATTCCCATGACAAAGCGATCTAGCAACGACTCCTCCAAGTTCCCGAAGCCGCAGTGAGCCGCTAGCCCTCTTAATCGGGCTGCCCATTGTGCGGGACCTTCATCTGCCCTCTGACACGCAACATAAAATTTTGATCGTTCGGCGAATCCATGACGCTTAGGTGTAAAATGTTTATCTAATACGTCCAAAATATTCTGGAACTCTTCTTCCTCCAATTTCTTTGGCAGCACAAGGTCGCTTGTGAGTTTGTAGGTGGACTCGCTGAGTGTTGTAAGCAAAATCGCTTTGCGTTTCAAACCTGATTTATCAGTAATCACAAGATCGTTGGCAATAAACCATTGCTGGAGACGATTTTTAAATGACTCCCAATCCTGAGATAGATGGTCAAAAGTATTAAGAGTACCGAAAAAATTGGCAGCCATTTTGCATGCGTTGTATTGTTTTTTTCCTCATCGCCACTGTTAAGTACGTGCGAATGAAACAACGACTTGCTTAGCACTGACAGTTTATTATAAAGAAGTGACATGTGCGTGAGGTTGCAACCTTCACAGACTAAACCTGCTTACACATATATAACAGATACTAACAAAGTATTTGCTTGCTACCAAAGTATTTGGATACTACCAGAGTATTTTGATACTACCAAAGTATTTGGATACTACCAAAGTATTTGGATACTACTAAAGTATTTGAATAAGCACTGAGAGTTTTATACGTAGGTATTATGATTTCCTTAATATCGTATCATTAAGCTCACGATCGAAGGAAATAAAGTATTAATTAATATTAAGAGCTATCTTCTTGGACTCGAACTCCATTAACCCAGCATTTTATAAATTCAAACCTGCTTTAATTAAAAACTGTAGCGAAACAAACCAGATGGAAAGGTAGCTTGCCGTTAATTCATACTGTTTTAATCTAATAATTACTTACTCCTTGTACCTAAGCGGCTTTGCCAACTTCTGAAGTAAGTTGGATTTCATTCATTTATCATTCTACGTTTTCGTATCAAAACGACTTATTTAACTTTTCTTTAGACGGCGAAATCTCTTGGGTATTTGCTTTTCTATCATCTTTACGGGTTTTATTGTAAATGCGATAAGTAAGATTTTTAAGTACTTAATGGATTAATTTTGTATTCTATTTGAAATTTAAATGATGTATCTTTATTTGTTTTTCTTATAATTTAATTAATTTAATGTAAAAAATCGTAAGTATAGTAAAAAATTAAATAAAAACATGTTTTTGCCCGCGGCTTCGCCCGCGTGAAGTTTGGTAACTATCCCACAGGATCATACTAAAGGGATAAATAGTATCCTACATGTTAATCCAGATTAAAAACTATCTATGTGCCAAATTTCATAATCATAACAATTATAATCATCACAATCACCATCACTATCACAATCACCATCACAATCACCATCACTAACACAATCACCATCACTAACACAATCACCATCACTATCACAATCACAATCACCATCACTATCACAATCACCATCACTATCACTATTACAATCACCACTATTATTACAATCACCATCACTATCACAATCACAATCACCATCATTATCACAAATAAACCACCGGTATCGGGAACAGGGCCTAGCCGGTGGTCCAGAGTGGGACCTCTTCACTAAGCGTGCCGTGTCTAGGAGTACTGCTTTCTGAATCAAGCCCTTGACCTACCCGCTCAATGAGAGCCACCTAAGGTGTTGGTCGAGGCCCTTTGCTATAAGTACGTTGACGGTAACGACTATCGGTACAATGATTGTAGAGTCCACGTCCCACTTGTTGACAACCTCGTGTGCCAAATCAAGACATTTGATTTTTTTATGAAGTCTATTATTCATCATTGTTCACTAAATTGAACTGAATTTTGTTCCATTACTTATAGTGATATTGTAAATGCCGTGTGAGAAATTTTCCTAAGTACTTCCCAATTTAAAATAAATAAATTAAAAAAAAAAAACATGTTTACATAATTACACAAATCTAAAGAAAAAAATAATTTTCAGGATCTAACTAAAAATGCCTGTAAATAATTTTGAACATTCATCTTAATAACAGTCATAATCGTTTCAATAAAATTAACTTCACTGAGTAATCGGACTTCATTGAACACTGAATTATAAACTTCTTGAGAAAGGGCGAAAAAATAAAATAATTTTACCTAAGTATAAGTTTTATTACTTTTTAGGCAAAATTAATCTGAAAAAGTAATGAATACTACAGCTTTACCTAAAAAATTTCGAACTAGTTATGAAGTTTTAATAAAAATGCTACTTAAATAGAAACTCATCATGGGGTAGAAATGGGGAGATGTTGTCTACTTTGACATAATTATACAAACATCTAGGTAGATGAAAAAGTTGTGACGTTAAAATCATCAATGCAATTATTATAGCGTGTCTTAAAAGGGATGATGACTGACTTAAAAAATAAATGATTCTGTTTAGTCCGCCAGTTAGATTATCGAAAAATATTGGATTCGAGTTTTTTGTTTTATCAAAGTAATAAAAAAATACGAATTTAAAACGTGTCAAAGATCATGAGTGAGGGGCTTGTGACGTCACATTTGAGTAAAAATGTACTCTAATGTGACGTCACACGAGTTTTCGACACTCTGTGTCGTCTTCATTTTTTGTTTACGTGAACAAATATTGTCCAATATTTTTTAAAATTCTATCTGTCGGACTAATAACATTTTTTTTTTTTCATCTACCCTATTTTCTCAGAATATTATGTTTACAAATTCTATCACCGTGCGTAGCGCAGACTTTAATTCTCCTGTAAACAAAACATAACCTGTAACATACCATAACATCACGGCTGTAATCCCCAAAGGGTTCGGCAGAGGTGTACCTAATAGTAAACCCGGGTCTCCCTTGTTTGACCGAAAGGAATTTGACAAATTTTCACTTCCCAAAAAATGTTTCGCATTATTTCATTTGCCAAATTATTACTTAGCAAAAAATCTATTCTCAAAAAATTGTAACGCAAACCTAATGTTTGGGAAATGAACGTTTAAACTATAACTTGTTCACCAACTAGTACTTTTAACATTTTTTATTTAGTCAAATATTTAGTATCGTCAGTTTTCAATTCATGACCCTTTCCTATTCAGTCAAATGCTTCAATGACAAAAATGTGAACTGCTAAGTGGGTAGGAGGTAAATCATAAATGTCGCTCAATGTGGGTTAGTCAAGCAAAACACTATCACTGTGTTTTGTAGCGGAAGTTTCTTGACATTGTTACGATATATTAAGAATATTACTTTTTCTTTAGTTAGTAGCGTTTTTTTTTCCATATTTTTTTTTCTATATCATGTAGTTGTTCCTGGGTCTGGGTCCGAGGTCACAATTTTAACCTAACCTAACCATTTTTTTTTAAATAAATAATTATCCTAATCTAGATAGTTCAGTTCCGGGTAACCTACTAAAAACAATCTCTATCCTCTATTAATGCAAGTCGTTTCTGGCACTCGCCGGCCGCTGCCGCGGCACCGCTCGCTACGCTCGCTCGGCTCGTGCGTAGGAGGTCACAGTTTTAACCTAACCTAACCTACCCATTTTGTTTAAAGAAGAAACCTAATCTAAATAGTTGAGTTCCGGGTAACCGACTAAAAACAATCTCTTTTTTCTATTAATGCAAGTCGTTTCTGGCACTCGCCGGCCGCTGCCGCGGCACCGCTCGCTTCGCTCGCTCGGCTCGTGCGTAGGAGGTCACAGTTTTAACCTAACCTAACCTACCCATTTTGTTTATAGAAGAAATTAACCTAATCTAAATAGTTGAGTTCCGGGTAACCAACTAAAAAAATTTTTTTTTTCCATTAATGCAAGTCGTTTCTGGGACTCACCGGCCGCTGCCGCGGCACAAAAAATCTTATTTTTGCTTTAAAATTTTTTGTGTTAACAAATCATTTCACCAAACGTTTATTGTCCGAAGATTGTTTGCTGTAATAAATCATTTGATTAAAGACCAAATGCCACAATGACATTATACTTGGTAATATTTTACCAAGTAAAAATTTGACCAAATAAAAATATGCGTACTAAAATCATTCGAAAAAAATTCGCAATGGTATAAAAAAAAGTTGCTAAAATTTGTTTGGGTAATGAAATTTTGGCAAAATCTTTTCGGCAAAACGGCAGGATCCCAGTAAACCCACAGTTATGTTAAAGTCCCATGTAATAGGGGGCGAGCCTATTGCCATCAACCAATCGCAAATCTAGATTCCGTGACAGCTACTGAGAAATTCCTGATGGAAAAACACAATAATACTTTGCCCGACTTGGGAATCGAACCCAGGACCTCGTGCTCAGCAGTCGCGCTTGTAACCACTAGATCAACGACGCAGTCGTAACTTAAACAAAAAATAATCGAAATACGTCCACTGCTGGACATAGGCCTCCCCCAAGTGACCCAGCAACCTTCACCAGGTCATCGGTCCACCTAGTGGGAGGCCTTCCAACGTAACGTCTCCCGGTTCACGGTCGCCACTCCAGAACTTTTTGGCCCCATCGGCCTCCATTCTGCGAGCACTGTGCCCTGCCCACTGCCACAAAACTTGACAATAATATTGTCCGTGTTGTGAGTTACCTCCAGGTATTCTAAAACTAGAAACCAATGTACTGCTTTTCGCTCGTATACAATCCTATGTGGGAAGTAAATAATATTCATATTAAATTACCCCAAGGGCTCGAAGACTTACGTGCCTCGAGCGAGTCGTCAAGTTTACACCTTTGAGGGTTTGGCAGGTAACTTTAGTTTTGTAAATAAATATTAATGCAGTACAGTGCTGTTACAGCTGTGCTGTGTACAGTGCTAACGAATCAACGAATTGGCTTAAGTAGCAGTGGGCAAGGCACATTGCTCGCAGAACAGATGGCCGATGTGGCCGAAAAGTTCTGGAGTGGCGACCGCTAACCGGAAGACGTTACGTTGGAAGGCCTCCCACTAGGTGGACCGATGACCTGGTGAAGGTTGCGGGAATCCGCTGGATGCGAGTCGCACGGGACCGGTCAATGTGGCGACATTTGGGGGAGGCCTATGTCCAGCAGTGGACGTCTTTCGGCTGAAATGATGATTGATGATGATGATGAATTAGAATTAATAGACACTTTAAAATCCAGGTCTTACTTCTAAAAAAAAACAAATCATATTTATTTCTGTAAACTGGTTTTACAAAACACTTTAATACGTCACGTAATGTTATCTTTAAAACTAGATCGGGCCGTTGTACCTGACTGCTCTGAGATGAAACAGCTAAAACAAACTCAGAGGTCTCATTTAAAGTCCAGATATTGGACAAGTCATAATATGAAGACCATGCAGATCTGGTGTTAGTTTATCATTAAGGCCCTTCTAGCTCTAAAATTAGCAACTCTATTTGTGGTGGTTGAAACTTCGTTTGAAATACTGTTAGAATAAAGATCTAATCAACTTGCACTACAAAGCGGTTGTTACGTCAGTCACTGCGGCCAAATGAGTGGTTTTTTGCGATTTACAAAAAAATATTGTTTGGACTAAAAAAATAAAACACATAAGACCTGCTTTACTTATAGTTAGTTCAGGATTTTTTTTCTATCGAGAAAAGTTTATGGAATCGTGTTTTCGTCACACATAGGACTTAGCATTAATCCTCAACTTTACCATATATTTATTTCAAAATTAATGCTGCAGTGTTTTAGGCGTAACGGAGGATCATGCTAAGCCATTTGAGGGATATATAGCCCTTAATCCAGATAATTGCTCTTACACAAGGAGCCCAAATAATGAACCTTTCGGTCACCCTATAACAGCCTTAAAAAGAACAATCCTCCAACAAAGATAACAACTATTACCAATAAAAAACTAACCTCCGATACCGAATCGAAAGCCATATTGTAACAACCGTATCGTATAGTGGAAACGTAATCGCTTCAGTCCTATCTGTCAGACAACCACGATATAAGAAAATCTTGGCTATGTAGGTCAACCAGCGTATGAGGAGGGAACCCGAGATAAACCCTTGCGAGTAGGATAACCAGATAGTGGTGAAAATGTCGGGATTGTAAGAAAACAAATAATGTCAGTGATAATATCAAAATTCAATGTTTTAGACTGTCACGGTTTTTCACTACACTTAAAGTACTTACGGGATAATTAATATCCGTGATTTTCTTTAGTTTCTATGAGCTCCCGATATTTCAACACTATAATGTTAGTGATAAAATCAAAATTCACTGTTTTAGACTTTCACGGTTTTTCACAACACTTAAAGTACTTACGGGATAATTAATATCCGTGATTTTCTTTAGTTTCTATGAGCTCCCGATATTTCAACGCTCGCGCTGTTGCAAGCATCATGATCGCAGGAAGAAAATCACGGATCCCATAAGTACTTTAAAATCAAAATTGTTTTGATCTAAATAGCATTAACGTTGAAACCGGGATATTTACCATTTTTGCTATTTTTTTTTATTTCTCGATATTTCGGCGCTATTGCAAGCACCATGATCACGGTTAATCTGGAGTTATTGCGGGTGAATGTTTCTCTCTATACCTGTACAGAGATCTGAATCGACAAACATTTTGTATGTCTACCGTTAAGTCCTACTAGTCCTACTAGTGTGAAAGCAACGAGGCAATAAAGGTTCATTGCCTCGTTATAGTTCATTTGTCTCACTTTTCCGGGTCTAGACGAGGTCGTCTAGACCCGGAAAAGTGAGATAAATACAACAACACAACAACAACGCAACAGCGCCCATTTTCCTGTCAATGCTATTCAAGCACTAAAAGATCCTCATAACAATGTTAAGTTTGCTGCACAACAAAAAGTTTTGTACCTATCCCACAGTGCAACATGGCTACCCTACAGTTACATACAAGTAACAAGGCGACCACGACGTCGTATGACGATTCTCATCACGTTCAAACTATAGAATATAAATTGTTTTGCTTCGTAACAATATCAGTGTCGAAGCGGGAGAATTTTTAGCGTCTGTGTAATTCAAAGACAATTACTTTATTTCTCCCGTCTTCTGTATTTCATCGTCTTTGTCTCCGTCATTGTTACAATTATATTTAGGATAAATATGTGAACATTTGTGAAGAGAAAAAATAAAGATATTGGTGTCGATTCTGTTGTGCACAAACTAAACTTAATTTAGGCTATTGCTATCTTTTTCTCTCTAATACAACGAGAAAGGACGTAATTTAGAGCTGTCAAATTCAATTGGAACTAATACTTCCATACAAATGAAGAGTGCACGTATTGTATTGTATTGTATTGTATAGCGGGCTGGTGTCCGCAACTCCACGTCAAAGCGCGTATTTTGCGTGCGGGTGGGAATTTTATTCGATCCACCCTAACTCCCCGAGAAAGGCCAGCAGCGCCTTGGTGTTGCTGACAATCTCGCGGAGAGTACCTGGGTTACCGAAGTACTTTGCCCTGTATGTTGCAACCCCTGGGCAGTGCAGAAGCACGTGGGCTGCTGTCTCGTCTTCCTCCATGCAGGCACGGCACAGGGGGCTGTCCGTGACTCCTATGACAAAGAGGTGTTTATTAAAAGAGCCGTGTCCAGTAATGGCAGCTGTAACTGTGCGCAGCTGCGGTTTGGTCAACCGAAGCGCGCGTTTAGTGAGGCGGCCGTCGATAGTAGGAAGTGCTTCCTTGGCCTGCCTGCACTCGCCGTGGTCTAGCCATAGCTTGTGGTGTTGTTCACTAGTTCGGTTTCTTACCAGTGTGCGTAGGTATCCGAAAGGGAGTGGCACGATAGGTTCGGGTCCCACCGCTGCCATGCTCGATCCCCTTCTAGCGAGTTCGTCCGCGGCATCATTGCCACGGGAATCGCTGTGTCCCTTAATCCATTGGATGGTTATATTATTGAGATTACCAACCTGGTTCAGGCGTTGGTGACACTCGTGTATTAACCCAGAGTTGACTGTGTGGTTGTTTAGTGCCAGCAGTACAGCCATGCTGTCTGAGAGTATACGGATTGAGTGGTCCACAACCTTCCTGGCTAAGATGGCAGATGCCGCCAGGGAAATGCCCATGCATTCTGCCTGAAATACCGTGTTGTGGGCCCCCAGAGGTTTGGCTATCTGGATGTTGAGATCCTCGGAGAAGACTCCAGCACCTGTGCCAGTACCTGTTTTAGATCCATCCGTGAAGATCCGTAGTTCCGCGGGGTTTAATCCCTCGCAGCGGTGATCCTCGTGGAGCTGGATTTTGTACTTCTTATCGAATACGAATTGTTTTGGTATCCGATCGTTTATTGCTTTCGTCAGGGGGAACTCGTTGTGGAATCCCTCCAGTACCGCGGTGTGCTGTGTTTTTTCTTACCCCATAGTTGAAGTGTGTTAAGGCGTACAGCCGTCATCGTCGCTTCCTGTTGTATGAACAGATGAAGCGGTGGGAGCCCCAGCATGGCTTCGAGAGCTGCGGTCGGGGTAGTCCTCATGCAGCCTGTGATCGCCATGCAGGCAAGCCTTTGCATGCGTTGCAGTTTGATGGAGGCTGTAGTTAGTTTGGTACGGGGCCACCAGACCACTGCCCCATAAGTGATCATAGGTCGGATAACCGCGCAGTATAACCAAAGTATAATTTTAGGGGATAGGCCCCACTTCTTACCTATCATCCTCCTGCATTGCCAAAAGGTGATGCAGGCCCTGTTTATTTTATTATCTAAGTGACTACTCCAATTTAATTTACTGTCCAGGATGACTCCCAGATATTTGACCTTGTCGGCTAACTGGAGTTCCGTATCGAAAAGTTTGGGTAGGCGATAAGGGCCTAGTGTTCGTTTTTGGGTAAACATGACTAGTTCAGTTTTCGTGGGGTTCACTGAGAGATCGAACTCTCTGCACCACCGCTCAACGATGCGTAGTGCTTGTTGAGTGAGGTTGCAGATTGTCCATGTCACTTTACCTGAAATGAGGATAGCGAGGTCGTCAGCATACCCTATTGTGTAGAAATGGTTCGCGTTGAGTTTTGTGATGAGGTCATTTATCACCAGATTCCAGAGGAGCGGGGATAGTACTCCACCTTGGGGGCAGCCTCTGGCTATCAAGGCCATCTGCTGTTCCCCTTCAAGTCGAACCACTCGTTTGCTTAACATATTGGTGATCCAGTCTGTCAGTACCTGTTCTACTCCGTGACGGGAGAGCGCGGTGTTGATGCTGGCGAAGTTTGTTTTATCGAAGGCTCCTTCGATGTCTATGAAGGTGCCCAGGCAGATGCCCTTCTGGTGAATCTCCTCTTCTATCCGGCCGACCACTAGATGGAGGGCGGATTCAGTGGACTTGCCCGAGCTGTATGCGTGTTGGTTAGTGTGGAGTGGGATAGTTTTCAAAACGCCGTCCCTCAGCTCTCTCTCGCAAATTCTCTCCAACGTTTTAAAGAGAAAGGAGGTCAGGCTGATTGGTCGGTGGTGTTTGGCGTTAGTATAGTCACTCTTACCTGGCTTAGGAATGAATATGACTTTCACTTCCCTCCATCCTTTTGGAACGTATCTGAAGGCCAGGCACGCTCTCATTATGGGTACCAGTCTGTTGGCGACAGAGGTCCCGCCCCACTGCAGTAAGGCAGGAAAGACCCCGTCTGGACCGGCCGCCTTGAAAGGATGGAAGCACCGAATCGCCCACTGGAGTTTTTCCAGCGTGATGACTTTGTGTGCATAGCGCCAGTCGTTTTCTGACGGTGTTTGATTTACCTCTGTCCAGTCGATAGCCTGTGTAAAAGCGCAGCCTGGGAAGTGAGTTTCAATAAGGACGCGCGTCGCCTCTTCTGGTGAGGTGGTAAGTGTGTTGTCAGGTTTACGGAGGACAGCAGGCCCAGTCGGGTTCTGCTGTGCCAATATTTTCCTTACCCTGTTTGCTTGTTGGCAGGATTCGATGTTGCCACAGTATTTGCGCCATCCAGTGGAGCTCCTGAATCTGATGCATTTTTTATATGATTTTTTGGCCGCGTAGTACGCGTCCCAATCCTCATCAGCACAGGTGTTCATGGCTCTGTTTAGGGCTGACCTTACCTTCCCGCGCTTACGTTCCAGATCCGCACCCCACCATGGTTGCTTCCCTGGTGTTGTGGGCGGAGTGGTCTCCGGGCAGTGAAGAGTGCACGTAAAAACATGTTGACTTAAAACACGGTGCTGCGCAAGGCATAAACTAGTTTGACATCTCTAACTTAGTTCATAACTATTGCAGTCCTTTTCTTGCACTGCCTTTTAGTAAAAGATAGCAATAGCCTAAATTAAGTTTAGTTTGTGCACAACAGAAACGACACCATTGTACTGCATTGTCAGACCGTTTTAATACAAAGCAGATGCTTGCTTGTTGGAGACATCAGTTTACCGCCCAACAGAATTTAGATACTTTTTCTTTCATGATACGTCTTCCATTAACCCGAGGACCAAGGGTCATGGAGGAGGGAAGAGGAGGAGCTTCTTTTGGTTAAGCCGCTTGCCTAGGTTGGTCTGTGGATGAGTGACCACCCATTACATACCGAGTTTCCTCCTTGCCTAGGAACGCACGTTAAGCCGTGGTCCCGGCTGTCAATTGATATTTGACAGTTCTTAGCTAGCCCGAAAGTCTGACAATCAGTCGTACCAAGGGGTGTCGTATTACCCAGTGTTAACTGGGTTGTGGAGGTCAGATAGGCAGTTAGTCCATGTAAAATACTGGTATTCCGCTGCATCCGGTAAGACGTCCCAAATGTAGTTGGGAAAGGCTAGGCAGATACGTCTTCGATAATTCGATTAATTACATGCATAATACAACCTATGTAATTCTTTACACTGTTTACCACTGCAATAGCACATTTTTCGTTGGTAATGAAAAACATAATCATAATGTTCCATACATTTTGATCTTGTAGGAATGTAGGTAATGCCCCTTGTATGGAACAATAGATTTTTGATGACCCTTGTTGTACCGTTTATACAGCACCAGTTCATGAAAGAGTACACGAGGCTAGTTTGCAGTTGACTGTTACGTCACTGGCCTGACCTCTCATTGGCCTCGTCCCTGTTCGTATAATTGGGTAGTAATAGGCGCCGGACATGAGGCCAGGCTGTGAGTTAGTTCAGTCAGTCAGTTCAGTGCATTGTGCAGCAATTTCTTCTTCTTAATTCTCTTTCGACGAAAGCTGATATAAGGATAATTTTATTGCTCCTCGTCCAAGATTGATACGCGAGAGAGAAGATCTTTATTATTTTATTTAATACTTTAAGCACACAAATGTACTATCGTCTTCTAATCGGTCTTTTCCGCCTGACCATTTTAATTTTTTTTCGCTTAAAACATGCGGAGGCGCCGAGCTACGCCCCCTTAAAGTTTGGGCCTATTAGGAAAGCGACAACTTTTGCGCGCAAAATAACAATAACTCTCGTTTGGCGTGCGTCGTCAGTGCGCTCGGCCGATTCGGTATCTTTTCATTCATTATTTCTATACAAACTCAACGGGGCGGGGTTAGAGAGCGTTTCTATGTTGCGAGTGCAAGCAAAAATTAGCTTAGTGGTGGTCAGGCGGGAGTGTCCTCAATATTACCTAGGCGGACTTAATACCTAAAGAATTTTCTGCCAGTCAACACTACGCGGTAAGAAAACGAATTCTAACTTCAAAACTCGGATCCCATCCATCATCGCTATTTAGGAAACCGGTGACCTTTTTATGTATTCGTGCCAGCACCCTCTTAATTATTGGGTCTTCATTGGTTTTTTTTGGGTGACCCTCCTCATTTACATGAAAACTCTTCTAAATTCAAATGAAAAGATCAGTAGGATTGAGTAGGTTGACAAACTTTGATTGTTGGTCATGCTCGTCTTGAATAAGTACATTCCAATCACTGTTTTTGGCTTTCACGGTTTAAATCCAAACTTATACTGTCACTTACGGGATATCTTCCGTAATTATTAGTGCCTCTTCACGATTGTTATAATTTTCTGATGACTTTGTAGCGGCACTACAAAGCAACATAGAACAAAAAGTACTACAGCGCCATCTATGACACGAACGATGAACTAACGGCGAAACACGTGAGAATTCCTACATCGCGCAAGCAGAGTTATCCGCGACATAAGGCTATACACAAGAACCCGACAACAACTGTCACCAGACATAACACGCCTCTGGTCGGAGGATCCTCCCTTTTCTATGGAGGATGAAGAGCTTTACACCCTGTTCTTCATACCTCCAAAACTTCGTTATCTTGTTCAGGAAATTAGTTTTCCGAAACGCTGACCAAATACTCAAGTTACTTAGTACAATACTTTGCTAAGCTAGCTAAGCCACTCAAGTTACTACCTAAATAAAATGGTACTAAGTACTACAACTTTGCGACCGTATTCAATCAAGCTTACCTCTTGGTCTAGATAAAGCCTTTTTTTTTTTTTTCGGATGGGAAATCATCAAATAACTCCTCCCGCTCTGGGCGGAGCAGGAGGGAGTGTCAGACTTTCACTGACTAAAACCCATCCATGTTCCTTCATCGCCGGCAGGCATCGGTCCTTACGGACCCCTTCCTTTTTGCTGACTCTCTTTGAGGCGCGCGTGGAACACGAACGCGCCGTCGACACGGCCTATCGTCATGAGACGGATGGACGGCGAGCTAGCCCATAGCCCACCGTCCACAGGCCCGCGCCTACGGTGGCCGGGTGCCACGTGGTGGTGGCCCCCGACACCCGGGGCGTCTCTCGCGGCGGCCGGGACGTTGAGAGGTTCTCTCCCTCTCACGTTCCGCCACCTCCTTCTTTAGCATTACTGCTTCGCAGAAGGAGGTGACGGCGTCCCATTCCGTCTCGCTCCGGACCATGGCTTGCACCAGGGCCGGACGCGAGAGGTCGCCGCCGCCGATCGCCGCTTCGAGGACACGGCGGTGCTCCGCCCACGCGGGCACACCTCCACCGTGTGTTCCACCGTGTCCTCCGGTCGATCCTCACAATGGAAGCACCCGGGTGTTTCCTCCCGCCCGATTCGGTGCAGGAACCTCCCGAACACTCCGTGTCCGGTGAGGACCTGCGTCAGGCGGAAGGTGAGGACGCCGTGGCGTCTCTCAAGCCACTCCTCAAAGAGGGGACTTATCGCCAATATTGTGGCGTGCCCTACACGGGGCGACAGTCGCTCTCTCCGTCTAGATAAAGCCTTGAGTTTCATAGTTAAGTATTTCATGACCTGGATGTAGTAGGAATCATACACTTTTAAATGGCAATACTGCCATATTATACTTAATTGTTCATTCATTCTTCCTTTACTTCCGGTCACCATTGATTGCTGTATGTGTGCAAGCATTGTATTCCGTGTAATAAATAGTTCTTGTGGCAATTACTTGCAGTTTTCACTTTATATAAAGGACCTACAAACTAGTACAAACTCTTAAACTACAGTCCACGCTTTAACACTCGGGTATTACTACAGGGTGTAAAAGACCTCATCACGAAGCCGTCAACCCAGCATTCTGTACATCAAACTATAGTACATTGTTACCCTAGGGGTGAAAGTAACTTATTTAGTCCCGAGACGGGGTTTGGTGCCCGAGCGAAGCGAGGGCGCTAATAGTTCGAGGGACTAAATAAGTCTTTAACCCGAGGTAAACACTGTGCTTTTCATTACGAATACAAGGAAAGTAAAAAAAAAACATACAACTCGAAAAAACTAATGAAGATCGGAATTCGAATGGGGTAGATGACACACCAATCAATTGAGATACTTTTTAAGAGCTATCAAAACGCGGTTCTCTAATAGACTTCTTTGTATGGCAATAGCCTACTGTGACGTCAACTCAATGACTCGACTATTTATTGATTTCAAAGCAACTAAAAATCGAATTTGGCAATTAATTGAAAATAAATCGGGTTTTCAGGCCCAAAATAAAGTGTTTTTTTTAGAGAAAGGTGTCTTGGAATTATTGTTTTATGGTGTATCTACCCGCTTTCCCACCTATTTTGCTTTTTTTTTCTGTGGCCGGCCAGCTATTCAGCCAATACCTATTTTTCATTTTCATCATCGAAAAATGGTAAATATTTTTCCCAAATCTATGTTATTTTAAAGAAATAGTTGAAACTTAATTATAATAAAGATATTTAAAATATATATATTCTTTAATTAATACTTAACTTTATGTTATTTCAATTTTACATCGTGGCTGTATAGAAAGTTGGAACATGGAACAATAGAAAAATGAACCATTTTTTTTTATAATTTGACATCTGTCAGTTGAAAACGATTCTCCCTAGGGCTGAAAAGTATTACTTTCAACCCGCTCCTCAGGCAACTTCAGACCTACTTTCAGAGTATGAGTAATGAAAAGTAACTTTACGCAAAAATTAATGCTGGGAAACGACTTTTTTTTTGGGGTGAAAAAATATCTTTTGTGGTAGAACTCAATGTAATGCACTCAAAACATTGTGCTGATGGATGGTTTGAATAGTACGGGGGTCGTGGAGGTGTTTAAAGTAAAAATCATTAAAATCTTGTATTAAAAAAAAAAACTTGTCAAAAAGTTGGAACTTTGACCCCCAATATCTCCGTAACTAGAAGGTTCCCAGGTATGGTGTAGAACAAAAAAAATATCGTAATGACTAGGAGAACAAGTGCCTTTCGGCTTCGTTAAGAGTTGTTTTACACCCTTTTTAACTAAAGCAGTGACGGTGCCAAATTCCAAAAAAATGTGTACCTACTAAAATAACATTACTGTCAGCAGCGCCCAAGAAGTGAACCTTCAGGATTATTTGAACCCTTTCCTGTTTCCTAAACGGTCCCCGTAACCCTAAACACATGTGCGTCTTTCGAGCACGTTCGCAAGCAATCATGACCCGAAAGGTCAAGAATAAATTACCAGTACTCTTTTTTCCTTATGTTTAGGGTACCGTACCCAAAGGGTACTGACGCGAGCGTATTATCAAGCCTAAATTGTCTGTTCGTTCCTCCGTGTACCGTCATAGGGCTGTTATCTTTTTAATCTTGATGGTACGACCCAAATGGCGCAGCGGTAGTGAGGCACCCTTACGTTCTTAGGGTCCCAGGTTCGAATCCCGGTAGAAGCAAATGTTTGTGTGATAAGCATGGACATTTGTTTCCAATGTTTACATGTATAATAAGTATGTATTTACAAACAAAAAGTATCTATGTAGTATATCAACTATCTGGTGTCCACGACACAAGCCTCGTTACTTAGTGTGGCACTAGATGGCGCTGTGTGTAATGTCCAGCGATATTTTTATTTAAAATGGTACTAACTACTACAACTTTGCTCAAGCTTAGCTCTTGGTCTAGAAACAGCCTTGAGTTTCATAGTTAAGTATATCATGACCTGGGTATTACTATAACTAAAGCACCCACGGTGCCTAATTCCAAAAAATGTGTACTAAAATAACATTACTGTCAGCAGCGCCCAAGAAGCGAACCTTCAGGATAAATTCCACCCTTTCCTGTTTCCTAAACGGTTCCCGTAACCCTAAACACATGTGCGTTTTTCGAACACGTTCGCAAGCAATCGTGGCCCAAAAGGTCAAGAATAAATTACCAGTAGGTACCTTTTTTTCCTTATGTTTAGGGTTCCGTACCCAAAAGGGTACTAACTAGCCTCTATTATCAAGCCCACGTTTGTTCATCCCTTCGTGTAGCGCAACAGGGCTGGTATCTTTTTAATCGGAATAGTTAACAGATAAGGAAGTTTATACCTAGCAGTGATTGTTTCCAGTATGAAATGACGATGATCAGGCTGTCAGTTAAAATTTTAGAATACGAATTATTATGGCTTCAATCATGGCAAATAATGAAAAAACTGGCCAAGTTAGAGTCGGACTCACGCATGAAGGGTTCCATACCATTCTGCCGGGGTTGCGGGACTGTTCTGCCAGGGTTGCGGAACTGTTCGAAAGAGATACCGTGGCCCCGGAACACAAAGGGCGATGAAGGAACATGGGTGGGTTTTAGTCAGTAAAAGTCATGCTCCGCCCAGAGCGGGAGGAGTGATTTGATGATTTCCCATCCGAAAAAAAAATAAGGGTTCCATACCATCGTAGTAGGGGGGGGCGGGAGCACTCTTTAATTTTATTTATTTTATTTTTCGTTTTAGCGGCAACAAAAATACACATTCTATATGAAAATTTCAACTATCTACCTATTACGGATCAAGAGATACAGCCCGCTGGCAGACAGACGGACGGGCGGACAGCGGAGGCTTAGTTATAGGGCCCCGTTGGTTCATCATCATCATCATTTCAGCCGAAAGACGTCCACTGATGGTGTTGGAGCGCTGGACCAACACATAGCAGCAACTGGCAATCAGTTATTTTGTACTTAATGTTTCCATGTTCAGTTTTTTTGTTCATGTGTCATCTGCTGTTTTTTGTAGTCACTTGTCTGTAAAAATCCGTTTAAATAACACCAAATATATATTATTTTATTTGCATCGAGTATTCTTGCAATTTTCATGAAGCAAATCCCTTATATTCCCGCACATGGTCCTTCGAGCCGGATAACGTATAATACAAAGAAGATCGTCGGACATTATCAAGAAATTAAGGATTATATTTTCCACGTGTCGTGGAGGTTTATGCCGGTGAATTGGATTGATCTCGAGCAAGCTATTAGCGGTGTACTGCGCTTATATTTAACTAATATCGATACCCAACACTCAGGTAGTATAAATAAATGGTCATTAAAAAGGTCCGTATAATTTGTTATATTACCTATTGTATTGTGTTAGATGAAAATCATTAGGTACTTGTTGCATTGTGATTAGTATTTTATTCAACAGCAAATTTAAGTTTAAAATCATACTGTTTACAGTTTAAGCTTAAGTCAGTTTTAAAGCTGTAACTAATTCACATAATTATCTACTTTGTTAATAACAATGGTCGATAATTGTTAGCAGGTATCATAACATAATACATATAAGTCGAGTATTGATATTAGGGCAAGTCATTGTTATAAAATAGGTCATTATTACTTATTAGTTAGAATCACTTATGGATTCCATGAAGATTAGTGTTTTTAGTTGTGCCTTATTATTACTAAGTTAGCAATAAAGTAATACAAATAAAAAGATTGCACTTGGATGTTTTGTATGGTTTAAACACTTGGTTTTACATTATTAGGTGTGTTGTTTGCAACAGCATTCAGGAAGTGTACAACACAGTTTAGGCGTGTATAATTGTATTGTTCGTGTTTTATAATTTGCATTCCTGTATCAATTTCAGGTTGACAACACTCATCTCCCAGCATGTCCGAAGAAAAGGATTTAGTTAAAAAGCGAGGAAGCTTTAAGGGTCGTTTGACTGCGTTCGCAAACTTTTTGGACTCACTTCAGGACAAAGAGTTAACAAACTGTGATGTGTCTGAATTGCAGTTACGCATGGGCAAGATGGAGTCGTTGTACGAGCAGTATGATGAGGTACAGTTACGTCTGGAATGCATTGTAGATGATCACAAATTGCAATACTCTGAGCGTTCCGAATTCGAGTCTCGTTATTATAAATCCTTGTCCAGAGCACAAAATGTTCTGAGTGAATTTACCAAGGATAGTAAATCGATGGAAAGCTGTAAAAGTACACCTGTTAGCATGCACAAGCCAGTTAAGTTGCCAACGATTCAGTTGCCAAAGTTTAGTGGATTATATTCTAATTGGCTTGAATTTCGCGACACCTTTACTAGTCTGATCCATTGTAATGATGACATTGACGAAATCAATAAGTTCCATTACTTGAGAGCATCTCTTGAGGGAACTGCTGCGGTAGTAATTAAATCTATTGAGTTTACTTCGAGGAATTACTCTGTGGCATGGGGGTTATTATGTGATCGATTTGACAACAAAAGATTATTGGTACAAAATCATGTGTCTGCATTGTTCAATATCGAGCCTATCTCAAAGGAATCTTCAGTTGCAATAAAAAGTTTAATTGATTACTTGAATAAAGATTTGCGTGCATTAGAGTCGTTAGGAGAACCTGTTAAAACCTGGGACACCCTTTTGATTGAATTTGTTACTCGCAAGCTTGATCAAAAGACGTATCGTGAATGGGAGGAGTACAAAGGTAGGATCGATAAAGATAGCCCGATCACGTTAGACGCATTGATGCAGTTCCTACGTAATCGTGCCAATCTAATTGAGACTTTGGAACTAAGTCGCAATAGTCATTCCCAATCGTCAGGTAAATCAGGCCCTAAAATCAAGTCTATGGTGGCAACACAATCTTCAAACAGTTCTGTCACTGAATTGGCTCCTAAAGTGTGTTCTAAATGCAATAGCAATGATCACTCTTTAAATAATTGTTCACAGTTTCTCGCATTAAGCAATGATGATCGTCTCAAATTACTACCCAGTTATAAAGTCTGTTACAACTGTTTTCGTTCAGGTCACTATGCTAACAAATGTAAAAAACCAGGTTGCAAACTCTGCAAACGTAGGCATAACACATTAATTCACGTAGATTTTAAAGGCACTATTCCGAATACTTTTCGTGATAACAACAACTTGCCTGCATCGTCTTCTTTACCGTCGACCAGCAATGATACAAATACCGTAGCTTTGTCAGCTAACATTGCATCTCGTGGTAATAAGCAGCAAGATGTGTTGTTATCAACCGCCCTGGTCAAACTGCGGGACCGCAGTGGTTGCGTGCATCTCGCTCGCGCTGTTCTTGACAGCGGTAGCACCTCGTCGTTCGTAACGGACAGGTTGTGTAAACAACTTAGTTTAATAACTAGCCAAGTAAGTAAATCGATTCTTGGCATCAACAATGTCACTTCGCACGTAGGCAAAACATGTCGTGTTAAGTTGACGTCATTAGATGATAGTTGTGCTTTTGAACTTAATTGTTTTGTTCTGCCTTACATTACAAGTAACGTACCGTGCCATGAAATAAACATGACTGATTTCGAAATACCGTCTGATATTATTTTAGCTGATCCTAGTTTTTATAAGCCTGCTGATGTTGATTTATTAATCGGCGCTGACCTCTTTTGGGAATTGTTAGGATCGCAAAGACTAAAGTTAGGTACCGGAAAACCACTATTATGTGAAACCCGTTTAGGATGGATAGTTTCCGGTCCAATTACTCAAAATTATATTTCACTGCTTTCAAATAATGTAAATTGTAATTTTTCCAAAATGATTTCCGATAGGGATGATAGTGACTGGGAAAAGCTTAGAACAGAATTGAAAAGGTTCTGGCAATTAGAGGAGGTGAGTACGAAATCTTCCAATTCTTATATGCCAGAAGAGAAAATGAGTGAAGATCATTTCGTTAAAAATACGACACGATTGGCTGATGGTCGTTTTTGTGTTCGTATACCCCTTAAGAAAGATCCTTCAGTTCTGGGACATTCTTTTAAGAAAGCTGCACATTGTTTACAGTCTTTAGAGCGTAGAATAAAGATGAAGCTAGATTTTAGTAAAATGTATCATGACTTTTTATTAGAATACGAGTCACTTGGTCATATGACAAAAGTTGAAAACCCTAATTTGTGTACCGGTTATTTTATTCCCCATCACGGAATATTACGTGAGTCGAGTACCACGACCAAACTTCGTGTTGTCTTCAACGCAAGTTGTCCTACTTCGACGGGAGTGTCCTTTAATGATCTACAGATGGTCGGGCCTACTGTACAGGACGATCTATTGTCTATACTTCTTCGTTTCAGGTTTCACAAGTATGTCTTATCTGCAGATGTGGAGAAGATGTATAGACAAATAGCCGTCCACCCGTCAGATAGGTATTTGCAACAAATTCTTTGGCGTGACAATGTTTGTGAGCCGATTAGTGTTTATGAATTAAACACCGTCACGTACGGTACAGCTAGTGCACCGTTCCTCGCGACTCGATGCATTAAACAACTAGGACTCGATTGTAGAAACCCTAAAATATCTGAAATTATCAGACATGACTTTTACGTGGACGATTTACTGACAGGGGGGAATGACTTAGACGAAGCAAGATTAATTCGCACTGAAGTTACAAAGGCGCTTGCTTCGGCATGTATGCCATTGAGAAAATGGAAGTCAAATGAACCTCAACTAGTGTCGGATTGTATTCCTACGTCAGGCAACTTGCCGGCGTCATTAGACTTAAACATTGGACCTAATGAGCCTGACAGATTGCTTGGTATTGGATGGTATGTCGGTACTGATAAGTTAGGGTTCTCTATAAGTGTAACTAAGTCTTCAAATGAGCACACTAAGCGTGATTTGCTATCCGTGATTGCGCGAATTTTCGACCCCTTAGGCCTTTTGGGTCCTATTATTATCACTATGAAGGTATTGTTACAGAAACTATGGTTAGACAAATTATCATGGGATCAAGCTTTACCTAATGAGATTAGTAAACATTGGGATATGATAATTAAGTCTTTGCCTCTTTTAAATCATTTCCGTATTCCGCGAATTGTAGTCTGCAATTTATATACGGAGCTTGAACTCCATATTTTCACAGATACGTCTGAGTCCGCATATGGTGCTTGCGCCTACATTCGCAGTGTTAATGATAAGGGTGAACATTTGGTTCGTTTATTGATGGCTAAGAGTCGAGTGGCTCCCATAAAGCACCTAACAATCCCGCGACTGGAGTTGTGTGGTGCGGTAGTCGGTTCTCGTCTCTATGAGAAAGTTATGGGCTCACTCCGAGTGAAGATCAGTCGGGTCTATTGTTGGACTGATTCAACCATCGTACTAGGATGGTTACAGATGATGCCTACCAAACTTCAGCCGTTCGTACGCAACCGCGTTGCTGAAGTTTTGGATAAGGCTGGTAACTGTACATGGCGGCACGTTCCAACCGATCAAAACCCAGCAGACCTTATATCTCGTGGAGTGGATATCAGTGTTCTGCAAGATTTGGATCTGTGGTGGCATGGACCAAAATTCTTAGAACTAGACTCGTCTGACTGGCCTTCACAAATTAAGTGTCCAGCACTGGAGTCATTACCGGAGACTCGACCTAACGTAGTATTAAATGCTGTCTTTAATGATTCAATAGGTGAGGATTTAATAGATTTTAGTTGTTATTCTAATTACTCACGGCTGATACGTTCTGTTGCTTATCTATTACGATTTATTAAGTCATGCAGAAAACATTATCCAAAGAATCATTATTTGTCACATGATGAGTTACAAGATGCACTAAATGTTGTCATTATTCAAAGTCAGTCTCAGTCGTTTCCTGAGTACGAGTTACTTTTAAATAAAAAAAGTTTACCTAAAGGGAGCGCCCTTCTCAAGTTCAATGTCTTTTTAGACGACAAAAATATTATGCGAGTAGGAGGACGTCTCGATAATTCAAATTTTGCTTACAGTAAAAAGCACCCTATAGTATTACAGTCCACTCATAAGTTTACAAAATTATTATTTCATTTCGAGCATAGAAGATTAATGCATGCTGGCCCACAATTACTGCTAGCTTCCATTAGGGAATCTTACTGGCCAATAGGAGGTCGCAACTTGGCAAAGGTCTGTTATCACAAATGTGTTGTGTGTCAACGCATGAAAGGTAAGGTCGTTACTCCATTAATGGGTAACTTACCACAAGAACGCCTTCATCCAGGTTATCCCTTTGAAAGCACGGGCGTTGATTATGCCGGCCCAATTATGTGTGCTAGTCGTCAAGGTCGTGGATGCAGGCTGGTAAAGGTGTATGTCGCAATTTTCATTTGTTTTACAACCAAAGCCATCCATTTGGAGCTCGTTGGCGACTTAACTAGCAATAGTTACTTACTGGCTTTGTATCGATTTATTTCTCGTAGAGGTAAACCCGTTGATATCTTCTCGGATAACGGTACCTCATTTGTAGGTGCGTACAACGACCTTTCTAAATTTTTAAAATTAAATAGTTCGTCCTTGGGTGAAAGTTTAGCGAACGATGGAATAAAGTTCCACTTTATACCCGCATATACCCCGCATTTCGGTGGACTCTGGGAGGCCGGTGTCAAGTCAACAAAATACCACCTTCAAAGAGTGTTGGGAAATTGTAATTTGACCTTTGAGGAGCTTTACACCGCGCTAGCTAAGATTGAAGCCATTTTGAACTCTCGTCCACTGACGCCGTTGTCTTCAGATCCTGCAGATTATACTCCGCTTACGCCAGGACATTTTCTTATTGGGCGGTCTCTTACTTCCTTGCCGCAACCTGACTACCGAGATTACTCCGCAAACCATCTGTCTCGCTTCCAACGAATTGAGCAACTCCGCCAACACTTCTGGAGCAGATGGACTAAGGAATATGTGGCAGAATTACAAGTACGGTCCAAATGGCGGGCCTGCAAGGATGGTCTAAAATTAAACTCCTTAGTCGTGATTAAGGAAGATTCTCTTCCTCCTCTGAAGTGGAGACTTGGACGAATTGTGGCTGTTCACCCGGGAACTGATGGCATAGCTCGTGTAGCTGATATCCAGACCTCCACTGGAGTCGTTCGGCGGGCATTCAACAGAATCTGCCCATTGCCTGTGTCTTCGGAATCTGGTTGAAACCGTTGTTTTCAACGCCCGGGGGCATGTTGGAGCGCTGGACCAACACATAGCAGCAACTGGCAATCAGTTATTTTGTACTTAATGTTTCCATGTTCAGTTTTTTTGTTCATGTGTCATCTGCTGTTTTTTGTAGTCACTTGTCTGTAAAAATCCGTTTAAATAACACCAAATATATATTATTTTATTTGCATCGAGTATTCTTGCAATTTTCATGAAGCAAATCCCTTATATTCCCGCACAGATGGACATAGGCCTCCCCCAAGTGTCACCACAGTGACCGGTCCCGTGCGACTCGCATCCAGCGGACAACCTTCACCAGGTCATCGGTTCACCTAGTGGGAGGCCGTCCATCGCAACGACTTCCGGTTCGCGGTCGCCACTCCAGAACTTTTCGGCCCCATCGGCCATCCGTTCTGCGAGCAATGTGCCCTGCCCACTGCCACTTAAGTTTGGCAATTCTTCGGGCTACGTCAGTAACCTTGGTTCTCTTGCGGATGTCTTCATTTCTGATTCGATCGCGCAAGGAAACTCCGAGCATAGCCCTCTCCATTGCCCTTTGGGTGTCTTTAAGCCTTCTGATGAGGCCCATTGTGAGCGAGCACGTTTCGGTTGGTGGCCCGTTGGTTACCCTTAGATTAAAGGACCCTAAAAAAGGTAAACTGCAATACGTTAGGAGCTACAGAACCCTTAGTTCGCGACTCAAACTTGGATGGGTTTTCTTTACTTTCCCTTCCAACAACAGAACAAAATAAATTGTCTAGAACTTTCTTCTTCATTAAATAGCGAAGTGTTTGAACAATGTTAATGAGTCGATGATGTTTTGAATTTTGTTTCGGTTTCAAGGAAAATTGTCGGGAAATGCTTTAGGAATGATGGACGTTCATTGGAGGATTTATTAATTTACTTTATTATTTTAACTGAAGATTCCCGACTTTCGATTCGTTTTCCTGTTTCTATGTGTTTAGTGACTGTTGACTGCCTGATTGATAGAGTGGTCTTGCTTGGCATGAAGAGGACTTCATGCCAAGCAACCCTCGAATCAAACCCGGGAGGGTTTGATTCCCGGGTCGGGCAAAGTGTTATTGGGGTTTTCCATCAGGAATTTCTCAGTAGCAGCCAAGGTGTCTGAATTTGTGCCCGGTTGTTGGCAATAGGCTCGCCCCCTATTACCTAGGACTTAAACATAACTGGCAAAATGTGGGTGTACTATTAGGTACTATCGGGGTCTTTTCCGCCTGACCATTTTATTTTTTTTTCGTTTAAATCATGCGGAGGCGCCGCGCCACGCCCTCTTAAAGTTTGGACCTATTAGGAAAGCGTCAACTTTGGCGCGCAAAATAACAATAACTCTCGTTTGGAGTGCGTCGTTAATGCGCTCGGCCGATTCGGTATCTTTTCATTCATTTTTTCTACACAAAGTCAACGGGGCGGGGCTAGAGAGCGTTTTTATGTTGCGAGTGCAAGCAAAAATGAGCTTAGGGGTGGTCAGGCGGGAGTGTCCGCGATAGTACACCTTTGCCTAACCCTTCGGGGATTACAGGCATGATGTTATGTTATGTTATTGTTTTAGCTTGGAATTTACTCGTGGGTTGGTTTTAAATCCACATGTGGCGTGGGCGTGTACTATTTTCTGTTAAGTGCAACTTAAACTGGCTTTATGGTTTCAAAGAGTGCATTGATTTTAAGTAATGATTTAACAAAGCAAGTCCAATGGGGCGAGCTTATTGGCATCAACCGGGCACAAATCCGGACTCCGTGACTGCTACTGAGAAATTCCTGATGGAAAAACCCAATAACACTGCCCGACCTGAGAATTGAACCCAGGACCTCAAGCTCAGTAGCCACGCTTTCGACCACTATACAAACGAGGCAGTCAGTTGCTTTTATAAGAAATCGATAGATTAATCAACATTAAGATTAATTGTACTGAAATTAAGAGAAACATCATTAGCTATTTGCCTGAAAGGATAATCTATTGCCCCAGCAAGCAATTATTTTCTACTCATCATCTGCCTAGCCTTTTCCCAACTATGTTGGGGTTGGCTTCCAGTCTAACCGGATGCAGTAGACAACCTGACATGGAGCGACTGCCTATCTGACCTCCACAACCCAGTTAGTACCGGCTAATACGATACTCCTTGGTAAGACTGGTTGTCAGACTTTTTGGGTCTCTGACTACCTATATAACAAAGACCAACAAACTGTCAAAGATCTACAAATGACAGCCGAGACCAACGGCTTAACGTACTTTCCGAGGCACGGACGAAACTCAGTATGTAATGGTCACCCATCCACAGACCAACCTAGGCAAGCACAGCTTAACCTTACGATCGACCCGAGTGGCTGTTATTAGTTAGCCACAAGCTCCTCTAGAAAAGTAGTGTACTAAAATAAAGAGAACCATCATTAGCTATATTTGCCTGAAAGCATAATTTATTGCCCCAGCAAGCAATTATTTACTCCTACAAAACCAATACTTTCCCATCCCCCGCCACTTATTTCAAAGAAAAGTGTTTTCCTCTTCAATCTCCTTGAAATGTAGAACTATTTCAAATAAGAGTAGATAACGAATCTTGATTGTGCAAATGCAGTCGCGACGAAGTGGAGTGGAGGAACGAAACGGCATAGATGTCTTTTGTTGACACTCAAAGGACGGTGTCTTTTTAAAGCATTTTCTAGCGCAGCTTAAAAGAATTGTGATGTAACTAGTTTTCTTACGACTTGAGACGAGCAATTTGCTTCTGTTTTGTTATAACTGGCCTTGTATTTTTTTCTTTTCGTGTTCTCTTTTTAAAATCTATAACTGTGCAATGGGGGCTATCGCGTGTGAATTTGCCGCTAGAAGCGCTTGTGTAGACTAAGGTCCTCCAAAATGTCAGATGACATAGAGTGTTCGCGCGTTGTGTGCTTTTTTATCACGTATTTATACTAATACTCACGATTGTGTTCTAGATTGAGCCATTCCTGATTAATTATGACTTGAACATTTTAAGTAGCAACTTAGGATCATAATATTGTTAGTACTTGGAGGTAGAATGATTTTTAAATGTTTCATGCTTGCTAATTTTAGGAAGAATATTGTAAATATATATCTAAAGCTTGCATTATGTTGTTATACGTAATAAAATAAACATTTTTATGAAGTTATTGGTGCTTTAAAGTATTGAATAGAATTACTGACAGGACCTTACTCGACAGTGCGCCATCTGGTAAGCTCTAAATCGATAGCCCCCATTGATATACCATCATTTTCGTGAACTCTTCTATTTTCGAATATTTGAAGACGAAACATTTATTTTTGTTTTCGGTGGGAATTGATCCCATGTCCACTTTCAGCGTTTGCGATGTGTCATGTTAACTCGCAATGTTATTGATGGCCATATTTTTTTTAATCATTTGACTGGAGCTTAACAGAATAAATAATAATTGTTACTTAAATAATAATATTGCAATGTTCGGTCTTATTACTAAACTGACCGGCTGATAGTCGGATAGAAGTTTCTTGTATTATTTTCTCCCGTGATTGATTGATACTGCGTTAAACGTTCATAACTTGTGCTTTTACCTGAAACAAAATAAAACAACAATGAAAGTTTGCTGTCACTGCAATAATAACATTACGACTGACGACAGAGCATCCGGGGTGAATTTTTGTAACAAGATGTAGGTAATTTAAGAAAAGAAGTAAGTTCATTTCGGTTTGAACTTCTGATGCTTATTTGGAGCTCGTGTTGACAATAAATACCAATAAAATTGTACTTAAAGCTGGTTTTTGGTTAGAATAGGAAGTGTGGTGGATTTGTGGATATATTTTCGCTTGTAAAACAACAGAGTCGCTCTCACAACTAAACCAGTCTTCAAACACTATTCGTGTTCCAATTTCCTGGGTAACAGCCTCCCCTCATTCCTTCCTCTTTTCTCGATGTTGCGCCTCTTCTCGCTAATTAACGAAAAAGCCATTCAAGGCAACCCGCCATATTCTCCTGGATCAATTGCGACCCCGTCTAGCTCTGCGCCGGTATATCGTCAAACTGTAGTAGCCTTGAGACAAAAGTCAACACAAAAAAAACGAACTTCTATTTTTAAACCTTACAATTTCAAAAGCAAAGTCCATTGTGCGACAAGAAAAGAATTTTAAAATATCATAACCGAAGTATACACGTCACAAAATGCAGAGTTTTCAAGCTTCACAGCATAGAACAGTCCAGAAGGTCAGCTGGATGCAACGAGTGAAACAGAGGCAGGCACTCATATTACGGGGGGTAAGGGGGTAAGAGGAATCCCGCTCAAACTGTTTCGAGACTATCTTTCAAACAGGAAGCAGAGGGTTAAAGTGGGAGAACATGTAAGTTTCGACGCGGATGTCACTTTCGGAGTCCCCCAGGGAAGTGTGCTAGGGCCTACGCTTTTCCTGCTCTATATCAATGACCTCTGCAATCTCAAAATCAACAATGCAAAAGTATTTTCTTATGCCGACGACACTGCTGTCGTCTTTACTGGGAATACCTGGCGTGAAGTTGCCTTAAGTGCTGAAGCTGGTATGACCCAAATAGCTAGATGGCTCATAACTAACCTACTTACATTAAACACAGCTAAAACAAATTACATATGCTTTAGTATTTCAAATCGTACACAACCAAGTGCAGATTTCCGTATAAGAGTGCATACATGTGATGATGCACATAATTGTTTATGTCCAACACTAGACAGAGTATCACAGACGAAATATTTGGGTATTGTTGTTGACCATAGATTATCGTGGTATCCCCAGCTTGAACAAGTTACAAATAGGATTAGAAAACTGAGCTGGATCTTCAAAACTCTGAGGCATATTGTACCAAAAAATGCTCCTGCAAACACAAAAACCCCCAGACATCTCCTCAACGAAATATACTTGACTTTGGTACAATCTGTCTTAGTGTACTGCATCCCCATATGGGGAGGAGCGGCTAAGACTAAATTTATTAATCTTGAGCGGGCACAACGTGCTCTAATTAAACTAATGTATTTTAAGAGGATTAGATATCCTACCCAAAGTCTTTTCCAAATTAGCGACTTACTCTCGGCGAGAAAACTATACATAGTCAAAACTATTCTAAAGTTACACAAAACCCTACCTTATGTCCCTGGCCAAACCTTGAAAAGAAGAAAAGACATAATAGCAGTAGTTCCCCAGACGAAAACCAAGTTCGCCAGCATACAATATAAAAAACGCTCAGCTCAGCTGTACAATAGATTTAATAGAGAGATTTATGTACATAACAAGAAACAACATGAATGTAAAAAAATACTAACTAGTTGGATTAAACCACTTACCTACGAAAACACGGAGGCATTGCTAAAATAAAATACAAACCGAGAACATTTTCTATCCCACACACTCACGCAGTCATAAGCACACCAAACACACCCTTTCACAGACCCACGCTTATATTCTCAACACTCACTCATCCATTCTCCCTACACAACATAACCCCTCCCCCATACAGGATTACATCATACATACAGGATCACATCATACACTCGCTCACACACCCCTCCCCATACACTCACTCAAACACCCCTCCCCATACACTCACTCACACTGAACCATTCCCCACAGTGACAAGCACATTTACTTTCTCACTTTTAGTTTTTATATATCTTAATTTTGTATTTTTCATTGTGTATTTTTCTAATTTATTTTTTCTGTAGTTATTGTTTTAAAAAAAAACAAAAAACAAAAACAAGTTTGTTAATGTTTTAATTTATGTTATGGAAGAGTGGAGTTTCCTGACACAGGCTTTAGACGCCTAAAAGGAAACTCCAACCACTAGTTTGTAAGAAAAACTTGGCTAAAACAATAAATATTTTTTCATTTTTTTTTTTCATTTTTCATTACCTATGTATGGCGATTTCTTTTGCTTGCCAGTCATGAGTACGGTTGCACTCCATGTACAAACGCCTGCAGATCAAGCTGCTACAATGTGTTAAATTTCTTTTAATGGATTTTCAACTCTATCAATAAAGCAATAGGTTCAAGGATCAACGTTGGGAAAATTTGTCAGTTTCGGGTACCATGATGTGCTCCAGTCTGTACTAAAACGTCTCTATTTATTCGTGTTTATTTTTTTCTTCTTCTTCGTGTCTTCACCTGCCTAGCTAACCTTTTTCATTTAAGTTTGTGTCTGCTTCCAGTCAAACTGGATGCAGCTAAATACCGGTATTCTACATGGAGTCTGCCAACATGTTAAATACTCAGTGAATTGTCACCGAGTGAAACGATACGCTTTGGTAAAAATAGATGTCAGACTTGTCTACCCATCACAACTTTCAAAAATCCACAAATGACTGCCAAAACCACCGGCTTATCATACTTACCAAACCAACTCATGGATCAACTTTAGCGAGCGTTGCTTAGACTTATCAACAAGTCCCACTTAAAATTGTAACGTATATGTATGCGTGCGTTTTCACTCATTGCATAGAACAGACCTTCTGACCTTTATCTATTCAGTGTCAAAGCTTCATAGGTGACCCAGTAAGCGTGTGAAATCGTTAGACTGCCCTAGATATGGCAGAAGGCACTCAAAAGTGGCAATTCGGGTCCCGACCGAATAGATCCTTAAATCCCTGTGGATATGTTGATGCGCAAGTTTGTATTCACTTTGTTGTAATAATTTTGTTAGGTTTGAGTACAAGTTGTGTTGTTCTTGCTGCTTTTTGAATATGGAAATTCAAGATGGAATTTATCTTTTTGGATCGGGCAACTATAGTACTTTCACAAGTTACTATGTCTTACGACTGTGACTGTAGCTTCGCTCTCTTTGTTTTTCTGACATAAAAAGTAATGGCTGCCTGCAATGGTCTAATTGAAATAAATGCTTTTTAATTTAAGTTTGAATCGTAGGTATTTTTAGTTTAGTTGGGACATTAGCTGGCCAGTTTATGATACAAATCAAACTAATGGAGTCTTTTCACAAAAAAACTGCTTCCTTTCTTGTAGACACATTTCTTTTTTTTTATAAATGGAGCGAAACTTGTTTCTTTATTTTTTATTCAAAACAAGATATGAGATTTAAAACTACAACTTTTAAATATCGCATCAAAACACAAATTTCGAGCTATCGACACTTTAATTCCAGCATTTCGCGTTCACATGAAATTCTCAACGACTGCAACACCCGAGAGCCTTCAGTAACAGCTGCATTTATCGAAGTCAACAAGGTAGGAACAAAATAGTGAAAATGGCCCAAGTTTCGACTCAAGTGAACAGTCAATATACTGTGCCATCGCATTCAAAAATGTGAGTTTCCAAATTGAACATTGTTTGGATAATCGTAGTGTCTGTTTTCCTTTGTCTATAAGTGTTAAACATAGTCGTATTTTGTGTTTTCTGTTGATTAAACTCCGGAGAATTTGAATGGTCTCATTTACGAACACATTTATAATAATGAAGAGACTGAATTGCAACTGTTTGCTGTTTGTGATCTGTGTTCTATCTGATAAGAGTGTTTTTTTTTTTTTGATTGGCAACAGTGCAGTGAGTCTCGAGCAAGATTTTGATGAAAACTATAACTGCATCATTGGGTTTTTATAAAATGTGTTTCTCGCTAGGAGTCGAACGCGGTAATTTCAGAAAAAAAACTCACACTATACTATTACCCCATTCGATAGCTTTGCTATTACGGATCAAATTCTGGGAAGTAGTGACATAAGGGCAAACTTAATAAAACAGAAAAATTTAGTTTTTTTTTTCACTCGGGCATTGCGTCGTGCGGCGCGTCCCGCTTAAAATTCAAACATATGGCAATGTATGAGAGCGTTTACGGAGAAGCGTTTTGACGCGCGTTTGCTGAAATGCAGCGTTGCCCGCCGCGGTCAACGCGGCAGTGCGCGCGCAAATATAAACATATGGCAGATGACACCGCCGCTGCACACGCCGCCTCTCCGTAAACGGAAAAACGAGTGACGCGCCGCGCAACGCGCTGCCCGACGCGCCGCGTATGCCCAAAAATGAGCCCTTACAAGTAGCTGATTTTTTTGCGGGGTCATGGTTAGTCCCGTACTTAAAGTTATTTATAATGATAAGTACGTTTTCAATATATTGTAAAAGTTATTTCCATTATAGGTACCTTGTACAATTTATTACAAAGAAAATATAAAGTATAATTTGTAAAATAGGCAAATAATACTTTTGCAATTAATCCCTCGCAAACATCCCTTTGTTTGTTATATTTATCTCAAAATTAAATGTCCTTGGCAAACATAACGGTTGAAAAGATACGACATAATTTGCCATTGAACAATGCGAACAAAATGCTTTAAACAAAGAACACAAATTACTGGCATTATTTTCACTGTGTGATGTTTTAATTAAATGTCAATTATGATGGACTCACCTCGCTCAACTTTACACTCAACTTTTATATCGACTGATTGAACGAATGATCTAAAGATTACTTATTATATTATTTTATTCAAACATGCTTGGAAATTTGAACATTATTTTGACAAACTTCTTCGAGATAAATCGAAATTGCAGTACTGCCCAGATACATGTGACCAGCGGCCGGCAAAAGTTGTATGAAAACCATATCTGTCGTGTTTAGCGGCCAAATAAATTACATAGTAAACCTATATCTGTCGAGTTATTTAAAAATGGAACGATCTTTTACTCTGAAACATGGCAACCAAGGAGGTAACTTATCAAAGGTTTTATTTAAATTTCGAATTGGCTTGCAAATAGAAAGCGGTTTATTGAAAAAAAAAACCAAATGATCTCTTCAACGCTAGAGTTTTAAGTTCCTCGCATTATTTGAGAAAAGTACTATACAAGCCTTGGCCACGACTTGATGGACTTACGTATGTGTGCATCGGCTTCGCCTCGGCCCACATTTACACGTTCGTCCATCAATGCCTCTGTTGCTGGCCGCTGCAGCAATGTACTATACAGGGTGGATTTTTTGCATGCCACCTAGAGGGAAAGTACTCTAAATACCAGAGATAGCAAATTTTATTATTTATTTATTTATTTATTTATTAAAATCTCTTACAACTATCATTACAGGTATGTCCCTAATGCGATAGCTTGCTCTCAAAACTAACCTAGGTATAAAACTAAAATAACTAAAATATAAAACTAAAATATAAAACTATGAACAACGTAAAAAATAAACTAGTACTACTTAACATAGCTTTTGTAAGTACTAAGTTTCAACTATACAACAACAACATAACACAATATTTAAATATAAAACTACAACGTACTCCTTACGTACGTGTTTACTCAAAGGAAACATTCCTCTATTTTTTAAAATAAATTAATTTGCATTTAATGATTTTGAAAATTCGCGTGCCACACTCGGGAATCGAACGGCTAAATTGCAAAAAAAAATAACACTGTACTTTTATGGCACCAATCGATAGGGTCAATCATAAAGATCAAATCCCTCTAACAAACATGATAAATTAAATGAAAGGAAAACCATGAAATCTTAACTTATAAATTCAATGGGTCAATATAAAGCACTTTTACTCAAAGGTCCGATCCAATTACTTATGTTAGAACCTAATAAACAGTTATCTTTTGACAACATCTATTAATTAAAATGACGAAGAACTATTTAGATGGGAAGGTCACAATTTTCACAAACAAACACGTGCAAATTGCAAACTTCTTTCTTAAATTTTAAAGGTTCACCCTTTGAATAAAAGTGCTTTATCGTATTGAATTTATAAGTTAAGATTTCATGGTTTTCCTTTCATTAAATTTATAAGATTTGTTAGAGAGATTTGATCCTTATGATTGACTCTATCGATTGGTGCCATAAAAGTACAGGATGTTATTTTTTTGGAATTTAGCCGGTTTGATTCCCAAGTGTGGCAAGCGAATTTTCAAAATCTTTGAATGCGGACTAATTTGTTTTTAAAAATAAAGGAATGTTTCCTTTGAGTAAAATTTCCTATCTCCGGCATTTAGAGTACTTTCCCTCCAGGTGGCATGCAAAAATTCCACCCTGTATTTTTAGGAATATGTTTGTAAACTGGTCGTAGGTAGATTCTCTGGTAGTTATCTAAGTGCATCTCTTTTTGAGGTGATTGACGAAATTACAAATAATTGCAAAAAAAAACAAATCCTAAGCTAGCTAGCTTCCAATTTTCAACCGACTTCCAAAAAAAGGAGGTTCTCAATTCGACTGTATTTTTTTTTTTTTTTTTTTTTTTTTTTTTTTTTGTGTTTGTTACCTCAGAACTTTCGACTGGGTGAACCGATTTTGACAATTCTTTTTTTATTTGAAAGCTGGTGCTTCTCGTGTGGTCCCATTTAAATTTTGTGAACATCGGATGCTGATCTTCGGAGATATACAATGGAACTCTTCAAAAATAGACGGCAAATGTGCCGTGAATGTTGCAATCGCTTGGATGTTTATTGTTTATACAACATCATGACGTAACATCACGCCTGTATGCTCTGAGGGGGTATGCAGATGTGTACAATACACCCAGATTTCGACAGTTCGTTCGTGTTCCGTGCACGCCTCAAAGAGATGTCAGCAAAAGGGACTGTTCTAAAGAGATACTGCGGCCCTGGAACACAAAGGGCTAAGAAAGAACATGGATGGGTTTTAGTCAGTAAAAGTCTGACACTCCCTTCCGCTCCGCCCAGAGCGATAATTTGATGATTTTCCATCCGAAAAAAAAAGGTATGTTAAGTTCCATATATTGGGGATACGCCTATTACCATCACATGTATTGTTAACAATGCCAAATAAATTCATGGCAAATATTTGGGAACAACTAAAAATGGAAAAATAAAAAACTTTTTTGCAAAAAATAAAACCGACTTCAAAAAACACAAAAAAGTGAAAAATAACTTTAGCTTCAGAAGTCGGTGACAAAAAAAGAAATCAATTAAACATAAGACACCGACTTCTGAAGCTAAAGTTATTTTTCACTTTTTTGTGTTTTTTGAAGTCGGTTTTATTTCAAACCAAGATTAATCAATGAGCTTTAAGATTCAGTCAAACTAGGGTTAGGCAGAGCTGTGCCTAATAGTACACCCACATTTTGCCTGCCATGTAATAGTGGGCGAGCCTATTGCCATCAACCGAGCACAAATCCAGTCTCCGTGGCTGCTACTGAGAAATTCCTGATGGAAAAACCCAATAACACTTTGCCCGACCTAGGAATCGAACCCAATACTTCATGCTCAGTAGTTGCGCTTGTAGACCAACGAGGCAGTCAGTTTCACAGATATTTCAGTACATTTTCGGTCAAAAAATGGTATTCACTCTTCAGTACACTTGGTTTTAACCTTACCGAGAGCAAATAGTACATTTTGATACAAGTGGAGAAAGTTTGTTATTGCATTCGAGGCGGAATTATAACTCCCGAGCCGCAGGCGAGGGTGTTTTTGAGCCGAGAACTGCAATAACAAATGTCCACGTGTATCAAACGACGTTTTTCAATACACTTTTGAAGAAATAAAATAAAATATAACGAAAAATATTTTGTCACGAACTAAGAAACTATGATTTTAATTTTCTTTTTTTTTCGCGCTCTGCTTTCGCCAGGTTGAAGGAGAGGCAAAGGTATGAAGCCGTTAAACAGCCTAATATAAAAAATAGATTTATTTTATATTTTTGAATTCAGAACACAAATAAATGTTAATTTGTGTATAAAAATAACTATTCGTTTTTAATAATCATGTTTATCTATGACATTTTTTTATAAACACAATTTTAATATTAAAAAAATATTTATGCTGTAAAGACGCGTAGTGCTTTGACGAAATTAAAAATTAAAAACATTCACCTCAGACTAATTTACGTTACGTTAAATTTTTTTTAAAATTTAACGTAAAAGTAACCTAAATTTAAAGAGGTCTTATGACATATCTTCTATCCTTTCTAATAAATAAATATTAAAAAAAGTAATAATAATAAGATTCTTTCCAGGTGAATGAATTGATGAAAATGATATTATAATAAATACTTTACCTAATTACATTTATACTAATTCTATTGTTGTCTGTAGAGATATATTATAATAATTATTTTACCTAAACACGTCTAGACAGTAATTGGCAAAACAAAAATAAATCACCATTGTTAATAAAAGGGTATCTAATGTACTTCGAGAGCGAAGTACTTATCAGTATGGCCGTGTTAGATAAATTAAATTATTATGTGTCTAGTATTAAATACATAAATACTTGAAATACCTATAAATGCAAATATTATCTGTTTTATATTGTATAATCAATTGTTAAAATGAATTAATTAAATAACAAACTTATTTGTGTACAAGTCAAACACTGATTTGACTCAACGGTCACTTGTGAATCATACTTATTTGTTAACGGGTATAAAAGAGCGGAGCCTCATAGGAACGGGGTCAGTTGCTCTACGAATTTTAAGGCGTTAACATCTAAGGTATGACATTATTTTGATTATGATTGATAATACTATTCTGATTATATTGTTGATTTGTCGTGATAACGATGATAGTGATTGTGACAACGATGATGGTGATTGTGATAACGATGATGGTGATTGTGATAGCGACGATGGTGATTGTGATAGTGCGACGATGGTGATTGTGATAGTGCGACGATGGTGATTGTGATAGCGACGATGGTGATTGTGTTAGTGATTGTGAATAACGACAATGGTGATTGTGTTAGGTTAGGTTAGGTTTAGGTTAGGTTAGGTTAGATTAATATTGTGATAAAATGATGATGATTGTGATAAAATGATAATGATTGTGATAAAATGATAATGATTGTGATAAAATGATAATGATTGTGATAAAATGATAATGATTGTGATAAAATGATAATGATTGTGATAAAATGATAATGATTGTGATAAAATGATGATGATGTGATAAAATGATGATTGTGATAAAACGACGATTGTGATAAAATGATGATGATGTGATAAAATGATGATTGTGATAAAACGACGATTGTGATAAAACAACGATTGTGATAAAACAACGATTGTGATAAAATGATGATTGTGATAATAAAGGTTAATCACAATCATCTTCATCAAGATAACAAGATAAACACAAGAGATTTCTACAAGATAATGAAGATGATTGTGGTTATTATGATGTGATTATTATGTTATTATTATGTGTGTTGTTTATTAGTGTTTATTAGTTATGGTTGATATATTGCTACATAACGTTGTGTAATATACACTACTAGGGTTAATTGTTATATACTACAAGATAAATATAATGTTATTATGAAGTGAATCTCATTGTTTATATTTTATACCTAATAACTAATAAGTTACGATCATTAAATGTTTAAATACATCCAGTTACATATCTACATATTTATATTCTTAAAATGTTAAAATACATTGCGTGTGAAATACATTGCATGTTGTACCTAATCGTAGGGCGTTATGGACCAGTTTTCGAGGAAGTGTATTGAAAAAAGAATTGCAACGAAACACTGTTTGCAGCAGAAATAACATTTAAAAATCTTCAATCAAATTACATGATTCGCTCATTCCTATTTCAAACACATACCCATTCTCACCTCGCAAGCTGCCAGTATCTTTTGTCAGCCGCTTTCAAGAACCATCCCACATAAAAAGATTTAAATTTGGAATGCAACACGAATAGAAAATGGCGTGTAGTGAACACGGAATGGTGCGGTAAATGCAGGGTGAAAATCAGGAGTACGTATATCCCTCTTTGAATGTTGCATGTTCAGCTACATGGATAAATTGAGAGAGTAGTTTGGGTATGTTATGTTATGGAGCGGGTCTTATGCATTTGTTGTGATTTAGAGAGCAGATAGCAAGGTTTGTTTAATCTAAATATACTAGCTTAGCTTACCTCTTTTGAAAATGATGTGGTTTGCCATTTGAATAAATGGTGAAGTAGATGCTTTATCTGTATTGTATCATGAAACGGGGTTTATACATAATTATATAATGTTTTAGAGAATTCAGTGCGGATTTATGTAAGTGTGACTTGCAGAGTTAGAGTTACAAGCGTTATGACAGCGCTATTCCGTAAAAGTGCTTCGATGTGTCGTTTTTTATATGCTTTAGGCTTAAACGAAAAAAAATAGATCTTTATTGCATTTTAAACGTCTCAAAATGAAGCATACTGCGTACATACCTAAATTACCCAAAATACGTTCACATTCTTATGTGGAAGACTAAAGAAAACCAAAGAAGCGATGAATGGACTGTGAAAGAAGATATGACTAGAAAGGAGGTGACTGCTAAGATGACGAGTAATAGAGAAAGAAAGAAGAAGAAGAAGAAGAAAAGTAGAAGAGGAGGAGGGAGGAGGAGGGGGGGGGGGAGGGTGTAGTGGAGGAGAAGTAGTAGATTGATCGAGTATAGTATGGAAGAAGAAACATGCTGCGCCGACCACAAATAAATTGGGATAAGGGCCTGTCAGTTGTAATCATCTCAAATCTATCAGCACTCCAAAAACGAAATTCCCATCATCCCAAAACGATATTGATATCCATTCAGTTTATGATCCCCATAATCTTCGATCGGAATAAATTATAGACTTGTTATATGACATAAACTTTTTTTTTTATTATAAAAAAAAAAAGCAGCAAATATTAGAATAAGTTTTAATAAGTTATAAGTTTGCTTTTGAATATTGTTATTAGGTTAAGTTGATCTGAATAAAGGCTATTATTATTATATATGACATAAAGGGTGTATATGGCCGTTTGCCAGCTGTCCCTAAATTCATAATCATCTGAAATCAATCAGTACTCCAACAACGAAATTCCCATCATACCAAAACGAAATTGATATCCACAATTTTACATAAACACTTCAGTTTATGATCCCCCATAATCTTCGAACGGAATAAATTATAGACTTGTTATATGACATAAAGGGTGTATGAGGCCGTTTCCCGGCTGTCCCTAAATTCGGGGTTGACCGCATCCGTGGACGTTCTCTGGTCCTGTGGTTAGGTGCCGCACTGCGTAATTATGTGTGCCTACCGTCAAATTTGAAATTTCATGTACTGTGTTATTAATTTTGAAGTAATGAGGGTAGTTGACGAGAATATTTTGGAGTTTGAATTTCGTGAATAGTTTTGAGCGAGAATTTTAGATTTGAACACAGGACTAAAAAAATTAAAACTTTAGAAGACAGTGTTATCTTCAGCTTTACGATGCTTAGTTTTCTTTTAATTTTCTATCAGTCTGTTTTGTTTTACTACTAGGCAAAAGCCTCCCCGAAGGTATTCCAGTTTTTTTTTATCTTTTGCCTACAGAGAGAAAACTTGTTTTTTTTAAAGGTGTAATATTTCATCTAACAACTTTAGTTTTACCCATTAAGGTGAAATGGTAGAGGAGGTGGAATGGAGGGTAGCCCGCGAAATTCAAATTTTCTTACTTTTTTTGCAATTTGCAGACCAGTGCTAGGTTGTATGTTGATTAAAATGGTGGAAAAATGACTTTTTCGAGGTCGAAGTCATTCCTGCACCTTTATGAACTTGGAGGAATGTTTTGATTATTTTGATGATAATAATTCTATAACTACATACGTCTTACAGCCGCGAATAATATTCTAATCAACATAAACCAAAACTAGCACTGGTCTGCAAATTGCAAAAAACGTAAGAAAATTTGAATTTCGCGGTGAAAGAAACGTGTAGTGTAAAACTTTGTCGACATATGATAGACGATGTTGAGTAGTTCTTGGGGATAGTGAGGTCTCAATTGGTTATAGAGAAGTTGGTTAAAGTTTGGATAAACTATAAACAGTGAAGATATCATAAAATGAATTTTGATGGCTAGTAGAGTAGAGGAAGACCAGAAAAACGATGAATGCACTGTGTGGAAGATGATATGGCTAGAAAAGAGGGTTCTGAGGAGATGACGAGTCACTGTAGAAATATTAATAATTGTGTTCCGGGGCCACGGTATCTCTTTCGAACAGTCCCGCAACCCCGGCCGGCAGGCATCGGTCCCTACGGACCCCTTCCCTTTTGCTGACTCTCCTTGAGGCGCGCGTGGAACACGAACGCGCCGTCGACACGGCCTGTCGTCATGAGGCGGACGGACGACGAGCTAGCCCATAGCCCACCGTCCACAGGCCCGCGCCTACAGTGGCCAGGGGCCACGTGGTGGTGGCCCCCGACGCCCGGGGCGTCTCCCGCGGCGGCCGGGACGTTGAGAGGTTCGCTCCCTCTCACGTTCCGCCACCTCCTTCTCTAGCATTACTGCTTCGCAGAAGGAGGTGACGGCGTCCCATTCTGTCTCGCTCCGGACCATGGCTTGCACCAGGGCCGGGCGCGAGAGGTCGCCCCCGCCAATCGCCGCTTCGAGGACACGGCGGTGCTCCGCCCACGTGGGACACACCTCCACCGTGTCCTCCGGTCGATAAAAAAACTAGGATACCCTGTGCTATGGATTCCTGGCCCCCCTCGCCTAGATTGGGATTATGACAATTTTAGAGCGACATGTCATTGTAGGACTATTTTAAAAATAATTACAAGAAAAATTACTATTAAAATAAAATCAAAAAATAAAACTGCGTGTGTGTGTTTGTGTGTGAAGTGGAAGGTGTCGTATGTGGTATGGTGTTGTGTGTGTGTATGTGTGAGAGAGAGAGTAACATAGTGTATTACACTATCTTCACTATCTTTATACGTACACACATTAGTGAGTGTATGTAATATTACTGAGTGAGTTTTATAAGTGAGTGTAATGCTGCGCCGAACCCAAATAAATTTGGTTATGGGTAGGAGAATGACGATGAAACTGTGAAGATATTTCATGAAATAAATAAATTAACAGTTTTTTTACATTTTTTTTGTTAAGAGTACCATTAAAACTCAGATTTTAATAATATTTAGTATTGTGAAAATACAACATTAAAAAAATATTAGATTAAGAACGAGAACCTACTGCCGACAAAATGCTTTGCAGTTTGGCAGATGTTATATTTAAGTAAAACTTTGATGGAAAAATTAAATAAATACATAAAACGTTAGTTTAATCTAAATCTGTTTGAAAATAAATCTAAAATCTGTTTGAAAATAAATCTAAAATCTATTTGAAAATAAATCTAAAATCTGTATGAAAATAAATCTAAAATCTGTTTGAAAATAAATCTCCGAGTGTTTTAGGTAAGTTTTCTTTTTTTTATTTCTGTTTCAAGAAACGTAAACCCATTCACCAACCGAATACAGAACAGTTCCGGGAAATAATTCACGAACACGTGCAAGATTCTAGGTACCAATTAATAGGAACTTCTTTCAACTTTTTAAGAACGGAAAAGGGTACGAAATGTTCGTCGTATTTCGAGTAACGTACAATCAACCACAGGTAGAAGTAACTTTTTCACTTTTACAGCGCTTTTATTTTGAAGCACTAACGGTAGCTTTCGAAGTCCAAATGTAACTGCCGGCGTGCGGTTGACCGTACCAGCCTTTACGTAACTGCCTACCAAAAATACCTTCTGGACCAAATTGGCGTTCCCAACTGGTGTAACGATGTTTCTATCTGTCCTGTTCTAACTTATACAAACTATCTCGCTCCCTCATTCTAGTTCCAAAATTTGAATTCGTTATACTGACACAGTTGGAACTTTATAGTTGGATTAATTTTAGAATTCAATAGAAGATCAACAGACTGGAGTGAACTAAATTCTGGGTAAAGGGTGTTGAATGGAAAATTTATTAACATAATGAATGCTGCTGTGTTTTGTATGCTTGTAGCCTTAACTATTTAATTTACTGTCTGTCAAAAGAATAGTACATTTCTGCAACGGCCAGCAACAGACGCATTGATGGACGAACGTGTAAATGTGGGCCGAGGCGAAGCTATGCTTAGTTGTGGGCAAGGCTTTTATAGTACTTTTTTCAAATAATGCGAGGAAATTAAAACCCTCGCGTTGAAGAGTTCATTTGTTTTTTTTTTTCAATAAACCGCTTTCTATTCGAAATTTAAATAAAACCTTTGATTAGTTAGCTCCTTGGTTGCTATTACTAAGACTTCGCTGTCTGTCCGTCTGTCCGTCTGTCTGTCACCAGGCTGTTTCTCATGAACGGTGACAGCTAGACAGTTGAAATTTTCACAGATGATGTATTTCTGTTGCCGCTATAACAACAAATACTAAAAACAGAATAAAATTAATATTTAAGCCCCCCTTAAATATTAATTTTATTCTGTTTTTAGTATAACATACATACAACAAACGTGATTTTTTGCCGTTTTGTCTAATGTATAGATAATGGTACGGAACCCTTCGTGCGCGAGTCCGACTCGCACTTGGCCGGTTTTTAGGGTTCCGTACCCAAAGGGTAAAAACGGAACCCTATTACTAAGACTTCGCTGTCTGTCCGTCTGTCTGTCCGTCTGTCCGTCTGTCCGTCTGTCCGTCTGTCCGTCTGTCCGTCTGTCTGTCACCAGGCTGTATCTCATGAACCGTGACAGCTAGACAGTTGAAATTTACACAGGTGATGTATTTCTGTTGCCGCTATAACAACAAATACTAAAAACAGAATAAAATTAATATTTAATGGGGGCTCCCATACAACAAACGTGATTTTTTTGCTGTTTTGTCTAATGTATAGATAATGGTACGGAACCCTTCGTGCGCGAGTCCGACTCGCACTTGGCCGGTTTTTTAAATAACACGACAGATATGAGTTTCCTATGTAATTTATTTGGCCGCTTAACACGACAGATATGGATTTTCATACAACTTTTGCCGACCGCTGGTCGCATGTATCAGGCCAGTACAGCAATTTCGATTTATCTCGAAGAAGGTTGTCAAAATAATGCTCAAATTTCCAAGCATGTTTGAGAAACAACATTTTGATGCAAGTAGAGAAAGTTTGTTATTGCATTCGAGGCGGAATTATTCACTTTTGAAGAAATAAATTAAAATATAACGAAAAATATTTTTGTCACGAACTAAGAAACTATGATTTTAATTTTCTTTTTTTTTCGCGCTCTGCTTTCGCCAGGTTGAAGGAGAGGCAAAGGTATGAAGCCGGTAAACAGCCTAATTATAAAAAATAGATTTATTTTATATTTTTGAAATCAGAACACAAATAGATGTTAATTTGTGTATAAAAATCAACTACAACTAATTCAACTATTAGTTTTTAAAAATCATGTTAATCTATGATATTCCATTTATAAACACAATTTTAATATTCAAAAAATATTTATGACGTAAAGACGCGTAGTGCTTTGCCGAAATAAAAAAAAACATTCACCTCAGACTTTAGGCATTGAACCAATTTGGACTAAGTATAGTTATAGTTATCTGTGGCAATTTTCATTCACGCACACGTGCGGGAAAATGGAAAAAAACGCACGCGTGTGAAATACATTGCATGTTGTTCCTAATAGTAGTGCGTTATGGACCAGTTTTCGAGGAAGTGTATTGAAATAGTACATTTTGATACAAGTGGGGAAAGTTTGTTATTGCAATCGAGGCGGAATTATAACTCCCGAGCCGTAGGCGAGGGTGTTTTTGAGCCGAGAATTGCAATAACAAATGTCCACGTGTATCAAACGACGTTTTTCAATACACTTTTGAAGAAATAAAATAAAATAACGAATATTTTTTTTTGTCACGAACTATGAATCTATGATTTAAATTATCTTTTTTTTTTCGCGCTTTGGTCTCGCCAGGTTGAAGCAATGGTATGAAGCCGCTAGACAGCCTAATATAAAAAATAGATTTATTTTATATTTTTGAATTCAGAACACAAATAAATGTTAATTTGTGTATAAAAGTAACTATTAGTTTTAAATAATCATGTTTATCTATAATATTCTATTTATAAACACAATTTGAATATTCAAAAAATATTTATGCCGTAAAGACGCGTAGTGCTTTGCAAAAATTAAAAAAAAAACACTCACCTCAGACTATAGACATTGAACCAATTTGGACTAAGTATAGGTATAGTTATCTGTGGCAATTTTCATTCCTGCACACGTGCGGGAAAGTGGAAAAAATCGCACGCGTGTGAAATACATTGCATGTTGTACCTAATCGTAGTGCGTTAAGGACCAGTTTTCGAGGAAGTGTATTGAAAAACATTTTGCAGTTGCCCGTACAGTTTTTATTTTGACAAGAGGAACCTGTTAGCAATATTATTAAGACATACTTACTTACTTACAGTTTCCATTGATAAATAAAAAAGGCTAACAGCTTCTAATAATGAAACTGTGATTATATTTTTGAGTTAAAAGACAGAAATTCAGACAGCAGTTGCCTCGTCAATACGGTAATATCAGTGTATATGTCACAGTCAAAACTGTTAATCGAAATAAAATAGTTTTTTTGAGTAGTCAAAAGTAGTTTTGACCGGTCAAAAAGTAGTCAAAACTATTTTAACAATAACTAACATTTACTTAGAAACTTATAATGTTGTTAGGGTTTTTTTTTTGTGACCCTTTGAAAAACACCATGTAATTCTAGGACTAGGTAACAAATGAGGCGTTCTAAAACAAAATATTTTTAATACAGAAAACGCATTTTAACTTCATAAGTGTTTTGACTGACACCAGTCAAAAGTGGTTTTGACTGATTAAGAGTTTTGACTGTAACATGCACAAAGAACGAAGAACAAACGACTGTCGTTTAATTAAAAAACTGCATCGGATCTGCAGTAGTATTATGAAAATTTTGATCTCCGGTCAAAAGACTGCACAATCGAATGGATTTCAATTACTTGTAATCAAATAAGATAAAAAGGTGTGCAACTCTGAACATTGTCATGTTTAATTAATTTAGATATTATTATTATTGTTGTTACTGGGTAATCTTATACTTATTTTATATTGTGTGTTTTTCTATTTTATGTGTTTATAATTTATGTTTTCTATATTGTATGTATTATAGCATCGTATTGGACGAGCCTGTAATAATGTTATACAACAATAACAACCCATAACGTCCACTGCTGGACATAAGCCTCTCCCATGATGGGAGGATTTGCCGTAATCTCCACGCTTGGTAGGCGGATTGGAGATCGCAGTGATGAAAGACTAACAGAAAACGCTGCTGCCCATTCTCTGGTCTACGGAGGCGCAAGGTGTTCTGCCTCAGACATTAGTCGCCTTATACGACACGCGTGAGTGTTATGGGTTGGTTCTATTCTACTCTGCCGGATACCACACGGCACCCAATGATGTTATAATTGGTGGTAAATAAATAAATCCTAATAAATATATATATTTTTTTTTAATAAATCTTGAAATAGTTTTTGAAAAACAATTGATTTCCCCAACTGTATTTGAATTTTGCTTCGTTGCTCTAGTGGTAGCAAGCGGCACTGCTGAGTACGAGGTCCTGGGTTCTATTCCCGGGTCGGGCAAATTATTATTGAGTTTTTCCATCATGAATTTATCAGTATCAGTCACGGAGTCTAGATTCATGCCCGATTGATGGTAATAGGCTAGCCCCCTATTATACTGGACTTAAGAGTCCTATTACATTTTTTCGCAATTTTTTGATGTTTACTCCCTGGATCAAATTTTAATCTAAAAAAAATAGCGATCTCCGGATGATTGTCGATTGTTATTGACGAAAATTAGAGACGAGGCGAGAATTATAGTACTTCAATTTTATTTATTGAAGTTCTTGTTTTTAAGAGTGGAAAACGTGGTCCACCTCATGTTCCGCCTATTATGCTTAATGGCGCAGCTCTGGCAGTGGTGAGTAGTTTTAGGTATCTGGGGCACATTGTGACAGACGAATTGCAAGATGACGCTGACATTGAGAGGGAGCGCAGAGCGTTAGCAGTCAGGGGGAACATAGTTGCGCGTAGGTTTGCTCGCTGCTCGAGGGAAGTTAAGATAACTCTTTTCAAGGCTTATTGCCAGTCTTTTTACTCGAGCAGTTTGTGGGTAAATTACACTCAGCGGGCTGCGTCCAATATAACAACATTTTCAGGATGCTTGTGCGGCTGCCTCGCTATTGTAGTGCGTCTGGTATGTTTGCGGAGGCGCGTACGGACGGTTTCCACGCGATTGTGCGCAAGAGGGTAGCTTCCTTGTCGCTACGTGTGCGAGCAACGGCATTCTGCAGATGATTGTATCTCGTACGGATTGCCCTATCCAAAATAAATGGATGCGCATTGTTTTGGGCGCTCACTGACACAATTCATTGTTTATGTCCAATACCTACTAACACAAATTTGTTTTAATTTTAATGTTATTTTGATTTGCTTGTAAATTATATAATTATTTTGTATTATAATTATAACATTTTATTCTAATTGATTTTAATTTAGTTTTATGTAATTGTATTTGTGTTATTAGTGTGCAAATTTATTTTAATATGTATTTTATGGATTTTAATAATCTGAAATAAATGGATTAATAATATTGTAATTTTGTCTTATTATACTGACAAACGAAAACTAATGAAACTTATTCATTGTAGATTGAAGTTTTATATCATATTAATTTATTTGATACAATTTAGTTTATTTGGAATATAATGGACGCTGAATCAAGACATTTATGGCTTAAATTACGCTTTCTTTACGATTTTTTCCGTGAAAATTCAAGGAATTTAAAGAAATTCTAAAACTCCAATAAACAAGTAAAACATTCAGCTTATGTTTCAGTAATTTTAGCTTTTATAAGAATTGCATGTAACAATGTGAATTTGAGCGTCAAAGTACCATCGCCGACAGTTTTTCTTGCAAACTGAGTTCGTATAATATTTATAGTAAATTACAAGAAAAGAAAAATAAAAATGAGTAACTCCAACTTACAAGATAGAGAATGGCACTATTGTTATTCATAAGCAAATACTTAAAATATCTTACTGATGCTGAAAATTACTGCGTCAAAAATCATGAATTTGCGTAAAAAATGTAATATAATGGGACTCTTAAACATAATTTGCGAAATTTGGGTGTATTTAAAACATATTGACCTCTGGCTAACCCATCGAGGATTATACGTGTGATGTCATGTTATGTTTTTGAAAACTTTTTAATATTTTATAACAATATTTTACTTCTTCTTATTAGCTCTGGCTTGATGGCTTTCATACTTTATGTATAAGGTAAAACCAAACTGAATAACATAATTGTACCGTATGTTGTTCGTTCTAGATTAAGATTACAATTTCGTAAGATATTCGTTACACGTGCGTAGTATTAAAACCAACCCACACAAACATTGAACATCTCAGTACTAATAATGCTCAAGTATTACTTTCTGATTGCAAGTTCTCATAACTGAACCACTTGGTATAAATTATCAAAAATATTAATAGTTGAATCTTTATTATAGCCAACGTAATGTTAAAACCAAATAATATTATTAATTGCTACTGCAAACCATATTCGTAGCCAATATGCGTAGCAGTCTCGTAGCCAATATGCGTAGCAGTCTCGTAGCCAATATGCGTAGAACTTTCGTAGCCTATGCGTAACCACTCGTAGCACTAAGTAATGGCGTAGAACAGACATGTAATTGCATTGACACAGAAATTACATTATTAAGTAAACTAGAAGTTTGGTTTAACAGAGCCTTATCAAAGTCACATCATTTGCCTAGTCTTTTCCCAACTGTGCTTGGGTTGGCTTCCAGTCTAACCGGATGCAACTGAGTACCAGTATTTCACATGGGGTGACTGCCTATCTGGAATCCACAACCTAGTTAGTACTGGGTAATAAGTTAATAACCCTTGGTAAGACTGGTTGTCAGACTTTCGGGCCGCTGACTACTTAACGGCTGTCAAAGATCTACAATTGACAGCCGGGATCAATGGCTCCATGTGCTCTTTCTGAGGTACGGAGGAAACTCTATATGTAATAAGTCACCTATCCACGGACTAACCTAGGTTAGCGCGGTTTAACCTGGAGATCGACCCGAGAGGCTGTTATTATTTAGCCACGACAAGAGAGGAATCTCTTGTCAAAGTCACAAGCTATTAAATTCGAGATTTTCACTTTGTTGGTTTATTTTCATTTCAATCAACAAAGAAAACGGAAACAGAAAAGTAATGGTTCTTGATTGAAATTAGTAATTCGTTTTAAATCCGTTGTTTTCTTTTTGATAAAGTAATACTAAAGATTTAAACGAAAAACCAGATGATATTTTCTGTTTTAAGGAACTGTTTCTGTGTTCATTTAAAATCCTTTCCACAATTTTAATATCTCAGCAATAAATAGCATATGTTGCAAGCTCTTTTCGATTTTATAGACCAGAACTACGAGACAAGTTTTAGTATCTTCTATTTCCAATATATTGAATTACTGTTTAGCAATTTAACAAAAATACCCTTCGTTTCAAACAAAGTTATGAGTATGAAACAAGAATTTATTTTAAAGAGTATATATTTTAAAGAATCTGTGAGTAAAGACGAGTTTATATTTTCCAAAGAATTTAATGCTCAAGGGGCTTTAGGAGTCACTGTTGCGTATGAAACTTCATGTGCACCCGTAACAGAATCGTGTTTATTTTTATTATATAAACAGAATGACGATGCTGCGCAAACCTTAAATAAATTGTGATAAGGGCAAGAGTATGATCACTATTATAAATAATCAAAATGACGATGCAACTTGATTATTTTTTGAAAACAACTAAATAATAATAAATGTAGCGGCACTATAAAGCAACATCATCATCTGCCTAGCCTTTTCCCAACTTTCTTGGGGTCGGCTTCCAGTTTTACCGAATGCAGCTGAATACCAGTATTTTACATGGAACGACTGCCTATCTGACCTCCACAACCCAGTTAGTACCGGGTAATACGATACCCCTTGGTAAGACTGGTTGTCAGACTTTTTGGGCCTCTGACTACCTAACGACTGTCAAATATCTACAAATGACAGCCGGGACCAACGGCTTAACGTGCTTTCCGAGGCACCGAGAAAACTCGGTATGTAATGGGCGGTCACCCATCCACAGACCAACCTAGGCAAGCATGGCTTAACCTAACGATCGACCCGAGCGGCTGTTATTATTTAGCCACGAGCTCCTAGGCACTATAAAGCAACATAGGACAAAAAGTACTACAGCGCCATCTATGACACGAACGATGAACTAACAGCGAAACACGTGAGAATTCCTACATCGCGCAAGCAGAGTTGTACTGTCGGGCAGCAGCCCACCAGATATAACACCCGTCTGGTCGGAGGATCCTCCCTTTTCTATGGGGGATGAAGAGCTTTACACCCCGTTCTTCATACTCCCAAATAAATAATAATACCAGCCTATTACTGTCCCAGTGCTGGGCAAAGGCCTCTTCTCGGACAGAGAAGGCACGAATGAGCATTGATCAACACGCAAGTCCAGGTTTCCTCACGATGTTTTCCTTCACCGATGTCTGTGATGTCCAAGATAAACTTAGAAAGTACATATGAATTGAAAAAGTCACATTGGTACTTGCCCGGATTGGAACCCATGACCTCGTGCATGAGAGGCGAGGCCTTAACCACTGGACCGTCATGACTTTAAAACAACTAAATAAACTCAAATAATTTGTTAACTTTCTCATTGCTATTAGTTTTATTTCTGTTGATTGAGAAGGAATTAATCAAATATGCAAAAAGAAAAACATAACATAAAAATATCACGCCTGTAATCCCCAAAGGTTTAGCAGAGGTGTACCCATTAGTACACCCACATTTCGCCAGCTATGTTTAAGTCCCATGTAATAGGGGCGAGCCTATTGCCAACAACCGGGTTCAAGTTTAGATTTCGTGGCTGCTATTGAGAAATTCTTGATAAAAAAAAAAAAACACTTTTTACAAACATACTCATAGTCATCATCTGCCTAGCCTTTTCCCAACTATGTTGGGGTCGGTTTCCAGTCTTACCGGATACAGCTGAATACTAGTATTTTACATGGAGCGACTCCCTATCTGACCTCCTCAACCCAGATATTACCGGGTAATACGATACTCCTTAGTAAGTGGTTGTCAGACTTTTTGGGCCACTGACTGCCGAACAATTGTCAAAGATCTACAAATGACAGCCGGGACCAACGGCTTAACTTGCTTTCCGAGGCTCGGAGGAAACTCGGTATGTAATGGGCGGTCCACAGATCCACGATCCACAGACCAACCTAGCAAGCACGGCTTAACCTGAAGATCGACCCGAGTGGCTGTTTTTATTTATTACTGGCCATTTAGCACTGGGTAATACAATACCCCTTGGTATTGTATTACCCAGTGCTAAATGGCTTGTGGAGGTCAGATAGGTAATCGCTTCATGTAAAATACTGGTATTCAGCTGCATCCGGTTAGACTGGAAGCCGACCCCAACATAGATGGGAAAAGGCTAGGCAGATGACTGATTATTGATCAGATTATTTAGATGATGAATTATTTGAAACCGATACAATAAACTATTAGTTTAAAAGGTCACACAGAAAACCTACCAACCATAAAAGTTTCTAAGGCAATGTTAGTTTTTTTTTACATTTTAAAAAGCCGTAAGTTTTGACAAAATTTTGCAGTCAAAACTACTTTTGACGCACAGTTATGATTCACAGTTTGCACTGCAACATATGCCTAAATACATTTATACCCCCGACCTGACCTCTGTATAACTTGGGGTTCGATTAAATAGGGTCCAATCAGGTAACTGTATTATTCGTATAGCTGATATGTGGTGTCGGAATATTCGGTTTAATATTAGTTATTGGGTTAAAGGAAATATGTTTAATCTGAGGATTAAATACATCTTATTTCATCAACTGCCTAGCCTTTTCCCAATTTTATTGGGGTTGGCTTCCAGTCTAACCGGATGCAGCTGAATACCAGTATTTTACATGGAGCGACTCCCTATCTGACCTCCACAACCCAGTTAGTACTGGGGAATACGATTCCTCTTGGTAAGACTGGTTGTCAGACTTTTTTGGCCACTAACTACCTAACGACTGACGAACTGTCAAAGATCACAAATGACAGCCGGGACCAACAACTTAACGTGCTTTCCGAGGCACGGAGGAAACTCGGTATATAATGGGTGGTCATCCATCCACAGACCAACCTAGGCAAGCACGGCTTAACCTAAAGATCGACCCGAGCGGCTGCTATTATTTAGCCACGAGCTCCTCTATTAAATACACCTTATTTGTTTGACCTCAATCATTTCCCATTATCAGTTGTTAACCGGGTACCCTAACCCGGACCCGGTTGGTAATAGACTCACCCCCGATTACATGGGATTAGCCAACGAAATATCTGTGCACTATAGAGTAGGACTAGCTAACGTGTGTTTGTGTACTGAGGGTACACTTCTGCATATCCCTTCGAGGATTACAAGCGTGATGTTATTAGATCATATGGGTATTTGTTAGATGAGTTATTGCCTGGTTGTTAAACTTTGCTTGCCCATGCAAAATTGTGTGGCGTAAGATGTCTTGCGTAGTTCGTGGGTGACGGTACCAATAGATGTCGCTATAATCACTTGAAAACGTTTTTTTGAGGTAATGGACTTGAGAGCAAAAAACTACAACCTTTAAATTCTCAGACTTCTATGTATACTAGGTTTATGTTTTTTAGAATATTTTTTATTTGTTTCGATTTATTTTAACTACCTCAAAAATGTGGAGAAAAAAGGGAGACTCTATATCCAGCAGTGGGTATATCCGGGCTGATTTATGGTGATGCTGATGACCTCAAAAATATCAATCAAATGATTGGTATTTTTAATAAATAAGGTATCGACTTTGTGGCAAACGTATCATCAAATTGTCAATCAATCCAATCTTTTATTGATTGATGATAAGAGAAGAAAGAAAAAGTATTTATTTGTCTTATGATAGCACTAATCGTTGTTGATGTCAACAAGCTACCAGTGTTCAAAGTAATCTATACTTCTATACTAATATTATAAAGAGGAAAGATTTGTATTTTTGTATGTAACGAACAAACTTAAAACTACTGAACCGACTTGAAAAATTCTATCATCAATTGATAGCTACATTATCAGCGAGTAACATAGGCTATATTTTATCCTCATACTCCCACGGGAACGGGAACTACGTGGGTAAAACCACGTGATGTCCGCTAGTATTTAATATACAGAAATTACGACATCAAGGTTTTCAGAAACTGTATACTCTTAAAAATATTATTTTTGTAGTAACATGAGGGAAAAGTACACATGATTATTATAATAGGGTTTTATTACAATGTTGGTCTTTTGTTTATAGTTTAACAGAAAATTTAACTGAGTGTATGTAAAAGTAAAAAGAAAGTAAGCCTTGCCTGGCATTTTAGGGTTTTCTTTGAAATATATTATTACTTTTCTATATTAAACTTTAATTTGTTTTGTTTAAGGCGGTACCTTTACCAAATAACCTTGGGCATACATTCCCTCTTCGCCGCACCACAAGAGAAACGTCGCGATTACGCTAAGATTTTAGAGTAAAATATTTATAAAATCAATACTGGTCGTAGCACTTCAATACCCGCAATTACAGACACAATTAAAATAACAATGCACTGTGCCTCTGGAGGCACGGCCGGGAGCATACGGGTTAAGAAAAAAAAAATAGCATAATGTTCATTATTTAATTGCCTATCTATTAATATAAGTAGCAAATCAAAATAATGGTTAATTTATCCATGTTATAAATAATTATTTCTCATTTCTGTGGTTTCGGTATGAGAAGATTAATAAAAATAAAATAAAAATGTTTATTTCAGACTAGGTAATGTCCATACTTTGTTAGTAGCCTATTAAATATCTTAAGACTAAATTAGTAGCCATGTATGTAGGCAGCCAGATGAATACGAATTAAAATAACTTGATAGAATAAATTAAATTGAATAGACATTAACTAATGCAAATAATTATTTAATTATACATTATACTAGTTTAAAAAAAAACTACCATTTTGGAGTCAAGATCATGTAGAAATGTAATGTATTTTTTTTTAGTTGGTATTGCTTTTGGATAAAGAAAAGTAAAAAAAACGGCTTCCGCTGCGTTTTGCACGGGGACGCGCCTTGAGGCAGTTATGGTAGGTTGTAGTTAGGTATTCAGCTGCATCCGGTTAGACTGGAAGCCGACCCCAACAAAGTTGGGAAAAGGCTAGACAGATGATGCTAATGATGGATGATTGTAGTTATTATGATTATAATTATATTCCATTCTCCATACAAACAAAGCCTAATAACACATAACCTAATTGGTATCGCGCTTACTAATTACATCCTCACGAACTAATATGCGAACGTACATCACATAATGTTTCGCAAATGTATCTATTATTATACTACAAAGGAGCTTCACGCAATTGAACGGAACGGAATATCGGATGCAATTGACGTGTATAACGGTGTATATAAATTGCTTGAAGATATCGCTTTGTGTGGATTAGACAAACACAATTTCAATTATTTAGGCACAAGATCATTATGATCATAGAATAGTGAAGAGATATTAAAGCTGTGAATTGACGGTTTTTGAATTGGTATTTAATAAAATATTATGTGACTGCAAGTTGGCCGCATCACCGCCTCAGATCAGGAAAGCTTATTTAGTACTATATGGAAAATTAAAAAAAATATTAAAAACTTTATAAAACTTTTTATTTTTTTTTCATTTTTAGGGAACTCTTCAATATTATAGACAAACAAACGAACGACAAATTTGCCGTCTATTATTGTAGAGTTCCCTTGTATATTTCCGAAAATCAGCATCAGATCTTCACCAAACGAAATAATATTCTTCCAAACAAAAAAGGGAGCTTTAAAATCAGTTAACAAATTAGTTGAACATACACACAAAAAACAGCGCAGCGGGAGCAGCGGTGGGTGGTGGCGGCCCTGACTTACGAACAGTAAGTCGTGGGTTAATCCAACCAAATGCCAAGATAATAATTATTAAAACGCTGAGACACGTATAAACGAATTTTCAATCGTCAGCCTAAACACAAAATTTTAAGATCCTAACTTTAAAACTGACGGACTTCCATACATACAAACTTTCATCCCCTATTTAACTCCTTTAGGGGTTGAATTTCGTAAAATCCTTCCTTATTCCTTGTCTACGTTATAAAGGGAATCACTGTCCAAAATTTTAGTTTTCTAGGTCCAAGGGTTTGGGCTAGGCGTTGATTGTGGCACGCGTAACGGTGTGACACTTTTTCGTGCGGGCAGCTGGTGTTCATCGATTTACAAGACGTTATCGCGTCAAAAACTAACGTCGTGTCACTGAAATCTGTCTTTCCGGGTTCATCGCTGCGGTGTACCGTTGTTGTTGGTTATGGAACTGTACCAGCATTTTATTTACCACTTGTATCATTGCATCTGTCGTGTGCAGAAATAATACAATTTCTTCACTAATGTTATCTTTCTTTCTATTTACTATAGTAGATACTAAAAGCTACACTTAAATTAAAATTTATCCCCCTGTTTTCATTAATTATTCTAAATGTTAATTAATAGTCAGACTGTAAGTTTTGCTTTGAAAACTAGACTAGCCTTATTAATTCATGAAATAATACCTAACTATTCAAGATTATTTTATATTCAGCATTAGTTCTTATGCAAAAGAGTACAAGTACAAACCCTCTAGAACTAATTAAAATATTGTTGACTATCTCATTCTTTTCAGTTTTAATAATTAAATTTCAAACTGACTAATCAAAAGAAAAAAAATGGAAAATGTTTACCAACTCCGAACAAAAGGAGAATACCCAAAAAAGCTGTGCCAACATTTTTCAAAAAAAGAATGTCCAACGAGCATCGAGAGACCATTCTCTGGGCATCGACATCAGACAGATCAATGAATCGTGACGTCAGCAGTCTGGCAAACGTTGAACATCACTACGGAGATCGTAGAAGCAAGAGGAATGAAGCAAGCAAGCTAGTATGCTCAAATTGTGCATACAATTTTACTAAATAGTTTGAGTATCCAAATAATGCCTCCGATGTGATGACGAATTCAATGCTAACCTTCAACTAGGTATTTGTAATTCTGTATGTTTGATTATAACAAATTATTATTTGCCACATTCTGGCGCCATTTCAATAACATTGTAAAAACCATCAGCTACAAACTTTAGAGCCAGTAAAGGTAAGAGAGAGTACAATTGTGTGACCTTACTACCTTCTAGCTGACTACCAGTAACGAATGCAGAGATATGAATACTGCCGGGACCAACTACTTATAGTGCGTTGAGTGATCTTGAGGATCGAACCTTGACACACCGACACCCAAATGTTATAAATTATGTAATAAATAAAAGAAATAATGTAATGTAATAATGTAATGTAATAATGTAATGTAATATAATAATGTAATGTAATAATGTAATGTAATAATGTTATAAATGATAACATTTGGACAGATGAACCCCCAGGTCGCAGTACAATAAGATCAATTATTGAAAATAGCAGACATTTCCCCAGGTAGCATTGCTATAATTATGCCAGGCAAGTTACACCGATGTAAAATAAAACTTTTTTTAACAAATTATTTCTACGTCATCATCTGCCTAGCCTTTTCCCAACTACGAGTATGTTAGGGTCGGCTTCCACTCTAACCGGATGCAGCTGAATGCCATTATTTTACATGGAGCGACTGCCTATCTGACCTCCACAACCCAGTTAATAGGTACTGGGTAATACGATACCCCTTGGTAAGACTGGTTGTCAGACTTTTTGGGTTACTGACTACCTGTAACGACTGTCAAAGATCACAAATGACAGCCGGGACCAACCGCTTAACGTGCTTTCCGAGGCACGGAGGAAACTCGGTAGGTATTTTGTAACAATATTTTGATATAAAAGAGTGTCCATGGAGTTTCTTGCCCGTTCTTCTCCATAGAGATCTACGCTAGGGAATGGGCAACTACAGTACTTTCTGAAGTTATAATGTCTTGTGACTGGGACTGTAGCTTTGTTTTTTTGTACTTTTGACATTCAAAAGTGCCGTAATGGTATAATTGAAATAAATGGTTTGAGTTTGAATTTGTAATGGGTGGTCACCCATCCACAGACCAACCTGGGCAAGCACGGCTTAACATAAAAATCGATCCGAGCGGCTGTTATTATTTAGCCACGAGCGCCTCCAAACAAATTACTTCTACGTGTTGTTTCTATACTCCTGGTTCTTTGCACAGTTGTACGGACAGCCGTGACGTGCTCCGTATGAAGAATCCAAGTGAATTGTGGAGTCTTCTTTGTTTGCAGCAAAATAATTTTATTTTCTGTATTTTTTTGTGGCAACTGTTGTGTAGGTAACGCATTGATAGCATGTTTTTGTCGTTCGCAAGATTATGTTTTTTCAGAACTTCTCATAGACTTGCCGAGGTAGCTCTTTGGTACGCGCAATTACAGACACAATTAAAATAACAATGCACCGTGCCCGATCGGACACGGCTGCGGCCTTGCAGGTTACTTTTAAAGTCTCAAGCAACTAGAAATTTTATTTATATTTATTTGTGTTACCAAAACAAACTTGAATCAAACATGACAGGTCTGTAAAAAAACGAGTATTTTTTCGTGTGGTTAGTACCTAACTTGGTGTCAGAGTATTTATGCCGCGCATGGACTTGGCTTTAGATGGCAACGAGAAATATCTCTCAGGCATGTTTAGTTTCCTCATGATGTTTTCCTTCGCCGAAGCTTGTGATAATTATATGTACAATATGCACATGAACCCGAAAAATCAGAGGTGGCATGCCTTGAATTCTACAAACTACGAGATAAAAAAATACTTAAAGAATTTAGTACTATAATCATAATCAGACTTTATCAATCAATTACAAGATTGATTTACAATAATTATTTTGTTACCACGTAAATAATTCAGAAAGTTTTTGAATGGGGAGACACAAGCAAAGATAATCTAAGATGGCGTCACCATAGCTGGTCTCAATCTGACCAATGACGTTAAGCTATTTTGAAATATAAAATGACATTACCACATTTTCCACCAATGGCGACATTGGGAACCAGCTATGCTTAGTGCCATTAGTTCCACAGTGTGCCTCCCCATTGAAAACTAATCGTGTAAACCCGAAACAAAAATGCGAGTTAAACATTTTAACATTACCCCCTTCACTGCATACACTTTTTTACAGTTCAACCAATGTTTTATAAACTGCAGTAGAATGTATCTTATGTTATGATCTTGGTATAAAATATTCTGGACGTGAAATATAAATAAATTGAATCAGCTGCTTTTCATTTGGCGCGAATTATACCTAAGAGGATTCTCACAAGGCATGGTGAAGCATTATGTGAAAGGGATTTAGCTTTGTTCACAAAATATTAAAGCAGAAGGTTCAAAGATTCCTACAACAAGCAATTTTGGGTCCCAGAAAAACTGAACACAAAAAATACTCACAGCAAAAGCTTATAAAGTTTATTAAAAAATAGCACTAAGTTCAACTCTTTACTCTGTCTTTTTTAAACTTTCACGATCAGAACACATTTTATAACATAATGGAAACGGTTATTTATCGCAAATTTGTTTTGTTTGTTTTTTGTTTTTTTCTTTACTCTTAAAATGTAGGTATACTAATATTATAAAGACGTAAAATTTGTTTATCTACACCCATGCTATAAATCCTCTATAAAGGTATCTGAAACAGTTAGTTTATGGCCAACATTAAAACAGCCAGTGTCATAATAACCATTATAACACCCAAAAGGGTGTTATAATGTTGTACTGAATTTCATTATGCAACTCGTTTTAAAAAAAGAACATCGAATGTGGTCGTGAATCGAACGTCTAGCGTTTTAAGTATAAGGTCTTTGCGTCTAGCACGTGCGATTGACCACAGCGCCGTAATTTAAAAAAAAACTTATAGGTTAATTCAAATTCACGTCGTTTCCCGCCATTTTTGTTCGACATTTGGATATTAGTATTGTATTACGTAGGTACTTTGTTGTTTACAAAAATGAGTGACACAAAGCTTTGTGAATTTTGATAATTGAACAATCCAAAATGTAAATAATTATATTACTACCTATACACGGTTTGTTTGTATTACTTATATGTAAATACAAGCAATTAAACTTTCCATGAATTTACATAGACTTCATAGAACACTGCAACACCCTATGGTTTCAGAACCTTTTATGGAGGATTCATATCATGGATGTAGATAAAGTCTTGTATGCAACTGTACATAATTAGGTATTAAAACACTCATGTGATACTATTATCACACTCGGCTTCGCCTCGTGTGATAAACCCACATTCGTGTTTTAATACCCCTCATTATACAACAGTTGCATAAATAACTATTGTAAGTTTGTGTGTAGGGGGTACACTCCCTCCTGCTTCGCCCAAAGCGGGAGGAGTCATTTGATGATTTCCCACCCGAAAAAAAAAAAAGGAAAGGGGTAAATCCGAAAATTCTTTCACTAACGGGAAGCTACATAATCCTTTTTGTTTCGGATGGGAAATCATCAAATGACTCCACCCACTCTGGGCGGAGCAAGAGGGAGTGTCAGACTTTTACTGACTAAAACCCATCCATGTTCCTTCATCGCCCTTTGTGTTCCGGGGCCACGGTATCTCTTTCGAACAGTCACGCAGCCCCGGAGCTACATAATCCCTTATGTAGCTTTCAGGCATTACTTTTAAAACGTTCCCGTGTGTTAATTTCTGTACATACCGGGAGCAAGTGCAAGTGTTAAATACAACTAATAAACATAAGTAGTAAAACAGATTGTTTTTTTTTTTGTGGGTTTTGAGCATTGATACGTGTGGCACTTCTGCTTTGTTCTGCTTTGTGACCCGAAGTAGTGTGAAATTGTATGAAATTCTAAATAGCTTTACATATAAAGTGATATCACTATTTCGCGGAAGTATCATTTCTTCTTTGAAGGTATAATATGAAATCCTCTTTGGAGCATGACTCAACAGGGAAAACATATTTTCATACGGTACAAAATCCATACTAAATTCCGTTTATCTAGAAAGAGATAGAATTAAAAGTTTTATTGGTACTTTTGTGTTGTTTGGCCAATGTTGGTCTTGTTTTCACTTTTTGTCATTATTTTTATAGTATTTTTACATTCCGTATCGAAATAACAAAAAAGAAAATTTATACATATTGTAGCATTGCGCTACATAAGACCTCTTTTCTTTAAAAAAATATCAATTAAACCTTGTTTAATTTTTTTTTTTTCTGTTTGGCGTGGTTATTTTTCGAAATTAGATTTTACAGAAAATTTTTGACACCCCTGGTGAAGTTTTCTTGTCATTCGTCTATGAGATACGGTTGAAATGATAAGCTGTTTTTTTGATTACCTAAAATATTGAAAATTGTTTGTGCAGCAGATTTAATTTTCACTGTGCATACCACGGTGGCTTGAATATTTTATTCTGTTATTTATCCTGGTTTAAATCCAGTGACAGAGGGCGATTTCGCCCTCTATTGATACCCCGAGAGCTCCATTTGGTGATGTACAGTCAAAGGTCAAAATTCCACTTCCACCGCAATGCACATTATCGTTTGCGCTATACGGGCGGCGGCGCCTATACACACATACGCATATTTAAGAAGAAGGTCATAAGTACCACCAATATTGCTTTGCCATTGTGTTGCGAGATTGGCAGTCGACTTCTGACTGTTACTGTACCTATTATTGAAGTCAGCATGTCGTAACGTATAAATATCTTGACAACACTTACATCTAAAGGGTTCCCACAAACTTTCTTCGGATAACCCTTTTCAAGGTTTGATGCAAATTGCTGTTTAATTGTTCCACAACGATGTTATTCCTACGTGTGAGGATTATTAATTACGCATAAGTGATCTACGTACAATCCTTAAAAAACTTTGATTCGTCTCCCGGATCCAACGGCGCGTGGCGCGTGAAGATTATTTTTACCAGATTCAAAAAATAACTTAACTTTATGAGCATAATTAGCTGAATATATTTGACTAGATTTTTAAATTATAATTTCCACATAAGAAATTCAAGATTTTAAACCTCGTCTGAAGCTTCAGGTTAGGTATCTTTATTGTGTCTCATAGTGAATGTTTTCATCTTTTTAGTTGTTCAATTTGTCACTAGTTTTTTAAATAACGTGTAAATCCCTATCATTAATGTATTCAATTTAAATAATTTACTTATTATATTTTATTTCTATTAAATTCTATTCTTGTGGTGTTATCAAGTGATTTTTTTATTTTAATAACCCTACAATATTCCCTATTCGCAACACAATAATAGGTTTAACCCTACAGGAATGTTCTCTATAGCAATAAAGGTCGAGGTTAATGTTCCACACTGGACGTTTAAGTGTTGTTCCCAAAACGGTGCGACTGACAACCCAGAATTTATGTACACAGAGTCTTCGTTTTACAGAGCCGTCTGCTGTCCTAAATTCTAACTGTGTTGAATATGGATGAAATTTCTGGACGTTTCTTGTGACTTTATAAATGTTTGTTTGTGAAAGCTGAGGCTGCAAGTAGCTGACAGTTGCGAGAATTTAATAATTATGAAGTTATTATCTAAAAACGTCCAGTACGATTATGGTATACAGCCTTCGGCTCGTATTCTATCTATCGTATTCTATCTATCGTGTTCTAGAGAGACTAATATTTAAATTACGGAAGAGTGGACTAAATATTGTGTCTGAATACAGGCATTTTCTTGCTTAAAAGGACACTTCTACGAGAATGACTAGGTTCAGTACAAACCTTGGTAAAGAAAATAAACTATTTTTATTTGTAATATCAGTGACTCCTCATTTTAAGTGTCTTTTAGTACAAGATCCGAGGGAGAGTTGTTTTTTTTTCAAGCGGTGGGCAATAGAATAGGGCGAAATTGGCACTCCTTGCCCGTGGCTACCAAAACGGGACGTAATAATCATATCTCGACTACGTTCAAGGGTTGTCATTGTTACTAAATATTGATACTGCTTGCTCTTTATTGAACGAAAATGTTAGTGTTTTTAGGTTTCCGTACCTCAAAAGGTAAAAAAGAAGATTTATCTTTTCCGTCTGTCCGTCTGTCACCACCGATTTTCTCAGGAACGGGTGGCGGTGGTGACGGGTGACCTAGCAAGTTGAAATTTATACCAGATACAGTGTGATACGGTCTATAGTCCCTATTAGGTGTATGATTGCCGTCTGGTATCCGGCAGAGTAGAATAGAACCAACCCATTACACTCACGGGTGTCGTATAAGGCGACTAATGTCTGAGGCAGAACACCTTGCGCCTCCGTAGACCAGAGAATGGGCAGCAGCGTTTTCTGTTAGTCTTTCATCACTGCGATCTCCAATCCGCCTGCCAAGCGTGGAGATTACGGCAAATTCCTCCCATCATGGGAGAGGCTTATGTCCAGCAGTGGACGTTATGGGCTGTTGTAGTAGGTGTATAAAAATCAAGGTCCTGAGTCAACACGATTAAAAGATTTGTGCAATTATTTGAGTTTTTCTTGGTCGTGTTCAGATCCTGACCTGTTAAATAAATGAAGTCGATAAAAATGATCAACATTGATAAAAATACAAAAGCAATAAGACTTTTGTAAGCTCCTAAGAAAAAAAGACGTTTACACGTTCATTCAATTGAAAGAATTGTCGCCTAAGTACGTCAACGCTAAGCGATCACATTACAACTTGTTGTGACAAATGTAACTTCTCAGGAAACTTTCTTTTCTAACAAAAGGCAAATTCCTGATGCGGAAAAACACCCTTTTTGTCCGTTCTTATCTCTTTTCTGCACTTAACGATTTAACAAAGGAGTTGATCAACTTTCTGCTTTGAATCAATTCAAACGGATTCGGATTTGAATGATTTTTTTTTTTTGGAAATGATTGTCTGAATAAAGATGACTTATTTCTACCTAGAGGAAACCTTTTAAGTTCTTTTTATTGAAGGTAAAAAGCTCAAAGGGATGGAAAGATTCGATTACTTTTATTTATCTTTGTGGCCCTTTGTTGGTTAAAGTAGGGTAGTTTGAATAATAATGGGGATGCTTTGTGGGTAAGAACAGGCATCTGTTTTTTGTCGATTTTTTTTTATCAAAGAAAAAAGATAAGAAAAGATATTTCTGAAGGAAGCACTGCATTTTGTCTAAACATATTTCGATTTTGAACCGAAAACTATGCCTTCCTTGTTGACTAAGAGGATTTTATTTCATACCTTAAGAGTCCTATTACATTTTTTAGGCAAATTTTTGATTTTTACTTCGTGGATCAAATTATTTCGGTCGGCGTACACGAGTCGATAATAATAGCGATATTTGGACGATTTTCGATTGATATTGACGAATATTAGAGACGAGACTGACATGAGACTGAGGAGCGAGCTGAATTGAGAATTATAGTAGGTACTTTAATTTTATTTATTGTATTTTTGTCTTATTATATTGACAAACGAACACTAATGAAACTTATTCATTGTAGACCGAAGTTTTATATCATATTAATTTGTTTGATAAAATTGAGTTTATTTGGAATATAATGGACGCTGAATTAAGACATTAATGGCTTAAATTACTATTTCTTTACGATTTTTTCCGTGAAAACTCAAGGAATTTATAGAAATTCTAAAACTCCAATAAACAAGTAAAACATTCAACTTATCTTTTAGTAATTTTAGCTTTTATAAGAATTGAATGTAACTATGTGAATTTGAGCGTTAAAGTTCCATCGTCGACGGTTTTTCTTGCAAACTGAGTTCGTAAAATATTTATAGTAAAATACACGAAAAGAAAAATGAAAATGTGTAACTCCAACTTACAAGAAAGAGAATGGCACTATCGTTATTCTTAAGCAAATAATTAAAATATCTTACTGCTGCTGAGAATTACTGCGTCAAAAATCATGAATTTACCAAAAAAATGTAACAGGACTCTTAAAATAACAACTGATGCTTCCACGAAATAATGAATTTCACTTTATATGTAAAGATATTTATGATTTTATACAATTTCACACTACTCTGAATCATAAAGCAGGAAATATCAGAAGTGCCGCACTTATCAACACTCAAAACCTACAAAAACAGAAAATACGGCTGGTTGTGCTATTTTAGTCTCTATAGTCTGTGCCAGATAAGTAGGAAATAAAGGTCATTAACCCACATACATTTATTCAAATACATAATTCCGAAAACAGAAATAATGACATAAACTTGTCCCGAAACGACCTTTATCGTGATCCTTGACTTTTTCTAGTAATAAAAAACTGGCCAAGTGCGAGTCGGACTCGCGCACGAAGGGTTCCGTACCAATTATTATAAAAAAACCGGCCAAGTGCGAGTCTGACTCGCACACGAAGGGTTCCGTACCATTGACTATATTTAGTATTTGTTGTTATAGCGGCAACAGAAATACATCATCTGTGAAAATTTCAACTGTCTAGCTGTCACGGTTCATGAGATACAGCCTGGTGACAGACAGACGGACAGACGGACAGACAGCGAAGTTTTAGTAATAGGGTTCCGTTTTTACCCTTTGGGTACGGAACCCTAAAAACGATTCATAATGTATCGTCGGGGTACCTACGCAGAGAAATTAAGGAAAGAGCAATGACCTTTAATTCCTACTTATCTGACGCAGACTATAATTGGATTGTAGAATAGACAACATCAAACTGTGTCACTTTCTCTTACTTATTTTGCTATTCTGGGTCCCAAAACAGCTTAAATTCATTCATCAGCTTATAATCATGAACTTTCTGGTGTTATATTTTGTGAAAAAAGCTAAATCCTCTTCACATAACAGCTCACCACGCCATGTGAAGTTCCTCTGTGTATAATTCGCGATATATGAAAAGCAGCTGGTTCAGTGTATTTTTTTTGTGTTATTGTATTTTTTATTTTTTTATTAATATGGCATTAAGTATAATACTACTGCAGTCCATCCGGTTTCCATAATTCCAAAAGAGTTTTAAATGATTTTGTTACAACATCATTTAAGACTCTAAAGCGTAATATATTACGCTTTTTATGCATAAGTTAAGACAAGCTTTAGCATCAAAAAGTGTGTTTATATAACAGCTCTACTTGCTGTAGAACTACTTAATAAAGGAACTCTTAAAAACAAAATAAGTACATTAAAAAACAAATTAATTCCCTTGAGGAAGTTTGCTTTTATTAGATACTTACTTACATTTTATATTCAAACCGCAGCTTAAATGAGGTCATTATTAAAATATTAAGCAATATGCTGCTCTCAAGTATCTTGAGATCCTTTAACGTATAAATTCACATCTATTTTAAGAGGTTACTGCATTCTTCCGTGGTCTTTAGTCGATAAAATCTGATAAAACATTTCAGCACGGCTAGGTGGTGCCTTGGAGGTGGATGGTGCATGCCCTATGTATTTATTTATAAAAAAAACCGGCCAAGTGCGTGTCCGGCCACGCGCAGTGTTGGGTTCCATAGTAGCCCGTTATCACAATATAGAAAGAACCCGTTGGTACAGCGCCATCTAGCAGTAGCATTGTGAAACTTATGATAATTAATTATGTTTTTTTAGTTAGTTTGTTTTTCAATGAAAGTCTTTTAAAGGTTTTATTCTACGGATTTTGGATTTTTGTACAAAATTATCCAACACCCAAGTTCAACGACTATTACTGCTAATCTAATAAAGTTATCTTAAGTTTCCAGAGTTTTCAAGCCAGCAGTTTAGCTTTTAGAGGGGGAGCCCTGCTGGAACAAAAATTTGCACTTTAAAGTTTAATATTTCGTAAATGGAGCATTAAATCGAAAAGCAATAGCAACTCCCATCAGTCATTTTAAAAGACCTATTCAACGTTACCCCACACGATGGGATAGACGACAAAAAAACAAAATTATCCCCACTTCACATGTAGGGTAGCTACCCTAAAAAATAGATATTCCAAAATTTTATTTTACCACTTTGTTGGCGTTATTGGTATACACACTTCTACAAAATTACAGCTTTCTAGTACTAACGGTATCTTAGTAAAACCTTGGACAGACAAACAGACAGACAGATAGACGGACATGATGAAACTATAAGGGTTCTTTGTCGGGACTACATAACCCTAAAAATAGGCACATAACGCCTGTCATACCCAAAAGGATAGGTTGAGGTTGTTAGACCAACAGCACGGCGGGTCGATCCACCACACCCTCTTACAGATCATTGGTAGTACGGGAGCCCCTAGTGGTAGGTACATGAGCCCCTGGTCGTTGTACTTTTTTTTCAAACTATACCAACAAAGTTTTCAAAAAAATCAATCTTTCCGTCTATTCCTAGTTGTCACCAGGACCGGCTTTATCACTATTGGCAAGCTAACTGAAATTCTCTTGTAAATTGTAACCCAGCAAAAAGTACTAGGGTAGCATATGTTCAAGGAGGTATGCATTATATAATTCTGCGATCCTCATGCAATGAGAGGTTTTCCTTTTGAGGTTTTAAAAAAAAACTTAGTTTCCAAGAACTTAGATGGCGTTGAACTTACTATGCCAAAGCCAAAACGCTTGAAAAAAAAACATTGTGTCACTGTAGTGTCTGTGAGTGAAAGAGAGGGAAGCATTGTGTCGTCTCTCGCCGCGTACAGCACTTAAATTCAGCTTCGTAAGTGAACGGACGTGCGCGCGTCTGAGAGCCGATAATATAGGGGGAAATACCACATTTTGGCGACGAGGATTAACAGGACTACTGTGTGCAATTATTATTAAATTACATGAAAAAAAAAAAGACGGTGTACGCTGTTTTAAGATTGAAGTTATGATTGCTTAAAATAATTAAAATCTCAGTAAAAATTACGGTTATGCCCCGTGAAGTACAATAATACAATTTCTTTATTTTCTCTATTCACAAAGGTTCACATAGTTATAATAAACATAATTGTAAGAATAACTCTCACCTCGAATGAAATGTAGCTTACATACAATGCAATGGCTAATTCGAAAACTTAGATAAATAATTTATTGCAAAAAAAAAAAAAGAAAAAGTGTAGTGTAATGGATGTGAAGTAAACTGTCCAGTGAAATATGCAAGTGAGGTGAATTGTTAATGTGTGCAACTGAAGTGTGTGAGGAAAGGTAGGATGATGACCACCTTATTACTGTAAGTCACTTATTTGATCTCTTTAATGTACTAAGAATGCTGTGTACACATATTGATACATACATTAGAACTCTAACATGTGTACTCTTATCGGTAAATGTAATAGTATTGTACCTAATGTTGGTGCACCTATTTTAAATTAATAAATATGAGACTACCCACTGACCAAAATAAACAATAAATAAAATGATGGTGTGGGCGTGGATGTGTCGGGTGACACAGTCACAAACTATTAAATGTGTACGCGTTGTAGAGAAATACATTCCACTAAAGTGCACCAAGTAGTTAAGTTTGTTTAAAGTATGAGTAAGTTACAGTACTAGAGTAGAAGTGATTATTTCTCTCAGTTGTTGATGGCTGCCCACTTGTAAGTTCACTATATTTTAATTCGTTACGCATGTTGTTATAATATGCTAAATTATGACGCGCATCGTTGGCCTATAAAGGGTTACCGAGTAAACAGAAAAATGAACGGTGATGAGTCCGTACAAAATGATTATCAAGGGTATGAGAAGTAACTCCTCTATAGTCTTGTTTTTGCAACTTTGAGACTTATCTTGCAATGATTATTTGGTAATGAAGAAATCGACAAACTTTTATTAATTTTAGTTGTACAAATAGGTGGCAAAGAAAACCGAAATGCCGACGGGAGAAAGCGGTGTGGAAATGAGTAGTAGGACAAACTGCTTGTTTGCGTCGCTTTCCATCAATATTAGATTATTGTATCAAGTAATGATGGAGGAGCTCGTGGCTAAATAATAACAGCCGCACGGGTCGACCAAGGTTAAGCTATGCTTGCCGAGGTTGGTCCGTGGATGGGTGACCATCATTACATACCGAGTTTCCTCTGTGCCTCGGAAAGCACGTTAAGCCGTTGGTCCCGGCTGTCATTTGTGGATCTTTGACAGTCGTTATATGTAGTCAGAAGTCAAGGGGTTTGACATCCAGTCTTACCAATGGTGTAGTATTGCCCAGGTACTGGGTTGTGGAACTTGTGGAAGACAGATAGGCGGCCGCTTCGTGTGAAGTGCTAATGCTCGGCTGAATCCGGTTGGACTGGAAGCCGACCCAACATAGTTTGGGAAAAGACTAGGACTGTATCAAGTAATGATGTTCGTATAAAAGAGAACATGAGCCTACTTCTGTATGGACTAATTAACAGATGATGCCTGTTAGTACATGATGTTACCAGATGATGCTGGTAGTCCGGAAACAGGTGACGCCTGTTAGGACTTCGTAATTTAATTTACTACAGGTGATGCCTGTATGCACATGATGATAACAGATAATACCTGTTAGTACATAATGTTACCAGATGATGCTGGTAGTCCGAAAACAGATGACGCCTGTTAGGACTTCGTAATTTAATTTACAACAGGTGATGCCTGTATGCACATGAGATAACAGATAATACCTGTTAGTACATGATGTTACCAGATGATGCTGGTAGTCCGAAAACAGATGACGCCTGTTAGGACTTCGTAATTTAATTTACAACAGGTGATGCCTGTATGCACATGAGATAACAGATAATACCTGTTAGTACATGATGTTACCAGATGATGCTGGTAGTCCGAAAACAGATGACGCCTGTTAGGACTTCGTAATTTAATTTACTACAGGTGATGCCTGTATGCACATGAGATAACAGATAATACCTGTTAGTACATGATGTTACCAGATGATGCTGGTAGTCCGAAAACAGATGACGCCTGTTAGGACTTCGTAATTTAATTTACAACAGGTGATGCCTGTATGCACATGAGATAACAGATAATACCTGTTAGTACATGATGTTACCAGATGATGCCTGGTAGTCCGAAACAGGTGACGCCTGCTAGGACTTCGTAATTTAATTTACTACAGGTGATGCCTGTATGCACATGATGGTACCTGTTAGTACATGATGTTACCAGATGATGCCTGGTAGTCCGGGAACAGGTGACGCCTGTAAGGACTTACTAATGTAATTTAGTACAGTTGATGCCTGTAAATACATACTGACGTAGGTATGTAAGAGTGTAAGTGGAAGAAAACTGAAGTAAAGAAAAGTGAAGTGAAGTAAAGCGAAGTAAAGTGAAGTGAAATAAAGCGAAGTAAAGGAAAGTGAAGTAAAGCGAAGTAAAGGAAAGTGAAGTAAAGTGAAATAAAGTAAAGTGAAGTAAAGCGAAATGAAGCAAGGGAAGTGAAGTAAAGTAAAGTGAAGTGAAGAAAAGTAAAATAAAGTGAAGTAAGGTAAAGTAAAGTGAAGTAAAGGAAAGTGAAGTAAAGTAAGTAAAGTGAAATAAAGTAAAGTGAAGTAAAACGAAGTAAAGTGAAGTGAAGTAAAATTTATTTGCATAGATTGCAGGTACATAAAATAAGATGTTGGAATAAGATGGGTGAGTTTTGTACAGTATACCTTATGTTAGACATGCAAACATTAATGGAATTGTTGAGTAACGAATATTGAAAATAAAATAAAATTATGGTTTGCAGTTAAAAACAAAGTCAGACAATAGTTTGCATAGTACATTCAAAATACAAACGGGTGATGCCCGTAATATGAAGTTTTGTGTACGGATAACGCCCGTTTATTGAATTATGAAGACAATTCATACAAGATTGTTAGTTTAATTTGAACAATGGTATGAGTAAATACTGTATGAAATAAATAATGAATTTGTCAGGTTGATAAAAGGATGATGCCCATTTGGTGACCAAAATTAGACATTCATTATTTGTTTCAATTTCCATAAATTTAAATATGATGTCAAGTTTTACTTTAGAAAAATTGAGTACGATGGTGAAGCAGGATCTATTGGAGCTAGATGGGAACGTTGGAAAAGAGGATATTGATATTGTTTACACTAACAAACAGCAATGCTATTCTTCCTGTGCCACAATAAGTTCTCAGCAATATAGAATTTGCATAATGTACACTGTACACCTTGATATTTCATGAGAACGTAAACAATGACTTGTCAGTTTATAAAAAATATAAACAGAATATTTATTTTTTATCTTCGGTTTTCCAAATACCCGAGTTATCACTTATATACTAGAATTTCGTTTAATAGATCCAAACGAGACGGTACGAAGACGGCCTTATCTTTGCCCGCCGGTAGAAAGAAAAGTAATGCGCGAACGAGTGAATGAATTATTAAGATGCCAAAATAACAAGACATAGCAATTCACATTATGCAAGTTATTTGTTGAAAAATCTGACTGTTGGAAACGTATGTGTATAAATTATCGTGAGTTAAACAAAACCGGAAAGATACCCGTTACAGTTGATTTCGGATCCGATTTTGTGGCTTAATTGAGCTAATTACACTAGGTACAGCGTTTTGTTCTCGAGATGAAGGCCATGTGTTTGTATAGAATATTTGATACTTGATTTGATTCAGAGAGGGAATGAGACGTCCAGCTTTCGGAATATTACATTTGAATTTTAAAGTTTCAACGTGTCCATGCATTAACGGTGTTACAGGTTGCAAAGGTTAGGCTGGTTTTAGTTGTGATTTGTGTCTATGTGCTTTGGGTGAACCAACGGTAGTCGGATGACATGTTTTGTCCCAGATGCTGATCAAGGCCCTTCGAATTTTGGTGAAGGCGAACATCGTGTCCATTGTTTTCAGTTGCAGTGTTAAATGGTGTAAAACAATAAAATTTCGTTTGTAACTACATGGAAGGAAGTTCGTTGTGGTAAGCAACTGCAACTCTTTAAAGTCTTCTAGTAACAAGATCGCGTTACATGTTTTCGTTTATATTTACATGGAAGGAAGTTAGTTGCGGTAAGCGACTGCAACTCTTTTCAGTCTTCTAGTAACAAGATCACGTTACATATTTTCGTTTATATTTATATGGAAGGAAGTTTGTTGTGGTAAGCGACTACAACTCTTTTAAGTCTTTTCGTAACAAGATTGCGTTACATGTAAAGAAGCAAAGTGTCATTCATGCAAGGTACAGGCAGAGTTGCACCCTATTACAAAGGTTGCGGTACCTTGGCACACGGTACACATCGATGCGACAAGTGAGCTCAGTGGAAAACGAGCTAACAAGGAGTATGTGTTCGTACTCATTGATACGTTTACAGTTTGTCCTTTTATATCATACGATGCGTATTAAAATACAATACACATACAATAAAGTAATAAAATAAAAGCTGTGACAAAAAGCATAACATTGTTTGGAGCACCGGTACGGATTATTGCCAGTCAAGGTCGTTGTTTCACATGTCAAGAGTTTAGGGAATTTTGTGAGAGTAAAGCATTAGGCTTCATTTAATAGCCACGGGATCATCGCGAGTTAACGGTCAAGTTGAGCGCACAATGAGTACGTTAAAATCTCTGCTTATCGCAGTCGAAGTAAACGAAGATAGGTCGTGTCAGGATGCGTTAGGAGATGTGCAGAGGGCACTAAACTGTACGGTCAATAGGGTGGCAAAAGTAAGCCTGCTGGAATTACTAGTCGGTAGTCGCGCGCCTTAGTCTTATAGCTTACGACGATGATACTGACGCAGATCTCGAACAAGTTAGGAAAAACTCAGCTCGGTTAATCTGAAAGTCGGCGCTTTATATAAAAAAAAGGGTGGTGAGCACTAAGGCACGACTGTAAATACTAAATTGGACCCCAAATATAAAGGACCTTTCACAGTTGTAAAAGTGTTAGAGGGGATCGCTACACATTGAGAGCATTAACCTCTAAGCGTACTTACAAGTACGCGAATCATGGGTAAAGGAGAATGCCCGAGGGCCAAATACCGTTTGGAGTAGAGAAATTTAGAGTCAGAGATAGTGGGGAAACTTAGTTTCATAGCCGTAGTCCGGTAGAAGTCGGTGTCCGCTTGTAGCTGTCTAAGGAAGCGCGGTACGTGGGTGGCTCTGGTGGAGGTCGGGTCTGGTAGAGACTATGGAGTCAGGTGGGACTCTGCGTTCTTAAAGAACGTAGTAAAACAAACAGGGGTTTATTGGACGGCCTAAATGTTGGCCGTAGGCCACGAATGAGATTCCGGCTTTGGGTGAGGATTAGATGGGTGAAGTGAAAATTATCTCATCAAACTAAAATAATAAAATAAGGAAGGGATGTAGTGTCTGTGAGTGAAAGAGAGGGAAGCATTGTGTCGTCTCTCGCCGCGTATAGCACTTAGCTTTTAGCTTCGTAAGTGAACGGACGTGCGCGCGTCTGAGAGCCGATAATATAGGGGGAAATACCACAGTCACGTCACATACTCTCGTTGACTGACACTTTCATTTGCTTAACCTTCCGAATATAACCTACATTTCTCGCGCTTTGTTAAAATCAGTTTTTTTAGGTTCCGTTCCTTGCATTATCATACTTACTCCTAGCGCCATCTATCCAGCGACTAGGGAAGAGCTAAAAGAAAATCCCTCATTATTAGTGGTAGTAAACTAGGTTAGCAGTAATTAAAGATATTATTATTCCAGATCAGACATATAGATATTTTTTTGTAATAGGCATGGAACTAGAAGATAATATGGGTAACCCTTGCTTATTACAACTGCAATACTTCCGTAAGTCACGTTCACCTAAGACGCGGCCTACGTGTTATTGCACTGCGTCACCTTAAGGACAGAAATTCCCAAAGTCTAATAAGGCTCGGTTTTCTTTGACTAGAATCATAAAAATCGGCCAAGTGCGAGTCGAACTCGCGCACGTAGGGTTCCGTACCATTATCGATACAATATTAAACAAAACGGCAAAAAAATCAGGTTTGTTGTATGGGAGCGCCCCTTAAATAAATTTCATTTAACTATTTCACAACTAAGTATTCTGTGAATATTTCAAGCTTCTACCTGTTACCGTTATTAATATCGAGCAAAAAAATCACGTTTGTTGTATGGAAGCATCCCCTTTTTTTTCGGATGGGAAATCATCAAATGACTCCTCTCGCTCTAGGCGGAGCAGAAGGGAGTGTCAGACTCTTACTGACTAAAACCCATCCATGTTCCTTCATCGCCCTTTGTGTTCCGGGGCCACGGTATCTCTTTCGAAAAGTCCCGCAGCCCCGGCAGGCATTGGCACTTGCGGACCTCTTCTTTTTGCTGACTCTCTTTGAGGCGCGCGTGGAACACGAAGGGGCCGTCGTTACGGCCTCTTGATTATGAAGTATCTCCCCTGACAGCTAAAAAGAGGACCATACTTTACGCCCTATTGACACAGTTGTGAACGAATAGACATTATTACATAACTAATAACATCACGCCTGTAATTCCCGAAGGGCTTGGCAGAGGTGTTCCTAATACTATACCCACATTTCGCCAGTTCTGTTTAAGTCCCATGTAATCTTTATTTAGAGAGCAGCGGTGGCCCAGTGGTGGCGGCCCCGACTTACAAAAAGTAAGTCGTTGGTTACCCAGACAGGCGCAATACTTTGTGTAATTTATTTCATCACCACTGCTCTTAAAACGGTGAAGGAAAACATTGTGAGGAAACCGGCATGTCCTAGAACCAAAAAATTCGACGACATGTGACATCTACCAATCCGCTCTAAGCCCGCGTGGTGGATTATAGCCCATTCCCGCTCATAGAGAGAAGGCATATCCCAGCAGTGGGAACATATTAATAGGCTGATGATGATGATGAATCTTTATTTATCTAAGCCCATAGCCTCAAAAAACTGCGTCCCTGAGGCAACACTAGCACCGCAATCCCCAAAATATATTTTTTTCCCAGCGAACGAAGCCAAGATAAATAAACCAAGTGACACTTTGTCATTATTTAAAAGTTTTCTTATCGTTGCTAAAGCCGTGAAATGGACTGAAAAGTTTATTGTTTTCAGTCTAGACCAGATTTAGATCCCTATTTAGATGACAGTGAAATGGAAACTGGGTAATCTTAGCAGCTGAGTTGGTTTATTGTTTGTTATTTACGTTATTTTGCTGATAAAGTATTTTTAGTTGAAATGAAGCTGTTTATTACTCCAAATTAACTTAATATTCATATCTATGGATGATACTGATGTCGATTCTGTTGTGCACAAACTAAACTTAATTTAGGCTATTGCTATCTTTTACTAAAAGGCAGTGCGAAAAAAGGGCGGCTATAGCTATGAACTAAGTTAGAGATGTCAAACTAGTTTATGCCTTGCGCTTCACCGTATTTTTACCCGACTGCGTGATTTCCATACAAATGCAGGGTGCACGTAAAAACATGTCAACTAAAAAAATATTAGTTCCAATTAAATTTGACAGCTCTAAATTACGTCCGTCTCTTTCTCGTTTTATTAGAGAGAAAAAGACAGCAATAGCCTAAATTAAGTTTAGTTTGTGCACAGCAGAATTGACACGACTGATTGTGCTTGTTGCAAAAAAATACTAAAATGCTGTGGGATACTTATACGTATTGTTTTTCCGATTCAAAAATCGACGGATTTACTTATACACCGCGCGCTTGTGCTATGGCCTATGGTCAGGCTGCCTTGCGACTTAGGCTTGCATTGCATACTATTTACATTAAGTTAAATAGATATGCCAACAAAACAGTTTTTTGAACCTACTAAAGTGAATGAGTGAAAATCTTTCTAGCCTGTTCAAACGTTCTTTCCGCCTTTTTTAAAAAACACCCACCTTATCGATGCGAAAAAGACGTAAAGACCTATATTATACATATTTATCGACGTATGAACGCAGACAAAAAGCAATAAAAGTTGTTATACATACCTACGGTGCAAAATTTAAATATCGCAAAGAACATCAAGCATTTGCTGGATTTTCAACTTACGGTACTGGAGCTGACGTTCCAAATTCAATAGAACTCTTGCAACATTTCAAATTTTCACCGTCTTTATGCGTGGTTGTAATTCAAATGGCACGTACGGTGCTGTTAAAGTTCCGTAACGCTCCATCTTGCTAATGTTCTACATTATTTCAATGAATAAAATTGATGGAATAATAAAAATTAAAGTAGATATTTAATGATGACAATAAATCTCTTAAAGTCATTTAAGTTTTCTGTACTCATTGTCATCATCTTCATCATCATTATCAGCCTATTAAAATTCCCACTGCTGGGAAACAGGCCTCTTCTCTATGAGAGGGAATGGGCTAATCCACCACGCGGGCCCAGTGCGGATTGGTAGATGTCACATGTCTTCGAATTTTTTGGTTCTAGGACATGCCGGTTTCCTCACGATGTTTTCCTTTACCGTTTTTGAGAGCAGTGGTAATGAAATAAATTACACAAAGTAATGCGCCTGTCTGGGTTCGAACCCACAACTTACTCTTCGTAAGTCGGGGCCGCCACCACGGGGCCACCGCTGCTCTCCGTCTGCACTCATTGGCGTCTACTGTTAATACTGTAATTTCAAACAGCAACTTCTAAGAAAATACATGAGTATTTTATTATTCTTCTTTAATAAATAAGTGGTACGTCTATTAGTAACAGTGAACTCAGCTATAATGATAGCTGAGTTCACTGCGTTTCAGCCGATGGCTTAATTGCCAAGAGCCTTGACCAATTTATACCTGAGGAGGCTCTCGTGTGGCAGCTGGATCAAGGGCTTGTTTCATGAAGCGGTACTCCTGGAAACGGCGCTTATAGTAAAGAGGTTCCTCTCTTGGGAGCTCTGACCGCGCGCCGGTAGTTTGCGACCCTGTTTCCGATGTCGGTGGGCTATTCTTATTCTTATTGTTATTCTTTATTGCACACAAAAAAACAAATATACATTAAAAAATTGCAATTTTATAGCTTATGTACAAAGGCGAGCTTAACCCAGGATTGGCTATGTTTTTTAAGTTGTTTTTTAAGGAATATTTAGAAATTTGTAAAATTTGTAAAGAGCAGGCCCATTTTGTAATACAAAAAGAAAAATAAAAAGTTGATCACACATAACAATAATCAAATCACAAGCCCAAAACTAAACTTTTTGAAACTTAATTTAACTTTTTACTCCTCATTTCCATTTCAACCAACATTTTCTTTAAAAAATCTTCCATCTCCATGTTATTTTCACGTAAAAGATGATAAAATTTAATATAAATATGCACGCTTGTAATGCGGAGGCACGTACGCCTTAAAAGCGCCATTACGCGTCATCTTGCTAATGTCTACCATTATTCTGCATGTCTTTTTATTTCTTCATATGTCTGCTGTAATCATAAGGAATGACTTTTATATTCCACGTGGAAAGATTTTTAACATTTTGCGGTAAAAGGTCCACTTTTAGGAATGTTTATTGGAGTATGGTGGGCCAATAAAGGTGTAGAAGTCTCAAAGGAAAATTAATTTTCATTTTAAACTGGAAGCTTTACTTATTTTTAACACATAAATAACATAATTCAAGTAAATATTTTTTTATTAACTATATTTAAAGTTGTTTTTTTTTATAATTTTGGTAAAATTTTCTTACAGGCTTTTGCCTAGTTCGGCTACAGATGTTTAAATTCTTTTGCATGGGAAAAACGTAGCGTAAAACATATTTGTAAAATTCTGTGAAATTTCTGGAATAAACATATTTATATGTTACGGCTAATAACCGAAGTGCGGCTACACCTAGTTTTAGCCGGCTAGAACTAGGTGCAGCCGGCCACATGCAGTTAAACGTAGATGTATCCTCTTCTCTTCGGTTAGAACTAGGTTTAGCCTTCATCATAGCGGCTAGAACTAGGTGCAGCCGCACACCGGTGGTTAAACTTAGGTGTGTCTTATTTATCATCGACTAGAACTAGGTTTTTAGTTCAGTTAAGCATAATTATTGGTTTTGTTTTGAGATTCTTATCTTGCGTTTCCCGATTGGTCGATTTCGTATTACCCCCGCCGATGCATCCGAGTCGAGGGAGAACCGGTCGAACGGGCCCCGCGATCGGGGCTCCTACTTTTGAATGGTTTATAAAAAAATAACCACGAAGGGTATGGCGGGGTCTATTCGCTCGCTTCGCTCGCTCATTCGACCCCGCCATATCCTTCTAACCTAATCCATCTGTGTCGGGGTGCCCTAAGTCGGCCTAGGCAAAACTAGTTTGTCATCAACCACCTCATTACTGAACTGCAAACCTAGTTCCAGGCGATGATAAATAGGATACACCGATACACCTAAGTTTAACCACCGGTGTGTGACTGCACCTAGTTCTAGCCGCTATGATGAAGGCTAAACCTAGTTCTAACCGAAGATAAGAGGATTGTTAACAAGTACCAAATAGATACACGACGGCTATGCCGTAGTAGTTGCTTAATTATTCCTAAAATACTTTTAAATATTCTCATTAATTTCTAAATAATATTCTTTGTATTTATTTTCTCATTTAAGTCATTTATTTGATTTATATAGCAATCATTTAGTATTTCATCATAACTTATTGAGTAACTGACAGTTGATTTGAATATGGCGGTTAAGTCTATAAAAAGGGAGGCAAATCATTTTAACAGGCATTATATTGTGAACTAGTGATAAGGACATTACTCTGCCCAAATACAGACTGAGTGTGAATTATAGTTCGTATTTAATTGTGTAAACCCTGCTACTGAATAACAGGATACACCTAGGTTTAACCGCTTATGGCCGGCTGCACCTAGTTCTAGCCGGCTAAAACTAGGTGTAGCCGCACTTCGGCTATTAGCCGTAACATATATATAAAAATAATATCACATCACACCTGTAATCCCTGAAGGGTTCGCCAGTTATATTTAATTCCCATGTAAAAGGGGGTGACCCTATTGCCACCAACCGGGCACAAATACAGACTCTGTACGCTCCTTTGCATTGGTAAGGTACTCCAATGACTTTAAAATACAGCATGATAGACAACAACAACCAAATTCATATATGGTGAATTTGTTTTCTGACATCTTAAAATTAATTTTTTGACATTTTGTAGTTTTAATTAATTGAGATTGAGATTTCGTTTTTTTTTTTATTTAATCTTTTAATTTAATTTATTGACATTTGTAATTTAATTTTCTGACATTTTTAATTCAATTGATCAACATTCATTTGGAGTTTAAGTTATTGACATTTTTATTTGTTTTTCATTTATTTTTGTCTTAATATGATTATTAGTGCTATGGTTATTACTACTTAGTGAATGGAAGGGTTTTGTTTGTGTAATGAATGTTTTATGTTTAATAATTTTGCATGCGGTATGGCAAAATGTATCGGGACTCTCATTGAAATTACCATCATATCTGTATACCTACATTATTAGCAAATAATAATAATAATTAATCATTTCTATTGTATCTTTTTGTTTCTGTTTATCCTGTGTGAGTCAATAAATACTTTTCTTTCTTTCTTTCTTTCTTTCTTTTAAATAAATGATTTCTGATTCTGATTTGTCACTTGTATACACAGCCTTATCAAAGGTTTTTTTAAACCATTTGAGTTTCTATTTCAAGAAAACTTTACTTTATTCTAGTGATTCTGGGAAGGATAGACAAAATTAACTCCAACGACTTTAAGGGGACTACAGGAGCTAATCGCGAGTTTTATAATGCAAAAAAGCATACGATTACAATAAACGAAACTTGAAAAGTATATGATATTCTTCAGGATGTATGCTAGTATGATAGTGTTTTGAAAACATAATACAACTAATTTTATTCGCTAAAAAAAATCACGATTTTATCTCTAAAAAAATATTTTAACGAGTAAAAACTATACCAAAATACAATACATGCAATCATTCTGATTTTTTGGCTTTTAATTCTACAAGCAACATATTAGCATAAATCGCAGAAAAACCACTCGTTTCGCACTATTCGGCTCGCAGTGACTGACGTAACAACCAATTTGTAGTGCAAGCTGATTAGAACTTTATTCTAACAGTATTTCAAACGAAGTTTGAACCATCACAAATGGAGTTGCTAATTAAGCTCCTGTAATCGCCTTAAGCCAACTGTCTGGCAGTTTGAGTACTATAAGCGACCTACCCAATTGCCCTTTCTTTGGTATGTTCGTCGTTTCGTTGAGCTCCTTGAGTTATAAGTCGAGCTACACGATAACTGACAAATGCTTCCACAGACTGGACAGGTCCACTCAAATCTGTGTGTTTTTTTCTTTATAAGACCATCTCAGACACTAATCTGCATAGTCCTCATGTAAATTGAGGAAGATTATGTCTGGACTTCAAAAGATACTATGACCTCTGAGTTTGTTTCGGCTGTTCCTTCTCAGAGTAGTCAGGTACGAAACACCGGCCCCATCTAGTTTTAAAAAATGACGTGTGAAAGTGTTTGTAAAAACCTACTTGCAAAATAAACATCATTTTATAATTTAAGGATACTTTTGACACTGCTGTCTTTATCTTTAATGCCTAATAGTACCCCATTTTCATTGAGCTAGATAAAATATACAACATGACTCGTTAGTCTAGTGGTTGCAAGCGCGGTTGCTGAGCATGAGGGCCTGCGTTCGATTCCCAAATTGTTATTAGGTTTTTCCATAAGGAATTTCTCAGTAGCATCCACGGAGTCTGGATTTGCGCCCAGTTGATGGCAATAGGCTCGCCCCCTATTACATAGGACCACCTCTGCTAACCCCTCGGGGATAATAAGCGTGATGTTATGTTATGTTAATATCATCCGCCTAGCCTTTTCCCAACTATGTTGGGGTCGGCTTCCAGTTTTAACAGATGCAGCTTAATACCAGTATTTTACATGGAGCGACTGCCTATCTGACCTCCACAACCCTGTTAGTACCGGGTAATACGATACCCCTTGGTAAAACTGGTTGTCAGACTTTTTGGGCCACTGACTACCTGTAACGACTGTCAAAGATCTACAAATGACAGCCAGGACCAACGGCTTAACGTGCTTTCCGAGGCACGGAGGAAACTCGGTATGTAATGCATGGTCACCCATCCACAGACCAACCTAGGCAAGCACGGCTTAATCTAACGATCGACCCGAGCGGCTGTTATTATTTAGCCACGAGCTCCTCCTGTTATGTTATGTTAATATACAACATTTATTTTACAAATACCTGTTTTGTATTACTTTACAAAGTCCAAAAGGCATATTTGAGCCACAATTTTTCGTTTATTTGGAATGTTTGTGTATCTAGAACGGTTAGAAAAGGGTCAGGATCGTAACTAAACCCCTTTATGTATAGATCCTTAATTCATACATATTGTTTGGTAAACAGTTTCCTTTTATTTTCATAACAATGTAAGGTTTTACCATAAAAGGGATATTGTATGCGATCTCAACTGTATTCTAATTGCAAGCTTTTAATGGAAAACGACAGGCTTACATTTCTATGGTACATAATTTTTTTTTCGGATGGGAAGTCATCTAATAACTCCTCCCGCTCTGGGCGGAGCAGGAGGGAGTGTCAGACTTTTACTTACTAAAACCCATGCATGTTCCTTCATCGCTCTTTGTGTTCCGGGGCCACGGTATCTCTTTCAAACAGTCCCGCAGCCTCGGCAGGCATCGGCCCTTGCGGACCCCTTCCTATTGCTGACATCTCGTTGAGACGCACGTGGAACACGAACGCGCCGTCAACACGGCCTATACCTTAAAAGTGTATCCGTGTTGTTGCACATAGTCTTTTATCTCCCACTGCCGTCCATAGGCCTCCCAACATCCTTCCAGGTAATTTTCTCCTGTGCGTTGAGGAAATTACTAAATAATATCAGTGTTAAGCCTGCATTGAAACCCAGCTAGTACAACGATCCATAACATGGCTTTCTCAGGCTTTAAAATAAAGTCTTTGTCGTACCTATGTCACCAACAATAATCACAAGTTTCCCATCTCTTATATTAAAAGGGCCCTTACTCCATTCAAAGAAGCCAGCTGAAATCGACAGGCAGCAAAGCGAATCGGAGTCTTTGTAATATTTCACGACAAAAAAAAGTTTTTTCTCTTTATTTATTGCCTGACCAGGAAAATAAAGTGTTTGAATATTTCGAATCGAAAGGTTTCCCAAAAGTTATGGTGATTGGGTTGTTCGTAAGTTATATCCCATCTTTTACGGATGTTATAAGTTGGATTTGTGTTTAAAGTTTTTCAAGACATCTTGATTATGAAGTTTCGTTCTTTTCTTAACTGATTTGTAACTAGGGAAGGCGATCAATGATATTTAATTAAACAGATATGTTATGAGCGCGCAATCGTGAAGACTCGAAAACGTGTCAATTGGCCTGTTTTTCCTTTATTCTGCGTCACTGCGTGTATGTGAGCTGGCTCTCCCCCGCGGCACACTTTTTTCGGTGGTTTTGTAGGTGTATAACATATCTGTTTGTTAGAATATCATTGGAAGGCGATATATTTCAATGACATTTACCTTACCGATTAAAATTGGCCAATTATCTTAGTTTTTTTTATTAAAGCACACTGACAGAATAAAGGAAGGTTACAATGACGATAAGAAAAAACATAAAACCAAAGAGTATCACAAAGAGGTTTTAGGCGTCGTCAACATTAAGAAAGATAGTAGTACTTTTTTAGATAGATTTCGTAAGAAAAATGTAGGCTATTGGTCTTGCACCTAAAGTCAAGTTTTCCGAAAATTTCACCATAGGGGGTCTAGTATCATTACTAGACCCCCTATCGTGAAATTTTTAAGGGTCATCCCTTAGAGCCCAAATCAACCCAAATCAAGCTAGTTAAAAAGTTTATAGATATCAAATTATTTTTTATTGAAATGGTAAACATGTTTACTGTCAAAAATATTTTTCTTTTTAAGTAAATTTTTATTTTTTCCAATTTTTACTTTTAATGTTTAGCGATAAAACTTATAGTTTTCGAAATAAAAAATAATAACTGAAAAATTAAGGGTGTTTCCATGCTAAACTCATGGGAGGATTTTAAAATTTATGATAACCATTAAGACGTTTAATTATCAAACGTCAACAAATTCGTTGCCATGACGACCAAGTTTTTTAGCAACTGACGTATTCTTATAGCCTTATATAAACAGCAAACATTCCCCAACATGTTGCTCTGCCTGACCTCCAAAGCATTCGGCATGAAGCTATTCACGCCACCGGTCGCACTGCAACCGCGGTATGTATAAGGTTTACACAGGCATCCCATCGAAACCGCATGACGTCACTATGTCTGTCTTGCTAGTTTAGATTCAGCCTAGATCTGTGGGTTTCAGTTAAGGGGACTACAGGAGCTAAACGAGAGTTTTATAATGCAAAAAAGCATATGATTCACTGCAATAAACAAAACCAGAAAAATATATGATATTCTTCAGGATAAATGCTAGTATTTTAATGTTTTGAAAACATAATACAACTAATTTCACAAGAAAAAAAAAATCACGAACTTATCTCTAAAAATTATTTTAACCCGTATGCTCCCGGCCGTGCCTCCAGAGGCACAGTGCATTGTTATTTTAATTGTGTCTGTAATTGCGGGTATTGAAGTGCTACATAGTAATAACCATACTTAAATACATGCGATCATTCTGATATTTTGGCAAATAATTCTAGAAGCAACATATTAGCATGACAGTGTTTTATTTTTTATTCCAATCAATAATTTTTTTGTAAATCGCAAAAAAAACACTCATTTCACACTATTTGGCCCGCAGTGACTGACGAAACAACTACTTTGTAGTGCAAGCTGATTAGAACTTTATTCTAAGAGTATTTCAAACGAAGTTCGAACCACCACAAATAGAATTGCTAATTTATCTCCTGTAGTCGCCAGCTGCTCTCTTCAGTTCAGATTCGAATATTAGATCAGTAATAGAGGTGAGCCGAGAATCTCACATGTTCAAATTGTGAACACAAATTCATTCAATATACACTCGCAAATACCCTCATAATCATCAGCCTAGCCTTTTCCCAACTATGGGAAAAGGCTAGGCTGATGGGGATAGGGTAGGCTTCCAGTCTAACCGAATGCAACTGAATACTGATTACAGCCAAATAAATACAGACTTTCGGGTCACTACCTGTAAGAAAAATACTGTCAAAGATCTACGATTGACAGCCGGGACCAACAGCGTGCTTTCCGAGGCACGGAAGAAACTCTGTATGTTATAGGCGGCCACCCATCCACAGACCAACCTAAGCAAGCACGGCTTAAACTAAAGATTGACCCGAGCGGCTGTTAGTATTTAGCCACAATTTCCTCGCAAAGACCCTATTATATCAAAAAATATCTAGTCAACTTCCAAGTAACGAAAAAACATTAGCTGAAACACAAACAATTTCCAAATTACAAATGAACAGGCTTAAGTAAAGAAGACTACTTTAGAAAGTATTTCTGTTTGTTTGTTTCAAACAAAAATACTTTTCACGCTGCCCAAATTAGCTGAGTTAATTTACCTTTTGACCTCTGAGACTAATTAAATCGTGGAGATCCAGTGTTTTTGTTGCGTTGCCTTTCCTTGCTCGCTTATTCGCCGACTAATCAAAAGAAGAAGGTTCTATGTCCGTGTGTATGTTTTTTTATTTATTTACGTACAGTTTGTTTATGAACCGATTTTGATGATTTTTTTTATTTACGAATGAAAAACTAAGTGACAGTTGACGGATAGAGGTCATAAACGTTCCTGTACCTATTTTCAAGACAATACTTATAGATTTCGAAGTATTTTGAAAAATACAGTCGGTATTCATCGCTACACGAGAAATTGTTAATTCGAGTGCGTTTGTATCCAAAAAAATGGACTTACGGACGAATTATAGTGCACAAAATTGTGTTGAAATACCTACATTTACAGCTTCAGTGTAATTATTAATTACAAATAGGTTTCCAATAGTAATCTACGAATTAGTAAGTAATTTAAACAAAAACCCCGAATTAATTGAAAGCCTCAATACCTACCAATAATTTTACCCACTCTTCTTATTTAAATTTCACTAGTTAATCAAATAAACAATGCATCGCTGAACAAATTAACTGAAAATTCAAAACACGGAATATTTTTAGTTAAACGAACAAAGTTAACACTATGCCCAATTGTAAAATTGTGTCACAAATCAAAATACATAGGTAAGTTATTTATTCGCTCCGATTACCATGCAAATTGCATTTAGTTGAACTAATCTGTTATTATAATAGTTTCATTCGTTATGTAGTTATTTTGGAGGAGTTTACAAGCTTTGAAACTTACTAAGCTACATAAATTTCAGTTTGAAATAGAAGTAATACCTTATCAAATTTACTGAAACAGTGTTTGCGTAAATGAAAATGGATGGATAGATTATTGAGTAAAATTTAATTTTAGTTTGATTTGGGTAAGCGATAAATGATATTTATTTTGCAACTAGGTTTTACCAACACTTTTATATGTTTTTTTAAGTCGATAAAATGGAATTGAGATCTCTGCCACAAAAACATTAGGGGTCATTCTAGGTCAGTCGGGTAAAACGTTATTTTAAAAGATTTTGTGTTTTTACGAAAAATAAATTGTTTTTTTTTGTAATGAAAGCACTTTTCATTGCTGAAATGGGCTATTAATAGATGAGGAAAATGAAGATTAATGTTACCGGTAAAAGCTGTTTATCGTTGTCTTCAATAAACGTCTTTATGAAATTTATAATTATGTACCTGCAAATATATATATATATATGTATTTGGCTTAGAATCTTTATAAGCAGAGATCTTAATTCCATCGTACCGACTTACACCATTTATTTTTAAGAGTTATACGCGAGTATGTTTTAAAGGTTTTTAAATTTTTTTGTCCGTGTGGTGTCGGACGTAAAGAATAACACCATCCCATATCTTCCCGTGGGTGTCGTAAGAGGCGACTAAGGGACTTACCAGAGAATGGGCAGCAGCGCTCTCTGTGTCTAATGTAAGAACTACACTCACTGCGATCGCCAACCCGCTTGCCAAGCGTGGCGATTATGGCAAAACCCCCACATGAATAGCGCAACAAAGAAATGGCCCCTAGTGCCCGGCAGCCCGTCTACCCTCGACTACGGCTACGGTCGAGGCTACGGCGCGGCGTGGCAATGGGTGCAACATATAACACGCGCACACTCCGGACCGACGAGAAGATAGCGGAACTAGAAGAGGAATTGAGCAGGCTGCGATGGAGTATTGTGGGATTATCTGAAGTCCGAAGAGAGGGGGAGGACACGATAATCCTGAAATCCGGCAACCTGCTCTATTTCCAAGAGGGTGACCGGCAGTCCCAGGGTGTTGTTGGGTTTATCGTCTACAAGTCCCTTGTGAACAACGTGGTGAAGATCGAGAGTGTGTCGACCAGGGTGGCGTACCTTATACTCAGAATATCCTCAAGATATTCGCTGAAGGTCATACAGGTCTATGCCCCGACCTCGGCGCACCCCGACGACGAAGTGGAGACCATGTATGAGGATATATCTAAAGCCATGCATGGTTCCAAAACTCACTTCACAGTTGTCATGAGGGATTTCAACGCGAAACTGGGCAAACGAGACGGGGATGAGCTGCAGGTGGGGCAATTTGGAGTTGGACATCGGAATCGCCGGGGTCACAAACTGGCTAGTTTTATGGAGAAGGAAGGCCTCTATATGATGAAGTCCTGCTTCAGAAAGCGTGAGCACAGGAAGTGGACCTGGCAGAGCCCCGATGGTGCAACTAGAAATGAGATCGACTTCATCATGACAACCAAGAAGCAAATGTTCAATGATGTCTCTGTGATCAATTCGGTGAAAACCGGGAGCGATCACCGCATGGTAAGAGGCACATTGAACATCAATATCAAGCTTGAAAGGTATCGACTGATGAAGTCTACGCTCCGTCCAGCACAGATCCAAATCGAAAACCCCGAGAGCTTTCAACTTGAACTCCAGAACCGTTTCTAGTGCCTAGTGGAGCGTCAATCAAACACGGTAGCTGGCGATAGACTGGTTTATTCAAGTACCCACAATGTATAATACACTGCACCTCTCCACACTAAATTAATGGCACAGGTTTCAATCTGATACTTATCATACTAACATTTAACATACTAACATATAACATAACATACTAACTACTTAATCTATTTGTTGTACCAGTTTCTGCGCTCGCTGGTAAGCACGCAGTGCACGAGCGGAAACACCTGGTGGCGGCGGAGTTGGCTCCCTAGGCGACACGGGGTCTCTAACCAATTTTGGCGGGGACTGTCTCTTTGTAATCGACTTTTCGTTGTCATTAGACCCTAACGCCTGGGTTACTTCCTCCGCCCCACCATCCCTTGCGTCCTCCACCTCCTTATGAACCTCTGAGTCGTCTGGGTCGGGGGTAGTACTCGTGTGCGTCAATGAATATCTATTTTTATTTGTTGAAATCAACTGGTCGACATGCCTACGCCATTCTAACCCCTGACCCATATCAACCTTATAGGAAACGGGACCGGTCTTTTTTACAATAGTGCCCTCTGACCACTTTTCCCCCCTTGCGGTATAGTCGCGAGCGAGCACCCTGTCTCCTGACTCGAGTTGCCGGGGCGCGGCAGGCGCCGGCGTCTCCTGGCGGGCCCGCGCAGCACGCACCGCGGCGGCGCGGTCGGGGCGAAGTGCGTCCAGGCGCGAGCGGAGACGCCGCCCCTGCAGCGCCTCGGCTGGCGCTATGCCCGTCGTCGAGTGGACACAATTGCGATATTGAAAAAGAAATTTATTTAAAGCTGTCTCAACCTCTGCACCTTCATGCATTGCTCTCTTTATTGCTTTTTTAACCGATTTCACGGCATTTTCCGCTGCCCCGTTACCTTGTGGTCTATAAGGGGCCGAGGTCACATGCTTCATACAATTCTTTTCACAAAATGACTTAAATTCATTTGAAAGGAATGGTGGTCCATTATCCGTCACAAGCTGTGACGGGATTCCGAAACGCGAGAAAATACCCCTCATAACTTTAATTGTAGATACCGCATCCGTACTTCTCATCCTTATCGCTTCTATCCATTTGGAATGGGCATCAACCATAATTAAGTACCGCTGACCGCCGCAGTCAGCAAAATCCGCATGCACGCGCTGCCACGGGTGCATGGGAAACTCCCAGGGGTGTAGCGGGGCACGCGCGGGCGCGTCCCGCACGGCGCCACACGCTTCGCAGCGCCGGCACACACCCTCTATGTCCCGGTCTATGCTCGGCCAATACACATAACTTCTAGACAAGTTTTTCATTTTGTTCATTCCCAAATGCCCCTCATGAATCTCATTCAACACTGGCTCGCGAAGAGAAGTAGGAATGACAATTCTATATTTATAAATGAGACACCCCATTTCGAGAACTAGATCTTGTTTTCTTGAAAAGTATGGTTTCTCTTCGTCACAGCCTGCGACTGACGGCCAGCCGAACATAACGTAACCCTTAATCTTACTTAATACCGTATCTCGCTCGGTCTCTTTAGCGACATCATTAAAATCAATCGGCAAACACTCTTGTATTACATTTATATAGTTAAAAGATACAACCGAGCGACCCTCCTGTGGCAACGGTAACCGCGATAATGCGTCGGCTGGGCCATTGTTTATCGACCTTACAAATTCTATACGAAAATCATAAGCTGCTAAGCGTGCTGCCCAACGTTGCAGCCTACTAGCCGCTGTCTGTGGAATGCCCCCTTTTTCTCCAAATATATAAGTAAGCGGTTGATGGTCCGACCTCAACAAGAAACGCCTGCCAAATAGGTATTGGTGGTGCTTAGTTATCCCGAACAATATGGCCAACGCCTCTTTATCTAGTTGGCTGTAATTGCGTTCGGCCGCGCTCAGCGTCCGTGACACGTAGCTGACCGGGCGCTCGCTGCCGTCCGGGTAGCGGTGCGCCAGCACTGCGCCCAGCCCGTACGCGCTGCTGTCTACCGACAACACGAGAGGTCGCCCCTCCTCATAGTGTGCTAACACGCTCTCGCTTCGCAGGGCACTTTTCGCTTTAGCGAACGCCTGTTCACATTTGGTGTCCCAATCCCAAGCGACTTCTTTACGTAACAAATTATGTAGTGGGGACAAAAGTGTGCTTAAATTTTTTACAAATTTACCGTAGTAATTTAGCATACCTAAAAAACTTTTTAGTTGCGAAACATTTTCCGGCACGGGTGCCTTGGCAATAGCCTCTAATTTTAACGGGTCCGGTCTTAAACCGTCTTTATTTATTATAAAACCTAAATACTTGACGCGGTCCTGTAAAAACCTGCATTTACTTAACTTAACTGTCAGCCCCATATTACGCAATCTTTCTAGCACCGCCCGTAAATTACTCATATGTTCTTGCCTATTAGACCCCGTCACACAAACATCATCTAGGAATACAACGCATTTAGGTACACCTCGCAAAGTCTCCTCCATAATTTTCTGGAACTTCTCTGGTACACAAGATAGACCGTATGGCGTACGTCTATAAACGAATGTACCTATATGAGTTGTGATCGCAGTATAAGGGCGTGATTCCTCAGTAATAAGACACTGTTCGTATGCATGCCTGAGGTCTATTTTTGTGTACTGTTCGCCACCGCTTAAGTTCGCGAACAACTCCTCTATGCGGGGCAAAGGATAGTAATCGCGCTTTAATTTAGGGTTTATAGTTACTTTGTAATCCCCGCAAATACGTATGTCCCCATTTTCTTTTACAACCGGTACTATCGGAGTCCCATAGTCGGATTGGCCTATACGGTAAATAGTACCATCGGCCTCAAGCCGCATTAACTCGCGTTCAACGCGCGAGCGCAGGGCTAGTGGTACAGGCCGCGCGCGCACGTAAACCGGTTCTTGGTCAGTCAGCTGTAATCCTATGGCTTGCTTACATGTACCTAGCTTATCTGTAAATACTTGCGGATATTCGGCACACAACTGGTTCACGAATCCATCGTCGATAATTTCATTTAGATTGATCTGCGTTATGTTAAGAGCGCGCATCCACTCCCGGCCTAATAAAGGGCGAGCTCCACCCTTTATAACATACAGTCGCAAAGAAGTACCGTAAACATCCCCGAGTTTAACGTCGACAGAAATGTATCCGAGCGATTCGATTCGTGAGCCAGAATAACTTCTTAAAATTAAATTATCGCTAGTGAGTCTCTTGTGATGAAACTTTTGTTTATACAGCAGTTCACTTATAGCCGATATGCGACTACCTGTATCGACCTCACATTCGAACATACTTCCGTCTATGCACACGTTAATATAATATGGTCTATTATTTTGAGCTGCGACGTGAATGTTAAACATGTCGTCCGTTTCTTCGTCCTCACTTACGTAATTATGCCGGCTACTACGATCACCGAAACCGCGCACTTTCTTACACATCACTTTTAAATGCCCTTTTTCATGACACTCATCACAACTATATTGTGAATAACGACAACGCTCTGGACGATGCGCCTTCCCGCACCTCCAGCAGTGGGGCGCGCTGCCGCCGGCCGCAGCCGCGAGCGAGCCCGCGACCGCCCGGCCGCCGCCGCCGCTCCCGGCCGCCGGCCGGCCACGCTGCCCGCCGCGCCCCGAGCGCGCGTAGTGCAGGCCTTCGCCCGCCTCGCCGCCCGCACCCGAGGTCTGCGCCGATCCCGTGGTCGCGCTCACCTCCGCATGCTTGTCCGCAGCCTCTAGAGCTAACGCCAGCTCCACCGCTTTTTTATAATCGATGTTTTTTTCTGCAAAAATTCTTGACCGCATGGCCTCGCTTGCAAGGCCCGAAACGAACTGGTCCCTTAAATTCATTTCGAGAGTTGAACACTTAGCACAACTTCCGAAATTACAAGTAGCCGCAAGATGTTTAAGCGCTTGCAACTAGTCCACGAGCGGCTCGCCGGCGCGCTGCCGACGTAGTCTGAACACGTGGCGCTCTGCTATCTCGGATCGTTGTGGCTCCAAGTGATCCGTCATTAACTGTACCAACTCCTTGTAGCTTTTATCTTCGGGCAAAACCGGCGAACACAAATCGCACATAAGTTCGTACGTTTTATCGCCCACGACGGTAATTAACATCGGTACTTTTAATTCTTCCTTCACTTCGTTCAACAGTATATACTGACTAACGCGACGTATATACGCGGGCCATTTGTTTGAGGCCAAATCAAATGGCTCCAACTTCCCAATCGGCATTTTAACGAAATAAAATAATGAGCGAGTAAAAAAAATATCCCGAGCTCGTCGCCAGTGGAGCGTCAATCAAACACGGTAGCTGGCGATAGACTGGTTTATTCAAGTACCCACAATGTATAATACACTGCACCTAGGAAGCTCAGTGGACGAATACAACGATGGGTTCGTGGAAACTATCCATACGACCGGGTCTAAGTTCTTCAAGGCGCGTCGTACAGATCAGAACAAGAGGCTCTCCGATCACACTCTCAAGCTCATGAAGGAGCAGCGTGAGATGATCCTGCAGTCTTCAGACGAGGCGTGTAAATACCGGCAGCTCAATAGACGGATCTCTAAATCCTTGAAGAGCGACCTCCGCCGCTTTAATACCGAGCGTATCAAAGACGCGATTGAGCAGAATAAAGGCTCCAAGGTATTTGCAAGGGATCTGGCTATTGGGCAGAGCCAGCTCACGAAACTGAAGACCGACGATGGTAGGATCTTATCCGCCAAACCGGAGCTTCTGAGGGAGATCGAGAGCTTCTATGGACAGTTGTACACGTCAACCAGTAAACCCGTCGTAGATCTAGCAAACGACCCAAGAGCTAGACTGACCCGACACTATACCGAAGACATCCCGGACGTCAGCTGTACGAGATTAGGATGGCTCTGAAGCAGCTCAAAAACAAAAAGGCACCGGGTGATGACGGAATTACGGCCGAACTCCTGAAGGCGGGTGGAAAACCAGTACTTAAGGCCCTTCAGAAGCTGTTTAATTCCGTCATACTTGAGGGAAAAACGGGGCTCTTCTTCAAAAAGGGTGACAATGCCCGGCTGAAGAATTATAGGCCCATCTCACTTCTAAGCCATGTCTATAAGTTGTTTTCTAGAGTCTTCACGAATCGTCTCGCGCGCAGGTTTGACGATTTCCAGCCACTGGAACAAGCCGGTCTCCGAAAAGGCTTTAGCACCGGGGACCACATACATACGCTGCGGCAAGTTATACAGAAGACCGAAGAGTATAACCTGCCTCTCTGTTTAGCGTTTGTGGACTACGAGAAAGCCTTCGATTCGATCGAGACCTGGGCTGTACTGCAGTCTCCCCAACGGTGCCAAATCGACTATCGGTACATCGAGGTGTTGAAGTGTTTGTACAAAAACGCCACCATGTCAGTCCGACTTCAGGACCAAGCCTCGAAACCTATCCTCCTGCAGCGAGGTGTGAGACAGGGAGACGTCATATCTCCGAAACTGTTCACCGCTGCACTGGAGGATGTCTTCAAGGTTCTGGACTGGAGAGGGCTAGGCATCAACGTCAATGGCGAGTACATCACTCAGCTTCGGTTTGCCGATGATAACACCATGATGATGATGATGAGACCATGGAGGACCTCAGTACAATGCTCGATGACCTCAGTAGAGCTTCCGGAAGAGTGGGTCTAAAAATGAACATGGACAAGACTAAGGTCATGTTAAATGCCCATGTCTCACCCACTCCTATCAAGATCGGAGACTCTACTCTCGAAGTTGTAGACGATTACGTGTACCTGGGGCAAACGGTCAATCGTCGAATCCGACTCGGTTGGGCAGCGTTCGGGAAATTGTGTGGAATCTTCTCGTTCAACCTACCGCAGTGTCTCAAGACGAAAGTCTATGATCAGTGTTTGTTGCCAGTGATTACATACGGGACCGAAACGAGGTCGCTCACAATGGGCCTCATCAGAAAGCTTAAAGTCACCCAAAGGGCAATGGAGAGGGCTATGCTCGGAGTTCCCTTGCGCGATCGAATCAGAAATGAAGACATCCGCAAGAGAACAAAGGTTACCGACGTAGCCCGAAGAATTGCCAAACTTAAGTGACTGCCACTTAAGTTAGCAGTAAGCAGGGCACATTGCTCGCAGAACGGATGGCCGATGAGGCCGAAAAGTTCTGGAGTGGCGACCGCGAACCGGAAGACGTTGCGTTGGAAGGCCTCCCACTAGACCGATGACCTGGTGAAGGTTGCAGGAATCCGCTGGATGCGAGTCGCACGGGACCGGGACACTTGGGGGAGGCCTATGTCCAGCAGTGGACGTCTTTCGGCTAAAATGATGATGATGAATGATGATGTTTTAAAGTCCCATTTAACAGGGGCTAACCTATTGTTGGCAATCGGGCACTAATCCAGACTCCGTGACTGCTACTGAGAAATTTCTGATGGAAAAACCCAATAACACTTGCCCGACCTGAGAATCGAACCCAGGACCTCAAGCTCAGTAGTAGCGCTCACAACCACTAGACTCATGAGCGTAGAAAATATAACTAAAAAATAATCGGAGCAGTTTTTGGGGACTGCCGATAGAAGTGAAAACAAAAAGTACACAGGTCCCGCCCCAGTCGTAGCACTGGTAATGCCCCGCGTATGCCTATGTGATGCTACGCCGTAGCGGATGCTACTAGCGCTACGAGCGGCTACGAAGCGTGACCGCACCGAGTTCAATGTTTTTCCTTCACCCAAAAAGTGCTCAAGGCGCCTAAAGAAGTTTTTACTTCAACAAGAAAATTACTCTAGCCGTAACAAATAACTCACAATCAATAAAACACCAACGACCTATCTAATTTACACCCATAAAACAAATAAACATCTTAAAACAAACAACAAAGCATTATATGTCGACTCAACAGTAATAACCTACACTTTGACATGATCTACTTAATGAAGTCTTCACATAAACTTGACGTATGAAACGGCTTAAAATCTTCTAAGTATGCTCACTTTGAAGCACCGGTGTTTTATCACGCACCATAAAAGAGGCTTAAAGCAACGTCTGAGGGCCTCTTTAGACTTATTGTTGATCTAAGGGCATCAATTTGGAGATCAACGTTTAGTTTAACAAATGAATTTAGGTAATTTTCTCGAGTAATTCTCGTTTATGTTCCCACTAAAGAAGATTCTTTACTAAGGCAAATGGCTCATTTTGCGGTGTTTATAAAATTCGTATTTTGTGTGTACTGTTTTAAAATTAGATGTAGTCTGAGGACTTCAGTAAGTCCGTTTAAAGCACTCTTATGCGGTGCTAAAGACAGTGAATACGCAATTATTTTCAAATCCAGACTACGGCTTGAAATAAGTTTACCTTCTTATTACTAAAACTAGTATTTAACTAGTGGTACATGTACATATGTGGGTTTACTAAACAAAGGCATACAATTAACGAACCACCAGATTTAGCAAAACGTAACGGCAAAAAATCTCTTTAGATTGCCGAAATTAGTAAATGATCACCAAAAATTCAGAAGTAGCCCTTCTAACCTAATCTATCCGTGTCGGGGTGCCCCAAGTCGGCCTAGACAAAACTAGTTTGTCATCAACCACCTCGTTAAAATTTGGTGCTCAATTTACTAAATTTGGTGCTCAACTTATTAAATTTGGTGATCAATTGATATTTTAGGTGATAGATGTTGTTGCGGGACAGTTCGAAAGAGATACCGCGGCCCCGGAACACAAAGGGCGATGAAGGAACATGGATGGGTTTTAGTCAGTAAAAGTCTGACACTCCCTCCTGCTCCGCCCACAGCGGGAGGAGTCATCTGATGATTTCCCATCCAAAAAAAAAAAAAGGTGATAGATGTTAGAGGTCACAAAGTTATTTTTGGTGGTCATTATATTTTCCCCCTACAAATCTGCCTTTTTCTTAGTATAGTTCAGACGTGATGTTTTGCGGATCGGACAGCAGACTGGCTATACCAGGCTTTGACAGATCATCATCTACCTAGCCTTTACCTATCTGACCTCTACAACCTAGTCAGTACTACGGAAATATGATACCCCTTGGTAAAACTGGTTGTCAGACTTTTGGGCCAGTGACTACCTGTAGTGACTGTCAATGATCTTCAAACGACAGCCGGGACCAACGGCTTATCGTGCTTGCCAACGTCTGAAGGAAACTCAGTATGTGGTGGGTGGTTACCCATCCACGGACCAACCTAGGCAAGCACGGCTTAACCTAAAGATCGACTCTAGTGGCTGTTTTTATGTAGCCAAGAGCTCCTCTTTGACAGATTATGTACGGAAATATCTGTCAAAGGGATGCAGATTCCGGTCAGATACGAGTACAGTCCGTTCGGTTTGATGGCACCATAATAGTCTCTGACTGATCACTATGAACAGGATGATAGTAGGTTCAGCTGTTTTGAGGGATTTGATAAACCTATACACGGATTGCTTCCTTTGACGTCGTCGGTTTGAAATAGGTAGTGTGATACTCTTGGGAAATTACAGGGAGCCTATAGTACTAGTACATTTTGAGATAGGACTAGAAATTGGATAGAATAAAATCCAGTAACTCAATGGTATTTCACGAATAAATATCTCTGTCTGAAGCCATTATTTGAACCGTCTCTGTCAACTACAGTCTGATCAACAATTAGTAACTGTTGATCGAGGATAATAATAATGCATATAATTATGGTGAATACTAATTGAGCCCGATTTATTTTATGAAAATTATTTTTTCTTTGTTTTCTCAATTCCATTTAGATGGTAATTCTTAATTATTTTGACATTATCTATTCTGACATTACTTACTAATCTTAATCAATGACATTACCTACAAATTAATTTGAATTTATAACATTGTACAAGTTATTATTTATGAATTAATGACATTGTGTAACGGATTAATTTGATTTTATGACATTGTAGAGTGTATTATTTTTATTTCTTAAATTATGACATTTTATGACGTATTAATTTGAAGTTATGACATTGTCTAAGGTATTAATTCGATTTTATTTTCTTTTCGACTCTATTTGTGGTATTAATTGAATTTTATTAAATTGTATAATTATAAACTTTGCATGCCTGAATTGGTACAATGCAGTGGACTGCGCATTCACTTGACATCTGGAAATGTATAAAATGTACTATGTTGAGTAACAAATATTTGAATTTGTCTTCCCTATTGTATCTCAGCTACTAACACTAGAAATAAGTTTTTTTTTTGGTTTGCTTACTAACACGATGTCTGAACAGTGATCTGTTGCCCGAAAAATAAAGAATTAGTAATATTATTATTATCTGTCGTCATCTACTTCTCTGTATCTTTAGTTGTCGCAAGTGCAACTGTTGAGAATGAGGTCCATTTTTTAGGGTTCCGTACCCAAAGGGTTAAAACGGAACCCTATTACTAAGACTTCGCTGTCCGTCCGTCTGTCCGTCTGTCCGTCTGTCCCAGGCTGTATCTCATGAACCGTGACAGCTAGACAGTTGAAATTTTCACAGATGATGTATTTCTGTTGCCGCTATAACAACAAATACAGCTATAATAACTAAATATAGTCAATGGTACGGAACCCTTCGTGTGCGAGTCCGACTCGCACTTGGCCGGTTTATTTTTTTATTTTTTCGGGTGGTAAATCATCAAATGACTCCTCCCGCTCTGGGCGGAGCAAGAGGGAGCATCAGACTTTTACTGACTAAACCCATCCATGTTCCTTCATCGCCCTTTGTGTTCCGGAGCCACGGTATCTCTTTCGAACAGTCCCGAAACCCCGGTAGAATGAGGTCCTGGATTTGATTCCCAGGTTGGGCAAAGTGATATTGGGTTTTTCCATCAGAAATTTATTTTAAGAAGCCAGGGACTCTGGATTTGTGCCCAGTCGATGACAATAGGCTCCCCTTCTATTACATGGGACTTATTAATAACTGGTAGAAATATGTGGGTGTGCTATTAGTACATCTGTGCTTACCGTTTTAGAGATAACAGGCATCATGTTATGTTGATGATATCGAATAAAAATTTTCACAACAAAAATATTTATAGACACGAAAATGTGGCCTTGTTTAGCTAACGTTACATTTTAATCTAAAACACGTTAATACAACCCTTTCTTTTTTGGATTTACCTACCCCCAAAATGGAGTTTTCATAACCCAATAAAAATTCATGAAAATAAAGATTTTAATCTAGTTCTATCTTCCATCTCAATAATATATGAGGCTTTGTAACAATGTTATAGCTTATAAAACTCAGAAATAATGGTTGAGGATTATGTGGGCTATAAAAAGTACACGTCTTACAATTACGTATGTTATAAATGTTTGTTACCTATGTATGTAATGAGTTACAACGGTATATAATCTAAATTTTAAAGTAGAAGTGTTTTTTTGTTGAGCTCGTGGCTAAATAATAACAGCCGCTAGGATCAATCTTTAGGTTAAGCCGCGCTTACCTAGGTTGGGCTATGCATGGGTGACCACCCATTACATACCGAGTTTCCTCTGTGCCTTGGAAAGCACGTTAAGCCTTTGGTTCTGGCTGTCATTTGTAAATCTTAAACAGTCGTTACTGACAGTCATTGGCCCAAATGTCTCACAACCAGTCTTACCAAGGGGTATCGTACCCTGTGTGTTACCCTGTCCTAACTAGGTTATGAAGGTCAGATAGGCAGTCGCTCCATGTAATATACTGGTATTCTGCTGCAGAGAGCAGTGGTGGCCCAGTGGTGGCGTCCCCGACTTACGAAAGTAAGTAAGTCGTGGGTTCGAACCCAGACAGGCGCATTACTTTGTGTAGTTTATTTCATCACCATTGCTCTCAAAACGGTGAAGGAGAACATCGTGAGGAAACCGGCATGTCCTAGAACCAAAAAAAATCGAAGACATGTGACATCTATCAATCCGCACTGGGCCCGCGTGGTGGATTATATAGCCCGTTCCCTCTCATAGAGAGGAGGCCTGTGTCCCAGCAGTGGGAACATTAATAGGCTGATGATGATGATGATGATTCTGCTGCATCCATATGCATCATGCTGCATATAATGTTCTGGTTAGACTGGAAGCCGACCGCAACGTAGTTGGGAAATGGCTAAGCAGATGATGAGTGTTTTCTATGGTAATGAAAGCTTACAGTTTAGACCACTTTTCTGGCCTTGGCTCTTAAAATGTTTTACAATAGATGTTTTAGTAACAGTCACTAAATAAAAAATATAGCACCCATGAAGCTTACCTAATCCTCAAGGGAATTGCAATTTATATGACACTAGCAGACGTCCCCGTTCCCGTGGGAGTACGGGGATAAAATATAGCCTATGTTACTGAGGGTGAATGTAGCTTTGTAATGGTGAAAGAATTTTTGAAATCGTCGCAGTAGTTTTTGAGTTTATTCATTACAAACATACACACACACAAAAATACAAAAAATACAAATCTTTCCTCTTTATACGTATAATATTAGTGTAGATAGGTACTGGTGACATAAATATAATCACCACAACCGATTCAGGCAGATTCTATTTGTTTATATCCGCGGTGTTGCATTATAAATAACTAGCTTGTTCCTGCGGCTTCGCCCGCGTAAGGTTCGGTAGTCCCGGTGTCACAACGATGACACCTAGATGATCCCGTGTGACACCGTCTCAGGGGATCATACAACCGGTGTAAAAAGTATGCTATATATTAATCCAAGTGTTAAACTATCTATGTGCCAAATTTCATCCGAAACCGTTAAGTACTTTTCGCGTGCAAGAGTAACAAACATTCATCTCAAACCAAATTCAAAAGTTTATGAAGATGAAACAAACAACAATATTTTGTATTTACAATATTAGTAAGATAAGATTTCTAACAACAAAACCTGTAGATAACTACTTGAACATAATGTCTTAGCCTAGACCAGTAAGTTTCCATAAATATTAAATTACAATAATTACTATTCAAATAATAGTACAAGGTATTCCAAAGCAATTCCAATTTTCAGTAAACAAATTATTCATTAACAAAGCAATGAAAACTGAAACACAGACGCAAACAAATTATCATCTCAAAATTTCATTTGAGACAGAATACGAGCTTAAGATTTATTTAGCCTTTTCAAATTATGATTTAATTTTGAACAATAAATCTAGGGAATATTATTACAAGGCTACACTAACGAGCCAAATATAAAGATGTTAATAGGGTAGACGACAAAAAAAAATCTAATTAGTCTGTTAGTTAGATTATCAAAAAATATTTGACCCGTGTTTTTTCTTTTGTTACGTAAACCAAAATTGACGAAGATGCTTTTAAAATTCTCAATACGTCACGCCTTGGTATAATTTTTAGCTAGTTCTGAAATCACGAGCCCCCACTCCCGAGTTTTGATGCGTTTTATTTTTGTCAATATTCATTGATTTACAAAAACAAAAAATACGTGTCCATTAATTTATTTATTATTTATTTAATTTATGTGTAAAAACATGAAGTTACACATTCAACAACATATTTCTGTAAACCATGTTCTACCTTGAAAGTAAATATTCCTTGGTTGTAGAGATTTTTTTTGAAATAGGTACGCATCATCTTTGCGCCTATTTCTCTGAGACTTTCTTCTTTTCTGTGAGCACATAAACTTTTTAGTGATAAACTGTTAAATAAATAATATGCCAGTATCTATAATCATGATAATAATATACCCAAGGTGTAAACGGACCCTTCACGAAGCCGGCAACCAAAAGTGTAAAAATCTTTTTTTATGTGAAAAGATCTAATATATCGATTGGTACCATAGAAATCTTAAAAATTTAATCAAGATCGGTTAGTAGTTTGTTTTTAGGGTTCCGTGTCCAAAACAGAACCCTATTACTAAGACTCCACTGTCCGTCTGTCCGTTTATCCGTCTGTCTGACTGTCTGTCTGTCACCAGGCTATATATCATGAACCGTGACAGCTAGACAGTTGAAATTTTCACAGATGATGAATTTCCGTTGCCGCTATAACAACAAATAAAATAAATCTTCAAGGGGGGCTCCCATACGACAAACGTGTTTTTTTGTCGTTTTTTGCTCGATATTAATAACGGCAACAGTATTCACTTAAAAAAAAAATAGTAAAATTAAAATAAAATAAATATTTAAGGGGGGTGAGCTCCCATGCAACAAACGTGATTTTTTTGCCGTTTTGTCTAATGTTGTAAAGATAATGGTACTGAACTCTTCGTTCGCGAGTCCGAATCGCACTTGGCCGGTTTTTCATTTTTTTTATTCTTATTGACATGAAGGTCCTTAAGAGTCCTATTACATTTTTTACGCAAATTCATGATTTTTGACGCAGTAATTTTCAGCATCAGTTAGATATTTTAATTATTTGCTTATGAATAACAATAGTGCCATTCTCTTTCTTGTAAGTTGGAGTTACACATTTTCATTTTTCTTTTCGTGTAATTTACTATAAATGTTTTACGAACTCAGTTTGCAAGAAAAACCGTCGGCGATGGATATTTGAAGCTCAAATTCACATTGTTACATGCAATTCTTATAAAAGCTAAAATTACTGAAAAATAAGCTGAATGTTTTACTTGTTTATTGGAGTTTTAGAATTTCTTTAAATTCTTTGCATTTTCACGGAAAAACTCGTAAAGAAAGCGTAATTTAAGCTATAAATGTCTTGATTCAGCGTCCATTATATTCCAAATAAACTAAATTTTATCATATAAAATATGATATAAAACTTCAATCTACAATGAATAAGTTTCATTAATTTTTGATTTGTCAATATAATTAAAAAATTGAAGTACTATAATTCTGCGTAGATTCAAGTCGCTCCTCAGTTTCATGTCAGTCTCATCTGTAATTTTCATCAATAACAATCGACAATCATCCGGAGATTGCTATTATTATTGATTCGTGTACGCCGATCGAAAAAAATTGATCCAGGGAGTAAAAATCAAAAATTTGCGAAAAAAATGTAATAGGACTCTTAATAACTTCTATTTACAATATAAAATTGATTCATGGCAAGAATCTATTTACAATATAAAATTGATTCATGGCAAGAATTTGTGTGGGAATCTTCAACTAAACAGGGTAAAATAAAAAATAAAAACCATTTGCATAAAAATACGGACATCCAAAAACACTAAAAAGTCCGTTTTTTTGCAAAAACTTTTACGTATCCAAAATCATAACAAATACTTTTTTGTCTGATCTATTTAAACTAAAAACGATTTATATTGAAATGAAACAAAACGTCTTCATTTCTTTTATCAACCTATCAAAAAGAAATTAAAAACCCTGAACGCGATTGATAGATACTTCGTAAGAGCTATCATCGAATTAATTCTGCAGATGCGCGCAATATGAAAGAAGTTCGATTGGGCTCTCCTTGTATGCCCTATATACCCTTGCAGGTCAAATAAGGTCACTACAGACGTCCTATTTACGGGCAGATTACGCTCAAGTTCAATAGTTTGATCTGAAAACTTATTTTATGCTAAACGTTGACTGTGCAGCTGCTAATTCTCATGGTAATTTAGTTTTGTATTTGAATGTAATTTATCGATTGGTGATATTTATTTTAAGATAATAACGTAATAACCTAGTGTTAGTGCATGTAACATCAGTATTTAGGTTCATAAACCTGAACCTTGATACTAAGTATGTGCTTTTAATAAAAATAAATAAAATTCATTTAATTCAGGTAGGTAAAACAGAAGATACATTTTTCACAAATTTTCACAAGTAAAAAACTATTACAGAAAAACAAATTAAATAAGAATGAAGTAAATTTACATTATAGTTATCAATTATTATTACAAAATAAGTTAGACTAGACATATTAAAAATGTATTCATTACAATTGCATTTAAAATCATTATTATTAATAATAAAATCATTAATAAATAAAAATATTCATTAAACTTTTGTGTTTTGGGTTTATAAAACAAGAATTCTTCATTTTTATTTTTCAGTAGCTGCCACGGTGAGTCAGGATTTGAGACCGGTTGATGGCAATAGGCTCGACCCCTACTACAAGGGACTTAAACATAACTATCAAAATGTAGCTATACAGGCAAGTATACCTCTGCCGAACACTTCGTGGGCGTGATGTTATCTTATGTATAAGAAGTAGCACTACCCAAATCACATTTAACACGCACGTTGACCCCAAAACGTGATAACAAGTTTCCATTCCAGCAAACGTTTTTCCAACATTATACCCGTTCAGGTTTGGATATGTCCTAAATCATAATGAGTTAGTGTCCTCCAAGGAGTACCGAGTACTTTACACTCTCTCATAAAATAGGAGTTTTGGAGTGAACAGTTGTCACCACGGGTCCCTAGTGGAGTTGAGTTGTGACTGTATTTTATTAGTTTTGTGTTTATTTTAAAGGGTTGTTTGTTGAGTATTCTATGTGATAATAAACGGAGAGCAGCGGTGGTCCAGTGGTGGTGGCTTCGATTTACGAGCAGTAAGTCGTGTGGTATATATAATGTTTGGAAATATGTTATTGTAAAACGATTAAAAAATATATATCTATGTAATAATATCAAAATAAATAATTGTTAAAGAAATCAAATTAAAAATAGTATTGTATAAAACCAAATATAACTAAAAGCTCCAATGTAACTCAATTATAAATGTGATTTAAAAATAATACATTAATTAATCGAATCTACTCGTAAAATTTAATTATGATTTTATATGAATTGGTATTCGAATGTGCACGGAAATGTTATGGAATTATGTAATATTGTTATTTTTGGGAATTAAAGGCTTTATTATTATTCCTTTATTGATTATTTTACATATTTTTTACATTTTTGAATATTTCTATATACAAAACACTATAAAAAAATAACATTTAAAATTATAAAAAAAAAAAAAATATTATTGAGTCGTGAGGTCGAACCCACTGTTCACTGTTCTCAAAACAGTGAAGGAAAACATCGTGAGTTGGGGTTGTTTTCCAGTCTAACCGGTTTTAGCTGGATACCAGTTTCTACACTGAACGACAGCCTATCTGACCTCCACCAGCTGGTTAGTACTGGTTCAAACGGTACCCAATGTTAACATTAAATTACATGATCTAATTAAACTAAATAAATTATTATTATACTATATAAAGCTCGATTACCACTCACTCACTGACTCACTGACAGAATTGTTCTCCCAGATGGTGGATGGGGAGGTGGGTATATTTTGACAGATTCATAAACAAGTAACTCCCGCGAGTATGGGAAAAGTGCCAAACCTCCCCTTTTCGCCCCCTTCCTCCCCCTCCCTATCGTATCTCGGAAACAAAGAGACCCGTATTTTTCGTTTTTTACGGATTCGTATAGAGGAGGCTCGGGAAAGTAATAACCAGTTTTTAAAGTTGCCCCCCTTGCCCCCTTTTCACCCCCTTTAGACGGATCTCAGAGGTTATGGGACTTGGAACATTTTTTTTTCAGATTCGTATAGAGGAGGCTCGGGAAAGTAAAAACCACTTTTCAAAGTTGCCCCCCTTGCCCCCCCTTTTCACCCCCTTAAGGCGGATATCGGAAGTTAAGAGACTTGGAACATTTTTTTTTTCAGATTCGTATAGAGTAGGCTCGGGAAAGTAAAAACCAGTTTTCAAAGTTGCCCCTCTTGCCCCCCTTTTCACCCCCTTAAGGCGGATCTCGGAAGTTAAGAGACTTGGAATATTATTTTTTTTCAGATTCGTATAGAAGAGGCTCGGAAAAGTAAGAAGCAGTTTTTAAAATTGACCCTTTTTTCCCCCTTCTCCCCTCTTGAGGTGGATGTCGGAAGTTTAGAGACTTGGAACATTTTTTTTTTAATTCGTAAGAAGGGGCCTAGAATTAGTCAAAATAATTTTTCAAAACTCCCCACTCTCCCCCCCTACTCCCCTCCCCCCATCGTATCTCGGAAACTAGGACACGTAGCGGCTTTTTGATTTTTACCATAAATTATTATTGAGGAGCGTTTAAATTTGTATACGGAGGGTATCCTCCCCTCCCCAACCTCCCCTAATATTGAAAGGGCTGTAACTTCGTAACGGTAAGAGATAGCCATTGGGTGCTTGAACAAATATTATAGTAGGCGTCGAAACCTGTCTGGTGGTAGGTAGGTTCTGAGTGGAGCGAACCTGCGAGACCGAGTGGAGCGAAGGGGGGAGGTGGCGAGCGAAGCGAGCCGGTGACCTCCGCAGCGTAACGAAGGTTGAGTGGGTGAAGCGTAACTCAGGCCGACGACAAGCAAACTTTAGGGTAGTGTTTTTTTTTATGGGACTGAGTTTTTAAATACGATTTTTTACTTTAATTTGATTTGGTTTTTATAGGTATTTTTTTTAAAATTGGTTTTTAGAATGTTTTAGGGGTTCTTAAGGGTTTACATACTGATTTAGGGGTAGTAGTAAGGGTTTTTTCAATTATTTTAAGGATTCCTATGGATTCTCAAAACTTTATGATGGTAAGGAATACTTCTCAAGAACACGACAACACGCGAGCTGCGCGCAGCTCGCGCACCCACGCAAATACTAGTTCAACGTATAAAACTAATTGTAATTATCGCGAGCTCAAATACGTCGCACAAACTAGAACTAATAAGTACAAAATCAGTTATGTTTTAAGCCTAAATCAACACAAACTTCATAAATATAAATGTTGAAAACAAATATGTAGGTCGTAGTAAGGTTGAAATATTTTCAGAACTATGTACAAGACCATATATTATAATTGGTCAAAAGGTTCATTCGGTATTTAACTTCAAGATTAAGAAGCACGTTTCAAAGATACAAGAATATTAAGAGGCTTACATCCAACAGTGAGCTGTGGATAATGATGATGATCATGATTTAAAGATTTTTAATTCTTTTGAGTATTATCTCAACTTCAGTATTCAGAACATTTGATAACTGCATTAAAGCATTTTTATCGGCGCCTGGTTTTGTGCCTGATTGATGATAATAGGCTCACCCCCTATTTCTTGTATGCCTACCTAACCCTTCGAGTAAATAGGCGTGAAGATATATTAAGAACTTAGGTTTAGTATGATAGCAGATATGGGCGATTTATAGACACAATGGAGAGGCGACATTTTTGTAGAAATTCTATTTCGCCTGCTTTAGCAATTTTACCCTTCTTGTCCCAATAAGACATGAACTTCTGTAACTCACTATTTAGTGGTAAGCTCACCTCGTTAAAGTTTTATCCGTCACTATTTGGCAAGTTATTCCGATAGGGACAAACTTCAAACAAGTTATATTGACTTTAAAAGGTGGTATTTACGGTTAAGGTACCTGCGGTTAAAGTTGACGGATTTACGTTGCCATGTTCCCGGGAAATTACTGTTTGAACTCTGTGAATAAGTAATACTTAAAATTCCCATAGGTTATGTGAGATCTTATTAATACAAACTAATATCGGTTATCCACGATAGGTTTAGCTCACAACTTCCATAAATGTAACATTACGTGGTAGTAATAACATGAGATAATTGTTACTTTAAATTTAATTTGACGTCCGGTAATTCTTTTTCCAAGTATCAAACTAGTACATATTTTTATTGTTATTATTTTAGATGCTTTGGTAGTTTGTGAATGTGTAATAATGTACCGGGGTTCCCTCTCATTACGTGGAGGCCATGTCCCAGCAGTGGGAATATTATAGGCTGATGAAATCGAATCGGATGAAATGGGCTTAAAATACTAGTATAATATTTGTGTATTTTCACATTATATTGCGTGTATTATGGGATAGTTTTCATTAGTTTTGGGCACTAGTGACAATGACAAAGGAGCACACCAAAAATAACAAATAGAAAGATGTTCGCTGAAACATTCCTGGCGCCCATGATTTAAATGATGAACCGTGATGAAATGACGTGCTAACTAAAAAAATATGATCTACAAATCCGCTGAACATATTTTTTTCGCCAAGCGACTGAACTCAATTTGAACCACTGGCTGTATGTACAACTTCCAAAAACAATCATCAAAGAAATTAGTTAGGCACAACTAAGCTTCAACCAACCGCTCAGTAATTTGACCTGAATTCTGGTAAGGGGAACATTGCATAAGTACATAGGTACAGTCGAGGTCTTTTCCGCCTGACTATTTTAATTTTTTTTTCGCTTAAAACATGCGGAGGCGCCGAGCCACGCCCCCTTAAAGTTTGGGCCTATTAGGAAAGCCTCAACTTTGGCGCGCAAAATAACAATAACTCTCGTTTGGCGTGCGTCGTCAGTGCGCTCGGCCGATTCGGTATCTTTTCATTCATTATTTCTATACAAAGTCAACGGGGCGGGGCTAGAGAGCGTAACTATGTTGCGAGTGCAAGCAAAAATAAGCTTAGTGGTGGTCAGGCGGGAGTATCCTCGATAGTACATAGTTGGACTCCCGCACTATAACCTCTATAATACCCTTTGTCCCCTAAAAGCACGTTAAACCAGTTAATCCTAATGACCCCAATTTTCATCGGCTTTCCTACTTTCCGGGATTCAGATCTGATTCTCGTGGGAAGCTGGAATTCCCGAATTTTCGATGCTGACTGTCAGTGCCTTGTAATTAGAAAGGGGTACCGTTTGGCTTAACAAAGGTGAAATAAAGATTAGTGTTGTGGAAAATTGAACTGTCAAAATGTATAGGGTAAGTTTTGGAAATTGACCGTATAGTTAAACATCGTATTAAGGTTACATGTAGAGTATAGATTTTTAATCTCATCTAAAAATAAAATAAGTTTATTGCGTATCAATTTGGGTTACCTAACATGCCGAGGGGTCTCCATTTAGGCATAGAAAATGCCTGTAGTTGAAGACTCCGCTCATTGCCTTACATCTTATAGATACAAAATAAATATGCAAATAATTGAAAGAGACAAAAGTAAAACATATAAAAAAAAAACAAAGTACGATAAATTGTATAAGCGTGTGTGCGCCCGTGTGTGTTTGTGCGTGTGTGTGAGAGAGAGATTTTGAGCGTAAATAATATGTCGAACTAAGCAAATAACAACACTATATTATTCAAAACTTATATTGTCACTTACGGGATATCTTCCGTGATTAGAAATTGTTTTGATCGCCGACCCCGCGATCATGGCGCTTGCAACAGCGTCGAAATATCGGGAGCTCAAAACAATTTCTAATCACGGAAGATATCCCGTAAGTGACAATAAGTTTAGTTTTAAACCGTGAAAGCTTAAAACACTATATTATTCATTATTAAGTCACACGTTGCAAGAGTAACTCTGTGTCATCATAATTTATATTTTGTAGCCACATTGCTAGCTTTTTTTTGCATTCATATTTTGTTTTATCATAAATATATATTAGTTTATTAATTGCATTGTATAAATGCGGAGCGTTTTTTATATCGTCTACTGGCAAATTCAGTTTTAATTGAGGTAACGTTTACTATAAAATGTTTCTTTCTCTTTTCTAGTATTTTTGGATCATATGGTATCTCTTTGTGCGTTTTTAGGATGATAAGAAGGATGTACAATTTTCTCACTGACAGCAGATTACATAATTTGTAAAGCTTTTCAGTGGAGAATATTCTTTTTTTGAAGTAGGTGTATCGCTCTTTGAGCACGCTCTAACTCTAGAAAACTATATTTCGTTGCTCCACCCCATGCAGTTATGCAATATATTAAAACGGACTGGACCAAAGATACATAAATTTCATTTAATAGATTTTTTTGGTTGTCATTATTTTTATTTACATTTGTTCTCCTTGGTACAACATCATCTAAGTATTATAAACATCATCATCATTATCTTACCCTTATCCCAATAGGGAATATTCACGTAATTTTTTCTTCACTTATATCTATAAAATACAGTACTATCAACCCAAGAAAAGTATTAAAAGTTAAATTCAACTACTGCTTGTCGCTTAAAAATAATATTAAAGTCCTGAAATTTTCTACGACAGTACAAACGTCCGTAGCTGTCGCGGCCATGATGTGACGTCATTTACCACAATCTGCCTTGTTTACATCAATTTTTTTGCCCTTATTAGAATAATTTTACTAATTGTATGTGCTCTAGTCAAATAAAAATTGCAATAACAATATTATAATAAAATCTTAGTGAAACTTTAAGCACTTTTCAAATAAAAGTGTTTTTTTTGACATATAGACTTTGACGTCTCTACCGGCGTTATGGAAGACGACGTGTTTTGAGAGTGCGTTCCGTTTCACCAAAACATGCTACATAAAACAGTAAATTGTAAAATAAGTGATGTATTAGAAACTTAAACAAGTGTACCACAATGTTTTTATGCGCCAATACAAGGCATTTTTAATAAATAAAAAGAGTTTTGTATTTCATGCATATTCTCTATTCATTTGTGGTCGGCGCTGCATGTCTTCTTCTTCCATACCTACTTCTCTATTACTCGTCATCACACCAGACTCCTCCTTTCTAACCATATCATCCTTCACACAGTCCATCCATCGTTTCTTTGGTCTAACTCTACTCATATACCCATCCACACCCGTACTCAAAACTTTATCTTACACACAATAGTTTTTATTTACTGTGTTAAACATTGCGGTGTATTAACAGATTTATACCAGCCAAATTCGAATTAATTGCATGTTTATTTAATTGGACATTGCTAGTTTCCACAGTAAATCTATTCAATTAAATAGCGTTGTAGCTTGTTCAGATTTCAATAACCACAAAACCACATTTCGGGGATAACCCCGAAATGTGGTTTTGTGGTTATTGAAATCTTCCACCACTGAATTAAATGAACACAGTATGCAATCATGCAGACCAATGCTAAAACAATTGACTATCAATTGTTGTTTTTATAAACAACAATTGATAGTCAATTGTTTTAGCATTGGTCTGCATGATTGCATACTGTGTTCATTTAATTCAGTGGTGGAAGACTTGGAAATCTCTAGATTTTGAACCCAAGTCGGCCCTAGCAAATACAATCTCTCCAGATGGGGTTCATGCGTGTATGCGGCGTGTCTTCTCTGACAGTGACCCACCTTCCATCTTGCGCTGGACGCCCTGACACCTGCGCACTTGACGATCTTATGACTACATCAGCGAGCGGAGTTCACAAAGCTATATTTTGGCAAATATATTTAACTAAAAATTGCCATCGACACGCTAAGAAGAAAAAGGTGCCTTCATTTTTATGTAGTAGGACCTTTGGTTCTAAAAACATTAATGTTCGACCAGGATCTTAATTTTGGTCCTGAGTTAACTTAGTTCGTAATATAAGGGCGGTTACAGATAAGCGTCCTTTTGGCGTGTATAAGCTCGTTTTTGGACGCACGCGTAGGTGCGGTTACGCGCCCCTTTTGCTACACGCGGTACTCGTAAAATCGTTTAAAGCTCGTAATGTAGCGCTGTACACGCGTTATCCGGTACGAGCTTATACGCGCTACAAAATACGCTAGTCTAAGACCGCTCTCACAAGTTTTCCCCCCAGTATATTGGTAAGGGCAGGTCAATCACATTAACGCCTGTTGCTTAACGTGTCCTGTTACTGGCTAATTGACCTATTTACTAATAAGTAGCGCGTTGGGCGGGTTACTTTACATGTAGGATATATCTTTGTGTAAACATTGATGTTCATTTTGGGTTGTGTACACAATCTTTGACAGTCGTTACGGGTATGGCCCGAAAGTCTGAAAACCAGTCTTGCCAAAAGGTATCGTGTTACCAAATAAGTGGGTTGTGGAGGCCAGATAGTCGCTCCTCATAAAATACTTCATCAGTAGCTACATCCGGTTAAATAGGAAGCCGACTCAATCAGTCTTATTACAAAACGCGGTTTAACTAATAAACCTGGTTTAAACTTCTATAAACCACGGCTAACACAAAAATGGTATTACAAATCGTGGTTTTGCGATAAACCATAGACTAAACCATGGTGTAACGCTAAACCTCGGCGACCCCTAGTTTAACGATGGTCTAAATCACTAAAGCGAATCTGCCAGTTCCTGTTTTAGGTTATTTATCATCTTATGCATTGTGTTGTGTTGTTTTAGCTTAAAATCAATACGTTAGAGACGGATTTCAAGTTAATCTAAGTAATTTACGTTTAGGTACTTACTTTTCCGCGGCACTCCAATTCTCAGATCGTTTTTTTTTTGTTATCCATCACATTATATTATTAAATTACCAAAGGAGGTAAACAAAGAGGCAATAATTGTTCTATTAAATACATAAATTACAAAGTTAAATGAACTTTTCTCAACTTGCGATGGTTTTGTTTAATGTTATGGTTTCATGTAACGCGCAAGAATCTTACGTTTCGATACACGTACTTAGATGTAGTATAGAAATTAAGACGACAATAAGTAATGTGCTTAAACCTAAACAAAACAGCTAAGGATAAAATAACTAAATAATGTTTGTATCCATGCACTAGGTCGACTGATCCCGCGGGATCTACCTGTGTGGGACCAGTTTACTAAACACCCCAAAATAACCAGGTCTCAATATTTTAAACACTCCTAAACATCTAATAATTAGCGTATTATCAAAACGTTTTCTTTTCTGGGCAAACGGAACGTTGCAATAGAATGACATCATGGTGAACGAATGATATTTGTATTAATCTGTGGTTGATATTTAGACAATGGTTCAAATGACTGTACTAAGAAGGCCACGGTTTTTTTAAGTTTTGTAATACGAACGAATTCAGACCATGGTTTTGCAGATAAGCCTGGACTTGATAGTCCAGGTTTAATCAACCAAGGTTTATTAAGATTTTTGTAATAAGACTGAATATATCTGGCAAACGACTAGCTAGGCGTAATGATTACACAATTTAAGTGATGTCGTTTTTGTTTTTTCGAGTCCTTTTTTTAAAGAGTGACTAAAAGAGTGATGAATACAAATGTTGATGCGGATCGAGAGGGAGAGGAAGACCAATGAAACAATGGATGAATTGTGTGAGGAATTATATGAAAGAAAAAGGTATACAAATGATTGCGTGACGGTTAACAGGTGAGAATGGGAAAAAACGCGACGAAATGATTTTTTTTTAAGTTCTTTTGGCAGGCAACTATGTTATGTATTTTTATGAATACACCGCAATGTTTAACAAAGTAAATTAAAACTATTGTGTGTAAGATAAAGTTTTGAGTATGAGTGTGGATGGGTATAAGAGAAGAGGAAGACCAAAGAAACGATGGATGGACTGTGTGAAGGATGATATGGTTATAGTTGGTGCCAGTTAAGATCGCAAAAGAGGTCATTGACCCACCTACATTTATAAAGGTTCTTAACTTTGAAATCCAAAAATAAGCCTGTTCAAGTCTGGAATCGTCATCTATCGTGATCTTCAACATTTTTTGTAATGAAAAACGATACATGGTTTATTTGTTTTAGTTCGTACAAAGAGATATTAAGGAAAGGGCAATGACCGCTATTCTCATCTTAACTGGCACCAACTATAGAAAGGAAGTGTCTGATGAGATGACGAGTAATAGAAAGAAGAAGAAGCTGCGCCGACCACAAATTAATTGTGATCAGGGCTAGAAAATGATGATGATTTGTATAAAATAATTACACCTTCAAGTATTCATCACTGACTACCCCTTTTCTTCATCATCTGCCTAGCCTTTTTCCAACTAAGTTGGAGTCAGCCTCCAGTCTAACCAGATTCAGCTGAATACCTGTATTTTACATGGAGCGACGTGGCCATGACGTTAGCCGTGTGGTATCCGGCAGAGTAGAATAGAACCAACCCATTACACTCACGGGTGTCGTATAAGGCGACTAATGTCTGAGGCAGAACACCTTGCGCCTCCATAAACCAGAGAATGGGCAGCAGCGTTTTCTGTTAGTCTGTCATCACTGCGATCTCCAATCCGCCTGCCAAGCGTGGAGATTACGGCAAATTCCTACCATCATGGGAGAGGCTTATGTCCAGCAGTGGACGTTATGGGCTGTTGTTGTACATGGAGCGACTGCCTATCTGACCTCCATCGTATCGTATGACCCAGTTAGTACTGGGTAATACGATACCCCTTGGTAAGACTGGTTGTCAGACTTTTTGGGTCACGGACTACCTGTAACGACTGTCAAAGATCTGAAAATGACATCCGGGACCAACGGCATAACGTGCTTTCCGAGGCACGGAGGAAACCCGGTATGTAATGAGTGGTCACCCATCCACAGACCAACCTAGGCAAGCACGGCTTAACCAAAAGATCGACTCGGCTGTTATTATTTAGCGACATTTCTTGGTTAGTTTAAAATCGATCCGTCCATAGGTTTTCTGGAAGGTATAACTTGAAATGTTATTAAGACTGCCAATGTACTCATAAATTAGATAACATATTGTTAAAGACTGACTGCCTCGTTGGTCTAGTGTTCGCAATGAGGGATTTTCTTTTTGGCTCTTCCTTAGTCGCTGGATAGATGGCGCTAGGAATTAGTTTGTTAATGCAAGGAACGGAACCAAAAAAACTGATTTCAACAAAGCGCGAGAAAACTAGGTTATATTCGGAAGGTTAAGCAAATGAAAGTGTCAGTCAACGAGAGTATGTGACGTGACACAATGTTTTTGTTTCCAAGCGTTTTGGCTTTGGCACCAACTATCATAGTAAGTTCAACGCCATCTCTGAGTTCTCGGAAACTAAGTTTTTTTTTAATACCTCAAAAAGAAAACCTCTTATTGTTACTGCTGAGCATGAGGTCCTGGGTTCAATTCCCGGTTCGGTCAAATCTTCTTCAATCTTCTTCTTATCTTCTTTCTGTAGGAACTTTTCTTTTTCTATTTTTTTCTTCTTTATTTATTTTCTTTTTTTTTTAGTTTCTTTTAATTATTGGTATTTTTTATTTTATTGTTTCTTTATTTTTTTTAGCAATGTCTCAGTAGCAGCCACGGAGTTTAGATTTATACCCTGTTGAAGGCAAGCTCGCCCCTATTACATGGAACTTAAGGAGTAGAAGCAAACGGCATACATAGTTTTTATTTTTTGTTGCAAAAAAAATCGAAATTCAAATCATACACGTATTGCGTATAATTTGAAATTCGATATTTTTCTTTTTTTTTATGGATAATTTTTTTTCTAAGCTATGGAAAAAAGAAAAAAAAAACTAGGTATGCCATAAGCTTCTATGTAGGGCGATTATTCAGTGCGTCGATCGACTTCACTCTTTGATTTATTTATTCAGATTTTCAATATTTATCTGACTACCATATTCGATATTATGCCAAACCGGTTGCCATTCGGTATGCACCCATTCTCGTGAAACACTAAAACTAAAACTAAAAATAAATAAAACCAAAACGAATAAATTCAACACATGGTTTTAAATTCCACTCCCTATCTTTAATATTTAGACAGCCCGTTCGATATGCAAAATTTACAAAATACGCAAACAGATACGTAAATGGAAAAATAAAACCAACAAAAAATATATATGAACATTGCAAACATAGACACAAAAATACAAAATGGACAGAAATCCTGCCAGTCTATTTTAAATAAAATAATTAAAAAAACAGCCAATTTCAAGTGCATAGTATAAGGCTTAGTAAAAGGTTAGTTGGTTACCCTTGGATTACGGAACCCTAAATATGCAAAACATGGACCGCAATCCTGCTGGTCAAAATTTAAATAAAACAAATAATTAAAACCTTAGATTAAAAAATGTCCAGATTCCGTGTTCGAAACAAAACGGAACGTTTTAAGTGAAGAAAACTTTTTTATAAATGTGTGAGTGAGCGCCGCGCTCGGGAGTGTATTACGTATCGGATTTGCGTTTGTGTGCAATGTGCGTGTAATACCAGTGGCGGAGACTTACCTATAAATGTGGGAGATTTTCAGTATTTTACGTTCAGCGTAAAATATATCATCAACAGTAATGCCATGATTTTTTATCATTACGGTTGGTGATTTTCAACGTTATTTCTTTAATTTGTGTAGTTTAAAAGTTAGTAAAAAAGAAAAAAGGAACTGTAAATATGCCTGAAATACGAGCTCTCATAAAATACTTTCGAACTACAAAAACGCGATTCTGACTGAATCTGACCAAGTCTGAACGTGTCTGACCCAATCTTTCCGAGTCCGATTGAATCAGACTGAGTCTGACCGAGTCTGACCGAGTCTGACTGAATCTCACCAAGTCTGAACGTGTCTGACCGAGTCTGACCGATTCTGGCTGAGTCTGACAGAGTCTGACCCAGTTCGACCGAATTAGACTGAGTCTGAACGTGTTAGACTGAATCTGACCAAGCCTGAACGTGTCTGACCGAGTCCAAACGAATCTGACTGAGTCTGAACGTGTCTGACCGAGTCCGACTGATTCTGAACGTGTCTGACCGAATCTGATCGAGTCTGACCGAACCTGACCGAGTCCGACCGTTAAGCCGGGTCCAGACTAGCGTAATGTAACGCGAATCCACCGTGTAATGTAACGCGAATCCACCGTGTAATGTAACGCGAATTCTAGGTGTGGACGGCACCGCGAGCATTATAGTCCAGGATCCCTTGAAGAACGACCTTCACCGAGCTGGTTATTGGATGAAAAGTGTTTTTATTTCAAATTAAATATGTCAAAAATATATTGCAAATGGGTTGTCTAAAAAATTTCAGTCCAGAATATGATTAATTATCAATTTATTTTTTAAATATATTTTTTAACTTTTCTCTGGTTTGCTTAATAGACAAATTCCATACCAATTGAAAGTATGAAGCCTATAGAATATATACAAACGTTAGGTTGACCGGTTAACCTAACGTTTGCATATTTTACAGGTTTCATACTTTCGATGGGTATGGAATTCATCTATTAGCCAAACCAGTGAAATGTTGAAGAAAAAATAAAAATAAAATAATATTCTGGACTGAAATTTTTTAGACAACCCGTTTGCAATATATTTTTTGACATATTTAATTTGAAATAAAACACTTTTCATCCAATAACCAGCTCGGTGAAGGTCGTTCTTAAAGGGATCTTATACTATTACATGTAACGCTCGCGGTTGATCCATCGGCTGTCGGTTTTTGCGCGAACACAAAGGCGCACGCAGTATTCGCGTTTTCAATTCGCTTTGAGTTCGTGTGCCGTCCACATTGTTGACATGAGTTAAACGTAATCGTTACATTCGCGTTACACCAGTCTGGACCCGGCATTAGTTAGTTTGACTCTTAATCTGACTCTGACTCTAAATGAGACTTTGAGGCAATGGACAAAGCGTTTCGAATTCAGTAATTGAGCAAAAGCTTTTACATTTATAAAAAAACCGGCCAAGTGCGAGTCGGACTCGCGCACGAAGGGTTCCGTACCATTATCTATACATTAGACAAAACGGCAAAAAAATCACGTTTGTTGTATGGGAGCCCCCCTTAAATATTAATTTTATTATGTTTTTAGTATTTGTTGTTATAGCAGCAACAGAAATACATCATCTGTGAAAATTTTAACTGTCTAGCTGTCACGGTTCATGAGATACAGCCTGGTGACAGACAGACGGACAGACAGCGAAGTCTTAGTAATAGGGTTCCGTTTTTACCCTTTGGGTACGGAACCCTAAAAAAAACATCGTTTAAGTAAATAGAACTCTTTTGTAATTTCTCGTTCTGAAAAGATTTTTAAAAGTTACAAACAGTAGCGGCGTTAGGGGGGGGCGAGGGTGGGCGACCGCCCAGGGCGCCGGATAAGAAAGGGCGCCGCAGGCGCCCCTTCATTTAAAGAAAAACAATGATCCTTAAGCGCTAGATTTTTACAAATTCCCTGGACTCCACACTAGGATACCCTGTGTCGTGGGGTCCAGTCTCTTCCCCAGTAAAGTTTCATTATCAAATGCGTGAGAGTGAGTCAGGCCCGGACTGGCCATACGGGAAAATCGGGCAAATGTCCAATGGGCCAGATGCCCGATGGGCCGGTGTGCCCTACTGGCGGTCGACTTTATTTTCTATTTAAAAAAAAACATCGCAATATATCGATTAAAATAACGTCCTATCGAGGACCTAATTCCATTTACTCTTGGACTCTATCTGTAGTAATGGTACCCCTAGAACTGTGGTCGTCACACTTTTCTGGTGAAGGGCCACATAGGACAATGCGAGGTATCACTGCGGGCCGCACATTCTTGTATCATTTTAGTTGACACTACCAATCTATGGACATATTTTTATCAGCTGTCCAAACGCGATTGCCCGGATTTTGTACGGCAATTGTTACCTGTGACTGTGACCAATGTGATATCTTTATTTGCCAACTCAATGAACTAACTAGCAAACAATTAATTTAAAGCAAGCGAACGGATTGCACGAGTAAATTTACACCTACCCGAATCTATTTAATTAATTTCTTGTGCATAATCATATTTTGATATTATCTACTGAAATCGTTTGTTTTGTTGCGGGCCGCATAAATATCACCCGAGGGCCGCCATGCGGCCCGCGGCCCTCTGTATGACGACCACTGCCCTAGAGGCTCAGAATTTTTAAATGTTTTTAATTTTCCTGCCTGATGCCATAGAATTAGTAATTACGTAATAATTTGTAGCGTACAGTAAGTACAATCACACTCAAACTAAAATATTTTTAAGGCTAAAATGAGCCTCTGGGAACTCGTACTACCGCTAGAAACTTAAACATTTTTTACAAAACTTTTTAAATTTTATTCTAGGCAAGATGTAATTATTTTCGAGCTCGCTTCGTTTGCTCTTGTAACCTACTTTCTCTTGGATCTTTACATTGTCTATTATAAGTCAAGCAATTAACTCCAAGAGGTCGAAACAATTCTAACCTGTCCAAGGCAAGGTATCAAAAATTTTCGAGCTCGCTTCGCTCGCTCTTGCATTCTACTTCCTCTTGAATGTTGGCATTGTCTGCAACTCGACCAAGTAACTCTTGTATAAAGGGTCGAAACAATTTAACCTGTCCAAGGTAGGTGTTTCAATTTGCGAGCTCGCTTCGCTCGTTCTTGGAGCTTTACTTCTTTTTGTTGTCGCACTCTAGCATTTCAGCCTAACATTCTATTTTACATTAGTAGTTTTCCTTTCTCTTGAGAGTGGAGGGCCGACCGTCTCTTTAAATGCCCGGGCCGGTTTTGGGTCCCAGTTCAGGCCTGGAGTGAGGTGTTAGTGTGTGTTCACGTCGAACTAGCGGCGGAGCGCGCAATTCACTCGCCTGGTGGCCAATTAATACAAGAGTTCGCCGTTCTAAAGGCTAGAAAAGTATGTTTTTATTAGTTACATTATACCTATCCTTTGCCTTTTTTTCGTATGGGTTTAAAATTGCAGTTAGGGGGCGCGCTAGAAATCTCGCCCAGGGCGCTGGTAGTGCTAAAACCGGCACTGGTTACAAATAATGGGTAAAAAAATTATGCCCCTGGCAACACTCAACAAATATGGCGTGACAGTAATGTCAAATTATACTTTTTGTTTACATAAGTTTAAAATGCGGTAACAAAGAAATACAAAGTGAAATTGAATACTTACTTGTGAAATGATATATAGTGGCACATTTCTTTTTTTTTAGTGTGGTTTCTACACCATTTCACAACACAAACGTTCATTTTAAAATATCAAAACACGGACTCGTGACGTAGTTTACGCGGGGAACGTTCCTAGGCGACTGACGTATGGATCGTACGACGCGGGATATATGTCCTGCGTGTTTTTGGCTTCAATTTTCAGTGGCCTACTATCAATCTGGACATTTTTTAATCTAAGATTAAAACCATGTTCAAACAAGACTTGGAACAAGACGAACTCATTTCACGGTTTTTAATATTCTGAACTCAAAGTTAATTACTCTGCGTCCCAAGTCCTAACACATTCCTTGCTCACTAACGCCATCTAGTAGATTTTGTTTGAACTTTTAAGGAAGATTGTTTTTCAGACAAAGGTCAGGCGTTCTCTGTCCGTGGTTGTTTAGGATTCCGTACCCGAAGCCGAAGGGTAACCAACGGGACCCTATTACTAAAGCTCCGCTGTCCATCCGTCCGTCTGTTTGTCACCGGGCTGTATTACATGATCCGTGATAGGACACGGACAGTTGTAATTTTCACAAAATGTGTATTTCCGTTGCCGCTATAACAACAAATACTATAAACAGAATAAAAATAATATTTAGGGGGGCTCCCATACAACAAACGTGACATTTTTTGCCGTTTTTTGCTCGATATTAATAACGGCAACAGGTAGACGCTTGAAATATTTACAGAATATTTAGTTGTATTATTCGCTTTAAAAATAAATATTTAAAATAAAATAAATATCTAAGGGGGGCTGGGAATACAACAAACGTGTTTTTTTGCCGTTTTGTCTAATGTCAAATCAAATCATCTTTATTTGTGAACACAGGTATTGTAATAAGATCTTATTCATACATTTTAGTTCGCTCTATGTTCTACCAATGAAATTGGTGTACAAATATTGTTTATTGAAAAATAAACATTTTTTTTTACAGATTAGGTACGGGACCCTTCGTGCAAGAGTCCGACTCGCACTTGGTTGGTTTTTTTTTATTTTGATGTTGTAATAAAGTTCACTTGTGGACGTTTCTAAGTTGCATGTTTTCAATTATTCGACTTATGAGATGCATGTGACGGTTTCGTCACATCGAAGTATCTGTCAGTGTCCATGGAATCTTACGTCGCTTTCTGCAATATTTTATTTGTTTTAGTTTTATTTTTGCTGTCGTACTGCTGGAAAAAGGTCTCCCCCATTCCTTCCACTTCTGCAATATTACTAAGAAATATCGAATTCTACAACTTTTAAATTTTTCAAGTTGGAAATTTTGATGTGTGAGACAAAAAAATAGCCTACGACCTATTATCGACCTATCACAAAAACATACACATAAAAATCGGTCAAGTAGTTTCGAAACTGTTCGATAACAAACACTGTCACGAGATTTTTATATAAGGTATTAGAAGAATAACTTTACAAACATATTGTAACAATATGTATCACTAGGAATTTTATATATTACGAGTATTGTTATGGTTTTTAAAAGAAAATTGATGTTTCAATGAAATTGATGGTATAATTATAAAGTACTTAATTGGATTTTACACAGAATTGCTCTTTAATAATGTGCACTGTGCTTAGGTAATTCTCGGTATTTTATGAAAGCATTGCCAACGGTTATTGGATTATTAAAAGAAAATTTAATTAATAGACGCTGCTTACTATAATGGCGTACATTTTAACAAGAGTTTATTTTAAAATGGTTAGATGGATGAAAAAGAGGTATATTTTACACCAGGTCTATGTTGCCCATTGATTTTTGTCTTTGTAACATTTAGTATCCGGCGTCAACAAGGCAAAAATAGGGTACATTTGTCACCAGTTGACATAACATTTATAGGGTTCCGTACCCAAACAGTAACCAACGGGACCCTATTACTAAGCCGTTGATGTAACATTTATAGGGTTCCGTACCCAAAGAGTAACCAACGGGACCCTATTACTAAGCCGTTGATATAACATTTATAGGGTTCCGTACCCAAAAAGTAACCAACGGGACCCTATTACTAAGCCGTTGATATAACATTTAAAGGGTTCCGTACCCAAAGAGTAACCAACGGGACCCTATTACTAAGCCGTTGATATAACATTTAAAGGGTTCCGTACCCAAAGAGTAACCAACGGGACCCTATTACTAAGCCTCCGCTGTCTGTCCGTCTGCCTGTCTGTCAGTGGGCTGTATCTCATGATCCGTACTAGGTAGACAGTTGACATGTAAACAACTGTTTGTGGCTTCTCGCCTTCAACCAAATAACAGTTCTATTTCATTAAAACCTACTAGAATATTCCACGAAATCTCAACACAGTCAATTCACGTGATTACTTGCAAACCACGAACAACTAATAAACAAAAACAGGATCCGAAAGGCGGCCACAAAAGTTTGTGAGAACTTCAGTCGTTAACCGCAAGAACTTGAAATATAGCACTTACGTATTATGTAGGTAAACATGGTTCTTGCCTTGATCTTGGTTTACTCATAATGTTTTTTGACAATTGATCAGTTTTAGTAATAAGAAATAAAATAATTAGTTTGTTTGCTTCATCAGCCACTTGGATCAATCCTCAGCTACGCTTACCTAGGTTGGTCTGTGGATGGGTGACCACCCATTACATACCGAGTTTTGTCCGTGACTCGGAAAGCACGTTAAGCAGTTGGTCTCGGCTGTCATTTGTGATCTTTGACAGTCGTTACAAGTAGAAAATGGCCCGAGAGTCAGTCAACCAGTCTTACCAAGGTGTACGGTATTACCTAGTACTAACAGGGTTGGGGGGTCAGATAGGCAGTCGCTCCATGCAAAATACTCGTATTCAGCTGCATTTGGTTAGACTGGAAGCCGACCCTAACATACTTAGTTGGAAAAAGGCTAGGCAGAAGATGCTTCATATTTTAGAATCAAGTTTCGTGTTTGGCTACCTGTTTCAGATTTAATATAAGCATATTATACTCATCTCTATCGTCAAATACACTTTTATAAATACTCCTAACCCCATTTTGTTTTTCTAATCGGCTGATCTAAGGTTTGTTCAATAAAATGCTAATTAAATCTTTGAATTTAAGAAACCTAGAGACGCGCAAATGATCTTATTGCAGCGACGCGCATCATCTCTGCCACAACTAATGTAAATTGAATGAGATTTTTGCAATTCTATCAACAATGATAGTAAAACAAACGTTCATGAAATCCATTCGCTATTTAAGGCATGACAACGTAAAACTCGCTTTCATGTGAGGTTTTTTTTAGTGTTGATGTGTAGTATGTACAATGTACACGTTGATATGCGCAAGTGTTAAAAACAAGAATACACGAATCGGATTTTGTGCCGACATTTTGATTTCCAATCCATAAAAACCGTCTTGATTTTCATGAAATTGAATGCCATAATACACATCACCGTCGCCGTCACCGTCGCCGTCGTCGACGTCGTATATACTTCATACTCAGGTCATGGCCTGAATCCTGAACCTTGAGGACACTACCAAACATCCTCCAGTTGCTTACAAGTAAGATGCTATAATTTTACTCTAATAAATAACAAGTCTTGGACTTCGGCAATAAAAAGTCAACCTTAAGCGATCGAATTAGGACAATAAATGACGCAGACATAATTTATTATTATTGCACTTTAGAAACAACACCGAGGTTTGTTTTTAGGCCATTTCAATTTATTTTCATCCTTCATAATATTGTTTTCCTGTGTAAACCATTGTAGATTAAATTAATATTTTTTCACTTTCAATGAGAGCAGCGGCAGTTCAGTGGTAGCGGCCCCGACTTACAAACAGTAAGTCGTGGGTTCGAACACAGACAGGCGCATTACTTTGTGTAATTTATTTCATCACCGCTGTTCTCAATACGGTGAAAGAAAACATCGTGAGGAAACCGGCATGTCCTAGAACCAATAATTCGAAGACATGTGACATCTACCAATCCGCACTGGGCCCGTGTGAATGGGGATGGGCTGTAATCCACATTACAGCCCATTCCCACTCATAGAGAGGAGGCCTGTATCCCAGCAGTGGGAACATTAATAGGCTGATGGTGGTGGTGATGTCTAACTCCTACAGAAAAAAAATATGCACAGATAGAGAAGGAGATGTTGGCAGTGGTGTTTGCCTGTAAGAGATTTAACCAATATGTTGCAGGTAACAGCAAGACAATTATAAAAACTGACCATAGACCCCTGATTAACATTACTAATAAGCCATTGATTGAAGCCCCAAAGAGATTACAAATGATGTTACTGACTTTGCAAAAATATAATGTACAGCTAGAATTTATACAAGGTAAAGATAATTTACTTGCGGACACTCTATCTAGAGCTCCTGTCAGTGATGATAAGGACATGTTTTATAACCTAGAAGAAAAAATAAAAGAAAGAAAAGTCTACAAATTAATAAGCAAAGTATCAAGTATTAAATATCTAAAGGTGTCTGATAAACTTCTGAGTAAGATCAGAGAGTATACAGAAAAAGATCAGAGTCTGCAACAGTTAATAGACTACATACAGACAGGATTTCCAAAATATATCTCTAGCTTGCCAATAACATTAAGTGTTTATTTTAGTTTTAATCATGAATTGTCAACATCAGATGGATTAATATTTAGAAATAATCAGGTGCTGATACCAGAGCTTCTAAGAAAGGAAATGACTCAAAAAGTTCATGTAAGTCATAATGGTGTTGCTAGCACTCTCAGGTTGGCAAGAGAAAATATATTCTGGCCTGGTATGTCAGATGACATAAAGCAATATATAGAAAAGTGCTCATTTTGTATTAAGCACTCTCCTTCACAACAGAATCAGCCGTTAATCTGCCATGATATTCCATTATATCCATTTCAATACATATCTATGGATGTTTTCACTGTTAATGATATAAAGTACCTGGTTACAGTAGATCACTACTCGGACTATTTTGAATTGAATAAACTTAATACACTTTCAGCAAGTGAAATAGTCGTTATATATAAGAGAAATTTTGCTCGACATGGAGTGCCACAGAAAGTTTGTACTGATAATGCCACTAATTTTGTCAATGAGAATTTTAAAAGCTTTGCAGATCAATGGAACTTTGAGCATGTTACTTCCTCACCCCATCATCCAGAGTCTAATGGGAAGGCTGAATCAGCAGTAAAGATTGCTAAGAAATTAGTTGTTCAGAGTCAGGAATTAAAGCAAGACTTGTGGTACTGTCTATTGCATCATCGTAATGTTCCTATACAAATGGACAATACTAGCCCTGTACAAAAGTTGTTTTCTAGAAGAACGAGAACTGGACTACCCTGTTTATTGCATCATCTCAAACCTAGAGTGGTTACTGAAGTCCCTAAAAAGATAAAAGAAAAGAAGGAAAAGATAAAGGAAGGTTTTGATAAAAGAAGTAGAACTTTACCGGATTTTTTTGTTGGACAAAAGGTGGTTACTCAGCTACGTCCTGAAGTTAATAAGAAATGGAGTTTTGGCACTGTTACTAAGAGACTAAATGAAAGATCCTACATTGTGCTAGTAGGTGATAAGGAATATAGAAGAAGCAGATGCCACATCAAGCCTTTCTCGGGAGAAGCTGGCTCTAAGTCAGTTGGCCGACCAACAGAACATACTGCTGAGTACAGGCCCCAGGATAATAATATTACTTTTTCAGATGTTGATACGTTTTATCATAGGTATCCAAATGCAGAGTCTCAACTTCAAGATATACAGTCTCCGGTACAGCCGTCTACTTCAGATACTACATCAGTTGAGCGTCCGGAAGAGTCCTCGAGGTTAGAAGTTCGACGTAGTCACCGGTCTAGAAACTTGCCTCGTCATCTTACAGACTACGAAGTTTATTTTATAAAGAAAAGGGGATGTTTGTGAATGCGCCTTAAATTGTTTTAAATAGTCTGTGACATCTGTCATTGCTTTGTCAAGTTGTGTTATATGGAGCGAATTATAGAGAGCCCTGTTTCAAGTATAATATCTTTTATTTATGAACAGGGGGGCTCCCATACAACAAACGTGACATTTTTTGCCGTTTTTTGCTCGATATTAATAACGGCAACAGGTAGACGCTTGAAATATTTACAGAATATTTAGTTGTATTATTCGCTTTAAAAATAAATATTTAAAATAAAATAAATATCTAAGGGGGGCTGGGAATACAACAAACGTGTTTTTTTGCCGTTTTGTCTAATGTCAAATCAAATCATCTTTATTTGTGAACACAGGTATTGTAATAAGATCTTATTCATACATTTTAGTTCGCTCTATGTTCTACCAATGAAATTGGTGTACAAATATTGTTTATTGAAAAATAAACATTTTTTTTTATAGATTAGGTACGGGACCCTTCGTGCAAGAGTCCGACTCGCACTTGGTCGGTTTTTTTTATTTTGATGTTGTAATAAAGTTCACTTGTGGACGTTTCTAAGTTGCATGTTTTCAATTATTCGACTTATGAGATGCATGTGACGGTTTCGTCACATCGAAGTATCTGTCAGTGTCCATGGAATCTTACGTCGCTTTCTGCAATATTTTATTTGTTTTAGTTTTATTTTTGCTGTCGTACTGCTGGAAAAAGGTCTCCCCCATTCCTTCCACTTCTGCAATATTACTAAGAAATATCGAATTCTACAACTTTTAAATTTTTCAAGTTGGAAATTTTGATGTGTGGGACAAAAAAATAGCCTACGACCTATTATCAACCTATCACAAAAACATACACATAAAAATCGGTCAAGTAGTTTCGAAACTGTTCGATAACAAACACTGTCACGAGATTTTTATATAAGGTATTAGAAGAATAACTTTACAAACATATTGTAACAATATGTATCACTAGGAATTTTATATATTACGAGTATTGTTATGGTTTTTAAAAGAAAATTGATGTTTCAATGAAATTGATGGTATAATTATAAAGTACTTAATTGGATTTTACACAGAATTGCTCTTTAATAATGTGCACTGTGCTTAGGTAATTCTCGGTATTTTATGAAAGCATTGCCAACGGTTATTGGATTATTAAAAGAAAATTTAATTAATAGACGCTGCTTACTATAATGGCGTACATTTTAACAAGAGTTTATTTTAAAATGGTTAGATGGATGAAAAAGAGGTATATTTTACACCAGGTCTATGTTGCCCATTGATTTTTGTCTTTGTAACATTTAGTATCCGGCGTCAACAAGGCAAAAATAGGGTACATTTGTCACCAGTTGACATAACATTTATAGGGTTCCGTACCCAAACAGTAACCAACGGGACCCTATTACTAAGCCGTTGATGTAACATTTATAAGGTTCCGTACCCAAAGAGTAACCAACGGGACCCTATTACTAAGCCGTTGATATAACATTTATAGGGTTCCGTACCCAAAAAGTAACCAACGGGACCCTATTACTAAGCCGTTGATATAACATTTAAAGGGTTCCGTACCCAAAGAGTAACCAACGGGACCCTATTACTAAGCCTCCGCTGTCTGTCCGTCTGCCTGTCTGTCAGTGGGCTGTATCTCATGATCCGTACTAGGTAGACAGTTGACATGTAAACAACTGTTTGTGGCTTCTCGCCTTCAACCAAATAACAGTTCTATTTCATTAAAACCTACTAGAATATTCCACGAAATCTCAACACAGTCAATTCACGTGATTACTTGCAAACCACGAACAACTAATAAACAAAAACAGGATCCGAAAGGCGGCCACAAAAGTTTGTGAGAACTTCAGTCGTTAACCGCAAGAACTTGAAATATAGCACTTACGTATTATGTAGGTAAACATGGTTCTTGCCTTGATCTTGGTTTACTCATAATGTTTTTTGACAATTGATCAGTTTTAGTAATAAGAAATAAAATAATTAGTTTGTTTGCTTCATCAGCCACTTGGATCAATCCTCAGCTACGCTTACCTAGGTTGGTCTGTGGATGGGTGACCACCCATTACATACCGAGTTTTGTCCGTGACTCGGAAAGCACGTTAAGCAGTTGGTCTCGGCTGTCATTTGTGATCTTTGACAGTCGTTACAAGTAGAAAATGGCCCGAGAGTCAGTCAACCAGTCTTACCAAGGTGTACGGTATTACCTAGTACTAACAGGGTTGGGGGGTCAGATAGGCAGTCGCTCCATGCAAAATACTCGTATTCAGCTGCATTTGGTTAGACTGGAAGCCGACCCTAACATACTTAGTTGGAAAAAGGCTAGGCAGAAGATGCTTCATATTTTAGAATCAAGTTTCGTGTTTGGCTACCTGTTTCAGATTTAATATAAGCATATTATACTCATCTCTATCGTCAAATACACTTTTATAAATACTCCTAACCCCATTTTGTTTTTCTAATCGGCTGATCTAAGGTTTGTTCAATAAAATGCTAATTAAATCTTTGAATTTAAGAAACCTAGAGACGCGCAAATGATCTTATTGCAGCGACGCGCATCATCTCTGCCACAACTAATGTAAATTGAATGAGATTTTTGCAATTCTATCAACAATGATAGTAAAACAAACGTTCATGAAATCCATTCGCTATTTAAGGCATGACAACGTAAAACTCGCTTTCATGTGAGGTTTTTTTTAGTGTTGATGTGTAGTATGTACAATGTACACGTTGATATGCGCAAGTGTTAAAAACAAGAATACACGAATCGGATTTTGTGCCGACATTTTGATTTCCAATCCATAAAAACCGTCTTGATTTTCATGAAATTGAATGCCATAATACACATCACCGTCGCCGTCACCGTCGCCATCGTCGACGTCGTATATACTTCATACTCAGGTCATGGCCTGAATCCTGAACCTTGAGGACACTACCAAACATCCTCCAGTTGCTTACAAGTAAGATGCCATAATTTTACTCTAATAAATAACAAGTCTTGGACTTCGGCAATAAAAAGTCAACCTTAAGCGATCGAATTAGGACAATAAATGACGCAGACATAATTTATTATTATTGCACTTTAGAAACAACACCGAGGTTTGTTTTTAGGCCATTTCAATTTATTTTCATCCTTCATAATATTGTTTTCCTGTGTAAACCATTGTAGATTAAATTAATATTTTTTCACTTTCAATGAGAGCAGCGGCAGTTCAGTGGTAGCGGCCCCGACTTACAAACAGTAAGTCGTGGGTTCGAACACAGACAGGCGCATTACTTTGTGTAATTTATTTCATCACCGCTGTTCTCAATACGGTGAAAGAAAACATCGTGAGGAAACCGGCATGTCCTAGAACCAATAATTCGAAGACATGTGACATCTACCAATCCGCACTGGGCCCGCGTGAATGGGGATGGGCTGTAATCCACATTACAGCCCATTCCCACTCATAGAGAGGAGGCCTGTATCCCAGCAGTGGGAACATTAATAGGCTGATGGTGGTGGTGGTGATGGTGTGACTTTCAATAAATGTGCTTACCGACCTGACAGTGGTGTCGAATTATTATTTTTTTCTTTTCTGTATTTTACAGTTCAAAAAAGCTTATCTACATATTGGCGTCTGTATACGTAGATATAGTGTAATACACACCGTATTTTCAGAGTGGACTGTTCTGAAGTAATGAGGCCAAACCTTGAAATAATAAAATCTAACATAAAAGGTTGGCGTATCCGGCTCGAAGGACCAATGTCTTTTTTTTTTTGTTTCAAAGCAGCTGTTTAGTAACGATAGGATTTGTTATTTTGAATTAAGCTAAATTGTACTTAGAGATTAAAGTTGTCATTTATTAGCAGACACGACGTTAATTAACGTCTGACCCTGGAATTACGAACATTTGTAGCCTTCCATGAACTGACTGTCTAGCCTCAACAACGTAGACTCCAGACAAATTAATTTCCCTACCCCTATTTAACTGTGAAAACCAACATGTACAGATCTTAACAAAATTGTTAACACAAGGTCAAGCTAAGCTAAGTGTGCACAGACTAAGTCAAGACTGTACGTATATTAGATAGAGTACTCTACAAGATACTGATTTTAAAACTTAACAAAATAAAGCAGGCCACCTGCTAGGATTCAAAAAGAAATCAAGTCCAATTAAGTTAATAAAATGTACTGAAAAACCTAGTTTGACTCCACAGATAAATCCTGTCACATTGGTTCTTTTTGTTCTGATTATGAACGAAAACTGCATGTCCATCGGTATATGTGACCTTTTTGGCTACTTTATGGTCAAAAATATTTTCTTTCTAGTGTCTACTTGAAACTATGATATATTTTCCACTTGTACAGTCGAGATCACTCGTCAGACGTATCTCTATATTTATATTAGATTTAAGAGTCGTTGACCGCAAAAGTGCGATGCACTAGAAATAACGTTAGGGTTCAGAGTTATTTTAGATGTTGAGAAGGGTCTGCATACTTTATGGGTTAAAGTACATTTATATATTATATACATACGAGTATGTTGTGTAATATGTATTACTTACGTGCGTTTAAATTTACGTCTCCCTAATTTAAAAAGACTAATACCCGTTTTAACTAAAACGATATCTAAATTAGAAAATATAAGTAAAAAGAACCATTCTTCACATGAAAACTTAACAGTGCGTTTTTATTTAAGCGTTAATGTAGGTATCGTCTTATCTTAGTGAAAGCTCAATCTCAGCTTAAAAACTGTAAAAGCAATAAAAATAAAACAATTTATCAGTTTTAGCATTGACTGTTTTGAAAGCACTAGCTGTGCGCGGTTTCTCATTTTGCTCGGCTCTTATGAGTCATAGCGTGATATTAAATACTTTATAACCTTAAAGTGTATTCGTGTTTTTAAGTGTATTGAAAAACCGTGAAAGTCTTACACAGTGCCTCAACCTACCTCAAGCCTCAAGTGTACCTGCCTCAAGAGTTGGGCTATCAAATGTTAACGTTTATTTTTCAAATCTGACTCCAAGTCAGCCAATCAGGTCCAGAGATTAGCGCGTTCAAACAAACAATGTGTTCAGCTTCATTATTTACTGTACGTATTTTCAAAATGTTTAAAACTGTGTCCTCATAAAATTCAACTTACATAACTATACGTACCACCTACTATGTTCTTGATTGAATTATCTCGTGATTTACCTGAAACAAAAACACATCATTAATTAAATTTGATAATTGAGACACCGATATGTAAACCCCCTGTACACGAACTCCCAAGTCATGCATTTTATAGTCAATATCGGATATTTGCGTTTACTCGCATACGGTTGAGCCTAGCCAGTTACTTTATATCAATGAAAACGCTTGTTTGCAAAAACATCTGAACACATAGGTCCAATTTAATATAGCTTTGTCCAATAAACCCGAGGCAGACTCAATTATTAAAAAAAACACCAACTGACTTGCTGTTTTTACACATAACATCATCGGCCTTGCCTTTTATTTTGGGGTCGGCTTCCAGTTTTACCGGATGCAGCTGAGTACCAGTATTTTACATAGAGCGACTGCCTATCTGACCTCCATAACCCAGTTAGTACTGGGTAATACGATACCCCTTGGTAAGACTGTTTGTCGGACTTTTTGGGCCTCTGACTGCCTAACGACTGTCAAAGATCTACAAATGACAGCCGGGACCAACGGCTTAACGTGCTTTCCGAGGCACGGAGGAAACTCGGTATGTAAAGGGTGGTCACCCCTCCACAGACCAACCTAGGCAAGCACGGCTTAACCTAACGATTGACCCGAGCGGCTGTTATTATTTAGCCACGAGGTCCTCAACTCAACATAACATCAACAATAATTAAAAAATAAAAACGCGCTTTAAAAGCAAAACTGAAAACGGAACGAACGAAGCACAAAACAAATTACAATGTAGAAATTGTAATAACTTTTATTTTTTTACTTTTTAGGGTTCCGTACCCAAAGGGTAAAAACGGAACCCTATTACTAAGACTTCGCTGTCTGTCCGTCTGTCCGTCCGTCTTTCCGTCTGTCCGTCTGTCCGTCTGTCTGTCACCAGGCTGTATCTCATGAACCGTGACAGCTAGACAGTTGAAATTTTCACAGATGATGTATTTCTGTTGCCGCTATAACAACAAATACTAAATATAGTCAATGGTACGGAACCCTTCGTGTCCGACTCGCACTTGGCCGGTTTTTTACACACGTACACTGAAAAAGGTCGAATTGTTTGTGAGTTGACCCTTTTTTTGTTATCCAAATAAACACGGAAAAAATACGTTTGTAACCCTGAATCATCGCCTGAAATCCTTTTGGTAGCTATTGAGATGGATGGGCAAAGGTGATTGTACGAAATAAAACAAAGTCGAAAGCCTTTTGATATATTTAATGGCTTCAGTATAAACTAGAACTAAGGTTTATATCTTCGGCAACTATCCCCAGATTTTTCTCGCTAAGATTTATTATGTCATAAAAATTCTTCGGTTGCGTGGTCTGTTTGTTTAGTGGTAATGGAGTGGTTTAAAAGAAAAAGTATTTTATACTAGCTTATAGCCGCGGCTTCGCCCGCGTAGTGTTTGTTTGGTATTTGTCCCACGAGATCGTACTACTGGGATAAAAAGTATTTTATGTGTTATTCCAGATTTTAAACTATATATGTGCCAAATTTCATCCCAAGCCGTTCAGTGAAAGAATAACTAATACCCCATCCTCATAAACTCTCGCATTTATATAAAGGGTGTAAAAAACCGCTTAACGAAGCCGAAAGGCATTTGTTCTCCTCGTCATTGCGATCATTTTTTTGTTCTACACCATACCTGGGAACTTTCTAGTTACGGAGATATTTGGGGTCAAAGTTCCAACTTTTTGACAAGTTTATTTTTAAATACAAGTTTTTATTGTAAGATATTTACTTTAAACACCTCCATGACCCCCGTACTATTCAATCCATCCATCAGTACAATGTTTTGAGTTCGTTACATTGAGTTCTACCACAAAACATGATTTATCACCCCAAAAAAAAAATTGTTTCCCAGCAATAATTTTTGCATAAAGTTACATAGTTTGATGTATATAATACTTGGTTGACGGCTTCGTGATGAGGTTGTTTACTCCCATTCAATATTAGTAGGACTTAAACTCAATTAAATCGCTACTGTTTTCTTTGGTATTGCTATTGCTTATTTAAAACCATTGTTATTTTAGATGACTATGCCATAAGCCAGATTTGATGGAAACATTCTGTTAGCAATCTACCCAAAGTAATTGCTTTAACCGTTACACAAGCCAGCTAGTATGAAAAAACCTTGACCAAACAGTATTCCAGAACAAAAATCGATAACAAGTCCGACCAATCTGGAATGAACCGAGCGGAATTTGGAACAGGCTTGCAAAAAGACCATCGCTATACGTAGGCACATAAAAGGTTCCAGCTGACCGCGTTAAGTACCCAAATCGGAGCAACTGATAGGCCCAACGTATAGCCATCTGTGGCAAACCGATCCCTTTCAAGGAGACTATGGGATATCTTATATCCTTTAATGTTCGATATCATTTAGGAAAATCCGTGGAAAAGCACCGAATAATACAGACGTTTGGTACTTCTTACGGAAAATTAAGATTGTGATCTCTAATACTGTGGGAGAATAAGGTATTAAGCCAAAAAGCCAGAAACTATAAGGAATGTATTACATACCTACCTGTCCCTCGATTTAGCAGAAGCCATTTGATGTCTCCAGAAATGTTTGTGAGGGCGTATTATATACCCAATGTTATTGGTTAGTTTAAATTGTGTAACATTGTGCTATGAATAGTTATTTTTACATTGAAAATTGGACCCTTAAATTAAAACAAAGCGTTTTACATGAACATATGTGTCTTACTAGACCAGTGGTTCACAACCTATGGTCCGCGGACCACCGGCGGTGGTCCGAAAGAGCTTCGAATATGGTCCGCGAAAGGTTAAAATGGTATTCGTAATTTTTAACTTGCACAGAAGATGCAAGCTCAACCCAAACTAATTGAAAACCTATCAGTCATTTCTACAAAAATCTACTTACTTATTCCAATTTCTGTATGAATGGTGGCTTCGATCGCTCTTGTATCTTTCTATTTCTAAAGGTTCTCATCACCTTTCTAATTTTTGCATTGTGTGAGTTAAAGATTCACCTCCCTAGATATAATCCTGTCAGTGTCCATGTTTATCTAGGACAGTATGGGCCCTGCTAACAGTAAACACCAAAATGGTCCCTGGTCCAAGAAAGGTTGGGAACAACTGTAATAGACGATGCCCATGGCTTTGCTCGCGTGGGGTTCGATAATTGTATCGACGGGATCGACCGGGATAAAAAGTCTTATGTGTTAATCCAGGTTATATACTATCGGTGTACGAAATTAATCCAAATCTGTTTTGTAATTTTTGCGTGAACGAGTGACAAACATCCATACATCCGTCTGCAAAATCTTTCGCATTTATGTAAAACACCTCTTAACGAAGCCGAAAAGCACTTGTTCTCCCATCATTTTTTTGCTCTACACCGTTCCTTCTAGTTACTGAGATATTGGGGGTCAAAGTTCCAACTTTTTGACAAGTTTTTTTTTTTTTTTTTAATACAAGTTTTTAATGTAAGATTTTTACTTTAAACACCTCCACGACCCCCGTACTATTCAATCCATCCATCAGCACAATGTTTTGAGTGCGTCACATTGAGTTCTAACACAAAACATGTTTTTTCACCCCAAAAAAATACGTTTCCCAGCAATAATTTTTGCGTAAAGTTACTTAGTTTGATGTACAGAATGCTTGGTTGACGGCTTCGTGATGAGGTCTTTTACACCCTGTATAGCAGTAAACTCTTATGTCGACAGACTGAATATAAAAAAAAACACACGTTCAGGACCAACATAATATGAAATACTGTGGTGCCCGCGGCGCGACGATGAAGAATCTATGCACGTCGCGTCGCCGCGATTCTGTTTACAGACCTCCCTGCCCCAACATATTGATTTTACTTTGTTTATTTTATACTAGCTTATGCACGCGGTTTTGCCCGCGTGTTGTTCAGTAATTGTTTCACAGAATAATATTACCGAGATAAAAAGTAGCCTTTGTGTTAATCCAGAATATAAGCTACCTTGATAACAATTTTCATCCAAAAACGTGAAGCCGTTTGAGCGACACTTTGTAAACACGACAAATCTATTTCGTATCCTTCCAAAAAAGGCAAAAAGAAACATGACTGTATTTCATGCCAATTTAGTGCAAAAATCGTCGGCAAGCCGAAAGCGAAAATTCCAAGACGAGAAACATTTAACGAGGAAAATCACGACCTTACCTAAACAAACACAGCAATGTAAATAAATCCTAGGTATTGGCATTTAATCTAGGTCAAACCGATATTTGGGAATTCGCAGCTCGGTTGATATTTGGACCGTTCAGAGTATACAAATTGGGGATTATTTGTTCATTCCACAGAGCACGGAAACGCTTCAGTGACTGGCCATCACTGTAGATGAGGCATTTTCAACAATATATCATCGTGCCTTTTCCCAATTCTATTGACCAGAATAAAAGTATGCTCTGGAGTAATATTGCACAAAATGGACCATTTCTCCATAAAAATCATCATCTGCCCAGCCTTTTCCTAACTATGTGGGGGTCGGATTCCAGTCTAACCGGATGCAGCTGAATACCAGCAGACTATTATTTTACATGGCTACTGCCTATTCTACCTCCATAATCCAGTTAGTACCAGGCAATAAGTTACCCCTTGGTAATACTAGTTATCACACTTTTGGGCCACTGACTAATTGTAGCATCTTTGAAAGATCTACAAATGCGGTCGGGGCTCAACAGCTTAAAGTGCTTTCCGAGGCAGAGCGGAAAGTCGGTACCTAATACATTGAATTAAATCCATGCCTGTCATCGTTTACTTGTATGACGACACTAGTAACGGCTTTGAAGGCCGTGACAAGTTGTACATTGAACGCACTTAGAGTACCACGAATTTTGTTGTATGTAACCGGCATCATCATCATCATTTCAGCCGAAGAAGGCCTCCCTTAAGTGTCACCACATTGACCGAACCCATGCGACTCGAATCCAGCGGATTCGCGCAACCTTCACCAAGTCGTCGATCCACCTAGTGGGAGGCCTTCCAACACAACATCTTTCGGTTCGCGGTCGCCACTCCAGAACTTTTCGGACCCATCGGCCATGCCTTCTGCGAGCAATGTGTCCTGCCCACTGCCACTTAAGTTTGGCAATTCTTCGGGCTACGTCCGTAACCTTGGTTCTCTTGCGGATGTCTTCATTTCTGATTCGTTAACCGACACTACTAATAAAATGGATGTCTTCATTTCTGATTCGTTAACCGACACTACTAATAAAATGGATGTCTTCATTTCTGATTCGTTAACCGACACTACTAATAAAATGGATGTCTTCATTTCTGATTCGATAACCGGCACTACTAATAAAATGGATGTCTTCATTTCTGATTCGTTAAGTATTAATAAGAAATCAGGTAACATACATTAAAAAAAAAAATACATACACACAAACATATAACCTCCGCCTTTTTTGAAGTCGGTTAAAAATTATCTTCTAACTCTGTCAGCTCGACGATTCCGTGCTCTGTGATTGTATCCATTTGGATGTTATTCTGTTGTATTTTATGTGTTATCTACAACAAAGTTATGAGTTTGTGGACTATTTTAGTTAAAGTTTTGATTTATTACTTTGTGATTGTATGGACGGGACTTCGATGTGACATTTCTTGAAGTGGCAAAAAATACAGATTTAGAAAACTGGTGATAGTTGCACTAAGGTGAAGTCGAAATGGTTTGGTCATGGCTGTGACGAAGGCCGTTTGAGTGTACCATCGTGGTGAAAAGATTGGTCAGCTAGACATATTCTTCTACTTTTGTGTCGATGGTACGGTTTTTTTTTAATTTTTTTGGGCACAGTGTCTGGCCACATTAATCGCGGAGTCTGTGGCATCTTTTAGGTCTCTAAAGTGCAAGTGTTGGACACAGTTTTTAGAATTATCAAAACGAACAGTATTACCGTTTTAACTGCATTCGATAGTTACAATTAGGCAGTTTAAAAACAGATAAAAGTGGTCTTTCTATCACAAAAAAAAAAAAAAATCTTCTTTTGTGTAAGTACCTACTCTAATATTCAATATGACCTGTGTCGTGACGTACGCAATATATCTATCGTCTATAACCTCAATATGTTAATACATTACATCTTTGATAATCGAATCATGACAAGCAGGACCTATGTCTATGTATACCTACAAAGGTGTAGTTATAGACCGTCTTGTTTGTTTATACATATTGTAACATCACTATTTAGTATGTAATTAGTGTGCACACCACTAGATATTATCGATGGTTCCGGTTTCTACCTGTCACTCCAGCTAGACGCACTGCTATGTTTGATCCCGTCAGTAACACTACTCTTCAACTGTCTTTGTATTTTATTGTGTACCTCGTGTTAACAAACCAAGTCTAATAATCATCATCATCATCATCATTATCATCATCATCAGCCTATTAATGTTCCCACTGCTGGGACACATGCCTCCTCTCTATGAGAGGGAAAGGTGGTGGAATAATCCACCACGCGGGCCCAGTGCGGATTGGTAGATGTCACATATCTTCAAATTTTTGGTTCTAAGACATGCCGGTTTCCTCACGATGTTTTCTTTCACCGTTTGGAGAGCATTGGTGATGAAATAAATTACACAAAGTAATGCGCCTGTCTGGGTTTGAATCCACGGCTTACTGTTCGTAAGTCGGGGCCGCCACCACTGGGCCACCGCTGCTCTCCAAGTCCAACCAAGTCTACTCAACGATATCTTTCATTCCAACAAACATAACAATATAGTTCTACTTAGTCCTTGTATGTTGTTTTACGATACGTTAGATAGACATTTGTTGAATAATATTGTCAAATTCCATACCGTATCATCTGCCTCTATTGTCCCATTTCCTACTACTAGTAATTAGCATGCTTCTGTTGAGCTTATGATCAAAAGACATTATGGTCTTGGTTTCAATTTTCTGGTCGGGCAAGTGTACCAGGAATTTCTCAGTCGCTGCCCAGAGTTAAGATTTTTGCCTGACTTTGAAAGAAAATGAATGGCGCTTTAGAAAGCGACGAGTAAAATTACTATTTTCACGGTTTCTTTAAAAACAATAGGAACATTTTATTTACTCAGTTGTATGTAAGTATGCTCCATACAAATAAACACTGAAAATATATCATGTAGTTACAATGTACACGTACCATTTCAACTAATTTAGACATATAGCTCACGTCCAGATTCCCTAGGCTCCATAACTCTCAAACTGCTCAGCTGAGAGCAGACATTTCTCAAATAAGAACAAACTTTGTGTTGAAGAAACAAAGGATATGGTATTGAAGTTTATTTTAAAGGGAATGGATAGGAGTAAGCTGTGAACAGTATGAAACATAAATAGAACAGTCTAGAAAGTTGGCAACATCTTTCAACATTGTAAAAACTGAATTTTGATATTTTAAACTCAATACATTGAATATCTGAGGGCTAAACACTAACGCATGAATTAAACGTCAAGTAAATGCAAACGTCATCATCAAGTAATGCGAAAATATCCATATTGCACACCCAATGTATTAAATTCAAATTCAAAATCTTTAATTCCAGCAGAGGCTCACATAGGGTTGGTAACTAAATCCTTAAAAACTAAAAAAGTGTTAGTAAACAACACGATACGGTGACAATTGTAACTGACAGCAGTGAACCACATAAGGACAGTTTACTCCACCAGCAATCGACGACCCGAATTTGATTTTGATTTTGATTTTATATGTATAAAATCGAGCTTTATATAGTATAATTTATATGTATAATAAGTATGTATTTACAAACAAAAAGTATCTATGTAATATATCAACTATCTGGTGTCCACGACACAAGCCTCGTTGCTTAGTGTGGCACTAGATGACGCTGTGTTTAATGTCCAGTGATATTTATGTCCATCCGGTCATGAGTACGTACGGGCGAATGAATCGAAAGCGCGCCAGTGGTGACATCACGCGACCTACTTACCAGTCTACCCCACCATGGCGGCTTTTACAGAGTCCTGATGTTAAGACCTCGCGGCGAGGCGGACATTCTGGGTCTGATCGCAGCAGAGTTAAGACGTCTTGAAACTGTACACGATTCATTGTGCCTAGTGTTAATGTTTGAAAGTGTAATGTCAAGTTATTTGTTAGACTCGGTGTATCTGTTTGAAAAGAGTAACCATGGAGTTTCTTGCCGGTTCTTCTCCATGGAAACTACCAACCCGAACCGTGCAATGCGAAATAAAATAGTGTATCGCATCCAGTGTGTTTTCATAGCACGAAACCCGTCTACAGCCCACATAAGCTCGAGCCTAGTGAAATAAATTCCTGATAAACCCGACATTTATATTTATTTAATCATTTCAAGAACCCTGTTCGGGCTGGTCGTGACTCGACCCACAAGTGATGATGCGCGCTTGCACATTTATTTCAAATACTTTATTCATAGGTAAAAAAAATAAAAACAAAAACACAAAAAAAAAGAAACTCTTGCTTTAAACACCAAAATGCTAAAGAAATAAGGTTTATTGTAAGGGGACCTAATACAGGGCTTAGCTCGCCTTAGTAAATCAGCTACAATATTAATGCAATGTATTTGCAATTTTGATTGTACATTATGGATTGTATTTGCGATTGAAAAATCGATCGAATTTTCGTAACGCTTACTTTTTCGTTCGAACAAGGCTTTCTATAAACCCTTCCATTTAAAAACGTTTCGGAATAGATTAGTTATTTAGTTGTCAGGCTTTCACGGATATCCGAACGTTATCCATGAAATATATCGTAACGTGTAGGCTTCACACAGTTTGTGACAGATGAAAAAACCCCGCATCCGGTTTCGTGGACTCGGGGCCGGTGAAAAAACCGGGCGTCCGGTTTCAAGTGTTGCGGCCACTTCGTTTTAACGATTGACAGTGATGAAGTGGTCGGGAAACGAGGGCTGTTGCTGTTCATTTTCGACGTTTTATGTAAAGATAATTACCAGCATTTAATAGTGCACGAGTCCTGTTTTGCTACTTTAAAAAAAACTGTAAGTAAAAGAACAACAAAATAATTAACTTTGTTTTTTTTTTTTTTTCAACAAATTAAAAAGGTTTTTATTTATACGGCTCGATAAGTAGTTATGAAATAAGGTTACTATAATATTTACGCCGCGTGTCTTAGGTACAAGTTAAAATTAATTGTCGTAATTATTTAATTAATGTTAATTAATTATTTACTCCAACAACGTAACTCTGCCACAATTTATCTATGAAACGACGATAAAGGGTGTGCAATTCATGCATTTATCACGGCGTAGCGCTACGCGGTTACGGTGCTACGGTGGCGCTACGGTGCTACGCTCCACTGATCGGTAGCAATTAATAACGCTACGACCGTCTGGTCACGGAACTGTTTTGTGTTACACGTTGTGAATTTACGTCACGTTATGTTTAATTAATCTATTTCATTTCATTTCATTTATTAATTCATCAAACAATTTACATTGTGTTCGAATTTTACAAAATAATTACATTTCAATCATAACATAATCAAATACAAAGCAAACAAAAAAATATTACTATGTCAGCAATCAGAAACTATAAAAAAGCAAAAAAAATCAAACCAAGAAGCACAAAGACAACAGTGTATTCCAATTAACGTAAAAATGTTAATAAGGTGAAGCAATGAGTATACTTGTTAACACTAATTAATGATACAAAAAATCAAACATTGAACCAAGAAGCAATTCCCTCATTTTTTTTTTAATTCTCCTTCCAGATATTCGACACTGACATTTATCTTATTTTTCAAAGGAAAAATGAGGAAGCCCTTAATGAAATAATGAAGGTGGTAAATCGTGGATATGATCGAAAATTTTGTATATTCTGTAAGATATTTCATTCGTGCATTGCATGCTGAGTTTTGTTTGTTACGCTGTACTATGTATTTATTAAGAGTAATTTTCTCTATTTTTTATGTAATCAAATATTTAAAATGTCTTGGCTTCCGTACGTTTTTTCACTAGTGACCACTGAAAATCAGCGCTGTCCTGTGGGCCCTCCATAGCACATCATCATGTTGAGTGGTAAACTGGTTGTCGAGGTCACGACCTGCAAGCTGTCAACTTATTTTTGTTCCGTCCTGTTGTTTTTATGAATATTTGTTATGCTTTGTATGTTTATTGTTTTTTATTTGTGTGCTCGTCATGTCCCTGCGATGAATATATATTTTTTCTTTGTTTTTTTTTTTTCCTTTCCTATCATTTTCAAGTATTAAATTGCATTTAGTTCAACTTATTACGATTGGCTGTCTCTACTTATTATTTTATAGCATAATAACTAAAATAAATTATTACCGTTTTTTGCGCATGTGGTGTTAACCTGTTATTAATTGTTGCACTTGTAAATGTTACTCTAGTCATAAATGTACAGTGTAAACAATTGTTGGTTAACCTAAATAAATAAATAAATTACGATTTCAAAACTAATTTGCATCAAATAGAAATTTCAATTAGTTAACCACAAAATATTGACACGTTACAACGGTAATTCAATTTCACTACAAATTACCAGCAATGTTTACTTTCTAATTAATCGTTTGTTTCGTCGAACAATGCTAATAAACTATTAATTACGGCATTGCGATGGCCACAGTCCATGAACATGCATCTATATTTTCATAGTAGGCCGCAACCTTCGTCTGCGTAAAATTATTATAAAATAGAAATTCCGTATTCGAACCCGATTTTGTGAAATATCAAGGGTTTTAATTTTCTGCACGGAACCCTAATTTTTTTTTCTAAAATAAAAGTAGTCAAAGTTTCTTCTATCTGCCAATGAAAGTCCAGCCGTTTCGGATTAGTCGGAACAGACAAGCAGACAAAGGTAAATGTTTTTTTTTGTCATAACAACCGCATATACTTTCTTATGCATTCAGTAAAAAGATGTTGTTAAAAATTACAAACCATACACTTCAATTTTATTTATTTCTATAGATTGCTCGTTCTTTATTACATGGAACTTCGACATAACTGGCGAAAGTTGGGTGTAATAGTTTGCTGCTTGTTAAATTGTTTAATAACAATTTCCAAGCATTACTTAAGTGTGCAGCGTGCACACATTTCTTCGCGTAGAGCAGCGATGCCAAACCGTTGCCGCTGCCACGATATAATTTTGTGGCTGATGCAGAGCTCTGATTTTACCAATAAATATTTTTATGGTGGTAGGTATATCGACGCACAAACAGTTAATACGTCTTCAGTGCATTATTCCGACCATTAAATCACCCCTTCCATATATTTTAACCGTGTTGGTATTGCAATTTGTATGAAACAACTGAAAAAATTGTGTTTTAATTAAAGAATAATACAACGTATAGTTTTGTCGAAAGGTTTGCCAATCCTGGCGAATGACTTTACTCTATGCTATCTTTTAGTTTCGCTACAATTTCTCTACATACAATGTCGTATATGACGTCAATGTTGCAACTTGCACTGTATTTACTGCTAACTTTATTGTCATAATAAAGATATAGAATTACGATGCAGGACATTAAAAGGTGATGTCTCCTTTCATAGTTACGGTTAACAACATATTTAGTTTACTGCAACATTGAACTCTATGGTTTACAATTCAATTTAAGTACCTACCATCATATCATCATCTACCTAGCCTTTTCCCAATTATGTTGGGGTCGGCTTCCAGTCTAACCAGATGCAGCTGAATACCAGTACTTTACATGGAGCGACTGCTTATCTGACCTCCACAACCCAGATAGTACTGGGTAATATGATACCCCTTGGTAAGACTGGTTAACAGACTTTCGGGCCACTGACTACTTGTAACGACGGTCAAAGATCTACAAATGACAACCAGGACCAACGGTTTAATGTGCTTTCCGAAGCACCTACCATCACATTGCACACATAAATTAAATATTCGACCATTACTTATTTTTATCTGACTTTTTCGGGCAATCATTATAAAGACTGGCAGTCGTTTTTTTCGAAATGAACTTTCGGGCGAGCATTCTTAAATCAATTGTTCTTTCAACAAACAGCTCACCGGTCATTCAGGTAAAAGTTCTTCGAACAAGTGAACTTTGGACAACCGTGACGCTCTCCCATCAAATACATACTTTTCCTGACGGCCATCTGGCCGTCAGGAAAAGAACAGCTATTTCATTGGAATTTTTCAAAGTGTTTCGGTGCGTCAAACAAAATGGCAGTTTTTCGTTATATGAAACAGAATTGTATTTTTTTTACTTCGTCACTCGTTAGGATTTAAGACTATGTTTACATTCATGTTGCTTAATCAATGTAACTATGTCATTGCTTGAAAGCTAGTGATTTTTTCAGTGATTCTGCAAACCAAAGATTAATTAAATCTATATCATAAGTGCGATTGCTAAAATAAGGTAATACTTATTCTGTGGGCGACTCGTACAATGTATTTAATAAAAAACACCACATCTTAATTGGTTTACCCGTTTAAGAGTTATTGCCACAGACAGACACACACATAGCGGTCAAACTTCTAGCACCTCTCATTCCCACATATTAGGTACCAACATTTCCATATTAATATGATTCCCGATTTCATTCATACAAAAATCTGTGCTTAAGTTCAATTTCATTGTAACGTCGTAACAATACACATTGTTGAAAGTATTTTTTCAAACAACTCATTAGCCGTTTCTGTTAAAGTAAATCAAAACGAAAAGACACCCGATTGTGTCATTTACACTTCCAATCAAAAATGAATCGTCTTCGCCTCAATCTAAGAAATTAGAAGAAAAAGAAAAACAATATATAACAGGCAATGGAGAACCCACTTGTTTACATACAAAAGGAAGAAAAGGCGATTTCCCTGAAGTTGCTACGCGACAATGTTTCAGTTTCTTTTTATTATTCGTCAACAAGAGTGTAATTATTTTTCATGTAGGTAGTTTAAAATTCGTACAGTTGGAGGAAATTAAGTGGAAAGGTAATAAGGTCTCGGAAGATGGAAGCAATATTGCTGAGTTTATATTTGAATGTGCTGCCTTTTATGTAAAATGGAAGTACAAGAAAATATGTCAAGCTGACGTGAAGCCTACCACCACTATCGATCCGTAAACATCAAGCAGTTAAAGTCCAATCAAACTGGTGGACTGCCTGCGGGTATTGGACACTGAGGAATACTGTAGTACATATAGATGAAAAAACCATACAGATGAAAAAAAGGTAGACAGAGGTGTCCCCTTCCATAGTTACGGTTAACAACATATTAAGTTTACTGCAACATTGAACCCTATAGTTAACAATGCAATCTTAGTACCTACCATCACATAATCATCTGCCTAGCCTTTTCCCAAGTATCGGGGTCGGCTTCCAGTCTAACCGGTTGCAGCTGAATACCATTACTTTACATGGAGCGACTGCTTATCTGACCTCCACAACCTAGTGAGTACTGGGTAATACGATACCCCTTGGTAAGACTGGTTGCTTGTTCAATGTTCATGCAAAGTACGTTCACATACTTAAGTCACGTTCTAGTGAGAGTAGGAGAATATCCTACCTGCACGTAGACAAACCGCGTAATGAAGAATTTTAAATCTTATTTTGCAACACCAACATTAAATGTAAATCCTAATATAAATAGTGGCAACACTATTCTTTTCCATCCGCGACACTGGTACAATACAGACGAGTATATGTTACGGGCAATTTGATAAGTCCGGGCACTATTAATAATGGCTGGTCTGTATTCATAAGGCCCGACTTAATTGGGCAATGTGATTAAAACAGCATGATTAATCACTTTTCCCGGCCATTATGAATAATGCCCACCCTATCTTGGGCAAAGTGATAAAATAGGTGAACTGTAGTGTTTTTGTTTATTAAATGAAATGAAACTTACAAAATTTTCATGAAAAGTTAACAAAAAATAAACTATTTAACACAGTAGTTAAAAAATAAACAGTTAAAAATGTAATAACATTAGTAGTTACTTATCAAACACTATGTCATCATGTAAAAATAGAAATTACACTAAACAGATGGTCGGATCGGGCGGTCTAAAAAAAAAAGTTGCCACCCTATCTCCCGTCAGCCATGTCTTCGGAGCTCCGCCGGCCTTCGGCCTACGCTCCTCGTGTCCCAAATTCGGACTTCTGGGACATAAAGTTGTAATACTAATTCGGACCAATCATGGTAGTCGACCTATGCAGGGCAAGTAATAAAGCAAACAACTTCTAAACTTTAAAATTTATCCCGATGATGCTATCTCAAACACTGACTTATTACATGGACCACTAGCCGACGGGAATTATTAATAATGGCCGGTCAAAATGATAAATTAATCACTTTGCCCATCGCTCTATGGCATTATTAATAATGGCCGGTCCTTATTAATAATGCCCAGTTAATCACGTTGCCCGTAACACATACACCGCGTACATAAACGAGTACAATACAGGGTGTAAACGGACCTTTCACGAAGCCGTCAACCAAGCATTCTGTATATCATACTAAGTAACCCTACGTAAAAATTATTGCTAGGAAACACCTTTTTTTGGTGTCAGAAATTACGTTTTGCGGTAAAACTCAATGTAACGCACTCAAAACATTGTGCTTATAGACGCACAATAGTAAATGGGTCATGGAGGTATTTAAAGCTAATATGTTGCTTGTAGAATTATTTGTCAAAAAATCAGAATGAAAGAAAGAAAGAAAAACCGGCCAAGTGCGAGTCGGACCCGCGCACGAAGGGTTCCGTACCAATTATTATAAAAAAATCACGTTTGTTGTATGGGAGCCCCCCTTTTTTTTTTTTTTTTTTTTCGGATGGGAAATCATCAAATAACCCCTCCCGCTCTGGGCGGAGCAGGAGGGAGTGTCAGACTTTTACTGACTAAAACCCATCCATGTTCCTTCATCGCCCTTTGTGTTCCGGGGCCACGGTATCTCTTTCGAATAGTCCCGCAACCCCGGCAGGCATCGGTCCTTACGGACCCCTCCCTTTTTGCTGACTCTCTTTGAGGCGCGCGTGGAACACGAACGCGCCGTCGACACGGCCTGTCGTCATGAGACGGACGGACGGCGAGCTAGCCCATAGCCCACCGTCCACAGGCCCGCGCCTACGGTGGCCGGGGGCCACGTGGTTGTGGCCCCCGACGCCCGGGGCGTCTCCCGCGGCGGCCGGGACGTTGAGAGGTTCGCTCCCTCTCACGTTCCGCCACCTCCTTCTCTAGCATTACTGCTTCGCAGAAGGAGGTGACGGCGTCCCATTCCGTCTCGCTCCGGACCATGGCTTGCACCAGGGCCGGACGCGAGAGGTCGCCGCCGCCGATCGCCGCTTCGAGGACACGGCGGTGCTCCGCCCACGCGGGGCACACCTCCACCGTGTGTTCCACCGTGTCCTCCGGTCGATCCTCACAATGGAAGCACCCGGGCGTTTCCTCCCGCCCGATTCGGTGCAGGAACCTCCCGAACACTCCGTGTCCGGTGAGGACCTGCGTCAGGCGGAAGGTGAGGACGCCGTGGCGTCTCTCAAGCCACTCCTCAAAGAGGGGACTTATCGCCACTATCGTGGCGTGCCCTGCACGGGGTTGCGACAGTCGCTCTCTCCATGTCGCCATGAGATCCCGCCGGAAGTCTGTCCGCTGAGCGACAATTTGTCGCGGCAGCGGAGTTTCCCCCCGGCGTAGCGCCTCCGCGCGCCATTCATGTAGGCGCGCGAGGACTATCGCCTCTAGATCCCATGGCGGCAATCCGGCAAGGAGGCTCGCCGCCTCGCGGGAGATCGTACGGTACCCCCGGGCCAGCCTTACGGCTACTACCTTTTGGGGCGCGTTCAAATAGTGGGCGGCTCGCAGCCTCAATGAACGCGCCCACACCGGGGCCCCGTAAAGGGCCATTGACCGCACGACTCCCGCGTAGAGCCTCCGGCAGGAGGCGTTCGGCCCCCCCAGATTGGGCAGGAGCCGCCTGAAGGCAGCCCCAGTCCGTTCCAGTTTGGGGGCCAAACGTCGGAAATGTTCTACGAAGTTCCACCGGCTGTCAAGGACAAGTCCCAAGTACTTCAACGTCGACTCAACGCCGATGGATACCCCTCCTACCGTCAGTGAGGATCCCGGAGGTGGCGCATTCCGAGGCCCATGAAAGCACATGGCCTCGGACTTGTGCAATGCCACCTCGAGACCCAATTGCCGGATCCTCTAAACGACTATCGCAACCCCGCGTGTCATCACTTCGGCCGCCGCCTCGTGCGACCCCCCCTGTGCTAGCACCAGCGTGTCGTCTGCGTAGCAAACCACGCTGACACCGCTAGGGAGGTCGGCGCGCAGCACCCAGTCGTACCCGATGTTCCACAAGGACGGCCCTAGGACCGATCCCTGCGGAACACCGCACGACATCTCTCGCCGGTTCCATTCTCCGCTGCGACCAGGGTAAATGACTGCCCTGTCCGTCAGGTAGTCCCCGACCACTCGACGGAGGTAGGTCGGCACCCGGTGATACCGGAGTGCCTCCCTAATGCAGCTCCAGGGCATGGAGTTGAAGGCGTTGGCGATGTCGAGAGACACCGCCAAGACAACCCCACCTCTGGACACCGCATCCCCCGTCGTGAGGGCTCTCACGCGCATGATGGCATCCACCGTTGAGCGCCCCTTGCGGAAACCGAACTGGTGTTCCGCAAGGTCCGGCCCAGTCCCCGCAAGGTGCTCGGCGAGGCGGTTTGCAATTACTCTCTCAAAGAGCTTGCCCACCTCGTCGAGCAACACCACGGGCCGGTATGCGGACGGAGAGTCCGCAGGGCGCCCCGGCTTCCGAATGAGGACCAGCTTTCCCGTCTTCCAACGAAGCGGGAACTGGCCTCTCTCCAAGCATGCGCTAAGGAGCCCCTCTAGTCGGGGCCCGAGAGCCTCCGAGGCCAGGACCCAGGCTTTGCCAGGCAAGCCGTCGGGTCCCGGGGCGGTATTTTTGGCACTGAGCCTGCGCACCGCCACTCTCAGGTCTACCCCAGTCACTTCCGGAGCGTTGTCGTCGTCGTCCTGTTGGTCCGCTTCCAGCATCGCAGGCGGCGGAGCCATAGGCGGGGGTGGGTGTTCCCCTCGCGAAGGGAACAGAGTGCTCACCACGTCTTCCACGAGCTCAGGCCGGAGACTCTGCGTCAGTGGGGGGGCCCAGGGGCGGAGTTTGTCCCGCACCAACTTGTAAGGGCGCCCCCACGGATCTCTGTCGAGAGTCCCCAGCAACTCCTCGCGGGCCTGATCCCTGGCCCGCAGGACCGCTTCGCGGAGGGCGGTCTTCGCCGCTCTGTACCCCTCATAAAGCTCCGCCTCAATGGCTGCCGCATCCGGTGGGCGGATGCGGAGCCTGCGATGCCTGGCGTACAGGTGTCGTGCAGCCACGCACGCCTCGCGCAGAGATGTCAGCTCACGCGACCACCAGTACACCTGACGCCGGGCTCTTCTTGGCCGAACACGGGGCATTGCCACGTCACAGATGTCAGACATGGCCTCCTGGAACCACCCTGCCTCATTGTTAACGTCGGCAGGCCTGTCCGGTGATGTCACCCAGGCCTGCACGATCGAGGCTTCCAGGAGGAGCTCCCGGTCCAGCTGCTTCAGCGCCCAACGCGGACCACTCGGGGCCTGTTGGACCGGCGCGCTTGGGGTCTGGGTGGAGACGTCGAACCGGATGTACCGGTGGTCGGAATAGGTCTCCACCCCCTCCATGACACGCCAGTCAATGACACGTGGCGACAGAGCGGGGCTAGCGAACGAAATGTCCACCACCGACTCGCCCCGCATCCGCACACACGTGGGGACAGAACCCCGATTTAGGACGACCAGGCCCTTCTCCAGGGCCCAGTCTTCCACCATCCTTCCCCGCACGTCTGTACAACGAGAACCCCAAGCCAAATTCTTGGCATTGAAGTCCCCGAGGACAACCACAGGGAGGGAATGATTTCCGACGACAACACTCAACTCTGCGAGAGAGTTGTGGAACTCGGCGAGAGTTCGGCTCGGGGAGAAGTAGACTCCCACCACTACGATCTCCCCGAACCGGGCTGCTACGCACCCCCGACCCCTCCTGACATTTTCAAGGGTCGGGGTACCGGCGGCGGCCGACGATACTATGGTCACTGAGCCGCTAAGGTCCGCCACCCAATCTTCCCTGGGCAGGACGAAATACGGCTCAGCGACCACAGCAATGTTGATCAACCACTGCGCCATGCTCTGGAGCAACAGATCCTGAGCGCAGGCGCAGTGGTTGATGTTCGCTTGGAGGAAGCGTAATGGGGCCGTTATTGGCACTCCATTACCGTTTCCTCCCTGGCCCCCTGCGAGGGCCCCTCTGCGGCGGCGATAGCGGCAGCGGCGGCAGCGGTGGCAGTTGCGGCTGCGGCGGTGGCGACGGTGGTGGTGGCGGTGGAGGGCCTTCCCTTACCTCTGGTGGCCTTGGTGGGCGGAGCACAGGCCTTGCTCCCTGCCCGGTGATCGGCCGGCTTGCCGGCCGCCGCACATGCACCGCAGTGCGGCGTGGCGCAGCAAGCTGCGGACACATGACCGGGCTGACTGCAGCGGAAACAGAGTCCGCTGCGGTCAACCTCCGAGGCGCACTGTACTGACACGTGGTGTCCCACGTGGCAGCGATAGCACCTCAGAGGTCTGGGCTCCAGCAGCTTTACCTGCGCTGAAACCCAGCCCACCAGTAGCCTTCGGCCCTCCGTTATGGCTTTAGCCGCCGTCACCGGGCAGCATACCGTAACGGTATGCATACCCGTGGAGTCCGGGCGAAGGGCGCCTGCCCTGACCTGATCGGCAGGGCACCCTCCGGACCTGGCGACGGCGGCCACCACCTCCTCCTCGGTAACCGAGTCGTCCAGACCCAGTATGCGCAGGTCTGCGCATCTGACGGGCCTGGACACTCGGGCCTCGTCCGCGTTTAGGGACGCTCTGAGCTTTTCAGCCAGAGCGTCGGCGGACGAGCCGCTGGTTTCGCCGGGGATCTCCAGCAATCGAGCCCCTGTCGCGGTGACTTTAAGCCGGAGGCCCCCGGTGATCCCAAGCTCACCGAGGTTCACCGCCTCTTTCGCCTTCGCCAGAAGGTCGCGGTAGGTCACGCCCCTCTTTTCCGCGTCCGGCTGTAGTGTGATCACTACAGCTGCGGTCTTCGGGGCGCGCAGCCTGGCCGCGATCTTTCGCGCCCTGAACTGGCGCTGCCGCTCCGCATTTCGGGCCTTTTTGGCCGCCTTCCTCCCCTTCTTCTTCTCCCCGACCACCTGCCATCCGGCTTCAGCCGCAGGTGTCGGGGGCTGGGGGGGCGGTGGCGGCGGCGGCGGCTGGCGTGCCGCTGGCGCTGGCCCACTCGCTGCTGGCCCATTCGCCGCTGGCGCTGGCGCCGGCACAGTCTCCGCCTGTGCGGCCGCCTTGCCCTTCCTCCTCCTCCTGGGCGCCTTCTTAGTCGGCGCCGGTTTCGCCGGAGCCGACTTCCCAGGGGGGGGTGCCGCAGCTCTGCCGGTGGACTGGCTTGACGGCCCAGGCCCGGGTGTGGCAGCCGCAGCAGCCGCGTATGACGCCGTGCTCGGCATCGTGCTCGGGCCCGCGACTGCCTTGTTTGCACCCAGAGGGGGGCGCAGGACGATTCCCTCCAGGACAGAGAACCGCGCCTGGAAGGACGCCAGCTCCTGCCGAACCAGGTTCAGGACCTGGCTCTCCACCGGCACGGGCTCGGCTTGTCGCTGCTGCTGCTGGTGATGGCCCCCTTTCGGAGGCGCAGCGCGGGTAGCGGCCTCGCGCAGACTGGCCAGGTCTGCGTGGAGCTTGGCATTCTCCTTTTGGAGAACCTCCATGGCGGCCGTTAGGCGGGCAAGCTCCACGCGCAGTTTGGCCACCTCCTCTCCACCTGTCGGAGGAGGAGGAGGGGTAGGCCCCGCAAAGTTGGCCACTGCTGCCGCCATGATGGAGGCGGAAGCCCCGGGTATGGCCTTGAGTTTAGAAGATGTTTTCACCTTCAAGGCCACGCCCCTTATCGCGGCTTCCACCGCCTTTGTGAACCTGGCCTTACGCTCCGCCTCGGAGCTGCCAGGTGCACCCGCCTCGTCGCCCGACCCGGGAGCAATATTGCCCGGATGGCGCCCCTCTTCGGCCAGCCTTGCTGACCCCTCAGACCTCACGGAGCCAGAAAGCCCCCTCCCCTTGCCCCGGATCCCACCACGCTTATTGGTGGAGATCTTTCGGGCCGAGGCCTCCTCCTCTCCGGATGACGACCCCCGGTCGCCATCCCGCCTGGGCCGCTTGCGGAAGAACTTGCTGTTCTCCGCGGGCGTCCCGGCCTTCGCACGGCGGGAGCTCTCTGAGCCTCCCGCGCTCGCATCGCTGGATGCGACGTCGGACTCCGACCCCGCATCCCTCCTCTCCTCTCCTTTGCCGTTGCCGGCGGTGTTTGTTTTTTTATTCTTGTCTTCCATATCTAATCCCACGAGTATGGGGGAAATAAGCTACAATCTAGGCAGAGACCCCTGTACCTAGAAGGGCAGATTTAAGCATTTGTTACTCGCCATGGGGGTCTGCAGGTACCCTGGCGAGGAGTGCACTAGCGACTGATTTGTTCCATGGAACACCCGTCAGCCATACATCCCCTCGCGGTGCGTCGCCACTTGGGATTCGGGGTAACTTTTTATAGAGGTTTTCTACCTCGCGGTCCGGGCGGTTAAGCCAAGACCCTCGGTCCCCTATCGAAACCGCGAGACGTGATCCACAGCGCTTCGATAGCCAGATTACGAGATTGGCGGTGACAGAGGAGGACGGATCCTTCTCTGTCTGCTCGGAGGCAGGGTGAGTGCACACCAAGCCCGCCCTCATTCCTCAGCTGTGCCCTCTGCTTAACAGAGGGTCACGCAGAGGAACGCACCGTTGGTCCTGAAAGGACCCTACCCTTGTCAGATTCATTAGCCGCGGCGGTCACATTCCCCAGGGGATAAAAGGAAACTCTCATTTCCTCTCATTCCCCGGAGAAGGATACCGCCGCGTCCAGGGTGCACCGGCCCAGCAGCTGCTCTTCCCTCCAGACGTATCGAGAGGGACCAGCAGCCGCCAGACACACGTGGAGGACTTCTGACATCGCACCCCATGGGAGCCCCCCTTAAATATTAATTTTATTCTGTTTTTAGTATTTATTGTTATAGCGGCAACAGAAATACATCATCTGTGAAAATTTCAACTGTCTAGCTGTCACGGTTCATGAGATACAGCCTGGTGACAGACAGACGGACAGACGGACAGACGGACAGACGGACAGACGGACAGACGGACAGACAGCGAAGTCCGTGAAGTCCGAAGTCCGATAGGGTTCCGTTTTTACCCTTTGGGTACGGAACCCTAAAAAGCATATATTAGCCCGCACAGGATAAAACACAAATAAAAATGGTTAAATTAACAGTACTTACAACTAAAAACGAAAACGAACTAGAATGATCACATGTATTTTAGTATAGTTTTTACTAGTCGCATTATTTAATAATACATTTTGAAATACATACATGTCGAATAATTTAAACCGGTTTACAAAAAAAAAACCTTAAGTCATCAGAAATCCACAGTCCCTAGACGTTCCCGGCGCAAAGGAGCCCATGACACTTGCAGCGTTTCCGCGTTGAATTTCCAGGGCTAGCCTCTGCACCAGGAAAGAACCAGAGCGTGGGTCACCACCCCTATCTCTAAGTCGCCGGCCGATCTCGGCCACAAATTTGATAGCGTCGGACCCCCAGCAACCAGTGGTTTCCACAGCCAGTGGGATAAAGTAATACTTCGGCTCTAAGGCTGCATATTTGGCCCACTTTTTAAGAGCGGCTAATATCTCCTTAACTGGCAGGTTCCCAAGTATGGTCCTGAATAACACAAAAAAAAAATAACAAAATCTAAATATTTTATTTCACTTAGGACTAGATGGGTACTTTTAAAACGTCGAAACAGTGGCACAGTTCAGGTTGGTCGTTTCCATGGAGAAGAACCGGCAAGAAACTCCATGGTTACTCTTTTCAAATCCATGGTTACTCTTTGCGCAATGATGGGGAGAATAAATGACTTTCGGCTACGTTAAGGGTATTTTTACAACTATTATAAATGTAGTTTAAAAGAATACTTTTGTTCAATATTCATGCAAAGTACGTTCACGTACTTAAGTCACGTACCAGTGAGAGAAGGATAATATCCGAGCTGCACGCAGACAAACCGCGGACATAAACGAGTATAACATAAATTATATATTTGAAATCTAACTTTCAATTACATAAGCTCAAATCTAGCAAAGTGAAGTCGCTGACCGGTTCTAAAGACGAGTTCCAGCCAAAGTTTGTGAATGTAATTGTTCTCTATGGAGGCACTTTAGTTTGTATTAATATATTAAACTACGTGTGAACTAACTAAAGTGGTTACATAAATACTGGGATTGCAGCTGACTAAATTACATTGGCTGGGAGTCTAAAGCTGCTGTTTCAGATTGTATGGTGTATTTATGTTGGCTAGGGGCGTAGACAGTGGTGTCGATTCTGTTGTGCACAAACTAAACTTAATTTAGGCTATTGCTATCTTTTTCTGTATAATAAAACGAGAAAGCAACGGACGTTATTTATAAAATTTAATTGGAATTAATATTTCCATACAAATGAAGGGTGCCACACACCACAAGTCGACTAAAAACACGGTGAAGCGCAAGGCGTAAACTAGTTTGACATTCTCTAACTTAGTTCATAGCTATAGCAGTCCTTTTCTCGCACTGCCTCTTAGTAAAAGATAGCAATAGCCTAAATTAAGTTTAGTTTGTGCACAACAGAATCGACACCAGTGACATATTATTATGTTCAGTGTGAACAGACTTTCTGCAACTATCGGCTTTTTCTATTGTCTCGTGTCCATTTAAAATACCGATTTCAAGCTATCGATGGTCATGTTAGCACTTCTGTTACGTTGCGTAGGTATTTGTGTTTTGAATAATAATTCTTGTGACTGCCTCGTTGGTCGAGTCGTAAGCGCGACTGCTGAGCATTCTGGGTTCGATTACCGGGTCGGGCAAAGTGTTATTGGGCTTTTCTTTTTGTCATCAGAAATTTTCTCAGTAGCATCCACGGAGTCTGGATTTTTTCCCAGTTGATGGCAATAAGCTTGCCCCCTATTAAATGGGACTTAAAACTAGAGAAATGTCGGATTACTATAATGGGGTACACCTATTATTTTATTTCGTCTCCCACGGCGGCTAGGACGTGAGGTTCTCTCCCAGGAGGTGACGGCTTCCCATTCTGTCTCGCTTTGGATGGATGAATTGAACCCATGAATTGAACCAGGGCCAGATGCGAGACGTCGCTGCGGCCGATCGCCTCTACGAGGACACGGTGGTGCTCCGCCCACGCGGGGCAGACCTCCACCGTATACTCTACCGTGTCCTCATCAATTGGGTACACCTCTGCTTAAGTCTTCGATGGTTAAATGCATGATGATATGTTAATTTTTGTGATAAGAGGGGTAAGAGGCTTCATCAACACATCATTGCTTATTGCTAACACAATTCACCTCCCATATACAAGCTGTAAACAACCTCATCACGAAGCCGTCAACCAAGCATTCTGTACATCAACCTAAGTAACTTTACGGAAAAAATATTGCTGCGAAACGACGTTTTTTTTGGTTTGAAAAATCATGTTTTGTGGTAGAACAACTCAATGTAACGCACTCAAAACATTGTGCTGACAGATGGTTTGAATAGTACGGGGGTTGTGGAGGTGTTTAAAGTAAAAATCTTACATTAGAAACTTGTATTTAAAAAAAAACTTGTCAAGAAGTTGCAACTTTGACCCCAATATCTCCGTAACTAGAAGGTTCCCAGATATGGTGTAGAACAAAAAAAATATCGCAATGACGAGGAGAGCAAGTGCCTTTCGGCTTCGTTAAAAGGTGTTTTACTCCCTTTAGGTGCTTTTGATACATCATCAAACAAACTAAATCAAATCTAATTTCCTTACTATTGTATATCCATCCACCCAATATATATAACAAGAACTGTCTATGACGACACTCAATTGACTGGAACTTGTAATAAAAGTAGGGTAACTATTTATAGCCCCGACAGGGTGCGATAAAATAGCTCTTAGCTAAATAACTACAAACTGTCGGAGTTACTTAGTTGCCTTCGGGTTTCTGACAAAGAAACTAAGAAAGTAACTCAATGGCATCACCATACTTTGTTGACGTCAAAAGTTGAACGTGTTTTTGAACTAGATAATAACAACGATCTATTGTTAAGTTTCTGCTGGTTGAAATGACGGGTAGTGACGTAGCAGTAATGACGTAGTAATAATACAGGGTGAAAACATTTCTCGGGGTACATTTACCCCGAAAATAGGCCACCGCACTGACCTGACCACCCGGGGTGCTGTATTTATTAAGTGACCTAGAAAATATTTGAAAGAAGACTTGGTTTTTAGGGTTCCGTACCCAAAGGGTAAAAATGGGACCCTATTACTAAGACTACACTGTCCGTCTGTCCGTCAGTCTGTCACCAGGCTGTATCTCATGAACCGTGATAGCTACACAGTTGAAGTGTTCACAGATTATGTATTTTTGTTGCCGCTATAATCACAAACACTAAAAACAGATATTAAATATTTTAGGGGGGCTCCCATTCAACAAACGTGATTTTTTTGCGGTTTTTAGCTCGATATTAATAACGGCAACAGGTAGACGCTTGAAATATTCACAGAATATTTAGTTGTATATTCACTTTAAAAATAAAAAAATAAATTAAAATAAAATCAATATTGAAGTGGGGTAACCTGATTTTTTTGCCGTTTTGTCTAATGTTGTATATTTAATGGTACGGAACCATGCGTGCGCGAGTCCAACCCCCACTTGGCCGGTTTTGTCCCTTCCAAAAAAAAAAAATAATAATTTCTAATGCAATCCTCGACTAATATTATAAATGCGAAACTTTGTGAGAATGTATGGATGTCTGGATATTTGTTACTCTTTCACGCAAAAACTACTAACCGGAATAGAATGAAATTTGGCACGCAGATAGTTTATAACTTAGATTAACACATAGGATACTTTTTATCACGGTTGTACGTTTCTGTTGGACAATTACCGAACTCCACGCGAGCAAAGTCGCGGGTATAAGTTAGTTGTGGAATAAATTACCAAGTGTGATATAACGTGTGTATTGTATAACGGGCTGGTGTCCGCAATTCCACGTCAAAGCTCGTATTTTGCGTGCGAAAGCGTTATAAAATACAATACAAATTACCAAGTAAAATATACACAGGTACATCTTGAGACACAGATTCACTGTGCTCCGTATTCCACAATAGCTTACCACCATAGCGTATTGCTTCCAAGGCAGGGTGGGATTAGATCAGCCCCACCCCGAACACTGTCTCACTGAGTAGACACGGACATAGATAACTTACACGCCAACGCAACGTGTGCACTGCTTTTGCTAAGTCCACGGTTAAATCAATGTCACATGTTTGACACCGTGAAAACCCTCGTTTATAATGAGTGAAATCTAAACAAAAGTTTCAACAATGGACCTCCACAAACTTCAAAAACCTATAAAACTATGAAGCCAAATAAAAGCTTTCGAAATTCGTGGCAAGTCAATCGTAATGGAAGTAAAGTGACGTTTGACTGTGAACAAGCCTATAGAGATACGCTTTTAAAAAATGAATGTTGCTTTTTTAGAAAAATAAAAAGTAGTATTTTGTTCCTATTTTTTCCTTTCTGCGTTTCAACCAGAGATGAGCGAGAATGCGTAACAAGGGATGTTTGGGAAACTAACCAATCACATATCTAGAATAGCTCAAGCTGTGAAAAAGAAGCGATATTATTGGTTAATTTCACACACATCCCTAGCTACGCAGACTTTTTATTATTTCGGATGGAAAATCATCAAATGACTCCTCCCGCTCTGGGCGGAGCGGGAGGGAGTGTCAGACTTTTACTGACTAAAACCCATTCATGTTCCTTCATCGCCCTTTGTGTTCCGCAGCCACGGTATCTGTTTCGAACAGTCCCGCGGCCCCGGCAGGTAGCTGCGCAGCCTTAAAGTTTGAAATGGTGTCAAGTCGGTGACGTAGTGAGCGACTTTGATGTGCATCGTCATATTCACATGCAACGTCTTTTTTAGATGCGAAAGTGGCTCAACTATTCATATTTAAGTACTTTAAGCCATTTTAGAACATACAGCGTTGGCCTGATGGGTATGGCCCCAACTTACGTTTCCTTAGGGTCCCAGAAAAGACAGAAGTTTATTATTTTTTCTGCAAAAAATAAATTAAAATTAAAATAGATTAGAATTGTTATTAGATTAATTGGAGGATTTTATATTAAACACTGTTTTAAGCTTTCACGGATTAAAACTAAACTTATATTGTCACTTACGGGATATCTTCCGTGATTGGATTACCAATCACGGAAGATATCCCGTAAGTGACAATAGTGAAAAATATCGGGAGCTCAAAACATAATTGTTTTGAGCTCCCGATATTTTGACGCTGTTGCAAGCGCCATGATCGCGGGTTGACTGGAGAATGCGGGTGCGGGTCCAATCACGGAAGATATCCCGTAAGTGACAATATAAGTTATTGATTTTATATTAGTTTAAAATGTTTTTCTCAAGTTGATATTAAATCACTAATTGCTTATTCTTCGTTGCTCATATAAAAACTGTTATTAGAGGTATTATATACGTAGTCATGTTGGCACTGTTCACTATGATTAAATTAAAAACATTATTATTGTCAATTATTTGTGTTATCAAAACGTCATTATTATATTATTTTGACTCCATTTTTCTTTACTCGTTTAAAACTTATCTATATCTTTATTTGCATTCCATAATGTAATGTTTAAAAATCTTACAACTTTGTTCAATCACTAGTGCGTCGAATTCCATTCTTTACAAAAGAAATCGTCGTCTCATATTAATTATGAGATTTGTTTTCAGTAAACTGACCAGACTTATAATGTACAATATTTTATGGATTTTATTGAAAATTTTTCGTTGAAATTATGAATGTTCGTTTTAAAATACAGTTTCATATTTACCATTCACAATGGTCAGCTTCACTGAAATTACCGCTCATTACAAAGGGTATGTACCGAAAATACCGATTAAAATTGGGTTGAATAGCTTTTTATCGAAATTCCAGGGTAAACTGTAAACTGCAAATTATTACCGAGAATTTTCGTACAATATAATGACCGCTGGGATTAAAAGTAAAAATTTCATAATTATTGGCAAATTCAGGCTTATTTTAAATACATAGCATACACGCCGTAATTAAAAAACCGGCAAGTGCCAGTTGAACTCGCAATTTAAGTATTTTGTTGTTAAACTACATATTTACGGTTTTCAGTATATGTTTAGTCATAGTTCCTTTACATGTGCTGTAAATCATTGCTTCATGCCAAATTTCATTATTTTAGGTCAATGGGAAGTACCTTATAGGTTTTGATTCTCCTGTGAAATTTCAAAATATGCGATAAAAACGGTCATATCTTTTGATCGCGTTGACTTACAGTTTGTGTATGTGTCAGTGTGTTGTGTGTGTGTGTGTGTGTTGTATGTGTGTTTGTGTCAGTGTTTTTTTTTTATTTTATTTTTTATTATCTCAAGTAGTAGAAGACATGAGCACTTAATATTAATTTCAGCTTGATACCTCCACGTGTTCCTGAGTAAAAAGGTTCTAACAGACAAACACACAGAGTACAAAATGATCCTATAAGGATTCCGTTTTTTCCGACTGGGTTAAGGAACCCTAAAGCCTCTGAAAACCTAAAAAAAGGTCGATGTACAACATTAAGAACAATTGCTACAATGGAACCTTAATATAACTCGAACACTGATTTTACATTAAGTAGTTTAGAACACACTATAGCACTTTTCCGTTTATAATAATATTTTCACTGAGTACGCCATAAAAAAAACGACGTACTTAAATCAGAGTGCCTTTAGTAGTTCAAAAGTTATTACTTATTACTTAAGTCTGGACAAAAAATCTCGGACTACTTATGCGGTAACTCTATCATGAAAACTTCTGAAGATTGTAGGGTACTTAGAAAACAATTTGGTCCACAAAGATCACGCCTATAATTCCCGAAGGGTTAGGCAGGGGTTTACTTCTTGCCAGTTATGGAAGTCCCATTTAATAGGGGTGAGCCTATTGCTTTGAACGGGGCACAAATCGGGACTCCTAGCTATTACTGAGATTTTCCTGAATGAAAAACCTAATAACCTCAAAAAAAAACCTAAGTATCCGGGATTATGATGTCTTAGAAATCGCAGAATCCTAACATCATTAGGATCAATGCTTTGTAAAAGGTTACAATAGGCTTGTCAACTGAAAAAATCTAATTAGTTCATCAGTTAGATTATCAAAAAATATTTGACCCGTATTTTTTCTTTTGTTACGTAAACCAAAATTGACGAAGATACGACGCTTTTAAAATTCTCAATACGTCACGCCGTGGTATAATTGCGTTCTGACGTCACGAGCCCTCACTCCCGGGTTTTGATGCGTTTTATCTTTGTCAATATTCATTGATTTACAAAAACAAAAAAAGTGTCTATTATTTTCCAATATTCTAACTGACGGACTAAACAAATTTTTTAATTTTATACGTCCAATTTTTTTTAATTTCCCAATTGCTATTACGACATTGTTAATTTTTTAATTTTATTTTTCTAATTTTGTAACAAGAAATCGCCGTCGCGGCAGACCGCGACGAAGGTGATGTGACGACCTAATCTCGTTTGCGGGGCGAACATGGCCAGATATCGCACAGGATAGAGAGGTTTAGAAGGAGAAACGGGAGGCCTTTGCCCAGCAGTGGGACATTCTAACAGGCTAGCAAATAAAAAAATTGTAACATAATGTGTTTGATTTTGATTTTAATTTAGATTTTTTAAATGCTACTATATCTTTGTTAACTTAGTTATACATTTTATTGTGCATGCTGTGATATCCTGTAAGTGAAGGAGTACACCTACGACATACTTTTATAGTCCATTACTTGTTTCATGTGTTTGTCACATCATTTGTTGGAGATCCTAAATTAAAAAAAAAATATTAAAAAAAAATTACCTCCTGTGTTTCTCTCTCATCTACTCTCTTTATTTTCTAACCAGTACTTTTCCCGCGACTTGATCCGCAAAAATTGTGATAATAATAACCCCCTACATACGGAGCTCGTGGCTTAATAATAACTGCCGGTCGGGTCGATTTTTAGGTTAAACCGTGCTTGCCTAGGTTGGTGTGTGGATGGGTGACCAACCCAATACATACCAAGTTTCCTCCGTGCCTCGGAAATCATGTTAAGCCGTTGACCCCGGCTGTTATTTGTAGAACTTTGACAGTCATTACAGGTAGTCAGTGGCCCAAAAAGTCTGACAACCAGTCTCACCAAGGGGTACCTATCGTATTACCCAGTACTAACTAGGTTGTGAATGTCAGATAGGCAGTCGCTCCATGTAAAATACTGGTATTCAGCTGCATCCTGATAGATTGAAACCGACCCCAAAATAGTTGGGAAAAGGGTAGGCAGATGATGACCCCCTACATACATGTTTACAAAAAAATTCCCTCTTTATAATATAAGTATAGAAAAACTGTTACAAAAGCAGTAAAAAAATCAGCAGAGAATAAAGGAACAAAGAACACTAAAAATAATGAAAAGCAACCCACTCTCTTAAAAGGAAACACGATTACCAATTCGGTACTCAAAGTAATTTATCTAGATTTTTTTAGCTCCGCCTTGTCGTAAAAGAGAGTATAAAATTTTCAAACAAGCACCCTTCGGTATGCTAATAATTTCAATGACAGGCTTTGTCAGGGGAATTAACAGCTTGCCGCTTTTATGTAGAATCGTAGCAAAAAAGATCGTTAACTGTTACGTTCAGAAAGGTATTATTTCTTGATGGTGGAATTAGGAACGAAACTGTCGAAGCCTTTCTTTAAACGTCTTCTAAGAACTTCAAAAATTGCTAAGGGGAAATCTATAATGTCGCTACTGCTGGAACATAAGCCTCTTCTGTACAAGAGGCCATGGGCTATGCCTGCCGGGGTTGCGGGACTGTTCGAAAGAGATACCGTGGCACCGGAACACAAAGGGCGATGAAGGAACATGGATGGGTTTCATGGATGGGTTTCATCATGGTTCATTAAAAGTCTGATACGCCCTCCTGCTACGCCCAGAGCGGGAGGAGTCATTTGATGATTTCCCATCCGAAAAAAAAAGGCCTTGGGCTATGATCCGCCACGCTCAGGTGGTAGGCCACCATGACATGCCATGACGTCATAAAGCAGGATCGTTTTAATTTTATTCCAGTGTGGGAAAGAGATGGCGCTAGACGTCCTCTATATCTCCGTCTCTTACCCACACTGGAACAAGATTAAAACGATCCCGCTTTATGACATCATGGTAGGCCACCAGGTCTTCTTTCTTTATCGTGTGGTTAGAGCCTAACCTGGTGTCAGAGTTTTTATACCACCCATGGGCCTCTGACTTGGCTTTACATGCCATCGAGAAATATCTCTCAGGCATGCAGGTTGGTAAGGGTGGTGACCCATCCACGGACCAGCAATCGACCTGAACGGCTGTTATTATTGAGCCTCGAACTACATGCATACGGTGATCGATAGAAGTATTGCTACATACGTTGAAAGTGTCTAGCTAAAAACGTAAACACATGAAGAGGAGCCGACTGCCTCAATGTATCGGCTATAAGTTTTGCGTCAGCTGTTTGGTCATCGGCGCCGATTGCTGAGTCTGCGTTGCGCGCTGTGAGCGCGCTTCACAGCCCCGCTCCCGTCCCCGCAGCTCCTCCCCGCAGCGCTGCCCGACAGACGCGACCACCTGGGCCAATCCCTACTACTCTCCCCGCAAAGCCCGTGTCCGCAAAGGCAACGGAGTGGGCTGAAGATGACGATTTCGTGACGGTGCAAAGGAGGAAACGCCGTCAGCGAAGCTGTAAGAACCGCTCCAGCAAGGTTCCTGCTGAGCCCAACGTTAAACTGCGCGCCGTGAAGCCGAATACCCCGACCACCACTGAGGCTGAGGACATCGAGGAGTACGTGCGCCAAAGATTGAAGTACACGCCAAGAGAACAGCTACTGGAGTCGCGCTGCAACGTCAATTTCAAGGCGTTTGTTATGCGCATCCCAACATGTATGCTCCATTTGGTGTTGGAAGAAAGTTTTTGACCGCAGGATGTGGTGTTCCGTCGCTTCCGCGGACAAATTCCACAAGAACGCACAAAACATCGTGCAAGGCGGTACTTACCATAGTTTTAAGTTGCTTAAACTAACAAAAATTGTTATAAGTATGTATTTTTTAGGTTAAGGTATTTATGGATGGGTCTTTGTTACCTGAAATAAATGGTTATTATTATTAAAAACAGATTTTCCTGGTGTATCAGACACACGTGTAGGGACACCCCCACAATACACGAGGCGAGGTTTATTTTTCAATCAATGTTTTTCCGTGCCGTTGAAGTTTTCACTATATTTATAAAATTGTGCAAGACCTCACTACCGTTATACACTGGTTCCTGGAAACCAGAAATAGAAATGAAACACGTAAAAGCTTATACCAAGAGTTTCACGGAAATTTAAAAGTAATTTTCCGGATAAAGACTTAGGTTTCCATTCACATTTCCTAGAATTTAGCTTGGAGTTATATTCCATTCTTTCTGAGAACTATTTCTTAAAGAGGTATTCTCGTTTTTATTATGGTAACCAGTTTGAAATACCTAAACGTTAAATAACTTATGGAAAGATGATTCGGAGTTGGTTAGTATTTATTTTTTTTCCTCCGTTTCTCGGATAACACAATGAGCTCGAGGTGCCGGTTGTCATTTTGTAAACCTTTGTCAGTCGTTGCAAGTAGTTAATGGCCCGAACGTCTGAAAGATAATTAATTACATGTACTGCAAGGTAACTGGAAAATATATTCTTTTGCACAAAAAAAATCTTGGCAAACGTGTATCCAATTAAATCAGTGTACGAAATATAAATAAAATTCTAACTCCAGAGCTCCAAACCCTTTGACGTCATACACACAATAGGTCGATACGCAATTAGGACGGTTGCCATGGCAACCAGGTTTAACTGGCAGCTCGTTACAAGTGCAGCCTGGCTAGCCATTGTATCTGTTTGTCTGTTTGTTGAGAGTTTTGTTTGTCTTACGTGTGTATTCTTTCTAATTTGATGGCCGATTGGTGCATGATGATTGGTTCTTTAAACACATTAGATTTTTTATTTTTGGATCGTGAAATGCAAAGCATACTAGTATCAGTAAAAAAAAACCGGCCAAGAGCGTCGGACTCGCGCACCGAGGAGGGTTCCGTATAAACTTGTAGGTATTTGATTATTAAACTACATATTTACGATTTTCATTTTTTTTTATTCAATTAGAAATGTATAGTTTTCAGACTTTTCCCTTTACCAGTATTTGTAGTATAAGACTATTTCCCAAATTCCATAGTTTTAGGCCAACAAAAAGTACCCTATAAATTTTGATTCCCTAAGAGTTTCGAAATATACGTTTTTTGCGACATAAACGGCCGTATCTTTTTTTTAACTAGAAGGTTGACTTTTTCACAGCTTCAAGGGACCGTAGATTTGAGTATACAGTTTCAATTTCAACTCGATACCTTCGCGTTCCCGAGATGAAAGGTCTTGACAGACAGACGGACGGACAAAGTGATTCTATAGGGGTACCGTTTTTTCTTTTTGAGGTACTGAACCCTAAAAATAATGGTAAAAAGATCGCCCCGCTATTCCATGGCACATTTTTTTTAAACACTAAATAAGCTTGCGTTTGGCCACAACTCGCCAATAACAGTAAGAATGAAACGGTTCATAAATACAAATAGGCAGGAAGCAACCGTAACGAAGCTATTTCTTTAAATTACCTCATACAAGTTGGAAAAACTATGCCATATTTTTCCCACTCATTGTTAGTGAAATAATAAACACGTTGTGTTACGGGCTCATGCCAATCGTAAGTGAAATGCAAAAGTTGCGTTCCTTCTGCATAATTATAAAGGGTGTAAAACACAGACCTCTTAACGAAGCCGAAAGGCGCTTGTTTTCTTTGTCATTGCGATCATTTTTTTGTTCTACACCATACCTGATGGGAACCTTCTAGTTACAGAGATATTGGGGGTCAAAGTTTCAACTTTTTGACAAGTTTTTTTTTTTTTTAATACAAGTGTTTAATATAAGATTTTTACTTTAAACACCCCCACGACCCCTGTACTATTCAATCCATCTATCAGCACAATGTTTTGAGTGCGTTACATTGAGTTCTACCACAAAACATGATTTTTCACCCCAAAAAAAAAAGTCGTTTCCCAGCAATAATTTTTGCGTTAAGTTACTTAGTTTGATGTATAGAATGCTTGGTTGATAGCTTCGTGATGAGGTCTTTTACACCCTGTATGATACCACAGGATCTTCGTTAGATGAAAAAATAAACCCTGGTCAATCCTTATAATGGCTTATCAGACCAAATTGTAAAATCATACATCTTTAATTCAAGTTAGGTTGAGATTAGCAAATTTTTGAACGTCAAAATTGCATACTATACTTATAAACACTTACTTATGTTTGCTGGGCAGAAAAAGTGGTGTAATTTCTCTCCTACCTCTGACACAAAAATAAAATTTTACGTTAATAATAATAATAATAATAATCCATTTATTTCAGGTAACAAAGACCCATACATAAATACCTTAACCTAAAAATACATACTAATAACAATTTTTGTTAGTATAAGCAACTTAAAACTATGTTAGTGGCACTTCACTTGCACGATGTTTTGCGCGTTCTTGTGGAATTTGTCCGCGGAAGCGACGGAACACCACATCCTGCGGCCAAAAACTTTCTTCCATCACCAAATGGAGCATACACGTTGGAATGCGCACCACAAACGCCTTGAAATTGACGTTGCGGCGCGACTCCAGTAGCTGTACTCTTGGCGTGTACTTCAATCTTTAGCGCACGTACTCCTCGATGTCCTCAGCCTTAGACAAAAAACAAAACAGCCGTACTTGCACCCACAAGATCAATAAGATGTGAACTCACTCAACGCGTACGTCATCATCTGCCTAGCCTTTTCCCAACTATGTTGGGGTCGGCTTCCAGTTTTACTGGATGCAACTGAATACCAGTATTTTTCAAGGAGCGACAGCCTATCTGACCTCCACAACCCAGTTAGTACTGGGTAATACGATAACCCTTGGTAAGACTGGTTGTCAGACTTTTTGGGCCTCTGACTACCTAACTACTGTCAAAGATCTACAAATGACAGCCGGGACCAACGGCTTGACGTGCTTTCCGAAGCACGGAGGAAACTCGTTATGTACCGGGTGGTCACCCATCCACAGACCAACCTAGGCAAGCTCGGCTTAACCTAACGATCGACCCGAGCGGCTGTTATTATTTAGCCACGAGCTCCTCACTCAACGCGTACGTACAGAGCATAAATTATTGCACATCAAAGCTCACTCTTTTATCAGCCATTTAACTTTATCCAATCCACTCTGTACCTCTTCCAAGAACACAAACACACACAAACGATGTCCTTAGATTAAAAGTTAACTTGCCCTAGCTGGAAGAATTTGGTAACCAAGATGGACCCACAGGATTACCTTAGACAACAAAATAGACAACAAGACAACAATACCCTAGGTTGACCTGTGAGATAACATTTACAAAACAAGAATCACACATTGATCACACTCCGCTGCACGCAGTTACATAAACACAACCTTATCGGCCAACCACGTTAACCAATTCAAAGTCATAGCCACACTACGTGATGTCAATCAAACTTAGCTCCCGCCGCACGTCTCACTACGTACATTGGATTAACTGACATAGTCTGGATACGGAAACTAGGTTACCTAAGTGTCATCAGACTTAAATTTACCTGAGTTTGTTATATTACAAACTTACTAGCATAACATTGTTACTTACTACATTTGCGACTTTTTTGAATTATCAAATCATTGTTTTATTATGTTATCTAAAAGACTATCAGAGTGTAGTTTTCCCAGATATGAAACCTATCTAGATTTTTTTCCGCCCTCGTAAACCGCTGCATTGCAACTTTCATCGAAATTGTTAGAGCCGTTTTCGAGAACGTGAGTACAAAATATACAAAAATATGACTTATTTAATTAAATAAAGTAGGTATAAGATAACACTGATAATTATGCATTTGAACTACAGTCGCGCAACTCAAACACGATGCAGATTACAGGGTCAAATTCTGGGCAATCAGCTCTCCACCAAACAAGTTGGCTGATGCAAAGACACTTTGAAAAAACCGGCCAAGTGCGAGTCGGACTCGCGCACGAAGGGTTCCGCACCATTATTTGAAATAATTTTATTCTGTTTTTAGTATTTGTTGTTATAGCGGCAACAGAAATACATCATCTGTGAAAATTTCAACTGTCTAGCTGTCACGGTTTATGAGATACAGCCTGGTGACAGACAGACGGACAGACGGACAGACAGCGAAGTTAGTAGTAATAGGGTTCCGTTTTTACCCTTTGGGTACGGAACCCTAAAAAGATCCTTCCGACACTCAGTGTGAATACTATGCTTCCGACCAGACCATGTCGCTCTTGCTGGAATGTCTCATGTGTCCACCTGAACATATTGGACGCCATGATTAACGTGGCAACGCGGTATATCGACACGAAAGGAGAAGAAGCTCGCTACCAACCATGGGAGCTAAATGCAAGTTTTATAATGCAAAAAAGCATATGATTCACTGCAATAAACAAAACCAGAAAAATATATGTTATTTTTCAGGATATATGCTAGTATGATAGTGTTTTGAAAACATAATACAACTAATTTTACTCGATAAAAAAAAATCACGAACTTATCTCCAAAAAAATCTTTTAACGAGTAAAAACCGTACTACATACGACACACGACGTGCGATTATTCTCATTTTTGGCAAATTGTTCCACAAACAACATATACGTATTAGCATGATAGTGTTTTATGTTTTTAATCCAATCAATAGATTTTTTGTAAATCTCAAAAAAACACTCATTTCGCACTATTCGGCCCGCAGTGACTGACGTAACGACCACTTTTTAGTGCAGGCTGATTAGAACTTTATTCAATCAAAGTTGAACCACCACAAATAGAGTGGCTAATTTAGCTCCTGTAGTCGCCTTAATTAATTTTAACTAATCTTAACAAATTTTTTTACCACCACTTACCTATTCTCAAGTAACAAAATTACTTGAATTACGGATTGTGGGTAAGTGATAATACTAATAATTCCTTCGGTCAAAACGGTTATGAACCCAAACCAATTTACGCCAACCGCAGGTTAGCGTACATCCCTAAACAATTCAATTGTATCCCAACACTTATCTGAGCCATAAATTCATTGAAATAATTCAGACCCGCCCCATAAGCCGCTTATAAATTAAATTTTCACACACAAAATAATTAAATGTTTTACACTCGCGTAGCCTAAATTCCACAAATATATCCTCGCAACGCTATTAAACCGATACCGCAAGGGTTGTCTAATGAAGCCCTCTGAAGGCATTATATTGCAGACTGGGGTAATAATGTATCCCACACACGTTTGGAAAAAACCGCACATTTGTACTCGTATACGGTTTTCATTTCAGTGATTGGCCCAAAATATAAATTGATGTGAGCTTATTGTTATCTGTTTTTACGTAGGTAATTTCGATGTTTAAACATGGCGTCATGAATATTTTATTATTACTTGGTTTATAATTAAGTGTGTGTCTATGTTTACTACAAATCAGGGCCTAAACAAAGCGATATTCTATCAGTGTTAAGGTGACGGAAAAATGTATAGGATTTTTTATCACACTTGCACGTAAACAGTAACATAACATGCAGGTTAATTTGGCCGCAATGTCCCGTATAAAACCCTCGACCCTTTTTCTTCCCATGAAGCCCAAGGACGGTAGGTATTTTTTTTAATTTGTATCACTGCACACAGGTCATGCAGGTTCAAGTTTAAGGAAGGAGTTTACATAAGATCGAAATTCAAAAAATGTCTTAAAATGTTAAATAAACAGGAATTTTATTGCAATCTCGCTACGTATTTGCCCTTAATTTTTCTTTTTTTTATTATTATTTGTATTATCTGTGGTGTGGGTTGCCATCCGATTACAAAAAAAAATCAATCTCGTAATATTAGTTGTGCTGACTTGTATAATATAGCTGTATTTCATAATTATTCAAATTTTTGTTAGAAGTAAAATATCACAATTTCTAATAAGGAAGAAAATCATCATCTGCCTAGCCTTTTCCCAACTATATTGGGGTCGGCTTCCAGTTTTACCGGATGCAGCTGAATACCAGTATTTTACATGGAGCGACTGCCTATCTGACCTCCACAACCCAGTTAGTACCGGGTAATACGATACTCCTTGGTAAGACTGGTTGTCAGACTTATTGGGCCTCTGACTACCTAACGACTGTCAAAGATCTACAAATGACAGCCGGGACCAACGGCTTAACGTGCTTTCCGAGGCACGGAGGAAACTCGGTATGTAATGGGTGGTCACCCATCCACAGACCAACCTAGGCAAGCACGGCTTAACCTAACGATCGACCTGAGCGGCTGTTATTATTTAGCCACGAGCCCCCCTCTAATAAGGAAGAAAATATTACTAATAATTTGTCTCAAACAATAAGACTCCCCAAAAAAACGTTTGCCTTGATTTTACTAATTGTACAGTGACTATAAATTTGAATAGATAAGTTTTTCTGCCATATAATTTTATATATTTACTCGCAAATGTGATGAAAAACATTGTATGAATCACGGGCGGTACGGGAATTACCAACCTCGACTCAAAAAGCCCTCAGTCTTCGACTTCGGGCTTCTACTAGAGTCTCGATCGTAATTCCTTACTTACCGCCCTTAATACACAATGTACCATAAATCATCATCTGCCTAGCTTTTTCCCAACTATTTAGGGGGTCCTCTTCCAGTCTAACCGGATGCAGCTGAAACCAGTATTTTACATGCAGCGACTGCCTATCTGACCTCCACAACCCAATGAGTATTTGGTAATATGATACTCCTTTTTTTTTGTTTTCGAATGGGTAATCATCAAATGACTCTTACCGCTCTGGGCTGAGCAGGAGGGAGTGTCAGACTTTTACCCATGCTACTTCATCGCCCTTCGTGTTCCGGGGCTACGGTATCTCTTTCGAACAGTCTCGCAGCCCCGGCAGGAATATGATACCCCTTGGTAAGACTGGTTGTCAGACTTTCCAGCCACTGACTTCCTGTAACGACTATCTAAGATCTACAAACAACAGCCAGGACCAAAGCAAAGCTCGGAAAGCAAGTTAAGCCATTGGGCTTAACTTGCTTTCCGAGCCACGGAAGAAACCCGGTATGTTATGGGTAGACCCATCCACACACTGACCTAGGCAAGCGCGGCTTAACCTGAAGATTGATCCGAGTGGCTGTTATTATTTAACCACGAGCTCCTCTTTATGTATTAGATTGGAAGAAATCTTATGTGAATCCTGTCGAAAAACACGAAATGCCTTGAAAGAGATCACCAGTTACGAATCCCTCAGGACTTTTTGGATATTTCTGTATACATACAAAATCAATAATCCACCAGGAGGCAGGACACCACATACTTAGTCATTATTTTTTTTTAGATACAGATTAAACAGGAGCAGGGGGGCGTAAAATTAATGACGTCATAATTTCCGGTTCGCCAACCACCCTTGGCACGGCGAGGACGGTCGCTGGACCTTTGCAGGAACGATGACGTCAGAGGTTTTAAAAAAGTTGACTCATTGTTCCCTATTGGCTTTAATGATATTACTCCAGAGTTTTCCAAGCAGAGTTACTAATTCAGGAGCTTATTTTTAGAAGCTTTCAGGTGTATTTTGTTTTGAGTGAAAAGTTTCTTTTTTTGCCTTTTTGCAAGTGTGGTAGGTAGGTGTGTGGTTAGAACTTTTTCTCAATTTGTATAAGCATTAAGTGTTTCGTTTTTGTCAATTAGGATGTAGTCAACAGAACAACATACAGAGTAATAGTGATGTTTCTGATGTTATTAAGAAACAAACCAATTCACATAAACATTATCCACACCAAATATAAATGCATCTGGTCGAAATTAGGTTGCATGGTGGATTATGGTTTGATCGACATTTGGCACACGAATGGACTTTTTATCCAAAAGACAAAAAGACTGAAAAGCTGTTTGGAAATCGAGTGTCGTGGTATGAACTTGTGATGCGGAGGAATAGGAAAATGTCGTAAGGAAAGTTTTAAGAATGAATGTGGATGGGCTGTGTGAAGGACGATATGACACAAGAGGAGGTGTCTGATGAGATGACGGACGTATGGAAGTAGGAGACATGCTGCGCCAACCTCAAATGAATTGGGATAAGGGCAAGAGAATTATGATGATGATGAATTGACTTTTTATCCAGTAAAATTAAGAGTGTCGCTGTCGACTCACAAGAATTTCTTCAAAATTTGCTAGAAAGGTATTCCGATATAGAAAAGGTGGAACGGGTTCTAGGATACGTTTTTATGTTAATATTGGTTCTGTCATAATGTGAGAAGTGGTACAAAAAATACAAATAAGGTGCATAGTTCTGATGAGTTAGAGCAAGGCTTGCTCACTATAATAAAGTACGAGCAAGCAATTCATTTTAAAGATGATTTGCAATTATTGCTTAAAGGCGACTGTGTGCAAGGGCCACTGAAATCTCTACATCCTTTCATAGACGAGAAGGGATTGCTTAGAGTAGGTCAATGGGATAGTTTGCTACCTCGGGCTAAGCCACAAGCAAAAGCTACTATGCTTTAAAATTAAATCTCAAGACGTAGAACTATCACACACGATAGCAAGAATCTTATGTTTATTATTCTCACTCAAATCATTGTCTAAAAGAAACATTGCCATTACCTTATCACATCACGCTCGTGAGTACACGAGCGTGAAGATGAACACGAGAAGAACACGAGCGTGAACAATAGAATTTTAATAAACGTATCGAAGTTTCTTTATTTCTGTTTCCCTTGTGCGAGCAAAGTATAAAATGCTATATCTACTGTTTCTTTTATCATTAAACTAGCTGATGCCCGCGGCTTCGCCCGCGTGGATGTCGCTTATCGCGGCAAAAAGTACTATCCCTGTACCAAATATCAGCCAGGTCCGTTCATCCGTTAGAGCCTGATTGAATAACAAACATCCAAATATGGGTTTAGGAAGTGTTTTCGCCGTTTAAGCCGCCTATTAGCGGCTTATTTTTTTCCGACACCTCCAACAAATATCATTATATTTTAGCCAATGTATAAAAAAACTTGACAAATTATACACTAAAACCTTCCTCTTGAATCGCTCTATTCCCCCGTTATAACCCGCATCAAAATAATATGTTGCGTAGTTTTAAAGATCTAAGCATACATAGGGACAGACAGACTCGGCGGGGGACTTTGTTTTATAATATGTAGTGATAGTGATAGTGCTTTCTGTATGGTGTCGGACGTAAAGAATAGCACCATCTCATATCTACCCGTGGGTGTCGTTAGAGGCGACTAAGGGACTTACCAGAGAATGAGCAGCAGCGTTCTCTGTGCTTTTGTAACAACCGCACTGCGATCGCCAACCCGCCTGCCAAGCGTGGCGATTATGGCAAAACCCCCCCTTTGAGGGAGGCCCATGTCCAGCAGTGGACGTCTTTCGGCTGAAATGATGATGATGATGAGTGATAGTGATAAAGTTGTTTACACATGAAATGAGAGCAAAAGGAGAATCCAGGGAGCTATCATTGAAAGTTCAGACTAGGTAGAACCCTAACTTTATTTTCTTTTAAGACATAAGAGGCGTAACGAAAAAACTAACGTAAATAATAATGACAATTTTTCAATCGAAAATATAATCAACCTATAGCATTTGAATTACATCATAAATTAGTTGAATTGATTGCAACAAGCACAATCAGTAAAATCAATAGTTAAGAATCCATTCTTAAAGTTATGAAAATACTAGCTTCTGCCAGCGGCTTCGCCCGCGTAAAGTTTGATAATTGTCCCATAGGACTTACAACCGAATTAAAAAGTATGTTTTGTTTTAATCCAGGTTATGAACTATCTGAGTGCACAATATCATCCAAATCCGTCGAGTAGTTTTTGCGTGAAAGAGTAACAACAAACTCACAAATTTTCGCATTTATAATATTAAGTACTAGGATTATCGGTGAGACGGGTAATATTAATTTTAAAAGCATCGTATTTACGAATACTTTACGTTTACATCGCGCTCATGCTAGGGCCTCAGCTGGCATCAGATTACTTTAAAGTTCTTTTTATAATAATTTTAAACTTCAAAGAGCGACACAACTTGTTAAAACTCGTGCTGCGGAAATTTCAAAGTCCTCTCTCAGAACCCAAAATTTTTAACTTTTTAAATCCACAGGGTGAAGCTTCCTGGAGAACAAACTTTGTCCCTTGCAAAGCACTGGCTTACTAGGGAGGCACGGAGCCTGGAAATGTGAAAGTAAGAAAAGTATTTATTGTACTTGCATAGGACAATAATAACACAGATATACAGAACTTAAAATTATCATCTGCCAAGCCTTTTTTCAACTATGTTGGGGTTTGGTTCTAGTCTAATTATTCCCTGTTATCTCTTAAAACATAGGCTTGTTAAGTTACCGCTGTTTGGTCATGTATTTACAACTTTGGTACTGACATCTATACAGATATACTAAAGGGTTTGGAATGTTAGCAGACCTCGATGTGTGTGGAATGCTTCTCGAGAAGTGTTACGTGGTAGTATGCAGCTGAATACCAGTATTTTACCAGGAGTGACTGCTTATCTGACCTCCACAGCCCAGTTAGTAATGGGTAATACGATACCCCCTGGTTGTTAGACTTTTGGCTCACTGACTACCTGTAACGTCTGTCAAAGATGTATAGAGGGTGGATGTATGGATGAATGTTTGTACTCTTTCACGGAAAAACTAAAGAACGGATTTCGCTGAAAATTGCATCACAGTTAGTTTATAACCTGGATACTTTTATACCAGTAGTATTATCCCGTAGCACAATAGGCTTGTCGACTGAAAAAATCTAATTAGTCCGTCAGTTACAGATTATCAAAGAATATTTGACCCGTATTGTAGCTTTTGTTCCGTAAACCAAAATTGACGAAGATACAACGCTTTTAAAATTCTCAATACGTCACGCCGTGGCATAATTTTTAGTGCGTTCTGACGTCACGAGCCCCCACTCCCGAGTTTTGATGCGTTTTATCTTTGTCAATATTCATTGATTTACAAAAACAAAAAATACATGTCCATTATTTTCCAATACTAGATTAAATAGATTTGCAATTTTTTGAGACTGTCGTCATGCCTATTATAGAAATCCACGCGGGCGAAACTGCGGGCATAGGCTAGTTCTATAATAAAGCCTTTCTTCTTAATATCAGCATATAATTCAAATGTGCTATAAAAGAAGATAATTTATATGAGACCCTGAAACTTCACACTTATATGCTCACATATTCCCCTTCCGTATCAGCACTGCAAGTACGTAGCAATCGATAACGATCGAATCGATACGATTCGATAAATCCGACTTTTCGATTGGTTAAAAACTCATTTTATCGAGAATAACTGTCAGATTTATCGAATCGTATCGAATCGAGTGCTACGTACTTGCACTGCAGAATTGATCTCATTATTTAGGGAGAGTTTCAGTGATGTTCTTTATACGACAAGGAGTGAAAATAACAACACATTTCTTGCAGAGTTTATGATATAAAGAGGATTTCCTTTCTCTGTGTACTTTTGTATGACGGTTGCGTAGATATTTCCTTATCCTCTAATGGTGGTAGTGATTTTGTTATGATGCAGAACAGGCATGACGACAGTATCAAAAAATTTCAAATCTAATTAGTCCGTCTGTTAGAGTATTGAACAATAATGGACACGTATTTTTTGTTTTTGTAAATCAATGAATATTGACAAAGATAAAACGCATCAAAACTCGGCTCGTGACGTCAGAACGCACTAAAAATTATACAACGGCGTGACGTATTGAACATTTTAAAAGCGTCGTTTCTTCGTCAATTTTGGTTTACGTAACAAAAGAAAAAATACGTATCAAATATTTTATGAAATGACAGACTTATTAGATTTTTTCAGTCGACAAGCCTATTTAAATTACCAGTTTATTGGATTTTTATGATGCAGAAAATCTGCAGATACTTTTAAGATTATTATAAAATTATATACTGTGTCCTTTTTTTTTCGGATGGCAAATCATCAAATGACTCCTCCCGCTCTGGGCGGAGCAGGAGGGAGTGTCAGACTTTTACTGACTAAAACCCATCCATGTTCCTTCATCGCCCTTTGTGTTCCGGGGCCACGGTATCTCTTTCAAACAGTCCCGCAGCCCCGGCAGGCATCGGTCCTTGCGGACCCCTTCCTTTTGCTGACTCTCTTTGAGGCGCGCGTGGAACACGAACGCGCCGTCGACACGGCCTGTCGTCATGAGACGGACGGACGGCGAGCTAGATCATAGCCCACCGTCCACAGGCCCGCGCCTACGGTGGCCGGGGCCACGTGATGGTCCCCGACGCCCGGCGCGTCTCCCACGGCGGACTAACTGTGCCCTCGACCTTCGTCCACGTGAAATTATTACAGAAATATTCTTTCCCTATTTCAATCGGTTTATGTGAACAATTTCTGGGTTTTTATTTATTTTTGCACGAAAGCCTAATCCTTTTTCTAAAATAAAAGGCCTTAGTTACTTATTATGACATCAGCTATCCGCCGAAATTAAAGGCGTGATGTTATGTTGCGAACCATTAAACAATCCTAATACCTTTAGGCAACAGTACTTAACCCCCGAATTCATAACCTCATCCATACAGCTCACCAAATCTCAAAACCACATCTTTTATCCGCAACGTTTTTACCCGCATCAATATATAACGCGGATTTTCACGTCATTGTGCTCGTTGATACCTACTTTTTAGGGCAACCGACTGCTCAAATAAAAACCTATGCATGACTGTAAATGGGCCCTTTATTTTTTCATATCCTTTTATTTGTGGCTGTTTCAAAGAGCCCAGGGATTTATAAGGACAGCGCTTTTTCATTTGTGTTACATCGCATTATACTCAGTTTAAATTGCTGACGTAGGGGACGCCAGCACATCAAGCTACTCTTCTATGTCAAATTTCTTTAATGCATTTTCGACTTTATCACTGAAGCATTAAGTTCAAGGTTGATTCGGAAAATTTGTCAGTTTCAGGTATCTAGATGTGCTGACGTAGGGTACATGAAGATGTTTTGGAGAGTCACTGTGAGTTTCATTTTGGTTGATTGTTTACTTTAGCAGCGTGATGCTGTTCCCGTGAGGACCTTTTTTATATCCGTGGGTAAGTAGCAAGTTGCAAAATTCTAATTACAGTTGATGAAACCAATTCCAAAAACGTCAAAGTTCCAAATTTTTTGCAAATTTGGAATACTAGTTTTAAATTTCATAACTTTACTTAAAATACCTACCTCCACGGTCCCCATACTATTTATTTAATGCATCCATCAGCACAATGTTTTGAGAGCGTTACAACGACTCATACCGAAAAACTTAATTTTTCAGTAAAAAAGATTTTTTTCGTTTCCCAGATTTTTTTTTTTGCGAACACTGTTGGAATCCCAACGATAAATAGTAATTATGTTGGCATCCCAACACTAAATTAGTAACATCGCAAACAACACTAGCGCGTCCGTTTTGGTCGCCACATTTAATTCGGCTCTCTTTCACTTCCTCCCAAGCCGGGTCCGCGAGAGGACACAACTCCAGATCGCCTCGTGCTCCGACCTTACATTTTGATGGTGTATTTGTTGATTGATTGGTGAGAATACATCTCCTTACAAGAACTGGCTGTTTCCTTTTTACATCCACTCTACATTACTTAGTTTGATTTAAACAGATTTAGTAAGCTAAAAAAATAATTAAACAGCTTATACTTAGTTTGATGTACAGAATGCTTCGATGATAGCTTCGTGTAGGGTCCTTACACCTTGTATATTTTTGTTACTATCTTCTTAGCGTCCAAATCGAATCTTAGGTTTAGTTCACGTTTAGTATGTTTGTGAATCAAAACCACATGAACTACATGTTTGAGGTTAACTAACCACAGTGAATATAGGGCAGTAGGTAGCCATAAGTTGTGTTCGCACCACCTTGGTAAGGTAGCATGATGCATAAGTATGTAGTAGCAAATAGTCAGATTGTGGTTCAGGTAGAGATGTCACGAATATTCGGCTACTATTCGGTATTCCGCCTATTCGGCCACTTTTTTGGTATTCGGCCAAATAATACGTACTATTCGGCCGAATACCAAATACCAAATCATGAAAAAAAGACACGTCATATTACTCAAGATCATATGTATTCATCACCAAATTACAATAGGTACTTAAGTATTATTTTCACTACAAATCGCATAATATTACCATATGGGCGATTTTTTATTAACTGGTGTCATTTTATAAATCTTTTGACAAACAAACAATTGAAAAAGAACTAACAAACGAACTTCTCTGCAAAATAGTAATGTTTTATTTTATGTATTATTTTTAATGATCTGACAAAGCGTGCCGTGACGTGATTTACTCGGAATTGAATGAAACAAACAGTCAAATACCCGCCCGCGCTGCCGTATGCACCGCAACATACACCGAGACAGGTTCCGATTTGTCTTATTCTTGTTTACCTAAGCGCTCGACAAGCTTATATTTTGTGAATACTCGGCCGCCGAATATTCGGCGCTTCGACCGACAGCGTTGCCAAATATTCGGTATTCGGTATTCGGTCAAATCTCTATTCATGGCAACTCTAGTTTAAGGCATTATTTAGCAACTTGTAATTAAAACATGGTTTATTATGGAGTTGATTTCCGCAACAAAACTTTAATTCAACTCAAACGGATTTTTAGGTTTAGTATCGCGAACAAATCTTGGTTAACTTCGGTTTTTACATAGCTTTAAATCACATATGACTTGTCAATAATAAAGCAACCATACCTAAACATGTAAAAGTTTTCATGGACAAGAAATTAAATTGTAAAGGCTTTCAAAAACCAAGGGATCTCCCCACTTTTGACTAATAGGCAATTAAGGTCCCATTTCTGGCGACTTTTGAACGATAATTTACGGGAGTTTCATACCTTTAAAGAAAATGCCGGTGCCTATTTATGTAATAGAACAGAAATGAGTTTACGTTGAAGTCTTTTTTCAAGAAGTAATTTCCTCATAATACGAATTTTCGTTGAACGCAGATGTTGATTCAAGAAACAGCGATGTTCCACTTTAAGTAATAAGTAGCAATTTCAGCAGACTGCTTTACTTGACATTGAAATTAAGCTTCTTTTTGAAAGGCCTTGCTTTTTGTATTTTACGGCAACGTGTTTAACTGAAAGCGACTGTTGCGGGGCTATTCGATCTTTAATACACATTATGATTTACAAACGTGTCTTGATTGATAGCGCGGGAACGTAAAAGAGCACAACGACCGCTTAGTCACGCGACAATCGCTTTGATTAGGAGTCCACCAGTCATCATCTGCGTAGCCTTTTCCCGACTATATTGGAATCGGCTTCTATTTTAACGGGAAGCAGCTAAAAAGCGTATTTTACATGGAACAACTACCTATCTGATCTCCAACACACAAATAGTAATAGGTACGGGTAATACTAAAACTTGTGGTAAGACTGGTTGTCATACTTACGGGCAATATTCAGTGGCCCGTAAGTATGACAACCAGTGTTATCTTCGACAGTCTGATCTTTGACAGTCCTACAACACACCTATAACGACTCTCAAAGACTAACAAATTACAGCCCAACAGGTATGGACCAACGGATTAACATGCTTTGCCACGGACTGTTATCATTTAGCTACGAGCTATATCATAAGAAGTCCTCCCGTACGTAATAATAAATAATAATGCTTGTAATAATAATAAACAAAAATCTATCTAATTATAATCATCTGCCTAGCCTTTTTCTCAACTATGTTGGGGTCGGCTTCCAGTTTTACCGGATCCAGCTGAATACCAGTATTTTACATGGAGCGACTGCCTATCTGACCTCCACAAGCCAGTTAGTACCGGGTAATACGATACCCCTTGGTAAGACTGGTTGTCAGACTTTTTGGGCCTCTGACTACCTAACGAATGTCAAAGATCTACAAATGACTGCCGGGACCAACAGCTTGACGTGCTTTCCGAGGCACGGAGGAAACTCGGTATGTAATGGGTGGTCACCCATCCACAGACCAACCTAGGCAAGCCCGCCTTAACCTAACGATCGAACCGAGCGGCTGTTATTATTTAGCCACGAGCTCCTTTAATCGATCTAATTATATAACACCAGAATCGATTTGAATTATATTCATCTGCAAGCATTATTACGATTCAAAAAGCAGTTCTTACTTAGATTCGGTTAATAGAAACCTTTACAAAAAATTACCAGGTAGCTAAGCTATAGATACCTCCACCCTCAACATTAAAGAGAACGGCGCTAGGAGGACGAGCTTGATCAAAGAGGGCTCTAGGTTGAGTGTCCTCTTGTTCTTGTGTTCGGTCACACGCTGGAGTGACGATATCGCCCCACTTTCGATAGATTTCGCTGTGATTCTAGTGAAGTATGTAAAAACCATACTCAGCAAATAACATTATATTTGCGTCATTCACTCGCGCAATTGTAACGTTTTGCCTAATAAGCATTTTTCTTGTGAACAAATAATTGTACTTTTAAAGGCATTGAATAAACCGGCGTCAAACCGCCAACATGTCTTTGTTTTATTATAACAATCGTCTGCCGCCTACCTCATAAGAAAGACCGCACTCTGCATGGTGACCTTGCCAGGATCGGCCAACTTAAAATATTTATAGAAGAAATAAGCTATGGAAGATTTTTGGAAGAAATAAATAAATATGGGCAAGTCATATTCAAAAGAAGAGGTGATCGTCGCACAAAATGCCAACGGCGAAGCTTCCGCAAATACCACGTTGGAGCATCATCAAACAAACTGCAACCGTCTACTATATCTTGAAGAAGTGCCGCAGGAGCGCTATTGATGTTTGCTTTGTATAATATCAAACGTTTTCAAATATCCACACCCGTGTCGTGTGGGTATTAAAAACGTGTTGCGCCGACCCCAAGTAACATGGGCAGGGTGATGATTTTCAAATACCCATACCCAGTCATCTATTATAATTATTGATGATGATGTCATCTAGCCGATTTCGGTAATAGCGTCTGCATTCGATGGTTTTCTTGGGTGGCTTTAGTGTGCTGCTCTTTCTGATGATGGTTGCAACGTTTGTAAGTATGTAATGTAAAAGGACTCTGAAAGTCTCTGAAACTACTCAGCCAATTCCACTGATGTAAAACTGTAGCCTTAAAATTTATTTTCCACGCAGGCTAAGTGGCGGGTAGCAGCTTTCACTCAATCTTTCCTCAACTCGTTTGTGAAAGAGATACTTAAAGATACTCTGAAAACACATAATTAGTTAGGACTTTTGTTAGTCCAAGTACACTACGCTAATAGCGGTCCGGACACGTCTAGTTAAAAACGAGTTAGTTCTCGCTTCGTGTAGGTACTTACCTATCGTCGCCCAGCAGTGAAAACCACGTAAGTGTTTATAACAAAATTTTACAGGAGGAAGAAAAAACTGTCTACTGAAAAAAAATGTATGAGTGGGGAAGATATTACCTTTTGTTTTTTTTTTAGATTTTTTTATTGGCGCTAGGAGTAGCTGATTCGAAAGTTTCCTAGAGTAATCTGTGCTTACCGAGTTTATAAATCCAAAGAATTTTTTTTTTTTTTTTTTAAGGAAATGGGACATCCGAGGTTTTCACTGCTGGGCGACGCTATGCACTGCCATTGAAATACTAATAACAGAATAGAAGTTACTGGTTACTTTGAGTAGAGTCATAGACGAACGGGCTAAGATTCGATAATAACAAAACTGGTATTTTACGTGCTATCCAATTCCTAACAATCATCGTTAACATCATTCACAGCCTGAATTCACCTGGGTATAGGGCTCTTTTATTGTGCCAATCTCCATATTTCTGTCCCATCCTTTTTTTTTCGGATGGGATATCATCAAACGACTCCTCCCGCTCTGAGCGGAGCAGGAGTCTCAGACTTTTACTGACTATAAAACCCATCCATGTTCCTTTTTTTTTTTTTTTTTTTTTTTTTTTTTTTTTTTTCGGATGGGAAATCATCAAATAACCCCTCCCGCTCTGGGCGGAGCAGGAGGGAGTGTCAGACTTTTACTGACTAAAACCCATCCATGTTCCTTCATCGCCCTTTGTGTTCCGGGGCCACGGTATCTCTTTCGAATAGTCCCGCAACCCCGGCAGGCATCGGTCCTTACGGACCCCTTCCTTTGTGCTGACTCTCTTTGAGGCGCGCGTGGAACACGAACGCGCCGTCGACACGGCCTGTCGTCATGTTATGAGACGGACGGACGGCGAGCTAGCCCATAGCTCACCGTCCACAGGCCCGCGCCTACGGTGGCCGGGGGCCACGTGGTGGTGGCCCCCGACGCCCGGGGCGTCTCCCGCGGCGGCCGGGACGTTGAGAGGTTCTCTCCCTCTCACGTTCCGCCACCTCCTTCTCTAGCATTACTGCTTCGCAGAAGGAGGTGACGGCGTCCCATTCTGTCTCGCTCCGGACCATGGCTTGCACCAGGGCCGGACGCGAGAGGTCGCCGCCGCCGATCGCCGCTTCGAGGACACGGCGGTGCTCCGCCCACGCGGGGCACACCTCCACCGTGTGCTCCACCGTGTCCTCCGGTCGATCCTCACAATGGAAGCACCCGGGCGTTTCCTCCCGCCCGATTCGGTGCAGGAACCTCCCGAACACTCCGTGTCCGGTGAGGACCTGCGTCAGGCGGAAGGTGAGGACGCCGTGGCGTCTCTCAAGCCACTCCTCAAAGAGGGGACTTATCGCCACTATCGTGGCGTGCCCTGCACGGGGTTGCGACAGTCGCTCTCTCCATGTCGCCATGAGATCTCGCCGGAAGTCTGTCCGCTGAGCGACAATTTGCCGCGGCAGCGGAGTTTCCCCCCGGCTTAGCGCCTCCGCGCGCCATTCATGTAGGCGCGCGAGGACTATCGCCTCCAGATCCCATGGCGGCAATCCGGCAAGGAGGCTCGCTGCCTCGCGGGCAATCGTGCGGTAGCCCCGGGCCAGCCTTACGGCTATCACCTTTTGGGGCGCGTTTAGGTAGTGGGCGGCTCGTCGCCTCAATGAACGCGCCCACACCGGGGCCCCGTAAAGGGCCATTGACCGCACGACTCCCGCGTAGAGCCTCCGGCAGGAGGCGTTCGGCCCCCCCAGATTGGGCAGGAGCCGCCTGAAGGCAGCCCCAGTCCGTTCCAGTTTGGGGGCCAAACGTCGGAAATGTTCTACGAAGTTCCACCGGCTGTCAAGGACAAGTCCCAAGTACTTTAACGTCGACTCAACGCCGATGGATACCCCTCCTACCGTCAGTGAGGATCCCGGAGGTGGCGCATTCCGAGGCCCATGAAAGCACATGGCCTCGGACTTGTGCAATGCCACCTCGAGACCCAATTGCCGGATCCTCTCAACGACTATCGCAACCCCGCGTGTCATCACTTCGGCCGCCGCCTCGTGCGACCCCCCCTGTGCTAGCACCAGCGTGTCGTCTGCGTAGCAAACCACGCTGACACCGCTAGGGAGGTCGGCGCGCAGCACCCAGTCGTACCCGATGTTCCACAAGGACGGCCCTAGGACCGATCCCTGCGGAACACCGCACGACATCTCTCGCCGGTTCCATTCTCCGCTGCGACCGGGGTAGATGACAAAAATGATAATGGGAAATCATCAAATGACTCCTCCCGCTCTGGGCGGAGCAAGAGGGAGTGTCAGACTTTTACTGACTAAAACCCATCCATGTTCCTTCATCGCCCTTTGTGTTCCGGGGCCACGGTATCTCTTTCGAACAGTTTCGCATCCCCGGCAGGCATCGGTCCTTGCGGATCCCTTCCGTTCGCTGACTCTCTTTGAGGCGCGCGTGGAACACGAACGCACCGTCGAACCCAGCCTTATTTGAGTTTACCTATCCCCTGATGACAACAATTTCGTCCTGACAATATCAACAATAAATAATGTTATTGCCAATTAAATATGAAAAACGTCAGTGTCATTTTATTTCGTTGTTCTGAAATCTTCGCAAAATAGAGGGTTGGTTTACAAACATCACCGAAAGGGAAGTGATCCCTCATTATTTGCGATACAATCGTTCATATCTTTCTTGCCTGTAGGTATTTCTTTCTTTCATTCATCTTTTGTTTGTGTTTCATAGTCGATTTTCTGAGATTGCCTAAAGCTTCTGCTTGTAAATAAACTTGTGAGAATACCGAAAAATATCGATAACGGTTTTTTGTTTGTCAATTGGCTGAAAGATTTCTGGGGTTTTACAAGATGTTTACATGGTTTTGCTAAAACAAATGTACTGACATAAAAGCAACATAACATAGAAACAGCATAACATCTTGTATGTTCAAATCAAACTATCGGATCAGACTACGGGATCAAACTATCGGATCAGTCTGACAGATGATCGAATCATACTATCGAATCGAATTAATGGAACAGACTATCGAATCTGACTACCAGATCTAATCCGTCTATATGCAATGGAAATATTTACGTATCATCGTCATCTGCTTAGCCTTTTCCCAACTATGTTGGGGTCGGCTTCCAGTCTAACCGGATGCAGGTGAATACAACTCCATATTCTGCATGGAGCGACTGCCTATCTGACCTCCTCAACAGTTAGTACTAGGTAATACGATACCCCTTAGTAAGACTGGTTGTCAGACTTTCGGGACACTACCTACTACGACTGTCAAAGATCTCAAATGACAGCTGGGACCAACGGCTTCACGTGCTTTCCAGGTCACGCAGGAAACTCTGTATGTAATGGGTGGTCGGGTGACCACTCATCCACAGACCAACATAGGCAATAAGCACATAAATATGTAGTCTCGAGCTCCTGAAATACACCAGGATCACCAGCATAAGCTGATATAATTATTTAAATTAAACTTTATCAAGGAAGTTGCCGTGTGGTATCTGGCAGAGTAGAATAGAACCAACCCATTACACTCACGGGTGTCGTATAAGGCGACTAATGTCTGAGGCAGAACACCTTGCGCCTCCGTAGACCAGAGAATGGGCAGCAGCGTTTTCTGTTAGTCTTTCATCACTGCGATCTCCAATCCGCCTGCCAAGCGTGGAGATTACGGCAAATTCCTCCCATCATGTGGACGGTATGGGCTGTTGTTGTTGTTGTTGTTGTTATCAAGAAAAAAACGTTTTGTTGTGTGTTTTCTTTAAATAGAAATGTGGTAAACGGAATGTAAGAGTGAGCGAAAGGGATGAATATATCTGGAGTGAGAGAGTGATATGTTAAAAAAGATGGCGTAAGACTGTAAAACGACGAAGACGTGTGCTAGACTTTTAATTTAAAATAAATTCAGTTTGTTCACAAATCAACTTGTTTTACTCTGAGCCCACATTCCTACAGAAATACACTGTTGTTTGAAATTAAAAAATAAAACTATTTTTATCTACACTTCTACACTAATATTATTAAGAGGAAAGATTTGTATTTTTGTGTGTATGTTTGTAATGAATAAACTCAAAGACTACTGCGCCGATTTAAAAAAATCTTTCACCATTAGAAAGCTACAATCACTCTGAGTAACATAGGCTATATTTTATCCCCGTACTACCACGGAAACGGGAATTACGCGGGTGAAACCGCGTGACGTCCGCTAGTTTTTTTTATAAAAACGTAACAAAAAGATTTCGAATTTTCAAAGTGATCACAAACTTTTTTTGATGTGTGTATCTAACGTATATTCCAGGCAATATAGGCACATAAAATAACATTACAAAGGAAGGAACAAATACACAGGAAGAACGTTGATGAAATAACAAATCCTATCACAGTACTACGGAAGCTGAGCGGAACTCGTCAAAACGCGGCACAAATAATTTCCATCCATTTTGCTACGGTAATTGAGCAACGATTTACGTCGCTTTTCAATGAATGTATTTCACATTTCCTATATTCAGGCTTTCTGATCATTGTTCGTAGTGAATTGGTATATTTTAAAACAATTACCGAAGGCTGAAAGTGTAATAGGGAATATGCATATATTTTCTTTTTTTATTTCGATACGGAATGTTAAAGTACTATATAAAATAATGACAAAAAGCGAAAACAATGCTTAAATCGGCCAAAAAACATACAAGTTATTTATAACCATTTAAACTTTTGCTTCTATCTCTTTCTAGATAAAAGGAATTTAGTATGGATTTTGTACGTCGATGCAGCGTTTGACGTCATTCGCTATATCGGATCTCTCAGTCTAATCAGCAGTTTCAAAACTTAGCATGTTTTATAGATATTAAAAAAATAATTTCACTTTGCTAATTCTGCTGTTATTACGCTTTGTTTAGAGTGATAAAAAAAAATCATGCATATACCCTATTTCTCAGTAGCAGCTTCGGAGTTTGTCTCTGTGCCCGGTTGATGGATGAATAGTCTCGCCCGTATTCATGGGGCTTAAAAACCATAACTGGCGATATATCGTTGTACCATTGAGTACACCTCTGCCTATCCCTTCGGGGATTACAGGCGTGATGTTATGTAATTACCGAAGTTAAGGGTGGTTGTCACATCGGAGTGTAATCTCATGTCGTGTTTGAAAATAGCTTCTAAAAGTGTACAACCTATAACTGTACATGGATCTTTTGCCTCGCGGCTAAAATCGGAATTAACCGGCGTTCATTCCGATTTGAGCCGCACAGTTATTCAATTTATTGAACAAATGGCGGCCCTTTTGTTCAACAAATTCAGTAACAGTTCACAACACAGTTTCACAGATGTTTGCCAATCGCGCCCCCCTAACTACGTCATTCGAGCTCATATAGATCCTTGCAACACTGTTCAAGGTACGTCTATCTGACGCATTGACTGAAAGAAAAACGGTTGGGGAACATTGCGCACTCAATCGGCAATCGCTCAGCATAATTCTGTAACACAAATGTACAAAACAGGAGCTAAGCTCGGGTCGATCATTAGGTTAAACCGTGCTTGCCTAGGTTGGTCTGTAGATGGGTGACCACCTATTACATACCGAGTTTCCTCCGTGCCTCGGAAAGCACGTTTAGCCGTTGGTCCCGGCAGTCATTTGTAGATCTTCGACAGTCATTAGGTAGTCAGAGGCCCAAAAAGTCTGACAACCAGTCTTACCAAGGGGTATCGTATTACCCAGTTGTGGAGGTCAGATAGGCAGTCGCTCCATGTAAAATACTGGTATAAAACTGGAAGTCAACCCTAACATACTAGGTAAAAGGCTGGACAAATGATGAAATGTACGAAATAGCCACAGCGCGCGTAGATTTACAGTGAGTATCAGTTGACATTGATTGGCTAATACAATTTTATTATGTTTGATACGTTGTTCGAAACAGGTAGTAACGTGTCTTGCGTCTCCATTCTTCTGCACGTTATAGGAACTAATGAACCCTACTGAAGATCCCTAAGTCGTAGCCAAATACTGAGCCGACTCCATTAACATTGCCTTCGCCACGCCAAAGAAAACGAAGTTGCTATAGTTGGTGCCAGTGATGAGAATAGCGATCATTGCCCTTTCCTTAATATCTCTTCGTACGAACCAAAACAAATAAACCATATATGTACTCGTATCGTTATTCATTACAAAAAATGTTGAAGATCACGATAGATGACGACTCAAGACTTGAACAGGCTTAGTTTTGGTTTTCAAAGTTAAGAAGTTGAATAAATGTAGGTGGGTCAATGACCGCTATTCTCATCTTAACTGGCACCAACTATAGAGCTTATACGAGTATCAGTATTCATCATCATCATCGTCATCATCAGCCTATTAATGTTCCCACTGCTGGGACACAGGCGTCCTCTCTATGAGAGGGAATGGTGTGGAATTGGGAGTATCAGTATTATTTCAATACAACTCGGACCAAAATGCCAAATTAAAACGGGATGACCCGGCCATGTCTGCCGACAAAGCTGTGGGCCCGCACATCGCAAAATTAGAGCCCTGAGACAGGTAGACTGGGTTGCGGCAGGCCGAGGGGAAGATGGCGGGATGCCTTGGATGGCTTTTTCATTAATTGTCGTGAAGAGGCACAAAACCGAGAAAAGTGGATGAAAGTAGGAGAGGCCTTGGCCCAGGAGTAGGACAGTTCAGGGTAAGAAAAAAGCACCCGAACCGAAATTGGGTTAAAGGAACGTCAGAATGAGTATTCTGACGTTCCTTTAACCCAATTTCTAAGAGATATCATGGCCAATAGTTTCCAAAAGGTTATCCCGGTTGAGGTTAATCCGGTTATAAGACATCTGATTGGCACGTAATCTACAGCAACAATTGATAGTGGCTTAACGTTTGTCGCCAAGAGGTCGCGAAGACATATCAACTGGATAATAGGATCAACTCGCGACAAACATATCACATCACGCTCTAATTTTCGAAAGTAAAGACAGTGTCTTGTTTCAGATATTCCATCTGATAAGATGCGAGGATATTGCCATTAACCAAGCTCAATTCCGATTTAAAAAACAAGTAGGTAATCCATTATAGAACAAAATTGTTTTTTTTATGATCCCAAATGCTTTTTGTAATCTGTTTTAGATTACCAGATTTCGAGAACTTTTAAAGATATTAAATAAATTAAAAAGCTTAGGCTTCAACGCTCTAATGAGTTTTCGATAGTTCGGAACAAAATAAATAAATTAATGTATTTTCGAAAGTCTAGTTTCAAACTAGACCAAATTGAGATTGTAAAGCTGAGAGACTAATTGAGTAAAAAATAAACCCGACGCTCCGCAAGAAAAACAAAAAGATTTTAAAATGTAGAACGTTTAGTTTATTTAGTTTGTGTCTTAATGAGAGGTTTTCCTTTTGAGGTTTTAAAAAAAAACTTAGTTTCCAAGAACTCTATAGATGGCGTTGAACTTACTATGCCAAAGCCAAAACGCTTGAAAAAAAAAACATTGTGTCACGTCACATACTCTCGTTTACTGGCACTATCATTTGCTTAACCTTCCGAATATAACCAACATTTCTCGCGCTTTGTTAAAGTCAGTTTTTTTAGGTTCCGTTCCTTGCATTATCATACTTACTCCTAGCGCCATCTATCCAGCGACTAGGGAAGAGCTAAAAAGAAAATCCCTCATTACAGTTTTTTTTTGTAAATGGTTGAAAAAGGTTGTCTATAGTTTGTAAATTATGCAAATAACAAAATTAAAATTATTTAAGAATGTAAAAAATTGAAACGTACTTATTTCAGGCTTCAGTAAGCCTTATTTTGACTTTCGAAAATGAAGAGGTAGATAGAAAGCTGAAAGACAAAAGATGTTTAATTATCTAAATCTACATCTACAGTAATATCTACACTAATTATAATAAAGGAAAGATTTGTATTTTTGTGTGTATGTTTGTAATAAATAAATTCAAAAACTACTACGCCGATTACAAAAATGCTTACACCATTAGAAAGCTACATTCACCTTGAGTAACATAGGCTATATTTTATCCCCGTACTCCCACGGGAATGGGAACTACGCGGGTGAAACCGCGTGACGTCCGCTAGTTAGGTATAAAGAGGAAAGATTTTAACCTGCGACCATATTTGTTTCGGTAAACTCAAAACAAATACACGCATCGTGATTCCTATTGAAATTAGTATGTGCCACTTTACTTGACAAAATAAAGCTTACCTACTTTAATTACACCCAAACGTAACACATGCGTAAACTAAAACCACACGCGAAAGGTCACACACCAAAAATGTACAAACAAAAATTTTAAAACAAGCCTGAATATTAATGCGTGGCTCACTCTTGTTTGACAAACTTAATTACGAACACAACAAAGTTACGTTACGGTGTGACAGCAGCCGAGGCCTCTATAATCAAATTACAAGGCCCGTCATCACGCTTTCGTAGGCGAGAAATTACTTCTAGAGTATAATGTTTGCAAAGTTAGCCGGCTTTCTAATTAGTGGGGTTTGTGAATTATGTTTAAATTAACACGATTTTCAACCATTTTTGAGATAGTGGGGTGGTGTATCTGAGTTACGCACAGACGTCAGCACATCAAGCTACTATAATCTGTCAAATTTATTTAATAGATTTTCAACATTATCGGTAAAGGATTAGGATCAAGGTTGATTGGTAAAATTTGTACGGGTAGTTTAATGTGCGGCCCATAGAATGCAGTCTGACGCCATAATAAGCCGCTTGGCAATTAATTGTGAGGACTTGGCAACGAATCAAGGGATCTCTGTCTTGGTTTGAGATGGCAAATTGTAGACTGCAGGCTTAGCCAAGTTGACAATCTACAATCGTTAATGCTAGTACAAAACTAACCAAATGTATGGAAATGACATCATCTCAACGTTAAATCACGTGATCAACACAAACGAATAGAAAATTCGTAGACAAGTTTAGATCGTTCAAAATGATAGAATAGAATGTTATCGTTTATCTACAATGTTGATCGCTATACTCTTTGGTAGGAACGCTCACCATAGACTAAAGTGTTGGTTTTTTCTACAGACATTAGAGAACGAGCGATTGACTCAGTCGTGTCAACTGGCTACCAATTTAGCGCTTTCTACAATCGCTTACGCCGAGGCGTTTACGATTGTAGAAAGAGAATCGATACGAAACGTTTGTAACTTGGTGCTGTACGCCAAACGACACTATGTGACAAAATGGTAAGTGAAATTGTGGCTAGGCGTGGAGTGTACGCGCGTCCGTTTATGGTATGGCGTTCAAAAGGTCAAGTATGGTGTAATAGTGGGTGAGCCTACCTAATCAGGCTAGCTTTAGTAACTTGTGAGGCACCAGAAGAAGTTTCGTCCTAATGTTTCTGTGTCTATAATTTGCGATAGCACAATGTGCTGTCGTATCTTATTAAAAGCAAAGATACTCTACCTACTAGTTGCAATTAAAGGTTATAAAACAGAGCTCGACAATCCTTCCCTTGAAGTATTGCAGATGTAATATGTAGTTGTGTCTTTGTGTTCTGCTGCGATAATTGCTTCTTCCCCTCCACTGTCACCTATTCGCGAAGTTTCATTAGTTAAAGGAACACGGTGCAAATATACAACTTGTAACGTATGTTGAGCATCACGTTTGGCATTCCAGCGTGTGCAAATAGTGTTCAATAAACAAATCGATTTTTGCTTTTGTCTAACGTAATTCTTTATCGTGTGGTGCTTAACCTGATTCATCATCTGCCTAGCCTTTTCCCAAGTTTAATTGGGGTCGGCTTCCAGTCTAACTGGATGCAGCTGAATACCAGTATTTTACATGGAGCGACTGCCTATCTGACCTCCACAACCCAGTTAGCTGGGTAATACGATACCCCTTGGTAAGACTGGTTGTCAGACTTTTTGGGCCACTGACTACCTGTAACGACTGTCAAAGATCACAAATGACAGCCGGGACCAACTGCTTAAATTGCTTTCCGAGGCACGGAGAAAACCCATCAGGTCACCCATCCACGGACCAACCTAGGCAAGCACGGCTTAACCTAAAGATCGACCCGAGCGCTTAACCTGATATCAGAGTTTATTATGCCCATGGACATCTGACTGAATAAATCATAATGTATCTATCTTACTTACTGTTGTAAATGCGAAAATTTGTTTTTTTTTTATACCGGAGTATGATCCCGTGAGATAATCATTTAACTCCACGCGGGTGAAGCCGTGGGTATAAGCTAGTCTACACTAATATTATAAAGAGGAAAGATTTGTATTTTTTTGTGTGTGTGTGTGTGTGTGTGTGGCATCCCCAACATTTTATTAATAATGATGATAAATGATAAATGATGTTTATTTTGCAAGTAGGTTTTTACAAACACTTTTATACGTCATTTTTTTAAACTAGATGGGGCCGGTGTTTCGTACCTGACTACTCTGAGAAGAAACAGCCGAAACAAACTCAGAGGTCATAGTCTCTTTTAAAGTCCAGACAATCTTGCTCAATTCACATGAGCTCAATTGAGCATGCTCAATTCATTCAACAATTCATATTTGTTGTCTTGCAACACTTAATATTCTGTCATGTTGTGTCAATGTCATTTTTATGTCACATCAACTGTCAGTCAGTTCAAGAAATATAGCACCTCGATTGTCTCCATGAACAAGTCACGTTTTTTATTTCAAAAACCTCCTCTCAATTCTACCATCCTTAAACCCTGGAAATACAATCCTCAACATTGGTCCTTCGAGCCGGATCGTCTGTCACAGACTACTGAAAAGCGTGCTAGGTTTATTTACAATTTGCACTATAAACGGGGGTAAGTTTCTCTCTACTCTTGTATTTGTAAGGCTAGATACATTTTCTTATACTACAAACTGCTTTCTATTTACACTAATATTATGAAGAGGAAAGATTTGTATTTTTGTATTGTTGTGTGTATGTTTGTAATTAATAAACTCAAAAACTACTGCACCGATTTCAAAAATTCTTTCACCATTAGAAAGCTACATTCATCTTGAATAACATAATGCTATATTTTGTCCCTGTACTCCCACGGGAACGGGAACTATGTACGCGGGTGAAATCATACGTATAATAAATCACCTGAAGAATATTCTTGGCTTAATCTTATCTGAAGAGGCACACCTTCTCAAAACAGCACTTCAATCTAATACCTAATCTCGTGCAAAATCTTGCATGAGATGATCAGCTTTAATAACCAAAGCAATCAATCAAGCTACAAATCTGCAATCAATTACACTTAATTGACGATACAAAACGATATCCTAACCGAATTAACTGTCTCTAAATTATATTAACGATGGCCGCCAAATGCTTCGTTGACTTTCACCAAAAACAGATTGAAGTTAAATTAATGGAAACAAAAGTTGTTTAGCTTTCTGTGACTGTTATTTTCATGTTTGGCGCCTTTTTGTAATGTTGATGTCAATTGAATGACCGCCATCTTTTTTTTTACTTTTGTTTGACGCAGTAACTCGGTTGTTATGAGTTTTAGGGTATTTACGGGGAAAATACAGCAGTTAATTTTTATATTCTCTGTTTAATTTTGAAACAGTTGTTTGAAAAGTCTTCAAAACCTCATTTATGTGTTCTCATAATATTAAAATTGATTAAAAATTAGCTAAATTGAATGATGACCAATGATATTCTAACAAACAGATATGTTATACACCTACAAAACCACCGAAAAAAGTGTGCCGCGGGGGAGAGCCAGCTCACATACACGCAGTGACGCAGAATAAAGGAAAATCAGGCCAATTGACACGTTTTCGAGTCTTCACGATTGCGCGCTCATAACATATCTGTTTAATTAAATATCATTGATGATGACTATCAAAACATTTAACTGTATAGACAACATCAAAAAGTATAGCCATGGAAAACTTGCAGAACGCACCAATGAGATGGGACATTATCTTTATTCTTCGTGACAGTGAACAAATTAATACAACCTCTAAATTATAATTTGAAAATATTTGGTAGTTTAGGTCATTAGTCATTTATTCTGAACAAAAATACATTTGTGTTGAACAGGTACAGGAATAATACAATAATAATAATCAGGGGGTAGGGGGGGGGGGGGGGGGGGGTAGGTTTGTAGGTACTGTATAAAAAATCATAAATTGGTGCGCACCACCAATACGCAGTACAAAACGTTCTAGTCCGTCGTGGCACCTGAAAATTTGATCGAGGCATCGACAATCGTAACTGATTCTGCTGACAAAACCACCATCGTAATGAAAATTGACTATTTCAGAAAAAGAAGCCAACAATGACGGATTTTCTTTATAGCTCTTCCCTAGTCGCTGGATCGATGGCGCTGAACTTGGTAAGTTACGGAAAGTAAAGTTGGCAAGGAACGGAACGTAAAAAAACTGATTTTAACAAAGCGCGAGAAAACTAGGTTAAATTCGGAAGCTTCAGCAAACGAAAGTGTCAGTCAACGAGCGTATGTGGCGTCACGCAATGTTTTTTTTTTTTCAAAGCGTTTTGGCTTTGACACCAAGTAACGCAGTCAGTTCAACGCCATCTATAGAGTTCTTGGAAACTAAGTTTTTTTTTAATACCTTAAAAAGAAAACCTCTCATTGACAAAGCAGGCAGCAGAATGCACTGACGCGTATAATCAGTAGTAAATTTATAGCAAGAACATTATGCCCTAGATGCTTTCAGCAGATGGTTATTTAGAATTTTTATTCCCTCGAGTATAAGAGAAACATAAAAACGTAGCAGCTGCTCATTGCGCGTAAGTCGTAAAGTGAGCTGAGTGAAAGGTTTATTATTGTATCCACTAGCAGAGAAAAATGGGACTCGTATCTTGGACAACATATACGGCAATAATTTTGCCTCTACCACAATAATGAATGGCCAGAAACACCATAGAACCGATGGATGGAATGTGTGAAGGATATGGCATGAAAAGAGGTGTGATGATATGACGAGTAATAGAGAAGTATGAAAGAACATGCTGCGCCGGCCACAAATAGGTACATGGGGATAAGGGGAGACAGGAGAATAATGAATAATGAATGACCACACATCAACGAACAAGAACATTTCCAACACAGTAAAGTAACAACAACAACAGCCCATAACGTCCACTGCAAGCCATAAGCCTCTCCCATGATGGGAGGAATTTGCCGTAATCTCCACGCTTGGCAGGCGGATTGGAGATCGCAGTGATGAAAGACTAACAGAAAACGCTGCTGCCCATTCTCTGGTCTACGGAGGCACAAGGTGTTCTGCTTCAGACATTAGTCGCCTTATACGACACCCGTGAGTGTAAAGGGTTGATTCTATTCGACTCTGCGGGATACCACACGGCTCATAGTTATAGTAAAGTAAACTTACTGTAAGACGCTTAATTTAAGGGCTCTTATATCCTTCAAATGGCATAGCATGATCCTCCGTTACGCCTAAAATACTGCAGCATTAATTTTGAAACAAATATATGGTAAAGTTGAGGATTTCTTATGTCTTATGTGTGACGAAAACACGATTCCATAAACTTTTCTCGATAGAAAAAAAAATCCAAAGTTACCTCCAAATCGAACAATAAGCCGCTGGTATTCAAAAAGTACTTCAAATTAGATCATGAAACTTTGCATACTAACTAAACTAACTATAAAGCAGATCTTATGTGTTTTACTTTTTAGGGTTCCGTACCCAAAGGGTAAAAACGGAACCCTATTACTAAGACTTGGCTGTCTGTCCGTCTGTCCGTCTGTCCGTCTGTCCGTCTGTCTGTCACCAGGCTGTATCTCATGAACCGTGACAGCTAGACAGTTGAAATTTTCACAGATGATGTATTTCTATTGCCGCTATAACAACAAATACTAAAAACAGAATAAAATTAATATTTAAGGGGGGCTCCCATACAACAAACGTGATTTTTTTTATAATAATTGGTACGGAACCCTTCGTGCGCGAGTCCGACTCGCACTTGGCCGGTTTTTTAGTCCAATCAATAGATTTTTTGTAAATCGCAAAAAACCACTAATTTCGCACTATTCGGCCGCAGTGACTGACATAACAACCGCTTTGTAGTGCAAGCTAATTAGAACTTTATTCGTACAGTATTTCAAACGAAGTTTGAACCACCACAAATAACCTCAACAGCCCTTTTAACCCTAAAATTAGCAACTTGCTAATTTTATTGCTAGTTGCTAGTTTTTTTTTTTTTTCATGCGCGGAGTGAAATTATGTAAGTATAAACTTACATAATTTCACTCCGCACATGAATAACACTTGTCACAACACCAATTTATCTCGTCTGCTCGATGTCCGTATGTCACTACAGGGATCCAGCAGAATATCAGCGTCAGGTGCATGCCTGACACGTGCTGAGCTGGACTCCCATTTGGTCTCGCACCTCGTATACTTGTTATTTTACTTTTATTTAAAGTATATCATGGTGTTACCACACTTATTTCGATGTTTTTCTTTTTGTATAATTGGCACCTTGTTTTTATAATCATGTTAATTATTGTACTTCTGTGTGTTGTGCTATGTCTTTTGCGTGCACTAAATAAATAGTTTATCTATCTATCAGTGGCGAAGCTTCCATACAACTCGATTCCTACCGGATTCCCTTTGAAAAATGGCACAGTCAGTATTCTATAGACGAATAATAAAATCATATTAAAGACTAGCTGTTGCCCGCGGCTTCACCCGCGTGCAGTTCGGTAACTGATCCACTAAATCATACTAAAAGGATAAATAGTGTCCTACATGTTAATCCAGGTTATATCTATGTGCTAAATTTAGTAATCATCACAATTTATTATTATCATCACAATCACCATCACTATCACAATCACCATCACTATCGCCACCACAATCACCATCACGATCACCATCACAATCTCGATCACAGTCACTATCACTATCACAATCACTATCATAAATTTTAATCATTATCATCGTAATCACAATCATCATGATCACAATCGCCATCACTATCACAACCATAATCATTATCACAATCACCTTCATCATTATCACCGTCACTGTCACAATCACCATCACTATCGCTATCACCATCACAATCACCGTCTCTATCACAATCACCATCACCGTTACAATCACTATCAAAATCACTATCACAATGATTATCATCGTAATCACAATCACCTTCATCGTTATCACCATCACTGTCACAATCACAATAACCATCACCATCGCTATCACCATTGCAAACCCCGTCAATATCACAATCACTATCACAATCACCATCAAAATCACTATCACAATCACCATCTTCGTTATCACAATCATCATCATCGTAATCACAATCATCATCATCGTAATCACAATCATTATCATCGTAAACACAATCATTCATTATCATCGTAATCACAATCATTATCAAAATCACAATCTCCATTACTATCACAACCACCATCACAATCATCATCACAATCACAATCACCATCACGATCACAATCACTATCATCATTTTAACAAATATTATCATCGTAATCACAACCACTATCATCGTAATCACAATCATCATCATCACAATCTCCATCCTCGTCATCACAATCATTATCATCGTAATCACAATCATTATCATCGTAATCTCAATCATTATCATCTTAATCACAATCATCATGATCACAATCGCCATCACTATCACAACCACAATCATTATCACAATCACCATCACTATCACAATCACCATTACTATCACTATCACAATCACTATCACCATCACAATCACCATCACAATCATTATCACAATCATTATCACAATCACTAACCTCGTTATCACAATCATTATCATCGTAATCACAATCATCTTCATCATTATCACAATCACCATCACTGTCACAATCACGATCACCATCGCTATCACCATCACAATCACCGTCACTATCACAATCACTATCACAATCCCCGTCATAATCACCATCAAAATCACTATCACAATCACCATCATCGTTATCACAATCATTATCATCGTAATCACCATCATCGTTATCAAACTCATTATCATCGTAATCAAAATCATCATCACAATCATCATGATCATTATCACAATTATCATCATCGTAATCACAATCATTATCATCGTAATCACAATCATCATCATTATAACAAACATCATCATCGTTATCACAATCATCACAATAAACCAACAATAACCCTGTATAGAAGTCGAATCCGCCATCTTCTGGATCTCAAAATAAATGCCATTTTCGAAATCAGCACCCCTGATAATCTTGGTTTCGACACCCATATTGATTTTTAGACATTTCAACCCCATCGCACCCCAACAGGGAATGATGGTATTTCAGGTCCGCCACATTAAATCTTAAAATCGTTGTTTTTACACCCGACCCAATTCACTATACAAACAATACCTATGTTGAATTTCAGGCTTTGATACCCCATTTTCCCCTTTAGGGGTTGAATTCTGAAAAAACCTGAAACACAAATGTTAACTCATTTATCGATAGGAGTACTCCTGTTAAGTTTCGAATAAAGTAGTCTAACTAATCTTTATTCCCCATGTAATCTTTGGACCCCCGTTTCAACCCCTTAGGGGGTTAATTTTGAAAAATCCTTTCTTAATGCACCCTTAAACCTCAAAAAGAACCTATGTGCCAAATTTGGAATCTCTAAACTCAGTGGTTTGGGCTGTGCATTGATTTTTATACTTTGCCACCCCATTTCCTCCTCTTAGGGGTTGAATTCTGAAAAAACCTGAAACCCGTTTCTACTCATTTATCAATAGAAGCACTCCTGTGAAGTTTCGAATAAAATAGTCTAAGTAATCTTGTTTCCCTATACAAACTTTGGAGCCCCGTTTAACCCCCTTAGGGGGTGAATTTTGAAAAATCCTTTCTTGGTGCACCCCTAAACCACTTAAGGAACCAATGTGCCAAATTTGGAATCTCTAGACTCAGTGGATTGCGCTGTGCATTGATTTTTAGACTTTATCACCCTATTTCCCCCTCTTAGGGGTTGAATTCTGAAAAAACCTGAAACCCGTTTCTACTCATTTATCAATAGGAGCACTCCTGTGAAGTTTCGAATAAAATAGTCTAACTAATCTTGTTTCCCCATATAAACTTTGGAGCCCCGTTTAACCCCCTTAGGGAGTGAATTTTGAAAAATCCTTTCTTAGTGCACCCTTAAACCACATAAGGAACCTACTTGCCAAATTTGGAGTCTGTAGACCCAGCGGTTTGGGCTGTGCGTTGATAGATGAGTCAGTCAGTCAGTCAGTTTCTTCTTTTATATATTTAGATTATATGTACTCCGGCTTACCTCTTACAAAACTTGACCCTTCGCTACTGCTATCTATCTATGTATAGAGCAAAAGCAGTATTTGAGGTCACAGAATATCGAGTTAGCCATGACTTCCAAAAGTAAAATTTTCTGTGAAGTGTCTAGTGATTTAGATTTCTTGAACTAGTTCGTGTTTTAATTGCTTATTCAAACTTGAAGCATTAATTTCAAATAGACCATTACAGGCACTGTTGTAAAAAAAAACCGGCCAAGTGCGAGTCGGACTCGCACACGAAGGGTTCCGTACCATTGACTATATTTATTATTTGTTGTTATAGCGGCAACAGAAATACATCATCTGTGAAAATTTCAACTGTCTAGCTGTCACGGTTCATGAGATACAGCCTGGTGACAGACAGACGGACAGACAGCGAAGTCTTATTAATAGGGTTCCGTTTTTACCCTTTGGGTACGGAACCCTAAAAAAACTAGATACGACATAAATCTTGACTATCCCGAGACATTGCACTATTTACATCCAGAAAGGTTTTTTGACCCCATCACGCAACATAAGCGTCAAATGGAACAACATTTCAAAGGAAAGCATATAAATAATTATACAACTACGTAAAGAGCATAAATATCTCGCTCCGACGGTTCCATTCTGTTCTACACTGTTAAAGCTCCCAAAGCACACGAACAACTCTATTTTTGGCACAAAATATTTCGTCTCAAGAAATTCACGAACGAACTATTATAACCACAGAATAGATAGCTACAGAAGGTCGGTGCCATACATTGAGAGAAAACACACATAGACGGGCTGTTCGTCGTGTACACGTCGTACGTATGTACTTAATTATGAGAGTGTGCACCTGTTTTCCTAGCAACACATAAAAGCGCATACCTACATAAGGAGATTTATTTATTTAATTATGGCACTCCAACGACTTACGCAATCAAACGAATGTCTGTTGTTGTACTTACTCTGCGTGAAGCATACCTATGAATGCGTGCATTATCTTTTCTTGTATGGAGGTCTGCCTAAACAAGTGAAAAAAGTTTTCAAAGCGTTTCATATTTTTGAAACGACTTTTAACAGCGTTATCTGACAGCAGCTTTTGTCAATCAGATACATTTTTTTACTTCTTCATCATTGTTATCGCTGATGATTGAACTGCCCCGTTGGTCTCGTGGTCGCAAACACGACTGCTGAGCGAGTTGGGTAAAAAGTGTTATTGTGTTTTTCCATTAGAAATATCTGCGTAGCAGCCTGGAGTTTGGAAGTTGGCGGTATAATACTCCCTCGCCTCCGAAAGCACGTTAAGCCGTTGGTACAGTTCCTACTATCTCTCTCACTCTCTCTCTCTCTCTATGGTGGCGTCGGATTGCCGTCCCATTGGACTATAAGAGTAGAAGAACAGAGAGTGCACCTGTGCCAGTGTGTTGTTCACTTCAATATCTTCCGCGTCGATGGCTAATCTATGTTGAGATCACTATGTCTAGGCACTATGGCCTTCTGTGCCTACTACTACTCCGTGCTACAACGCTGCAAATATCTCGTGGAATGGAAATTCTAATTCTAGCTGTCTCAAACAAAACAAGAAAACAGATGAAAATGTCAGAATAAGTTAATTAATCAGTAGAAACGTTTGTGGTAATGTCTTGGGAGCCGTTTCCAACGATCCTGTGGTTATTTTTTCCGCGACGCTAGCTAATCTCTGTTGAGACCACTATGTCTAGGCACTATGGCCTTCTGTGCCTGTCTACTCTGTGCTACAACGCTGCAAATATCTCATGGAATGGAAATTCTAATTCTAGCTGTCTCAAATAAAACAAGAAAGCAGATGAAAATGTCTGAATAAGTTAATTAATCAGTAGAAACGTTTGTGGTACTGTCTTGGGAGCCATTTCCAACGTCCCTGTGTATTTTCGACATGAAATATGTATTATATGAAGTAGGTACGCATAATTGGTTCGGCAGGAAACATTTTGTATCGAATACGAAATTGGTTTCGATCAAATGGTCGGTTGTTTGTCGTTTCCAATTGTAAGGAGGCGTAATGATTGATTTATTTGCCATTGTTCGCATTTCATCGTTTGTAATTTATACAAAAAGTTCGGATCATTTTTCAACAATAGGTACTTTATAACTTTTGACTTTGAATCCTCAAAAAAAGCAATAAATCTCAAACTGCAAAACTGATGACTCTCAGAAAATGGCCAAGTTTTAAGACCGACATCTATACACGTTACCTAGCACGTATTTGGCTTATAGTGCAGTTCTGTTCACTCTTCTTCCTCTTAGCATGTCGATGGCAATCCAAATTGAGCGAACTGAGCCACTAGTTTGGCGCATTCGGTAGCGTCCATCAGTTCCTGTAGTGAACAAACAACAGGACACGCAGGACACGATATTAAGTCCCCTATCGTTTGTCGAACAGCACCACATTTACACTCCAGGACAGAGTCATCAACGAATCTCCTATTTTTTGCTGCGGCCATCGGTGGTCTGGAGTCTATTCTGTTCACACAACTGATAAACTATAAGATAGATATCCTTCAAATCTTACTCTTGTACTCATAGATTTTACGAATTGGTCATTTTTCGGAATGGACATTTTGTGAATTGGGCATTTTTCGGATTGGACATTTTGCGAATTGGACATTTTTCAATCGCTGGACATTTTGGAAATTGGATATTCTGCGCATAAACGGCTTAGTAACTGTTGTAACATCACTATTTAGTAAGTAATTAGTGTGTAAACCACTAGATATTATCTATGGTTGGTTAGAGGTTAGATATTATCTATGTTGGCTAGCGGCTAGAGTGACAACTCTAGCTAGAGGCACTGCTATGTCTGATCCCGTCTGTAACACTACTACTAAACTGTCTCTGAATTATAATGTGTTTCTCGTGTTAATAAACCAAGTCTACTCAACAATATCTTTCATTCCAACAAACATAACAGTTACGTCTTCAGATAGGCTTGAGACTTAACAAAATATACACACAAACCAACATTTTAGATAAACTACCAGACCTGTTTCCAGAACGTAGATATTTACTACTAGCACACTTAGTAAATTGGTTGACAAACAAACCAAACATGATATACGAGAATGTAGTTTCAGTCACAACTCAAGGCCGTTTCATGTTTGTAGATATTAGTGTAATAGAATACCTTAGGCTCGGCGCAAACGGGCCACCAACCACAGCCACTGGTAGCCAGCGACAAGCAATTCACATGCTTATTTAACATCATCTGCCAAGCCTTTTCCCAACTATGTTGGGGTCGACTTCCAGTTTTACCGGATGCAGCTGAATACCAGTATTTTATATGGAGCGACTGCCTATCTGACCTCCACAATCCAGTTAGTACCGGGTAATACGACACCCCTTGGTAAAACTGGTTGTCAGACTTTTTTGGGCCTCTGACTACCTAACGACTGTCAACGATTTACTAATGACAGCCAGGACCAACAGCTTAATGTGCTTTCCGAGGCACGGAGGAAACTTGGTATGTAATGGGTGGTCGCCCATCTACGGACCAACCTAGGCAAACACGGCTTAACCTAAAGATCGAACCGAGCAGCTGTTATTATTTAGCCACGAGCTCCTCCACATGCTTTTTCATACATTTTGTAGAAACTCGCCGCACACGTGTGGCCGGTTGCTGCCACTCACTACAGCAGTGTCGGCGACTCGCGGTAGCGCGCGTCAGCCACCGGTAGCTGTGGTTGGTGGCCCGTTTGTGCCAAGCCTTATGGTCTACATTTCTTTAACATTTTTCTTTTATAGAAGATGTTATCCATCATAGTATCCTGTTAGTTACTACTGCCTCGTTGGTCTTGTGGTAGCAAGCGTGACTACTGAGCATGAGGTTCTGGGTTCGATTCCCAGGTCAAAGTTAAAGTCAAAGTCATTTATTTCAAAACAATATACATTGTATAGAAATGTTTGTAAAATAAAACTACAAACTAACATAACAATCGCAGCCAAAAAATAATTAAAAAAACCGGCCAAGTGCGAGTCGGACTCGCGCACGAAGGGTTCCGTACCATTATCTATACATTAGACAAAACGGCAAAAAAAACACGTTTGTTGTATGGGAGCCCCCCTAAAATATTAATTTTATTCTGTTTTTAGTATTTGTTGTTATAGCGGCAACAGAAATACATCATCTGGGAAAATTTCAACTGTCTAGCTGTCACGGTTCATGAGATACAGCCTGGTGACAGACAGACGGACAGACGGACAAACAGACGGACAGACGGCGAAGTCTTAGTAATAGGGTTCCGTTTTTACCCTTTGGGTACGGAACCCTAAAAACGGGCAATGCAAAGCGGCGGCGGCGGCGCGGCGGCAGCGGGCAAAGTGTTGGTTTTTCCATCAGGAATTTATCAAATACAGTCACGAAGTCTGAATTTGTGCCCGTTTGGTAGCAATCGGCTCACTCCTTTTAACATGGGACTTAAACATACGAGTAACTGGCGATATGTGGGTGTACTATTAGGTACACCTCTGCCTAACCCGTCGAGGATTACAACCGTGATGTTATATTATCCTTTTATCCAGACAACATTTTAATATGTTTCTCATCCAAAAGCTCCTAGTAGAACCGTGGCAAGAACTCTACACAGACTAAGCACGTCTATGGCCCAGCGCACACCGCTGGAGGCGCAGCGGAGCGCATTTGAAGACAACAATTTAATATAAACCTTGATATACGGTCAATATAAGAATAAATTCACACGTGGTACTCGGAGAGCCCTCAAGCTACTACAAGAGCATGCGCGCGACCGTATATCAAGGTAGTTAAGGTTTATATTAAATTGTTGTCTTCAAATGCGCTCCACTGCGCCTCCAGTGGTGTGCGCTGGGCCTATGGGTCCCCCTATTACAATATGACAGTTTTGGTATTTATTAAAGAGAAAGGCTACACCTTGCCTTTGAGAATTGCAGACGAGGCATTACGATGTGGTCCTCTCAGCTGAATGAAACCACGATTATTGATGGCATAACACGACACAGATCCTTGCAGGATCTTGTTCCAATTATTGATTGAAGTTGACAATTGATGTTGCATTTAATGTTTGAGACTGAATTTGGTATAAAAAACCGTATAAAATAAAGGGTGTAAAACACCTCTTAACAAAGCCGAAAGGCACTTGTTCTCCCTGTATGTCATTGCGATCATTTTTTTTGTTGTACACCATACCTGGGGACCTTCTAGTTACGGAGATATTGGGGTTCAAAGTTCCAACTTTTTGACAAGTTTTTTTTTAAATACAAGTTAGTAATGTAAGATTTTTGAATTAAACACCTCCACGACCCCCATACTATTCAATCCATCCATTAGCATAATGTTTTGAGTGCGTTACATTGAGTTCTACCACAAAAAATGATTTTTCACCCCAAAAATAAAAGTCGATTCCCAGCAATAATTTTTGCGTAAAGTTACTTAGTTTGATGTACAGAATGCTTGGTTGACGGCTTCGTGATGAGGTCTTTTACATCCTGTATTATGGCTGGTTGACTTTTATTATCTTTTGTAATTGGTAATTAACTAAAAATGTTAATCTAACCTAGTGTCAGAATTTTTATGCCGCCCGTGGCACAGAATAAATAGTAACCCGCCTCTGACTTTACATGCCGTCGAGAAATATCGACGTCACGTGATTTCATCCGCGAAGTTCCCGTTCCCGTGGGAGTACGGGGATAAAATATAGCCTTTGTTACTCGCTGATAATGTAGCTATCCATTGCTGAAAGAATTTTTAAAATCGGTCGAGTAGTTTTAGAGTTAAATCGTAACAAACACACAAACAAACAAAAAATCAAATCTTTCCTCTTTATAATATTAGTATAGATAAAACACATGTAACATAGCATCACACCTTGTAATCCTTGAAGGGTTAAGCAGATGACTGTGTATCTTAAAATAATACACACTGAACTGACATAATGGGCGCATTATGTTTAAGGGCCTATACTACCTCAAATGGCTTAACATGATCTTCCGTTACGCCTTAAATATTGCAGCATTAATTTTGAAATAAATACATAATAAAGTTGAGGATTAATGCTAGGTACTATGTGTGACAAAAACACGATTTCATAAGCTTTTCTAGATAGAAAAAAATCCCAAAGTTACCTCCAAATCGAACAATAAACCGCTGGTATTCAAAAAGTACTTCAAATTAGATCATGAAACTTTGCATACTAACTGAACTAACTATAAAGCAGGTCTTATGTTTTTTATTTTTTCCAAAAGACGAAAATTTGATTTTATAAAGAATAAAAACCACTCATTTCGCACTATTCGGCCGCAGTGACTGACGTAACAACCGCTTTGTAGTGCAAGCTGATTAAAACGTTATTCTATGCCGTCACCTCCTTCTGCGAAGCAGTAATGCTAGAGAAGGAGGTGGCGGAACGTGAGAGGGAGAGAACCTCTCAACGTCCCGGCCGCCGCGGGAGACGCCCCGGGCGTCGGGGGCCACCACCACGTGGCCCGCGGCCACCGTAGGCGTGGGCCTGTGGACGGTGGGCTATGGGCTAGCTCGCCGTCCGTCCGTCTCATGACGACAGGCCGTGTCGACGGCGCGTTCGTGTTCCACGCGCGCCTCAAAGAGAGTCAGCAAAAGGGAAGGGGTCCGGAGGGACCGATGCCTGCCGGGGTTGCGGGACTGTTCGAAAGAGATACCGTGGCCCCGGAACACAAAGGGCGATGAAGGAACATGGATGGGTTTTAGTCAGTAAAAGTCTGACACTCCCTCCTGCTCCGCCCAGAGCGGGAGGAGTTATTTGATGATTTCCCATCCGAAAAAAAAAAAAAAAAAGGGAGTGGTCAAATCTTCCTTATTTGACAACCCGAATGGCGCAGCGGTAGTGAAGCTGCCTTACGTTCTTAGGGTCCCGGGTTCGAATCCCAGTCGGAGCAAATGTTTGTGTCATGAGCATGGACGTTTGTTTCCGAGTCATGGATGTTCATGTATAACTAGCTGACCCGCGCAACTTCGTCTGCGTCACATGTGAGAGAGAGAGAGAGAGTGAGAGTTAGAGAAAGTGTAAGTCAACCTTAAAAGATAGACATATTACCTATGCTATCGCGGATTTATTTTTATTCAAGTGAGCAACAATTTAATATACTTAACTTTAATCTACCTACTTATGTTTTTCCAAATAAGGGCTTGCCACGACAGCCTTACGTCTTCATCCTTAAACACTCGATGACAGTCATACTCCAGCTAGGTCGAAAGTTCTCACCAAAGGTGCAGGAAATTAACCCAAACACGATTTTTCAATTTTAAATGGGGCCAACTGTGAGATATACCTACCGACGCGTTTCACAAAAAAAGGAGCATGCTTATCTTATTACACTTCTCCGTAAAACGTTATGCGTGATCACTGATCATACAATCAAACATTTAAAAAAATACGCGTCGAATAGAGAACTCCCTTCTTTTTGTTTAATCGGTTAAAAAACAAAACTTGTGGCAACTGACACGGGCAAGGGTCATTCTATCACAGAAAATTTTAACTCCGTGATTCAGAAAATGGAGTGAAATGAACAACGCCATCTATCACCAAGATATTAAACTGCTAAAATACCATGAACGGAAATTATGCTATGTAAAATTTCAAAGCAGCATCATCATGTAGACTAATCTAGAGTGCCATAAGCTATAATAACTTTTTTAAAGCCGGTCGATCTAAAAGTTATCAGCTGAGCACATTTTTTGTCATTATTACCATTTTAGTACAATAGATGTCGCTGCATCTTACATTTGATGATTAGTTCTTCTTGAACACTTTAAATTCATTTCTTTTGATAGAATCAACCGATTACGATAAAACACAAACTAAATAATACCCCAAGATAGGCACAATTTTTATGCATGAAAGTTATTTACATTGGTAGCGTAAATTTTACGTGATGCTTGATCATCGAAACAGACAAACAGACAAAAATTCCAAAAAATGCTGAAAATGAGTTCTGTTAATTATCCTTTCACACCCTGGCAATTTTTTTTCGAAATATTTTAAGATGTATAGATAAGTATGTATTTACAAACAAAAAGTATCTATGTAGTATATCAACTATCTGGTGTCCACGACATAAGCCTCGTTGCTTAGTGTGGCACTAGATGGCGCTGTGTGTAATGTCCAGCAATATTTATTTATGAGATAGGTAGGAGACGATAGTCTTCAAAGACATGTTGATTGTTTGATGGCGATTTATTAAAAGTTCTCAAAAGTACTATTATGTGCTTACAAGAAAAATGCTTATTCGGCCAAACGTTACGATTGCGCGGGTGAATGACGCAGATATTAAGTGATTTGCTGAGTAAGGTTTTTACATACTTCATATTGGAAAAATCTTTGCCCGACCTGGGAATCGAACCCAGGACCTCATGCTCAGCAGTCACGCTTAAGATCACTCAACCAACGAGGCAGACCATCTTTATTCTCAGAATAAGGGTCTCTTAGTAAGAAACATTGTTGATATCATCATCTGCCTAGCCTTTTCCCAACTATTTTGGGGTCGGGTTCCAGTCTAAGAGGATGCAGCTGAATACCAGTATTTTACATGGAGCGACTGTCTATCTGACCTCCACAACCCAGTTTATACTGGGTCATACGGTACCCCTTGGTAAGACTGGTTGTCAGACTTTTTGGGCCACTGACTACCTGTAACGACTGTCAAAGATGAACAAATGACTGCCGGGACCAACAGTTTAACGTGCTTTCCAAGGCACGGAGGAAACTCGGTATGTAAGAGTGGTCACCCATCCACAGACCAACCTAGGCAAGTACGGCTTAACCTAAAGATCGACCCTAGCGGCTGTTATTATTTAGCCACGAGCTCCTCCAGAAACATTGTTGATAATCCACACAAAATATAAACATTTTATTTTTCCGTAACAAAAAGCCCCTAAATAATAAAGCAATACACAAAAAATAACAACAATAACGGCCATACTTGAGAGAAGAAAACACGATTATAAGAAATATAAGATTCTCTGATTCCCCATAAAAACTATGGCTGGTAATAAAAGTTAACGGCTTGAAGTTTACGGGGTAGGGGAAAAAGAAATAAAATCAAGTAGCCGACAAGGTCAGTTGGACCCTTCATTATTATGGGACAACTGGAGCAAGTTGGCAGGGGACGTGACTTTCAAAACAGGGGTGTTATATGTTTTACACCCCTCGTATGAAAACATGTGGTGATTTGGGGACCGTCGCAAATACGACATGTATTTGCGACGGTGTATGAACACATTTTTTTCAGTTGTGTGGTTTTCAGGTGGCGTTATGCAGGCTTCGTAATTGGCTAAGTACTTATCACTACATACAACAACAACAACAACAGCCCTTGACGTCCACTGCTGGACATAGGCCTCTCCCATGATGGGAGGAATTTGCCGTAATCTCCACCCTTGGCAGGCGGATTGGAGATCGCAGTGATGAAAGACTAACAGAAAACGCTGCTGCGCATTCTTAGGTCTACGGAGGCGCAAGGTGTTCTGCCTCAGACATTAGTCGCCTTATACGACACTCGTGAGTGTAATGGGTTGGTTCTATTCTACTCTGCCGGATACCACACGGCTTATCACTACATATTATAAAACAAAGTCCTCCACGGCGTCTGTTTGTCTGTCTGTTCGCAATAAACTCAAAAACTACTGCATTGATTTCCATGCTGTTTTCACCAATGGATAGAGTGGTTCTCCGGGAAGGTTTTAGTACATAATTTGTCAAGTTTTTTAAACATTGGCTAAAATATAATGATATTTGTTGGAGGGTTGCGGGAACGGGATCAAAATTTCATGATTACTTTTGGTCTCGATAACCGACATCCACACTGGCGAAGCCGTGGGCATCAGCTAGTAATTATTGTATAATATTATCTGGATGAGTTTGTGTGTTTAATTGTGAACCTTACCCTCGTTCACTAAAGACGAGACCAAATAAATATGCTAGTTTCTACCATCAATAAATTGCAAATCTATCTAGTCCGTCAGTTAGAGTATTAGAAAATAATAGAACGTATTTTTTGTGTTTGTAAATCAATGAATATTGACAAAGATAAAACGCATCAAAACTCGGGAGTGAGGGCTCGTGACGTCAGAACGCACTAAAAATTATACGACGGCGTGCGTATTGAGAATTTTAAAAGCGTCGTATCTTCGTCAATTTTGGTTTACGTAACAAAAGAAAAAATATGGGTCAAATATTTTTTGATAATCTAACTGACGGACTAATTCGATTTTTTTAGTACACAAACCTGTTGGGATAAGGGCAGAGTAATGATCGATGTGATTTTTGCATAGAGATAAGCTACTTATTCATCATCAGCCTATTAATGTTCCCACTGCTGGGACACAGGCCTCCTCTCTATGAGAGGGAATGGGCTATAATCCACCACGCGGGCCCAGTGCGGATTGGTAGATGTTACATGTCTTCGAATTTTTGGTTCCAGGACATGCCGGTTTCCTTACGATGTTTTTCTTCACCGTTTTGAGAGCAGTGGTGATGAAATAAATTACACAAAGTAATGCGCCTGCCTGGGTTCGAACCCACGACTTACTGTTCGTAAGTCGGGGCCGCCACCACTGGGCCACCGCTGCTCCTAGCAGCTAGCTACTTATTACTCCGGAAAAAACCCACTCAGGGGTATAACTGCGAGTAGTATAGAATAGAAGGTCAGGTCTACCTTGTAGCCTACGCATTCTTTTATACAGTGGTATAAAAGAATGCGTAGGCTACAAGGTAGACCTGACCTTCTATTATTGAAACAATGGGGGCTATCGTTTTTGAACTCACCAGATGGCGCACTATCGAGTAAGGTCTTGTCAATAATTCTATTTAATACTTTAAAGCACCAATAACTTTATAAAAAAGTTTATTTTATTACGTATAACAACACAGTGTAAGCTTTAAATATATATTTATAATATTCTTCCTAAAATTAGCAAGCATGAAACATTTAAAAATCATTTTACCTCCAAGTACTAACAATATTATGGTCCTATGTTGCGACTTTAAATTTTCAAATCATAATTAATCAGGAATGGCTCAATCTAGAACACAACCATGAGTATTAGTACAAATACATGATAAAAAAGCACGCAACGCGCGAACACTCTATGACATCTGACATTTTGGAGGACCTTAGTCTACACAAGCGCCTCTAGGGGCAAATTCACACGCCCCCATTGACGCGAGTAGAACAACAGAGACGTGACTTTCAAAACAGGCGTATAAAACATTTGCATGTCATCATCTGCCAACCCTTTTCTAACTATCTAGGTCATGAAGCCAGACGTAGCGGAATATTATAATTTCATAAAACATTTGGTCGGAGAATAAAATTCAGGCTATTTAGGAATATACTAGGACGTCTGGACTTAAAATTACGATCGTGATCCGATTGTTAAAATTGAAGGTAATAAAAATGGGGTTTTAAATCAGTTGTTTTGTCGTTCAACTGAATTGGGGCAAGTCCAAATGGCATAGCCCAAAGGCAAAGGCATCTGCCTAAGCAGATGATGATGATTTTTGTGCTTGACAGTACTGTTGTCGCCATAGACATCGCCTTATTCAAACCTACATACTTTAAATCTTTTTACCCGACTAACCCAAAAGAAGGGTAAATGTTTTTAACTTTATTAGAATGTGGCGGTAGTTTCCCATCATTTCCTTCCTTCCTATTCATTCCTGCAGCGTCTACCATAGGTCAGAGCGAAACAGCAATACAAGGCTGGAAGAAGATGGAACGTAGCCGCAGCCATATCGAAGTAAGATTCGTCTACTCCGCCGCCGCGAAAGCACCTCTCCAGGGCTTTACCGCAATAAATCTAGATTTCGTGATAAATCCAGGGTTTCGGGTCTATAATTCAAATTAGATTCACCTAAATATTAAGCTACAGTGATTTGAAGTGCTGCAAAAGGGAAGGAACTTTTTATCTGTGGAACCACGCTGGCCGCCGCGTGGTTAACCTGTACATCGAGGACGTGCAAAGCCCTTACACCAGGAAGGCGACTCCAGACTTCTGCAAAAAGGTAAGACGTTGCATCCTGTGTCCTTCTATTGTTCCTGTTTCTCCTTACCAAAAAATAGCCTCCTTCAAAATCAATGTATGCTGCCACATAAAGTTTATTACAGTCCACAAAACCGCCGATTCTCATAGCAAAGCTTTGAATCACCGCTCCAGGCTTTTAGAAGCCTGGAAAGAGCTGTTTAGACAGTTCCTCCATTTCATGGTAAATTCCCCGCACCCCCCATGTTAGCGTTAAAAGGCTTTCCAAAAGGCTCGAAGCGCTAACATTTTGGTCCTCCGAGACGGATTTATTTCTATTTTCAATACAGTATTAGACGAGCTTCATTTCATTTCCTAGGGAACCCCGCACTCGGATCTGAATTCTTTCAGATTCGACTGATTAATTACATTCGTGTCATTAAATTCATCTAATCAAAACCATAAATTAGTTATAAAAATACATTTGATAAATACGTTTCATTGTTGTATCTTACTAATTTACAGCCATACGTAATTACGTATACCTACATAACTTAACTTCATTCACAGTTGCATTATATTCTAGCACAAAGTACCTACGCATTCCTGTATAAAGAACCGGTTTTAATATTATCAGTTCACTACATTAGCTGCTTGTTACCGCGCGCATTATAGTTATTGAATATAGGTTGTTTACGTTTTGAGAGCTCACTCTGTGCGTTCCGATCTACTTACTTGAACAGCTGTTCTATAACCTACCTACTTCATTGTAATAAATCAAGATGCCTCGACCTGCCGCTGATGATAAGGATTACAAAACTGATGAATCCGCCTCATCGCATTTAAATTCAGAACTTATTCTTGTAGAAGCAAAACGAAATGCCCTTTTCGAAACAATTCAAATCGTGTTCGAAAAGGCACAAAAGGCCCGCATTAAAAGCGAAATGGTCGAGAGTTTTCTGGATTCAGTTGAGACTATTGATGAAACTCGATCTGAATTTAGGGATCTCGTCAGCGAGCAGAATAGGCTACTTTTAGAAATTAATCCATCCGCGAAGCCTAACTATCAACCATTGATTTCCTTTGATGATCTTTTTTGCCGTATCAAACGTATTGAAGCAGGTTGAGCCAGTGCCTTCGCGGGTGAACCCCGACCCTTCTGGTCAGCATAATGATCAGAAAGTCATTAGGTCTAAACGGCCTTATTTAGCGCCAATCGAAATTGTATCATTCGACGGTGACATTCGCAATTGGCCTTTATTCTATGAAAGCTACAAGTCTACTATACACGAAAATCCATCGTTGACAGACGCTGAGAGACTGTACTATTTGATAGGAAAGCTTTCTACTAAAGCGCAAGCTGTATTTTCAGGCATCGCGCCGTGTCCTGAAAACTATCAAGTAATCGTGAAGTGTCTCGTGGATAGGTATCAAGATAAACGCACACTAGCTTCTACGTATCTAGATCAAATGATCAATCTTAAAATAAATGGCCCCGCTTCTGCATCTAATATGCAAACTTTTATGGACCAGTATGTCACTGCGGCAAACGCAATTAAAATTCTTGGAATAGATGACTTGGCAGATTTTGTATTTTTACACATAGCACTCAAAAAATTAGACGGAGAAACGATACGTGCTTTCGAGTCGCAATATCGTGAAGTTTCGTTGCCGACTTTTAGTCAGCTGACCGAGTTCATTAGGAGTGAACATAGGATTTATCAAAACACACAGCCAAGCACAGCTGGTGTTTCCAAGCGTAGTTCAGTTAAATCTCGCAATAATGTACCGAACCCGCAGAGTTATGTAGCCATCGCGCCTGCTAGCAAAAAATGCCTATGTGACAATATTGTGCACGATCACTTTTTCAAGTGTCAAAAATTTTTTTTTTGCTTGTTTTAAATGCGTGAAAGATAACGGTGCATGTATTAATTGTTTAAGCATTAAACATAAGTCTCGCGATTGTAATTCAACGCTCAAATGCCGCAACTGTCATCAAAAACACCACTCCTTATTACATTTCAATAAGGTTCCTAATCAAACCGCCACAAACAGTGGATCAGTGCCGGTGTCCAGATTCGAACCCGCGATACCTAGCGAGTGCGCCACTGCGCCGCAGGCGCCGCCCTCCACACCGGTACCGGTGCCTGCTGCGAGCGAGTCGAGAGTATCGTCCTTGCACACATCCATTGCTGCGCCTTTGCAGTTAAATACTAATGAAGGCGACCGCGCCGCGCGATGTATTCGTCCCACAACGATATTACTATCGACCGCTCAAGTTGTTATTCGCGACCGTAACGGACAGAGCCATATTGTAAAATGCCTTTTAGATTCTGGATCGCAGAGTAATTTTATAAGTACAGAATGCTGTAACCGGTTAGGTTTGAATTATAATAAAAATATTCAAATGATTGTTCGAGGGTTTGGTGGTTCAGAAAAGCCTATCAAAGGTTCCACTGACTTTAAAATATTTTCGCGTTTTGACAAAAACGTTTCTTTCGATGTATCGGGATTTGTCGTAGATCGCATCACGGATAACCTGCCCACAGTTCCCGTGGACGAAGCTGCCTTTACCCACATCGTATCATTGCCGCTCGCGGACAGTACGTTCGCCACTCCCACCGCTGTTGATGTTCTGCTCGGGGCATCTATCTTTCCGCACCTGTTGATGCCGGATACGGTACATAGCAGCATGCATGGAATACCGCCCGCCATTCAAACAGTGTTGGGCTATATTATAATGGGTTCCGCGCCCGCACTGCTTTTCTCTAAGTCTACCGCTGCATGTTGCGCTATCGGAGAAGGCGATTTAGACCACCTCCTCAAGCGTTTTTGGGAACTCGAGGAAATTTCCACTCCAACCCCCACCAGTCAAGATGATATTGAATGTGAAATTCATTTCCGCACTACTACTACGCGTGATTCTAGTGGTAGGTACACCGTTGCGTTTCCATTTCGCGACGATGTTTATAAATTGGGAGATTCCTTCTCCACAGCGCGTCGACGTTTTTTGTGCTTAGAAAAGAAGTTGGAGTCATCAAGTTTTCTACGCACTGCCTATGACAATATCATTCGTGAATACATTGAGAAGGGTTATGCAACCGAAGTAGGGCCCATTGACAGTAATGATGTAATATCCACCCACGCCGCTTCCTACTTTGTACCACATCATTGTGTTCAGCGTCTAGATAAGACATCCACAAAGGTCCGCATGGTTTTAGACGCTAGTTGTAAAACTAGCACAGGTTTGTCATTGAATGATGTTCTTCATTCAGGCCCTAATTTACAGGGTGACTTGAATAACATTCTATTGACTTTTCGGTTATTCAAAATCGCTGTTTCAGCAGATTGTAGACAAATGTTTCTTCAATTGGGAATGTTAGAGCGAGACCGCAAATATCAAAGATTATTTATCGCTTCCATCCGGAAGATAAATTGACGGTTTTTGAACTGGCACGTGTTGCGTTCGGTATGAAGTCGTCCGTATTTCACGCAATCCGCGTTGTTCGTCAGCTGATTGCTGATGAAGGTCAGAGATTCCCAACTGCAGCTGCCATAGCATTGGTTTCCACGTACATGGATGACGTCTGCTACAGCATTATGTCAAATGATTCAGCGCAGGAAGACGAGAACGTCGCAATCAATTCATGTATCGAACTTATACAATTATTTAAATGCGGTCAGTTCGACCTCGTGAAATGGACGAGTAACTCGGACGCTGTCCTTCGCGCTATTCCCGCCTCGCATCGAGCTTCGTCAGATCTCGAGATTGATAAAGATGTACCTGACAAGGTTCTAGGTACACATTGGGACAAATCCGATGACGTTTTCAAATTCAAGGTTGCAAACCCAGGCTCAAGCTGTACTAAGCGTAGTATCTTGTCCGTCGTAGCACGCTTATGGGACAATCTAGGGCTGGTGGCCCCCGTCATACTTTATGCCAAGCTCCTGATTCTGGAACTATGGTTATTGAAGTGCGACTGGGACGATGCCCCCCCTCAACGCATCGTAAACCTCTGGAGGCAGTTCTGTAGCGAACTTCCCGCGCTCAACGAGATACGCGTTCCGCGGCATCTCGGGGTAGTGCAGGGTTGTGTAGCAAACCTCTTAGGATTCGCTGATGCAAGTGAGCGTGCTTACGGCGCCGTTGTGTACTTGCATGTCAAAGATAACGCCAATACGACCGTTAGGCTTGTGTGTTCAAAATCGAAAGTTTCGCCGCTTAAAACTATTTCAATTGCTCGCTTAGAATTGTGTGCTACAGTCTTATTATCTACGCTTATGCGTAATGTGCTAAACAATTTTGACCCAAGGTATAAAATTTCAAATATCTTCGCCTTTACTGACTCTAAAATCGTTCTTTGTTGGATCAATTCTTCTCCGCACCGCTGGCAAACTTTTGTGGCAAATCGCGTCGCGAAAGTTGTCGATAATATTCCCGCAAGTTGTTTTCATCACGTGGCAGGCATTGAAAACCCTGCTGATTGTTTATCGCGAGGTTTATCACCCGCGCTACTTGTCAATCACCCTCTGTGGTTTACCGGACCCCCATGGGCATCTAGGCATCCATCAGAGTGGCCTATTTCTGAATTCGATCGCGAAGACGTCAGTGAAGTGCCGGATCTGAAGGCTTCTGCGCACGCTACAACAGTAGGGGAATCAACATCGCCTATTTATGAGCTCGCTCAACGTGTTTCTTCATGGTCGAAGTTACTCCGCATAATTGTTTATATGTACCGCTTTTCAAAATTATTATCGCGCAGATCTTACATAAACAAATATGATTTAGAATTTGCTGAAACTAAAATAATATCCGCATTACAACAAGTTCACTTTATTGACGATATAAATAAATTAAAAAACAGTAAGAACTGTTCTCCCGCTATGCAAAGACTTAAACCGTTTTTAGACGCAAACGGTGTTGTCCGCGTCGGCGGTCGGTTGACTTACGCAAAAATCAATTACGCACAGAAACATCCCTATGTATTACCTAGGCACGATCACGTGATTGATATCTTAATCGATTATTACCATCGAAAGCATTTACACGCCGGCCCCGAATTGCTCATGTCCATACTTAGGAATCAGTATTGGATACTGGCAGCGCGACGTGTCATTCGTCATCGTATCCATAAGTGCAATACGTGCTTCAGAGCAAAACCACGCCCATCTTTTCCAATCATGTCAGATCTGCCCGAGTTCCGCGTCACTCAAGTTGACAAGCCATTCACGCACACTGGATGTGATTATGCTGGCCCTCTCCAGTGGGTGCGCCAAAGTTCACCTAAATTTTCAACTCCGATAATTGGAAATCCGAAAATGTTCTTCCTAACATTTTTTATCCTAACAATCACAATTCCTAACTACTCTGCCTCTAATGTTCATAATTCCGAAGCATTCAACTTCATAATGTCAGTAGCAATAAACATCTATTATACTTTTATTGTTTTCCTATATTTTCTCAACATAACCATCTTTTACACTATTATTCAAAGTCATATCTTTTTTGTTTAGATTTATTTTTGTTTATAGTAATCAGTATTATATATAATTTTGCGTAACTTTATTTTCACATATCATGTATAACATATAAGAATAATAGTACCATACAAAATAATAGGGGGGAAAATATAATGACCATCAAAATTAACTTTGTGACCACTAACATCTATCACAGACCTAAAATATCAATTGATCACCAAATTTAGTAAATTGAGCACCAAATTTTAATGAGGTGGTTGATGACAAACTAGTTTTGACTAGGCCGACTTGGGGCACCCCGACACGGATAGATTAGGTTAGAAGGGTATGGCGGGGTCGAATGAGCGAGCGAAGCGAGCGAATAGACCCCGCTATACCCTTCGTGGTTATTTTTTTATAAACCATTCAGAAGTAGGAGCCCCGCGAAGCGGGGCTCCGTCGACCGGGCCTCCCTCGACTCGGATTTTTTTTGGGCTCTTGCGAGCATAACAGTTCAATTTCTGCTGGTAAAAAATAAATTTTTGGTTCTAATTTCACCATAAAATGGGAATTAATTTTGGTGACCATTTACTGATTTTGGCAACCAAAAGTGATTTTTTGCCGTTACATTTTGCTAAATCTGGTGGTTCGTAGTTAATACATGTTTTCATATATATTTATAGCGGTGTGTAGGTACCTGCAAAGACATCCATAGGTTTTGTTAGAACTGTGACCAGCCTCGAAATTGGGCGCGAAATTTTGTAAGTATTTTTTTCATAGTGCCCCCAAGACGACGTTCTGACCTGAATTTCATTCATTTAAGACAAAAATCAGTGAAACGACCTTTAATCATTCTAAACAGTTGGTTTTTTAGACATAATTATCTCAGGTATAGTTATAGTAATAAGTACGTTATGTAAAGCATACCCCAAATAATAATCATACCCTCAAATTAAAACTATAAATATCATCTTATACCCAGATATATTTTTATTACACTTGGTAAATGTTTCTTTCTGAGTATAAGTGAAAATATTATGGTAATTATGTTTAGGGATAAAAGCGTTATGATAAAAAACAGTAGGAGTTTAAATATATTCACATTAACGATATTATTAATTACAATTTTCGGAAACATAAGTGTTATGAACATCGCCGGTAGCACTACAAATAGTATGAATGAAAACTTTAGGATGAAAAATTTTAGGAAGAATGATCATTCGGATTATAAATCGTTAGGAAGAACATTTTCGGGTAAAGAACTTTAGGTGAGCCAATATGCACCGGTGTATATCTCCAGTATACACCGGTTCGTGGAAGAGGTATTAGAAGCCGCAAGGCTTGGCTCTGTATTTTTACGTGTCTGACAACCAGGTGTTTGCATATAGAAATCGCTTCAGAGTTAAGTACCGCCAATTTCCTTGCTGCTCTGAAGCGATGCCTAGCGCGTCGCGGCCCTGTGCAGTGTATTTACACTGACAATGGTACTAATTTTGTCGGATGTAGTTCTTATCTTCGCGATCTTTACAGGTTCCTCGATAAGCATCGCGCGCATCTTGAATATGAGCTTTCAGAAAGTCGCATAGAGATGAAACGCATAATACCCCAATCGCCTCATATGGGAGGTTGCTGGGAGAGCATGGTCAAGGTGGTAAAATCTCATTTGTTCAAGATTATCGGTCAACAAATCTTATCTTATGAAGAGCTGTTGACGGTTTTAACGCAAATCGAGGCACTTGTAAATTCGCGTCCGCTGACCGCTATGAGTCGCGACCCTTCAGAGCCATCGGCTCTCACGCCGGCTCATTTTCTTAATACTGCGCCCCTCTGCTCTCTGCCAGCTCCCCAAGTAGAGAACGTTAGTTTGCTGGACAGACATTCTCTCTTGCAGAAGATGGGTTTCGGGTCTATAATTCAAATTAGATTCACCTAAATATTAAGCTACAGTGATTTGAAGTGCTGCAAAAGGGAAGGAACCTTTTATCTGTGGAACCACGCTGGCCGCCGCGTGGTTAACCTGTACATCGAGGACGTGCAAAGCCCTTACACCAGGAAGGCGACTCCAGACTTCTGCAAAAAGGTAAGACGCTGCATCCTGTGTCCTTCTATTGTTCCTGTTTCTCCTTACCAAAAAATAGCCTCCTTCAAAATCAATGTATGCTGCCACATAAAGTTTATTACAGTCCACAAAACCGCCGATTCTCATAGCAAAGCTTTGAATCACCGCTCCAGGCTTTTAGAAGCCTGGAAAGAGCTGTTTAGACAGTTCCTCCATTTCATGGTAAATTCCCCGCACCCCCCATGTTAGCGTTAAAAGGCTTTCCAAAAGGCTCGAAGCGCTAACAAGTACATTTGATCAAAAATTGCTTTGAATTAAATTTATCGAATCGGGGGCGTCGGCCACGGGTGCCTCGACCACTGGGAGCATAAGCCACGGACCTAATTAAATTGCAACGAATTCAGACAAATTAACTGCGTCGTTGGTCTAGAAGCGACGGTTGATCATGGGGTCTTGGGGTTCGATTCCCAGGTTGGGCAAAATGTTATTGCGTTTTTCCATCAGAAATTTCTCAGAAGCAGTCACTAAGTCTGGATTGAGTTTGGATTTGAGCCCGAATTAATAAAATTGGCTCTCTATTACGTAGGCCTTAAACGGAACTGAAATGTAGATGTACCTACTACATATATTACACCCATACACACATGCATACCTTCTAACCACCCTACGAGGAAAATTTTGGTAATGTGTTTTATATATTTTTTATACATTAATACAGGGTGTAAAAGACCTCATCACGAAGCCGTCAACCAAGCATTCTGTACATCAAACTAAGTAACTTTACGCAAAAATTATTGCTGGGAAATGACTTTTTTTTTTTGGGGTGAAAAATCATGTTTTGTGGTAGAACATTGAGTTCTACCGCACGGATAGCGCACTCAAAACATTGTACTGATGGATGGATTGGTTAGTACGGGGTTCGTGGAGAAGTTTAAAGTTCTTACATTAAAAACTTGTATTTAAAAAAAAAAACTTGTCAAAAAGTTGGAACTTTGACCCCCAATATCTCCGTAACAAGAAGGTTCCCAGGTATGGTGTTGAACAAAAAAATGATCGCAATGACGAGGAGAACAAGTGCTTTTAGGCTTCGTTAAGAGGTGTTTTACACCCTTTATAATAAGGAGGAGCTCGTGGCTTAATAATAACAGCCGCTCGGGTCGATCGTTAGGTTAAGCCGTGCTTGCCTAAGTTGGTCTGTGGATGGGTGACCACCCATTAAATAATAATAAATATCGCTGGACATTACACACAGCGCCGTCTAGTGCCACACTAAGCAACGAGGCTTGTGTCGTGGACACCAGATAGTTGATATACTACATAGATACTTTTTTGTTTGTAAATACATACTTATTATACATATTAACATCCATGACTCGGAAACAAATGTCCATGCTCATCACACAAACATTTGCTCCGACCGGGATTCGAACCCGGGACCCTAAGAACGTAAGGCAGCCTCACTACCGCTGCGCCATTCGGGTCGTTTTCATACCGAGTTTCCTCCGTGCCTCGGAAAGCATGTTAAGCCGTTGGTTCCGGCTGTCATTTGTAGATCTTTGACAGTCGTTACGTAGTCAGAGGGCCAAAAAGTCTGACAACCAGTCTTACTATCTTAAAATACTGGTGATCGGCTGCATCCGGTAAAACTGGAAGCCGACCCCAACATAGTTGGGAAAAGTCTGGGCAGATACATTGATACACATATTATACATTGATATAATATTTATAATATAAATAAATAAATAAATAAATATTGCTGGACATTACACACAGCGTCACCTAGTGCCACACTAATCAACGAGGCTTGTGTCGTGGACACCAGATAGTTGATATACTACATAGATACTTTTTGTTTGTAAATACATACTTATTATACATATAAACATCCATGACTCGGAAACAAATGGCCATGCTCATCACACAAACATTTGCTCCGACCGGGATTCGAACCCGGGACCCTAAGAACGTAAAGCAGCCTCACTACCGCTGCGCCATTCGGGTCGTCAAATATAAATCAATTCAACTCTAACTAGACCAAAGTAATCATGGTAACTTAGAACTGTGACAACGTCTTTGATCTGGTTCCACAGACTACAAAAATCTATTTCATTCAGTTGACTAACAATTTACATCAGACACGTTAGCTTTGGATTTCTAAGGCTTTGTTCATTTTCTTAGGCTACAACTTCCTGTTGTAAAACACCATTGTCTTGGATCATGTGACACGAATATTGAAGATTCCTTTGGTTTTCCAACAATTTGCTCAAGGTATGTAAGCTTTTCCTCCGCCCATGTATTTCTAAGACTAGATGCATTTTCCTAGACGCCAGCGTTCTGTGTTTCACAAACAACGTCCAGGATCGTGTGACACAGTCTACTGAAAAGCGTGCTAGGTTTACTTACAATTTGCACTATAAAGGTGGGTAAGTTTCTCTCTACTCCTGTATTTCTAAGGCTAGAAGCATTTTCTTAGACTCCAGCGTTCTGTGTTTCACAAACATCGTCCAGGATCGTGTGACATAGACTACTGAAACGCATACGCACTATAAATGTAGGTAAGTTTCTCTGTAGCTCTTGTATTTCTAAGGCTAGATACATATTCTGATACTACTGCTTTCTATCTTTTTTTTTTGTGTGTTTATTAATACACTAATATTATAAAGAGACAAAGATTTTTTTATTGTTGTGTGTATGTTTGTAATGACTAATGAATAAACTCAAAAACTACTGCGCCGATTTCAAAAATTCTTTCACCATTAGAAAGCTACATTCACCCTGAGTAACATAGGCTATATTTTATCTCCGTACTCTCACGGGAACGGGAACTACGCGGGTGACACCGCGTGACGTCCGCTAGTCATTCATAAAATCCTACTAATGTTATAAATGCGAGAGTTTGTGAGTATGGATGTGTGGATAGATTTTTGTTACTCTTTCACGCAAAAACTGCTGAACGGATTTGGATGAAATTTTTCACACGGATAGTTTATAACCTGGATTAACATAGGATACTTTTTATCCCGGCAGTAAGATCCCAAGGGACAATTATCGAACTTCACGCGGGCGCAGCCGCTGGCAGAAGCTAGTGTACCATAACCTAGACATATTTTTTTTTTCTTAAGCTTAGACTTTTGTTTACTTAAATGGGCTGTTTTCTTTCGCTATTACTTTTCATGTTTGTACCTACAACAGCTGTTACTGTTCCTATACTAAACATACCACGCTGTACCTACTCTATAAAGGGTGTAAAACACCTGTAGCGACCCTGGCGAAGCAAAATGCTGATTTGCACTTTTGATAGCCGCCGGGCCGGGAGCCCGCTCGCCTCGCCAGTCGCTCACATACCTCCGCCCTGCCACGTCATATTTCGGTATTAATAGTGTTTTAATGATAAACGATTATTCTGTAAACCTTTTTATTAAATTCTTGTCAAGTTCATAACAACTGGAGTGTACATTAATTTACTGAACCCTTTTCCCGTAACACGCACAACAAGTGGTGACCCCGAACGTTTTTAAATATAATATTGTCCGTGCAGTGAGCGGCTCACAGGTGACGTGGCAGGAGCGCATTAAAACCGCGTGGGTGCAAAACACAGTATAACCTCGAAACTTGCAGCAACAACTACGATGACGACCCCAACAGCAGCCGGGGTGGTCGCGGCTGCCCAGGCAGCTGCCACCGGCGTAGCAGCAGTATCGGTGCAGGCAAGGATACCAGATTTTTGGACAGATTTGCCGAGATCATGGTTCTGCCAGTTCGAGGCTATAATGGCACCGCAGAAGCAGGGTGACGCGCAGCTATTCGAAGTAGCAATCGCCAGGTTGACCCAGGACACAGTGCGGCAAGTTACGGACGTAATCGAAGCCCCGCCAGAGTCAGGGAAGTACGCGGCACTGAAAAAGCGTTTATTGGCGATTTATGAAGAAAGCGCAGAGAAGCAGTTCCAGAGGCTAATTGGAGAGATGGATCTGGGTACACAGAAGCCATCACAGCTGTATAGGGCGATGGCGGCCCTAGCCAGGAATTGCAATATAACAGACGAGCCACTAAAAAGGTTGTGGTTAAATCGTTTACCCCCGGGTGTGCGGGCGGTCCTGGCAGTGACCGGAGACACAAAAATAGAGGACCTCGCCGAAACGGCAGACAAAATAATGGAGAACATAGGTACCGGTGAGGTCGCGTCAATAGCACCGAGTACATCGGATTTGACATGCGACACAAAGACAGATTTGGTAAAGCATCTCAGCGCGCTATCGATGGAAATGAAGGAGTTGCGTGGGGAGATAAATGACATCAGGCAGCGAGACGGGAACCCGGGGCAAGGACAGAGAGGGCGGCGATGGCAGCAAGGGCGTTACAGGGCCAGGAGCCAGTCAAGGCCGCGTCGCACACCGAGTTCCCCGGATTGGTTATGCAGACACCATTTTCGTTACCCGGAAAATGCGCGAGCGTGTGAGTCGCCGTGCAATTGGTCCAAGAAGCAGCAGGGAGCGGGAAACTAGAGACGGTGCAGTCATCATCGGTGGGAGATTGTACCGCGGGAAACCACCGGCTCTGCGTGCGAGATTATAGAAGCGGAATAGTGTATTTAGTGGACACAGGTGCTAACGTGTCGGTGATACCAGTGAGTAAAGTGAGAGGCAACAAAGTTAAACGTGAGTGTTCGTATAAGCTGTTCGCGGCGAATAACACTGAGATAAAAACTTATGGTGTGACTAATATAGATCTTAATTTAGGATTAAGAAGGAGTTATAGATGGCAGTTTATTATTTGTGATGTAAAACAGCCCATATTAGGAGCCGATTTTTTAGAGGCACACCAGCTGTTAGTAGATTTGAACAAAAAGCGTTTGATTGACGGTTGTACTAAGTTGAGTAGGGAAGCTTCCATCATAATGAGTACCGAACCATCCGTATCGAGCATTCAGTCAGATAACCCTTACAGGGAATTACTAGAGAAATTTCCGAGCATAACTAAACCGGTATCTTACAAAGAACCATCTAGTCACAACGTATACCACCACATAGAGACTACAGGCCCTCCAGTTTATACGCGCGCTAGGCCATTGCCACCTCATAGGTATAAATTAGTACAGAAGGAATTTAGGGTAATGCAGGAGTTAGGAATTTGCAGGCCATCCAGCAGTCCTTGGGCGAGCGCTTTACACGTCGTGCCGAAGAAGGACGGACAGATCAGACCCTGTGGAGACTATCGTGCACTCAACGCGATCACGAAGCCAGACAGGTACCCGATACCAAGACTGCAGGACTTCACCTACGGGCTAGCAGGTAAGACCATTTTCGGAAAAATAGATATCAACCGGGCCTATCATAACATTTGTGTAGCACCACAGGACATTGAAAAAACGGCAATTATAACTCCTTTTGGTCTTTTTGAGTTTCCGCGAATGTCGTTTGGTTTGCGAAACGCAGCACAAACGTTTCAAAGATTCATGAATAATACAGTGTTGCAAAATATAGAATATCTCAAAGACGGACAGGAAAGTTCGTATCTATTCTGTTATATCGATGACCTCGTAATAGCCAGCACCAATAAACAGCTTTTCAAAAAACATTTAACACTAATTTTCAGCAGATTCGATCAGTACGGCATAACAATCAATTTAGCAAAATGCGAATTAGGGAAAACGGAAATAGAATTTTTAGGCTACAACGTAACCAGGGACGGAATAAAGCCACTAGACAATAAGGTCGAAGCAATACAGAATTATCCGCGGCCGGAAACGGTCGAACAATTACGACGATTTTTAGGCATGGTAAATTTTTACAGGTCACATTTAGAACGGGCCGCCGAAAGCCAGGCGGAGTTAAATAAATATTTGCACGGGGCCAAAAAGAAAGATAAGTCCAAAATAGAGTGGAACGATACAGCGTCAGTAGCTTTTGAAAAGTGCAAGGCTAGCCTAAAAAACGCCATTACGCTAGCTCACCCGGGAGAGTCGGGCAGACTAGCGCTAATGTGCGATGCATCAAATACCTGCGCGGGTGCGGTACTACAACAAGAAATAAACGGTAAATGGAAACCTCTAGGATATTTTTCAAAAGGCCTATCAACAGCTCAACAAAAATACAGTACATACGACCGCGAGCTAACAGCAGTTTATTTAGCAATAGTCCATTTCAGGAACATGATAGAAGGCCGCCAATTAACCATTTTTACCGATCATAGGCCATTAACATACGCATTCACCAAAATAGGTACGGATCGCGAAACGCCATTGCGAGCACGACAGTTATTGTACATCAGCGAATTCACTAGCGACATACAATACGTCACCGGCACCGAGAATGCGGTTGCTGACGCGCTATCACGGGTAGAGTCCATTGTATGCAACACGAGCATAGATTACGACGAAATCGCGCGGGCACAGGAAACAGACGATCAGTTGACACACATGTTAGCAAATCCACGAGGCAACATTGTATTGGAACAAATACAGTCACCATTATGTAAAAGAAAGATATATTGCAATATTACAAAAAACCAAGTGAGGCCATACATTCCGTTACAATTCAGAAAGACAGTTTATAGCACAGTACATAACATAAGCCACCCGGGCGTTAGAACCACACGAAAAATGACCACCAGTCGTTATTTTTGGCCAGACATGAACAAAGACATTGCCAAATGGGCAAGATCGTGTATACAATGCCAAAAAGTAAAGGTACACAGACACACAGTTTCAAAATTAGGCACATTTCCGATAACAGAGCGTTTTGAGCACATACACGTAGATATTATAGGCCCACTACCGACAACGCAGGAAGGCTATCGATATTGCGTCACCGTCGTAGATAGATTCACCCGTTGGCCGGAGGCATTTCCGGTCACAGACATAACCGCGGACACAGTAGCCAAGGCGATCTATGAAGGGTGGATATGCAGGTTTGGGTGTCCTAAAACCTTAACCAGCGATCAGGGTAGGCAGTTTGAGAGTGAGATTTTTACCAGTATGATGAACATGTTAGGCATAAAGAAAATTCGTACAACAGCATACCACCCGCAGGCAAATGGTATGGTAGAAAGAATGCATCGCTCCCTTAAGGCAGCAATAAAGACAAGGCTCTTAGAAAATAGGTCATGGGTTGACGAATTACCTACGGTACTGTTGGGACTTCGTGCAGCCTGCAAAAGCGACCAAAATGTCAGTTCAGCAGAACTAGTTCTAGGGCACACGTTGCGATTACCGGGCGACTTTTATCACGAGGCAGAGAAATCGCAAGTAGGACATTTACCGACCTTTGTAACCAAACTAAGAAATATAATAAACAACATGCGTCCGAAGTCACGAGCGGAAAGCGGCTCACGAAAAATATTCGTTCATAAGGATTTAAACACTTGTACACACGTATTCATTCGAAATGACATGGTTAGGAAACCATTAACACCATCATATAGTGGTCCATACCAAGTCATTACCAGAGGAGAAAAGACTTTTGACATACAAAGGGACGACCGTCAATCAACCGTGTCCATTGACAGATTAAAGCCAGCATATATGATTAATGAGGACACAATACCAGAGAGCGTAGGGAATAATAACAGCAGCGAAACGCCAAAACAGCAAGTTGAGCAAAACTCGCTACCGCCTATGACTAAAACCACGCGCGCGGGCCGAGTAATCAAGAGACCCGTGCGATTTTTGCTCAACTAGCAAAAAGTGGCAAAGGTATTTTTCAATGTAAGATATTCATGCACAATTCACTAATAGTTAACAGCGTCAATTCAAGTAAAGAGCATTCAAATAACAGACATGGGTAATACACAAAATAAGGAAAACATTTCCATAGCCCAAGCCCAGATAGTAACGGGCCAACAATTGGAAAACAAGCTAAATTATTTCGGGATAATACTTCTCATCATCGCGATAATATTGGGAATTCTGTTATGTTACGCAATAAAAAGAGGCTGCATGGGCCAACTGAGAGGTTGGTTAAGAAAGGAAGTGGCAACGCTGACTGGGACGGCGGCGGCAACGTCCGGGAATATGGGTATTCCGGCAGCCACAGGAACCGCAGCAGGCTACGTGTAAACAGTGAACGAAAAGTGAATTGTGCAAGAATCATCATCATCAGTTAAAAATTTCAGTGTAATGCAAACAATGTATTCGTTAATCGTAAAATAAGAACGGTCGTAATCAGCTGTGGTATTCAGTATGACGAGCGTTATTTAATACCAAGACGTTAGTTAAGTAGTGTGTAAGCTTATAGTATAGTAGTGTATTGTATGCCTAGTTTTGTAGATTGTGTAAGCCAATGTTTAAATATTTTATGTTAAAAATTATTTTTTGTGATTAAAATTTTTAAAAAAAAGGGGGGAAGTGATGTAGCGACCCTGGCGAAGCAAAATGCTGATTTGCACTTTTGATAGCCGCCGGGCCGGGAGCCCGCTCGCCTCGCCAGTCGCTCACATACCTCCGCCCTGCCACGTCATATTTCGGTATTAATAGTGTTTTAATGATAGACGATTATTCTGTAAACCTTTTTATTAAATTCTTGTCAAGTTCATAACAACTGGAGTGTACATTAATTTACTGAACCCTTTTCCCGTAACACGCACAACACACCTCTTAACGAAGCCGAAAGGCACTTGTTCTCCTCGTCATTGCGATTATTTTTTTATTCTACACCATACCTGGGAACCTTCTAGTTACGCAGATATTGGGAGTCAAATATCTGTCTTTTTGACAAGTTTTTTTTTTAAGTTTTTTATGTTAGATTTTAACTTTACTTTTTTTTTACTTTAAACACCTCCACAACCCCCATACTATTCAATCCATCCATCAGCACAATGTTTTGAGTGCATTACATTGAGTTCTACCACAAATCAAGATTTTTCACCCCAAAAAAAAGTCATTGCCCAGCAACAATTTTTGCGTAAAGTTACTTTGTTTGATGTACATAATGCTTGGTTGACGGCTTCGTGATAAGGTCTTTTACACTCTGTATAGTGCTAGTACCCTGGATTAGCGTATTACATGCTTATATATATGTCTTTCTTTCATTGCCAGATTCACCGTCAAGATGGCGCCAACCGCGCCAACACTTGGCCGTTGAAGTGACGATAAGCTATTAAAGGGAAGAAGGACACGACTTATTAGTTCAGTACGGTTGGTTGCACAATGCAAATTGAAATTAATTTACAGTACTACAAGACAGAAATTTTACGGGCGATTAAGCTTGAAAAGGCATGAGAAGTTTGTAAAATAAGCTTAGCCTGTGAAAGCGTCAACTTCCAGTCTAACCGGATGCAGCTATATTTTAAATGAAGTGACTGCCTATCTGACCTCCACAACCTAGTTACTGGATGGATCTGCCTGCATTAACGACTATTAAACATCAATAAAAGATGACCGGCGAATGTATGTTATAAATGGTCACCCATCCACAGACCGACCTCGGCAAGTATTGCTTAACCTGCGATCCAACCGTGCCGCTACTATTACGTAGCCTCGAGCCCTACAACTTAAAATCTCCACTGTACTTCCTAAATAATATTCGCCAACGTATGTTTATCTCATGACGACCGTCGACCACATTGACGTTGAGCGACACATCTCGACGTGTTTTGACACGTGTGCATTAACGTCACAGGTAACGTTAAATCATGTGTGTAACCCACCATTTTCCATGTTAAAATATCGTGACGAATTTATTTTGTAATTCAATTAAACGGATGCAAATGTTTGAAAAGTGCCTGTACCATTTTTTGGACTGTTAAAAATACTTTTATAAATCTTATAATTTCTTGCCAAGCTTGTAAGTAACCACAGAAACAGGCATCCTACTTCAGAAACAGTTTTAAGATTATTTTGCATTGACAAGTTTACTCAAAATACACCTAAATACCTCCACTATACTTCACAAATAATATTCGCCAACGTCTGTTAGTTTATCTCATGACAACCGTCCACCACATTGACTTTGAGCGACACACTCGACGTGTTTTGACACATGTCTGCAAACGTCACAGGTACCTAATTTGAAATCATGTGTAACACACTATTTTCCCTGTTCAAATAGCGGGATTTTACTTCGTTATTGAGTAAAATAGATATAAAAGTTTGGCCTGTGATTGATTTGAATGTGGATGCAATATTTATTTTGCTCTTGTGTTTTAATGAACGCGATGTTGATTTTCTTTTAAGAGTAGGTACACAAAATACATAATTATAGCGAATTTCTTAATTCAAACTTAAAATGCTTTTTGTACTTCTTTGAGACTTCAATTAAAACAATAATTTTGCTTACTTAAGACAGTTGGAGAGCGTCTTAATATTTTAATGTTACAGAGACAAAACACGATGAACTTGATGGCTCCGGCCCATCTCGTAACTTTCCCATTTCGACAACTAAACAAAATAGCATCACAAAAGTTCCATTTCGTAACTAGTTTGATCTTCATACATTGAATCCCATTTCGTAACTATTTTGATCTTCATACATTGAATCCCATTTGAGGAGCACGTGGCTAAGTAATAACAGCCGCTTGGGTCGATCTTCAGGTCAAGCCGTGCTTGTCTAGGTTGGTCTGTGGATGGGTGACCACCCAGTACATACCGAGTTTCCCCCATGCCTCGGAAAGCACGTTAGCCGTTGATCCCGGCTGTCATTTGTAGATCTTTGACAGTTGCTACAGGTAGTCAGTGGCCCAAAAAGTCTGACAACTAGTCTTACCGAGGGGTATCGTATTACCCGGTACTATAGTTGGTGCCAGTTAACATCGGAATAGAGGTCATTGCTCCGACTTTCATCCCGATATCTAAATATTAGCGATACTGTCGCTCCATCCGTACAAACCTGTCGCAAAACTGATATCGCTTGAGTCTCATAATACATCCACAGTGTCCCACATACATAACACAGTGCACAACCCAAAAAAATAAGAAATCGAGCAAACGTACCCTACGAAATTAATTGATTTAAATACCTTATTTTCGTTTTTAACACTATTTTAACTTACTGAGACAATTTTAATAAAGTAAATATATTATTATACATCTATGATATACATAATCATTCTGGAATTACGTAAGGTCCAAAAAAGACACTTCTAGTCGGTATAAATTGATGAAAGAGGGACGAGTTCTATCGGGTGATGAATCCGCTAAGGAATATGCGAGATTCTTTCACTCTGTGTACAGTACGACAGCGGGCACGCTGAGTGCGGGGGTGGCATGCGGGGAGGCAGCGCCGGGCGGCGCATATGCGCACCTCGCCTGCCTCGAGCCGGCGGGCGTCCGGCGCGCGCTGTCTGGTCTGCCGCCTAAGCGCTCAGTAGGTCCGGACGGTATTCCGCCCGTCCGCCGTGAAACCTTTGCTGCACATATTTAATGCTTGTTTATCTGTGGCACACTTTCCTAGTCATTGGAAACTTACGCGGGTGGTACCTATACCGAAAGGGCCAGGTGGTACGGATGTCAGTGACTTCAGGCCAGTTGCGGTACTTAGTGCACCAGCCAAGGTATTCGAGATGGCTGTTCACAATTGCCTTTATGCACAGATAGGCCCCCATTTGTCTGATGCGCAACATGGCTTCCGTCCAGGGCGAGGTACAATGGGGAACTTGCTTCACCTGATGACACAGTTGGTACCAGCTGTTGACGCTGGGCTTCAGGTTGACGTAGCCTATCTGGACTTCAGGAAGGCGTTCGACACAGTAGATCATGACATACTCTTGTTAAGGCTGGCGGGTATGGGCTGCACATTTCATACTGTAAAATTCTTCGCCAGTTATCTTCGTGATAGACGTCAGTATGTGGACTGTGGCGGACACTTCTCGGAGCCCTACTACACCAGATCGGGCGTTAGTCAGGGTACAAATTTAGGACCCTTATTATTTATTATAGTGGTAAAGGATTTACCTAAGGTCGTCAGATCAACTTGCATGCTATTCGCTGACGACCTTAAGTTGTCTGCAGTTATAAAAGACACTGCCGATCATGACATGCTGCAGCACGACTTGGATAGAGTCACTGAAACATGCAAGGTTGCTAAAGCACTGCACATTAGCAACAAGATCAAAACAGCAGAAAATAAAATAAAGACAGTTTGGAAAGTTATAAATAACGAGACTAACAGGAAGAAAATACGTAACACTAGCTACACATTAGATACAGCATGTGGTCCTAAAAGCTCTAATCAGGAAGTAGCTCAGGAATTTGTAAAGTTCTTTACCGATATACCACAAAAAACAACGGAGGCTCTTATTTCCTCACCTGAACTCTCAATTGGTTTATTAAAGGCGAATGTGTCTGGCTGCCTGGTTGAATTTAAATTTAAACACATTAACCCTATGATTGTTATTAAAACTTTCCGGCAAATAAAAATCAAACTAACCGAAGATCTATGGGGAATGTCTGTCAAAGTTTGTACATCCATACTTGAGACTATAGCCCCTTACTTAGCTTTAATTTTTAATTTATGTGTAGACCAAGGAGTTTTCCCTGATTTAATGAAATACAGTAAAGTCATACCTCTTTTCAAATCCGGGGACAGTAAAGATACTAATAATTATAGACCTGTATCCGTGTTACCAGTTTTTAGCAAGGTTTTTGAAAAAGTAATGCTTAATCAAATGCTCTATCATTTTAACACCAACAGAATCTTACATGATCAACAGTATGGCTTCACCAAGGGACGTTGTACAACTGACGCCGGTGTAACCTTATTAAAGCACATATTTACTGCGTGGGAAGAGTCTCAAGATGCCATAGGAATTTTTTGTGACCTCTCCAAAGCGTTTGATTGCGTAAATCACGACACATTACTTTTGAAACTTGAGCATTACGGACTGGGCAAACTTGCACTTAGTTTGGTAAAATCTTATTTGAATGATAGACAACAACATGTTCAAATAAATGGTGTTAATTCACAGGGGTTAAAAGTAAAAATGGGGGTTCCACAAGGCTCAATATTGGGTCCTTTCCTCTTTCTAGTATATATAAATGATCTACCCTATTTACTGAAAAACCAACCTCAAAATATGGTGTTATTTGCTGATGACACTTCCCTAATTTTTAAGATAAATAGGCGGGCCCAAAATCTAGATGACGTGAATAATGCCCTACTTCAGGTCCAAAATTGGTTCACAGCAAACAATTTGGTATTAAATGAAAAAAAAACTAAATGCATAAGATTTGCTTTACCGAATGTTAAAAGTAGTGATTGTGATATAATATTGAATAAAGAGAAACTTGAATTCGTAGATAAACGGTTTTCCTGGGGATTACGCTTGATTCAAGGCTACAATGGGGTTCTCATTTGACATCTCTTGCGGGGCGGCTAAGTTCAGCAGCCTTTGCCATTAGAAAAATCCGTCAGTATACTGATGTAGATACCGCTAGACTGGTTTATTTTAGTTACTTTCATAGTATAATGTCTTATGGCATTTTGCTGTGGGGACGGGCTGCAGATATTGAGTCTATATTTATTCTGCAGAAAAGAGCCATCAGAGCCATATATAATCTTCGTAGGCGCGATTCTCTAAGGGAACTGTTTAAGGATATTGGCATCATGACGGTACATTGTCAATACATCTACGAAAACATAATTTACGTCAAAAAAAATCTGCACCTTTTTGGTAAAAGGGGTGACAGACATAATTACAGTACTAGAAATAGGGACCAACTAGTTCAGCCAGGTTTCAGACTCGCTAAAGTAGACTCATCTTTCATGGGGTACTGTTTGAGATGCTATAATAAAATTCCACAAAGTATTCTTGAACTGAATGAGACGAAATTTAAAACATGCATTAAACGCACACTATGTAAACAAGCATATTACAAGTTGAGCGATTATATCGCTGATAAAAATGCTTGGCTCAATGCTGGTCCTGCTCCACATGGACAGGGGCGCATAAATTGATAGCATTAAATTGTATTGTTGGAGCTGCTGAAGATTGTACAACTATCTTTGCATTGTATAGAATCAATCTCTTTAGTATTATATAAATGCATAGCCCATATTGTGTGAGTACTATGTACTAGAAAGCTATCATTCACTGGGAACCTACGTCTTTTCTTGACTTGAATGTGCCCTGGCGGTTTGGAGTATGTCATGCTCACTCTATTGTCTCGCTGATGGTGGCGCATGTGTCGGATCATTTAGTTCCCTTCAAAATGGTTGAGTTGAATGGTGCTGATCCATGCGTCATGTCCGTGAACGGGCGCTGTCAGTTGTGACTGGTCATCTCTTGGTTGCCATAGCTTATTTGAATGAATTATTTTGAATTGTATTTTTTTTTTGTTTGTGTGTTTTTGCTGTGGACACTTTTACCGTGCACATCTTGCTACATTGTTCTCACATAAGATACCATCTCAACGTGAATGATGTAACCAAGATTTTGTAACAATATCCTGATTTAAAAGAGTGTCCATGGAGTTTCTTGCCCATTCTTCTCCATAGAGATCTACGCTAGGGAATGGCCAACTACAGTACTTTCACAGTTTTTATGTCTTGTGACTGGGACTGTAGCTACATTTAATTTTCATCTTTGTTTCGACAATTCAAAAGTGCCTGTAACTGGCTTACTTGAAATAAATGCTTTGATTTTGATGATTTTGATTTTGATTTTGAATGGAGTCATTCCAATAAGCTATGCTTTAATGTATCAAAGTGCTCGGTGCTTTCATTCACACGCACACGAATCCCACAACACCACCAATACAGCATGGGCGAGGAGCCGCTGCAGCGTGTCATGGAGGTGAAGGATTTAGGCATACATTTCACCAGTGATCTTCAGTTTCGCAAACACGTGGTACTTGTTTGTAAAAAGGCGTACAGGAATCTGGGATTTATGCTGCGTCAAGCAAATGACTTCACAAACATCAGTGCTTTGAGGGCTTTGTATGAGGCTCTTGTGAGGAGTCATTTGGAGTATAATGCGGCGGTCTGGAGCCCGAGTGAAATAAAATACAAAAACATGCTCGAACGGATACAGAACAAATTCGTCAGATTTATGTATTTAAAGCTGTATGGGAGATACCCAGGATACCCGTTACTGTATCCTACCCTATTTTCTCTCGGTATGGTGGGCTACTACAAATTAGAAATTAGGCGTGAAGTGGCACTGGCAACGTATCTTTTTAAAGTTTTAAGAGGTAGTATACAAAACCCAGGTGTACTATCAGAAATAGGGTTTAATTTACCGGATAGGTACGTGGCGCGGCGACGCATGCCGCAGCTGCTGGCGGTGCCGAGTGCGCACACTAACCTGCTGGGGCGCGCACCGCTGACTCGCGCGCTGCGCACTCTCAACACGGTGGCGGACACCATAGACTTATTCACCTGTACACTGAGTGAGTTCACAAGGGCCACTTACTGTGTAGCATGTAAGGTATAGTTAAGCATATATTTTTAAGCATATTTTAAGCATATTTCTAAGTTACTTTGTCGCATTAGATTTTATCTGTAATGGCAAAAGAAACGTGTGTGTGATAAATAAATAAAATCTTAAAATTAGGATCTGAGACTTTTGCGCGAAAGACATTTGCGCAAAGAACACTTGTTGCGCGCACCCACTTGGGCGAAAAGACATGCACAAATGGACTTTTGCGCGAACGAACTTATGCGCGAATGGACTTATGCGCGAAAGGAATCTTGCGCGAATGGACACTTGCACGATTGGACTCTTGCGCGTCTTAATGGCCACTGAGGTTTACTCTGTAGAGTAAACATAACATCGCATCTATTATTACTTGAAGGTGCTCAAAATGAAAATCCAAGATGGCGTCCAAGATTTTTTTGGTTTTTCCGTCATGGATGTCGTTTTCATGGTTTTTGGGGTCGTTGATTATGAAAATGAGCTCAAAATGAAATTCCAAGATGGCATCCAAGATTTTTTTGGTTTTTCCGTCATGAGTGTCGTTTTCATGGTTTTTGGGGTCGCTGATAATGAAAATGAAAATGATTTGTTGAAATCAGATTTAACCAAAGGCAAGGTAAATCATTGAATCCATTTCACTCGTCATTCAAAAGTGCCTTTGAATGACCTAATTGTAATAAATAATTATTGACCTCATTTTCTTTATCCTTTTAATTAACCATGAAAACGACGGCTATAACGGAAATACCGATTTTTTTTCTCGGCGCCATCTTGGTTTTTCATTTTAACCTCATTTCGTTATCAACGACCCCGAAAATAATGAAAACGACACCCATGATTAAAAAACCAAAAATTTTCCTGGGCGTCATCTAGGATTTTCGTTTGGACCTCATTTTCATATTCAGGGACCCCTAAAACCATGAAAGCGACACCCATGACGGCAATACCAAAAAAAATCCTGGACGCCATCTTGGATTTTCATTTTGAACTAATTTTCGTAATCAACGACCCCGAAAACCATGAAAATGACATTCATGACGGAAATACCAAAAAAATCTTGGACGCCATCTTGGATTATCATCTTGAGCTCATTTTCGTAATCAACGACCCCAAAAACCATGAAAACGACATCCATGACGGAAAAACCAAAAAAATCTTGGACGCCATCTTGGATTTTCATTTTGAGCTCATTTTCGTAATCAACGACCTAGAAAACCATGAAAACGACCCCCATGACGGAAAAACCATAAGTATCTAAATATAATTATGACATCACAAAAACTATCTCATCACAAAAATTATAATTCTGATCTTATGCCGTTTTCGTTTTACGAGGTCATCGCGTCAGGTGTGCAGCACATTATGGTCACGGTGCGGGGGCGCTTACAGGTCTCCCAAAGTGATAATGCGCATAGAAATCTTCGTCACTGTTCGGCAACGGTCGTATTCCCCGAGCGTCGGAAGACGATATGTATATAGAGTGGTTAAGTGCATTTTCTTCATGCTTAATTTAGTAGAATTATGTGTTTTGTGTTAAAAGAGATAAATATTGATTTATCAGTAACGAAATTGATTCGATAATTCGATGTAAGTAAATAGCGAGGAAAACGACACGATTGCGAATATGCTACAATCTTTGTTGAATTGATTTACTTCTTCATACTGAAGCTGGTGTAATGATGGAAGAAAAGAAGGTTTAAATAACACAAGGTTTATACTAGAAGAAGAAAAAATGGTTTTCAAACACAGGTTTACATTAAAATCTAATCATTAAAATCTCAGTTCAAAAGTATTTACAGCACTGATCATTCCAGAATAATATTACAATTACAAAAATATTAAAAAACGTGAAAATTTTTAGTATATTTACCTATTTTACAAAATAAGCTATTTCAATTTGAGTAAGATAATTAAAGTTGAAATTAAATTCAGCTTTGAAAACAAAACCAAGAAGGGTGTGTAATAGCAGCTCTATATAATTCCACACAGAGAGAACACGTGCAGTCACCACCAATATATAAAGACGACTGACGGACCTTTGACTGACCGGCGACAGCCGCCAACCGCCCGAATTGTTTTCAATTGTTTCACATGATATGACATATGACATTGACTCCTGTATCTTTCGAACAAGGTACAAAATGCAAGTGCATTGTTTAGGGCTCTCTCCGATTCAATGATTCGGGTGTTTCCGGGAATACGACAATTGGAGAAGATTTGCATGCGCATTATTAATTTGGGAGTACTGTACGTCACACGTAAATTTATAAGCATAAAATTAGTTTTCTAGCAAAAAATAATAATAAATTCGAATTGGAACAACACAAGATTCTCAACCCCTGTATGGCTAGCCGACTGGTAATAAGATACTCTAACGATGTGGCAAAGTATCGCTTATTGGTCGATTTAGGTAACTAGTAAGTGTCGTTATCGCTTTGTGATCAAAAACTTGGTAGGTAGGTGTTAATGACCTCTATTCCGATGTTAACTGGCACCAACTTATAACTGGGTTGTGGAGGTCAGATAAGCAGTCGCTCCATGTAAAATACTGGTATTCAGCTGCGTCGCAGATGATGACATTGAATCCCATTTGGTAAACTTTTTGTTCGGCGAGTACCCAGAAACCTAATTAAAAATATTATATTTTTCATGGAGCAGTTTGGGAACTCTTTTTGGAGTACTTTGGGAATAACCCTCCTATACAAACAACAGAGCATAATGACCACTCTTTTGTTACTTCACGAACTGATTATTTATAGCGCGACTGCTGCACCTGAATCGGGTAAAGATTTGTTGGGTTTTTTTCCATCAAGAATTTCTCAGTAGCAGCCACGGGGTCTGATTTGTTCCCGGTTTTAACAACAAAAAAAAACCAGCCCGAATTATGAAGTTTATTCGAAACCCTTGCTGCGCGAATTCAACTTGCATTTGGCTGTTTTTCTAAGATCCCATTTAGAAAACATGTCTCAGTATGTCTACATACTCACTTCAGAAAAACTTCACCGACATTTATTGAGAAATAAATCAAAATATGTCAATGTAGCTTTTCAAGTAAATTGACAGCCACAGAAGCAGTAAGTACAATCAAATATTTTGTCTGTGGTCGTTCGTTGACAGGTGCTGAGTTCGCAACTGGCAAAAGTAATATCTGTCCCTTAAGACAGCTAAGCAATTGTTAAGTGATTTTGCTTGGCGAGAGTGGATGAAAATTGGTTAGAGTAGTTTATGAGTAACTTGTTCTGTTATGTACTTTGGCGCGTTATACAGCTTTACTTGGGACGGCTTTGCTTCAAAATTCTCTTCAAATGATCGACTGTGCAGAGCATAACATTTAACATTACGGTACGACCAATAGGAGCGAATTTAATGGTTGCTTAGAAATTGGCTACTTTCCATCCGCTTGGAAAAGAGCCAAAATTATAACGTTCAAGAAATCAGGTAAAGAGGAAAGTTCACCAACTAGCTATCGGCCTATAAGTCTCCTACCGTCCTTGGGAAAATTACTCGAAGGAGTAATCTCAGCGCGCTTAGCAAACGCTACAAACCACCTATTAGTGCCTGAGCAGTTCGGATTCAGAAAGGCTCATTCTACAGCCCAGCAACTGGCCAGGGTCGCTGAGCATGTTACGCACCACTTAAACATGAGTGAATCCACAGGCATGATGTTGCTTGACGTAGAAAAGGCTTTTGATGCCGTCTGGCATGCAGGCCTTTTACACAAGCTTTCTAAATATAATGTACCGATTGGACTTGTAAAAATCATCCAGGCGTATTTGACGGATAGGTCGTTCTGTGTTCATATTGGCGATAGTGTGTCCAATCCAAGATCTATTCCTGCGGGGGTGCCTCAGGGCTCCTTGCTCGGGCCCCATTTATTCATACTGTTTATAAACGACATGCCCAAGCAGCCCCATACTCATCTTGCGTGTTTTGCTGATGACACAGCATCATTTACTTCAAGTAAAGATACCGATTTAATAGTTGAGCGGCTTCAGTTATCATTACAGCTTCTAGTTTCATATTTTACCCAATGGAAATTAAAATTAAATTCCACAAAAACCGAAGTCATAATGTTCACACGAAAGAGAACTGTCCCTAAAAAACGCATTAAAGTGGATGATTATACTTTGCCATGGCGTGTATCGACCAAGTATCTTGGACTAGTGCTGGACAATAAAATGAACTGGACCAAAAATACCGAGTACTTCCGCGTTAAAGGAATAAAAGCTCTAAACTGCCTGCATCCAATCTTAAAACGGCGATCTAAAGTCAGTTCAAAGACCAAATTAAAAATCTACGCAACCCTAGTAAGACCCTGCATTACGTATGCGGCCCCGGTCTGGAGTAGCACATGCGAAAGTAATTACTCCAAACTACAAGTAGTTCAGAACAAAGCAATAAAAACCTCATTCAATATACTGTTTCGGAATAAAAAGTATCCAACATGGTATAGTTCGTCACTTATTAAAACTATTAAAGAAAAATATAAATTCTTAAAAAGATTTAAAACCTATGGTAATTTATCTGACGAATCAACATTCAAACTTCTTCGTGAAAGGGTGAAAACTATGGAATCCCAATGCTACCGCAACTATTTGGATCTTACAGAAAATTCAATTAAAAATAACCCAAAATACTTTTGGACTTTTGTAAAAAAACGTCATAACTCAAACGCAGTCCCAAGCACTTTGAACTATAACAGCGATACCTTGCGGACGGGGGAATCTATTTGTGAGGCTTTTTCGGATTACTTCCATTCTACTTTCCTCAATCCCAGTGTTAGTCATCCAATGTCTTTTCCTTCTCTGTTTAACGATTCGTCGAACCTAACATCTGATATCTGCAGTATCATTGTTGAAACTGATGAAATTACTAACTTGCTTCGTAACTTGGATACATGCAAATCGGCAGGTCCTGATAACATCCCATCCAAACTTCTTGTTCGGTGTGCACCTTCGATAGCGCAACCTATTTCAATTTTATTTAAAAAATCTTTGAACAGCTGTGTTGTACCACAAAATAATATGGAAATCTGCGTTTATAACGCCTATTCATAAAAAAGGTGTCAAAACCGATATAGCAAATTACAGACCGATATCTAAATTGTGTATCATAGCAAAAGTTTTTGAGAGGATAATATATAATCAGGTTTATTCTGCACTAAAAAATTCATTTAGCTCGTTCCAACACGGCTTCCTAAAAGGGAGGTCTACTACCACGAACCTGATTCTCCTTAATGAATTTATAACTGATGCCATGTGCAACGGTAAGCAGATTGACGTCGTTTATACGGACTATAGCAAAGCTTTTGATCGAATCGATCATAGCATTCTGATATCCAAGTTGAATAGCATGGGAATTCGTGGCGATCTACTCAGATGGTTTTCTTCCTACCTTGTCAACAGGTCTCAAGCAGTCGTACTTAATAATTATATATCTAGCTGGGTCCCTGTTCCTAGTGGCGTCCCGCAAGGTTCATTACTCGGTCCTTTGCTTTTTATAATCTACATTAATGACATCGACTCTTGCTTGACTTCATCCAAACTTTTGTGTTTTGCCGATGACATGAAAATTTATGCCACAATATCATCCCAGATGGACGTAACGGCACTCCAAAATGACTTACGTAGCCTGGAGGACTATTGCCTAAGGAACAAGCTGGATCTTAATCCCGCTAAATGCTCGGTTATTACGTATTCTCGGAAGCGCTCAATCATCGCTACATCGTATACCTTAGGCGATCAAATTCTACCTAGATCAAACTCTATCCGTGATCTGGGGGTCTATCATGATTCCAAGCTTAGTTTTGAAGTACACGTAGATGCAATAGTCGCTAAGGCATCAAAATCTCTGGGTTTCATAATGCGGTTATCTAAGTGCTTCACTCAAGCCAAAACTTTAAAAATACTATACTGTACTTTTGTTAGAAGCCACTTGGAATATGCATCTGAAATATGGAACCCATGTTACCACAAATACATTGACCGCATTGAGAGCATCCAAAGAAGGTTCATAAGGTATCTATGTTACCATCAAAAAGTACCGTATCATTCGGAAAACTACCATAACCTATGTAAAAAATATCATATATTACCTTTGATCAACCGCCGCGAGATTTCTGACTGTGTGTGTTTGTTGAAAATTTTTAACAACACCATAAACTGTAGTGACATTTTGTCAAAATTTTATTTTACCATTCCCTTGAAGTCTAAACGATACAATCCCCCTTTGTGTGTGCCATTTGCATCAACTAATTATAGGCAGAATTCCTACATTGTGCGTGCAAGCAGAAATTTAAATAAGCTTTGTAAACAGTTTGATATAGATCCATTCCAAACTAGTGTGTCGTCAGCCAGGAAGTGCTTAAGTCGAAGCTTTTTCAATTAGTTCATTTTGTTATTTTGTTATGTTGGTTGTTATGCAGTGTGAGCAACATAGTAATTATGCTGTGGTACGTAATATGTATAGTAACTTGGTGTGAATGTCCATAGAATTTACTTTTTTTTTTTCTCTGTATTTTATAAGTGGAGACCTGTAATTGGCTTTCAGTCTATTGTACTGTTCTTGATCTGTTTGTTTTAGCTGTAAGTCTCCCATGTTATTTAAATAAATAAATAAATAAAAATAAATACACCCTTTCGGGCAAATCTTAAAACATTACACACTCAATTAAATTTCCCAACATTAAAACAATACATTACAAAACTCACAAAAAAGTTTTACCTGGTAACTAACCCTAAACATAATAACCCACTTATTTCCACCATTGGCCGAACACGATCTACAAACTTAAAATATATCGACAAATATCATCGTTACCGTCTCCCACATCACTTACTGCTATTCGAATAACAAAGGCGATGTGACTACATGACCGGACTATTTTTATTACGTTCGCTTGAATGTAGGGTAGATTTGTAACGAATCATACTCAGTAGACGAGGCTCATTTGCATTTTTAATACATATTTATTAAACTGTCAAAGTGAAAATGTAATGTTATCAATGTTAATTGTAACAATCTTTCTTAATTTAGTTTATTAAGTGTTATAAAGTGCGTTTGTGTCTATCATCGCGCTGTACAGTTCGACATTTGTTTACCGTAAGTAATAAGATATTTCTGATTCATAACAACAAGTTTTTTTACATTACATATTGTTTGTATTCGCAAATGTTTTATATAGGCGCCATAGTCTGCACAAAACACCTAATCTTAATGTATAATGCTTTTAGAATAAGATCTGAATGTCATTTATCTGTTGTGTTTATGTTAAAATAAAGAAATTTCTAAATCAATCAAATAGGAGCGAATCATTAATGAAAAACGTTGCTAAAATAGTAGGTATTTTTATAATACTTTTAGCAACAGCTATTAAATATATTATGTTCAAGGAAATCAAACCAGCATGATGAGAGATATTTCTTGACGGCATGTAAAGCCAAATTAGAGGCCCATGGGCGGCATAAAAACTCTCCCACCGGGTTAGGCACGAAAAAGAAGATCTTTATATTGACATTCCACAGAAATTGTGTTACGAGAAAGAGATAAAACATATTATTTTTTTACCCGACTGCGGCAAAGCCCAATAGGAAGGTTATGTGTTTGTTTTTTGTATGTAAGTATGTGTGTCAGCCCGTCAGCCTGTACGAGATTAGGATGGCTCTGAAGCAGCTCAAAAACAACAAGGCACCGGGTGATGACGGAATTACGGCCGAACTCCTGAAGGCGGGTGGAACACCGATACTTAAGGCCCTTCAGAAGCTGTTTAATTCCGTCAAACTTGAGAAAAAAACGCCACAGGCATGGTACAGGGGTCTGGTGGTAGGGTGGTACTCTTCTTCAAAAAGGGTGACAATGCCCGGTTGTAGAATTATAGGCCCATCTCACTTCTAAGCCATGTCTACAAGTTGTTTTCTAGAGTCATCACGAATCGTCTCGAGCGCAGGTTTGACGATTTCCAGCCACCCGAACAAGCCGGTTTCCGAAAAGGGTTTCGCACCGTGGACCACATACATACGCTGCGGCAAGTTATACAGAAGACCGAAGAGTATAACCTGCCTCTCTGTTTAACGTTTGTGGACTACGAGAAAGCCTTCGATTCGATCGAGACCTGGGCTGTACTGCCGTCTCTCCAACGGTGCCAAATCGACTATCGGTACATCGAGGTGTTGAAGTGTTTGTACAAAAACGCCACCATGTCAGTCCGACTTCAGGACCAAGCCTCGGAACCTATCCTCCTGCAGCGAGGTGTGAGACAGGGAGACGTCATATCTCCGAAACTGTTCACCACTGCACTGCAGGATGTCTTCAAGGTTCTGGACTGGAGAGGGCTAGGCATCAACGTCAATGGCGAGTACATCACTCACCTTTGGTTTGCCGATGATATAGTGGTCATGGCTGAGACCATGGAGGGCCTCAGTACAATGCTCGATGATCTCAGTAGAGCTTCTGGAATAGTGAGTCTAAAAATGAACATGGACAAAACTAAGGTCATGTTAAATGCCCATATCACACCCACTCCTATCAAGATCGGAGACTCTACACTCGAAGTTGTAGACGATTATGTGTACCTGGGACAAACGGTCTAGTTAGGTAGGTCTGACTTCGAGAAAGAGGTCAATCGTCGAATCCGACTCGGCTGGGCAGCGTTCGGGAAGTTGCGCGGTATCTTCTCGTCCAACCTACCGCAGTGTCTCAAGACGAAAGTCTATGACCAGTGTGTGTTGCCAGTGATTACATACGGGACCGAAACGTGGTCGCTCACAATGGTCTCATCAGAAGGCTTAAAGTCACCCAAAGGGCAATGGAGAGGGCTATGCTCGGAGTTTCCTTGCGCGATCGAATCAGAAATGAAGACATCCGCAAGAGAACCAAGGTTACCGACGTAGCCCGAAGAATTGCCAAACTTAAGTGGCAGTGGGCAGGACACATTGCTCGCAGAACGGATTGCCGCACGGACGCAGAGTGGCGACCGCGAACCGGAAGACGTTGCGTTGGAAGGCCTCCCACTAGGTGGACCGATGACCTGGTGAAGGTTGCGGGAACCCGCTGGATGCGAGTCGCACGGGACCGGTCAATGTGGCGACACTTGGGGGACGCCTATGTCCAGCAGTGGACGTCTTTCGGCTGAAATGATGATGATGATGAAGTATGTGTGTAAGTCAGTTTCTTTGTTCCCCTCTAACTCTTAAACGAATGAATGGACTTGGATAAATTATAGGTCTTTAGATTCGTCTTGGTAGCGCAAGTGTAACTGGCTACATAAAAAAAAAACAATAAAATGAAAAAAATATGTGTACCTACTTCTATTTTATAAAAGTAGGTACCTATTATATTTTCTTGTTAGCACATGTACACAAGTACAAACAAAACGAGAAGAAATAGTAGAAAACGCTCAAGAAAAAGATGCTCCCTCAATTCTATACTATCGCAGTTGGCAACTTATTACTACGTAAAGGCCCAAACCTAATAACAAAGAACGAGAAACTATTTACTTTTAAAAGCCCCAAAGCTTTGTTCGACTAATCCTTCAATTACTCAGCTGGTTTCACATAGATTGTGTGAATCTTGTCAGTGGAAACGTAGACCCTTGTCCGGGAGTGTCCGGGGGTGTCCGGATCCGTAGCGTATTTCATCCAACCTGCCAATCCAACGTCCCTTTTAATTTTACGAATGTTGGCCCGATCAAATAATAGTGGACGAAAATATTTCCTTTTTCATCTTAAGGGATTGGGACAAGATGGGTGACGGCTTGTCCTTTAACTGTGTGGGAAATAGAAGGGTCTTTAATATTGGCTTTGTGCTATAGCCAGGAGAGGTATGTATGCAACCTTAAATTTGATAGCTTTTTAGGGTTCCGTACCCAAAGGGTAAAAACAGAACCCTATTACTAAGACTTCGCTGTCTGTCCGTCTGTCTGTCACCAGGCTGTATCTTATGAACCCTGACAGCTAGACAGTTGAAATTTTCACAGATGATGTATTTCTGTTGCCGCTATAACAACAAATAAAATTAATATTTAAGGGGGGCTCCCATACCACAAACGTGATTTTTTTGCCCTTTTTTGATAATAATGTTACGGAACCCTTCGTGCGCGAGTCCGACTCGCACTTGGCCGGTTTTTTTAGAAGACTAGCTTTACCCGAGACTTCGTCCTCGTCTTAGAAACATATTTTATGGCACTTGGTAATAGTACCCGGTTGTTGGTAATAGGCTCGCCCACTATTACATGGGACTTAAACATAACTGGGAACATAACTGACTAAAATATGGTATGATGGTGTAATCCTAGGACCCAAACACAGATGTGCAAAGTAATTTTTTTTTTTTTTTTAATGAGAGTTATTTTCGGGGGACAAATTAGGAAATTAAAAAAAAAAAAGTTTTGTAAACCTTACTGTGTCATCAAATGAAAGGACTCTTTAATCTCTTTATTGAAAGGATTTTTTTTATTATTGTAAAATAAATAGTTTTGACTTTATTCAGGAAAGAAGACGAAAATTGACCATCCCCCCCTAATCTCCGAAATTACTGAGCCTAAAATTTTGAAAAAAATACAAAATATAGTTCATTGCTTGTAGATTAACGGAAAACCTATATCAATTCTATCAATTGAAAATAAAGTAGTAAACTCAATATAATACGTTCACTTAAGGAACTTTGACTTTGGCATTGTACGGATACCTTTCCACGCGAGTTCAACTCGCACTTGGCCGGTTTTTTTATTATTAGTTTAAAAGGATGGATGAATTTGTGCGTTGATTACGACTAAGTAAACTTTCGTTATCGACTCGGTCGAAACTAACATTTAAATTAAAACTTAGAACGGGACAAAATCGGAGCCCGTGTGGGTTGGTTTTGTTATTCAACAATACTTTTATTAATCGAATATCTGGAAGGTAATCGAAAGGGTATATTTAAATAAAACAAACTACAATGCTAAAGAACGTGTATTTTACATTTAACCACCGAGTCCACCGACCGTTTCAAAAGCGTGTGGCTTTCAGCGAGGGATGTTCAGTAAATTTCAAATTCATTTTACAATTTGAGTTAATAATATTTAGAGGGCACATTGCTCGCAAAACTGATGGCCGGTGGGGCTGAAAAGTTCTGGAGTGGCGACCTCGAACCGGAAGACATTGCGTTGGAAGGCCTCCCTCTAGTTCGACCGAAGACCTAATGAAAGTTGCGGGAATCCGCTGGATGAAAGATGCACGGGACCGGTCAATGTGGCGACACTCGGGGGAGGCCTATGTCCAGCAGTGGACGTCTTTCGGCAGAAAGGATGATGATGATGATGAAATAATATTTACTCTAATTGCCTATTATTTTTTCCCTCAGTGTCTAGCTACAAACAGATATTCTTGGTATCAGCCACGCGTAGGACACCCCTACGATACAAGAGGCAGGTTTATATTTTTTATCAATGTTTTTTCGTCCCGTTGAAGCTTTTATTATATTTTCCTTACCTTCTCAGAAATTTTGCAAAACCTCAATACCGTTTTATTATAACGGCTGTTAAAACACTGAACGAAACCGAGACGCATAAATGTTCTTCCTGTCATTGCGATATTTTTTTTTGTTCAAGATCATACCTTATCCGCCCTTTTAGCATGAACGCCGTAGACACGAAAGAGAATCGACAAATCTTTTGTTCATCTGTCATTTTGTCGATTCAATGACAGATGAACAAAATATTTGTCGTTTCTCTTTCGTGTCTATGGCGTTCATGATACGCGGGCTGGCAACCTTCTAGTGACTTAAACATTACCAGAAATTCTAAAATTTCGACCAAAATAATATATAAATATATAATATAATAAAGATAACACATATTTTCAAAAATATCCCAGTTAGCGTTTTCACTTAGCACAAAATCCTCATTATGTGTGACCTTTTAATGCGAAAGCACGCTTTTAACACTAGCATATTATAATAAGCATATATTATGCATAATAATATGCTCGTATAATACCTGCTCTTGTTTTCTTAAGGACGGTGTTTTGTATAGAAATAAAATGTTTCGTTCTCCTACTTTATTTTTGACTAGCGGACGTCACGTGGTTTCACCCGCGCAGTTCCCGTTCCCGTGGGAGTACGGGGATAAAATATAGCTTATGTTACTCAAGGTGAATGTAGCTTTCTAATAGTGAAAGAATTTTTGAAATCGGCGCAGAAGTTTTTGAGTTTATTCATTACAAACATACAAAAATACAAATATTTCCTTTTTTCTTTCTTTTTTCTTTATAATATTAGTGTGGATACCTATAATACAATGTGTAAACCGAATCTGCACGAAACAGTCAACCAAGCACTCTGCACATTAAACTAAGTACCACTACGCTCAAATTATTGCTGCGAAACGACTTTTTAGGGTTCAGAAAGTTTTGTTTTACGGTAGGACTCAATGTAACGCACTCAAAACATTGTGCTGATGGATGGATTGAATAATACGAGGATCGTAGAGGTATTTAAAGTAAAGTAACAACAATAAAAACCTGCATTTAAAAAAAACCTTTGAACAAGGTGGAACTTTGACCCCAATATCTCCGTAACTAGAAGGTTCCCAGGTATGGTCTAGAACAAAATAAAACCGGCCAAGAGCGTGTCGGGCCACGCTCAGTGTAGGGTTCCGTAGTTTCCCGTCCATCACAATAAGTGTTCCCACTTATGAGTTTAAAGGTGGGTATCCATTATGTAAAAATGCTTGCATATACGAATATACTACAAACTTAGTCCAGAAATTATTTTGTACAACTTTTTGTCTTTTTTGTACAAAAACTGTTGTTTCCATCAAGTTCAAAATAATTTTCCTAGAAAGTCCTTATAAAGTTCTACTTTTCAGATTTTTTTCATATTTACTAAACTTATGGTTCAAAAGTTAGAGAGGGGGGACACATTGTTTTTTACTTTTGGAGCGATTATATCCAAAATTATTGACATTATCAAAAAATGATTTTAGGAAACCCCTATTCATTTTTAAATACCTTTCCAACAATATATCACACGTTAGGGTTGAAATTAAAATAAAATCACTTCCTACTTTACATATAGGGGGGCTACCCTAATAAAACATTTTTTTCCAATTTTTATTTTACCACTTTGTCGGCGTGATTGATATACATATTGGTACCAAATGTCAGCTTTCTAGTGCTAACGGTCACAGAGATTAAGCGAGGACGGACAGACGGACGGACGGACAGACATGGCGAAACTATAAGGGTTCCTAGTTGACTACGGAACCCTAAAAATATCATAATGACGGAAAGAACAAGTGAGTTTTGTTAAGGGTACTGTTACACTCATTATGTAGGTGTTAGGTATTTGTGAATGAAGATTTCAGAACCATCACGCCTGTTATCCCCGAAGAGTTAATCAGACGTGAACACCCAATTTTCACCAGTTATATTTAAGTTTCATGCAATAGTGGAAAAGCTCATCGCAAATATTCTTAACAATTCAGCTGTTGGCATCTTTTGGCGAAAGCCTTGATACAATAAACATAAAAGAACTACGTACTCGTAGAATGAACAATTTTAATCTATCTACAAAACAAATCTTTATCGTACGTATAAATAACATCAGCACAGCGTACTAAAAACAGAACAAAATATCACACTAACACTTAAAAGCTGCCGAATTTCTACTTAAAAACCACTCAACTAAACTCTGAAATCAAATGAGCTTCACAAACTACGAATCTCTAACAGCAATTTATTCTAACTTGCAAAACATGAAACAGCAACATCTATCAGCAACAGCAGAAAGAAACAAAAGACAAATCCACACATTGTAGAACAAAACGAAAATGTAACAGAGAATGTGTGGAAGTGATTTTTTATACATCCATTTTGTTGAAACATCGGTCCTAATGCAAGTCAAGTGCGTTCATTTACACGGAAAAATCCTTAATCATGGCAGATTTACCGTACTCTAATAAATGGCTGAGAGTGTATCGTGGATTCGTGGCATTGACACACAATCAAATGGTGAGGGTAGGATGGAATAAGTATGTGTGTGTATCATTTTGAAAGTCTTCCCAAAGTATCCATTGATATTTAAAACGACCCGCCCCCTGCTTCGCATTGTTTTTATGATGAGATTTTTCATTATATACAAATAAGTTTTAGAGGCGGAGATTTAGTTATTTATTATAAGGCTTCTCAACAATGAGTACACTGTTACATTATAATTTGTACAATGCAAACTAAAGTCCACTTACAGAAAAGCACAGCATGCACTACATTATGCGCAGACAAATATACAATTAAATCATTAATTGAAACAAGAGAAACTTGGAAAAATATGCAGATTTTATTTATTGGTTTACCAACAATTGTTTACACTAGTTATGGGCATAAAAACAAGCAAAAACATATAAACAATAGTGTACAATCACTTATAGGTAAACTCAGCATGCAAAACGAAAGTTTTACGTAAAATATAGAAAAAGAAGTAGAAAACTAAACTAATTAAAATAAATAACATAGATTAAATTAAATTAGAATATATTAAATTAGAATAAATTAAATTAGAATTCATTAAATTATATTAAATTAGAATTGATTAAATTATTTTCTATAGATCTTTAAAATGAAATAAAACATGAAAAATAAAACCAACTTCATTGAATACAACAACAACAGCCCATAACGTCCACTGCTGGACATAAGCCTCTCCCATGATGGGAGGAATTTGCCGTAATCTCCACGTTTGGCAGGCGGATTGGAGACCGCAGTGATGAAAGACAAACAGAAAACGCTGCTGCCCATTCTCTAGTCTACGGAGGCGCAAGGTGTTCTGCCTCAGACATTAGTCGCCTTATACGACACCCGTGAGTGTAAGGGGTTGGTTCTATTCTACTCTGCCGGATACCACTGGACTACGGACTTCATTGAATAAATCAATGAAATTTAAAAGCAGTGATAGCCTAGTAATATGATCGTAAGACTGCCATATCATAGGTCTAGAGATAGAACCGAAGACATGCACCTCTGATTTTTCAAATTCTAGTGCGTATTGTATAATTAACACTTGCTACGGTGAAGGAAAACAACGTGTGGAAACTAGCATGCCTGAGCGATATTTCTTGAATTATTTATTTATTATATTATATTATTATTATTATTTATTATTATTTATGTTAAGCCAAGTCAGAGGCCCATGGGCGGCATAAAAACTCTGACACCAGGTTAGGCACTAACCACGTGATAAAGAAAGCATGAAACTGGTTTATTTCACTTATAATTTTACGACACCCGTGAGTGTAAGGGGTTGGTTCTATTCTACTCTGGCGGATACCACTGGACTACGGACTTCATTGAATAAATCAATGAAATTTAAAAGCAGTGATAGCCTAGTAATATGATCGTAAGACTGCCATATCATAGGTCTAGAGATAGAACCGAAGACATGCACCTCTGATTTTTCAAATTCTAGTGCGTATTGTATAATTAACACTTGCTACGGTGAAGGAAAACAACGTGTGGAAACTAGCATGCCTGAGCGATATTTCTTGAATTATTTATTTATTATATTATATTATTATTATTATTTATTATTATTTATGTTAAGCCAAGTCAGAGGCCCATGGGCGGCATAAAAACTCTGACACCAGGTTAGGCACTAACCACGTGATAAAGAAAGCATGAAACTGGTTTATTTCACTTATAATTTTACGACACCCGTGAGTGTAAGGGGTTGGTTCTATTCTACTCTGCCGGATACCACTGGACTACGGACTTCATTGAATAAATCAATGAAATTTAAAAGCAGTGATAGCCTAGTAATATGATCGTAAGACTGCCATATCATAGGTCTAGAGATAGAACCGAAGACATGCACCTCTGATTTTTCAAATTCTAGTGCGTATTGTATAATTAACACTTGCTACGGTGAAGGAAAACAACGTGTGGAAACTAGCATGCCTGAGCGATATTTCTTGAATTATTTATTTATTATATTATATTATTATTATTATTTATTATTATTTATGTTAAGCCAAGTCAGAGGCCCATGGGCGGCATAAAAACTCTGACACCAGGTTAGGCACTAACCACGTGATAAAGAAAGCATGAAACTGGTTTATTTCACTTATAATTTTACGACACCCGTGAGTGTAAGGGGTTGGTTCTATTCTACTCTGCCGGATACCACTGGACTACGGACTTCATTGAATAAATCAATGAAATTTAAAAGCAGTGATAGCCTAGTAATATGATCGTAAGACTGCCATGTCATAGGTCTAGAGATAGAACCGAAGACACGCACCTCTGATTTTTCAAATTCTAGTGCGTATTGTATAATTAACACTTGCTACGGTGAAGGAAAACATCGTGTGGAAACCAGCATGCCTGAGCGATATTTCTTGACGGCATGTAAAGCCAAGTCAGAGGCCCATGGGCGGCATAAAAACTGACACCAGCCCGCTTAGCATGAACGCCGTAGACACGAAAGAGACTCGACAAATCTTTTGTTCATCTGTCATTTTGTCGATTCAATGACAGATGAACAAAAGATTTGTCGTTCCTCTTTCGTGTCTACGGCGTTCATGCTAAGCGGGCAGGTTAGGCACTAACCACGTGATAAAGAAAGCATGGAACTGATTTATTTCACTTATAATTTTACGCCATTTATGTATGAATATGATTTCGGGCATTTCTTTGAATAAATTCATCGTATCAGGCCCTATTTAACATGAGGTGCCAACTTTGTGAAACCATATGTCTGCAACATTATTGCCTTACAATTTATCAATAAAATAAATCTATGGATATTAAACTTTTTTAGCTCTTCCCTAGTCGCTGGATAGATGGCGCTAGGAGTAAGTATGATAATGCAAGGAACGGACCCTAAAAAAACTGATTTTAACAAAGCGCGAGAAATGCTGGTTATATTCGGAAGGTTAAGCAAATGAAAGTGTCAGGCAACGAGAGTATGTGACGTGACACAATGTTTTATTTTTCAAGCGTTTTGGCGTTGGCATAGTAAGTTCAACGCCATCTATAGAGTTCTTGGAAACTAAGTTTTTTTTTTAAACCTCAAAAGGAAAACCTCTCATTGGTTTAGAAAAGTCTATTCAAAATCAGATTCATAATATATTAAAAACTCTCAGTGAAACCTTTTTTGTGCCGATTTATTAGGTATTTACATATACCTTTACCAATCATATGAATATTACCTTTCTTTTCAGACTCATGAATTAATTCTAAACTCTAGAATTCAAAAGGAATTCAATGAGCTACTTAACTTTCCCTCAGAGACGCTAATAATCTATTCAATACTGAAATATCAAAAAAGGATCTGAATATCTAAATTAGGGTCTTATTCACAATCATATTATGCGTATACGCCACAAGTTTTCTTAAAGAAAAATAATACAAAGAAGTTTTCTGGAAAAAAAAAGTATTTTGTTTTTGTTAACTTTTTGAAAATTGAATTATGGAAACGTGACAGTGCGTATAGGCATAGCATGAAGGAGTGTCGTAACCAAATGAACCGTAAAAAATAATCTTAAGAGAAAACTACTAGTTTCGTTAATTACTTGTTCGCAAAGTGTTAACTTGTGCAGCCGATCAGAAATAATAATAAGCATAGTTTAATGTATAAACTGGACATTCAAAATGAGTCGGCACACCCTGTAGCTAACTTATTCACAGAGTTAATTTATACATTTTAATCAAAATATGAATATTATTATGAGTATTAATCCAAAGCTTCATTTTAATCAAAAGTTGTAACCAAAATGCTGGATCTGATTTTATTTTTATCGGTAATTATTATGAGAGCTATTTATAAATATAATTCCAGGAATTGCTGAATACGTGGAAAATTAAACTGCCCACTTTATTTTACCGTAGAGTGGGCAGTTTAAATTATAATAATCTATTTATTTACCCCTTAATAATATAATGTAATAATCACGCCTGCCTGTAATGTGTTACGCAGAGGTGTACATAAACAACACTAATTTCACCAGTTGTTATGTTTAAGTCCCAAGGGGACGAGCCTATTGTCATCAACCGGGCCCACTCGTGGTTTGTACTAAGAAACTTCTATTGAGAAACTTCTACTGAAAAGACCCAATAACACCTGTAATCTACCACTAGACCAACGATACAGTTTCCCTTCTTGACAGTCAAATGTTTTTGGTGGACAGTCAAGGTTTATGGTGTTAAAATTAGCAGTGTTAGGGTTGGATTTCACCGAAGCGGAGACGAACGAGAGGAGAGGAGATTTGTTGTAATTTTAAGCCAGCGGAGACGAGAAGATATGTGAGTAGTGTATCTCCACACAGCTTCATTGAATGAACTCTAGCTTTCCCTCCTGATGAGAAGGTCTAAGTAGCTAAATGTCCAACAGCGCGAAACGTCTAATGTGCAGTAAGTCTAATAGGCATGACGACAGTATCAAAAAAATGTAAATCTATTTAGTCCGTCAGTTAGAGTATTGGAAAATAATGGACACGTATTTTTTGTTTTTGTAAATCAATGAATATTGACAAAGATAAAACGCATCAAAACTCGGGAGTGCGGGCTCGTGACGTCAGAACTAGCTAAAAATTATACCAAGGTGTGACGTATTGAGAATTTTAAAAGCGTCATTATCTTCGTCAATTTTGGTTTACGTAACAAAAGAAAAAATATGTGTCCAATATTTTTTGGAAGTCTATCTGACAGACTATTTTTTTTTTTTTTGTCGTCTCGTCTATTAGCAAAATATCCATGTAGCAAAACGTCCAACTATCAGATGGTCTTTATAGCCGAACATCTATTTAGCAAAAAGTCATTTTTAAAACGTGTACACTCATGATAGAAAGTAAGTCATCTCATGATAGAAATTTGCGATGCCGAGAGGAGAGGAGATTTACAAATAAATCTCCTCTCCTCTCCGCATCGCAAATCTCCACTCGTCTCCGCTTTTGTGGAGCCGGGCTTTATTGTTTGATGTTACTTCTACTTTGAATTAAATTTAACGAGTCGGGGGCGTTGGCCACGGGTGCCTCGACCACTGGGGGCCTAAGCCACGGACCCACTTCTACAATCTATTATTTTCTACTAAATTCAGATTCACTTGTTTCTGTACAAAATCAAATCATGGATTGTTTACAGGCGAATGCTTCTGTTGAGGTAGCGCTTTTTGATTCAACGTTACGTTTGTTCTTTGATAATATAACGAAATCCTAAAAGCAAAGATTCCTGTAAATGGGTCGCGAGCTTATGTCATAAGGTCTGATGTTCAGCCATTTTGAACTTGGGTCGCTAAGCCCGTCGCCATTTTTATCCTCAAGAGTACTCGACTCAAAGAAAAATGTTTGTAAAAGTAATTAATTAGGTTAAACACAGACGTGGGACGTTTAAATAAGGTCGTGTTCTGACTTAGGACTAATAAAAACGAGTTACTGTTCCCTTTTTGAAAATTAACTACTCGTATTTTGTTTTGGTATTTGAAGTGGCGGGGTTGTTGACTCTTTTTGTAATTATTTAATTTTGTCATCAGCATCGTTTGAGATTTAAAGAGCTGATTTTAAAAGCTGATTAAATTATCTGTTAACTGCCCTGTTGGAGTGATCGCAATCGCGACTGCTAAGCATGAGTTTCTGCGTTCGATTCCCGGGTCGGGTAAAGTGTTATTGGGCTTTTCCATCAGGAATTTCTCAATAACAACCACGGAGTCTGAATTTGTGCCCGGATGATGAGAATAGGCTCGCCCCCTATTATATGGGACCTAAACATAACTGGCGGAATGTGGGGGTAGGTACACCTCTGCCTAACCTTTTGGATATTATAGGCGGGATGTCACGTAAATTATTTGTCAAAGTCCGGTGTCCGGAGCGACGTCCGTAATAATGTCCGGTTTGACCGAACCTTTTGGCTAGAAACAAGGACAAGTTTTGGTTCATTCGTAGTATTTCGTAGACCCGCTACGAAGCGCCTACAATGTTGCTACGACTGCTACACCATCGTAGCAATCTTGGGTTGCTACGAATTATCTGCTAATAACACACCGGTTATAGTACACCTATGTGTTGCCAATACTAAGTTGTAACTAAATGCACTATTAACTTGTAGGTACTATTTTAAAAACAGATTTATGATCTTCTTTTTTTTTAAGCATGATTCCGCTAGTTCAGACGCTCAGGAAGAACGAAATCATACTAATATTATAGAGAACAGAGATGTAAAGTTTGTAGGGGGTAATCTCTGGATATACTAAACCGATTTTGAAAATTCTTTTACCAATATAGCCACGTTATTTGTGAGTGTCATAGGCTTATTACTAGAAAAAATAAGGGGGGGGGGGGGGGAATTAGAGGAAAATAAAATTGTCCACCCGTCCTAAGCCGGGACCGGCCGCTAGTTAAAAATAAAAGTACTAAAATCCTTGATATTGATAGTCAATGAGAAATTTTATGGCTAATTTAAAGTTTATAACCAATAAAATTGAACTGTTCCAAGCTATTAACAATGGGTACCATTGTGTAGGTATAGTAGCGTAGACACCTCGTTGGCTTAATTTAAATGCTAATAAAACAATAGTAATGAAGATCATAAAATTAAACGCCTTAGAAATGGAATTGGCCGAGGCCAGCCCAGAAAGAGGTGGCGAGTTGATCGCACCTCACGAAGCCTGGTTCAAGTTGGCGCAGGAGAAGAATACCTGGAAGAATATGAGGCATGGGGAGGCCTTTGCCCAGCAGTGGGTCTAACAAGGTTACTAAAAGAAAACCGGCCAAGTGCGAGTTGGACTCGCGCACCGAGGGTTCCGTACAGAACTTTTTGAAGGACAAACGTAACTGCAGCACAGTTATGTTTTCGATCCAAAGAAACGGCTATTGCACCAACCGCAAATAATAAGTTTGTAATAGTAAAATTGCTTTTTAGGGTTCCGTACACAAAGGGTAAAAACGGGACCCTAGTACTTAGACTCCACTGTCCGTCTGTCTGTATGTCTGTCACCAGGCTGTATCTCATGAACCGTGATAGCTAGACAGATTGAAATTTTCACAGATGATGTATTTCTGTTGCCGCTATAACAACAAATACTAAAAACAATATTTTTTTTTTTTATGGGGGGCTCCCATACAATGAATGTGATTGTTTTGCCGGTTTTTAGCTCGATATTAATTACGACAACAGGTAGACGCTTGAAAACTTTAAAAATAAATAATTAAAATAAAATAAATATTTAATGCCCCCCCCCCCTTTTTTTTTTTGTTTTTCGGATGGGAAGTCATCAAATAACCCCTCCCGCTCTGGGCGGAGCAGGAGGGAGTGTCAGACTTTTACTGACTAAAACCCATCCATGTTCCTTCATCGCCCTTTGTGTTCCGGGGCCACGGTATCTCTTTCGAACAGTCCCGCAACCCCGGCAGGCATCGGTCCCTACGGACCCCTTCCCTTTTGCTGACTCTCTTTGAGGCGCGCGTGGAACACGAACGCGCCGTCGACACGGCCTGTCATCATGAGACGGACGGACGGCGAGCTAGCCCATAGCCCACCGTCCACAGGCCCGCGCCTACGGTGGCCGGGGGCCACGTAGTGGTGGCCCCCGACGCCCGGGGCGTCTCCCGCGGCGGCCGGGACGTTGAGAAGTTCTCTCCCTCTTACGTTCCGCCACCTCCTTCTCTAGCATTACTGCTTCGCAGAAGGAGGTGACGGCGTTCCATTCTGTCTCGCTCCGGACCATGGGTTGCACCAGGGCCGGACGCGAGAGGTCGCCGCCGCCAATCGCCGCTTCGAGGACACGGCGGTGCTCCGCCCACGCGGGGCACACCTCCACCGTATGTTCCACCGTGTCCTCCGGTCGATCCTCACAATGGAAGCACCCGGGCGTTTCCTCCCGCCCGATTCGGTGCAGGAACCTCCCGAACACTCCGTGTCCGGTGAGGACCTGCGTCAGGCGGAAGGTGAGGACGCCGTGGCGTCTCTCAAGCCACTCCTCAAAGAGGGGACTTATCGCCACTATCGTGGCGTGCCCTGCACGGGGTTGCGACAGTCGCTCTCTCCATGTCGCCATGAGATCCCGCCGGAAGTCTGTCCGCTGAGCGACAATTTCCCCCCCCCCCCCCTTCCCATACAACAAACCTGATTTTTTTGCCGTTTTATCTAATAGTAGTTTTCGCGAAAATCTAAATTTGCCCATATCTTTTTATCGTGTTAACTCAGGACCTTGATTTTTATACGTATACATCTAATTATAGACTGAGGTTCATAGAGCCCCATTAGGTGTATAAAAATCTGGTATAAACTTCAACTTGTTAGATCCACTCGATCCTGAGAAAATCGGTGGTGACAGACGGACAAGAAGGTGATCTTATAAGGGTTCCTTTTTTTACCTTTTGCGGCACGGAACCCTAAAAATATGCAGGATTTTGGTACCTTAGCTAAGACCGCTTAACTTGACAACCTTATGGTATAGTATCGGCAACGCGATACCCAAGTCAGGCTAAGCGATAATATATTTTTCCTTTAGGAACTTGTTCCCGATTGATAAATAGACTTGTCTTCTAAAACATAGCTACTGTATTCTATAACATCTCTGTCTACCCATTATGAAAAGACTGGCGGAACACAATGTAAATTAAAGCAACCTTTCAAAATTCAAAGACAATACCTCCTTAGTCAGTAACCTCCCAATTTCAAGGTAAAGCATTCCAAGTCAACACTTTAAGGCTATTACGAAACCTCTTTAGGAGGGACGAAAGTAAATTTCGGTGTACTAATGAAATAAGAACAGTGAGAGAAAAAGATGGCAAATTTTAACGTGAGATAGAAAGAGACGGAACATCATATTGTGAGGATTGAAGGTAGAAAGATATGGGCACGAAATAAATAGGTACAGAAGATCATCCCATATATTTTATTATCTGCCTAGCCTTTTCCTAACTATATTGGGATTGGCTTCTAGTCTAACCGTACGCAGCTGAATACCATATTTCACAAGGAGCTACTGCATATCTGACCTCTTCAACCAATTTAGTACTGGGTAATACGATACTGTACGGTACGGTACTGGTACGGTAAGTCGTGGGTTCGAACCCAGGCAGGCGCATTACTTTGTGTAATTTATTTCATCACCACTGCTCAAAACGGTGAAGGAAAACATCGTGAGGAAACCGGCATGTCCTAGAACCAAAAATTCGAAGACATGTGACATCTACCAACCCGCACTGGGCGCGCGTTGTGGATTATAGCCCATTTCCTCTCATAGGTAAGAGGCCTGTGTCCCAGCAGTGGGAACATTAATAGGCTGATGATGATGATGATGAATACGATACTCCTTGGTACGACTGGTTGTCAGACTTTCTGGCCAATGACGTTCAAAGATCTACAAAGTGAGCCCTCGCGGGACGCCTGGCAGATGTGAAACACAGAAATTATTTTTTACAAGTTAATAATATGCTTTGAAAAAGTCATTATAAAAAACAAACATCTAAAATAAAATAAAAACAAAATGACTCCATTCACAAAAATAAAACCCGTATGCTGGAATCGAACTTAAAAGTCACGAGATTGTAACCCAGCGCTTTGTGCCCCGTGACCAGCCAGCTTGTTGTCAACCGTCGCGAATATGTAGATCTTATGCTGCGTCAACAGGTCGGTAATTTTCGGGATTGTTCGGGCCGGCCGACAATCGCCAAGGCAAAAGCGTCGCGACACTTTTCTTGATTTACCCGCGCCTATTAGTAGATGTTTCACATCAAAAATAGCCGAGACCAACGGCTTTACAAGCTGACGCACGTATCCACGAACCGATCCTAGCAAGAGCTTCTTAACCACCAAGACCGAACACCTCTTAACAGGTATTTGCACCGTTTGATACGTACATACAAACAGCGATCTCAACAGTTTCAAACAAATGACAGTCGCGAATGCACTCCGTGTACGTGAAGCATGTCTGTCTGTCTTTTTCGCTCTTTAAATGGACCCGACTTCTGCGAAGACTTGTGACATCTACCAACTTGCACTGGTCTAGGGTGGCGGATTACAACCGACACCACAACCCACGCTCTCTATGAGAGCCCCAGAGGTTCCTAACCATGGAAACATTAAGACTGATTATGCTGTGCTAAGACGGTGGTAGTATGGAGCTGAACCCGGTAAGACTGGAAGCCGACCCTAATAAGTCCCTAAAAAAAAGACAGTCTAAAGACCCTAAGTACTATTAGCGACCTTCCCAAATGTCCTTTCTTTGGTATTGTTTGTTGTTTCGTTGAGCTCCTTGAGTTATAAGTCGAGCTACACGTTAACTGACAAATGCTTGCACTGACTGGACAGGTCCACTCAAATCTGTATGGTTCTTTCTTCAAAAGACTATCTCAGACACTAATCTGCTAAAAGTCCTCATGTGAATTGAGCAAGATTGTCTGGACTTTAAAAGAGACTATGACCTCTGAGTTTGTTTCGGCTGTTTCTTCTCAGAGTAGTCAGGTACGAAACACCGGCCCCATCTAGTTTTAAAAAATGACGTGTAAAAGTGTTTGTAAAACCTATTTGCAAAATAAACATCATTTATCATTTAATAAATTTGGAAAAAGGCTAGCAAGATGATGATATGGACCAAACCTTCGGTATCTTCCTCTTCTGTGGTTAAGGCTGTTAGTATCGAAGAGGAGACCACAATCTAAACGAGATCTTGGCTGCAAGTAAATAGGGTGTTTATGTGGGATAAACCTCTGAGAGGGTTTCGTTAGAATGATAAGGGATTATCTCAGGTGTGGGCACAGTGGTTGGAGAGTGATTAAAGCTTACTAAAATAACAGAATGTTTTGAAATATTGAACTGGAAACTCTGTTGCTTTGAATAGGATTGAAATAACACTGCCAAAGAGAAGCTAAAATACTGCCAATCAATCTTGAATGTTTTATTTTTGCGAGTAGATTTGAAACCACTGACGTTAAGCTAAAATAAACTGGAAACCAAAAAATATCTGTTAGAATACATGCTAGTTATTTATCATCAGTAATTTTATATCATCAGCTATTCCATACATCATCTGCCTAGCCTTTTCCCAAGGTTTATTGGGGTCGGCTTCCAGTCTAACCGGATGCAGCTGAATACCAGTATTTTACATGGAGTGACTGCCTATCTGACCTCCACAACTCAGTATTGGGTAATACGATAACCCCTTGGTAAGACTTGTTGTCAGACTTTTTGGGCCACTGACTACCTGTAACGACAGTCAAAGATCACAAATGACAGCTGGGACCAACTGCTTAACGAGCTTTCCGAGGCATGGAGGAAACTCAGTATTTAATGGGTGGTCACCCATCCACAGACCAACCTAGGCAAGCACGGCTTAACCTAAAGATCGACCCGAGCGGCTGTTATTATTTAGCCAGGAGCTCCTCAAGCTATTCATACATCAGCTATTCCATACATGTTGATTAGATATTATACTTTTGTAGAAAACATACTTTTTTTTTTAAATACCAATGTAAAATTTATTTGTATTTGGGGGGGGATACAGAATGATGTACTGAAAACATGGTAACCGTTTGTGCGTGGGTGATCTTTCCACCCTAAATTTGTCTAAGGTAATAATATCTGAGTTTTCACACTACATAATATGCATGTTTGTTATACACTTTTTATTGCGCATGGCTAATATTGAAACTTACACCGCCATCTTATTTTTTAACATACTTCAGAAATGTTCACCAACAGTCTCCGCTCAGCCCTTCATTCTTCTACTAACGCGACATTTTGCGAAAGAGATATTCTGCGAAAGCGACATTATGAGAAAGCGACATTCTGCGAAAGCGACATTATGAGAAAGAGACATTTTACTACCAGTCGACATTTTGCGAAAGTGGCATTTTGCACCTGAGCCTTTCATTCGTCTGACAACTAAATTCTTGTATGGTTCCATACAAAGACCATCATCCTAATTTCAAGAATGACACAGAATTCAAAACACAATCACTTTAACCTTTCACTGTTCTACAAGAAAATCAGAGTCACAATCATTGATATTACGATTTCATAAATGTGGTTATACGTCCCAAGTTGACCTAGAACAACCTTGGGGCAACCTTGTCAGAAACACGATTCTGGAACAGAGCCAAGTAGGCGATTACTTAGGTATAACTATATGTCGAATTATCAAGTCATATTTGGTCGAAAGAAATTGTTCGTATGGTAAATTAAAGGATTTTTGGTGTAAGGAAAACTTATGAGGAAGTATGTCCAATTAATGAAAATCTCAAGAAACGATAGATGGAAGCGTAAGGAATGATATGAAAGTAAAGGGAGTACAGTCGTGGTCTTTTCCGCCTGACCAGTTAATTTTTTTTTCGCTTAAAACATGCGGAGGTGCCGAGTCACGCCGCCTGCGCCGTAAAGTTTAGGCCTATTAGGAAAGCGTCAACCTTTGCGCGCAAAATAACAAAAAAACTCTCGTTTGGCGTGCGTTGTCAGTGCGCTCGGCCGATCGGTCGGATCGGGACTTTTCATTCATTATTTCTATACAAAGTCAACGGGGCGGAGCTAGACAGCGTTTCTATGGTGTACGTGCAAGCAAAAATTAGCTTTGTGGTGATCAGGCGGGAGTGTCCTCGATAGTACATAACAGCGTGACAGTTGACAGAGGAGAATGGAAGATGAAAACGTGTTACTCCAACCCCAATTTAAAGGATTCTTTCTTTATCGTGTGGTTAGTGCCTAACCTGATGTCAGAGTTTTATACCGCCCATGGGGCTCTGACATTATGATCGATCATAAGGATTTTTATTTCGATAACGATTATAACAATAAATCATTCTTACTTTTCAAAATCAGCAGAAAGTTTAAAATGCGATAGGTCTGGTTTTGATTAAGCCGAGTTTAAACAGCCGTATACCACGCAATACGTTCGTGGCATTTTCAAAAAGATTGGGAGATATAAACTTAGACGTGACTACTCGTCTCGGCGCAGCACGCACTACTGACAGCACCGCAACGTCCGCTTGGGGGCCCCGTCGATGCGTATGTTTGTGTGAGTGTGCGGTTTCGAGCGTTTGTAGGTAGTTTCCGTACTGTCTATATTTATACTGTGGTACGGACATCAGCTTAGGTATAATACGTCCAATAAAGAAGGTCATCGTTATGTATGAATCCGTCACTTTTTAGTAGTCATTCGAATTTGGTCGGATAACCAGCCGTTGTTTACATGTTTTGTTTTTTGTTTATATTTACATAATGCGAAACATTCCAAGCTGAATATTTTCATCATATATTTTTGAAGGGCACTAGTTGTTGGTTTACACCTACACATATGGGATTGAGCCGGTTCCTTGTATTTTGCCGTCAAAGTTATGACACCATCGTTTTGACTTTTAGCAAGATTATTCAAAAACGCATGTGTTAGATAAATTAAATTATTATGTGTCTAGTATTAAATACATACATACTTGAAATACCTATAAATGCAAATATTATCTGTTTTATATTGTATAATCAATTGTTAAAATGAATTAATTAAATAACAAACTTATTTGTGTACAAATCAAACACTGATTTGACTCAACGGTCACTTGTGAATCATACTTATTTGTTAACGGGTATAAAAGAGCGGAGCCTCATTGGAGCGGGCTCAGTTGCTCTACGAATTTTAAGGCGTTAACATCTAAGGTATGACATTATTTTGATTATGGTTGATAATACTATTCTGATTATATTGTTGATTTGTCGTGATAACGATGATAGTGATTGTGATAACGATGATAGTGATTGTGACAACGATGATGGTGATTGTGATAACGATGATGGTGATTGTAATAGCGACGATGGTGATTGTGATAGTGCGACGATGATGATTGTGATAGCGACGATGGTGGTTGTGTTAGTGACGATGTTGATTGTGTTAGTGATTGTGAATAACGACTATGGTGATTGTGTTAGGTTAGGTTTAGGTTAGGTTAGGTTAGATTAATATTGTGATAAAATGATGATGATTGTGATAAAATGATAATGATTGTGATAAAATGATAATGATTGTGATAAAATGATAATGATTGTGATAAAATGATAATGATTGTGATAAAATGATAATGATTGTGATAAAATGATAATGATTGTGATAAAATGATAATGATTATGATAAAATGATAATGATTGTGAGAAAATGATAATGATTGTGAGAAAATGATAATGATTGTGAGAAAATGATAATGATTGTGAGAAAATGATAATGATTGTGAGAAAATGATAATGATTGTGATCAAATGATAATGATTGTGATCAAATGATGATGATGTGATAAAATGATGATGATGTGATAAAATGATGATGATGTGATAAAATGATGATGATGTGATAAAATGATGATGTGATAAAATGATGATGTGATAAAATGATGATGTGATAAAATGATGATGTGATAAAACGACGATTGTGATAAAATGATGATGATGAGATAAAATGATGATTGTGATAATAAAGGTGAATCACAATCATCTTCATTATTACAAGATAATGAAGATGATTGTGGTTATTATGATGTGATTATTATGTTATTATTATGTGTGTTGTTTATTATATTATATATTGCTACATAACGTTGTGTAATATACACTACTAGGGTTAATTGTTATATACTACAAGGTAAATATAATGTTATTATGAAGTGAATCTCATAGTTTATATTTTATACCTAATAAGTAACGAACATTAAATGTTTAAATACATCCAGTTACATATCTACAAACAGTTTGGAAAGTTTGTGTGGTTATTATTAGTGTCAAGACGGACCCAATACAGTTTTCAACGAGCTTATACCTTGTCTCATTTAGGTGCTGCGATGTCGGCTTCTAGTCTAACCGGATGCAGCTGAATACCAGTATTTTACATGGAGCGACTCCTTAGCTTATCTTATCTTTATCTTAGCCGTGTGGTATCCGGCAGAGTAAAATAGAACCAACCCATTACACTCACGGGTGTCGTACAAGGCGACTAATGTCTGAGGCAGAACACCTTGCGCCTCCGTAGATCTGAGAATGGACAGCAGCGTTTTCTGTTAGTCTTTCATCACTGCGATCTCCAATCCGCCTGCCAAGCGTGGTGATTACGGCAAATTCCTCCCATCATGGGAGAGGCTTATGTCCAGCAGTGGACGTTATGGGCTGTTGTTGTTGTTGCCCGGTACTAACTTGGTTGTGGAGGACAGATACGCAGGTATCTGACCTCCACAACCAAGTTAGTACCGGGTAATACGATACCACTTGGTAAGACTGGTTGATGGCAATAGGCTCGCCCCCTATTACATGGAACTTAACCATAACTGGCGAACTGTGGGTGTAGTACGTTGCACTTCTGCCTATCCCTTTAGGAATTACATGGCGTGATATTATGTTATGTTTTTATTTCAAGCCTCGAGGAGCTCGTGGCTAAATAATAACAGCCACTCGGGTCGATCTTTAGGTTAAGCCGTGCACGCCCAGGTTGGTCTGTGGATGGGTGACCACCCATTACATACCGAGTTTCCTCCGTGCCTCGGAAAGCACGTTAAGCCGTTGGTCCCGGCTGTCATTTGTAGATCTTTGACAGTCGTTAGGTAGTCAGAGGCCCAAAAAGTCTGAAAACCAGTATTACCAAGGGGTATCGTATTATCCGGTACTAACTGGGTTGTGGAGGTCAGATAGGCAGTCGCTCTATGTAAAATACTGGTATTCAGCTGCACCCGGTAAGACTGGAAGCTGACCCCAACATAGTTGGGAAAAGGCTAGGCAGATGATTTATTACAAGCCTGTTCCTTCTTTTTTCCCCTTCTCTCTGTAAACCAATCCTAAAGCTACTGTAAACCATTCCTTTTGGAAAGAGTTCAAACTCATCCTGTCAGGTCCGGTTGGGCTTTCTGCAATGTGTGTTGCCATTTAAAGGGACCCCTTTTGTTCGTGAGTTTGGCTCATTGTTCGTCTGACATGCGGCAGATGTGTCCCGCCTAAAGCCATTTCAGCGTGACAGCTTCCCGAGTGACATCAGTTGTTTTTGTGATGGGACGGACGCATCGTTGGGTCCCCGACCTAACGATGCGTCCGTCCCATCACAAAAACTTCACAAATCACAAAGGCTTTTGGCCCGATCTGTATGTTATTTATGCCGTGCAGACACTGGCAAAATGCACGGTGTAATTGCCACAAAAAGAAAACAAAAAAAAAAAAAAAAAAAAACTTTCAAAAAAAATTTTTTAAGTATTTTATTTCTGTTATTATTTTTATAGTTTTTTAAAAACTAGTAAACAGTATGGGTGGTTCTTTCACGGAAGACGTCATAAACCGTATTGCTGAAGATCCTCGAAAGTTACTTTTAAAGTAGAAGTCGATTAAACAATTTAAATAATATAAAAATGCATAGTCAAATTTACTTTTATTAATTTAACTATACCAACCTATGAAGCAGGATCATTTGCGGCTGTTTGCCCTACACACTACACTACATGTAGGTACCAACCTAATTTTTCATGTAGGTGTCTTTGTGTACCTGGTACTAACTGGGATGTGGAGGTCAGACAGGCAGTCGCTCATGTAAAATACTGGTATTCAGCTGCATCCGGTAAAACTGGAAGCCGACCCCAACATAGTTGGGAAAAGGCTAGGCAGATTATGAGGTGTCTTTGTGTAGTGTGTATGACAAAACAGCCGCGGACGATCCGACCTAAAAAATCTGACTACCCCCCCCCCCCCCCCCCCCTCGTCTGCACGGACCAAAATGAATGGACCGCGGTCCGTTGATGAATAAACAATAGGTAATATGTTTAAGGCGACTACAGGAGCTAAATTAGCAACTCTATTTGTGGTGGTTAATTACATACCATAACTTAAATACTGTTAGAATAAAGTTCTAATCAGCTTGCACTACAAAGTGGTTGTTACGTTAGTCACTGCGGGCCGAATAGTGCGAAATGAGTGGTTTTTGCGATTTACAAAAAATCTATTGATTGAACTAAAAAAATATAACACTATCATGCTAATATGTTGCTTGTAGAATTATTTGCCAAAAAATCAGAATGATCGCATGTATTTTAGTATGATTTTTACTCGGTAAAAGAAATTTTAGAGATAAGTTCGTGATTTTTTTTATCGAGTAAAATTAGTTTTCTTATGTTTTCAAAACACTATCATAGCTAGCATATCCTGAAGAATATCATATATTTTTTCTGGTTTTGTTTATTGCAGTGAATCATAATGCTTTTTTGCATTATAAAACTCGCGTTTAGCTCCTGTAGTCCCCTTAAAAGGACAGTCACATACATTTTAACACCACCCGACACCGTATCGAACCCAGGACTTCTCACTCAGAACATTTGCAACTACTAGACCACCAAGGCAGTCATGCTGATAAATATGACTGAATAATTATTGCATTTCCTCGCTAAGGCCGATCTTGCTCGTAAAATACTTGGATCTAAACTCGGACCAGATGTTGCTTAATAGCATTAATTCACAGGACACAACTGCCGCATTACCCCTAACACCACAGCTTGTGGGAACCCTTACAAATCATAACTAGACATTAATTCTATAAAATGTGGGCCTCCGTGCTCAGTAATTGTATCCTAAAACGAATGGTTTTGATAACCAGTCGTAAATAGTATGCATAACCGGATCCGTTAAGGAAGGAGGGAAATTCATCATCGGTCTCGGCAAAAGAGATGGCGCTACAAAGTTGAGAATGGTTTCATCTCTTTTTTTTTAAACTGGAACAATGTTCTCTTTGACATTTCTGCACAATGCCGGTTGAAAATACTGGGAAAAGCATCGTGTGTATCGAAGCATCTGTTGCAATATTCACGCCAGTAATTTGCAAATATCAATCACTTTCGAATTTCCCTCAAACATAATTTAAAAGCCAACCAAACAATATGTATACTTTTATTCATCTGCAATTTAGTTTGATTGTCAATCAGGACGAACTTTTACGTTAGTGGTTAATAAAACTGTTAAAAGAAAATAACGCAAAACTGTTTCTTGGAAGTCTCAAACGAAAATTAAGTACGGTTCTATAACTTACACATGATTATGTAATAAACATATCTGTTGTTTTAGAAAAACACAACATGCCAAAGCAGTTTTCTCAACTATTTTGTACTTTACTCAACCAATCAAAACCTTTATCTTGAAACAGAATAAAATCCTTGAATTTTATTTTCAGTTTGTGTCATTTTGAGATGGATATGACTAAGTCATAAGAATTCGTTTTATCACAGAATCCTCAAAGAATAAGCAAAGGTTTTATTTCTTCCTAATAAAACATAAAATAATATATGCCCCTATAACTGTCGAGGGGTAAGCACAGATGTGTTATCGTAAACCCAAAGTACAGTTCTGCAGCTGACGGTATTAGATCTCAATCTCTGAGGGGCCTATCGCTTTATCGGGCACGATTCCAAATCTTAGCTAAGGCCGATAAAAATCTAACCGGGATTTTTGTGACAGGAAGTTCCAATTACAATTTTATTCCATCTTAGAAACTTAGACTTTTAGCATCATTTTTTCTAGGTCACAAATATAGGGTAGATGTAAAATCGGCGACCTCAATAAACATTGCCTGTTTCAGTTCAAAATAAGTCGAAGAATTTATGGTTGATCAAATGGATAATGGCTACCTCACAACAGACAGAAGGCCGGTATCCCAGCAGTGGGAACTTTATAGGCTGATAATGTTAAATCATCAAAATAGCTGAACTAAATTTCAGTGGATTATGGCGCAAACTGAATTATGTCGACGATCGACTAACTTTTAACGGATTAAATAATTATCTTGATGGTCTTTTTTTCTAGTACCAAAATTACCCCAGAAAACAGCCAAATCAGCTTTACCGAACAAAATCGTACAACATCATACATCGAAAAATAATACAGATTATGCTACCTACCTACATTTTCAACCTACTCTTTAGAAAATAACTTTTTGCATCAAAAGCCAAAGGGGGAGCAAAAATTCTTGTGGCAGAGCATTCTTCAGATCTTTTCAAGGCTGAATACACGTGGCTCTTGAATCGTGAGAACCCGCCTTGTATGCATAGTTGGGTAAACTAACTCTGAAATTGTTTTTCCGTTTACTCAGGAAAAGGGAAATAATTCTAAAGTTGTGCTAGATTGCACATTTGTGATGAAATTGCTCCTTGGAGATTTTTTTGGTTCATTTTGTGTTTTTTGTTTGAGGAGCTCGTGGCTAGATTATAACAGCCGCTTGGGTCGATCTTCAGATTAAACCGCGCTTGTCTAGGTTGGTCCGTAGATGGGTGACCACCATTCGTGAGTTTCGGCTGCCAAAGATCTACAAATGACAGCTGGGACACTGGTCCCTCTGGTAATCTGCAGGATGCAAGAAACGCAGGATCTACGCAGCGATGCTTGAAGGAGGCGTATGTCCAGCAGTGGACATATTTTGGCTCATAATTTAATTATATATGCATGAACTTAGTACGTACTTTTTGCATCCAACGAACAGGAAAATTTCGCGTTCAGAAGTGAGATTTATCTTGAATCGTGAAAGAAACGAGATCTGTTTTTTACAGGTTAAATAAAACAGTAAACATTTTTACAAAGCAAGTAAACAGTTAACTAAAAGGAAAGCGCGATGCTACGCTCACCGCCACCGCATCGAATTGCATTAGATTTTCAAACACAAACAGTCATGCTATTTACATAGTACATACATCGTTTGTTCGTGGCTGAATAAATCTATGTGCTTAGGAAACCTAATATGCTTTGTCATTCTGCTGTTTGCCAGTCACCTCTTTTGGTAGACAAAATGGTGATTATAGAAACATTAGTACCTACTATATAGCCGTGTGGTATCCAGCAGAGTAGAATAGAACCAACCCATTACACTCACGGGTGTCGTATAAGGCGACTAATGTCTGAGGCAGAACCTTGCGCCTCCGTAGACCTGAGAATGGGCAGCAGCGTTTTCTGTTAGTCTTTCATCACTACTGCGATCTCCAATCCGCCTGCCAATCGTGGAGATTACGGCGAATTCCTCCCATCATGGGAGAGGCTTATGTCCAGCAGTGGACGTTACGGGCGTTCTTGTTGCTGTTGTTGTTGGTACCTACTGACGGATAGGCCACATCAAAAAATCTATTTGTCATGAAAGAGGTGGCGAGACGATTTGGACGCGTACCACGAGGTTTGGTTCGAGGAGGCACGGGAAAAGAGCACATGGAAGGAGTGGAAGGAGTTGGGAGAGGCCTATGCCCAGCAGTGGAACAGTAAGGGCTAACAAAAAAAAAGTAAGCCGTCGCGGGACGCCTGGCAGATGTCATCATCATCCTATTAATGTTCCCACTGTTGGGACACAGGCCTCCTCTTTATGAGAGGGAATGGGCTATAATCCACCACGCGGGCCCAGTGCGGATTGGTAGATGTCACATATCTTCGAATTGGCAGATGTGAAACATCGAAATTATTTTGTACAAGTAATATGCTTAAAAAAAAGTTAATATAAAAAACAAACACATAATAGTTATTTATGATACTAGTGCACTTTACAAACGAGTAGACGAATGTAAGCCCGAGACGAAGTCGAGGGCTTACTATAGTCACGAGTTTGTAAATACCGATTTCTGCACGTGTGTCATACAATGTTTTTAAACACATTTGCGAGAAAACAGTACAATATGTAATGAAACAAACAGTGACCCCAAAAACCATGACAATGACACCCATGAGGAAAAAACCGAAAATTTTCGTTGGCGCCATCATGGATTTTCATTTTGACCTAATTAAAAAAAACTGTAAAGAATACGCACAGTACTTTACAACGGGGTATGCGGTAAAATAGGTACTTAGGTGAGAGTACCTCTTTCACCGCACGTTCCGTTGTATGGTGCGTAATTTTTAACTTTCGAACAATGTATACTTCTGCAACATTACTAAGTACAAAACGCAACGTGCATACTTTTTCTGCGTTGCATTAAGTGTCACAGACTATAAAATGGCTGTTTAAGGCTACAAAAACATATGTATCTCCTAAATTGCCATACCAAAAAGATATATTTGGAGCCTCCCTCTTATAAACATGTTATAATGGCTAAACTCTAATCTGTGTCTGGTACTATGTTTTTTTTTCCAAGCAGATCTAAAGAGGATGACCTCTGTTCAGTAAGTAAATTACATACTCACTTACTGGACAGTAGGAGATTCCAAATTTAAAATCTCGCTTCTTACTGGACAGTTGTGAATAAGTCTCCCGTAGAGTTCACTTTCTGGATACTTTATAAAGATGTTATGGCAACATTACATACCATTTTTAAGAAAAATAAAATAAAAACAAAATGACTCGATTCACAAAAAGAAAATCCTTATGCTGGAATCGAACTTACAGTCACGAGATTGTAACCCAGCGCTCTGTGCCCCGAGACCAGCTGACTTGTTGTAAACCACGTTGAATTAGCTGGGTAAAGCGCAGGCCACACCGCCAGCTAGCGGGCGGGCGAGCGAAGCGAACGAGGCCCTTTTCATACTTCGTTCGGCTTTTTCGGTAGCTCGCGGTGTGAACCCCGAAGTATGTAAAGAGGTGAAACGATGTTCGCCCGCCTAGCCCGCCCGCCCGCTAGCTGGCGGTGTGGCCTGCGCTTTATGCTGCTTCAAACTCGCGATTTTCATTTGTTATTTTCGTTTACCCGCGCCTATATAAAGGGTGTAAAACACCTCTTAACGAGGCCGAAAGGCACTAACTTGTTCTCCCCGTCATTGCGATCATTTTTTTGTTCTACACCTTACCTGGGAACTTTCTAGTTACGGAGTTATTGGGGGTCAAAGTTCCAACTTTTTGACAAGTTTTTTTATATAAGATTTTTACTTTAAACACCTCCACGACCCCCGTACTATTTAATCCATCCATAAGCACAATGTTTTGAGTGCGTTACATTGAGTTCTACCACAAAGCATGATTTTTCACCCCAAAAAAAAAGTCGTTTCCCAGCAATAATTTTTGCGTAAAGTTACTTAGTTTGATGTACAGAATGCTTGGTTGACGGCTTCGTGATGAGGTCTTTTACACCCTGTATAGATAAAAAAAAGTTTAGTTTTTCTTGGGATAATCCCACAACACTATTCCCAATTAGTAGCGGTACCCTCATTCAAGCTGAAAAGCTTGGCTTGTCCATAACTCGTTACAATTTTAAGATTTCCAGGACTCTTCATACGACAGGCATAATTTTGACCGCTAAGCACCCCACTGTTTCCAACCACTGCAACTCCTGCCCGCGTAGCATGACCACCGAAGAAACAGGTTTCTTCGAAGAAAGAATCGGCAATTAATTTTGTTCATCTGTCATTTTGTCGATTCTTCGTCGACAAAACCATTTTCCACGGCGGTCATGTTAAGGCTGATGCTCTAGGGTAGCCCGCGAAATTCAAATTTTCTTACGTTTTTTTGCAATTTGCAGGCCAGTGCTAGGTTGTATGTTGATTAAAATATTATTCGCGGCTGTAAAAGCCAGAATCAGTGCCGAGGCAATGAAGCTGATCGAATCCTGGTGAAAAGATTAAATTATCTTGCTTCTCGTAACGAAATTATACATATCAGCAGAGGAGAAAATAAACATAATTATGAGCATCTAAGTTACCTACTCATATTATATCAGATCCACGTACGCGAAAGATCTTCTATTCACATACAGCCAATACCTTCCTCGGACCAAAAGACAACAAATGATAATCACCACCCTTTTCCAACACCCACCCCTTCGGCCCTTCCCATCAGTGCCAACAAAGGGAAACTAAAAGAGGACCTGGTTAAAGATTGGTCTCCATGTTTACCAAAGTCCAGAGTAAACGGATACGAGGCTTTGTACTTCGCCCGAGGCACAAAGGAACCATCCCCGGTACCAAGAAAATCATTTCGAAATAATATTTCATTCCAAGGAATATGAACGATATCTAGGCTTTTTGCTGAATGTATGTATTTTATGATACCTTTCAGTTTTTCTATTCTATTTGAGAATTTTGAATAATGGCAGCTGTTTTCGTTGACGTCTATTTATGGTGACATATTATTTTTCATTTATTTCTTATTTTGCCTAATTCGTTTTTGGTTTTCGATTTTTCGTGAATATAATGTTTCAGCCAATAGTTTCAACGAAAGTAAGTACCTAACAAAAAATTAAGACAAAAAGAGCTCTTACAATCTACTGGTTCAATGGGAAACATACGTAAAATCAGACAATGTTCCCGCGCGTGTCGTATCTAAAAGAGAAAATAAAATTTAAAGAAGAAAAAACTCTCACATGTGTACGGTCGACCAAGCAATTTGGTTGACATTTTAACATGCAAATTACATTGTAAAAGGTAAAACAAATAGCTTGTTGGTCGACTGTACCTAACCTGTTATTTAAAGTTCGTTTACTCTATCCACAGGTTGTCTGCAAGATATCGTTATCAGCGATAAGACCGCCGCTGTAACCAAAGAATTAGCAATATTGTAAAATAGCTGTGTATCAATTTTGGTGTACAAAGTATTTTCTATCTCTATCTAACGTTCTACGGTTGAGAATTTAAAGAGAGACATTGGCTATAAAGTTTGTGATAATACAATATGTTTAAAAAAATCCTGTCCGATCCGAGAGGGTACCTATTATTAGGCATCGAGATTAAATTCTATTTTTGTAAGCCTTTTTGGATAAAAAGTTTAAAAAAATACCCCGTTAAAAAATAAATAAAATGTACTAAAATGAGGAGACTTACATGGCAACACAGGGGCGCGGGCGGTGACTCTCTATTCGCGTCTCGGGTAGTGACAAAATAAACAAACAAATTGACGATCGAACATACAAATTCCGAAGACGGGGTTGTCACGTTTTAAAAGTTCGTTTGATTTTAGGGAAATGGTGGTAATTTGGGCAGAAAAATACATGGCATTCAGACTAATAATATATTCACTATCATGAATATTATTTTTATATTTCGAATTACCATTTTGGTAATGTCATAGGTATACCTATTATGCCCCTTTTGCATCGGACTGTGTTTTTAAACATTTATTGTTTAATCGATCATCTTCAAAAACATGATTATAACCCTACTGAATGACAATCTGATCCCAGGATCCCCTTTATCACACTTGTTAGTAATCATCATCTTACAGACACTAAACTTTGTACTTGCAGCTAAACCACGCTCATTTGCCATAACAAGCAACCGCCCACAATAAAGAACCAAGGAAAGCTTAACAGCAATCTATTTTCAAAGCTAATTTTAATATACGGTCAGCTTTATCAATGCAAAACCGCACAGAAGCCGCGGCTTTATAATTAATTCTGCGCGTGTAATGCCTTGAACGACGACCTGCCAGCTGTCACCATCGGCAACATGGATACGAACCATAGCCTTGCTTTAAACGCGCGATGAAGTGGTGTTAGACAGTGTCCTAATAACAGCGACCGTTGCGCGTTTATACGCAATCTTTATGTTCATATGACTTCCACAAGTTTGTTTGAAAATCCAAAAGGCTAGGAATTCTGTCAGCGGTCAGGTTCGCCATATAACTTCAGTTAGGAAACGGGGTAATTAATGCACGACATGCTTCTTCATACTTTTAAAATTTCACGTATAATATTCCTATAACATCACGCCTGTAATCCCCAAAGGTTTAGGCAGAGGCGTACCTAATAGTTGGAATACCCACATTTTGCTAGTTATGTTTAAGTCCCATGTAATTGGGGACGAGCATATTGCCATCGCACAAATCAAACTCCGTGACTGTAGCAGAGATATTCTTAATGGGAAAACCCAATAGCACTTTGCCACCTGGGAATCTAACCCAGGACCTCATGCTGACCAGTCGCGTTTGCGACCACTAGGCCATCGAGGCAGTCTAGTATAATATTTACTTAATACTTCATAAGTAACTGTTACTCTTCTATATTTTATTCCTTTAACTATCTTGAACTTCTAAATATAACAAGAAAGAGCAGAAACAAGATTACCATTGCCAAATTAAACTGAACTTAATCTTCCATACAGGTTAGGTCGACATACGCCAGGCACCCGATACTTGGCGTGTTGCCATTCTAAATAAGATTATACACGATGCCAGGTAAGGATAACCGTACCTAGCCTAAAATATTCGACCTGAGCACTCCTGGTGAGCCCATTCCGAACGGTTTTATGAGCAGAAGGGACTGGCTGGCAATGTTTGATGGAAGACCGATGAGAATATCCATCGAGAAAACAAAAGAAGGTGCCTACAATGTACGAGTATTACATACATAACTGACCTGTCATGAGACGCGGTGGAATTTGCAACTACGTTTGAAAAGTACTGAATTTAACAGGTCTTCTGATTAGCCAGACGAGGATCCAGCACAAAAACCTGCGGTCCCGAGCCCATTGTGCCCATTCCTTTCAAGCAATTAGAAAGCTGGTTAAAGGAACACACTCGAATACAAGCGGAGAAATGGTGGACCTTGGACCAGGGTGTAGGCAATCTTAGGAAGCTATGCCATCCCTGGAGACAAAGCTGAGCAGGCGCCTTCCGCGCCTGGACAGAGATAGCCTACGACTCGTGGCGGGGACCATCACTGGACACTGTTCACTGAATAAACACTTCCGCACCCTAGGAATCACTGACAGTCCCCTGTGTAGAGCATGCATGGAGGCGGAGGAAACGGTGGCGCATGTGCTTCTTGAATGCACATGCGTTACTAAGATTCGCGAGGAGACCCTGGGAACACTTAAATCCCTTGCGGATGCCCTGAGGAGACCGGGAAGTTTGATCTGCTTCTGGAGGGAGCTGGCTGGTTGGAGTAAACGGCCACCATGGCTCACGCACAATGGTCCACTTTAAGGACTAAGTGCGGAAACCTAAACCCCATGATAGATTAGATAGACAGGTGGATTATTTGTTTCTTAAACAGATCTTATTTCTCTTTGTCAGGGGTCTGCGCAGCATATCTTCTTCGTCCACACTTCTCTATCACTCATCATTTCAGCAGTCACCTCCTTTTTTAGCCATGTCATCTTTTACACAGTCCATTTATTGTGTCTTTGGTCTTCCACTACTCTTATAAGCATTCACAATGACAATCAAAACTTTGAAATAATTATGTAAACACAAAAACTTTCGTTATCAGTTACCTACTGAGTTATTTAAAGAAAACTACACTATTCATGCTTAAAAATTGGTCCATCTTGAAATACAAGATCACAAAATTCACAACATATTGGCAAACTAGCTGACCCACGCAACTTCGTCTGCGTCACATAAGAGAGAAAAAGCTAACAAAAGGAATACATTTTCCCCGTTTTTGCAACATCTTTCATTTATGCTCCGCTCCTTTTGGTCGTAGCGTGATGTTATATAGCCTATAACCTTCCTCAATAAATGGGCTGTCCAACACAAAAATAATTTTTCAATTCCAACCAGTAGTTCCTGAGATTAGCGCGTTCAAACAAACAAACAAGCAAACTCTTCAGCTTTATAATAATAGTATAGATAATTGCGAAGCAAACAAAAATAATTCGCGTTCCGTACATGTTAATTTGATCTAATCTGCTTGCACGCTTCAACTCTTAATTTTGAGAGTTTATTTCTTTTTTCTCTTTACATATTTCTTACGTAGCGTATTTATAAAAATGTCTTCGGCCTCAATTTTGTGTTAAAATTCTCTTGGTTCGAGGAAAAACATGTTGATCGCGGAATTAAAGAGAAACAAAATTTCTATCGATTGTTTATTATCCGTCGGCTTTGTATAAACTGATCCCGCGGGATCGAAATGAGCGGGATCAATTTACTAAAGAGCCCTGTAATTATACCTAGCAGGGTAATGGTATAATATTATAACATCACGCCTGTAATCCCTTAGGGGTTAGGCAAAGGTGTACACTGTACCTGATACCATTTCACCCGTTACGTTTCAGTTCTATGTAATAGGGGGCGAGAAAAAAATGATAATAACAGCATTAAAAGCGAAATAATAATATTTATTATTTAGCTGTTATGTTGTTGTGCTGTTGTGTTGTGTGAGTGTTATGTTGTTTAGTACTCTATGCTAAAAAACAGTGCAAGAAGTGTTTCAGATTCGTGTTCTGGTTTCAAATAATAGGATAAATGACACCATAAAACAATAATTCCAAGACACCAATCTCTAAAAAAACACTTTATTTTGAGCCTAAAAAGCTGATTTATTTTCAATTAATTGCCAAATTCGATTTTTAGTTGCTCTGAAATCAATAAATAGTTGAGTAATTGAGTTGAATAAACAGTGACGTCACAATTGCCTATAGCCATACAAAATCTATGAGAGTAATATTTTGCGTTTTGACAGCTCTTAAGACGTATCTCAATTGATTGGTGTGTCATCTACCCCATTATAAAACCTACAAGAAGTCGGTTCAAAAATGCAGAAAGGTTGTCAGAATTTAAACTTAGCGTTCTATAAAAAAGGAAAAATAAAAACATAGCCCTGTCTCTGCTGTCGCGTAGTCGGGTCTGAAATATATGAAACGCATTAGCATTGTGCTCATATCTAAGTACTTTTTTTATTTTTTCACGTCGGCAAAGAAAAGAAAAGTAAGGGAATAAGTGGCGCGTGAATTAGTGCTTCGTACGCTCTGAATATTTGTTATATCCTAGGAGATACTCGACCTTTAGATACTCAATTTATGGAAGTGCCTCCTTACTATTCTAACCTTTAGATTGTGTGCTTATATATTGAAAAAGACTTAATTATATCAAGAATATTGGCACTTAGTTACCGTTAGGCTCTTTAGTAAACTGATCCCACACAAGCGGATCCCGCGGGATCAGTCGACCGGTGGCTTTTTGAGCAACGACAGTTATTTGTGTTTTGGAGCGCAGTGTGGTGTGGACGGTGGGCTATGGGCTAGCTCGCCGTCCGTCCGCCTCATGACGACAGGCCGTATCGACGGCGCGTTCGTGTTACACGCGCGCCTCAAAGAGAGTCAGCAATAGGAAGGGGTCCGCAAGGACCGATGCCTGCCGGGGCTGCGGGACTGTTCGAAAGAGATACCGTGGCCCCAGAACACAAAGGGCGATGAAGGAACATGGATGGGTTTTAGTCAGTAAAAGTCTGACACTCCCTCCTGCTCCGCCCAGAGCGGGAGGAGTCATTTGATGAAAAAAAAAGAGCGCAGTGTGGTGTTGCATATGTGGTCGCATTGCACGTTTAAAAATCTTGAGCTTGGGCTTTTTTTTACGGTGTGGAGCCCTAGCACAGCCAGATGGCGGCGTGGTAAGCCTTGCAGGAGATGGCGGGAAGAGCTAGACAGAACCAACGACAGTCTACGTTGGCCCTGTATCGAAAGATTTGGAGGTCATGGGGGAGGCATTTTCCCAGCAACGGGATGACACAGACCAACAGTAACAGTAACTTTATACCTACACAAGTATAACTACCAAAACACCAATGACGTAGGTACTACTTAACTTCAGCGGTTCTCTACCGCCATTAAAAAATCTTCTAGTCACGAGAACATATCTACTATTGCAAAACAATAAAAAATACCATTCGCATAAACACATGGGACTTGGTATAAAAAGTTAAGAGCTACAGTAATAATAATATTATTATTTCTCAAAGAAAAATTGTTGGAAAATCTTTGAAACGTATTTTAATTTTATTTTCTATGTAGAATTATTAGATATTATTTTACTCCAACAACTAATAAGAAAGACACAAAAAGAGAAAAAAATAAATCCAAGACAAGAAGGTTCGTTACGATCAATCGCTCTTTAATTGCACCGATATTCTTTCTCAGATAGTTTCTATAGCAACGAGACTGTTTCTAGTCTTTGAGGTTACGAGCAACGAAAGTCCCATTAATTAGAAACTTGGCTAGAATAAATTGGTGAAGCCTGAGCTTAAAGAACCCTGACCGTTAGCCAAGTTTGTAATTTAGTTGATTATTTCAGACTGCTAGACAGCCAATATAGAAATTGATCCAGTTCGTTTCAAACGTTTTTCCAACGTTCTTTGTTTGAATTTGAATTTTCTCAGTTCTACGAGAAGTCAAGATGGCGGCTGTTTTTTTTTCTTGCAACGATTGAAGTTTAGAAAAATACAATTTTGGAAACTGAGCATTATTTTTTGAGCTGACCAAGTTTTGGAGTCGTAAATCCGATAGAACATGAACTTGTCAGAATTTTAACCGTCAGAACTGCCCATCAAACCGATGTTTCTGTATTCTGAAAATAATCAATGTTTGACATTGCATATATCATTTTTGTACATAAATATTTATTGAAATTTGAATTTAAACTGTCACTTCTTGTTAAACGCCATGCGTTCAAACATTGATGGATTAACTATGTTCTGCCGAATTTCATTGATGACAATGAATTTGCATTACAATGAACCGTCACAGGTATTGTAGAATAATGCTTTAGTTAAATGAACAGAAATAATAAAACGCTGAACGAAGGAGATGGCGGGACGACCTAAATAATGTTATATCCTTGAGCCATAGAAGGAATTAGGTTTTTTTTTCAGCAATGGGGCACTAGGGGTTAACAATAATAATAAAAATCAATTTATATTATTAAATCAAAATAATTCCTTAGTAAGTTGAACACTTCCGAAGAAACTAGATAGCCATGACACTATTCTCACAACCAATAGTTTTACCACAAATGTTTATTTCTCGAGATTGGGAATGTATCATTTTATGATCAACTTTATTTATGATTAATTTTTATTTGTATTTAAAATTATTTATGTGATTTTTGTTTTTATCTATTTGATTTTGATTTTACTTATAATTTTATGCTTTGATTTTATCTTTTAATTTTATTTCTTTAAATTTATTAATGTTTATGTTATAAATCCATTTCTTAATTTATTGCAATGTACCAATTTTATTGTTGTTATTATTTCAAATTATCAAAAAAAAAATTAATAGCTTTTAATTATTAGTACCATTTTTGGCTTTGTAATATTGTATTATAGATAACCATAATTGGTGCATGTTGTGTTAGCCTATAAGTAATTGTTGCACTTATATAAGTACTATTATGCAAGTCGCAGGCCTGTGTCCCAGCAGTGGGAACATTAATAGGCTGATGATGATGATACTTTATTGTAATGTGTAACTGTTAAATGTCCCAATAAAGTAAAATAAAAATAAAATGATGATGAGTATGCAAGTATAATTTGAAAAATGTTATGTGTGAACAATGGGGTTGTTTCCCGGAAATTTCGCCGCAAGATGGCGCTGATAGTTTGTTACCTGTCAAAAGTTTTTGATATAAACGTTGACGATTTTTTAAGTATTTGCGTGTCTTTTTTACTCAATATTTGTGTAGCTGCACAATGTATGCTACCTGGCGTATCACCCAGTTGAAGCAGGAATTAAAAAAACCAGGAGCACCGCAATAAGGAAAGAAACCGGAGCTTGTCGAAAAGTACATTATATTTAACATTTTATCGACTTTAGCTGTTTTCTGGGCAATATTATGGTTCTCTATGTTGTAAAATAAACTTCACTCGCTAACTTTTTGCTTTTTAATGATAAACAAACTAAGGTTATTAGTTTGTTTATCATTAAAAAGCAAAAAGTTGGTCATCGAGTTAGTCATTGGTTACATGTTACAAAATGTAAGGGTTATTTGAAAAGAACCCATTCTTTCTTCACAGGTTGGAAGCTTACGAAATTTCAACTTCGATAGTGTGTGTAACAGTCTGAATTAGACAGATGGAATAACACATAACCTCAAAAAATTACTTGGTTTGATTTTTTTTTGGTTTCAGTGCCTTTTTCCACTTTGTCTTAATGCGCAAACTTGGAAATGTGACAACACCTATTTCTTTCCATCCGAAGGCTACAACGACCCCTAATTTTGAAAAAAGTAAAAAAAATAATAAGATATTGTTTATTTTCTATGGAGTTTGACAGTTTGTTTGTAACAAACAGTCAGCGCCATCTACGTGGAACTATTTGACAGTTTTCTTCCCCATTGTTGGCTAACCTAAATAAATAAATAAACCGCCAAAATTAGAGAGACTTGTACACTCAGCATTCGGTGGCCAAACGTTCAAGAAGAGAAAAGCTGAACACAAAACTCTCCCGACTTTAGACTACATATGCGTAACGTTATTATCCTACTTAACTAATAGTATAACCCAGCCAAGTTTAGTAGGTCACACACAAATGCGGTACACTCCATTATGACGTACATTCCACGTTTCGTTCGTACCATGCAAATTTTGTCGCGCAATCTTACCGAGTCGCATGTGGGAGTAATTCGAATGTGGAACTCGTTACTTTTAAAATATATTCTAGAAAATGTTCATTTCAAAACGGAAAATGGAGATATTTTATTTATTTTCGTAAAAGAAACCTTATTATGACGAGTTTTCGTTAAAAAAATAAATGACTTAGTGTATTTTTTTTTTGTTATTTAGTGCCCTTTTTTTCCGGCTAGGAATTCATCAAATGACCGCCCCCCCGCTCTGGACGGAGCGAAACGGAGTGTTAGACTTGTACTGACTAAAACCCATCCATGTTCCTTCTTAGCCCTTTGTATTCCAGGGCCGTGGTATCACTTTCGACCAGTTTCGCAGCCGTAATTTGGTGCCCTTAAAAAGAAGATTTAATCTGTAAAAAACTGTTTTAAGCTCGCTAACCACAACACATAACTCTCCTTTTGGGTTTCGCTGCAATCGCGCAAGTCTTCAGACCAATCAGACGTTTTCCTTATCCCAGAGATCGTCCCGAAGTTCTCATTTAGGTAGGTACTCCTCAAGAATATCGTATTACTACCCTCTTGAATCAGTATTCACCCCACGCTCAATATAAAGCACGTAAATAGACGCAGTAAATAAAAACCTTATTCACGAAAATGAAGGATGAACGAAGCACAAAACAGCAGTCCTATTCTGTTATGTTCACTTCGAATCTCACTCGAGTGAAACATACTGTAGTTGCTGCCAGTTAAGATCGCAATAGCGGTCATTGCCCTTTTCCTAATATCTCTTCGTATGAACCAAAACAAATGAACCAATTGTATCGTTTTTCATTAGAAAAAATGTTGAAGATCCAGATCATTCAAGACTTGAACAAGCTTATTTTTGGATTTCAAAGTTAAGAACTTTATAAAATGTAGGTGGGACATGACCGCTATTGCAATTTTAACTGGCCGCAACTTTAGTACCTACTTACACGATTCGAAAGCGAATCATTTATTTCAACAAATGGCAAATCATCTCATATCTAGATCTCGACACTACACGAATTTCCGAATGTTTTTTTTCTTCACGAAGATACGAAATAAGATGCTGACAAGTTTAGAATTACGACACAGCCTAAACTAATCCGGCTTTAACTTAGTATAAGTGTCAGGTTTAACGTTAGTCTGAGTCAAAATCAGGTTTAAATCTTAAAGCTTTTCAGAAACTGCTCTTTAAGAATACCTGTGCCTGGTAAATTGCCACCGTATGTATTTGAAGATACCATTGTAAAATGGATAAACAATGTTTGATTCCATGTTAACAAATAGGAGGCTTATGACGTCAAGTTCACATTTTTCGTTCATATTTATTATGTATTTGAAATTTATTTCTGTTATGGTTATTAGATACTTATAGTCTCCACCAGATAAGTAAGAATTAAAGGTCATTAACATCATCATCACATCATCATCATCATTGGTCATTTAGTTGAAGCAATAAACTATTTTTTTTTTTTTTTTTTTTTTTTTTTTTTTTATTAACCCGCATACATATTCAAATACATAATTTTTAAAACAGAAATAATGACATAAACTTGTCCCGAAAGGACCTTTATCGTGATCCTTGACTTTTTTATTAATAAAAAACGATTCATAATGTCGGGGTACTTACGCAGAGAAATTAAGGAAAGAGCAATGACCTTTAATTCTTACTTACCTATCTGGCGGAGACTAATAGTAAACCTCCTAAACTTCGTTTAATCAGCCTTGAAAAAAACCAGCCAAGTGCCAGTTGAACTTGCGCACTGAAGGTTCCGTATGAACTTGTAGGTATTTTGTTATTAAACTATTTCAGGATTCTAGGTCAATGGGAAGTACAATCTGTGCCACGAAAGATGAGACCTGTCACACCACTTGTATTCGAGTTAATTGTGTAACGAAATACTCAAACTCAAACTCAAACTCAAAGCATTTATTTCAATTAGACCATTACGGCACTTTTGAAAGTCAAAAATACAAAAAAGAAAATCAAAGCTACAGTCCCAGTCACAAGGCATAATAACTTGAGAAAGTACTGTAGTTGCCCATTCCCTAGCGTAGATCTCTATGGAGAAGAACGGGCAAGAAACTCCATGGACACTCTTTTAAAATCAAAATATTGTTACAAAATCTTGGTTACATCATTAATTTTGAGATTATACATATATGTGAGAACGATGTAGAAAGACGTGCACACTAAGAGCATCCAGAGTAAAAGATTAGATCAAAAATTTATGAATAAAGTAATTAAAATGAACCTTGGCAGCTAAGAGATGACCAGTCCCAACTGACAGCGCCCGTTCACAGACATGACGCATGTACCGGCGCCATTCAACTCAACCATATTGACCCGACACACCCGCCACCATCAGCGAGACATCTAAGTGAGCATGACATTCTCTCAGCTACCAAGGCATATTCAAGTCAATGAAAGATAAATAAATGTAAATGGTGGCTGAACAGTACAAAGTACTCACACATGTGCTATGCAATTATATAATACTAAGAACTGGAATCTATACAATGCAAGTATATTTTTACAATCTTCTGCAGCTTCCACAATACATTAACATGGGAATCAATTCTTCATCTTCTTCTTTACGTGTCGATGGACTCAAATAATGCCCGACCAGTACAAACAATTAGTTTGCCCCCCCACCTATGGTTGTGGAGCAGGACCAGCATTTAGCCAAGCATTTTTATCATCAATGTAATCCCCCAACTTATAATATGCTTGCCTACATAGTGTGCGTTTTATACAAGATTTAAATTTCGTCTCATTCAGTTGAAGAATGTGGGGAGGTATTTTATTGTAACATTTCAAACAGTACCCCATGAAAGATGAATCCACTTTAGCAAGCCTGAAACCTGGCTGAACTAGTTGGTCCCTATTTCTAGTGTTATAGTGGTGTCTGTCCCCTCTCTTAATGAATAAATGCCGATTTTTTCTAACGTACATGATGTTTTCATAGATGTATTGACAAGGTACTGTCATGATATTAATTTCCTTAAACAGTTCTCTTAGAGAATCGCGTCTACGTAATTCATAAATGGCTCTGATGGCTCTTTTCTGCAGAATAAATATAGACTCGATGTCTGCAGCCCGTCCCCATAGTAAAATACCGTATGACATAATACTATGAAAATAACTAAAATAGACCAGCCTCGCGGTATCAACATCAGTAAATTGACGGATTTTTCTAACAGCATATGCTGCTGAGCTTAGCCGTCCTGCAAGAGATGTTAGATGCGGACCCCATTGTAACCTTGAATCGAGCGTGATTCCCAAGAAAACCGTTTTATCGACAAATTCTAGTTTCTCTTGATACAATATTATGTCACAATCACTACTTTTGACATTTGGTAGAGCAAATCTAATGCATTTAGTTTTTTTCCCATTTAGTACTAAATTATTAGCGGTAAACCAATTGTGGACCTGCAGTAGGGCGTTATTTACGTCATCAAGATTAGTGGCACGTCTGTTTATTCTAAATATTAAAGAAGTATCGTCAGCAAACAACACCATATGCGGATGGTTGTTAAATAGATGGGGTAGGTCATTAATATATACTAAAAAGAGGAAGGGACCCAATATGGAACCCTGTGGTACACCCATTTTTACTTTTAAACCCATTGAGTTGACTCCATTTATTTGTACCTGCTGCTGTCTATCATGCAAGTACGATTTTATTAAACTGAGCGCAAGTTTACCTAAACCGTAATGCTGAAGTTTCAAGATCAGGGTTTCGTGATTTACGCAATCAAATGCCTTCGAAAGGTCACAGAAGATTCCTATGGCATCTTGTGCCTCTTCCCACGCAGTAAATATGTGTTTTAATAAAGTGACACCGGCGTCAGTTGTACAACGTCCTTTGGTGAAACCATACTGTTGCTCGTGTAATATTTTATTAGTGTTAAAATGGTTAAGCATTTGATTGAGCATTATCTTTTCAAACACCTTGCTGAAAACCGGCAACACGGATACGGGCCTATAGTTATTGGTGTCTTTACTGTCCCCAGATTTAAAAAGCGGTATTACCTTACTGAATTTCATCAGATCCGGGAAGACCCCTTGATCCACGCACAAATTAAATATTGAGGCTAAATACGGCGCTACAGTCTCAATAATTGAGGTACAAGCTTTGATAGACATACCCCATAGATCTTCCGTTAATTTGACCTTGATTTGCTTAAAACCTTTTATGACTGTTATGGGGTTTATATGTTGAAATTTAAATTCATTTGGACAGGCTGAAACGTTCGCTTTCAATAAATCAATAGAGAGCAAGGGAGAGGAATTTAAGGTTTCAGTAGTTTTAAGTGGGATACTGGTAAAGAAATTTACAAATTCTTGAGCAACTTCATTGTTTGAGCTCACAAGGCCACGCGGTGTCTCTAGTGTGAAGTCATTACCTTGTTTTTTATTTCTATTTGTTTCACTGTTGATAATTTCCCAAACCGTCTTTATTTTGTTGTCGGCTGATTTAATCTTGTTGCTAATGAATAAGGATTTGGCTACCTTGCAAGTGTTTTTAAAAATTATCGAGTAAGTAGCAACATATTTATTAAAAGCTTCAGTGTTGATGTAAGGCTTAAGGCCGTACAGCTCAAACAATAGTTCCCTACTTTTCCGAATACCCTGTGTTGCCCAGTCACTGAAAGTAAACTTTGGGCCAATAGTTTTAGATTTCTTTTTTAAAGTATTATTAAATTCAGTGTGCACTACCGAAAATAATTCTTCATAAAATACATTTGCATTGTTTCTAATATGACCCGGTATACTTAACTTGCTAATTAAATTATTATTAAATTTGTCTAGATTGCTGGGTGTTATTAGTCTAGTTTGTATTTGAATTCTTTGTAATTGTCTATTGTACGCGAAAGTAACCGTCTGACCACTATGATCTGAAGGCAGGTAATTTACGATGGATTTATTTATGTAATCGCAGCAACAAAAAACATTATCGATACATGTAGCAGTATTTGTAGTAATTCGAGTTGGTTCTGAAAACACATTTGACAAGTTAAATGATTTAAAGAGACTTAAGAATCTACTGCTATTCACATTATTCTCTATGATATTAACATTAAAGTCACCACAGATAATTATTGGTTTATTACCAGTTACAAGTTTTGCCAAAGTATCTTCCATTACTGACTCAAAGATAGAATAGTTCAGGTAATTAGGGGGTCTGTAAACGCACACTATTACATGCTTATCTAGCTCAACACAAGACAATTCAATGCTATGTTCAACCGATAGATCGACTATATCATTACGAGACTTAGATTTAATACAATTTTATACTAGGATTAATGAACCCCCACGCATCTTAGATTTTCGGTTAAAGCAACTGCTCACATTGTAATTCTCATAATTTATTTGCATTACTTCATAATCTTTCATCCAATGTTCAGTAAAACAGATAATATCAAACTTAGTTTTTTCTAAAAATAGTTCTATTTCTAGTTCTTTGGAAGAAGGTCCCTGAATATTCTGGTGAAACAATTTTAAGGAATTCTGCTCAGCCCCTTTTTTACAGTTATTTGATTGAGAGCTAGAAGATACCTCGAAGTTGACGAGATTAACTAAATTGTCACTCGTACCTTCTATTGTCTTATTGACTAGTTTAAATCTAAGCTAATATTATTTGTATAATTACAATTAGTATAATTACTAATTTCCGTAGACCTATTTACAAAAAACTGCGACATACCACATATGTCTGAGTTTATATTAAAAGCTAATAGCCGAGCTATTTGACGTCTAAAACTAATAGGCAAGTACGCATGGTTCCTGGTTGACTTCAATTTCTGAACGAAACTGTTAGTGTCGAAAAATGTCAACCTGTCACTATAATGACTAACTAGAAAATGCATATGATTATTTAAGGCATGAATTTGATGGTTTTGCTTGCTAGACAATTTCTTAAAGTACGGGAATGCGCATAGAATAATTTTCTTACATTTTAGTTTTAACAGATGAGTGACATTGTCAGTGATATCGTCAATTTTAACGTTCGAACTGTTACCTACAAATACAGTTACAATGGCATGAGGATCTAATTCCTTCCGAGTTATGGATGACATTATGTGGTTGTATGAAGCCTGAGGTGTACAATAATTTTGACAAGAATGACTCAGATTGTTACTAATTAATTTGCCTAAACCTATTCCAATACCATCTGAATACATGATGGAGCAGTCACAATGTGTACTACAACGAGAGGGAGAACTGCGTTCTGTTTGTCCCACCTGTGATGAAACTTGTACAATGTCTGGTGAATTTTGAATGGGGATACAGTCCCGAGCACTTCCTAACCGGGACGGGTCCTCCGTTTCCTCAGGCAGGATAGTGTCAGGGCTGGGTTCCCTTTGTGATGTACATTGAGTGATGTTGCTCATCCTGTCTACGCAGTCTGCATTACTATCACCACTATTGACCAACTCGTTTGCAGCAAGGATATGTTCCTTAATTTGTTTTTGAGATTTCACATACATGGAATAACATGATTGTAGTTGACGCTCTAGTTCTTGAATCTCAGACTGTAAGTTATGAGTGTCTATTTCATAAAAATTCTTACTGTCCTCTAATTTAATTTGATAGTTGTTTAACTTTTTTATGAGAAAAACACGTTCTTTTCTTAGTTTAATATTGTGGGAACTGTGTTTTTGTTGTTTTTTATATTTATTGCATTTCTTTATAATTCTATTAAGTTTTGCATATTTTTTTATTTTATTTTGGCTTACCTTGTAACTGCTACAATTATATTTTAGAATAGAATCTTCAGTAAGATCTATTGTTGTTAAAGAATGTGGGTTGCAATTTGAGTTTAATAATTGATTATAAAGGTGATCTGTTTCCCTAACCTGAGTACATTCTCTTTCTTTCTGAAATTTAATTATTTGTTTGTTAGCATGAAGCAGTTCATCTTCTAAGTCCCTAACCTTACATAAAGCCGTCTCATAATAGTTACTACAGTCATTGAAACCATTTGTGACCACCCGCAGTTTGTCCCGTTCATCAACAACATCCGTGTATTGCTGGTGCAGGTCCACTAGCTCCCGTTTCAAGCTTGTGTTTTTCTGAATGACTTTCTCGATTTCAACCTCGTGTTCGTCTCTATCCAACAACAGCTGTTGACATCTGCTGTTTGCTGCGTTAAGTTCATCAAGGGCCGTTCTCAACTTAGCCTGCAACTCCTGGGTAGTAGCCTTACGGGTCATCACAGGCATGGTTTCAGGGAATAGAACTGAAAGGAGAAGTGCAAAGAATGGTGAGAACTAAGTGGATGGACAAAATTAGGAAATCTAGAGAAATGAAAGGAGAAAATGAAAATAGTCTGGAATATGTGATTACTGGTAACTGAGATAGGCTTATAAGTCTTACACGTGATACTTCAATAAGATGAATACACTATGTTGAAAATATTTATTCTTTGTCCTTTACTTTTTTCCTAAAGTGGGTAGAACTCTTGGTTTAAAATTGTGGAAAAACTGAATACACAAGCCAAAATTTATAAAGAACTAGCTGTTGCCCGCGGCTTCGCCCGCGTAAAGTTCGGTAACTGTCCCACTGAATCATACTAAAGGGATAAATAGTGTCCTACATGTGAATCCAGGTTATAAACTATCGATGTGCCAAATTTCATAATCATCACAACCACCATCACTGTCACAACCACCATTATTATCACAATCACCATCACTATCAAAACCAACATCAATATCACAATCATTATCACAATCACCATCACTATTTCAGTCACCATCACCATCACAAACACCAACACAATCACCATCACAATCACAGTCACCATCAATATCACCATCATTATCACAATCACCATCACAATCACCATCACAATCACCATCACAATCACCATCACAATCACCATCATAATCACCATCACAATCACCATCACCATCACAATCACTATCAAAATCACCATCACAATCACAATCACCATAACAATCACCATCATCGTTATCTCAATCATTATCACAATCGCCATCACAATCGCCATCACAATCGCCATCACAATCACCATCACAATCACCATCATCACAATCATTCACTATCACAATCACACTATCACAATCACCATCACCATCACAATCACCATCACAATCACCATCACAATCACCATCACGATCACCATCACGATCACCATCACGATCACCATCACAATCACCATCATCACAATCATTCACTATCACAATCACACTATCACAATCACCATCACCATCATAATCACCATCACAATCACCATCACAATCACCATCACGATCACCATCACAATCACCATCACAATCACCATCACAATCACCATCATAATCACCATCACAATCACCATCACCATCACAATCACTATCAAAATCACCATTACAATCACAATCACCATAACAATCACCATCATCGTTATCTCAATCATTATCACAATCGCCATCACAATCGCCATCACAATCACCATCACAATCACCATCATCACAATCATTCACTATCACAATCACACTATCACAATCACCATCACCATCACAATCACCATCACAATCACAATCACCATCACCATCACAATCACCATCACAATCACCATCACAATCACCATCACGATCACCATCACGATCACCATCACGATCACCATCACAATCACCATCAATGTTGAATGATCACAACCGTTTCAAGGTTCCATCTATCTCTATACCAAAATTCATTTAGTAGGGATATACGATACACAACTGCACTCTGCGTTTCCACCCGTATAATTCCGGGATCGGGATCGGGATCTGGATAAAAAGTACCCTATGTCCTTTCCCAAGGTTCCATCTATCTCTATACCAAAATTCATCAAAATCGGTTCAGCGGTTTAGGCGTGAAAAGGTAACAGACAGACAGACAGACAGACAGACAGAGTTACTTTCGCATTTATAATATTAGTAGGGATAGTAGGGATAGGGATAGTAGGGATAGGGATAGTAGGGATAGCCAACGTTCTTCACTGTTGTGTATTAAAGTTGATTAAATAGATAGCTAGTTACTATATTAACTTATTACAAACTACACAAATACTTATTCAACAAGTGATACCTGACACTGAACATAACTTCAACTACAAAAAAGTGCCAGATTAACCAGAATAATGAACTTATTGCTCCATGAGAGCTTTTAATTAATTAATGTGAGCGAATTATTCATTAAAAAGAAACAGTTATAGTCCCCAGAGAGATCCGCAGGAACATCAGCTGTTTGTGAAATTATGTGAAATTATAGGTCACCGGTCGAGGTAGGCAACCAAACACTATGTTTTACAGTGTATTTTTGCATGAAAACATTAAACCTGGGTATTTACACACTTATTTGGTATTTAGTTACAAATTGACGAGTTTTTTACACTTAAAATTGATTAAAACTAATTTTAAAATACGGAGCAAAAATTTTGACAAGTCACTCAACCAGTGTTGCCATACCCGATCTTCTTTTGACATATAGGTGTATAGGTCGTAAACCTCTTCCTACTTTGTCTTCTTAATGTTTTACCTCGAGGCATAATCAAAATTTCACTCGTTTCAAGTGATGTGACAGGTCTCATCTTTCGTGGCACGGTGTGTACCATAATATGTTTTGATTCCCTTACGTGAAATCGCAAAATTTGCGATATAAACGGTCTTACCTATTGATCGCGTTGTGTGTTCCGTTCTGGCCCGGCCACGATGCCAAACAAGGTCATGGTTATGGCAGGAGACTGTACGGATATGTACCTTTGGGTACTATAAAGAGAAATAAGAGTACCACATTATTTCATGACTTATACACCATTTTCAGTGGCCGGGCTACACCGTATCTGTCCTAGAATCCACAATTTTAATGGATTGACTTACAAGTTTGATTTGTTCACTGCTCCAAAAGGTAACAGACTTGCGTGTCTGAAATTAGTTTCAGCTTGATACCTCCACGCGTTCCTGATAAAAAAAGGTCTTGACAGACGGACAACAAAGTGATTCGATAAAGGTTCCATTTTTGCCGGCACCTACATAACCCTGAAAATACGGATTACACTTCGTAGTCTCAATCCAACGGATAACACAAAACCGTCCTTCAACCATTTAGCTACCTCCATAAATCTTTCCTATTTAAGATCAAAGAGATTTAGTAGGACATGTGAAAAACAAACCCGAACACAAATCCTCTGCTAGTTTTATCAATAAACTAAGACTTATCTGGCAAAAGGCGTGGAGGGTGACGTCACAAAGATGGCGGCGGGGTACACTCGCGTTGCGAAAAGGATGGCCAACGATATGTGAAGTTGGATCCGTGTTTTTTGTATTATAAAAGGGTGATGTTTATGGTATGTGGTTTGATGAAAAATGTGGGACATTTCATAAAATGTAGTTGCAAAAATTTCTTTAGAAAAGAAAATTCTTCTCACCTACGACAGAAAATAAGAGAAAAAAAATGTACTGAAGAATTTGCATTCTCAAATAAGTGCGATTCGGACTCGCGCATGAAAGAAAGAAACAAAAAAAATACGAAAACGATGGTACGGAAGTCGGGCCCTTTAAATAAAAGGGCCCGACTTCCGTATTAATAATTCCCCCCTCCCCCCCCTTAATTTTTAATTAATCTTTATTTTTATTATTTGGGTCCTGTTTTTGCCCTTTGGGTAGGGAAACCTAAAAAGAGCATTTCGGCTGTATTTTATTTACATGGCTATAATATTCCCACTGCTGGGACACAGGAGACGCAGAAGACCGTTATCCACTACGCGCGCCCAGTGTATTTTATCTATCGAAAAATATTCATGGACTACCTCGGTGACTGCTGAGCGGTCCTGGGTTTGATTCCCAGGTCGGACAAAGCGTTGTTGGATTTTTCTAGTAGGATTTTTCAGTAGCAGCCACGGAGTCTGGATTTGCCCCCGGTTGATGGCAATAGGCTCGCCCCATATTACATGGGCCTTAAACATCATCATCATCATCTGCCTAGCCTTTTCCCAACTATGTTGGGGTCGGCTTCCAGTCTAACCGGATGCAGATGAATACCAGTATTTTACATGGAGTGACTGCCTATCTGACCTCCACAACCCAGTTAGTAAATAATACGATATACTGGGTAATACGATACCCCTTAGTAAGACCTGTGTAAGGTCCCCTCTACATAATTATAATCTTTGTCATTAAGACACCATATAAACCATATTATGATTGTAATAAAGCTAGTATAGTCTCAGCAGTCATTGGTTTCATTTACTGTCTCTGCCTACCGTACACCTGTAACAACTGTCAAAGATCTACAAATGACCGCCGGGACCAACAGCTTACCTAACGTGCTTTCCGATGCACTGAGGAAACTCAGTGAGGGTGGTCACCTATCCACAGACCAACCTAGGCAAGCATGGCGTAACCTAAAGAGCGACCCGAGCGGCTGTTATTATTTAGCCAAGAGCTCTCTCCACTCGCCTCCAGTTACATAGGACGTAAACAAACCTGGCAAAATGTGGGTGTTCCACCCACACACCTCTGCCTAACTCTTCGGGGATTACAGTCGTGAAGTTATAAGTATATAAGGAAAGAAGCATTAAATTCGCCAAGTATTGTATTTGGTAGTTTTAAAGAAACTGCTCTTACATTTAACCTCATAAAAACATGCGGGACTGCCGATAGAAGTGAAAACTAAATAACTTGTGAATTGCATCGTCGAGCTTTATTGTCGAAGTGTTTTTATTTTGCTTTCTCTCCGTTTAAACTTTTCCTGGACTACGACAAACATTTCAAAACGAAAATCAGCTAAATCAACCCAGCCGTTCTCGAGTTTTAGCGAGCACAAACGAACAATGACGCGAGGTCCATGATTTTTGTTCACCCAAAAGCGCTAAAGAAGTTTTCACTCCAAAAAAAAAAACAGACGAATTGATAACCACCTCTTTTTGGAAGTCGGTTAAAAGTCTATAGGGTCACAGCAGTCGAACAGAAAAACGCAGCTATACGCTCCGCCACCCCGTTGCTCTGGCCAGCTGCCATTTTCACTCCAACGCGCTTTTAATGCATCAAAACGAAAATAAAAGGGTATTAAAACTAAGAAGCTTTTACAAGAAAATCATTTTCAATAGTTAAAGTGGCTCTGTATTGCACTGAAACGCATTAATTGTAGACTACACAACTACTAGATTTTATAGTAAAAATGACATGTGGTTTATGGTACCAATCTAAAAAAACCGGCCAAGTGCGTGTCGGGCCACTCGCAGTATACGGTTCCGAAGTAGCCCGTTAATAATAATAATTTAAAAAATAGAAATAATAGATCAAAGGAGAATGGCGAGGTTGGACCCACGTAATTTAAAAATCAACGAAGCGCCGTTCACGTTCTAGTTTATATTAACTATATAGTAAAGAGTTTATCAGAGTTCTATATAAAAAATATTGTGTTACCAGGCGATGGGAATTAAAAGTTGCGAATAATAAGTCATCGTGCAGTTTCCGAACGCAACGTTTGACAATTATTATCTTACAACTGAGAAACGGAACATTGTGTCAATTTCATCTGTGGACATAGTGTGTGGATCATTCTATTGTTTGTTTGTGTTCAACGGCTACGTGGAATACGGATAAATGCTATTTTATGCCATTCTACTACTTAATAATAACCAATAAGTCCGTGCCTTAAGTTAGGTTATCATCTTTTACCTTTTATATATTTTTTCTCCCAACTTCTCTATCCTACTTTTCATTTGCTTTTTTGTTAGTCTTAAGTCGTTCTTTAACTATTCATAAGCTTCCACAATGTACGCTACCCATATCACTGGGTCCTGAATTACATGCGATCTCGCCATTCTCCTTTGACATCTGTCAGTTTAGCAACTACAGCAAATACTTCATCTTAGTCAATTTAGAGGATTTTGTATGTGGTTGGACGGACGGCCAGATGGACATGACGAAACTATAAGGGTTCCTTGTCAGGACTACGGAATCCTAATAAGCATGATTAATTGACATAACATCACACCTGTTATTCTTAAAGGATAAGCAGTAGTGTATCTATTGTACACCGACATTTCTTTAGTTACGTTTAAGTCCGTGTTAAAGGGATCAAGCCTATCGCCAAGAACCGGTCAGAAATCTAGGCTGCTACTAAGAAAATCCTGATGGTAAAGCTTGATAATACTTAGCTCGAACTAGGAAACAAACTGAAGGCCACACGCTCAGCAGTAGGTAGCTCTTGCAATAAGTAAACCAACGAGGTAAACTCAAGACTCGAAATTATTTAAGGCACGGGACAAATACAAGAAGCGTCGGGCGCAGGCAAGGCGCGGGCGCGGCGCGGGTTTGGCGCCGGTGCAGTGCAGAACAGGCGCGCTAACGGTGTCGGAAAGGCGAGGCGCGGGCGTACACAGGGATGCATTTAGGGAATTCTAGAGTTTAAAATTCTATATCGTCGCGCATATTCGCCGTCTAGTTCACCCCTGAGTACAGTGACGGCATGCCACTTCTAACTATAGGTGCGCCGAGGGCGCCCGCACCGCGCCTTCTCAGTATGTCTCGCGCCTCACCTCTTCTATACATTTTGTATGAAATCTCAGAGAAGTGGCGCCGACACTTCTTGTATTTGTCCCGCGCCTAACAATACAAACAATAAATTGAATCACTTATATCAACCCGTTTTATTGCTTTCTCAAAAGAAACCTGATTTATAGCTATTATATTTAAATAAAAATAGGACGAAACTGAATTACATTCATACGTCATATTTTCATATATTAATGTGATCCCTAAAGAATAGGCTAAGACTACTATTTCTAGGGCTTTTGTGAGGGGACAGATAATATTAGATTTATAAACGAGTAAAATTTATTAGTACTTTAAGTGGTCCTCGCTAAAATAGGCGAATATTTATATTCCTACACATGTACCTACATATGTACCATACATCCATGAACTCACCCCGTTTTCTGATGAGGTTAAGGCGATTACAGGAGCTAAATTAGCAACTCTTTTTGTGGTGGTTCAATCTTCGTTTGAAATCCTGTTAGAATAAAGTTCTAATCAGCTTGCAATACAAAGTGGTTGTTGCGTCAGTCACTGCGGGCCGAATAGTGCGAAATGAGTGTTTTTCATGCGATTTACAAAAACAACGATTTATTGGAATAAAAAAATAAAACACTATCACGCTAATATGTTGCTTGTAGAATTATTTGCCAAAAAATCAGAATTATCGCATGTATTTTAGTATGGTTTTTACTCGTTAAAAGAAATTTTTAGTGATAAGTTCGTGATTTTTTTATCGAGTAAAATTAGTTGTATTATGTTTTCAAAACACTATCGCACTAGCAATTATGTCCTGAAGAATATCATGTATTTTTCTGGTATGTTTATTACAGTGAATCATATACTTTTTTGCATAATAAAACTCGCGTTTAGCTGCTGTAGTCCCCACAGTAAAAGTAGCAGAAACCACGTGGCTTCGCAAAGAACGCATTTCCATAATTATCATTAAACCTACTTTCATGTCTCTTTTAACGCACCCATCATCCTCATAGATGTAGGCTTTTTGGACGTCGACTGGTAGATCACAACCGCATTATCCAGCATTCACTTTATTTCCCGAATTCACTCTCTTTTCCACATCCATATCAGTATTTCCATCTCAAATAGGGTGAATAAATAGAGTGCTCTATTTATTTTCACATCACTCACATACAGGGTGGAGAGATACCGACGCACAATCACTTACACATACACACAGTCACATACACACACTCACACAATGCATATATGTCATACGATTTCCAGACACACATAACGAATCCACCACACAGTCATTTTATACTTTTTTTTTAACTATTTAAATGTCAGTTTTTTTAATTTTTTCAACTTTTGTTATATTATCTTTCTAAAACACTACTTAATAATATACTCTCTCGAATAATATCAGCTTACCAGCTCTCAATTTCCATAAGGTATAATAGTCCAAGGACACTAGTCCAAGTGGCAGTAGAACACTGACTCCTAAGTCACAGGTTTTCCTAGTTTAGGAGTCAGGGTTTCAGCTTTTGTACGTCTTAACTATTGTGTACATTAGCTAGATATTAAGCATATTGTAAGGATTTGTATCAATAAAGTATTATTATTATTATTTTTTATTATTTGTTGGAATTCTTTGAAATATTACATTACTTACAACATACACACACACACACACATTACATTACCATTATTTATTACATTACTTTTTTTTATATTATTTCTTTTGGCCCGTTCTCATCGTGTGTTTACAAGAGGACGGAACGTTGCGTTATTAATTACGGTACCCTGTCCCGTCGTCAAACCATAAAATAGAAATTTCATGGATTTGTAAGTGGCAGATGTGTGTTGTTTTTAAAATAAGAATCAAGACTAAGATATTTGCTTAATAATTATAGGCATGAGACAGACAGTCTTATAGCGGCAACAGAAATACATCATCTGTGAAAATTTCAACTGTCTAGCTATCACGGTTCATGAGATACAGCCTGGTGACAGACAGACAGACGGGCAATGGAGTATTAGTAATAGGGTCCCGTTTTTACCTTTTGGGTACGGAATCCTAAAAACTATCTGCTGTTTCCTACAAAAGCACAATTCTTACTCGTTCAAAACGTACCTATAGGTTAGCAAAATTTCTGTGGGGGGGGGGGGAGTACCACCATGTTCTTCCTTTCATACATCGTAACGCCATCCCTTTCAAACACCTTACCTTACCTTTACCTTCGTCTTGTCCACATTTACATTCATCCCTTTCGAGACGAAAATTATATTTACAAAATGGTGAATTAAACCAACCCTAAAGAAAATACCTTGGTGTTTCCGTAAGTTATTTCAAAGGTCTAACAATGTTAATATCCACTGGAAATACAACAACCCTTTATTTTTTAACTGCCTAAATATTAACCTAAAATATTAAAATTACTCGGTTATTTTAGTGAATTATTCGGGACGGCCAAACAACATTTGCTTGAAATACAGCCAGCCTTTTTACGGCGACTACAGAAGCTAAATTAGCAACTGTATGTGTGGTGGTTTAAACTTCGTTTGAAATACTGTTAGAATAAAGTTCTTATCAGCTTGCACTACAAAGTGGTTGTTACGTCAGTCACTGCGGGCCAAATAGTGCGAAATTAGTGGTTTTTTGCGATTTACAAAAAAATCTATTGATGGGACTAAAAGAATAAAACACTATGATGCTAATATGTTGCTTGTTATATGCTTTTTTGCATTATAAAACTCGCGTTCAGCCCCTTAACGGATTTGGCTGTGACCTAATTTCTGGAGAGCTTGCGGTGGCCCAGTGGTGGAGGCCCCGACTTATGAACTATAAGTCGTGGGATTGAACCCAGGTAGGCAATTAGCAATTAAACAAAGTAATGCTACTTTTTTAAATTTATTTCTTCACCACTGCTCCCAAAAACGGTAAAAGAAAACATCATGAAGAAAACGACATGTCCTAGAACCGAAATTTCTAACACTTGTGATATCTACCAACCCGCAATGGTCCCGCGTGGTGGATTATTCCTTGGAGGAGGCCGTGTGTCCCAGCAGTGGGAACATTATATGTAGGCTTAATGTGCTAATTTCTGTGTGTAGGTGTATTCTTTAAGTAAAGCAAAACTAGAAAGATTGAAATTGAAGTCGAGAATCGCAGAAATGGCTGATAAAGAACCATTTATTAACCTCAAACCACCATCTTCCATTAAACTATCTCAAGAAAAATCACCCCAAATATCCCATTACATTCCCCCTGTAAGCCCTGCTATTGGGGTCTCCCTAAAGGTCACATTTCGTGGGAAAGATTTGATAAAATATCGAATCTTTCAATTTATATTTCCCATCTATCGAGGCGAAGTTCGCGAACGGGCATCGTTTAGACGACAAGAATATCATGATTCCACGGCATTTTTTCTTTGGAATGATGACGGAATGTGCGATCAAGGAATTTTTGTTTCTAATATGTTGTGGTACTATCGCGGTACCTATAAGAATGGATATTATGATGAAGAATGAAGTTATGCGATGATAGTCTTCTGTTTTGTGTTAGGTGTAAACAGAAAAATAGTTCCTAAAAAAATCGTGCAGAAACTGGTCTAAGGCAAGCTTGTGTAATGTTTACTATCAATAAAAAGGGAGTAAACAGACTTTACGAAGCCGAAAAGCACTGATTCTCCCCGTCAATGCGATCATTCTTTTGTTCTGGACCAAACCTGGGAACCTGCTAGTTACGGAAATAGGATCAAAGTTTCAACTTTTAGCAATATTCGCGTAGGCGTATTATGTAAGCACTAGCTGACCCGTGCAACTTCGTCTGCGTCACATAACATAGCATATAACATGTCATTTTGTGCATTCAATTATTTTGTGCATTCAATTACGAACAAAACCTTTAAAATCCATATTCATTCATTATGTAACCTGAAGCCTTCCTTGGTTTACAAAGAACATTTTTGCTGAATTTCAATTCAATCTATCCAGTAGTTTTGGCGTGAAGCCGTACCATACACACAGACAAACAGACAAAAATTCTAAAAAGTCACTTTTTATCATCAGTTACGTTTTTCTAACAAAAGCCACTTATTTTTTCTTGAAAATTCTCAATGTACAGTTTTTCTTTCGTTGTTTTATTATGTGTATAGATTTATAAGTTTTTTTTGTAAAACTTTGTAAGGGTCCCGCTTACTCCTTGTATAGCGTTGCTACTGGTAAGACACAGGCCCCATCTCTGAAAGTAAGAGTGGATCAAAATCTACGTGGTCCCACGGGTCGGTGGACGTGAAGGGTCTTCGAGTCTTTGCAAAAGATACAATTTTGTTAGAACAACGAGACTCATAATAAATAAATAACACGTTGAGCTAAATTAATTTAGGTACACGAAATAATAAGACTAGAGATCATTAAAACAGCTATTTCAGTACTGAAAATTTCATTTATTACACGAAATGGGCTTTGTTAGCCATTCTGGTATACAAAGTCATAATTATAACAGTTTCAAACGTTGTCATGCGATCCTAATTCTCATCTGTGTCTTAACATTTAGTATTTAATGTAGGCCTAGAGCAATTTAATTGTTGAAGGTATGGTTAGAAGTTAAGTATTAATGAAGCTCCATAGGTAAGAATCAGGAGGAGCTCGTGGCTAAATAATAACAGCCGCTCGGGTCAATCTTCAGGTTAAGCCGTGCTTGCCAAGGTTGGTCTGTGGATGGGTGACCACCCATTACATACCGAGTTTCCTCCGTGCCTCGGAAAGCACGTTAAGCAGTTGGTCCCGGCTGTCATTTGTGATCTTTGACAGTCGTTACAGGTAGTCAGTGGCCCATGTAAAATACTGGTATTCAGCTGCATCCGGTTAGACTGGAAGCCGACCCCAATAAAAACTTGGGAAAAGGCTAGGCAGATGATGATGAGGTAAGAATCAGCACCAGTACCTAAATGGCTGCTTAAATTTTGCAATAGGTACTGCTGGAATTTCAACTCTTACGGCTGACCTGAGAGTTGAAAATTATAACATCATCTGCCTTTTCCCAACTAAGCTAAGGTCGGTTTTCAGTCTAACCAGTACTTTGTATGGAACGATTGCCTACCTGACCTTCTCAACCTAGTTAGTATTGGGTAATGCGATACCCCTTAGTACGACTGGTTGTCAGACTTACGGGCCACTGACTACCCGTATCAACTGTCAAAGATCTACAACAAAATACCTAAACAAATATGAGAACTTCCATTTAATTATTTTAAGAAAAAACAAAAAAAATTGGCTGTAAAAAAATGTATTTTACACACTAACCTAATATTTACGTATTAGTTTAGTGTATAAAATAAGTTAATTTAAGTTTTTAACTGTATTGTTTGTGCACATAAGTTTATCCTCTTCTGCAAATTTCACAACAGAAGTAAGGTTTGCTGTAAGAAAACCCAATTCTGGGTTAAGCTCGCCGTTGTACATAAGCTATATATTTTAATTTGTGTGTATACTTTTTTTTTAATTTTGGGTGCTATAAAGAATAAGAATAAGAATTTACGTATTATATTTGTTTTTTTTTTGTTTGTATATCATCAAGTGGTAATTGTTGTACAATACACATTATGTGAGTTTTTAGCCCTTGATACCTAATAGCCCAGCTATAATACCTAATACGTTGTTTTAGCTTAGTTTTTATTTAACAATAACATGCTGAATTATAGTAAGCGGAATATCTAGAACCTAGTCATCTATAGGGAACGTGCAGGAACTATAGGTGGCAGCACTAATCGACAAAAGAGACACTATGCGGACAGAAAAGGAAACTTATCACTTCTCATCGTGCTACTACAAAATTGTCTCTTCAATTATATTATTTTTGAATATGTTAAAAGGTATAAAATATGAGTTCCGGTTTATCAATAACGATCGTCAGCGTAATATAAATGTTTAATAATATGAATTTTATATCTTTCGTTTACTTTCTGATGAAAATTGTGGTGTATGAAGACATGGTGGCTGGCATAACTAAGATAGCTTTCTTATTTTCAACACATGTTATAATGGAAGGGAATCCTTTATCAGCGAGAACAGTATCTCCAGGCTCTAATAAATCAATTAGTTCACAATCATTTGATGAAGCAATCAATGGTGCCGATTCTCTTGTTCACAAACTAAACTAAATTTAAGTTGAATGCATCTTTCTCTTTCTATTTCATTATGAAAAGGACAGAAGATAAATATTAGTTTAATCCTGTCAAATTAGTCAGGACCTGACGTAATTTGATGTAATTTTAGTAGTCAACTTTTTAATCGCGTCTAAAACTTGTATGGCGCTGATTAATTTGACAGAACATAACTAAAATTTATCTTCTGTCCTTTTCTTAATGAAATAGAAAAAAAAAGATGCACTGAACTTAAATTTGGTTTAGTTTGTGAACAAGGGAATCGGCACCAATAATATGCAGTCCGTAGCATTTAGATACAAAACTTAAAAAACCAAAGGAGTGCAGCCAACTAAAAACATTATTGTGGGTATAATCATGTTTATATTAGGAGTACATGTGGAGTCTTTAATTAACTGTTGAGGGATATTCGGTGTGAAATTTAGTGCGGTTTAGTAGAACACGTGTACCTATGGTGAAGTATAAAAGGTTCTGGTATGTTTGCATGGACGGTTGATTTTGAGGGCCTTTTCAACGTAGAGTGTAACAAAAACAAGTTGTTTTCATATATTTTTCTTTACTGCGTTTATCCATTTTTTGCGTTTTTCACCAAAACATGGTATGATAGTAGTATTCTTTGGAAAATAATAGAATTTTACGCTACCTAATTGATTTATTTTCATTTTTGTGGATGTATTGGTACCTACATTCAGAAATGCAACAATGCATTATGATTAGTTAATTAATTTTCACTATAAAATTAATTCTGTTTTCTTGTTAGAAAAGTCTATGTCAAGCATTAATAGAGCACAAGATTCGGATTGGCGACGCCAGTTGGCAGCACCGTCGTTGTGCACGTTCCCTATATTACCTCAATGTACCATATTTCACGTAAATAAAGATTAATCTATTATATTCTATAATATATATACTTTGCATGGAACGATTGCCTACCTGACCTTCACAACCTAGTTAGTATTGGGTAATACGATACCCCTTAGTACGACTGGTTGCCAGACTTTCGGGCCACCGACTACCCGTATCAACTGTCAAAGATTTACAATTGACAGCTGCGACCAACTATTATCGTGCTTTACGAGTCACGGAAGAAACTCGGTATGTAATGGGTGGTCACCCATCCACAGACCGTCCTTCGCAAGCGCTGCATAAACTTTAAGGACGACCCCTTGCTGTTATTATTTAGCCACGAGTTTCTACGTTTAAAATCAAAATGTCACCTAATATTCCGTTAAATACCATTATCGCAGTGTAATAGGCGAGACGACGAAAAAATCTAATTAGTCCTTCAGTTAGATTATCAAACAATATTGGACTCGTCGTTTTTCTTTTGTTACGTAAACCAAAGTTGACGAAGATATGACGTTTTTAAAATTCTCAATACGTCACGCCTAGGTATAATTTTTAGCTAGTTCTGACGTCACGAGCCCCCACTCCCGAGTTTTGATGCGTTTTATCTTTGTCAATATTCATTGATTTGCAAAAACAAAATATACGTGTCCATTAATTTCCAATACTCTAACTAACGGACTAAATAGATTTGCAATTTTTTGATACTGTCGTCATGCCTATTGTTATAAGAATTTTGAAAAGGTTGATTGAGAAGACTAACAAAATAGAAGAATAGCAAATAGTTGTATGCAATAGACAAGAATTTAAACGAAGAATCGGTAAAGAAAACAAAGCTAAGAATTCTAACTTTTGACAGTTCTAACTTCAAGCATGACTAAACAACAGAATAAAAATCGAATCTTAAGTAATTACTTTTACTCAAGTAATGACTTTGACTTGTTTACGATACGGGTGTAAGTGAGTAATAGGTACAGTAACTACTAAAATGGATAAGACAATTTTTACGACAGCAAAACCAGTATACCTAAAACAATACCTATGTATTAGAATTTACTACCTTAATCCGACGCATGAAAATATAGTACCGAAAAAATGAAAATTTGCTCAAGTAATCACATAACAAATACAACAGTACCGAACAGATACTTCTTTACTACCATGCCATCAAGCACAAGATTACAAATAAACTACCGAACACACTTCACTCACAGTTTCCACCCCATAACAGAAGATCACCAACAAGATACAAACAAATGACGTCACAGATGCGTGAACTGAGTCGTCATAATTCTGACGAGTCATTTGGAGCAAGCCATTACCGCTGAGAAACATGGTTTTCGCTTTTTGCAGCGCCCCGCGATTTTAATACAGCGCTTTTTAGATGTCGTTTGCTGAATATGGCGTTATTTTAACTGTTATATAATGTTTTGTACAATTATAATGACGTGACACAGATTTTTATACTTTTATGTTTATATGTTTGGCCCATGTTTCAATGACTCCGTATCAGTACGTCCTATAAGTAAAACGACCTATTCAATATCTAAATGTCCTGTCCTGAAAACAAAGAAATGGGAATTGTAGTCATACCACACATACTCGTACATGTTAGTTTTTTAAAAGGATTAAATATATTTATGATCTGTTCGAGAAAATAAACTATACCAAATAAAATTGAAGGTCTAACGGGTTGGCGGATGTCACACATCTTCGAACATTTGGTCCTGAGGAAAGCGAAATATTTCCATTTCTATTTTGAGAGCAGTGGTAATGAAATAATATACGCAAAGTAAAATGCCTTGATGCAAGCTCAACCCAACCTAATTGAACCCATCAGAGGGAAGATCCTAATTTTTTTTTTTTAATTATATAATCATAAGCTATTGCTATCTTTGTCTCTCTTTTAAGACGAGAAAGAGACTGACGTAATTTAGGGCTGTCAAATTTAGTTGGAACTAATATTTCTATACAAATGAAGGGTGCACGTGAAAACATGTCGACTAAAAACACGGTGAAGTGCAAGTCATAAACTAGTTTGACATCTCAAACTTAGTTCATAGCTATAGCCGTCCTTTTCTCGCACTGCCTTTTAGTAAAAGATAACAAAAGCCTAAATTAAGTTTGGTTTGTGCACAACAGAATCGACACCACTGTCTTTCCTGACAATCTCTTCACTGTGTGTGTTCCGACACGCACTTGGCCAGTTCTTTTATACTGAACAAACACAGTCACAAAAGAAAGCACCAGGTCTATAGATCACACACACCCTTACACATAGGTACGCATATGCGTGCCCCAGAAACAAATGAATCACAAAAGTAAAATGAGCGAGAGCATATTTCACCCAAATAAATATTGGGGATTCTTAACAGTGAAGGCAAGTCCTTATTGAAGAACTTTCTTGGACGCCAACCAAGTCCCTCTTTGTGAAGTTTATTAGTTAATTGCTTATAAAAAATTGATTTACGCTTTGCCAAGTTTCAGAAATCATTATCGTGGAGGAATAATCGAATCATTGTTATTATTGTAATAAAGTTTTATGGGGTTAGTGTAATGTAAACTTTTGGCACCTTTTGGCTTCTATTGTGGTTGCCATGTATTTGGTTTGGTTGCTCTGTCCTTGAATGAGGTCAACGGTTTGTCCTTGGTTGAGGACGTGAGGTTGATGCACGTGAAATGTGTTCTTCTTTCATTATAGTGAGATAAAAAAAAACCGGCCAAGTGCGAGTCGGACTCGCGCACGAAGGGTTCCGTACCATTATTTAAAAACATTAAACAAAACTGCAAAACAATCACGTTTGTTGTATGAGTGCCCCCCTTAAATATTGATTTAATTCTGTTTTTAGTATTTGTTGTTATAGTGGCAACAGAAATACATCATCTGTGAAAATTTCAACTGTCTGGCTGTCACGGTTCATGAGATACAGCCTGGTGACAGACAGACGGAGAGACAGCGAAGTCTTAGTTATTACAAAGACTTCGCTGTCTGTCCGTCTGTCCGTTTCTACCCTTTGGGTACGGAACCCTAAAAATGGTATATAAAATTAATGGATGAAAGTATTCTATTTTCAACCGACTTCCAAAAAAAGGAGGTTCTCAATTCGACTGTATTTTTTTTTTTTTTTGTTTTTTTTTTTTGTGTTTGTTACCTCAGAACTTTCGACTGGGTGAACTGATTTTGACAATTCTTTTTTTATTTGGATGCTGGTGCTTCCCGTGTGGTCCCATTTAAATTTTGTGAACATCTGATGCTGATCTTCGGAGATATACAATGGAACCCTTCAAAAATAGACGGCAAATGTGCCGTGAATGTTGCAATCGCTTGGATGTTTATTGTTTATACAACATCATGACGTAACATCACGCCTGTATGCTCTGAGGGGGTATGCAGATGTATAAAATACACCGAGATTTCGACAGTTAGGTATGCTAAGTTGGCGCGATCGTGTTCAGCGCGCGACTCAATAAACTTAACATCACGCCTGTATGGTCTGAGGGGGTACGCAGATGTGTACAATACACCCAGATTTCGACAGTTCGTTCGTGTTCCGCGCACGCCTCAAAGAGATGTCAGCAAAAGGGACTGTTCTAAAGAGATACTGCGGCCCTGGAACACAAAGGGCTAAGAAAGAACATGGATGGGTTTTAGTCAGTAAAAGTCTGACACTCCCTTCCGCTCCGCCCAGAGCGATAATTTGATGATTTACCATCCGAAAAAAAAAGGTATGTTAAGTTCCATATATTGGGGATACGCCTATTACCATGACATGTATTGTTAACAATGCCAAATAAATTCATGGCAAATATTTGGGAACAACTAAAAATGGAAAAATAAAAAACTTTTTTGCAAAAAATAAAACCGACTTCAAAAAACACAAAAAAGCGAAAAATAACTTTAGCTTCAGAAGTCGGTGACAAAAAAACGAAATCAATCAAAAAAGAGTCACCGACTTCTAAAGCTAAAGTTATTTTTCGCTTTTTTGTGTTTTTTGAAGTCGGTTTTATTTTTTGCAAAAAAGTTTTTTTATAACTAAAACAACGGCTATCCAATTATTTTTTGCTATTGTCCCTTTCTACTTGGGGTCGGCGCATCACGTTTTCTTCTTCCATTTTCCCCTATTCGACGTCACAACATCATTTACTTCATTGCCACTCCATAACTCTTCGACCCCATCCGTTCTGCGAGCAATGTGTGTGTCAAGGGCATTCAACATGACCTTGGTTTTGTACATGTTCATTTTAAGCCCCTCTCTTCCGGAAGCTCTACTGAGGTCATCGAGCATTGTACTGAGGTCCTCTATGGTCTTAGCCATGACCACTACATCGTCGGCAAGCCGAAGGTGAGTTATGTACTCGCCATTGACGTTGATGCCTGTCTAGTCCAGAACCTTGAAGACATCCTCCGGTGCAGCGGTGAACAGTTGCGGAGATATTACGTCTCCCTGTCTCACACCTCGCTGCAGAAGGATAGGTTCCGAGGCTTGGTCCTGAAGTCGGACTGACATGGTGTCGTTTTTGTACAAACACTTCAACACCTCGATGTGCCGATAGTCGATTTGGTACCGTTGGAGAGACTGCAGTCCACAAACGCTAAACTGAGAGGCAGGTTATACTCTTCGGTCTTCTGTATAACCTGCCGCAGCGTATGTATGTGGTCCACGATGCTAAAGCCTTTTTGGAAACCGGCTTGTTCGGGAGGCTAAAAATCGTCAAACCTGCGGGCTAGACGATTCGTGATGACTCATGAAAACAACTTGTAGACATGGCTTAGAAGTGAGATGGGCTTATTATTCTTCAACCGGGCATTGTCGCCCTTCTTGAAGAAGAGTACCACACACCCCTGCACCATGCCTGTGGCGTTTTCTCCTCGAGTATGACGGAATTGAATAAAATGCCAATGTATTTTAGTAATGCTACTGTCGAAACACCTACATTCCATTTATTTTTTTGCAAAAAAAATATTTCAAATGCAAAACCTTTTCATCACTGATAAGTAAGTTCAATCCATACCTATCTAAACGCACATACAAGTAAACTTGAAGCCTACTAGAAAATGTACAGAGTTGAGATCTATTCAGCACACTGTATACACAGCAAGGCTCAGGCGTGTGCAGATTTGTGCAAAGCTACGAACAGGATTGTTTACAAATTCCGAGAATGTAATACATTGCTGGGTGTGTACTGAATTTTAAAGCAATGCAAGCTTTTAGTACTTTAAGAAGGATCAGTGGAAAGTGTTATTCTTGCAATTGTTTAAATGTGTTATCTAAAGACAGTCTGTTCTAGGACTGTTTGTGCTGGTAAGGTAAAACAACAAAGGATTTCAAATGTTTTAAAAGTTGCACTTTCGCGCATATTCCTAGATAGTCTTATCTTTGCAGTTATAAGCCTTGCTCTCCAAACCAAATTTCGACATTTATGGTGTGTCAAACAAAATAAAGGGATTTATTTTGTAATTCAGATGTCTTATAAAGATTTATTTTGTAATTCAGATGTCTTATAAAGATTTATTTTGTTTTACACACTTGTTCGGCAGATTCGATTCGGAGCAGTTACTGCCTACACATTCGGTTTGGTCTGATCGGCAGACTACATTCGGCATCTGCTTTCACTAAATTATGTTCGGGTTGATTCGGCAAAAGTCGAGCTAAGCCGAGCGGCTTTTCCCTAAATAGCTTATTGTAGTAATCTAATGTTATTTCAGCTGTTCTGAACATTACCGACCCGAAAAGGGTTGGGAGCCTTTTGGGACCAGGACCGTGGTCCCAGATTCCCCCTAAATATTTTTAAGTGGTATTTTGGGACTACAAGAAAAAAAAGTTAAAGTACAGTAAGCTGAAATAATATTGTGATCAACAATTTATTAGGTACATGAATTTATTATTTATAAAGTATTAAATCGGGGTTAAAAAAAAAAGTTTATCTACTTATGTATCAAAATGTACTATTTTTGGTTTTATAAAAATACGAAATATGTTTGGTTGACCGTACTTTCCCAAGACATAACTTTGTTTATTTTTCTTGTGGTCGCAAAATACCACGCAAACATATTTAGGGGGAATCCGGGACCGCGGTCCTGGTCCCAAAAGCCTCCCGACCCCCCGAAAAAGTGTGAAGCACGCCTAAATCCGTCTCCGTTATTAAAAAAGAATGTTCTCTTTTCAAATGTGGTTAAAAACAAAATATGCATTCCACATTTGAGCTTCGTCAATTCTAGTTTGCCCGTTAGCATGAATGAGCCAATTTGCCGTTACCGCTGAAATGTGCACATAATTACTTAACACAATCTCCCTATGTTGCCCAACTCGACAATCAGTATTATGCTGATGCTACGTAGTCACTATGTCCGACCATGTCTCAAACTACATTATGCATTCGCAAATATTCCCTCAAACTCAGCAGCCATCGACATTTGCATATGTCTTCAAACATGGTAAGTAGAAAGTTGGATTGGAACTTTAGCTGTAAGGGACTTTAATCGCTTTTCAAACATTGCAAGTTTGTGAAACCGGGAATCGAGTCTTTAGTGTATTCGCGAGGTGGGTGGTATCATCATCATCTGTTTATTGTCAAATCTTCTTTTCAATACACTTCCTCGAAAACAGGTCCATAACGCACTATGATTAGGTACAACATGCAATGTATTCCACACGCGTGCGTTTTTTTTCCATTTTCCCGCACGTGTGCGGGAATGAAAATTGCCACAGATAACTATACCTATACTTAGTCCAAATTCGTTCAATGCCTATAGTCTGAGGTGAATGTTTTTTTTTTTAATTTTTTTTTCTTCTTATTTCAATTATTAAACTTATTCCAAAAACAGAATACAGAATCTTCTCCATTCTATAAATCTCCTAGACAATCCATTACTCCTCTGTACGAACAGAGCGACGCAATAAATAATGCCACAGGATTTAAAAACTGCATTAACGCTAGTAAATGAACGCCTGCTATCTTTTAACCTAGTTTTAAAACTAGGATCTTATCTTACGTCTTGTTAAACTTTCAGTGTAAAAGAATGATGGATTTTCCAACAGTTCCATTATACGTATTCGTGCTGGAATTTGATCGGGAATTTCTGATGCAACGTATTCTAGATAGTAATATGACGTTTCTGGAACGTTTGAAAGAGATTGATAATCGGAATTGAAGAGAAATTGAGTATAACAGTTGTACAAAAAAGAACTCTCTCCCATAGGACTGAAGAGCTAGTATCCCAGCTGTGGGAACTATATAAGCTGACCATGCTATACTACAAAGATCTATAAAGGTATAAGTCATCATCATTATCATTGCAGCCGGAAGACGTCCACTGCTGGACATAGGCCTCCCCCAAGTGTCGCCACATTGACCGGTCCTATGCGACTCGCATCCAGCGGATCCCCACAACCTTCACTAGGTAATCGGTCTACCTAGTGGGAAGCCTTCCGGTTCTTAAGGTATACCTAAGTAACCTTCTAGAAACCATTGACTTATCTCAAAATATCTTGAAATCTGACCATGCTTCTGATCGGAAATCCTTCAATCAAATCATAATGAAATCTTATCGCGTCAGCTCTTTAATTTGGTTGATCAACCGGTTTAACCAATCACTTAAGTTAATTAAGCAGATTAAGTTGAAATAATGAAAATCCTCCTCACCGTCTTCGCACGGAATCTTAACGGAGCATTAGCCACCAGGGCAGCTATCGACGCGGCGACGCATGAAATATAAAAGTGCACAAATGTGTGCCCAAACCATGGTGCATTCTTAATTCTTTCACTCTCAAAGTCTACCGGGACGGCAATCTGAATTTGAATAGGCTCCTAGAAGCTAATGTTAAGTAAGCTTCTACACTGATCAATGGTAAAAGATCCTAGGATGCTTAGCCATAGACGCAAAATGTGTCAAAAGCGCATGGTCTACGTATGTAGGTGGGTAAATCAATATTGTGTTTATTTAAACACATAAAGATTATGCAATCACGATTTGTAAGTACCATTAGATCCTCTGCTAATCCCTCAAAGGAATCCTTGAAGGTTAATACTCCTAGTTACTCGAGTAATGTATCTATATTTATTACCTTCATGAGATATCTGCTGATGTTTCTGTCTACCCCCATGGGAATAAGGTGTGAGTTTATGTATGTCTAAATGTATGAGATATCCTGCGTTGTCACATACTCGGTGTACGTGAAACATTCACGTACACCGAGTTACGACTAGAAAAACATACCTCTACCACCGACTAGTAAAACATACTTAACAATTCAAACGAAAGTAGGTAGTGATTGCTAATCATGAACACACACCAAAACTAACAACACACATTCAACTCTAAAACAATTTACATTAAGAGTAAATTTCAACGGCACAACCCTTTCAACACCCAAAAATAGGTTACATTTATATATAGGAAAATAAAAGCCTCTGAAAAAATAATGCGGGCCTTTTGTACCTGCAAATGATTTGCATTGGAAATTTGACAAATACCTCGTGTAGTTTCCCCTTTAAATCCAACAATAAACCTGTCCTGAATATGAAAGGAGACAAGGGCCCTGAAACCCTGAAAATCCCAAAGGATATCCCTGAAAAAATCTCTCTGATATACACATTCAAGGTTGCAACCCACCAGAGAATTACATAACGTTATTTAGGTAGTTTAATAATGAAAACAGTTGGTTATGCGAAACTGGGTCAACTCTGATTAGGTGATTGTTAATTTGGTAAAGTTTAAATAAGAGATGACTTCTGTTTTGGAAACGACATTGTGCTGTAGGTAAACAATCAGCAGTATAATAAATGATTCGTAGATTTCATCTTGCCGCAGCAGATTAATATTCTGATAGCACCAAGAAAAGAAATTTCAAAGCGCTTATCAGTAACAAATTGCATCCATTGATTACCACGTGGTCTTATGACATTTCAAGCAGAAATTCAGTAGATTTTCACGGCCGACGTAGTTTAATAAAGTCAAACCATGCTGCATAACTTTCATTTTCACTTACATCGAACGTTCAGATGACGTTGCACATGCCCGAAAGCTGTAACGCTTGCATAACCCACAAACGAAAATCGTCCTTAAGGAAGTGCCGTTTGCGCATAAAATTCCTGAAAAGCTCACCTGATCTCAATTCGAAAGGCATGATCAAGCGTGAAAATCGCCCCTCCCGTGCAGCTGCCCCGGTCACAGACTCGTCCCGCCACCCCTCAACATTGCACGCCAACTAATGCATCGCACACACTCACACACTCTCAACACACGTGGAACACCACTAGTTTCGACGTAAATGGCACAACAATGTAGGTTAGTTGTCAAAGGTGGATAGCATTACGCACGGTATTTTCCCGTTTCGTGAAAAAACGTTTTTCGGACGGGAGACGCGACGCGGCGGACGCGGCAAACGCGAGGTCACATCTGCCGCTTTACCGCGGCGCGCGCCGACAGCACCCCCCGTTACCATGACTACAGTCCCGGGCGATATCTACCCCGGTCCTCTTTTGCGAACAAAAACAAAAATAGCAAATTAATTGCGTAATCGTGTGCCGTGAACATTTTTGCTAAGGTTAATTAGTACATCAAAGGGGTGCAAGTTAAATATGGGAGGTGGCGATCACCCATGACGAGGTACGTTCTCGGTTTTACTTTCGCTTCACCTTTAAGGGCGTTTTGGACAACAAAATTAGCTTTGGCTTTTATGAAATTCAGGCATTATTTTTGTTTTAAATGGCCAAAATAAAATTCTACGTCATACCGATTTTATTACTAAAAAAGACTTTCTGCCCAGAAATATGGAGATGATTTACAAATTATGTAATTGGGACGCAGAGATTGGAGCATTTCACAGTACTAGAGCCAGACAAATTGGTGTGCAACCAATATTCATTTATTTGCTAAATAGAAATGGGCTTCGAAAACGATTTTGCCGATGGCTGTTACTGCATTTTTTGTTTGGCTCAAGCCTGTAGATTGTGATTGCAAAAAACACCAGATTTAAACAAAATGCCTTTCATAACGACGTAAGTTTTTCTTCTGAATTTTATTGTACTTCGTCCTTGAATTGAATTCGTTTTGTATTCTGAAAATACGTAAAGCATCTTTTACGATTTTCGCTTGAGTAAGCCTGTAAAGCTCCATGCCTTTTATGTACGGAACACGGTTATGCATGAAACTTTTGGGATCCCTTTCAATTTGTGACGATAATAATTCTTTTTGATAAAATACTTACGTAGTGTCGAAGTAGTGAGTAGCTTTACTTTGAAGGTAGTCACATAAGTAATAAGGTTTAAATATTTTTTTTATTGTATAAAATAGCATTAAAAATTATCAACGAAACATAAAATTATGACTAAATAGTACCTAAATACGGAGTAGCTATTGAGGCCAAAATAAAATAAATTAATACCATACTTAAGCATGATTTTCAAATATATATTTCTTAGAACCTTTAAATTGTAATCTTGAGCTAGATACTCACCATAATAATTTGTAAGCCTGCTACTGGCATAACATAGCGCTCGGTTTTATTAACCGACTTCATCAAATTATAAGATCTGTATTTCTGTACCTGTGATAACAAATAAAAAGTGATATGATTTTTGATTTGATTTGAGACGACGTTTAATACCATTGTGATAAAAACAAGAGAATAATGATAACGTGACAGGACTTTGCTAAGAAAAATATTTCTTAGCAAAATGCTAAGAATAACAGTAACGGGCTCTATCCTACCGCTTGTAACAAATCTACTTGCTCCTATTAAATAAAGGCTATAAGCGTCTGCTTAATCAAGCGTTTGCTTGTTCAATTGAAATGTAATAGGGGATAGATTTAAAATACAGCTAGTTATAAAAAACCTACCTAGCACGCACTCTAGGATAGTTTAATAGTTCACGGACTTAGTTGGTTAGGGTTTTTTTTTTTTTTTCGGATGGGAAATCATCAATAACCCCTCCCGCTCTGGGCGGAGCAGGAGGGAGTGTCAGACTTTTACTGACTAAAACCCATCCATGTTCCTTCATCGCCCTTTGTGTTCCGGGGCCACGGTATCTCTTTCGAACAGTCCCGCAACCCCGGTTGGTTAGGGATCAGTTCGACACTGTAGGAGATGGGAACAGGCGTCAGGGTAGCAGGTCAATACGAGTACCAGGGCCACTTCGAGGATCAGCTTCAGGAAACCTCTGCTGCAAGGGCGTCGTGCAGATCTCAGAGTCCACCGGTTCAGCTCTGTAGTAAGGCAGCGTAGATCTCAGGGCCGGACGTCATGATAACTTTGCGAGTCAAGTAGTAAGTCAGGCACGTAGTTAGCTTCCGAAGGTCGGGAGTAGAAGTCCCAGGTGAATCTTTAGCTGGATTCCCTGGGTAGTTTAAGTATCTGACAGCGAAAATCAAGCTGTTATCTCATGCTCATTAAATCAGATCCAAGAGTAGACTTTTTTTAGCCGTCCTTCAGCGCGTTTTTCCCTTTTTCAAATATTAGTTTTCTTAGTGTGGCCATCATCTCATCTGACAAGTTTAGTCGGCCAGGGCATATCCATGAGTGCGTAAAGAATTTTATAATATAATTTAATATTAAGTTATTTAGTAAACAATCGTAATAATCTACAAAATATAATGGCTAAACACACATTGATAAAAATAATTTAAATTTTACAAACCAAAAAGTAACTATCATAGACTAAGCAGAAATGCAAATAAAAAATAACTGAGAGTTTGACAATTTGGCGCTTGTCGTAAGTGTCACAGCATGGAAATTTTGATAATATTTTATTTCAGATATTTCCAAATTAAAGAATCGTATAATCGATTTGCTGAGTGTAGATATATAAACAAATAAAAAGCATGATAAATAGTATTATGAATGGTGAATATGAAGTGTAAGTATAGCATAATAGTATACGTTATATGCCGTATGCGTATGCGTTATACGTGGTATGCGTTGTATGCGTTATACGCCTATACAGGTACTGGTTAACTTATCCAGAAAGTAAGTAAGGTTTGATCTATCTCATAACTTGTCTTAGAAAATCCAGATATCAACTGCGGAACAGAACTTTGGAATTTTAGTTGAAAACAATTTCATCCAATAAAAATGCCTACAATTACAGTAAAAGAACTAAATCAAAAGCAGTTCAGTCGTGAATCATAAATAACTTTTTCTTCAAATTCAACGCTACCTCTCTGAAAGCATTTTTCCCTGTGATATTTTCATCAAAGGGGATCCATCGGATTCCGAGACATTCAAGCTTCGGGCAAATGAAAAATGGACCCGCACAATAAGAAATGGACTGTATGGCTATAAGATTTGACCCTAAAATATCTGCAGCCCATTTCGACCTTAATAGACCGCTGGAATACCTACGGCAAACCCCGACGTACTGATATTCCGTTTTATTAGATATCTTTAGGCTTTCTAATGTTTGCTTAGAGAGAATTGCTTTTCTGAATGAAAGAATAGGTAACAATTTTATTTTCTGTGTGTACCTATGACAAAGAAATGAAAATTGTTGGCATACTTTTACCTTTCGACGTATAAAGTAAACATGAAAGATGAATATAAAATCTGCAGCCCATTTCAACCTTAATAAAGACCGTTGGAATAACTACGGCAAAGCCCGACGTACTGATATTTCGTTTTATTAGATATCTTTAGGCTTTCTAATGTTTGCTTAGAGAGAATTGCTTTTCTGAATGAAAGAATAGGTAATAATTTCCTTTTCTGTGTGTACCTATGACAAAGAAATGAAAATTGTTGACATACTTTTACCATTCGACGTATGAAGTAAACATGAAAGATGAAATATTGATAAATAACTTTCATAAAGGACAGATCGAAGACAAAGAAAAGGTAAATTATTAGATACGTTATTCCATATCTTATCATATTCATATAGATGGTTTTGTTTGCTGTTTCACTGTTAAACACCGAATAAAAAACGTTCTATTGTGATGAAAGGACGGACGGACAGAGAGCAGAGGCCCCACTCTCTAACGTTTCGTCCGTATATTCGGATCTATCCGTGTCTCTCACTCGCACTCATCTGCAGACGTGCGCGACGGATGCAGCCTGAGAGACGGATCGAGATGGACGGACGGACGGACGTTAGAGAGTAGAGTAGGGCCTCAGAGCCTTAGTATGTAATAGGTTCCTGCATGTCACCATGAGTTAGTGATATTATGTTTGTGTTGCTTTTTTCCATAACAGATCAATTAAATTACAGTTTTGCTTTAATCAACTCTTCATATGACCCTGTAAAGTGTGAATTTCAGCTACAATTTTGTAAATACCTTAACAACCCTTTTATAAACATAAATGTCACGTCGTCCTCCAGATACACATCTGGCCAAAAGCACCAGCAACTTACCTCACCTTTTGTAATGCATTTAATGAAGATAATATTAGGGTGTTAGTCTGCTATTGTTACCTCTTTTGTGGGATGCTGTAGGGACTGTGATAACTAGAGCCTCACGGGACACGCACCTATGTGGGAAATAAAGGACAATTACTTGCTTAAATATGTGTGAAATGTTTAAATATAGAATGGTTGTCATGAATATTTGTTTGAGCAAAACGGTTTAGCTTTTTTAATGACCGTGATGTCTTGAGCTAAAACTACATGTAATTACCTATAGTGTATATTTAGCTGTTAGCTAGAAGAATTAATAACTACCTTAAAGCATAGGACAAAAATAAATGTGTGATAGGTAGTCTCTAGGACTAGGTGGATAGACGATCTCAAAAAAGTGGCCGAAAGAAACTGGATAGCAATGACACAAAACCACCATAGGTGAAGAGATTTAAAGACCTACACTCAGCATTGGGTAGCCAAAAGTAGAAAAATAAATCTCTAGGATGGATGTAATGACCTGGGACGTAGTAAGATGCGATAATCTCGACAAAAATCATATAATAGAGATGAAAAAAAAACTAATTAGTCTGTCAGATAGATTTCCAAAAAATACATATTTTTTTGCTCGGAGTTTCCTTGCGCAATCGAATCAGAAATGAAGACATCCGCAAGAGAACCAAGGTTACCGACGTAGCCCGAAGAATTGCCAAACTTAAGTGGCAATGGGCAGGGCACATTGCTCGCAGATCGGATGGCCGATGGGACCGAAAAGTTCTGGAGTGGCGACCGCGAACCGGAAGACGTTGCGTTGGAAGGCCTCCCACTAGGTGGACCGATGACCTGGTGAAGGTAGCGGGAATCCGCTGGATGCGAGTCGCACAGGACCGGTCAATGTGGCGACACTTGGGAGAGGCCTATGTCCAGCAGTGGACGTCTTTCGGCTGAAACGATGATGATAATGACATATTTTTTTCTTTTTTCACGTTAATAAAAACTGAAGACGATACAGTGCGTCAAAACTCTTGTGACGTCACATTTAAGTACATTTTTTACTCAAATGTGACGTCACAAGCACTCATGATCTTTGACACGTTTTATCTTCGTCAGTTTTTATTAATTTGATAAAACAAAAAAAACACGTATCCAATATTTTTCGATAATCTAACTGACGGACTAAAGAGAATCATATTTTTTTAAGTCAGTCATCATCCCTATTTCGAACTTTCTACCGGCAGAATTTAAATATAATGTAATCCCTAATATTTGCTCTCTGTAACCGAATAGTTCTAAAGACCTGCAGCACGTAGGCATGAAACGTCACGTATTTCAAGGCCTTGCTGAGCCTTCATAATCCCTACCCTATTCATCCCTTCAATACCGTTCACCAACTACAACTACTACTACAACAGCCTATAACGTCCACTGTTGGATATAAGCCTCTCCCATGATAGGAGGAATTTGCCGTAATCTGTCGCTTGGCAGGCGGATTGGAGATCGCAGTGATGAAAGACTAACAGAAAACGCTGCTGCCCATTCTCTGGTCTATGGAGGCACAAGGTGTTCTGCCTCAGACATTAGTCGCCTTATACGACACTCGTGAGTGTAATGGGTTGGTTCTATTCTACTCTGCCGGATACCACACGGCTTAAACCAACAAACCGGCCGTTCACCAAATCGGTACACAATTCCAAATAATATATTCTAACTCGCTAACAAACTTCGGGAAAACCATTCCCGATTTCTTTCGGAGTTAATCAGAAGCACAGTCACTTTACTCCGCAGTACCCATCATAATCAACTTGAATATTAATATAGAAATGTTTGTTTGTCTTGTAAACAAGGTTTCGGAGTTTCACCAGTCTTCTCTGAAGTCATTTTCCGTGGAACTCCGAAATTACTTAGAAAGTTTTCAACTTTATTAATTAGACACTTCTTCTGTAGAGTTAGCGGTTTCCCATTATGAATGTGGAGATTATCAAAGGTGTGTAGGAGTTTTGGCAAAATGATATTCCATTCCGGATAAAGAATTTTAACGAATTTTCATTTAGATAAGCTAATCTCCTTTTGTAAGCAGCGGTGGTCCAGTGGTGGTAGCCCCTAGCCCTAGGTTCAAACCTACAACTTACTGCTAGTAAGCTAGCAGTAAATTGTAGGTTTGAACCCAGGCAGGTGCATTACTTTGTGTAAGTTATTTTATCACCACTGCTCTCAAACGGTGAAGGAACACACCGTGAGGAAACCGGCATGTCCTAGAACCAAAACTTCAAAGACATGCAACATCTACCAACCCACACTGGGCCCGCGTGGTGGATTATAGCCTAATCCCTCTCATAGAGAGGAAGCCTCTACCCCAGCAGTGGGAACATTATAGGCTGATTATGCTGAGCCCCTTTGTTACTCAGTCCATTAAAAATCTACTAATTAAACTGTTGAACAGGATATGCCACACTTTCTCTCCTGCCTATCGTGTACAACTATTTGCACCCTCCATGACTTGAATGAGGCAAACGAAAGAGCTGTCCAGGTCGCTACGTACTGATTGGACAAAATCCTGACATCATAAGACATTATTTTGGCACAATAATTTCCCCAAAACGACACACGGTAGGTTTGCAAATAAAATGTATTTCAGTAACCGCCAAGACATGTCAGGTATCGGAAACTGCGCAGCATTTAAGGAGGGTCTCGGATTTGTGACACAATCAATTTACACGGACGATATTTAAGTTCCTATGGACCCTGAACGCCACACTGGCTGGGAATTTCAACCGTAGTGGTGTAACCCTTTAGCAATTTTGCCGTCTGATGTGTTTTATAGAAAACCGATATTTATAAATGTGGCCGACGCGCAGGCTTCTATCTACGCTATCTACTGAGAGTAGATAGCGAGAGGGAATAGTACATTTTGATACAAGTGGGGAAAGTTTGTTATTGCATTCGAGGCGGAATTATAACACCCGAGTCGTAGGCGAGGGTGTTTTTGAGCCGAGAACTGCAATAACAAATGTCCACGTGTATCAAACGACGTTTTTCAATACACTTTTGAAGAAATAAAATAAAATATAACGAAAAATATTTATGTCACGAATTAAGAAACTATGATTTTAATTTTTTTTTTGCGCTCTGCTTTCGCCGGGTTGTAGGAGAGGCAAAGGTATGAAGCCGTTAAACAGCCTAATATAAAAAAATAGATTTATTTTATATTTTTGAATTCAGAACACATTTAAATGTTAATTTGTATATAAAAATAACTATTAGTTTTTAATAATCATGTTTATCAATGATATTCTATTTATAAACACAATTTTGTTATTCAAAAAATATTTATGCCGTAAAGACGCGTAGTGCTTTACCGAAATTAAAAAAAAATCACCTCAGACTATAGGCATTGAATCAATTTGGACTGAGTATAGGTATAGTTATCTGTGGCAATTTTTATTCCCGCACACGTGCGGGAAAATGGAAAAAAACGCACGCGTGTGAAATACATTGCATGTTGTACCTAATCGTAGTGCGTTATGGACCAGTTTTCGAGGAAGTGTATTGAAAAGGATCTTTTTATTTATCCTAAAGGTGTGGAAGGAAATAGGAAAATCATCGATAGTATTTCTGATACTGTCTATAAATCCATTGATATCGATCAGGATAATCCTTTGGAAAATTTTAAATCCAATTAAAGTGAAATCTTAAAAAAAAAAAACGGCCAAGTACGAATTGGACTCGCGCATAAAGGATTCTAAGAATTTATTTATTTTTATTTGTAACATTTACTAGCGGACATCACGCGGTTTCACCCATGTACTTCCCGTTCCCGTGGGAGTACGGGGATAAAATATAGCCTATGTTACTCAGGGTGAATGTAGCTTTCTAATGGTGAAAGAATTTTTGAAATCGGCGCAGTAGTTTTTTTGAGTTTATTCATTACAAATATACAAAAATAAAAATCTTTCCTCTTTATAATATTAGTGTAGAAGTGTAGATTGTTATAGCGGCAACAGAAATACACATTCTGTAAAAAAATTTCAACTGTCTATCTATTACGGATCTTAAGATACAACCTGCTGACAGACAGACGGACGGACGGACGGACGGACAGTGGAGGCTAGTAATAGGGTCCTTAAATTGCCCTCTATTGGTTAGCCCTTGGGTACGTAACCATGAAAACAGTATGTTCATTTAGCGTAATAGATATTAAAGTGAAATATAAGTACAAACCAAACTTTTACCATTTTGCCATTTCAATTCGGACACAAAAGAAACTTTTACCAAAAAAATCCTTTTTAAATACGAAAATGGCATGACTGAAACAAAGCTCGGCTTTTAACTAAAAATGGCGGTGCGGTATACTGCAGTCCCCAACTAACTTCAGTCCAAATAAACGATGGCCGCGGATAGCTACACTAATAAAATTGCTTTACACTGGCGGAACTTGAAAAATGGACGACATACATAAATGTCGAAACGTGGGCGTTTCTTTAGTCTTTAAGTACTCGAACAAACAAGAGAGATTCAAATACTTTTCACTTCTCATTATCTAAAAATTAGCGTTTCAGCGTAGGCGACATAAAGTCGCTTTTTATGCTCTAGAGCATAAAGTAAAATCTTATTTATTTATTTAACGGTTTATGTACACACTAAATACAGAAAAGAAGAAAGGAATGGAAAAATAGGTACAAAGGTGATGCTTATTTCTAAAGAAATCTCTTCCAGCATACCTGCGAAAGGAGATAAGATACAAAGAGATGTAGACATAGTGTGTAAAAGATGAGAAAATAGAATACATAAAAACTAATATAGAATTTAAATATAACATACAATACAAGAATATACGTACATAAATACAAGACAAAATATATAACACAAATATATAAACTACAAAATAATATATATTAATAAATAGTTATGCAACTATGACGAATTGGACAGATGATGTTCTTTCACTCTTCTTTTAAATACTGCAATAGTTTGGCAGTCTCTAATATCAGGTGGAAGAGAATTTCACAACCGCACAGCGTGTACAGTAAAGGAGTAGGAGTAGACATCGGTAGAGTGGGGAGGGGATTTAAGGAGGTTCCTAAGATGCGACCGGCAAGGTGCATCAAAGGGACGGGAGTAGGAAAAGCGTTCCCGCAGATAGGATGGAGTTTTAGGGTTGTGAAGGATGTTAAATATCAGACACAATATCCGAGAGCCACTTGAGTATCTTGCGAAAGTTAGAACCATGGTCATACTTTCTAAGGTTAAAAACAAAACGAATACAGATATTTTGCAAACGCTCAAGTTTATTTAAAAGCTCCTCGGTGGCATCAAAATAACAAGCATCGGCGTAATCTATGATGGGCTGGATGAGAGTTTGCGCGAGGAAGATTTTAGTCTTCGGAGGCAAGAATCTTCGTCGAAGACCAAGGCAATCGGACCAACAGCCACACAAACAACTTCAACTTCAAACTTCAAAGAATAACCTCTGTTAGGAAATGGTGCGTTTTATGCACTTGATGTAATCTACTATTACTACTTTGTTGGTTTCTCATGAACTGGCAGTTTCTATAGACAATCAAACACCCGTCCATCACCTGTCTTCTGATGGATCTGCGTCACGTCGACTCCAACCAGGAACCAATTGAGCTCTTGTTCACACAGATGGCGTTGTAACAAAAAAAATCCAATTCCTCAGTCTCCATCTTACATAAACCCCACGGCAGGAGGTAGAAGCATGGGAACAGCCGCTCGGGTCGTTATTCAGGCTAAGCCGCGCTTGCCTGGGTTGGTACGTAGATGGGACCACCCATTACATATCGAGTTTCTTCCGTGCCTCGGAAAGCACGGTAAGCCGTTGGTACCGGCTGTCAATTGTATATCTTTGGCAGTCGTTACAGATAGCCAGTGGCCCGTAAGTCTGAAAACCAGTCTTACCAAGGGGTATAGTATTATCCAGTACTTACAGGGTTGTGAGGTCAGTTATTCAGTGTTATTCAGTCGCTTCATGTAAAATATGGTAAGCATGCATCCGGTAAGACTGGAAGTCGATCCCAATCTATTTAGGAATAGGTTAGACAAATGAATGATGGGCGGAGGCAGACACTACAGAACGCCACCTGTAACGATTATAACATTCCCCTTTTGATTCTTTCAGTTTCATACATCTGGTCAAAAGTGAATGGGCTCTTTAGTAAACTGATACCACATAGGCGGATCCCGCGGGATCAGTCGACCTAAGGGTACTTTGGCACCTTCTACAGCCCCGTTTTATAAGAGAGAACTCAAATACAGCGCTGTCGATTTGACGAGGTATCAATATAGACTATAGAGTAGTCACAATTAGTAACGCAACGAAGACTAAGTGTGAACTAGCACAAGTTTGACGTTTAACTAGTAGAGCACTCTATTGAAATTGTCCAAACGGATGTCTATTTTATTAACAACGAGATTCGTTATATTAAGTATAGTTTCCACGATTATGGTCTTACCTGAATGCCATGTAAGACGAGTAAGCTTTCAACTTGCTGCACTCGTGCAAACAAAAGAAAAAAATGGTTACCTTTGATGTATAAAATGCTAAGTAGGTAATCCTGTCCTCAAGTGTACACGCAAAAAGGAAGAGTCGTCTGAAAGTTAGTTAATTCAAGGTTTCTATTTTGATAGAATTTTGCGAACTAAAACAAAAGGTTCATTATACTTAATAACTTAAAACTTAATAAGATCTTAAAATAGAACTAAAATTTTACTGAGGCATGTGCACATGGCACAACAGAATCGACACCAATCGATTCTGTTGTGCACAAACAAAACTTAATTTAGGCTATTGCTATCTTTTACTAAAAGGCAGTGCAAGAAAAGGACGGCTATAGCTATAAACTAAGTTAGAGATGTCAAATTAGTTTATGCCTTGCGCTTCACCATGTTTTTAGTCGACATGTTTTTACGTGCACCCTTCTTTTGTATGGAAATATTAGTTCCAACTGAATTTGACAGCTCTAAATTTCATACGTCTCTTTCTTGTTTTATTAGACAGAAAAAGATAGCGATAGCCTAAATTAAGTTTAGTTTGTGCACAACAGAATCGACACCAATGTATTAATAAAATTAAATTTTAAAAGTCACCATTATTTTAACTAGAGAGACACTGACAGTTTAATGGGAAAACCGCAATTCGTGACGTAAAATAATATAATTTAGCCTTGAGATATTACAATAAAATAACGATCCTCACGTGTGCCAATAGAGACCCTTTCCCGTAATACTAATATTTTCCCACGCACGGCGAATTTTAGGAGGCATCTATTTTCATACATTATTTATACTGATTTCCGCCAACGACTTAGAAGGGGCGGAAAGGTTAATTACAATTAAAGCTTTAGGTACTTGCTTAAATGTCACAGCCTACATCCCTACTTTATTATAATAATTTTAGTATATTGGCTGAAATATGCCGCAGTAACACACCATACTGTTATTAATATTAAACGTTACAAGCGGGAACAGACTTATTTTCGAGATTAAATACTCACGTCGTCCATGGCGTTACACGCCTAGCCAGGTGACGTCACTGTAGCGTGCTCATTTGGCATTTTTCCTCTCATGAAGTTGAAGATGATGACCACCAAACAGCTCGCATCGCATCGGATCGGAACGGATTTTACAATTTTTAAACGAAATTAAAACGTATCATCATCATCATCATCAGCCTATTAATGTTCCCACAGCTGGGACACAGGTCTCCTCTTTATGAGAGGGAATGGGCTGTAATCCACCACGCGGGCCCAGTGCGGATTGTTAGATGTCACATGACTTCGAATTTTTTGTTTCTAAGACATGCCGGTTTCCTCACGATGTTTTCCTTCACCGTTTTGAGAGCAGTGGTGATGAAATAAATTACACAAAGTAATGCGCCTGCCTGGGTTCGAATGCACGACTTACTGTTCGTAAGTCGGGGCCGCTACCACTGCATGCACTGGGCCACCGCTTCTATATTTTTTTTATTTTTTTTTGCGGAATGGCAACTCGCAGTTCAACCTAGAGAGGTTGTCGTCTGCTTAACCGGACAATCCTGTGGGTACCTTAAGTGTAACGCCTCCAGCCAGGACATAAAACTTACAAACTAAACGACTATACGCTAAGGGCACCCCCTGCGGGGTACGGGCCTCGGCTTAGGGCGTCGCTGGGAGAGGACAGCAAGGGGACAGGCTGGATCTGAGTGGTGTCATTAATTAGGGACTGATTTTGAACTACAGGCGCAGCAACGCGGGCTGTCACGAGCAAGGGACGTGCTCTATTATCGTATATTACACAGTATTTAAAGTCCAATTTACCAAGCCGCACACAGCAGCTTGACCGCGGGCGTCTTCCGCGACACGCGATCGGCTCCATTCGCCTGTCGTCGTATTCGACACGGTAGGAATGAAACTACTTGACTAGGCGCAGAAACGGATACGTTCGCAAGCGACGGTACGGAGCCGATCGTATGCGTCGACACCCTGCCGGACACGATCGGCTGTCGCCGCATCTGTTCGTATCCTTTCCGATCCGATGCGATGCAAGCCGTTTAGCAGAAATCATCTTTTCGCCATTTGGCCGGTTCTTCTTCTCGTGTCGATGATATAAGTAGTAACCTGTACATACACCCTGTACACACAACCTGTGTGCTACAGCTCTGTCTTTTGCGTCATTTTAGTCGTAGAGTATGTACATTATATAAAAAGGACATGATGATGATGATGATGCCATCTAACGCATTTCAGCCAGAGCGACTGCATTCGATTGCTTACTAGGGTGGTTGTCAAGAGCTTTGGTGTCCTCACCTTTACATGCTCTCAAGTGGACAAGGACAATACTGGAGATGCAGCATGACTTATCATGTGATGCGGCTGGGGACTCACACTTTGTTTGAGATAGGTCGATGATACGCCCTATTTGGCCATGTTGGATCTGCAAAAGCCAACTTGCGCAAAGGGTTCATAAACTTCCTTATTGGCCAACAGTGCAGTTTAGCTTCGGGTGTTACGTGTTTTGCACGGCCTTTGGTTTGCAATCACCAACTTTACACTCAACGAGAAACCGTGGTTTTCAAACTCCTCACCGTCTTGGACCCAGGTGGATCTCTGTGTTAGTCTTATTTGTCTTGGTCTTGCTACAATCAAGCATTAACCATCAACGACTGTTCAAAAGCAAGTCCAAAACCTACACGTCGAAAATACGCCTCAAAACCTGTAGGTAATATTCCTGAGGCTAAGTTTGAAACATAATTTTGTACGTGAATTCTTTCCTTAGCCTTAGCTAAGGAAAGAATTCATGTTACAAAACTTCACATCCCCAATATGTGTAGAATCAGTAAACAGCGAACGCGAGAGCGTGTACACAGACCCCCTTAAACTTTTCAAATATTTGATGGATTTAAACTTTTAACTCTCACAGGAATTCCCTTTAAAATTGAAGCTGCTCGCAGGATTAGTTTCATGCTTTAGCTTGGTAATAAGAGCTTGCAGTAAAGTGCTTCTCGAAACTTCTAAATCCACAGTAATGTTGGTTTAAGTCTGGCCATCCATGCATATAACTAAGTCCTCTACCTACCAAACTACCTAGATGGGTATATGTTTTTTTACGAATAAAGTTGCTTAGCCTTTCCAACGGAATATATTTGCTTTCAATTAGTAGTTATACCTGAAATAATATTCCCATTGTATTGATTTAAAACTGAAAAGGTTTTTCTTCTGGGGTGTTGAGTGATAGTTTAGTACCCGGAGACTTTCAGTATTTTCTGTTCAGGGTTCAATCAACTTGTAAAACCAAGTCTTTTTTTGGGTTCCGTACCCAAAGGGTAAGAACGGAACCGTATTACTTAGACTTCGCTGTCTGTCCGTCTGTCTGTCACCAGGCTGTATCTCATGAGAACCGTGACAGCTAGACAGTTGAAATTTTCACAGATGATGTATTTACTAAAAACAGAATTAATTCAATATTTAAGGGGGGCTCCCATACAACAAACGTGATTTTTTTGCAGTTTTGTCTAATGTTTTTAAATAATGGTACGGAACCCTTCGTGCGCGAGTCCGACTCGCACTTGGCCGGTTTTTTTTTTTAATGCTATCTTTTACGTGCAACTAGGAACTTGCACGGTCTTGTATTTTATTAAACCACTTTTTTGATTGCAAAATTTTTAAACTTCACCCCAATTGTGTAACTCACTTTCAATCTAAAGTTGGTAGGTATTTTGATGGGGAGTTTCTCATAATATAACATCACGCCCGTAAGGGACTTACCAGAGAATGGGCAGCAGCGTTCTCTGTGCTTTTGTAACAACCGTACGTACTGCGATCTGCACCAACCCGCCTGCCAAGCGTGGCGATTATGGCAAAAACCCCCCTTTGGGGGAAACCTATGTCCAGCAGTGGACGTCTTTCGGCTGAAATGATGATGATGATGATGACGCCTGTAATCCCCGCAAGGTTTGGCAAATGTTTACATAATAGTAGGTACACCCACATTTCGCCAGTTATGTTTTAAATCACATGCAATAGGGGGCGAGCCTATTGCCATCAACCGGGCACAAATCCAGGCTCCGAGGCTGCTACTGAGAAATTCCAGATGGAAAAACAACTATAACATTGGGCGCGACCCGGGAATCGAACCCAGGTCTTCATGCTCAGCTCTCGACCGACAAGTCTCCTTCGACACGACATCAAAAAATTCGTATGCTCTAGCTAGAATGTAAATACCGCAATGAATATTGTAATGCAAACAATTAAAATGAATGACAATGGTGTCGAAGTTTGTTATTGTCTGTGTCGATTCTGTTGTGCACAAACTAAACTTAATTTAGGCTATTGCTATATTTTACTAAAAGGCAGTACGTCCGTCTCTTTCTCGTTTTATTAGAGAGAAAAAGATAGCAATAGCCTAAATTAAGTTTCGTTCGTGCACAACAGTATCGAGACCATTACCAATTTGTTTTTACGTGTGTTACGCAATGACCTAACTGGACTTTAGGAGCTTAAGGCGTTTTCAACCAGACAATAACAAACTTACAGAACACAAAGCCCCAACAGCCAGATTAGATGAACAACCAAAAACACACGATGTAATTGAGCGTAGCCTTTACTATCGATCTCTCCTCGCCTGTCTAGGGTCGTCAGTATTCAAAAAACGTTCGCCCGACGCAGCGGTCTACAGAACCGCCCACATTTATTGAACTGTAGGCTTAATTGACTTCATAGCAGTAATTATACTAATAGCCGAGATAGAGGCTCTATTGGTATGATAAATTGTCTCTGCGTCGTTGATCTTTAGACCGCAAACGCTACTCTTTTAGTCGTACGTCTTATAGACGAGCAAAGTAGTATGAGTTTTTTTCCTTTAGGAATTTCTTAATAGCCGCCCGGAATTTGGATTTGCCCTGTTCATGGCAATAGGCTCGCCTCCTACTACGAAAGACTTAACTGACAAAGTATGGGTGAGCTGTGATAGGTCACCTCTGTCCTAGGGGCCTACAATACGGCAAGCTCATAAGGCGAGCAGACTCTTCAGAAACCATAACATCTTATAGAGAAGTTGGTTTATAAGGGCAAGCCATGCTTTTAGACTTGTATGAAAGCCGGGGGCTGCGGGACTGTTCGAAAGAGATACCGTGGCCCCGGAACACAAAGGGCGATGAAGGAACATGGATGGGTTTTAGTCAGTAAAAGTCTGACACTCCCTCCTGCTCCGCCCAGAGTGGGAAGAGTCATTTGATGATTTCCCATCAGAAAAAAAACGACTTGTATGAAAGTCCCGCACTACTTCTGTCTAACCTTTCCGAAAAAAGGGCGTGGTGTATGTTTTGAAAGAAAAAAACTAGTTAAAGCAATTTTATGAACGGTAATAACAACAGCAGTTTTCTCTTAAATACAGCCTTGTAGGATCGGGAGTACATACGAACGAATAATATATCTATCACATAGTATTCAGAACAACCCATCATCCATCACTGACAGGACTATTGTAGCCAATAAGCCTGACATAGTGGAGATGGATCGATCGAGTTAGGTAAGCTAGTTAGATCACCCTGTTTAGGCCATCCATCTCGTTCCTTCCCTGTTCTGTAGCTCGAAGTATTATCCAGTCGCAGATTTTCCAAGGCAGCTTGGGAAGCATTGAAGAGCCGAGCCTCCTGGTCCTCATATATTGGAAGCCCGTTTGGATATTAATCTCGAAAATCTCTTGTTTTCTTTTGTGTTCCATTCATGTGAGAAAATAATAAAATAACACAAACTTTGCTAATATAAAAAGGATTTTCTCTAAGTGTTCAAAACAATAGAAACGCTGAGAGCGAATAAAACGCATAATACCTCCTACTTAATTGTAAACTTTATAAATATGTTGTAGGTATTTAAGCAAAAAAGCACTGTAAAATGTTAGGTATTTGCCTTCAAATTTTCGGTTAGCACAAGCGTTTGAAATATTTTTGCTCTAACAATTTTGGTAGGCGCCGGTAACGTTTTAGTTTTTACATATTCACGATACGTCTATTCTATCCTTATTTAGTATTTAATTAATAGGTAGCTAGTTATCTTAATTAAATATGATGTGTACTGTTGAGTACCTACATTCCTTGAAAAAGGAGCAACAAACGATCGATATTGCTAGTGTTATACCTATAGCCCGCGGACCAGCTACGGTTTTACTGTTTTTCAATCCAATCTGATTATATCCAGCTTCAAATTTTACTATATAGGTACACAAAGAAAAATCTCAACATCTATTCTAAAAAGTTTTCTGTGTTCCGTTTGTAAAGAAAAGTAACCTCATTCCCCATGGCTTTTTTTGGCCAAAGAATCAACCTTCTGGGCACTTTTCCTGTTGACAGAGCGATGCGGAATTTTATGGCGCCCTGTAATTATTTTCACATTTTCGTACTTGTACACATTCTTATTATTATTTTAACTCTATTAATTGTCTGTAAAGAATGTCATCATCATCATCATCTCGGATATAGCCTTTTCCTAACAATTTTGTTGATGTCGGCATCCAGTCTAAGCGGATGCAGCTGAATACCAGCAAATCTACAGTAATATTACAAAGAGGAAAGATTTGTATTTTTGTGATGAATAAAATCAAAAACAACTGCGCCGATTTCAAATTCTTTCACCATTAGAAAGCTACATTTACCCTGAGTAACATAGGCTATATTTTATCCCCGTACTCCCACGGGAACGGGAACTACGTGGGTAAAACCGCGTGACGTTCGTTAATGTACTTACATCTTACATCCGCAAAATAAAACCTGCTTATTACATTTTAAATCACGGATTCCGTGAAAAAAATTCAATTCAATTTGAATTTCAGGCAAAAATTTGCCTGATCTATTTTTATTTTGAATCGATACTCCTCTCAAAGACAAATACACTTCTCCAATTATAATTTTATTATAAAGGATAAACAACAAACAACTTTGAAATGATCACAAAAACCTGGCACCTTTAGACCTCAACCATTTCTCTCTTCAAAATCGTTTTCAGACAAAATAATGAAACGGAAACACACAGCGGGGTACCGGATGGCAGAATTCTTTGCGTCTTTGCGACGTATTGTCCGAATGCACAAAGAGTCAAAGATACTCATTATAAGTATAACAATACAAGGTACTTGTTTCTGTTCTGTAATTTACTTGAGATGTGTAAGAGAAAGAGATAAGAGGTAGCGATCGTTATCGTGTTTTATCGCTGTTGTGTCAGATCTTGTTTGGTTTTGAGTGTTATCTGGATGATTCACGCGCTTTTTTGGGCTATTGTGATATTTTTATTTCTTTGTTTATATTGGATAAACAGTATTGTAATGTGTTTTCCAAACTTATATCTTATCAGAGAAAATATACGCCTTTGGGAAAGTAACTTTAAAACCCGCTTCTTCTTCTGATCTGAAACCAAATTAAATAATAAATAAATAAATGAAAACGTTTACAGTTTTTCTTAAATCTATGTCAACTTCACACATGCTTTGAGCCTGAACTAAGTAATCCTGTGTTTCAGGCGATTTGATTAATTCACACTGAATAGAATTAAAGAGAGAAAAAAGAGAGTATATTTGTTTAAATTGAAAAAGCATCATCGACGGTTTCAATCAGAAAAACATTTAATTTTCGATGATCGGAGAACCTTAGGTCCGGAAAAACACAATTAAATGAAGTCTATGAATTACAGTCCCAATCCTCATTAGGTGAGTGGAAATTATTTCTTAGTGCAACGTATAACAGTCGGGGTCTTTTCCACCTGACCATTTTTAATTATTTTCGCTTAAAACATGCGGAGGCGCCGAGCCACGCCCCGCCCCGTTAAAGTTTGGGCCTATTATGAAAGCCTCAACTTTGGCGCGCAAAATAACAATAACTCTCGTCAGTGCGCTCGGCCGATTCGGTATCTTTTCATTCGTTATTTCTATACAAAGTCAACGGGGCGGGGCTAGAGAGCGTTTCTATGTTGCGATTGCAAGCAAAAATAAGCTTAGTGGTGGTCAGGCGGGAGTGTCCTCGATAGTACCTACCTATCCACTTTAGGCGCAGTCCACACCGCCAGTTAGCGAACGAGCGAGCGAGCCGGGCGAGGCATCGATCCACCTCTTTTCATACTTTGGTTGACACCGCGAACTACCGAAAGAACCGAATCGAAGTACGAAATGAGGCTCGCCCGGCTCGCTCGCTAGCTGGCGGTGTGGCCTGCGCCTTACACTCGTACCTACTATTGAACCATTGATGTATGTACATACACTGCACTGTGCACTTGCGCAGTCCTGACAATCTCAGTGCTCTTCCGTCTTTCTATTACCTTACACATCCGTTTGCGGAGAGCGGTCATTACGGCGATAATTTATTTCCTCCTAACTGCCGTGCTCATTATAGTGGACTTTAAGCCTTAGTTACAATATCTACAAGTTTAGTTGTTAACGCTAATGAGATGATAAATTATTGAACGGTGGCTATATTTCGCTAAATCTCTGATTGATTTCCTTTTCACCAAGTCGAAGGCGACTGGTTTTTTCTGTGCAATCTTCCTACACGAAGGTACCCATTCAATATTGTTTAAGGCGCAGCTTGAATTACAACCTACCACATTAAGGGACCTCGCGCACTACGCAGCCAATCACCAAGGCTTTTGGCCACAGAAGCTTCGACCAGGGCGCGAGTAAATAAATCATTTCGCCTTTTGATTTTCTTCCACATCCATATACGTACATTAGACGTCATCTTAACCCCCTTTCTACTCAAAAGGAAGGTTATGTGTTTGACATGTATGACCGAAACGCTTAGATGAAGTAATCCTCATTTTCATCCCATCTATTCGAAAAGGACGACTTGGTTCGCCTTTAAGTGCACCCAAAGGTGGTGTTTTCTATAAGAAACTTTTAGCGGGCAGTAATGAGTTTTTAATCCTCTTTATAGATGTTCCAAATTCAAAAAGTGCGCCGCAAAGATAATTGCGGCGCACTTTTTGAATTTGGAACATCTTAGTGTTCAGCGCCGAAAGAAATCGAACGCAAATATTGTTTGAATAAAGACTGGCTGGTACGACGGCCCAGTCGCGCCGCCGGCCGCCGCTCTGACTGAATAAAAAAAAAATCAAATTAAAAACGCGCGAACTACAGACCGCGTTTTCGTTAATTTTCATGAGTTGTTAGAAATTCATGGTTTTGTTTTGAAAAATGAGTTCTTCAAGTGACAGTGAATAAAAAACACAATAAAGTGAAAAATAACTTTATCTTCAGAAGTCGGTGACCTTTGTTTGATTCATTTAGTTTTTTTTTGTCACCGACTTCTGAAGCTAAAGTTATTTTTGACGTTTTTGTGTTTTGTGAAGTCGGTTTTATTTTATGCAAAAAAGTTTTTTTATTTTTCCATTTTTAGTTGTAATATTGTTTGGGATTGGGGTGAGATAAAGATAAACTAAGATTGAAGATAATCAAGATAACTATATTTTAGTACTTAATACAAATGGGATAACTATTAAAACTAATGAGGTGAAAGAGATGAGATTGAGTCGCGCCCGATACGCTGTCCGAGACGTACTGACTGTTTTACATAAAATATTGAAGGCATAGAGCGCGGTGTCGCGATTACGCTGACTTGTTCATTATTGTTCGGTGATTGACCCGAACATGCTCCCGAGGGAGAAAAGATGAGGTTAGTAAGGAGGTATAGTTAAATGGGTCATGAAATTAATATTAACAAGGTGAAAACAATGTTCAACTTATACTAAAATAGAAATGTAGGGTTAGTAATGTTAAAAGATGAGATGAGAATAACATTACAAATTAAACAGAATCGCTACAGTGCAAATCAGGAAGAGAAAACACGCGAAAGATCGGTGAAGAACCTCTATCTTCTTTTTTTTGTAAGCACTCACTAGATAGCGCTAGTCGCTTGGGATCACTTTTCACTGATTTACTACTAGATTGCCCATTTTCCCTAATTTCACTACACTCAATCACAACACTTTCTGTAACGGTGTGTCGAGGTGGCAACGCAGTCGCCGCCGCTGCCGTCGTCGACCGCTCTGCTGTAGAAGTGGAGCGATTTCCCTTACGTTGCCTTTGCCACCAACGTTTAAAACAGTAAGCTGCCACCAATAGCAAGATTCCCGATATGATAGAATATATAACCGTATATTGGTGGATGTCGTGGTAGGAGATACTGGTGCTCAAAGGTTCACTGTGCTTCATGATCTCAAGACTTCTCTTAATAGCTTCAAATTGCCTGAGGTTTTCTGAGTTATTGGGATTAAGCTCATATGAGATTTCTGGCATCGTGATATTTATTAAGTGATTGATTGGTGATATTTCTGGCGAGATAATCTTTGGCGTCGTGCTAATCTTACTAGACAATCTTTTGTTTGAATACACCATAAAATCTTCTGTTTTTATTAAACAGCCTTCCCCAACACGCAACAGACCAGCACCTGATAACCTAACTGCCTTAACTTGATTTTCACACAGAAGTTTGACGTTGCATTCATTACAGCATAAATAATAATATTTGTTTTCCGATGTTAGCTCTCTCCAGTCATTCTTGCACGAGGTAGTTTTAGTTTTACAAGTTCTTGTGCCTGGGATAGTCTCACAAAGGCTATGATCATCTTTCATGTGGTGAATAGGCCTTCTGATATGACACAGAATAGTCACAGGGTTTTGTAATACGCATGACTGTAGATCCGTGTCTGTGATAGTTAAAAACGAATCTTTTCTCATGTTGATGGCTGCTAACTCAGAGATAGTTTCGATCTTCATCATCATGTTATCTTTCACAATGCGTGGAACCGGGATAAGATTAAATACCTCATAAAGATCCCTTTCAATCAGGGGTATTTTTATTTCTATAATTAGGTATTTGCCCGAGTATTTGGCTCTTACTTTGAGCAAGCCGTAAAGATCTTTAAGATTAAAGTTGTCGACAGGAACTACTAAGTCTCCAGATATTTGTGCTGATATTATGCTTAGCTCTGATCTGAGTTGCTTCGGGGATATCAAATGAAAATCTAATTTTCCACTATAAATATCAGTTACTGTATCCAAAATAGAGTCCTGGATTCGTCGAAGGGTATACATCAAGTTGTTGGCAGTGAAAGCCGAGGTTATGAAGTCTGTGATGAGAGTTATGTTTTGCACTTGCTGAGAGAGATTTTTATAAGAATCTTGGAGGTAATTAAGCTTTTGGTTTATTATTTTGTGGTGTTTGTTTATAGTATTCTCCATCCTTTTCATGAGATTAAATTCAGCTTCTACGACCGACGTTTGGTTTTTCCAGAGGTTGTATAAATGGTTTTCATTATGCTTTAAAAGGTCAATATCCCTCTCATACTTTTCTGCAAATCGTTGGTCCAACACTCCGAATAAACTATTTGCAACGTAGCCTACTCCGTCTATCAAGCTGCGTCGCCGACGTTTCTTATTAGTCATATACGAGTCATTTATCATAACAATATTATCGTAATGTTTAATTTCTTCGAACTCGTGCTCGAGTTGTAACATGACGCCGTCGCAGGGTGTTTGTGTTCTAATCGTAGAGCATAAGGTTTCAAGGTACTTGATATACTTTAATAATGCCGCCGTTCCTTCCTGATAAGGTTTTGTGTCATAATAGACTATTAACTGCCAATCATCTCTAACTAAATGCATATTCGATATTTTATCGAAGTAGACACTATTATTTGTCAGCAGGGTGGAGTTGTAGGATGCTTGAGCGGTGTTTATTAGTGCCAGCAAGAATAATGTCAAAGATAAAACCATAGCTGAGAATGAGATGGGACGTTTTTTCTTTGCCCCTGGCAATTTATTGTCAATTTTTGGGGCACTTGGCTCTTGATCATTTTTATTTGTTGGCAGTAGGGACAGTTTTACAACTGGGCGTTTTAAGAGCCCGTTTTTGGTTTTTAGTGTGACGACCCTTACGTGCCCGTCACTTCCAGGATGCAGCGCTACTACGCGACCTAGACTCCATTTTCCTGGTGGAAGGTTATCGTCCTTTATAAAAACGATATCGTTAAGATTAAGATCTTTTTGACGCTGTCGCCATTTGGACCTCGTAGAAAGCTGCGAGAGGTAGTCAGTCTTCCACTTATCCCATATATCTTGATAGATTTTTTGCGTCAAGGGCCACCGTGTTCTGAGATCATGCTCTGTTTCATGGGATTCATCTATGATAAGGTCAGCCAATTTCGATTGATTCGGGATTATGATGGGATGCTTCATTTCGGGATCAAGATTCGTATGTTTAAGTCTGCCACCGACACGAAGGATTTGATTAGTGTCTAGTATGGGATTGAGATTAAGAATTTGGCTTTTCTTATTCAGTGGTTCATTCTTTTTCAGCCTCGATATTTCTTCGTCGAAATATTCGTTTTGAACGTGCTTAATTAACATTTCTCTTGCTGCCTTTATATTTTGCAGAGTAAGAAAACATGTGCGTTTTTTCTTGTAAACAACAATGTCGATGAACTTGTTGATGTAGGCTAATATTCGAGTAACTTTCCTTAACGTGCTATTTTTTGCTAATAGTTGATTAATTATTAAATTTTCGAGATTAACAATGACCGTATTTACTTCCTTGTTTTTTCTGAGTTCTTCGGTAGTAATACTCGTATAAATCGGCTTCTTGTGAGATTCTTTAGGCTTATATTGTGGTAACCAGTCGGGCCCTTGCCACCACAGCGAGAAATTGGCTAGTTGAGCAGCAGGTAAACTGTGGCTTGCGCAATCTGCGGGGTTTTCTTTGGATTTTACGTAACTCCATTTATCTTTCGGGATTATTTCAGTAATAATCCTTACTCGATTCGCAACAAAAAGTTTCCATTTCTCCGGTTCGCCACTTAACCAACCTAGAACGGCCATTGAATCAATCCAACCATAAACATGCACCTTGTAACTCGATAGGGATAAGATGATTTTTCGCATAACTTTTGATAACAAGAGCGCGCCACAGAGTTCCAACCGCGGGATCGATTGTGGTTTTTTCAGCGGTGTTACCTTTGATTTCCCTGCAATGAGGGTCACGTGGGTTTCATTTTCTCTCTGCACTTTACAATAGACGACGCAAGCGTATGCTTTTGTGCTAGCGTCGCAAAAGCCATGGAGTTCGATGATATCTTTTTGTTGAGTTTGAATCCAACGTGGTATTTTGAATTGACATATATGAGATAGATCGGCTTTAGTAGTATTCCACTCTAACGCGATTTCTTGAGGAACAGGGTGATCCCAACCCATGTCTGATTTCCATATTTCTTGGAACAGGATCTTAAGTTTTATTGTGACTGGTGCTAGCCAGCCCAAAGGGTCAAAAATTGTAGATATTTGAGATAAGAATTGTCTTTTTGTAAGGATGTCTTGAGAGGTAAATTCAATAGGATGGAAGATAAATTGATCATTTTTTGGTTCCCACCGAAGACCTAAAGTTTTGGTTGACTCCGGTTGCTTAAAGTCAAAGTCTTCCTGTTGAGGTGCATCAGAACTATCTATTATTTCTGGCAAATTTGATCGCCATTTTCTGAGATTAAACCCGCCAGATTTGAGAAGGTTGATCATCTCTTCCTTAAGCTGTTTAGCTGCTCTCTCTGAATGTTCACCATGCATAAGATCGTCCATGTAAAACGAGTGTTCTAAGATGTCAGGAGCGCAACTTTGGGGATAATTTTTCCTTTCATCGATGGCCAGTTGCTTCAGAGTCATCATGGCCAAAAAAGGTGCGGCTTTTGTGCCATAGGTAACAGTCGCTAACTGGTACTCTTTTAAGGGTTGAGATTGATGGTTCCGCCAGATAATTTTCTGAAATTTCTGGTCATCGGGATGTAGCCAGATTTTGCGAAACATTTTTTCTATATCTGCTGTAAAAGCGTATCTAAATTGTCTCCATTTTAAGATAAGGCTCTGAAGGTCTTGTTGTAAATTGGGTCCTCGGCACATGAGATCATTGAGGCTGTATCCACTCGAGGTTTTTGCCGAGGCATTAAAGACCACTCGCAATTTGGTTGTTGATGAGTCAGATCGTTGGACGCAATGGTGCGATAAGTAGCAGGCCGGCTGTACGTGTGACGCAACGGGTGTCATATGTCCGAGCTCTAGGTATTCAGAAATAAACGTTTTATAGTCACGCGCCAGTACGGGTTGCTTACTTAATTTCCGCTCTGTTTGGAAAAATTGAGCAATCGATTTTGTTTTCGACTCGCCTATGTTTTTCTCAAAATTTTCTTTGAAGGGTATTTTAACTACGTAGCTTCCGTCTTCTCGTCTGGAGGTTGAAGATTGGTAAACTCGATGCATTTTTGATCTTCTTCTGATATCGCTGGAGATTCGTGTATGTCCTCCACTTCCCAAAATTGCTGTATCTCTTCTATATTATTTAGGATCACATTGCAATGGTATGTTTTGTAGTTGCCGCTTAAGATCCATCCCAACTGGGTTTGTTGGGCAATGGGCAACATACCTTCTGACCGACAGATACCGTCCATAAGGATAGTGGAATAGATATCTGCCCCAAATAAGATATCAATAGGCCTACTTTTGTAAAATTCGGGATCTGCTAGCGTTATTTGGTTAAGAGTAGGCCAGTCTGGCTTAGGTAAGGTACAGCTGGGTAAGTTATTTATGAGTCTATTCATTATATACACGTCCGTTTCAAAGGTAAAATCGCTAAGCAACGACGAACATTTGATGGTAATCATGCCCTTACAGTTGTTTTCCTTGTTTCCTATTCCAGAGATATAACCGTTACATTTTCGTCGCGGCAGTCTTAACAACTGAGCTGCGCTTTCCCTAATAATGGATGTCTGTGACCCTTGATCTAAAAGAACTCTCATTTTTTTATAAGATCCATCCGCTGCTTGTACGTTAATTATTGCTGTGGCTAGCAATATTTCTGAGGGTTCTTTAAGAAGCGATGCAACTGTATTACTTTCTTGCTGCTGAGATGGCGATTTCATACTCGTGGCTGCATTTGTGTCAGATCGACGTGACGTAAAACATTCATGCAAAATGGTATTGTGTTCTTTATTGCATTCTTTGCATCTTATTTCAGAAAGGCATTTTTTACCTTCGTGATAATGTAAACAGTTAATACAAAGGTTCAAGTTAGCAACAGCATTTTTACGTTCATAAGGTTGCAATTCCAATAATTTTTGACATGCATGAATTCGATGATCGTCGGAGTTGCAAATAGGGCATTGCTTACGATGGTTAATTTTGCGTTTGGACTTTGACGATTGCGACACTTGATTTGTTGAATAGTTCGTTTTAGGATTGTTATAATTTCGTTTATAATTGGAACCTTTAGAAAATGATGGTTTGTTATTGATGTTGGATTGAGATGGGGATGATTTCTGCGTAGAACTTTCAAGCTTCTTACGTGAAGTTTCCAGCATCATAAACTTAGTTTCCAAAAAATTAAGGAAATCTTCCAAGACGGGTAACTCTCGCGGAGATTTTAAGGCTTGTAGATAATCCTCGTATGTATCCGAGTCCAATTTTTGAGACAATATACATACCAGGAAAGGGTCCCAGGAAGACACATCGACTCCCAGATTCTTGATAGCATTCACGCTCTCGTACGTAGTGTCGTGAATGCGTTTTATATGATTTGATGATTGTTGCTGGTTTGTAGGGATATTCATGAGATTGTTAAGATAAGAAGTGAAGATCAGTCGTTTATTATTATAACGATGGTTCAGGATATTCCAGCATACAGGATAATTGTCGGAGCTTATTTGGAGATGTTGGATCAATTTTTCGGGTTCACCTTTGATTTTACTCTTTAGGAACTGCATCTTTTGTGCATTCGACAAAGAGGGATTGTTGTGCACTGCTTCGGTAAAAAGATCTTTGAACGAAATCCACTTATTGTAGTTTCCCTCAAAGGTGTTTATCTCCATTTTTGGGGTTGATTTTTCAATATGCGCGACGGACCACATTTTCTTATTGATGTCTTTCTTGATTTTGTTATAATAATTCTCATAATGAGTAAATTGTTCTTCATACTCGGGGTTTGATCCGCCATACTCGTTGTCCAGCTCCCAATGAAGCGAGTCGATAGCTGCCCAACGAGATTGTATGGTCTTCAGGATGTCTTCAAACTCCCATTTGTCCGTGATGAGATCAAGGTTGATATTGGAAGATGTTCTTAAGAAAGCTTTAAAATTGGTAGCTTGCTTTTTAAACAGACCTTCGGCTTTACTCTCTTCTGGAGAGGTTTTAGCAGCAGCGTGAGATGCGAGGTTGGAGGTTTGTGCTTCCGCAGTAGGTTGGAAAGTAGGAGGTTTCAATACAGGGGTTTGCGGTCTGTTTGCGAGAGGGTTATAGCTTTGAATAGTAGTTTTAATGTTGTTATATTTTTCCTTCATTTGATCGTATTGATTAGTACTGAAATATGTATGAGATTGATCACCAAAAGATATCAACGTCATATGATTATTATGGAACTCTGTAAAGTATTGTTCCAAGGTAGCTAATCGACGACGTAGGTAGTCTGAGGTCTTGCGCTCTGCACCATCCTTCTTGAAATTGGTGAAGAGCCTGTCTACGGCTTCGATTAGTTGTTGTTGGGTTGCTAGAATGTCATCCATGTTCGACATTATAAAGGTAAAAAAGAGACCTTACTTGTATTGTAGGCTTCTTTGAGATCAAATGTCCTTGCGATGGCTGCAAGAACAAACCTGGAGTAACAGCGCGAGGAGATGACGTGATGCTTTCATTAAAACCAGTCAACCATTAAATTTCGTAAAAACCAGGTTCAATCAGGATCAGCAGGATGGCTGTTTACCAGGGTCTGGTAATAAGTTCCAAGCGAGACACTCACACAGTTCAGGTAGTAGACACACGCGTGATGGTCCCGCTCCGATGGCTCGAAGGACCAATGTTTGGGATTGGGGTGAGATAAAGATAAACTAAGATTGAAGATAATCAAGATAACTATATTTTAGTACTTAATACAAATGGGATAACTATTAAAACTAATGAGGTGAAAGAGATGAGATTGAGTCGCGCCCGATACGCTGTCCGAGACGTACTGACTGTTTTACATAAAATATTGAAGGCATAGAGCGCGGTGTCGCGATTACGCTGACTTGTTCATTATTGTTCGGTGATTGACCCGAACAAATATCCTATCCAAATATTAGATATGCATTTATTTTACATGTTGAAATTAGACCACACGACTGAAGTAAAAATGTTCATAAAATGAAAACTACTGGGCCAAACTATGTTACATTTTTATTGGACCAAATGGCAACTATTCCGCATCAAACTAAAGAATAATCACGTCAATCGGCTCATAAATATCAGCGTAATCGGTGTAAATACATAAAAAAACAGTCGAATTACCTCCTTCTTTTTGAAGTCGGTTAAAATTATGAGGCGCCTTTTATTTTCTCATAGTGGGTGATGAAAAGTAGAGTGTATCACTCGGGCGCAAAATATATTTTTGGCTCGGGTGACGTACTTTGAATCCCTCGCTACGTTCAGGGTTCTATTAAAGAATCCCTCGCTACGCTCGGGATTCTACTCTAGAATCCCTCACTTCGCTCTGGATTCAAAAAAGCGCCCTCGCCGTAAAAATATTATTTTGCTCCCATATGATACAATCTACTATTAATCACCGATGACACCGAGAGCACCAACGATATTCCTTTTTCAAATAATCGCATCAAGTTCTTCGCTTCGGATCCAGCTTACAGGCTAACAGGAGCTTCAAAGACATTCAAAGTTTTTTGAAGTGAAATAGTAGATTGTATCATAAGGGAGCAAAATAATATTTTTACGGCGAGGGCGCTTTTTTGAGTCTAGAGCGAAGTGAGGGATTCTAGAGTAGAATCCCGAGCGTAGCGAGGGATTCTTTAATAGAATCCTGAACGTAGCGAGGGATTCAAAGTACGTCGCCCGAGCCAAAAATATATTTTGCGCCCGAGTGATACACTCTACTTTTCATCACCCACTATGAGAAAATAAAAGGCGCCTCATAATTTTAACCGACTTCAAAAAGGAGAAGGTTCTCAATTCTACTGTTTTTTTTTTAATGTATTTACACCGATTACGCTGATATTAATGAGCCGATTGACGTGATTATTCTTTAGTTTGATGTGGAATAGTTGCCATTTGGTCCTATAAAAATTTAACATAGTTTGGCCCAGTAGTTTTCATTTTATGAACATTTTTACTTCAGTCGTGTGGTCTAATTTCAACATGTAAAATAAATGCATATCTAATAATTATTTGGATAAAAAAAATCTTTTTTGCAAAATATAAAACCGACTTTACAAAACACAAAAACGTTAAAAATAACTTTAGCTTCAGAAGTCGGTGACAAAAAAAAAACTAAATGAATCAAACAAAGGTCACCGACTTCTGAAGATCTAAAGTTATTTTTCACTTTATTGTGTTTTTTATTCACTGTCACTTGAAGAACTAATTTTTCAAAACAAAACCATGAATTTCTAACAATTCATGAAAATTGACGAAAACGCGGTCTGTAGTTCGCGCGTTTTTTTTTTAATCAGCCAGCGTGGCGGCGCGCGGCGGGCGCGACTATGGGCCGTCGACCAGCCAGTCTTTATTCAAACAATATTTGCGTTCGATTTCTTTCGGCGCTGAACACTAAGATGTTCCAAATTCAAAAAGTGCGCCGCAAAGATAATTGCGGCGCACTTATAAAGAGGAATAAAAACTCATTACTGCCCGCTAAAAGTTTCTTATAGAAAACACCACCTTTGGGTGCACTTAAAGGCGAACCAAGTCGTCCTTTTCGAATAGGTGGGATGAAAACTTCTTTTCACACCACCTGATCGAAAATGACAAATTAAATGTCAAGCAACCTTAACCTAAAGTGAGTCATTAGTGGCCGGGGGGGGAGCACAGCCGGTTAATAATGTTGTACTGGATTTTATTATGACCCGCTGGTCAATAATGTGATTTGAATTTAGAATCTCATATGCTCAGCTAAATTGGCAGTATAGTACTAACAAACACCCTTAGGTGCCAGAAAGAGGAAAGCTATTCTCGATACCACGCGTTATTCTCGATACTACGCGTGGATGATATTCTCGATTTCCTACAAAATCATAACGACTGCTTCTTCATATCGTTGCCATGTTTTCGAAGACATAATATTGTAAGAATAATTAGATAACTACGAACCATTTTTTAAAAGGAATGGAATAACATTAAAACTGGCATTAATAATAACAAATACCGTACCGCGCCGTAATACCGTAATAGTAATTGGCTGTAACATTAGTTAATTATTCTTACTGTTTGTTTATTTAATAAATACTTTGTTTTTCGTACTATGGCTATTATTTTCTCACAGTAGGTGTAAAAAGTAGAGTATCCTCCTCTGGGCTAAAGGTGTCTTTGCCTTGGGCTAGCTTGAATCCCTCGCTGCATTCAGGATTCTTGTATTAACTCCCTCGCTTCGCTTGTGAGTTAAACTCTTAACTCCCTCGCTTCGCTCGTGAGTTAAATCCCGAATCCTTCATTGCGCTCGAGATTCAATATGACGCCCGTGACATAAGACACAACTTTAGCCCCTCGGTGCATAATCTCTCTCACTTTTTGGGTGAAGGAAAAACATTGAACTCATCGTCACGTAACGTAACGTGCAGTCACGCTTCGTAGCCGTTCGTAGCACTCGTAGTATCCGCTACGGCGTAGCACCACATGCATGCGCGGGGCATAACCTGTGCTAAGGCTGGGGCGGGGCCTGTGTACTTTTTGTTTTCACTTCTATCGGCAGTCCCCAAAGACTGCTCCGATTTTTTTTTTGTATTGTTAATGTTCCATCATTACTTCCTTCTTGTAAATGTAATAGGTATAATAATAATTATAATCAGTTTTATTCCTTACTTTGTTACCTACTGTAATGACTCAAATAGCCTACGTGCGTGTGGCTCGTGAAATGAATCATTTAACTGACTCATTCGCGTAAAAGTCTACTGTGTAAATTATAATATATAATATTATATTAGGTGATAATTGTGATATTTTTGTCAGGTTATGAATATTATTTTAGACTGTCAGGGCTGGTTTTCGCAACCGCCGTGTGTGTTTAAGACCCGCAGGGCTATTACGTAGTTATCTTTGTTGACAGCTCGAATTGATAGTAACTAGACTCAGTGTCCATCAAATAACTGTCAAAAGTTTAGTTTCGTATTATGTATGACCAGTCGCGATCAAATATGACGTCATCGGTGCCCATCGTGGCTGATAGTCACCGTAACTCATTTTGACAGACGCTTTCGTATCGATTCTTCTAATTTTGCAATTGATGACAACTGAGGTTGAACTGGCCTTCGGAAAGACGTTACACCGTACCCGGGCTGTTTGTCACCGTAAAGTGATATCCACTCTAATACCAATATTTTGACATTCTCGATTGACATCAAAGTTCAAAGCTTGATAGTCACTGGAGATCAAAAAGATACGTAATAGCCCTACTGAACCGATAATAAACCGATAATAATAACCGATGTATAAACGTGGTGGTCTCGGCGCTTCTCTTGTGGCGCCCTTGCTGATTTTTGATACCCACGGCTTCGCCCGCGTGGATGTCGGTCATCGCGACCAAAAGCTCCCAGACGGCTTATATTTTTCCGACACCAACAGATATAATTATATTTTAGCCAATTTAAACCAAAACTGTCAAGTTTTGGTTTAAATTGGCTAAAATATAATTTAAACTTATATACTAAAACCTTTCTCGAGAACTACTCTATCCATTAGTGAAAACAACATGAAAATCGGTGCAGTAATTTTTGAGTTTATCGCGAACAGACAGACAGACGCGGCGGAAGACTTTGTTTTATAATATGTAGTGATTATCTAAATATAGAAGAGTCGGTACCCATCTTGGATATTAATTTAGGGTGTTAAGAATAACGCCAGTCATCACTTTCATAACATTTTCCCACATGAAGAGCCAACTACCTCACCAGATGCTTTTAGAAATTAAAATAATATAAAAAAACTTAGCATGTTAGAGTTTCACCAACATCATAAAAAAAAAACTTTTTTACTTACACAGATAGGTAATAAACTCATTAAGACTTTTGCTTAGTTCGCCAAACAAGAATAGAATTGACCTTTACGCCATTATGCGACTTTTCTTTTCAAACTGATTTCAGTAAGGTCGTGATCGTGTTTTGTAAGATTTTTATAGAAAGTGCTGATAAAGCAAATGGAAGTTAAAGGTAATGAGATTCTAGTCAATTACAGTCGTATTTTCGTCTTGATCTTATAATATGACTACCTTAGCTTTTGTCAGACTTAGCCCGCGAGGAGGTCGTAAATTATCCCACGGCAACACACTACTACTACTACTACAACAGCCCATAACGTCCACTGCTGGACATAAGCCTCTCCCATGATGGGAGGATTTGCCGTAATCTCCACGCTTGGCAAGCGGATTGGAGATCGCAGTGATGAAAGACTAACAGAAAACGCTGCTGCCCATTCTCTGGTCTACGGAGGCGCAAGGTGTTCTGCCTCAGACATTAGTCGCCTTATACGACACCCGTCAGTGTAATGGTTTAGTTCTATTCTACTCTGCCGGATACCACACGGCAACACACTACTGGGATAAAAGTATACTAAGGCCCTTTTCCTATAACTTACTTACGTATAACTGTCAGTTAATATGCCACGTCTCGTAGCTATTGGTTTTTATATAAACAAAGTTAGCTTGAAATATCCTATCCGCGTCACCAACCTTTTTTTTTTTTTTTTCGGATTCGAAATCACCAAATGACTCCTCCCGCTCTGGGCGGAGCAGGAGGGAGTGTCAGACTTTTACTGACTAAAACCCATCCATGTTCCTTCATCGCCCTTTGTGTTCCGGGGCCACGGTATCTCTTTCGAACAGTCCCGCAGCCCCGGACCCCTTCCTTATGCTGACGCTCTATGACGCGCGCGTGGAACACGAACGCGCCGTCCGCGTCGACACGACCTGTCGTCATGAGACGGACGGACGGCGAGCTAGCCCTTAGCCACAATATAAAAATGGACAGTAGCGAAACTAAGCCTAGTTGATGCAATAATTACCTACGCTCCATTGAAGCCATAGGGTTGTCCTTTTTAATGTTGTTGATATTGTTTTTTTTTTTTTTTTATTAAAACATTTATATTCTGTTGTGATCAATCGATCTAAGTAATTGAAATATGTTTAAATAGTATTTATGGCGTAGTTATGGCGTCGGTTAATATCAAAAAAAGATGATAGTTTAAACACGGAAAACAGTTTATGCGAACCGTACCGCGTTTCAACCCGAAAATGCATGTAATACCTAGGAATTAAAAAACTATAACATGAAAAAATACCTTTATTACTTAAAAAAATATCTTCGTTATTACAAATTATTTACAGAAAAATACTTTCTTCTGTTACGACACGTTCGAAATTCTATATTATTGAATTTATTGTGTTAAAAATTCAAACAGCCGTATACCGCGCAATACGTTCGTGCCATTTTTAAAAAGATTGGGAATAAAACTTATACATGACCAGTCGTCTCGGCGCGGCACGCGCTACTGACAGCACCGCGACGTCCGCTCGGAGGCCCCGTCGATGCGCATGTTTGTGTGAGTGTGCGGTATCGAGCGTAATGTAGGCAGTTTCCCTACTGTCCATTTATATATTGTGCCTTAGCCCACCATCCACAGGCCCGCCGCGTCACCTACCTGTCACTTGATTCATAGAAAAAACAAAGCAAGGTTTTCTGTGACAATTTGTTTCTATCGGTCCGTAAGCAAAATGTCAAACAGACAGAGATAGCAACCTAGGTACCGATACATGTGCGTAGGTAAGTTATTGAAAATGGCTGTAAGTTAGGTTACCTGTGAGTCAAAATTCATCATAATTCTTTCTACTTTTACACGCCCTAGGTTTAATTGTGATAGCTATCACATTTAAACCTTTGCTATACGAAAGTATATTATCTATAGGTACTAATACTTAGTACTTACTGAGAGCATCAGTGGTGGCGGCACCACTTACGAACAGTAGGTAAGTCGTGGGTTCAAACCCAGGCAGGCCCATTACTTTGTGTAATTTATTTCATCACCACTGCTCTCAAAACGGTGAAGGAACCGTCGTGAGGAAACCGGCATGTCCTAGAACCAAAAATTCGAAGACATCTACCAATCCGTGCTGGGCCCGCGTGGTGGATTATTTATAGCCCATGCCCTCTCATAGAGAGGAGGCCTGTGTCCCAGCAGTGGGAACATTAATAGGCTGATGACGATGATGACTAATACTTATATTATTTAGAGGTAAAGTTTTTGAGTTTGTAGGGGGTAATCTGTGAATCTACTGGACCGATTTTGAAAATTCTTTTACCAATAGAAAGCCTCGTTATTTGTGAGTGTCATAAGCATATTTATTTATTACTTATTACTAGAAAAAATAGGGGATTAGAGGAATATAAAATGGCCACCCGTGCAAAGCCGGGACGGGCCGCTGGTGGATAGATATAAAGTTGTGGTAAAAAGAATCAAGTTACCTTTACTGTATACTAAGTTACCAAATTATTAACAAGGTATAGCGTATTTTCGGCACGTGTAAGCTCGTTTTCAGAAGCGCGTGTTGGTACGACGTATACGAGCGCTTTTAGCTACACGTGCGATTCGAGCTTTTACGCGCAGAAAAATACGCTAGTCGGATATCACTCTGAAGGCCCTTCATTCTAATATTGAGATGATCTACATTCTACCTAGTTACATGAATATTAGCCAGCAAATACGTACATTCATTAATCAACAATCACCAGGGTTGCTTAAGACGGGTTGGCGATTTCAGACTTACTTAAATTAATTAAGTATAAGTCCAGGTTTCCTCACGACTATTTCCTTCACCTTCTGTATGAGAAGAGATCATTGCCCAGCAGTGGGACATTAATAGGCTGGTATTATTATTATACAGGGTGCTAAAGACCTCATCACGAAGCCGTCAACCAAGCATTCTGTACATCAAACTAACTAACTTTGCGCAAAAATTATTGCTGGGAAACGACTTTTTTTTTGGGGTGAAAAATCATGTTTTGTGGTAGAACTCAAAGTAACGCACTCAAAACATTGTGCTGTTAGATGGATTAAATAGTACGCGGGGGTCGTGGAGGTATTTAAAGTAAAAATCTTCCAATAAAAACTTGTATTTAAAAAATAGTACATTTTGATACAAGTGGAGAAAGTTTGTTATTGCATTCGAGGCGGAATTATAACACACGAGCCGTAAGCGAGGGTGTTTTTGAGCCGAGAATTGCAATAACAAATGTCCACGTGTATCAAACGACGTTTTTCAATACACTTTTGAAGAAATAAAATAAAATAACGAAAAATATATTTTTGTCACGAACTATGAAACTATGATTTTAATTTTCTTTTTTTTTTCGCGCTTTGGTTTCGCCAGGTTGAAGGAGAGGCAAAGGTATGAAACAGCCTAATATTAAAAAATAAATTTATTTTATATTTTTGAATTAAGAACACAAATAAATGTTAATTTGTGTTTAGAAGTAACTATTAGTTTTTAATAATCATGTTTATCTATGATATTCTATTTATAAACACAATTTAAATATTCAAAAAATATTTATGCCGTATAGACGCGTAGTGCTTTGCCGAAAAAAAAAAACATTCACCTCAGACTATAGGCATTGAACCAATTTGGACTTAGTATAGGTGTATAGTTAGTTATCTGTGGCAATTTTCATTCCCGCACACGTGCGGGAAAGTGGAAAAAATCGCACGCGTGTGAAATACATTTCATGTTGTACCTAATCGTAGTGCGTTATGGACCAGTTTTCGAGGAAGTGTATTGAAAAAAAACTTGTCAAAAAGTTGGAACTTTGACCCCCAATATCTCCGTAACTAGAAGGTTCCCAGGTATGGTATAGAACACAAAAATGATCGCAATGACGAGGAAAACAAGTGCCTTTCGGCTTTTTTACGAGGTGTTTTACACACTTTATTATACATTCACACACTACTTCTACGCAGACTTGAATTGACGCAGAATTATAGTACTTCAGTTTTATTTATTGTAATTTTGTCTTATTATATTGACAAACGAAAACTAATGAATCTTATTCATTGTAGATTGAAGTTTTATATCATATTAATTTATTTGATAAAATTTAGTTTATTTGGAATATAATGGACGCTGAATCAAGACATTTATGGCTTAAATTACGCTTTCTTTACGATTTTTTCCGTGAAAATTTAAGGAATTTAAAGAAATTCTAAAACTCCAATAAACAAGTAAAACATTCAGCTTATTTTTCAGTAATTTTAGTAATTGCATGTAACAATGTGAATTTGAGCGTCAAAGTTCCATCGCCGACGGTTTTTCTTGCAAACTGAGTTCGTAAAATATTTATAGTAGTAAAGTAGTAGTAGTTAGTGGTAGTAGGTGGTAGTAGTTGGTAGTAGTGGTTCGTGTAGTACACGAAAAGAAAAATGAAAATGTGTAACTCCAACTTACAAGAAAGAGAATGGCACTATTGTTATACATATGCAAATAATTAAAATATCTAACTGATGCTGAAAATTACTGCGTCAAAAATCACGAATTTGCGTAAAAAATGTAGTAGGACTCTTAATAAGAGTTAGGGAGTAATCTTCGGACCTACTGACCGGATTCCAAAACATCCTTCACTAATGGGAAGTTTTACATTATCCCCGAATGTCAGGCTATATTTAAAACATTCCCGTGGGATTATTTTCGACCGTAACGCGAGCGAAGCCGCGGGAATGAGCCAGTACTTTATGAATGTGAAAGTTACTTTGGTTTGGATAAACAGAGTTTGATGAAATTGAATGTGCAGGTAGACCACCTTGATTAGTAGGTATAGATTATTGGATTATGGTATCTAGTTTGTATAATGTCCTATAATATACAACCCGGATAAAAGTAAAATATGCTATGTAAATCCTTTGCAAAATTTCCGAGCAGCCGAATACGCAGCCAACAGCCTAGTCATAAAAATATCGTATCAGTCTTAACACAAATTAAAACCTATCTATTCATGTATATCCTTTAATTAGGCACAAACCAAATTAAGTTCTTCCAAACCTAAGATCTCTAAACACGTTCCCAGGTTCAATGAACGTCTAATTATCAACCTCAAATTTCATAATTACTAAGAAATTACTAAAATCCTCCCTACGTGCCTTGAGACCGCAAAATGGCGGATATATTTTGGTACCAATATGTATAGTAGGTAGGTAATAAAACGTCGTTTGATACACGTGGACATTTGTTATTGCAGTTCTCGGCTCAAAAACACCCTCGCCTACTGCTCGGGTGTTATAATTCCGCCTCGAATGCAATAACAAACTTTTTCCACGTGTATCAAAATGTACTATTCTCGTATGTAGATAGAAGTCTGCGCGTCGGCCACATTTATAAATATCGGTTTTCTATAAAACACATCAGACGGCAAAATTGCTAAAGGGTTACACCGCCACGGTTGAAATTCCCAGCCAGTGTGGAGTTCAGGGACCATAGGAACTTAAATATCGTCCGTGTAAATTGATTGTGTCATAAATCCTAGGTACCTACTAGGTATAGTAAAGATGTATCACAGTGTGAAAGGAATTTTCTAATTTACTAGTGGCCAATTTACTGGGGATTCATGTAGGTACCCATACCAATAGTAGTTTTAGGTAAGAGATTCCTGGCAAATTCCAAGGTTTCGAAAGTAAGGGTATACAGAAACAGGCCACGCTTGATGAAAATATTTGCCTAAAACTACTATTGGTATGGGTACCTACCCATACCAATAGTAGTTTTAGGTAAGAGATTCCTGGCAAATTCCAAGGTTTCGAAAGTAAGGGTATACAGAAACAGGCCACGCTTGATGAAAATATTTGCCATGTTTTCTCTTGGGTTAAAAGATTTTTTGTAAACTAAAAGCTTTTTCAGAATTTGATATGTAAGTAGCTCAGCCATTCCTTCGAGGCGTAGGTACGGTACCTTATGTTATGATTTAAAAGTTTTTTCATTTAAGTTTTAGGGAATGTCGACATAGTAGATTTTCTATAGAATCAAATCAAATCATTTATTCTTTGCAAACATGGGTAATAGGTACATAGAGAATCTATCAAACGACCACCAGAACAGCGCCAAGACAATGAAAGTCGACGTAGTCCCAGAGAAACAATTTAACTGTCTTGGATCCCGCCACGAAATCAGAAAAGAATAGTGGAGGAGTAGGAAAAACAAAATTTCCACTTTCCTCCATATCAGCAGGAGATAGAAGAAAACAAGGCCAATAGGCACATAAGGACGTTTATCCGTCTGTCTTAACGTTTTACATAAGTAGTTATGGCGATTACAGGAGCTAAATTAGCAACTATTTGTGGTGAAATAATGTTAGAATAAGGTTCTAATCAGCTTGCACTACAAAGTGGTTGTTCCGTCAGTCACTGCGGGCCGAATAGTACGAAATGAGTGGTTTTTTGCGATATACAAAAAATCTATTGATTGGACTAAAAAAGTAAATGATGCTAATATGTTACTTGTAGAATTATTCGCCAAAAAATCAAAATGATCGCATGTATTTTAGTATGGTTTTTACTCGTTATAAGTAATTTTTAGAGATAAGTTTGTGATTTTTTCTATCGAATAAAATTAGTTGTATTATGTTTTCAAAACACTATCGTACTAGCTTAGATCCTGTAGAACATCATATATTTTTCTGGTTTTGTTTATTGCAGTGAATTATATGCTTTTTTGCATTATAAAACTCGCGTTTAGCTCATAAATGTAATCAAGTAAACTTGCGTCATTGTCCATCACACCCATATCCTAATTATCTATGAGAAGGTACAATGAAGTGGTAGCTATCATCCATGTAATAATACGATATCAAACCATCCTTTATGAATACCATGTAATACGTAGGACCCACTTATTAGTTCCCTCCAGTGATATCCCTTACAGCTTCTAGGGTCCTTAACCCTAGATAGCTAACGTTCCTGAACTTCTATGATAAGCTAACCATTCGACTTTTTGACGACCATTTTTTAAACGTGATTTTTATTTTATAAAATTGTTATTTTAATCAGGTTTATTACATTCATAGCAAATATGGGATGTAAATTAAAGATAATTATAACAAAAATTAATATTTATTTAACTTTTAAGTACTAAATCACAAATTTTAAATGGCACATGTTTCATTGAGATCATTAAGGCACTAAATCTTAGAATGACTAAATTAAGAAGTATTGTTTATAAATTTCTATTTTTATTCTCTTCTGTTACGACACGTTCGAAATTCTATATTATTGAATTTATTGTGTTAAAAATTCAAACAGCCGTATACCGCGCAATACGTTCGTGCCATTTTTAAAAAGATTGGGAATAAAACTTATACATGACCAGTCGTCTCGGCGCGGCACGCGCTACTGACAGCACCGCGACGTCCGCTCGGAGGCCCCGTCGATGCGCATGTTTGTGTAAATGTGCGGTATCGAGCGTAATGTAGGCAGTTTCCCTACTGTCCATTTATATATTGTGCCTTAGCCCACCATCCACAGGCCCGCCGCGTCACCTACCTGTCACTTGATTCATAGAAAAAACAAAGCAAGGTTTTCTGTGACAATTTGTTTCTATCGGTCCGTAAGCAAAATGTCAAACAGACAGAGATAGCAACCTAGGTACCGATACATGTGCGTAGGTAAGTTATTGAAAATGGCTGTAAGTTAGGTTACCTGTGAGTCAAAATTCATCATAATTCTTTCTACTTTTACACGCCCTAGGTTTAATTGTGATAGCTATCACATTTAAACCTTTGCTATACGAAAGTATATTATCTATAGGTACTAATACTTAGTACTTACTGAGAGCATCAGTGGTGGCGGCACCACTTACGAACAGTAGGTAAGTCGTGGGTTCAAACCCAGGCAGGCCCATTACTTTGTGTAATTTATTTCATCACCACTGCTCTCAAAACGGTGAAGGAAAACATCGTGAGGAAACCGGCATGTCCTAGAACCAAAAATTCGAAGACATCTACCAATCCGTGCTGGGCCCGCGTGGTGGATTATTTATAGCCCATGCCCTCTCATAGAGAGGAGGCCTGTGTCCCAGCAGTGGGAACATTAATAGGCTGATGACGATGATGACTAATACTTATATTATTTAGAGGTAAAGTTTTTGAGTTTGTAGGGGGTAATCTGTGAATCTACTGGACCGATTTTGAAAATTCTTTTACCAATAGAAAGCCTCGTTATTTGTGAGTGTCATAAGCATATTTATTTATTACTTATTACTAGAAAAAATAGGGGATTAGAGGAATATAAAATGGCCACCCGTGCAAAGCCGGGACGGGCCGCTGGTGGATAGATATAAAGTTGTGGTAAAAAGAATCAAGTTACCTTTACTGTATACTAAGTTACCAAATTATTAACAAGGTATAGCGTATTTTCGGCACGTGTAAGCTCGTTTTCAGAAGCGCGTGTTGGTACGACGTATACGAGCGCTTTTAGCTACACGTGCGATTCGAGCTTTTACGCGCAGAAAAATACGCTAGTCGGATATCACTCTGAAGGCCCTTCATTCTAATATTGAGATGATCTACATTCTACCTAGTTACATGAATATTAGCCAGCAAATACGTACATTCATTAATCAACAATCACCAGGGTTGCTTAAGACGGGTTGGCGATTTCAGACTTACTTAAATTAATTAAGTATAAGTCCAGGTTTCCTCACGACTATTTCCTTCACCTTCTGTATGAGAAGAGATCATTGCCCAGCAGTGGGACATTAATAGGCTGGTATTATTATTATACAGGGTGCTAAAGACCTCATCACGAAGCCGTCAACCAAGCATTCTGTACATCAAACTAACTAACTTTGCGCAAAAATTATTGCTGGGAAACGACTTTTTTTTTGGGGTGAAAAATCATGTTTTGTGGTAGAACTCAAAGTAACGCACTCAAAACATTGTGCTGTTAGATGGATTAAATAGTACGCGGGGGTCGTGGAGGTATTTAAAGTAAAAATCTTCCAATAAAAACTTGTATTTAAAAAATAGTACATTTTGATACAAGTGGAGAAAGTTTGTTATTGCATTCGAGGCGGAATTATAACACACGAGCCGTAAGCGAGGGTGTTTTTGAGCCGAGAATTGCAATAACAAATGTCCACGTGTATCAAACGACGTTTTTCAATACACTTTTGAAGAAATAAAATAAAATAACGAAAAATATATTTTTGTCACGAACTATGAAACTATGATTTTAATTTTCTTTTTTTTTTCGCGCTTTGGTTTCGCCAGGTTGAAGGAGAGGCAAAGGTATGAAACAGCCTAATATTAAAAAATAAATTTATTTTATATTTTTGAATTAAGAACACAAATAAATGTTAATTTGTGTTTAGAAGTAACTATTAGTTTTTAATAATCATGTTTATCTATGATATTCTATTTATAAACACAATTTAAATATTCAAAAAATATTTATGCCGTATAGACGCGTAGTGCTTTGCCGAAAAAAAAAACATTCACCTCAGACTATAGGCATTGAACCAATTTGGACTTAGTATAGGTGTATAGTTAGTTATCTGTGGCAATTTTCATTCCCGCACACGTGCGGGAAAGTGGAAAAAATCGCACGCGTGTGAAATACATTTCATGTTGTACCTAATCGTAGTGCGTTATGGACCAGTTTTCGAGGAAGTGTATTGAAAAAAAACTTGTCAAAAAGTTGGAACTTTGACCCCCAATATCTCCGTAACTAGAAGGTTCCCAGGTATGGTATAGAACACAAAAATGATCGCAATGACGAGGAAAACAAGTGCCTTTCGGCTTTTTTACGAGGTGTTTTACACACTTTATTATACATTCACACACTACTTCTACGCAGACTTGAATTGACGCAGAATTATAGTACTTCAGTTTTATTTATTGTAATTTTGTCTTATTATATTGACAAACGAAAACTAATGAATCTTATTCATTGTAGATTGAAGTTTTATATCATATTAATTTATTTGATAAAATTTAGTTTATTTGGAATATAATGGACGCTGAATCAAGACATTTATGGCTTAAATTACGCTTTCTTTACGATTTTTTCCGTGAAAATTTAAGGAATTTAAAGAAATTCTAAAACTCCAATAAACAAGTAAAACATTCAGCTTATTTTTCAGTAATTTTAGTAATTGCATGTAACAATGTGAATTTGAGCGTCAAAGTTCCATCGCCGACGGTTTTTCTTGCAAACTGAGTTCGTAAAATATTTATAGTAGTAAAGTAGTAGTAGTTAGTGGTAGTAGGTGGTAGTAGTTGGTAGTAGTGGTTCGTGTAGTACACGAAAAGAAAAATGAAAATGTGTAACTCCAACTTACAAGAAAGAGAATGGCACTATTGTTATACATATGCAAATAATTAAAATATCTAACTGATGCTGAAAATTACTGCGTCAAAAATCACGAATTTGCGTAAAAAATGTAATAGGACTCTTAATAAGAGTTAGGGAGTAATCTTCGGACCTACTGACCGGATTCCAAAACATCCTTCACTAATGGGAAGTTTTACATTATCCCCGAATGTCAGGCTATATTTAAAACATTCCCGTGGGATTATTTTCGACCGTAACGCGAGCGAAGCCGCGGGAATGAGCCAGTACTTTATGAATATGAAAGTTACTTTGGTTTGGATAAACAGAGTTTGATGAAATTGAATGTGCAGGTAGACCACCTTGATTAGTAGGTATAGATTATTGGATTATGGTATCTAGTTTGTATAATGTCCTATAATATACAACCCGGATAAAAGTAAAATATGCTATGTAAATCCTTTGCAAAATTTCCGAGCAGCCGAATACGCAGCCAACAGACTAGTCATAAAAATATCGTATCAGTCTTAACACAAATTAAAACCTATCTATTCATGTATATCCTTTAATTAGGCACAAACCAAATTAAGTTCTTCCAAACCTAAGATCTCTAAACACGTTCCCAGGTTCAATGAACGTCTAATTATCAACCTCAAATTTCATAATTACTAAGAAATTACTAAAATCCTCCCTACGTGCCTTGAGACCGCAAAATGGCGGATATATTTTGGTACCAATATGTATAGTAGGTAGGTAATAAAACGTCGTTTGATACACGTGGACATTTGTTATTGCAGTTCTCGGCTCAAAAACACCCTCGCCTACTGCTCGGGTGTTATAATTCCGCCTCGAATGCAATAACAAACTTTTTCCACGTGTATCAAAATGTACTATTCTCGTATGTAGATAGAAGTCTGCGCGTCGGCCACATTTATAAATATCGGTTTTCTATAAAACACATCAGACGGCAAAATTGCTAAAGGGTTACACCGCCACGGTTGAAATTCCCAGCCAGTGTGGAGTTCAGGGACCATAGGAACTTAAATATCGTCCGTGTAAATTGATTGTGTCATAAATCCTAGGTACCTACTAGGTATAGTAAAGATGTATCACAGTGTGAAAGGAATTTTCCAATTTACTAGTGGCCAATTTACTGGGGATTCATGTAGGTACCCATACCAATAGTAGTTTTAGGTAAGAGATTCCTGGCAAATTCCAAGGTTTCGAAAGTAAGGGTATACAGAAACAGGCCACGCTTGATGAAAATATTTGCCTAAAACTACTATTGGTATGGGTACCTACCCATACCAATAGTAGTTTTAGGTAAGAGATTCCTGGCAAATTCCAAGGTTTCGAAAGTAAGGGTATACAGAAACAGGCCACGCTTGATGAAAATATTTGCCATGTTTTCTCTTGGGTTAAAAGATTTTTTGTAAACTAAAAGCTTTTTCAGAATTTGATATGTAAGTAGCTCAGCCATTCCTTCGAGGCGTAGGTACGGTACCTTATGTTATGATTTAAAAGTTTTTTCATTTAGTTTTAGGGAATGTCGACATAGTAGATTTTCTATAGAATCAAATCAAATCATTTATTCTTTGCAAACATGGGTAATAGGTACATAGAGAATCTATCAAACGACCACCAGAACAGCGCCAAGACAGTGAAAGTCGACGTAGTCCCAGAGAAACAATTTAACTGTCTTGGATCCCGCCACGAAATCAGAAAAGAATAGTGGAGGAGTAGGAAAAACAAAATTTCCACTTTCCTCCATATCAGCAGGAGATAGAAGAAAACAAGGCCAATAGGCACATAAGGACGTTTATCCGTCTGTCTTAACGTTTTACATAAGTAGTTATGGCGATTACAGGAGCTAAATTAGCAACTATTTGTGGTGAAATAATGTTAGAATAAGGTTCTAATCAGCTTGCACTACAAAGTGGTTGTTCCGTCAGTCACTGCGGGCCGAATAGTACGAAATGAGTGGTTTTTTGCGATATACAAAAAATCTATTGATTGGACTAAAAAAGTAAATGATGCTAATATGTTACTTGTAGAATTATTCGCCAAAAAATCAAAATGATCGCATGTATTTTAGTATGGTTTTTACTCGTTATAAGTAATTTTTAGAGATAAGTTTGTGATTTTTTCTATCGAATAAAATTAGTTGTATTATGTTTTCAAAACACTATCGTACTAGCTTAGATCCTGTAGAACATCATATATTTTTCTGGTTTTGTTTATTGCAGTGAATTATATGCTTTTTTGCATTATAAAACTCGCGTTTAGCTCATAAATGTAATCAAGTAAACTTGCGTCATTGTCCATCACACCCATATCCTAATTATCTATGAGAAGGTACAATGAAGTGGTAGCTATCATCCATGTAATAATACGATATCAAACCATCCTTTATGAATACCATGTAATACGTAGGACCCACTTATTAGTTCCCTCCAGTGATATCCCTTACAGCTTCTAGGGTCCTTAACCCTAGATAGCTAACGTTCCTGAACTTCTATGATAAGCTAACCATTCGACTTTTTGACGACCATTTTTTAAACGTGATTTTTATTTTATAAAATTGTTATTTTAATCAGGTTTATTACATTCATAGCAAATATGGGATGTAAATTAAAGATAATTATAACAAAAATTAATATTTATTTAACTTTTAAGTACTAAATCACAAATTTTAAATGGCACATGTTTCATTGAGATCATTAAGGCACTAAATCTTAGAATGACTAAATTAAGAAGTATTGTTTATAAATTTCTATTTTTATATAAAGTATAATAAAGCAAAAAGATTAAAATTAACCGTGAACATCAAATGACTCAGATTTTTTTGGCACAAGTAGGGCAAAATTCAACCGTATGTTCGCCACAAATAGGAACTCTGCAACTATTGCAGTGATTCTTGATCATGCGCCTTTTTTATAGGAATACAAGCTGCAGCTTTTCCTTTTCCTTGGTGAGGCATTTTCAAGTATCAGAGGACTTCTTCCAGAACCAGATTGCTCAAGGTTTTGACCTTGACCTTCAGCGCGATCCTCATGGTTTAAACCCAAGACGTCTCTTACCTTGTCTTTCATTCTACGGGGCATTGTTGGCATTTCCAGTCGATGTTTTATCCATGGTTCAGCGAGTTTTCCATGCAGCTGTTTTATATAGCTCCTTCGTGCCAGTGGTTTACCTAAGACACCAGGTTTCCAGATTTCCAGACACCAATACATCACAGAAGTTCGGGAAGAATTATGTTCTTTGTCAGTTGCCCACACATGACGATTTTTCCCACGACTATTAGGTTGAGGCAAGTGGATAATGCTGTTGGAAGCAGATGATGAATCCTCACTAAGAGGACGAGCATTGGAAGGTGACCTTTTTTGTATCTCTTCAATATCTAAAGGTGGACTTACTTGCGCATCACTATCAGAAGAAACACCATTTGTGTTGAATAATTTTCATCATCTAACGCCCGAACTACGACATTGTTCATCTGTGATCAAACTCGCAGCCATTCTTCACTATCAACGACATAAGTAAAAAAAACAGCAAAAATCAAGTCAAAGCACGTAAGCTAAAAGTTACGCATAAGCTAACCATTCGTCAAAATGACGAGTACGCAGTAGGTATCTCAAAAACAAAAGTATTTACCAGCAAAACGCAACCACCACGCGACCCAGTCTAGCGGACCCTAAGTTGGCGTGAAACCGCGAGTGTGTAGGTAAAACGATGAGAAAGGCAGACGGAGATATTGTTACGTCGTACCCATACCTACAATACAAGTAGCTTCTAATAGTAGGTACCTACAACTAAGTAAGTAGGTGGGTAGTAGTAGGTATGTATCGAATGATGTAGGTACAAATTCGCAAACTACCTATAAAATACATCAGGAAGTTGTCATTGTAATTTCGACCGTACGCCCAGGGCATAAAGTACCTATTTCTTTCCTTTGTACAAAAGTTGTGGAAGTTTCTCGTAGGACAATGACCTAGTATGAATTGTCTAGAAGATTCTGGATCTTTCTCAAACGTTCGGTCGTCATATAAATAGTCGACGTGTTTGCGGGAGCAGGCAGTATTATTTTGGCTACAGTACGGAGCGAATCGAGGTGATCTAGTAAGTGCGATATCTAAGTGAATAGTGATCAGTGGTGTACTTGTGATTGAGTTTGAAGTGTTTTGTGATTATTAAAGTTATTCAGTTGTTTCATCGGTAGTAATTAATTTATCCCATACCCAGCTCGTAACAATTTGGTGCCAGAAGTGAGGGATAAATTATGCCAGTTCTACCAAAGGACAACACGGACGGTATCCGTACCAGGAGTCAGCGACAGCAGGACATGGACCAAAGGCGGTTTGGAGACTCTCCGACACAGACACCGGGTGGAGTCCAGCCTACGTCAGTGCCAGTCGCTGGTCCATCCGGAGTTTCTCCAGCATCAGTGGCGCCAGACTTGTCAGCTTTAATGGCGCTGCTGCAGGAGCAGGCTCGCCGTCAAGAGGAGCAGGCTCGGCAGTTACAGGAGCAGTTGCAACGAGATAAGGAGGAGCAGGCTCGCCGTCAAGAGGAGCAGGCTCGCCGTCAAGAGGACCAGGCTCGCCAGTTACAGGAGCAGTTGCAACGAGATAAGGAGGAGCAGGCTCGCTGTCAAGAGGAGCAGGCTCGCCAGTTACAGGAGCAGTTGCAACGAGATAAGGAGGAGCAGGCTCGCCGTCAAGAGGAGCAGGCTCGCCGTCAAGAGGACCAGGCTCGCCGTCAAGAGGACCAGGCTCGCCAGTTACAAGAGCAGTTGCAACGAGATAAAGAGGAGCAGGCTCGCCGTCAAGAAGAACAGATGATCCTCATAAAGGATCTTCATGCAACTTTCGGCAAAGAACTCAAGATTATGAAGGACCAGGTTCACCAGCACGAGAATCGCATCTCAGAGGCCGAAGTTCAGATCACTGGAGTGAAGAAGGCTTTGGGAGAACTGAAGACTGGAGGTGTGACTGTGGCTTCAGTAGTTCCTGCACCTTCAGCGCGGGGCTTTAAGGTGCCTCCATTCGATGGAACATCTTCGTGGTCGGCGTATAAAATTCAATTTGAGGCCGTTATGAAGGCGAATGGATGGACAAAATCTCAAGCCATGACCGCGCTCACTTTGGGCCTCCGAGACCAGGCCCTCAACATTCTTGAAGCGCTTGGCAAGGATGTGACCTATGAACAGCTGCTGGAGGCGTTAGAGTCCAGATACGGCGACGCGCACCTGGAGCACGTATTTCGTGCTAAGTTGAAGGATCGTGTCCAGCGTAGTGCCGAGAACCTACAGCAGTGGGCTCTGGAAGTTGAAAAGCTGGTTCGGAAAGCATACCAGTCTGCCCCTGCACTGATCGATGGGATTCTGGTACAAGCGTTCGTTGATGGAATACGTGACTTAGAAGTTAGAGCCGCTGTGAGACTTGGGCATCATGAAACATTGAAGGACGCCTTAGCCCATGCTTTAGAAGTAGAGGCAGTGAGGCAAGACCACCGAACGCACCGCGTTAGGGAGGTTGTAGCATCACCTGTACGCGAGCGCCCGCAAGGGTACAGTCCTAGGTGCTACACTTGTGGAGAAAGGGGTCACCTTCGGTCAAGCTGTCCAAAGCGCAACACCCCGCGAGAAGATCAGCAAGGAAGGGTGGCTGAAGTGACTGCCCAGCCACAGCAGGGAAACGAGTAAATGCCAGGACTGGGGGGCGGGTGCTGGCTGGTATTGAAAGAGCCCCGAGAATCTTGATCTCGCAAGCACATGACGGGAACAGCCTGACCATCAGAGGCGAAGTCAACGGAACACCATGCAAACTGACGTTGGATACTGGAGCTTCTTACACGGTCGTTAACTCTCACCTAGCAAGTCGGTTTCTTGGGGACTACTTTGATAACCACGACCGTATACGATTACTGACAGCTACCGGTCAGCACATAACCGTCCGAGGCAAGAAGGAGGTGGAGTTAAAATTGGGTGACAGATTTTACAAGCACAATGTCATCGTGGCCGACATAGTGGACGATTGCATCTTGGGCTTGGATTTTATGCGGAAATATCGTTGTGAGATCGACGTTGATCAAGGAGTATTGAAATGTGGTTCAGAGGAAGTCTTCATGGAAGGTGCACCATCAGGGAAAGTGTACTGCTTGAAGGAGATTGTTCTTCCTCGCAGATCGGAAACGATTGTGCCAATTAGTTTACCACGGAATTCTGGACAAAAAGATCGAAGTGTTCTGATAGAAAGGGTGAACAATGACTTTCCATGGAAGATGGCACGTACTCTGGTCAAGGCCAAAAACGTCTCGGCAGTACGCATACTGAATCCAAGTGACAAGGAGCAAGTGATTAAGAAGGGCACCTTAATCGGCACTTGCGAGGAAGTAGCTTGGATGCGTCAATTGCAAAATCTGCCTACCGGATATAAAATTCGTAGTACAAAGTTTGACGTGTCAACACTTTTGGAAAACTGCGATTTATCTAAAGAAGAAATGGACAAGGCTAAGAAGATGTTACTTCAGTATGCCGACATTTTCTCTTCAAATGATGCTGACATAGGGAGAACTGGACTAGTTCAGCATAAGATTAATACGGGTAACGAGTTACCAATCCGTCAGCGACCAAGAAGACTGCCAGTTGCACGTGAAAAAGAGGTGGAAACCATGATGGAGGGAATGATGAAGGATGGTGTTATAGAGCCTTCATCGAGTCCATGGTGTTCTCCTGTGGTCCTGGTAAAGAAAAAGGACGGCAGTATGCGCTTCTGTGTGGACTATCGACGACTGAACGATGTCACGAAAAAGGACAGCTATCCGCTGCCTAGGATCGATGACACACTGGATACGCTGACTGGTATGAAGTGGTTTACCACACTTGACCTGAAAAGTGGCTACTGGCAAGTAGAAATAGACCCCAAGGATAAGGAAAAAACTGCATTCTCAACAGGGAAGGGATTGTGGCAGTTTAAAGTTATGCCATTCGGATTGTGCAATGCTCCTGCAACGTTTGAAAGGCTGATGGAGCAAGTACTCGCCGGATTGATTGGAGACGCATGTCTTGTCTATCTAGACGACATAATCATCGTGGGCCGTACATTTGAAGATCATCTTAAAAACCTCAACCAAGTGCTGTCGAAAATCCAAACAGCAAATCTTAAGTTAAGTCCGAAAAAGTGCTCGTTTTTCAGAAAACAAGTGAACTTCTTAGGACACATAGTTTCGGGGGAAGGTGTTCAAACAGACCCAGAAAAAGTAATCGCCGTCAAGGATTGGCCAGTTCCGAAAGACAAGACACAGGTCAGAGCATTTCTGGGTTTGTGCTCCTACTATCGAAGGTTTGTCAAGAATTTTGCCGACATTGCAAAACCTCTGCACAAACTCACTGAGGAAAAGCGGCAATTCTGTTGGGACGAGAACTGCGACGTTGCATTTCAGGAATTAAAGAAACGTCTGTGCAATACGCCTATCTTGGGATATCCTGACACAGAAAATGACTTCATAGTTGACACAGATGCAAGTAATACTGGAATTGGGGGCGTGCTGTCTCAACGGAAAGGAAACCAAGAGGTTGTGATAGCTTACTTCAGCAAGTCTTTATCCAAACCAGAAAGAAATTACTGCGTTACAAGACGGGAACTACTCGCCGTAGTAAAGACATTGCAGCACTTCAGTAAATATTTGTTGGGACGTAAATTCCAATTAAGAACTGACCATGCTGCATTGAAGTGGCTATTACAGTTCAAGAATCCAGAAGGGCAAGTGGCAAGATGGATTGAGCTATTGCAAGAGTTTGACTTCGTAACTGAACATCGCAGTGGAAGAACTCACGGTAACGCAGACGCCCTGTCGAGAAGACCTTGTCCTGAAGACTGTAAGCACTGTGCCCGGCAGGAGACTAAGGAAGTAGTGCCCGTGAGGATGCTTAGAATGGATCTCAGCGATGAATGGAAAGAAACCCTACAGCAGGCTCAGCAAAATGACTCGGACATCAAACCGATCTTCGAGTGGATCAAAGCTGGTGCTCCTAAACCCAAGTGGAGTGATGTGGCTGCGATGAGTTCCATCACGAAGAGTTATTGGGCGCAATGGAACAGCTTGGTGATCCAGGATGGAGTCTTGTGCCGTAAATGGGAAAACGCTCGAGGGGACAGCTGTCATCTACAAATGGTTGTCCCTAAAGCTAAGGTACCGGATGTTTTACGGCTGTACCATGATGGATGTTCGGGAGGACATATGGGGGTAAAAAGGACTTTACTAAAAATTCGAGAACGCTTTTACTGGATCCACTGTCGAGATGATGTGGAGGACTGGTGTCGCAAATGTACCAGTTGTGCGGCCGTGAAAGGACCCCAAACACGCAGCAGAGGAGCATTTAAAGTGTACAACGTTGGAGCCCCTTGGGAACGGATAGCACTAGACGTTGCGGGACCATTTCCAGAAAGTGAGAGCGGAAACAAGTACTTCTTGGTGGTCATGGATTACTTCACAAAGTGGCCAGAAGTCTTCGCCATTCCTAATCAAGAAGCTACAACTGTCGCAGATAAATTGGTTCAGGAAGTCTTCTGTCGTTTTGGAGTACCCTTAGAAATACACAGCGATCAAGGAAGGAATTTCGAATCGCAAGTATTTCAGGAGACTTGTCGATTAATGGGTACCCACAAAACCAGAACCACCTCTTACCACCCACAATCTGATGGAATGGTGGAACGATTCAACCAAACGTTGGAAAGATATCTGGCAAAAGTCGTGGAAAGCAGACAAAGGGATTGGGACAAGCACATACAGCCGTTTCTTCTGTCCTACCGCAGCGCAGTCCACGAAAGTACGACTGTGACGCCCGCCTTCGCGAACTTTGGAAGGGAATTACGGTTGCCTGCAGATTTAATCACTGGAACTCCCCCTGATGCTCCACGCAGTGTAACAGATTACGCAAATGACTTGCGTAACAAGTTGAATGATGTTTATGAGCATATTAGACAATCCGGCCAACAGATGTCTGAGAAGATGAAGACCCGTTATGACCGGAAGGCAAATAGTAGGGGTTTCGACGAGAGTTCACTGGTGTGGTTGCATAACCCAGTACGGAGCAAAGGAAAGTCTCCGAAATTACAAGCAAACTGGGATGGACCATACCGAGTCGTGACTAGGATCAACGATGTCACCTACCGAATACAGAAGGGTCCACGAGGTGCGCCTAAGATTGTCCATGTAGACCGATTGGCGCGATACTACGGGCCTAATGATGCTCGGGACGAGCATGTCTAAGGAGGGGGCAGTGTTACGTCGTACCCATACCTACAATACAAGTAGCTTCTAATAGTAGGTACCTACAACTAAGTAAGTAGGTGGGTAGTAGTAGGTATGTATCGAATGATGTAGGTACAAATTCGCAAACTACCTATAAAATACATCAGGAAGTTGTCATTGTAATTTCGACCGTACGCCCAGGGCATAAAGTACCTATTTCTTTCCTTTGTACAAAAGTTGTGGAAGTTTCTCGTAGGACAATGACCTAGTATGAATTGTCTAGAAGATTCTGGATCTTTCTCAAACGTTCGGTCGTCATATAAATAGTCGACGTGTTTGCGGGAGCAGGCAGTATTATTTTGGCTACAGTACGGAGCGAATCGAGGTGATCTAGTAAGTGCAATATCTAAGTGAATAGTGATCAGTGGTGTACTTGTGATTGAGTTTGAAGTGTTTTGTGATTATTAAAGTTATTCAGTTGTTTCATCGGTAGTAATTAATTTATCCCATACCCAGCTCGTAACAATATTTATTAGATGCTCGTCATTTTGACGAACGTTAGCTATCTAGGGTTAATATTTGTCCATCTTCACTAATGGGTTTAACGAGATTACGTAGACAAGGTCCTGGGACCATTAAGCTCGCTCTGACGACGAATATGAAGTGTAAGATAATGTTCGAGCTCCCATTAGAAGCTAGTTTTAGATAGTCGACTGAATATCCAAATTGACTGGATTCCCGGATAGCTACCCAGGGTGCAATAGAGTATGAGACATGAAAACATATCGTCGACCTAATTCTAATATGGTGTAAGTCATAATTATGACTTACGAGTCGGAGTGGAGTTACAATTTATTCTAACTGCACTCCGACTTGACTCACTCAAATGATAAGAAACACGATATAAATTTATATCGTGTTTCTTACGATATAATATATAATTTCCAAGATTTACTTGAATTGAAAGTGTACGACGCGTGGACCATGCGTGGCTCATTGATCGTTATATTTTATGGTACTCCATCAGCTAGCGCAACTGTTTAGACGCGAATGGTAGAGTACAGTTTTTTTTTTTTTCTTTTTTCGGTTATCAACCGCAGGTAGTGTAGTTCGGCCCTTTTAAGGCTAAAACAACCCTGAAGCAGAACTAGTCCAAGTTATAAATAAACGTCAAAAGAAAAATGAGGGTTGCACCACACAATATCGCAAACTGGACTCGAATAATAGATTGTGTGACGGTCATAAATTACCATTTCACTGTAGTACCGAGTTTTGTCTCAATGGTAAGTACTTAACACTTGAATTGAATAAGTTCTTTGTTATTGTAGTGGTAGTTTTTGTGAAGAGGCGATGGTTATTTTATTTGAAGTTCGCAGTCTGAATTAAAGGACTGTGGATTTTATTTTTGACCACAACTTAAAATAAAAGGGCTAAGCTTTTTCAAAAAGTTTTTATGGAAGGAAAAAAAGAGAAATAATTTGAATAATTTTGATAGCAATTAAAATTAAAATTAAAATAGATCAATATAAGATGTATTTATTATATGAAAGTCAATGAAAGATGATACATACTGGCGCGAGCACTGACGCTAGAGAAAGTATTCTTATATTGTTCTAAAAAGATCGGGGCAGTCTTTGGGGACTGCCGATAGAAGTGAAAACAAAAAGTACACAGACCCCGCCCAGTCGTAGCACTGGTTATGCACCGCGCATGCCTATGTGGTGCTACGCCATAGCGGATGCTACGAGTGCTACGATCGGCTACGAAGCGTGACCGCATGTTACTTTACGTGACGATGAAATCAATGTTTTTCCTTCACCCAAAAAGTGCTCAACGCGCCTAAAGAAGTTTTCACTTCAAAAAACACAATAAAGTAATCACAATAAGGTGAAATGAAAAGTCCGGAACATGAATGTAATATTTGGTTGGTTCTATGAGTAGAGGAAGACAAAGAAGCGATGGGTGGACTGTGTGAAGGATGATATGGCTAGAAAGGAGATGACTGACGAGATAATAAGTATTTATTGATAGAAGTATGGAAGAAGAAGACATGCACCGACCCGTAATAGATTGGGATGAGGGCAGATGATGGAATGAAAAGTCCGGAATATTCTCCCAAAAGCCGTTATGGATCTGGGAACCCTAGACATGGCACGACTTTGATTCCAATTTTCAATAGATAGCGACGAAATTCCGAACATATTGTGTCTCCAAAACTTTATGAGATATCATATCTTTTACCCCGCCACTTAACTTTAGTATATTTTATTAGGTCATATTTCTAGTTCGTCCCTGAACGTACGAACTGTGGGTCTTAAATCTTTAGTCGCCATCTTCACTTAGGTCCCTTGGGCCTAACCTAACCCAGTCTTGTCTTACAGCTATATGACTTTTGTTCAGAAAATATGTTCTGGAGATAAATATTATGTTTCAAATAAGTAAATATTTCGGATTTTGTGTGCGACGAAACAAAGACGTGTCTCTGTGAACACGTTTTTGGTATCAACATTTTAAACATTCGATGAGCGTTGTCAGAAGCCCAAAAGTCTAACAACCAATAGAACTAACTGAGAGGTACCGGCTTGTTACCCAGTAACTAAGTTGTGCATGTGAATTGGCCTTTTCTCAACCATGTCGGCTTGTAATCTAACCGGATTCAGCTGAATACCAGTCTTTTGCATGGCGCGACTGCCTATCTGACCTCCACAACTCAGTTAGTACTGGGTAATACGATACTCCCTGGTAAGATTGGACTTTCGGGCCACTGACAACCTGTAACGACTGCCAGAGGTCTACAAATGACAGCTGGGACCAACGGCTTGACGTGCTTTTCGAGGCACGGAGGAAATTCGGAATACAATATAGGCTAAACCTCCACACGAGCGTCTGCTATTATTTAACCACGACCACCACCCGCCCTGACAGTCTGAAATAATCCTCATATTATGATGACAACAATATCACAATTATTAAATACGCATTTTCATTATGTATTAATATATTTTTCATAATTATGTTAGACAATGAATGATGAACGTCAACAAGACAGGTGAGGATTCTAGGTGGCCAGTATATACGAGTAACAACAATTATCACCTAATTTGCATAATTTTACACAGCCAACTTTTACGCGAATGAGTCAGTTAAATGATGCGAATGAGTCACTCTTTAGGCTAAGTCTACACGCAACGCGCTTAATACACACAAATCACACATTACCATCGTGTATATCCTACTCTATCTGCGTCTGTCACTAAATATCCTTATACGAATACATTTTCAGTTCGTGAATAGTTTACGTGAAGCTTAAAGCACTTTGCGAATGTTATAGTTACTATTCGGCCTGTAATCCTTGGAGTGGGGCCATGAAATATACGTGTAGTAACTAGTAATAAGTAATGAAAAAGATATAATCATCGTAGTATAATAAGATCGTATTATGTTAACATTGGATATTTATAGATAGCTCAACTACAACTAATTAAAGTATAAGCAAGCAGGTAGACGTAAGTGATCAAATATGTAGAGCCAATGATATTTAAATGAAAAAGCAAAAATGTTAGCCAATTATACAAGTGTTATTTCATTAAAGCTGCTTTGAAATTTTGTTAAGTTTATACATATTACTTGGTCGTGACTGTACCTAATTCTACTTATTCCCAAAAACTTTGATACCAATTGACACTAGATTTACTAACACGAAGTTAGAGTAAACCAATTATTCAAGAAAGATTAGGTATGTCACGCACGAGTTACGACATCCAACGTCACTAAGTTTGTAAGTGACACTAACTGTCCTGATGGATGACTATAAGTGAATCCTTCTTTTTACGCAGAATCCCATACAAAACTGTAGCTAATGCCAAGTTAATTTCACGGTAACCAACAATGTCCGCTACGTCATTTGTAAACGTCATGCAGTCATGAATGAACTGACCCAACCAGGATCTTATGAGTAACGTTTACGGAAAACCACTATTGAATAATGCCTAGTTACGGCGGCTTTACGACTAGTATGGCAGAATTTCATTCATAATACTGGCCATTGATGTTTGTGTCTATACTTTATCGAATTTCAACTTTCAGTCATGCAGCTATATGTTACTGTGAAATGTCCAAATCTTACGTTTTTTTGTAATTTACAGATCAGTTTCAGGTTGTATGTTGACTGAAATATGATTGGCGATCGTAACAAATTATGGTGTAACTGAGTTATGATCAACTAATATTATAAAGAGGAAAACTTTGTTTGTTTGGTTGTAATGAATAGGCTCAAAAACTACTGGACCGATTTAAAAAATTCTTTCACCATTTGAAAGCTACATTATCCACGAGTAACATAGGCTATATTTTATCCCCATACTCCCACTGGAACGGGAACTACGTGGGTGAAACCGCGGGACGTCCGCTAGTGATCAATAAAATCACCGATTGAATGGACTTAGAGGGTTGTACCTATTGATAATTTTAATGGTTATATATCTGTTAATACGTCATACGTTTTACGGCCGCGAATCTTATTTTGTTTAACATACAATCTGCCCCACTGACCAGCAGATGCAACTGTGTATGTCGACAAGCATCAATTTCAAATACTGTAAGTACCTACCGTGTAAAATAAAATTTGTGTGAATGATGCCGCGAAAATCACTATTGGATTGTCGTTTTCTGATGGATGTGTCTAAATCCAGTGCCTGTTGGTTTTTGCAATGATTTCCAGTTGTCAATGAAAGTGACAACTGGAAATGTGTCTGACTGGTTATTTGTTTCTGATGTGAAACATCTATAGGCGCGCGCGGGTAAAACCAAAAAATGGCGTGGCGACTCATGCCGTGGTGACGACGTCGCCAAAACTGTCAAGTTGTTAACCCGGCCCGAACAATCCCGAACATTACCGACCTGTTGAAGCAGCATAAGATCTAAGTACTTACCTACATATTCGCCATGGTTTACAAGCCAGCTGGTCTCGGGGCACAGCGCTGGGTTACAATCTCGTGACTTCGAGTTCGATCCGCAGCCTTTCTTTTTTTGAATCGAGTCATTTTGTTTTATTTATTTTTTTGTATTTCTTGAAAATAAATGATTATTAAATAATCAGTCATCATTTTCAGGGAAAAATTAGTGAGATTTTATTTTTTTCAGTTCCTGTCGTAATCTGTTCTTTTATGCATATTACTTGTACAAAATAATTTCGATGTTTCACATCTGCCAGGCGTCGACGCGTCGCGTGACGGCTCACAATTTTTTATTTATGTTTTCCCTTTTCTTACATTATAGGTAATTAACTAATTACGTTAGGTATTTTATGTTTTCCCGATACATTAATTGTATACAAAACATGATAAGTACAAAACATTACGTTAATAGCTTTGTTGTTGTGCTTTGAGTAGGTAGGTAAGTCCCCAATAAAAAGGCACGACTTTTAAAGAACTCACCTATATTGGTAACAGTGCGTGAAGATTCTCATCTTAATTTTCTTTGTAGGTAATGACTAAAACTAATCTGAACTGTAATGGATTGGCTATTTTTAGGGTTCCGTACCTCAAAGAAAAAAAAAAGGAACCCTTTTATGATCACTTTCTAGTCCGTCTGTTTGTCTGTCTATCCTTCTGTCACTAGCGATTTTCTCAGGAACGGGTGGACCTAGCAAGTTGAAATTTATACCAGATACTAAGGTCTATTGTCCCTATTAGGTGTATAAAAATCCTGGCCCTGAATCAACACGATAAAAAGAAATGGGCAAATTTAAATTATCGCGAAGACTTGTAAGTAGAGTACCAAAATTTACCTTAATTTTCAACTATATTTAATTTTTCGGACTTTTCCCTATAATTGTGCTGTAAAACCATGCTTTTAAATGCTTTGAAACCGGAAGTACTCTATAGGTTTTGGATCGAAAATCTAAATGGAGTTCCCGTTGACCTAGAATCACGAAATTTGGCGAGAAGCAATGTCTTACCGCACATGCAAAGGGAAAAGTCTGAAAACCGTAAATTTAATAACAAAAAAAAGCCATTTATTTTATTATTTACGGTTGGTGCAATAGCCGTTTCTAGGCATAGAACAGCAAAGTTAAGTTTGTCCTTTAAAAAGTTTGTACGAACCCTCGCGCGGTCGATGCGCGAGTCCGACTCGCTCTTGGCCGGTTTTTGTTTTTGCATCGTAATCGTAACCTTTTATGTTCATTATTCCGCTTATTTATTTTATAAACATTTACAAAGTACCTACTCTGTCACCGTTACTTTGTAAGGTGGTACTTGCTAGTACTTACCGCACCGCACCACCGGTACCAGTAAATACTACGTTGGCTAAATAATGCGACAATGACGAACAGACAGCAACAAAGTTTTAATTACTTAGCAAGGTATTCAAGTAGGTAAGTAGGTACTATCGGGGTCTTTTCCGCCTGACCATTTAAAAAAAAAATTCGCTTAAATCATGCGGAGGCGCCGAGCGGGGCTAGAGAGCGTTTTTATGTTGCGAGTGCAAGCAAAAATGAGCTAAGTGGTGGTCAGGCGGGAGTGGCCTCGATAGTACCTAGTTCATTCTCGTCTGTCGAGTCTCAAGACTTTTTACTTTTTACTAGCCCTTGTAAGTCCTGATTTCATTAGAAGGTAAATTAGAGGATTCGCAACTACAACACAACCTACCATTGCTTATAGGTATCATTTTAATCATAATCATCACAAAGGAAACATCTTCACCGAAAGTTCGAAGATACAATGACATTGTCCAGCTACCGACCCACACTGGGCCCACGTGGTGGATTACAGCCCAGTCCCTCTCACAGAAAACAGGCCTGGGTCTCAGTTGTGGAAATCATCAGCTGGTTAAGGCTGATGCTCAAGGGTAGTCCGCGAAATTCAAATTTTCTCACGTTTTTTGCAATTTGCAGGCCAGTGCTAGGTTGTATGTTGATTAAAATATTGTTCGCGACTGTAAGACGTATGTACTTACAGAATTATAATGATCAAAATCATCAATACAACCCTCCAAGTTCATAAAGGTGCAGGAATGATTTTGACCTTGGAAAAGCCATTTTTACACCTTTATGAACTTTGAGGGTTGTATTGATTAGATTGTTAAACTCAAACAGTGAGTATCTAGTCTCATGACGACAGGTCGTGTCGTCGGCGGCGCGCCTCATAAAGGGATACAGGGGGGGGCAATGGGTGCAATTGCTCCCCCCTGACCCGAACCAAATACATCATTAGCCAAGCTTGAACTAATTTGATGGAATTGAAACTAAATATGCTAGTTGTATATCATGTCATGGGCGTCGCCAGGAGGAGGCAGCTGCCCCTAGCTCAGGATTTTTAAAAGTTATAGCTTTTCCTGCCTGATGCCATAGAATGGTATTATACGTAATAAATTGTAGAGTAAAATGGAATCATTGTGAAAAAACATTTATCAAAAAGGCTCCTTTTTTCTACCTCAGGATTGGAACACCTATTGGATTTTTGAATGATCAATCTATACAATAGACAGAGCCTGAAATAAATTAGGAGCTCCTTGCCCCGAGGCCTTCTTTAAAATTGCAATTATAGCATAATTATCTGAGGCAATGTTGTAAAAAATTTCGAGCTCGCTACGCTCGGTCTTGAAGCCTAGTTTTTCATGAGTCTTGACTTTGTCTTTTATGAGGCCCAGGTAACTCCAGTAGGTCGGTAGGAAAAGTGTTGAAATTTTCGAGCTCGCTTCGCTCGCTCTACAAACTACATTCTCTTGAATTTATCTAGAATTCGACCAAGTAACTCCTATATGCACGTTCGAAACCATTCTAACCTGTCCATGGCAAGGTATCGTAAGAATTTCTCGCTACGCTGGCCCAAAAGCTGGCGGCCTCCTTGTATCTTGCATAATTATCATGGATTTCTGTAAAGTAATTATTATCAAAAGAATATCATTTTTTTTTACTGAATTTTCCAAAAATTGCCCCCCCTTAAAGAAAATCCTGTATCCGCGCCTGGCCTGCTGGGGTTGCGGGACTGTTCGAAAGAGATACCGTGGCCCCGGAACACAAAGGGCGATGAAGGAACATGGATGGGTTTTAGTCAGTAAAAGTCTGACACTCCCTCCTGCTCCGCCCAGAGCGGGAGAAGTCATTTGATGATTTCCCATCCGAAAAAAAAAAAGAAAAAAAAAGGGTTGTATTGATGATTTTGATGAATATAAATCTGTGACTACATATAAGTACATACGTCTTACAACCGCGAATAATATTGTAATCAACATACAACCTAGCACTGGCCTGTAAATTGCAAAAAACTAAAGAAAATTTGATTTTCGCGGGCTTGAGTTTCAGTCTCGTCGGCGTCGCTCCATCATACGCTTCCGCGTATTTTGTAGCCCTATATCTGCCACCACGATACAAATCTCTTTGGGAGTTTCTGTTAATTTTGTGCGCAGATAGGTATGTGCCACCTATTGTGTATATTGTGTATTTACACAATATACACAACATAGGTGGTTTACACCCTGTGTACACATTTGTGTTACACACAGGGTGTAAACCACCTCATCACGACGAAGCCGTCAACCAAGCATTCTGTACATCAAAATAAGTAACTTTACGCAAAAATTATTGCTGGGAAACTACTTTTTTTGGGGTGAAGAATCATATTTTGTGGTAGAACTCAATGTAACGCACTCAAAACATTGTGCTGATGAATGGATTGAATAGTACGGGGGTCGTGGAGGTGTTTAAAGTAAAAATCTTACATTAAAAAGTTGTACTTAAAGTTGTACTACAAAAAAAAACTTGTCAAAAAGTTGGAACTTTGACCCCCAATATCTCCGTAACTAGAAGGTTCCCAGGTATGGTGTAGAACAAAAAAAATATCGCAATGACGAGGAGAACAAAGTGCCTTTCGGCTTCGTGTGGTTTTTTACACTCTTTACAGGTGTTTTACACCCTTTATAATAGGTACGTGACTACGTGTATACTTACATGTAAGTTACAACAGTTTTTAGGAGATAAAACTCTACATGTACTATGTAGAGTTTTATACGATAAAGGATTCGTCATCATCATCTGCCTAGCCTTTTCCCAACTCTGTTGGGGTCGGCTTCCAGTCTAACCGGATGCAGCTGAATACCAGTATTTTACATGGACCGACTGCCTATCTGACCTACACAACCCAGTTAGTACTGGATATTACGATACCCCTTGGCAAGACCACTGGTTGTCAGACTTTTTGGGCCACTGACTACCTGTAACGACTGACAAAGATCTACAAATGACAGCCGGGAGTCGGGACGGGAGGAAACTCGGTATGTAATGGTGGTCACCCATCCACAGACCAACCTGGGCAAGCACGGCTTAACCCAAAGATCGACCCGAGCGGCTGTTATTATTTAGCCACGAGCTCCTCATAGATAGAGGATTCGTAAACAAACTTTTAAGGGCCTATGCTCCCTCAAATGGCTTAGCATGATTCCCCGTTACGCCTAAAATACTGCAGCATTAATTTTAAAATAAATATAAAGCTGAGGATTAATGCTAATTCCTATGTGTGACGAAAACACGACTCCATAAACTTTTCTTGATAGAAAAAAATTCCAAAGTTCCCTCCAAACTGAACAATAAACAGCTGGTATTCAAAAAGTACTTCAAATTAGATCATGAAACTTTACATACTAACTGAACTAACTATAAAGCAGGTCTTAAGTGTTTTATTTTTTTAGTCCAATCAATAGATTGACTAAAAACCACTTATTTCGTACTATACGGCCGCAGCGACTGACGTAACAACCGCTTTGTAGTGCATGTGCAAGCTGATTAGAACTTTATTCTAAGTGTTTCAAACGAAGTTTGCACCACCGCAAATAGAGGTGGTAATTTTAAGGTTAGAAAGGCCTTTTTTTGTTTTTTCGGATGGGAAATCATCAAATAACTCCTCCCGCTCTGGGCGGAGCAGGAGGGAGTGTCAGACTTTTACTAACTAAAACCCATCCATGTTCCTTCATCGCCCTTTGTGTTCCGGGGCTACGGTATCTCTTTCGAACAGTCCCGCAACCCCGGCAGGCATCGGCCCTTGCGGAACCCTTCCCATTGCTGACTCTCTTTGAGGCGCGCGACGCGAGGAACACGAACGCGTCGTCGACACGGCCTGTCGTCATGAGACGGTCGGACGGCGAGCTAGCCCGTAGCTCACCGTCCACAGGCCCGGGGCGTCTCCCGCGGCGGCCGAGACGCTGTGAGGTTCTCTCCCTCTCACGTTCCGCCACCTCTTTCTCTAGCATTACTGCTTCGCAGAAGGAGGTGACGGCGTCCCATTCCGTCTCGCTCCGGACCATGGCTTGCACCAGGGCCGGACGCGAGAGGTCGTAGCCGCCAGGGTTAGAAGGGCCTTAGTACGGTTATCATTTAGGTACGCTGTGCTTCACCTTGTTCCATCGGTAGGACTACTCACTGTATAGCAATAGGCTTTGATTTTGATTTCGAAAAAAGAGACCTAATACCTACAGGTCGCGGCACGAAAGTCTAGCGGTGACCGTTATTGCGCAGTAGTAAAAAATCAGAATGTCTTGGGGCGTGCGTTGCGCCGATTGGCTCTCCAGTCGTATAACATGCGCAGATATCCCCTCCACGATTCGTTCAGCGCTAGACTTACGTGCCGCGACCTGTAGGTACTTAGGGTGAAACACATAACATCACACCTGTAATCACCTAAGGGTTAGGCAGAAGTGCACCTAATAGAACACCCACATATCGTCAGTCATGTTTTAAGGCCCATGTAATAGGGGGCGAGCCTAATGCCATCAATTGAGCACAAATGAGAAATTCTTGATGAAAAAACACGATAACACTTTGCCCGACACGGGAATCGAACCCAGGACCTCATGCTTAGTAGTCGCGCTTGCGATCACAAGACCGACGAGCAGTCAATTAGGGAGAAACTGAATCAACTTACGACAATCAACTTACTTAAAGGCGACTACAGGAGCTAAATTAGCAACTCTATTTGTGGTGGTTCAAACTTCGTTTGAAATACTGTTATAGTAGAGTTCTAATCAGCTTGCACTACAAAGTGGTTGTTACGTCAGTCACTGCGGGCCGAATAGTGGAAATGAGTGGTTTTTTGCGATTTACAAAAAATCTATTGATTGGACTAAAAAAGTAAAACACATAAGACCTGATTTATAGTTAGTTTAGTTAGTGTGCAAAGTTTCATGATCTAATTTGAAGTACTTTTTGAATCTGCGGTTTATTGTTCGATTTGGAGGTAACTTTGGATTTTTATTCTATCGAGAAAAGTTTATAGAATCGTGTTTTTGTCACACATAGGACTTACCATTAATCCTCAACTTTACCATATATTTATTTCAAAATTAATGCTGCAGTATTTTAGGCGTAACGGAGGATTATGCTAAGCCATTTGAGGGATATAAATTAGCAACTCTATTTGTGGTGGTCACAAACTTCGTTTGAAATACTGTTACAATAAAGTTCTAATCAGCTTGCGCTACAAAGCGGTTGTTACGTCAGTCACTGCGGGCCCAATAGTGCGAAATGAGTGTTTTTTTGCGATTTACAAAAAATCAATCGATTGGACTAAAAAAATAAAACACTATCATGCTAATATGTTGCTTGTAGAATTATTTGCCAAAAAATCAGAAAGATCGCATGAAAATTTTCGAGATAAATTTGTTTTTTTTTTTTTCGAATATGTTTTCAAAACACTATCATACTAGCATAATATTCTGAAGAATATCATATATTTTTCAGGTTTTATTTATTGCAGTGAATCATTAGGTAGGTAGGTATGCTTTTTTTGCATTATAAAACTCGCGTTTTGCTCCGACCTGTAGTCTCCTTAACAAATTAATACGTAAATAGGTAGGTACCTACTACCTACCTATTATGTTGATAAATATGGCACATACTTATGTAATCTATCGAAACACACCGAAAATATCACACCTGCGATAACGGTCCTCGGACCTTTGAGATTCAGAAAAAAGAAATGAATTACTTGCGTGAGGCGTTCATGATAGATCACCATTACACAATACACCCAACAATTTCAATCGAGGGAATATGAAGGGAAACTTCCAAGAAATTCTCGTCTGACCTCCCGTTAAGGAATTTGTGAATGAAGGGTGCGAAACCAAGATGGCCGAAGGCGACGCGACGGTCCAGGTATAGTTCTTTCAAAGTCCATACTTCTTACGTCTGACAGCAGTAACCCAATAACGACCTTATTTTTATGATCGTAAAGATCACTGTTATTTGACAGACTTGTCAGTGGTAGCAACCGAATAGCAACCTTTTTTAACGGGGTTAGAGATCATTATCATTTCGACAGTGATGCCCAATCAGAAGTAAACGTAGTGTAAAAGAATAGTACTTAAATACTTTTACATTATTAGGCACAAATTCGTAGCATCGCGCAATGAGTTTTTTATATCGCATTTTTGTTATTCATTGATCCGAATATTTTGCCGGTAAAAAGAATAATGTACTTTGCTTTCATCTATGACGACGGTCGCGAAACCAAGTTTTGAATTAAGAGAAGAAGAAAAAAAAAAGAATAAAGAGGGTGCGCCTTTGTTTATGAAAGTTAATGTAAGATTTACTTTTTTTTTTGAGATTTTCTATTAATAGGTATGTGTGATATTCAAATTTTTATTACATCGTAGTCATACATAGATGGTAGTTAATAGATAAATTGCCTTGAAATCTCACACGATGATAGAATTAACCCTTTTCAAAATGCGTGGTTTATGTAGTTGCGAGAATATTTTGTTGTTTGTCACACAGGAATTCGAATGTGAAAATACGTAGGGACAGTTGCATACCTATAAGTAATCTTCACAACGACAATGATTTTGAACCACTCTGTTCCACAATTTTCCGTGTCGTCGATGGTTTTGTGTGCAAAAATAACTAAAAATGACAAACAAAGATAGTGAGTGTATTTGTTCATCCTCTGGACTGTTGCCGATTAAATTAACACCACCGTGTCTGATTAAAGATCCCTAAATAAATTATTTAACATAAATTTCCAGGATCCTTGCTTGTTCTCTACAAAATACATATTTATTGCTTAGTTAGGCGTGTAATTACCAAAACCAGCCGCTTGTTTTGCTAAAATAAATACCCAGCACGGTACATTTTGTAAATAACCAAAAGGAAAATTACTAAACAGAGCTTGTTGCCACAAGATACACATATAATTTTTAATTAATTATACCAAGGTTATTCAGAAACCGCAATACTTTAATTTTTTTAATAACCACGGTATGCGGGATCTACAGTCTACAGTTCTACACTCTACTCAATATTATGGTAAAAGTTTTTATCATGGTGCCCTTACACCGTATCTATAAATATACCTATCTACTTATTAAACTCGATGAAACATTAATTTTAACTCGTTAGTGTGTCTAGCTAGTCGTCACTATAAGTGTAAAATGCCATTCACCCGTAAGCCTAATTGTCTATTTTAATTTCCATAATTCGCGACCACAAAGCGGTACAGTAATTTGGGTAGCCTTGACAAGTTCATTACTACTATAGTTACAGCACTGGCCTGGCCGACCGATGACAGTATTAATGAGATAATGTTACCATTTGTCTCTTTAAGGGGTGAAGTTTTATAGCAGTACCCACGGAATTCTTAATAAAGTGGAAAAGTTTAACGATTACTTCGTTTCATTAGCGAATATTCTCTCTAATAATTTTATGTCACGTTTCACTAGTAAGAAATAAGTAAAATTAAGTGTAAAAGGTGCACGCAGAAAAAATGAGGTATCAGCTGCTTGCGTGATCTTGCACCCGGTGCGTGTCGTAAAAGACCCGCCAATAAATACAAACTTGTAATGCAAAACAGACTCCCTTGCACATTAAGCTTACAACGTCCATAATTATATCTAGCTAATTGATTTTACATGTAGCGACTAGGAGTCCAGAATATATTACATCATTTGTAACAGTATTGGCATTATATTTTATTACATCCACTGTAAACGGCACCCAGAGGGCTTTAATTATTGTAAACAGCTAAGTAATAAAAATTATATCTCATAATTTATTTCAAATAGGTACAAGGTTTTCAGTCAGTTATACAGACTAATCAGAGAAATGAATCAAACGAAAATTGAGAACATGAATTTTACATTAAAAGTTTATAAAAATACCGGGCTAATATTTATAACAATGCAAATATACACGTTAGCTTGTTATTTCTCTACTTTGCTCAGTAGCTTTACAAAAGTAAATACGTCATAAATCCCATTAGAGAACCAATAATTGCGTTTCAAGTGGAAGAACCCAAGGGTTGCCTTTTTTGTGAAGCAATTTTGAGTGGGTGTAGAAGCTCTTTGTTTACGCACTTGAAAGATAAGAGCCATTTTCTAAGAGGGACGAATCGTTTGTGATTGAAGTGGTATTCTGTGTTGATTTGTCACTTGCGGATAGAAAAATATTTTTTTACTTTCTATAATAAGGTTCTTGTTTTATTAAACGACCTTTTCTGTTCTAAGTGTGCGCAAAAGTTCAAAAGGTTGTCTATTTTTGAATCTTTTGAGATAAATAAAAACTGAAGGGCTTGCTTGCTTAGTCATGGTAGCTATTTTGCTATCGTTAGTACTTAATGAAGATATTTTTGCTGACTTTAACAGTAACGAAGAGACAAAAACATTTAACAAAGCAATATTTAGTATTCGTTAACAAAGAAAACTAGCGATGGGAGAGAGATTTCCGCAAATAAACAAGGCCCGACTACTTGCAAGAGAAAGCACAAAAAGCTACTAAACTTCAAAAACTCCGCTCAATTCATAGAGGTAGGTATTATGCATCACACAGCTGTTTTTGTTTTTCAACCCCACTTGTCTGGCTACACGTGCTACTGGCTTTTTTTACAGCCGTCTCTCCTTAATGAACCGTATGCTCGGAAACGGCCGCCAGGACGCCCTCCCTAGCCAGGATATCCTGTTTAAAAAATAAAAGAGCTACTCACACCTTTGAAATAGCACATGAGGCTGAAATAAAAGACGATTTTCACGATTAACACCAAGGAGTAAGGTTGAAAATAGAATTAAGGCTTCTAAAGGGTTTCAATGCCGAGCAAAACGTCTGTGTATGAGTGTGTGTGTGTGAGCTGCAGCCGCTCCCAAATTGCCATCGCTTTGTGCTAACTATGCGTTTTGAAGTTATACTTGAACTTTTATTTTTCATTTGGTAGCGAAAAGCTATTATTTTTAATGAGAAGTTATTTTCTTTTGCTGGCTCCTGATGTATTTTGCATGCATTTTCTTTCGTTTGATGTTCTCACATTCAACAATTTGTAATACTTACAGTAAACAAAATAACTATAAATGTAAAATTATATACTTAAATTATTTTTTTATACCTACAGCCGAAGATACTAAATAACTAATTAACTAGGTATACTTAACATAATTAATCGCATCAATTACACAACTACATTCATATTGTATTTTATACGGGTCCACCCTTTATAGCAGAACTTTTTATGTCATAATATTACTTTGCATAACAGCGGATAGCATAAACTTCATTTCGCAGAAAATCGTTTGGCAGACACTCATTTATCATACATTCAAAACTCATAATTTTGTAAGGCAGAATCATCTTTAGGCATAAATTTCATATGCATAAGAATTAAAAGTAGAACTATCTTAGCGCAGAAAGTTCACAGCCAGAATCATCTTTTGGCATAAATTTTATATCGGTAGTCACTAAAAGCAGAACTATCATATCTCAGAAAGTTTACAGTTAGAATCATCTTTTAGCATACATTTCTTATGCATAACAATGGAAAGACTCATCTATCACATCCACATCACAGAAAATTCACACATGTGAACATGTGGTTTTTATTTTCCTGTAAGCAGGAGGCAAACATGCAAACAAGCATACATCTTGCATGCAGCAAGCATGCAGTATGCAAACAAGCATGCAGTATGCAAACAAGCATGCAGTATGCAAACAAGCATGCAGTATGCAAACCAGCATACAATATGCAAACATGCACACCAGCATACACCATTCATGCAGCAAGCATGTAGCGTGCAAGCAAGCATGCAGCATGCAAGCAAGCATGCAACATGCAGCAGGCATGGTTTCTGTCACGGCACCGGCGCTGCGGGGCTCCGGCGGTCCCACGCGAGCTTATCGTCGCAGATGTGTTTAACGCTCACCACCGCAGCTTCGGCTTGCTGGCCGGCTTCGCCGGCCAGCCTCAGCAGCGGCGGCGAGTGTTACAACCACCTGCTCCTCAACTCGCGGGCCGCCTCGCCCCTCCACGCCTACGCGATTTTAAATTACACTCTAGGGGTAGGGCAGACAAGACTACGTAAAGTCGGTTTTGGAGCGATTCGTTTCTGTCACTAACTTTTGTAGCCCATCATATTACTTTTTAAGACAATATTTAAATGTTTGGTTAAAAATACTATTTTATAGAATAATGCCAAATACAATTATTCCAAATGAAATTCTGCCATCTTCGTAATATGCCAAGTGAAATTATGCTAAATTTGAACATTGCCAAAGGTAATTATGCCAAATAAAATTCTGCCATCTTAAAAGTATGCCATTGTAAATTCGGAAATACAAACATTCGGCTAAACAATAACTATATTAAATAATTTTTATGCCTTAAAAATATTCGTCTAAAGAAGATTATGCCAAGTGTGTTATGCCAAATAAATTTCGGAGTATCAAGATTCTGCCAGATAGAAGGAACCCATTTTATACATATTATAATGTCTAAAAAACAAAACAAGTCGTTAGAAAAAACATCGATAGAAATGTTAACCTAGCATTACTTTTTAATACACAAAAACAGTTTAATTTAAATAAAACCAAGTAGGTACCTACCCATTTTGAACTTTGCGCGATTGTTTTTTAGTAAGTAGGTACAAAACGGAAGAACCCCGTCGTAATGTTCTCAAATCTAATCTTCATACATCTTCCGAGACAATCTTCCCAAACGCAGTCTCTGCCCCACCTTATCCGTATTATGCTTTCGTCTGTCTAGTCAATGACGCTCTCTCACTCGCACACTCATTCTTGCCTATGTTCGCTTCTCTGTCACTTCGAGTCGAGAAAACGTTCGCGTTCGGTTTTCGTTCGTTCATCAGTCAGTTTGCGCCGGCAGCCGAAGGTGGGAGTGTCGCACTGCGCATGCGTGATAACTTCGACGATTGTCAAAATTCGAACTCGACGAACGTAAATAAACAAGTGAGAAATTAATTTGTGCCAAAACCGTACGTTATTGTATTAAGATATTTACACAGACTTATTGAAAGTGACATTTTGTTGTGAGTTATTGTGCAACGAATTTGCGAGTGAGTATTCTTTTTGTTTTTTTTCGCATGCCAGTTTGGAGTTTGGAGCCGGCAGCAGCCGGCACTGATTTTATCCAGTAGGAATTGTATAAATTCTTACTTTTGATTAAGATCTGCATCAGTGAAGTAGGTAGGTACTACACGGATGATAATCGTGGGATGTTATTGTTTTATTACTTGTGTCTTATTGAGATCCGCGTTGCGAGAAAATACGCGGAACCGGCGACTTGGTTTGTAGGTAACTAAAATGACAAGATGTACGTGCTTACCTCATAATAATGTGTAACTAGACATATAAAAGATATCCGCAGCAATTACAACAAAGTTTTCAATGATAAGTCACCGGCATCATTTTTATACAGTTCGCTTCCATAATTCCTTTCCGCCTAATTTCGTTCAGTTTTAATTATTTATAGTGTGTAATTAACTCATGCGTAATGTAAACCTACCTTTCCAATGTGTACTTGACGCCTGTCAGTTGTCAGTCTATTATTTGTTTTCTATTTCCTCTGTGAGTAATTAATACCTGTGACGTTCCGCAAAGTTCATTGACCTATCTCTTGGTACAAACTTTACGAGTAAGTAGATCCAAAATGTATGCAGTTTTTATTATCAGTCAATGGTGGCAATTTTATTGCCCTGATATCCGGACGATAAACCGAGAATTTTTGGTCCTTCCAAAAATATAAAACTGGCCGATTTCAGTTTTCAAATTTCAATTTAATGGTTTTAAGATTAGGCAGTTGCACCAATCCTACGCATCTTCGTGATTTTATTATGACTCTTCATTTACAAGATAACTATTGAATACTTATGTAGGTAGGTACCTACTATATCTAACTGTCTGCGTAGCTGCGCAACTGGAAGTGGGGTAGGTACCTATGTAGATACCACTTACTTGAAGCCTGCATCATCCCACAGATGAGCAAATGCGTCCATGACTTCCAGTCCAGTTCTTTTGAACCAGGGCTAATGTGGACCGCTAGTCTTTGATTTTGGCCAGTTCGTCCCACCGTCTTCTACGAGGTTAGCCTAGCCTACAACAACAACAGCCCATAACGTCCACTTCTGGACATAAGCCTCTCCCATGATAGGAGGAATTTGCCGTAATCTCCACGCTTGGCAGGCGGATTGGAGATCGCAGTGATAAAAGACTATCAGAAAACGCTGCTGCCCATTCTCAGGTCTACGGAGGCGCAAGGTGTTCTGCCTCAGACATTAGTCGCCTTATACGACACCCGTGAGTCTAATGGGTTGGTTCTATTCTACTCTGCCGGATACCACACGGCTACGTAGCCGGCTACGGCCTAGCCTACGTACCTAGGTAGGTAGGTAATTGTCGGGGCAGCAGAAGCGCATTAGATAGTTTCCACTGCCCCCCGACGAAAGTATGTGAGGGAACAATGGTGTGGCAGTCAGTACCAGTACGAGTCTAAGAGACCCCTCCGCTTTCTCCAGGGGAATACCTACATCCATTGAGGATTTCCACATACAGAAACAAAAATCTACGTAATTGCGATGCATTAGGATTAGGTACTTCTATGGAACAACACGTTTTTAGTAACTAAGTAGGTAGGTATGTAAATAGTATGGATAAACAAAGCTTAAGTAAATAAGGAACAACAATGAGTTCCTCCTGATTGACACCTTATTTATTTATTATTCTTCAACAAATTTACATTTGTGTCGAACAGTGGGTTATAACAATAATAAAAGTAATACAAAATTAATTAACTAATCATCGTTAAGTCAGGATAAAAATTCAAATTTAATAAATAATACATTCCACATTGGTCATATGGTCATACTCATAACATTATTAGTCGTAAATTAAAAAAATAAATAAAAAATATTGTCAAAAATGTCAAAATAAATTCAAAGAAATGTACCTAGGTATGTCAATAAAATTAATTTAGATAGGTATAATGTCATGATAAAATGCTGAAATATACTATCTATAGTCAATAAAATATAATTAATATTAGTTCGAACTACTATTATCTTTGAGAAACTCTTCTATGCTATATAGGTAACTATATAATAACATTTCTTCAATAACAATGACTTTAAATTACCTACCGTTTTACCCTACCTGATTCACCTGCATGTAGTCACCTCCATCTCCTGCTAATCTTCGCTGATTCAATCGCGTGCTTGAAGGAAATAACGCGAAATAACTAAGTGTGACTGTACTCGGTTCACCTAACGTTTACCGGTGTAAAAATCAGTCTCATACCTACTCTCATGAGCTCCTGGTAACTGAATACCTACCTGAGTCATTGCATGTTCGTAAAGATTTATTCGAAAATTAATGACCGTATCACGGCGGTGCTAAATGTTGCCGTGAGTTAAGGGTCGTCCTATAATCACGTGAGGTTTGAACAGGGGGGAGGGGATTAGAAAAAAAAAAACGATTGATCACGATGCCCTGAGAGCAGATAATGTGATAATCATGTGTATTTTTATGTGGACGAAAAACTACTTTTATGTGCGACCTGTAAAATATTTTTATTAATAATTAATTAAAAACTTGAAATTGAAAAACCGATTCTTTCTCAAAAAGCCTTGCAATCGATCATGCAATTTTTTTATCTAAAAATACCTAGGTATTTTACTAAAACAGATTCTAAAACTATCTGATCGTTTCAATAATAAAAATAGGTAAGTACACGTGATGCTGGGAGGATGGAAGAGGGATAGCCTAAAACCTCACGACGTATACGTTCACTCGGAAGTTAGCTGCGAGTGACTGTCTGCGCAGGATATGGCGATTCGGAACATCTAATGAGTAATGTTTGTAAAGCTGCGCAGACAACAATTTTAGATATCATCGGGGCGCAGATGACGCATCGTTTTGTCTGTATAATGCGCAGACCGCCACTTGCAGCTAACTTCCGAGCCGCCATTATGTTTGAACCGAAAGGGGTAGAGGTGGCGTTAGAAAAGTGGCCTATATAACCACACGTGATTAAAGGATGGCCCCTTAATATAGAGGAAAAAAAATGACAGCTGTCACGGTTTACATCTTTGGAGGGACAGATGGTAACTTTACTGCACCGTGGAACGGCTATACGATACGAATACAGTGACTTTGTAATTAGGTAGGGCCGCCGGCCGGGGAGACCCAATCACCATTAACCGGACAAATTGCTAGTTCAAAATTGCATGGCAGTTAAGCTAAACGGATGAAGAAGCTACAGGAATAGGTATAGCATAGATTGGTCCAGCGGCTGGTCTAGGTAGGTATACGTATAAAGGTACCTACCTATGCGGCGATGTGAGTCGACAGACGCCCGTTTGGCTTTTTCGTTTTGTCTGACTGGACTAGGAACGAAACGAGCGTGAAGATGAGTGAAGATTCAAAGAAAGAAGAAAATTTGCTAAATAGGTCGGCAAATCTAGCTAGGTCAGGTGGTGAAAGCGTCAGGGTAGCCCGCGAAATTCGAATTTTCTTACGTTTTTTGCAATTTGCAGGCCAATGCTAGGTTGTATGTTGATTAAAATATTGTTCGCGACCGTGAGACGTAGGTAATTAGGTACCTAGGTATGTAGGTACAGAATTATAATAACCAAAATGGATTGTAAAACTGTGGTAGCACTGGCCTGCAAGTTGCAAAAAACCTGAATTTCGAAATTTGAATTTCGCGGGCTACCCTCACATCAAGCTACTAGGTAGGTAGGTACATTCTATCAAATTTCTTTAAGTAATAGATTTTGAACTTTATCCCTTCCTAAATCATTAGGTTCAAGCTTGATTGAGAAAATGTGACAGTTTCGGGCTTGATGTACGCATCTGTTCTGTACCTATACGACTTTAGGCACTTACTAATTCACTAACCTATTTGGCTTGAGATTAGTTGGGATTGGGATTGGCAGTCTTCGTATTGTGAATCATAACAATTTTACGAACTGTCAATGATAACAAAAACATACCAAATCGTAAAACTATTTTAAAACACGCTCATCATTATCACAGAATACTTTTGGATAACCAACTTCTATTGGTTCACTTAATCAGTAAGTACCAAGGTAGGTAGGTACCTATCTACTTATTCATAAGTTCGTTTTTAATCTATTGCGAATATCAGTCTCCCTAACTAAATGTATGACTGTTATAAATACATATCAACCTACCTAGGTATTCTTCCGACCTAGGACTGTAGGTACTAATGACCTCATTTTTAGGGTTCCGTACCCAAAGGGTAAAAACGGGACCCTGAGACTCCACTGTCCATCTGTCTGTCTGCACCAGAATGTAGGTATCTCATGCATGACCGTGATAGCTAGACAGTTGAAATTTTCTCAGCTGATGTAGGTAGGTACCTACCTATTTCTGTTGCCGCTATAACAACAAATAATAAAAATAAAGATTAAGTAAGGTCAAGGTGGCGAAGTCCGGCATAATTTATGGCAAATTGGATTTGATGAACCCCCCTGCCTGATTTTTTTACCTAATTGTATGTTTTGCATATTAATGATGATTATAGATTCCTTATTTATCAGTTACTTTTACAAACATCAATGTAACTAATGCCAATATGAAAATAACCGCGTTTTTTTAAAGGTAGATATTAGACGGTCTTTCCCGAGTAATTGGGGCAAGTCCGTCATATGCATGATTTGTTTGTAATTTGATAGATATTTGCAGCAGTCATATTCAGTAAATATTCGAAAATAAAAGTTAATCAAATCCATGCTTTAAGTTCTATGAAATAAGGTAGCAATCACAATCTACAGCGGTAAAATCATGAAGTGGGGTAAGTCCGGTATATTTGCAATTGCAGGGATTGTCAACATTTAAACAGTATTTTTTTTATTAATTAAATTTTAATAATTCTGACTGTAGGTTAAATGTAAGTATGTTTATTATGTGAAATGCAATTTGAACTTACGATTTGGTATTTAGATGATACAAACCAGATCCAGAGGGTAGTTAACCCAGCGCCAATTACGTAAAAATAATAACACTGTCTTTGACACCGGGTCATGGTGACCCAAAGTTTATCAGCATTTTTCAAAATGTTATGTAATGATATCAGGCTATTTTAATGATCATGTTTTAGTTTGTGCTACTGTTTAGTGGGTAAAATAACAAAAATGCCAAAATATTCATAAAATCGACTTTTATTCATTTTTCTCAGAAAAAAAATGTAAAATCAACTTTGAAAACACAACTTGAGAAATTATTTAAATTTTATTATATTTTATTAAAACTTACTAAAATAACAAAACAAAAATCTAATTCACTAATAGAGAGATCATACACACTTAGGAGCTTCAATTATACATATAGGTAATTAAACTTCAGTTTCCTCATACCTAGCCATGGAACTGCTACAATTTTCGCAGTATGGGATGTAATCAGGGCATATTATGTATATCTGGCAAGCATTGCAAGTGTGGCTAGTTTTCTTATCTCTTTTTGAAGGACACACCTGACATCTCCTACAAGCCCCAGGAACTTGCCGGGGAGGTTCATCAGAGGATGCTTCCGCGAAATCTGCGATTCTTTTATTCAGTGCATGTTCTATCCTTTCCTTTGAAGCAACGTTGGTGTAGTTCCAATTGAAGGGTCAAGAGATCAACATCATCTGACGAATCCAAGCTTGATGAGTCCAATTTTCATTTGTGTCGCTTGCATTTTATACCGTCCCACTACCTACTTAGGCTGCACTCTGGTACGCGATTTTCGTCTTCGTTGTTTGAAGCTTCATACATTTCATTGTAGGAGTCCGATTCCTCTTAGATCTCTAATATTCTTTCAGAGCGGTTTGTGAAAGACATTTGCTAAAATCCTAAAAACAAACAAAAAAAAATGATCAATAAAACGCTTAAACCAAAAAAGGTTAACAACATCTGCCCTGGGGCAAGATCGGCACATGACGGCCTTTCCCTAAATTACTAGACAGTCTTACCCCACTATTGAATTTTTAGGTTTAGTTTTTATCACAACTAATATTTCTGTAAATATAGATTTAAATTCGATTTGAATAAAATAAAACAATTAAAAGTAATACAAGCTAGACTCTTACCACTACAATATGTAAAAATCCGTTGATATTCACATTTCACGTTAGGTAAAACGTCGACACTCCTAACTCGTGTTTCAACTTTTCAGCTACTAAAAACTTGTGAGACCGATTTTTGATATTAAACTCAACACAGCGTCATCTATAATTTAAAGGTAGGACCAAATAGTGACTCTGTTTTACCGACCGAGCTACCAACGTCGTAGCTATTCAAAAACAGCTTAGAAAGACGTTGTATGGTGTTCCCCCGTAGACGAACTTCCCCACCTTGACCTTACCTAATTAAAAATTAAAGGGGGCTCCCCTACGATTGTACGGAACCCTTCATGCGCGAGTCCGACTCGCACTTAGCCGGTTTTTTCCAACCTCATTCGTAGTCATACCTATAACTCATTCAAATTCAAGACTTCTAGGTAAAAATAAATAAAATAAAAAAGCCTTTTAATTCCAATAGCTATTAAAATTACCTAACAATAATACATTTATTCATAATCATGCTAAATTTGAATTGATTGTATGATGTTTACAAAAATAAAATGTATAAAAATTCAATGTTATATATGTATAACCTTATATAACTTAGTTATAGATAATTTATAACAAAATAATTAAAATAAAATAATCCGTTTTGAAGACTTCTAGGTAAGCAACAGTAATATGTTCCGCCTCAGTTCATTACTGAAATCGCATTGGTTTATTGAACTGCTGCCAAAGATAGAACACATTACACAGCTGATGAGAAGACAATTTATTTGTTTTATTTCGTAGGCCGAACATACTTAGAGGCAATGATATTTAATTAAACAGATATGTTATGAGCGCGCAATCGTGAAGACTCGAAAACGTGTCAATTGGCCTGTTTTTCCTTTATTCTGCGTCACTGCGTGTATGTGAGCTGGCTCTCCCCCGCGGCACACTTTTTTCGGTGGTTTTGTAGGTGTATAACATATCTGTTTGTTAGAATATCATTGCTTAGAGGCCTTTATTTACATAAAGAAGTAGAAATAGGTTAGTATAAAGGGTGTAACTGTAAACTGTTACAGCGACCATTTTATACCCCCCGCCCCGACCTGCAAATTGCAAAAAACGATTAAAAATTTAAATTTCGCGGGCTGGTGTTGGCAGTGGGCGACACGAAGCCGCCGCAGACGACGACGTGTCATCGCTTCATGTTGCCGCGACTACTGGTTTCTATGTATTTCTATGAAATTCCCTTCGAAGCAAGCGACATGAAGCTAGCGACACGTCGTCGAGCGGCAGACGCAAGTGTCGCCCGACCGCAGATCAGTAGTGTCGCTGGCGCCGAAATGCCGGATTCGAAATCATGACTGCAGCGACATGAGGTGGCGACGCGGACGTGTCGCTGTCGCGGCGACATGAAGCGACGACACGTCGTCTGCGGCGGCTTCGTGTCGGCCGCTGCCAACTTGCACCTTAAGAAAATAAGAATATTTCGTTTAGTGCCAAATGGGTAAAAAGAACAATTAGGTATCTATCTGCTTCATTTTGTACCTAATATTGTAAAATTAGTGTTAACAACATTCTTCTCAAAATTAAAATCCACCACAAAATTAATTTCGCAATGTAACATCCTTCCTTATGAGGTAAAAACCGGCCGTAAGGTGACCACGCCGCATGATAATAATTAAAGTTTGCGTGCACCTAACAAAACTGTTAAAGCAGGTAAACGAGCCTCGGTACTCGACGAGCCATCCAGATAAGCTAAACAGTGACTTCCTGTATGCTAGAGTGGCCATACCTACTAATTATGCGGGACTGTCTAACTAACATTACTTTTTATTACGATGTCACGAATAAAAATTATGTTGGGATTGTTACGTTTTTTTTTCGGTATTTTTTATTTGAAAGTGATAGAATATTAATGTTATCATTTAAACAGTCCGTTGCAAACTAAACAAATTATAAATATTAATTACCTATTTAAGTAAATAAATTACACAATGTGAATAAAATACGTACACTTTATAAACAAATACGTAACGAAGTTATACGTTCAGTTTTGCAGACAGCAACCAGTATGCAAATTTTAAACTCGGATTTCCTGTCATTGAATTTTGACCTCTGCCCTACACACTTTTAGTTATTTATGTGATTATGTAGATATTAGATAAAGTAAGTTGTTGCCCGCCTTTGACATTCCGTTCATCCGTGACATCGGCTATAAAGCCCCCATGGAAATATAGATGTTTGACATGTCTTATCGTCGACTGCCTCACTTTTTGCCGATTCACCTCACGCGACTGCCTTACGACTTATAAAGACGGCTGACATGACGTGCGACAATTACCATAGCCAAATTAGCTTAGGGAAGTTATTTTTATTTTGGAGCCTGAATAAATTTTATTTTATTACGTACCAGTGTTAGCGTGAGAACAGATTTATCGGAATAATTTCTTTTTTAACTGACAAAAAGTGAACAAAACTTACGTAGTAATAGTAACTATTGAAATCAACGTTGGTCTAAGAGAATGTAGCATGGAAATAAAGTCTAGGTGCTAATTAAAACAACGTGTTCTTCCTTATTTACAATGGAAGTTCTTTAAAAATCAGGCCTAGTCGCCCAACCCAAGTGCAATTTTAATGTGTATCGTGATTTTAAACTCGATCTTCTTAATCGTCAATTGAAGAGAACTCAATATTAAAGATTTATGCAGCTGAGCTGTGTAGCAATTTCGATGTATAATTAATAAGGGTTATTTATCTATAGAACTGATTCATCCTACCTGCCGGGCGGATTAATCCCAAGTTCGCGGGTCAAGCTGGTGTTAATAGCGTAGTGGCGTTGACTCGAGTTTCGGCCTCGACCCTGCGACTCTCAAACGCAGTATTTTTAGTTTCCATTGCATACCTAACAAAACGTGAGTCGTGACTCTGTAGGCATTTGTTTTTATTGTGTGCGGAAAATACGTGTTAACGGCCTAGAGTTAAGTAGTTCGCGATTGCGGTATGATATATTGAGTGTAATAAAAGATAGGAATTTCTTTTAATAGTAGTTGTATTATTATCTTGCTGGATTGTAGACAGCAATATCGTCAGCCATGATGCGATGGTCTACTTTGCAGGAATTTAAGAAAAAGGTTCATATTCATGCATTATATTCTTTTGATAATTGCGGATTTTCTCAACCAATAATTTTCAAGAGGCCAAAGTTAGAGGTAATTTTAAAGATTGTTTAATCTTCCTTTTGTGGGCTATTTAAATTCAAAACAGAAAACAGCCCTGAAAGTAAGTCCATAGCACATACAAAATATTACAGGAACAGAAATCTTACCAAAGTATTCGCATAACATAAAGACCCGAATCGTACTGTTTTCATTTTGTTCTTACTAAAACGTATTTCCGCTGTAAGACGGGGGATCAAAGAACTTGAGCGCAAACAAGAAGACATTCTCAGATCGCTTGTAAGTCGTATGTATGTCATTTGTTTGGTTTGCTACGGTCCTTAGTTCCTTGCTTATTTATTGGCAGTATGCGTTGAACGAAGTGAATTAGCCTAGTTTCATTTTACGCACTATTTCGCTAATTTGAGCTTTACAACATGCAGCAGAAGAATATTTACACCTAAAAAAACCGGCCAAGTGCGAGTCGGACTCGCGCACGAAGTGTTCCGTACCATTATTATCAAACAAAGGGCAAAAAAATCACGTTTGTTGTATGGGAGCCCCCCTTAAATATTCATTTTATTCTGTTTTTATTATTTGTTGTTATAGCGGCAACAGAAATACATCATCTGTGAAAATTTCAACTGTCTAGCTGTCACGGTTCATGAGATACAGCCTGGTGACAGACAGACGGACAGACAGCGAAGTCTTAGTAATAGGGTTCCGTTTTTACCCTTTGGGTACGGAACCCTAAAAAAGGCGTTTCCCAGAAAAATATTTTGCTCAGTGTTACTTAGTTCGATGTACACAACAGACTACAGAATGCTTGGTTAACGACTTCGTGAATGGTTTTACACCCTGTATGTAGAAATTCCACTTCTATTTTCATGACAAAAGATGATTTCAAGCAATGTAACGTAGCTGGAACACCTAATTTTCAAACGTAAAAGTGGATAGTTCGTATATAAGGCGAACTAAACGTTGCATTGACCCTTCCATCGGTTGACTCTTACAATATAAACAGGACAAACACTAAAGATATTCTATTAAACAGATATGTTATGAGGAGCCAATTGGCTTGTTTTGCCTTTGTTCTGCGTCACTGCGAGTATGTGAGCTGACTCTGCCCCGTGACACACTTTTTTCGGTGGTTTTGCAGGTGTATAACATATCTGTTTATTAGAATATTATTATCATTCACAAACAAAATTTAATCAATAACCTGGAGGTGTCTTCTCATTTTATCGCCCGGATATGTCCACATTTGACCACGGAAGTCTATGATAAACAGATCGATATGGAGGCTGGATGGAGACTGGTCTTAATGTGCCAATATTGCTACCTTTCTCTCTGAAATGTGCTTGAGTCTGTGCATTTACAGAACTTGAAGAAAATCGAACTTTAATGACCTCAAAAATTACTGCACTGTATGAAGAGGCCCTCCAATGGGAAATTCCACACTGCAGGATCTCGTAAGTTCTATACCTAAGATTATTATGATACAGTTATCTTCCGTACAGGTAGATGCTCCTCTAGATACGGTCATTGATTTTACTCTTGCGACACCCACAGGAAGCGATGAGAACATAAATATTAAATATAGGCACTAAGTACTTACGCATAATGCATTATGCTCTATCAGTGATCTGTGAATCAATTACCAATGGGCGTTGTTCCTGTTCAGCGGCTTACATTTTATTTCTCAGAACGATCGACTGTAAGGTAGGTAGGTATTTTTCAATTACTGCACATACGGGAATACCTACCTATATTTTATTTAATTATCCGAGTAGGTACGTGTAAGACCTGAGGTTATTGCTCGCTAGCTTATGTTTAGTATTAGTACGTTATTACTAAGATATTAATAACGATAAAATGCAATTTTGTTGTAATTTCAACTGGACTTGGGTCTTCTTGTGGGGTTTCATATTCGCAATATTCATTCAAGGAATGTTAAAAGGGAGTGTTAATTAGTTTATTATCGTCCCACTTCAGTGGTTTATAAGCATTTATATTTATCAAGTTTTTTCTTATCGTTTCTTAAATGTCTGCCTAGCCAACCATGCAGTATAATCGTGAAGACTCGAAGACCTGCATACAGCGCTTGTGCCTTAAAAGTACATCGATTTTATAATGTTTAGGGCTCAGGTTACACAAAAAAAAAACATGACTCGATACACACACCAACTTCCTTATTTAACTTTTTTAAACAAAAAATGTAAACCTACTCCACAGTCACTAAATAGGGCTTAAAAAAAGAAATAAACAGGTTTATTTTTAAATTTACCCCGGCGTAGCGGTCAGCTGCGCCAGCGCAAGGGTTGCCTTCCGACAGCACCGTTTCCGCTGTAAAACTAACTGAATTGTACTTAATTTAAAAGTTCTTAAAATAACTGAAAACTTACAAATCAAAGTATACCTTCTAGCCATTGGAATAAAGTTTAAAATTATTTCACGTGAAAAAGCTGAATCCGTCTAGTATTTAGATAGTAGGTCGGTCGGAAACATTAATTTTATTAGCTTGAGTCATCATATCTATCAAAACTAAGTGGTTTTTGTATTGATACAACCATATTTGGTCAGTATTCGGTTTAGTCGCAACGGTCTCCCGTTTTTATGGTTATTAAATATGGTTACCCTAATGAATTGATTTGCTTTGTGTGCGATGGACTCGGTAAAAAATATTATTTTATTAGACAGAAATTGCTAGACTGAGTATGATATGATAATTATTATAAGGCGCTTCCTTTTTTGGGGATAAGCAGTAGGCGCACAAACGTTTTAAAAAACTAGATTAGCCTACCTAGTATTTTTAATGCTCTTCGACAAAAATCTGTTAGTTTTTTTCACTGTAGTTGTTATGTCTGTTAATATTATTTCTTTCGTCTTTATAATAACTCGGTGCTTAGGTATGTTGATTGCGAAAAATTTAAATGCACCTCACAAATGGTCATCCAAAAGGTACCTACCACTACTTACTTAGTTAATTATAAATTAAAATTACGTTAAGCGCCATAAACAATGAACTTAGAATGCTAAAGTCGTCTCACATATGAATAAACATCTAATTATACTAATAATTTGACATGAATAAGTATTGAAAGAATTTAATTTTAACTCTCACTTCTCCGAAAACCTTTTTTGAACGCTCCCCTTAAAATAGCTTCTAACATCTGTTCCATTGTGTTCTCGAATGTTCTCGAAGTTCCCCATTTCTTTGTCCTTTTGATTCTTTGACATATTCGCATTCAGAAGTTTGTTGTTTACATACCTACTTGCTTGATTCACGAACAATAAAATATTTCACGGCCCGCATTGACTTTGTTTTGATAAGTTGATGCGTTAGTTGAGCATTTTGTCATTAATTTAAGGTGGATTCGCGGGCTATCTTTGCCCGCGAAATTTTTTTTTTTATCGCGAACAATGATATTATAAAGAAGATACGCCATGTTCATACTGAATGGCGTTCAGATATCGTTGCGAGTAATTTAAAACTACGACAGCGATAGATAGGGTTGCCATACGTCCCGTATATACGGGACTGTCACCATATTTGATCATCCCGTCCCGTATTACTGCTTGTCCCGTATTTGTCCCGTATTTCGACAAAATACGAAACAGGTTGTCGGTAGAGACCTGTGGTAGAGACCATTGAATACATATTGATTTGTCATTACAATTTTAAAATGACATGCGCCTAGTTCTATGATTATATAAAAAAAGAAAAAGAAGTTATTGCAAAAGTAAAATCAACTTCAAAATATGACTGGGCAAAAAAATAAATACCTGAGTAATTTCATGTTAATTAAAAAAATTGTTTATCTATGACTGAATAAAAAGTATGATTCAATAATTTTTGTTTAATTTATTTTACAGTTTTGATAAGTTTGAGATCAGAGGGAATCTGTTAGAAAATACATTAGTTTGTTTCTTCTCGCTATGTAGGAAGGTACACATCAACACATGCGTGCTATGATAAGTAGCTATGGTGTACTTAGTTGAAAAACCCCGTGTCGGTGTTGAATGTGTTATGTACGATTACTTATGAGTTTTGGGTATCGGAAGAAAAAACGTCCCGTATTGGTTCCCAGAAGTTATGGCAACGCTAGCGATAGATAATACGGAACGTATAAGATAAAAAGAGATAGCTAGCTATCAAAGTGCAACAATTGTGTCACTTTGTCCTCAACAATTTGTGCGTGCTAGTGCGCTAACTACCTCTTTTTACTATATAATATCATTGATCGCGAATCATTATTTAGCATGGAGCGGGAGAGGAAGACCAAGGAAATGATGAATGGATTGTGCGATGATTCGATGAATGATATGAAGAAAAAAACGTGTTTCGCCGACCCCAAGTAACGTGGAATAAGGGCAGGAAGATGTTTCCTGACCATGACCGGCGAACTGCAAAGAACATAAGAAAAATATCATGAAAAAGTCGTTCAATGGTGTTCAATGGAATTAGAGGATTGTATTGATAATTTTAATGATTATAATACTGTAACTACATAAGTGTTACGGTCGCGAATTATATTTAAATCAACATACCTACAACGTGACACTGACCAGCAAATTGCAAAAAAACGTAAGAAAGTTTGAATTTCGCGGGCTATCTGGCGCTTCTAATTTCGAACGTTCTTTCAAACTTGTGCTTTGACAGATTGCGTTGGTAATGTTGGTACCTATCTCTCGAAGTCTTGACTGAAGATTCAAGAACCTACGTTTTCCTACCGTTGTACCTAGTAGGTACCTACCCATAAAAAGAGCAATATTTATAATTTTTGATAACCGCCTTCAATCTATCTGGGTCTATGATGCAGTCCCGATTCCCATAAACAAAAAAAAAAAAACTCCAACACAAGTCTAATTCTGTAACACATGGCATGTGAAACACGAAGTAGATCAAACATTGTATTTCCCATACATATTTGGTAACGTGGGAGTGGCGAGGTGCTAATGTTAACAAGGATGAGGTTCGTACTGACCCTTCTACTACGCCCAAAGTTATGAATGGGCTTGAGGTTGGAAGACTAGTTTTGGGAATATTTGGGAGGACGCTGGAATTTCTTGAATGGATTGTGCGTTTTTTTGGAAGAGTAATAAGATTTGTTGATGTTTTTTCTTTCAATTTAAACAACAATACTTATACATATATTTCGGGATTACAAATATTTAACCAGAGTTGTGGTTGACTAATTTATTGCCGTGGGCATATACGTACGTATACCTACGCATATCAAAAAATGATAATTCATTCATAGTGTCGCTTTGCCTATGTCATAGTCTACAGCTTCTACTATACAGGATGGTCACCGATGTAAAACAAAACGGTTACGACAGTACATAATTCTGAACAACAAACATTTTTTTTTTAATATAAAAAATCGTACTTACGTATTAATTAAAAAAAAACAGCTGTTATTGCAGTTTAGTAAACAGCTGTTTTTTTACCGAATAAAAATTTCTATGCTCAAATTGAGCGTTGCCATCTCTAAAAGTAAGAAAGCCGAACTTACCTGCCAAAAAGCCGGATTTTTGGGTCCTAAGACCGGAGTACCGGACGCTAAAACGGATTTTGAGGTTTCTCTGTTTTAAAAGTTTCAGAAACTTAACTCCGTTCGGAAGATTTTTCAAGATCATTCAGTCAACATTTTTGCGATGGAAGTAAGAAAATAAAAAGCCTAACAGGCCGGACCCAGTCAAATTTTGGCCGGACAAGAGGCCAAAAATCCTAATACTGTCCGGCTTTATCCGGAGTCCGGACGGATGGCAACGCTACTCAGAATACTTGGTAACCTTTTTAGCGTCGGTGTTAATTTCGATTCTCATCATCTGCCTAGCCTTTTCCCAACTATGTTAGGTTCGGCTTCCAGTCTTACCGGATGCAGCTGAATACCAGTACTTATTTTAAATGGAGCGACTGCCTATATGACCTCCAAAATCCAGTTAGACTGGGTAATACGGTACCCCTTGGTAAGATGGTTGTCAGAATTTCGGCCCACTGAATACATGTAACGACTGTCAAAGATCTATAAATGACAGCCGGGACCATCTGCTTAACGTGCTTTCCGAGCCACGCAGGAAACTCGGCATGTAAGGGGTGGTCATGGTCACCCATCCACAGACCAACCTAGGCAAGCACGGCTTAACCTAAAGATCGACCCGAGCGGCTGTTTTGTTTAGCCATGAGCTTTAATTTCGATTCTGATAATCTAAAAAATTTACAAGGGGGAAACATGTTACTTACATAATATTACTTACATGACATCGGAGAATAAGACTCTTCGTCTTACAAACGTTTCTATTCCAAATTCCACTGAAAACGTAAAATAATAGTTACAACGTTACATTACATACAACGTCAGCGCTCTCTATAAAACATTTTAGTTTTATTTTATTTTCAACTATCTGAAGACAAGAGAAGATGTTATAAAACTTAGCAATGAAAACTACTAGCAGAGGTATCTTTCTATTAAGTTTCATTGTAAAACCGCTGGGTGATATCACTAGTTTTTGCTCGCAGCTTCGCTCGCGTAGAAGAAATAATCACACGGGGCCGTCCTATCTAAAAAGTATCCTAAATGATGGTCTATCCGGATGCCAAATTTCATCGAAATTTGTGACGTAAAGACGTGACAAATAGACAAATCGCTTCCACAATTATAATAATAGTTAGGAAGGAATAGGATAAATTTAATAATGACAGCCGCTCGGGTCAATCTTCAGGTTAAGCCGCGCTTGCCTAGGTTGGTCCGTGGATAGGACCACTCATTAACATTACATACAGAGTTTCCTTCGTGGCCTGAAATGCATTTTAAGCTGTTAGGCCCGGCTGTTATTTGTAGGTAGGTACATCTTTGCCACTCGTTAAAACCAGTGTTAGCAGGGGTATTGTATTACCCAGTCCTAACTGTAAAATCACAGTCGCTTCATGTGAAATACTGGTACCTATTCAGCTGCATTTGGTTAGACTGGAAGCCGACCCCAACATAGTTGGGAAAAGGCTACGTAAGTTCTACCGCCCTCACTAAATGTCAAAAAGTGATCTGCCGTTAGTAGGTACCTATAACTATTTTCTGCCGACGACACCCATTAGGACACGTGGGAATTGTAAACAATAAATGGTCAAGCCATTCCCACTTTGACTAATTAATTAAGTAAATCCATCCTAATGTAAACACTCCTAAATAAAGCTACCTTTGCCAAATTAGGTTAAAATCACTTAATTTACAGTCTCCACTACAGTTAATAAAGCCTTTCTAATTTTGCCTGTGTTTTAGTCTCTGGGCTTCAAATCATCAATGCCTAGCCTTTCCCCAACTATGTTGGTGTCGGCTTCCAGTCTAACCGTATGCAGCTCTGAATCCCAGTATACCTATTACATTGAGCGACTACCTATCTGACCTCCACAATTCGGTTAGTACTGGGTAATACGACGCCCCTAGATAAGACTGGGCTCCACGAAGTAGAAACTTCAGTTAGGGTAAACCACCCTAATATCGGCCCCTTAAGCCTTTTTCAGTTTTCAACTACTCATAATATCTCAACCTGATAAATAAAGTTTTAACATTGTTGTTTTGAATCATTCCCCCTGCGTCGAATCCCTTTATGTCAACTTGTGATTTTTCTTGGTTTTGATGCACTGTCTTTTGTTTTGCCTCGACATAGCTGTCACAGAGTACAGTCACATTTAAAACGAAATACGGCTTTTTAATTAATAAAGTTATTCTGCTCATCCGTTTATCCGTATTTTAAATAATACATTGATAACCCACCAAAAAGTACTAGGCTAGCATAAGTTCAAGGAGTTGTGTATTTTCACGTTCCTGGTATCTGAGTAGGTGTAGGTAACTACTTACTGTATAATATTGTTACAGTTAACTTGTGATTCAAATACCATCTTCAATTCCTGCTAGCCTAGTACTTTTGTTGGCTGGATCGTTGCACGAATTGCAGCAGATGCTGGATGGCCTAGTTGATTATTCAATACGCATTGGTCTCAGGGTGCAACCACGCTCTGCTACCATGTAGAAATATTGGTAGAAGTTCCACCGGCTGTCGACGACGAGTCCTAGGTACTTCAAAGTCGACTCGACGCCGATGGATACCCCTTCTACCGTCAGTAAGGATCCCGGTGGTGGCGCATTCCCAGGCCCATGAAAGCACATGGCCTCGGACTTTGGCAATGCCAGAATATGTCTACCTTGGCCAAACTCTGCAGTTTGGTTAGAACAACTTGAAGAGGGAGACTAACAGAAGAATTCAGCTGCGCTGGGCAGCTGGGCATTTGGAAAACTTCTTCGGGTCTTCTCGTCACGTAATCCACAGAGCCTAAAGAGTAAAGTCTTAAACCAGTGCGTCCTGCCTGTTATGACTTACGGGGCCAGAATGTGAGAAATACATTCAAGGTCGTTCGGCGAGCTATGGAACAGGCTACGCCTGGAGTCTCTCTGAGGGATCGCATTCGGAACGAGGTGATCTGTCAAAGAACCAGAGTTGTCGACATAGCTCACAGAATAAGTAAGCTGAAGTTGCAATGGACCGGCCATATAACCGATAAACATTGGGATACACGTGTAGTTGAGTGGAGAACGCGAATGGGCAAGCGTATAAAGGTGGGAATGCCCTCAGGCTGGCTGGCAGGGTGGCTGGTAGCAAATGGATGAGAGTTGCTGCGAATCGAGTTGAATGCCGTGCGATTGAGGAGACCTATGTCCAGCAGTGGACTGCTGTAGGCTGATGATGTAGTACTTTTGTTAGGGTAAAGAATTTAAGCGCAACGCAAACAGAAAAAAACTATCTTTAATACAGGGTGTAAACTGACCCTTCACGAAGCTGTCAACGAAGTATTCTGTACATCAAACTAATTACTTAGTTTGATGTACAGAATACTTCGTTGTATGTTGTAAGTATTCTGTACATCAAACTAATTACTTAGTTTGATGTACAGAATACTTCGTTGACTACGCAAAAGATATTGCGGAAACGACTTTTTTTTCCGTATACGTTTTGCACAAGATCTGTGCAGTAAACAGACAAAAAGTACTAAACTTCCATGAATTGAATTATTGAAGATGGTATTTCGATAATTAGTTTAACCTTTATTTCAATTATGTACAATATGTAGGTAGACCACAGAACATGAGGTAGACTCCCTTGAATGTATGCAAGCCTAGTACTTTGGTCGCCAAAAAGAAGATTTCAGTCAATACATAATAGTTAATTAGATAAATTAATTTAGAATAACCTTGTTGTCTCCTAAAATATTAAATGTATAATTTGTGTAAAATAAATATAATTTTATTTGCAAATAAAAGCGTTTCACTTTTTGTTATATGTGTACTTTTCCAATCTCGTGGTCAAGCGTAAACTTTTTAAAACAGATGTCATTTGTTTCACGAGTCGACGTAAAGGGATTCGACGCAGGGGGAATGATTCGTTGTTTTCCTGTTGTGAAATTTAATTGGTTTCTTATTCTTACGTAAAATTTGGATATTATCCTAGTTGTTTAATTAGGGTAAACCACCCTAATATCGGCCCCCTAAGCCTTTTTCAGTTTTAAACTACTCATAATATCTCTACCTAATAAGTAAAGTGTTAACATTGTCGTTTTCCTATTGTGAAATTTAATTGGTTTCTTATTCTTACGTAAAATTTGGAAAATAACCTAGTTGTTTAATTATTATGATTTTTTTTATCAATACATTCCGATTTTCCCCAATATCGGCCCCTTTTGCCTAAAGCCGACCAGATTTTTTCCTTATATCGGCATATGCAAAATGTATGGTTAAACACTGGTTCTAACAGTGAGCAGCAGTGGGCAGATCAGTTTATTTGAAAAAAAAAACATCAAACATCGATTTGTCAACTTTGTATAATTAAGTTCCAGTCCAGCCAGTCTTCAAATTATTATTGATTAGGTAGGTACAATTGAGATCAAATAATCAAAAACACGTAAATTGAACACAATAAAATCAACGTCACAATATAGAAAAATTAGGAACACACCTAATAGGTGATAATAGGTACTTATCTAAAAATATGCAATGTGGACATAATGTAGTTAGTAGTCAACAAAAAAAGATTCTTGTACCCAAAGTCCGATCCATATTACACTTATATTTTACATACATATTTTTACAATTAACAGTTTTTATGTGAATTCAACGTTTTTTGAATAAAATTGGATTGAGTTTTGTGTCAAAATAAAAAGTAATTTAAATCAAAAGCATTATGGAGTATTTAGATCAACTTCGAAGCAAATCACCGCCAAAATAACTTTCTACCCCTTTTTAATCCCGTTAAAGAATGAATTTCAATAAAATACGAAACACGTTTTCCATCAATTCTGCTAAAAAAAGGTTTATGCAAAATTTGAAGTAGATTGGACCAAGGAATCACGTTGTCCCATACAAACTTTGCCCCCCTTTTTCACCCCCTTAGGGGTAGAATTTCGGAAAATCCTTTCTTATCAGATGCCTACGTCATACAAAGAACACACCCTCCAAGTCTCAGGTCTCTACAATCTGCGGTTTAGGCTGTGCGTTGATCCGTCAGTCAGTCATTCAGGAACTACTTCGTTCCCGAACTCTTTCGTAACCGTTCCGAATCGAGTCACCTTCCCATAAGAAGTTATTTATCACTTAAAAAAAAAATTGTATAATGACCAAAAAGATTTAAAAAGACTAAATAATATATTTGAATGTCTTTGATAATGACAAACGGAGCCGCCTCTGCCGGTTTTAGGATTCGTTGTTAAAAAATGATTGTCTTATATCGGCCACCCCGGCCGATATTTGGATTTGTACTAATAAACAGAAACCTAACTCCGGCCTCTTAAAATTACCATAAAGCATGATTTTTTTATTAAAATAAGTATGTAAGGCGATTCTTTATTTTATTATGTATCGAAAACAATCAATTCTCATTAATTTTAATGAATATAAAACGCTAAAATCGCTTTTCCCAAAATGTCGTCCACAGTCGGTCCGAGATCAAAAAGCCGGCGATAAGAGCTGCCGGTTTTAGGATTCGTTGTTAAAAAATGATTGTCTTATATCGGCCACCCCGGCCGATATTTGGATTTGTACTAATAAACAGAAACCTAACTCCGGCCTCTTAAAATTACCATAAAGCATGATTTTTTTATTAAAATAAGTATGTAAGGCGATTCTTTATTTTATTATGTATCGAAAACAATCAATTCTCATTAATTTTAATGAATATAAAACGCTAAAATCGCTTTTCCCAAAATGTCGTCCACAGTCGGTCCGAGATCAAAAAGCCGGCGATAAGAGGATTCTCGTACGCCTCCGCGTTCTACGACCGACTGAATATCCTATAGCGCACAGAGCGCCGCCATGTTGGTATTGTCTATTGTGAATAATATAAGGTCTATTTTGGTGCAATATTATTCTAACATTATGTCACGTTTTTTAATTTACGCCACGATTTCTTCGACACGGCCGATATTAGGACGGGGCCGGAATTAGGGCACTTTACCCTATTATGATTTTTTTTATCATTATATTCCGATTTTCCCCAATATCGGCCCCTTTTGCCTAAGGCCGACCAGATTTTTTCCTTATATCGGCATATGCAAAATGTATGGTTAAACACTGGTTTTAACAGTGAGCAGCAGTGGACAAAACGGCTTATTTAAAAAAAAACATCAAACATCGATTTGTCAACTTTGTATAATTAAGTTATCCAGTCTTCAAAATTATTATTGATTAGGTAAGTACAATTGAGATCAAATAATCAAAAACACGTAAAAACAAAATAAGATCAACGTCAAAAACACGTAAATTGAACACAATAAAATCAACGTCACAGTATAACATAACTAGGAACACATACCTAGTAGGTGATAAGAGGTATCTAAAAATATGCAATGTGGACATACTGTAGTTAGTAGTCAACAAAAAAGATCATTGTACCTTAAGTCAAAAGATCCATATTACACTTATATTTTACATACATATTTTTACGGAAAAATCGGATTGAGTTTTTAGACATGTGTTTGACAAAATAAAAAGTAATTTCAATCAAAAGCATTATCGAGTATGTATATCAACTTCGAAGCAAATCACCGCCAAAATAACTTTCTACCCCTTTTTAATCCCGTTAAGGAATTAATTTCAATAAAATACGAAACAAGTCTTCCATCAATTCTACTAAAAAAGGTTTATGCAAAATTTGAAGTAAATTGGACCAAGGTATCACGTTGTCCCATACAAACTTTGCCCCCATTTTTCACCCTCTTAGGGGCAGAATTTCGGAAAATCCTTTCTTATCAGATGCCTACGTCATACAAAAAACACACCCTCTAAGTTTCAGGTCTCTACAATCAGCGGTTTAGGTTAGGCTGTGCGTTGATCCGTCAGTCAGTCATTCAGGAACTACTTCGTTCCCGAACTCCTTCGTTACCGTTCCGAATCGAGTCACCCTCCCATAGGAAGTTATTTATCACTTCAAAAAAAAATTGTATAATGACCAAAGAGATTTAAAAAGACTAAGTAATATATTTGAATGTCTTTGATAATGACAAACAGAGCCGCCTCTGCCGGTTTTAGGATTCGTTGTTATAAAATGATTGTCTTATATCGGCCGGGGCGGCCGATATTTGGATTTGTACTAATAAACAGACACCTAACTCCGGCCTCTTAAAATTACCATAAAGCATGATTTTTTTATTAAAATAAGTATGTAAGGCGATTCTTTATTTTATTATGTATCGAAAACAATCAATACTCATTACTTTTAATGAATATAATACGCTAAAATCGCTTTTCCCAAAATGTCGTCCACAGTCGGTCCGAGATCAAAAAGCCGGCGATAAGAGGATGCTCGTACGCCTCTGCGTTCTACGACCGACTGAATATCCTGTAGCACACGGAGCGCCGCCATGTTGGTATTGTCTATTGTGTATAAAATAAGGTCTATTTTGGTGCAATATTATCCTAACATTATGTCACGTTTATTAATTTACGCCACGATTTCTTCGACACGGCCGATATTAGGACGGGGCCGGAATTAGGGCACTTTACCCTACCTACTTTACAATTTTTAATACCTACTTTGTATAGCGGCAAAATTAGGCAGCACGTTTCTTCCTAGTCTCCAGTGTCACGTTTTTTTCTACATCTTTCTAAGTAGCCACTGCCAGACAAGTCTACAAGACCAAGTGAAAATAAAACCTATCTACGTATATAATTAAAGCCATTAAGGTATCATACACATAAATTGTAAAGACCAAACCAGACGAGGTCAAAACGATGAAATTGCAACCGTTCTCCCCCAGTTAAGTGTGGCTCCCTAAATTGGAAGCTTAGAAAAGCCAGACCGTAATGTCAAAAATGAGGGGTTTTGAGAGTCCTTTTGACTTTTCGGGACTTGAGTACTTATTTCTAAACGCTGACACAAGCCCATAATATTACGTAGGTAACTACTCCGCCGGTATGTGGTCAGGTTTTTCTGGCCAGCACCAGCACGTCAGTTTTTGTGAGTAGAATAATTAGGGTTCCAAAATTAAACGCTGTTTTTTTTTTATAATGAGGTTGATACACTTTTTTCTTTTTAATATTTCGTTAATAGCTTTTTGTTTCTAACTTTTGTTTTTGCTTGTCTTTTCTTTATTTGTTTTTTTTTTTGCGAAGTCTTGTTATAAAACCTCATCTCCAGCTAAAATATTTGCCGGAATTCTGAATCTGAAAGTAAATTAGACCGCTCAGTTACTTAAAATCTTAGATTTTGTAATTGTAATTAACTACAGACTCAGTATTCTTACAATCTTTGGAGAAGAAATTAAAATAATAGAAGAGTCTTCTAATTACCTACTTTTCGGGAGATAAATCTCTTTGGATTAAAATCTGGTGAGATTTATTCCAAAAGATTCTTAATTATTTCCTGAGGAAGTATAAAAAATAGAGTATACCGGTGGACTATCATTTCGGTGTCTTTAAAGAGTCTATTGAGGAAACCGATCATTAAGGTAGGTGTCGACTTAATAACCTGTCACCGGTTATTGCAAAGTTTAAGTTGAAATTCGAACACGTTTTTATATTGTTGCTGCATTCATTGACAACATTTACGTCTGGGCATATCCGGTAGAACAAAAAAGCTTGATGCCATAACTGGAAGTTTTTTTAAATGATCAAAAGAAAGAACGACCTATGCCTATTCGACATTAGTCTTGGAAAAGGTTAGACCAAATTGCGATCAGATGTTCGCAATATTCTTCGTTATTGTTACATTACAGCCCAAGATTGTAATTTTGGTAAAAATATTGGCGGTACGCTCGACCCATCTTTAGCAGTAATTTTCAGGTCACCTTTATCTAACCTTTCTTCAATCGCAGACGATTTAGTTATTTTTATACAGACAGACACTTCATTCATTACAGGCTACATTTTAGCAGGCTAAGCATCTGCTGACTTGGGCATACATCACTCCGTCAACTCCAAACATAAATTCAGTTCTAATGTGGCTCTCTTTACTGCCAATGACTCATAAACAAAATGTTTATTTCATAACATCTTGTATGTTACATGTCGTGACTTGTTCAGACAAGTCGTGAACTTGACTTATCTTTAACATTTGTCCCGTCTATTAGATTGTATGGATTGTAGTAATTACTTTAATTAACCGTTGACAAAAGTGTGAAGTGATATTAATGACGGAGATGATGAAGCGTGTGAATATGTGATGTGAAGTTGTGAGATGTTTGTAAATTGTGTTGTTGTTAATCGTTTTAATTTATGGGATAGAGTTACTTACTTCATTCATTGATGGAAAAGTTACAAACCCAGATATGACGGGCAATAAGAAACGTGATGTTGATAAAGGACAAGCATTTGATCAGAGAAAGCAAAGGTTTGCCAAGTCCTAATTGGGTTTCGGAGCAAAATTTGACAAGGCCGATGACTTAGGTTCTTGACCCGCTAAACTGAGATTAAAAATAATTTCAAATGAACTTTGGCAAGTTTACAATTGGGATTTTCAAGGTTGATTGGGAAAATTTGTCAGTTTCGAATAGCTTAATGTGCGTTTGGCGTCTGTACTAAAGAATTAGGCAGCTCTATAAATTGTTGCTCTATTTTATCCAAGGCATCGTCTTTGGCCATTAACCGACCCATTTCCCAGCTCTAAAAACCGCTCGCAAGTTAAGATAAGCACTTGTCACATTCTGTAGCTTAATAGTTGTCCATAAAGCCATGGAAATATTACTTACATTGATTTAAAGTCAGAAGTCGTTGACAGCTAAGAATCTCGTTTCTTTAATGTATCCAGTTTCGGAATTATTCGAACCAATTACTTGTTTTGTACGTGTTTAATCTTATTCCGAGGAAGTCACTGATTAACAGGTTTTATCTTTATGAGTGGTCGCCTCTGAATCACTTTACTTAAAAGAAACTAATTTGAGCTCTGTTTGTTTATAGATTTTTGGTCTATTGCTACCAGTGTATATGCCAGACTGGTTTAGTGTATTTATTTTCATCGGATAAATGAATAAATTAAACTTTCTTCTTATATAATGCGAGGCCTTGAACTTGTTTGTGTCACGAATCGTGAAATGGCTCGGAAAATTATTCTGTTACTTGAAAACTTATTTTCTCTTACAAATTGGTCATAACAAGTATAACAACCGAGGATTTTGTTGTAATCAGTACTGTTGTTGTTTTCGTTTACTTCAATGCTATTATTACTGTGATAATCTGTTGATTCATTGCGAATCCGAGCGAAAACCGGCGCATGCAAATGTGACCCCGAGTAGATGACGTTAGCAAATAGCAATACTAATAGATGATCAAACTGTCCTCTTTTCTATAGGTTATTTGTACCTACTAAGTACTAACAGCTAAAAACGCGAAATCAGAGGATCCATTAATCTCCCTCCATTCGAACCTAGACTTTAGTATGTTTTTTAAAACACATGTACATAATTTAGAATTAGATTTATCACCTGTGAAAGGAAGGGAATCGCGTGGAAGGCCACTCGTTAGTAATATTCTAAACGTGCGTAATACTCTGAGAACTGGAACACCAGATGCTATGTAAGGCATAAATTATAGACATAAACCCAATCACCATGTAGATTGACATCGATTTGACTCTGGTTACCACGCAAGGGCAATAGGCAATGAAATTTTCCTTTTTTCTTTAGCTTCCTTAATATTTGCCTAATTCGTCACCGACACGTTTCGGAATTACATTTTGGGATGTTAAAATATTCTCGTTTATATTGTCTATATTTGTAAATAACAATGACAAAATAAAATCAATGATGTATCGTCTACAAATGGCGGTTACATTTGCATTATTGACATGCGTAACCGTTTCATTCTGTAGTCCAGTCTTCAATTCATCATCATCTGCCCTATTTGGGGTCGGCGCAACACGTTTTTTTATTCCCTTCTCTCTGTCAGACGTCACGGCGTCATTTACTTCCTCAGTAGTCAGTCTTTAATTCTCGTTGAAATTAATATTGAACTATATTTACTGCATCCGTATTATCCAACGGTTTCTTTTTTCGACACACCCGATAATTTAAGATCGAGTAAACGGCTTTATGTTCATAAAGAATTGAAAAAAGAATGGATTGCTTACACGTAATGACCCCTTGCGGAGTCTTCAACGGATATCCTTTACAAAATGTTCAAGTGTTCTAGAGAAAACAAAAAGCGACCAATGCTAATATCAGCTACCGTTTACGCGTTTCTTTCTTCGTATTTTGCCCCAAAGGTGTTTGCGTGCCGAAAATTGTTTGAAGAAATATTGAGAGAAGAGGAAGATTTTCATGATAATGAGGCGATTTGTTATGTAAATTGTGCCTTGATGCCCATTTTCGTGGATCGGAGGAATTAAGGTAAATGCTTAGTAGTGTGCTGTCGAAATTTGAAATCGGAAGTCTGCATGAGCTCCCAAAACGCAGGAAGCAAAAGAAGTTCGAATAGCTACCGGTGTTGCTTCCTTCTTGTTAGGTTTCAATCTGGAAAGTGAATCAACTTTACTTAAAAGGCAGCCGAAATTTAATTTACGATATCCTGACTAATATTATAAATGTGAAAGTAAGTTTGTTTGTTTGTTACCTTTTCACGCCTAAGCCACTGCACCGATCATCCTGAAATTTTGCATATACATTGTCAGGTATTCATCCAAAAAACTGCTGTTGCTGAGGAAAACAACAATAATGTTCTTATGATATTAGATGGCGCCACGTGTCTTTCGAATTATGATTGAATTATGTTATTACAAGCAAAGTACAAAAAGATAGTAGTAGTATATTATAAAACATTTTAGCAGAATCATATTTTGAATCGATCCCCGAAGCCTACTTAGCAACGAAACACCTTTCAACTTCAACTCCAGAACTTATTGAAACAAACTTACGAAATCAATATTCAAACAAAACTGGCCTCGTTATTAAAGGCATCAGAATTTGAAGGCTCTTTTTTGCTCTCAATGACTACCTTGGGAGCTCTGCCGCTGGCGGGTTAACCGCTGGTCAAATCACCGTTGATGATGAATGATTACTGAGATTTCATTTAATGATGGACTCGGACACCGGCTTCCAACTGACAGCATAAAAAGACAGCCTCAAATTGTCCGAACGGTTTTTTATACACTTTGTAGGTAGTATGTAATGAAATGTGTAATATTTCTTTGTAGAAGATGATGGATGGACCTATTACAATATATTGAAGGTACGCTTTAGTTTTGATCGGTTCAATTTAGTAAATAGGTTATATGCTACTAGATTGATTGATTTTTGGGGTCCAGTAGATGCCTTTTTGGCGTAAAGGCAAAGATTGTAGGTATTAAATATTTGATATTATGCGCACATCTTTCGATGTAATCTTTTTCTCCCCAAAATTTAATATTTTCTTTAAAGTTTTAATCAGATTCTCAGAAGCACCTCGATCGCTTTATCCCTTTTCAAGAAAACGTCTCATTTGTGTAATCCAGATTCAAACCATATTTCACTGAACACCAACTCGTTCCATCCAAAATCCTTTAATAAGTTATTCAGTAACTTTATATCCTACGCAAACCTGATTGTGTACTTACTATATCAAATTCATATTCAAGCCAAGTCGTAGGTAATCCTAAACTTGTAATAAGGATGAAAACTGATTATAGATTCTCTCCTTCTCTCCTTAGGTAAGCTTATGCAAATAAAATTATACCAGGAGGTGTATTCGGAATATGGTTGCCGATATTAAAGTTGGGTTTGTAGATCAATTTTTGTTAAGCAGTTTTGTCAGGTATCAAGTTGTGTGAACTTCGAAGTAATTGAGAATCTTGTTAGTTATTTTCAATGTTGGTTTTGGTATGTTTTACATGTGTTAGATTCTGTTTTGGATGGGGAGATTCTGTTTCTATGTAAATTAGTCGACACGAGGGTGTAATTTTCTCGTTGCTCCTTAATCGGCTTACCGAGCATGATAATTATTTACTTGGCAAATTGGAGGCCAAAAATTATATATCTTCATATCTTCTTGTCTGATTATGATCATCTAAAAAGAGACGATGAAATTCAACACATCATCTGCTCACCATTTTCCTAACTATGTTGGGGTCGGCTTCTAGTCTAACTGGTTGCAGCTGAATACCAGTATTTTACACGGAGGACTTTCAGGCCACTGACTACCTGTAATTACTGTCAATGATCTACAATTGACAGCTGGGACCAACGGTTTATGACACATGACTTTTAAAAAGCACAAAAAGTAGTTTTACAAAAAAGCCCTGTCCCTTAATAAACACATCGTTTAAATTATGTAAATACGACATATTTATGTTAATACGGCTCTTCTCGATCATCAAGGTGTACCCGAACACGATCCCTACAATGTGTGTGATTAGGATTCTCATTGTTCAATACCGAACTGTATTGTTTGATGTTTCATCCTACATCATATTTTGATTATGCATGATTGATAAAAAAAACAATAGAGGTTATCTTAGCACTTTGTATGATGAAATGTCTTTTTGTTTGTCTGTTTGTTAATACTTTTTGATTATTGGGTCATGTTTAATTTATTCACCGGATGTTGCTTAAGATTTTACAGAGGACACTGACCGACGTATTAAAATGTCCTTGGAAAAGGTCATGTGACTGTTCCTAAATTACCCTAGGCTGATAAAATTTTCGTTTTTCCTAGTTCATGTTAATATTTCCCCCGGGTAGTTAGAGGCCCGAAAAGTCTGACAACCAGTCTTACCAAAGGGTAAGGGTATTAACCACTACTAAGTGGGTTGTGGAGGTCAGATAGGCAGTCGCTCCATGTAAAATACCGGTATTCAGCTGCAGCCAGTTAGACTGGTAGCCGACCCCAACATAGTTGGGAAAAGGCTTGGCAGATGATGAGTTAGAGGCCCGAAAGACTGACAACCAGTCCTGTCAAGGGGTATCGTATTACCCAGTAACTGGGTTGAACAGGTCTGATAGGCAGTCATCATCTGATGATGATGACTGCCTATCAGACCTGAAGAAAGGGGAGGCCTGTAACCAACAGTAAGTGATGATTCACTTACTGTTGGTTACAGGCCTCCCCTTTCTTCTGCCACTCCTCTCTGTTCTGCGTCCCTAATCCATCCGTTCCCCGCGATCTTGACGATATCAACCGCGCTTTTGGACGAACCTAGTTTCTTATGTCCAGTCCTGGCCACCATTGGGTACCTTACTCCATCGGCCATCGTCGCCGATGTCCAGATAGGCAGTCGCTACATGTAAAATACTGGTGTTCAGCTGCATCCCGATAGACTGGAAATGGCTAGGCAGTTGGTAATGTTCCAAGTGTAGATGTCGGTTTGGAAGGACACTGACCCAGGTCTTATACAGGGCGTAACCGGATCATTCACGAAGCCGTCAACCAAGTACATCAAACTAAATAACTTTTCTTTTGGGGTGCAAAATCACGTTTTACGGTAAAACTCAATGTATCGCACTCAATACATTGTGCTGATAGATGGATTGGATAGTACGGTGGAGGTTACATTAAAAACATATACTTATTAAAAAAAGGGAAAACGTTAGAACTTTGACCCCTATTATCTCCGTAACTAGTAGGTTCCCATTTTCCCAAGTATGGACTTAGAACAAAAAAAAATATCGCAATGGCGGGGAGAACAAATGCTTTTCGGCGGGTCTTTTTACACCTTGTATTTCCTTGGTAAAGATCGGGTCGCGCACTCGTCTAAGCACATCTTGAATGTGCAAGAATGTCATTGTATTTGCATATACATAAGTAGGTGCTTCTCATTCTCACGTTAACTAGAAATAGGTCGTTGGTCCATACTTATTAGATTATTATTTAAATGTGATTCAGCTAGACTTGTCTTAATTGCTGCATTGTCTCTATTGTCTGTGTGTCTATTTACTTTGTATTCTTTATAAAGTTTCTGCTAGCTGATATTATTTAGTCTATAGTCAACTGGCGGACTGTTTTTTAAAGACTAGCGGACGTCACGCGGTTTCACCCGCGTAGTTTCCGATTCCGTGGGAGTACGGGGATAAAATATAGCCTATGTTACTCGTTGATAATGTAGCTATCCATTGCTGAAAGAATTTTTAAAATCGGTCGAGTAGTTTTAGAGTTAAGTCGTAACAAACACATAAACAAACAAAAAATCAAAATCTGTCCTCTTTATTTCTTATTCTTATTTCTTATTCTTATTTCTTATTCTTATTTCTTATTCTTATTTCTTATTCTTATTTCTTATTCTTATTTCTTATTCTTATTTCTTATTCTTATTTCTTATTCTTATTTCTTATTCTTATTTCTTATTCTTATTTCTTATTCTTATTTCTTATTCTTATTTCTTATTCTTATTTCTTATTCTTATTTCTTATTCTTTATTGCACACAAAAAAACAAAAATACATAAAAAAATGCAATTATATAGCTTATGTACAAAGGCGAGCTTAACCCAGAATTGGGTTTTCTTACAGCAAACCTAATTTTGATGGCGAGATTTGCAGAAGAGGATTCACTTAAGAATGTGCAATAACATTACTAAAATTAATTAATTTTATAAACTAAACTACAAACATACAATATAATATACGTCCGTACGTGTAATATACGTACGTATGTATATACATACCTATAAAATCATATATATCTATATTTATTATTAGTAACTATAGATAGATACTTGGTAGGTACTACTGAGTTCACTGAGGGTATGCAGTAGCATACCCTCAGTGAACTCAAAGCTATGGGTGACAAGTATGTTACCCATAGCTCTGAGTTATAAGGTTGAAAACTAGTCGACCTGTAGTGAACTCAGTGCAACGTTACATTGCTTCAGGATGTTATGTCTATTCATATGATAATATAATAATAATAATATAATCATAAAATATCAATTTGCAAGGCTTCTATCGGGATGCTTTCTTTACTTTTACAATTTATAAGTAAGTACATTATGAACGGCAACGGGTTGTGAAAAACAGCAATTTTTGGAGGCTTATACTGAATTTGTTTCTACAAATTTTTATTTACTGCTTCGATAGAAGCCTAGATATAGTCCACAAGATACCTATTAGTTCAAAAAATTCAAAGATATATGTCTAACAACGGCATAATCACGCACGAGCTATAGTCAAAATTTTCGCGAAAAGTATGGCGGGTTGGCCGCTCTTAATGCTAAGGTTACAGTGGAAAGAGCGTGGAATTAACTTTGTGAGAGACTGGTTTAAGACGAACAACAAGGGTATTTCTGAAAAGTTTCTTGCTCTAAACACAGCCATTTTTGGCTTATTCGTCAACTGGTGACTGTGAAACTCACGAGTCTTCATCTTCATCTCACCTTCCGATTTTATTTTTTTGTCGTCAACCCACAGAATGTGTATTTCTGTTGCCGCTATAACAACAAATAATTATAGAAATAAATAAAAAATCTGGGCCCTACTACGATCGTACGGAATCCTTCATGCGCAAGTCCGACTCGCACTTGGCCGATATTTTTTGCTATCAAATGACAAAGTTTCCTTGTTTCAAATATAACGATCTATGTTAAATAGGACTATAAAACTAATAGCGCTAATTCAGCTCATAAATCCATAATTTATAAATCCAAAAAGTATTAAATCACTTTTCGAGTTAGGAACGCGGCCGTGGGCGAATGAATGGTGCGCAGGAGTTGGTTGACTGATCTGACACTGGACAAGTTATGATGTAACATTATGTTGGAAACCAGACAGGTTGTGTGGCATTTCTACATAACCGTCTATTTCTTGTTTTACTGCAGATTTATTGCACTACAGCTGTTAAAGTTATTTTATTTCGCAAAATATAGTAATGTCTTCCAGGTATTGCGCAGTAACAACGTCTTTAACCTTAAATGTAAGTAATAAGCTCTTGTTTCGCATTGTTTAAAATTTGGAGCGAAAACTATAATCCCCTTAATAGGTAATGCTTGACTCAGTTCTTCGTTTAGAAGCCTATTACTATAAAAGGCCGGTGTGCCAAGCCGAATGAAATTGATTCCGAAATCTAATTTGGTTGGTTACTCTTAAGACAAATAAAATCAGGTACCGTCTGATAGCGTCGAACCGCAAAACCACTTATCAATCTTTCAAAAAGATTCGCGAGCCGACATGAATGAGGGCCATTCTCAAAGAACTTATCCAAATTCAAAATCAGGTGCCATTGTACCTATAGTCGCCATTCACTGGTTCTCATCAAAAACTGGCAACACCGCAGACAGGTGTGTTCCCGTCGTGCCCCTTTTTTTTTTCAACGTCCGTTCCCGTATGAAACTCCTCGAACAAAGGCGTCACTACCACAAAAAACAACAAAGCGATTGAGGTCTTAACTTCGAAGTTTAAAGTTGAATTTCCTCTGAAACCAACCTTGAAGCTGTACAAGAGTTACAATGAATGGATCGTTTCCCTTACAATGCGCTGCAACGGTTAAAATTTCGTGGTCAACGGAAAATCTGATTTAAGCCAACCGAGTAAGATCTGAATTAAGTTGCGTTTGATAAGAGTATCGTGTATCCTCCATAATTGTGTTATTTTTAATTTATTTTGGGATTCTCCAAATCAGGGCCCTTATTTCGGTTATTGTTATTCAAGGGGTTGATCAAAGCGTATGAAATGCCCCTGTTAGGCTACTATTATTATTTTTAAGTAACGGGTCGTCAACCTTAACATTTCCATTAAAAAAATAGGACAATAGAGGTTGGTGAAAAATAGACTTTAGTTGATGCCGGTTAAGACGCTTTCGTCACAATAATATGGTCGAAGAATTACGAATCTAGAATACACTGCAAGCAATAGAAAGCGTGTCATCTCAAACCACCGTATGCAATAGTGTGAATAATTACAGTAACAAAAGAACTGAGATTATCAACAGCACAAGATCTCAAGATTTCCAACGATACATGTTTTCACGGCGAAATCCGTTAACGATATCAATTTCTATGCTTCACACACGGTAATTAATTAGTATCTTCCGCGTGATTGGAAGATTCTCACGATTCAAGGTAAAAGCCGCTTTGTTAGATCCAGTACTTGACATATTAATGTATCATGATACAAACGTAGATGCACAGGCTCCAACAGAAGAAGGTAATGATGAAACAACATACAATACAAATGTATGTAATGTATGTATGTTCAATAATTGACTTCGGAACGCTTGTTTAATATCCAAACATACAGCTACCATTATGTCTGGTATATTTTGATCGAACAATATTTGGACTTGATGAAGTTTTTAATGATGGCCCGGATGTGAAAGTTAATTAAGCTGAATTTCATAAGAACATTTCTAATTACGAACTGTTGAGGCAATCACCTGCCGAATTGACAGACAAGGCTACTTCATTAACTACTAGAAAGATGAGAGTTTTTGAAATAATAATCTCTACTAAATTATTGCCGAGCTCCAACTTTAGTATCAAATACAAATTGCAGAGAGCATTGAATTATGAAACTATCATGAACGTGGGATGATCATTCGGCATTTGCATTAGTTATGCGAACAAAAAAAGAAAGGATATGAAGCCTCGTGGCCAAAAGATAAATATCGCATGAGTCAAATAAAAACCAGCCATTGATTCACAAAAATAAAAAGTAACTGCTTTAAGATAATAAAAAATAAGTGATGTTATGACACTTACTGGGAATGTAGATGGACTGGGAATGTATGAGTCTTCGGGCCTTCCTATTATAAAACGTATAAACAATCTCGCAGCCAATCCAATGTTTACGATCGCGCCAAGAGATTGACGATGTCTACCTACTTACTACACTTCTCCACATCTATATTTTCCTAGTACCTAAGGCGGATAATTAGTTATCCACCGTCTCGGATATGTAGAAGCTAAGAGCAAAAACTTATGAATTTTTTGTGCCTCTGACTGTTTAAAATTAAGTGTAGTTTCATCTATGAAAGATGGCCAATTATATTCAAATGCTAATGAATGCTTTAGACGTACATTTTAATTGAAAATGCGATATACAGTTTGCAATATTTTGAGATGCTGAATTTTGTTTGAGTTTTATCTCGTTTCTTCAGGGACCTTCCGCTAAATGGAAGAAATTGGGGTATGAATTTTAGATTAAGCAAATAAGTGTGTTCCGTATAATCACAATTCGGCCCGTTTCGAGGAAATTCTCTTTTGGTTCGAACAAATATCACACCGTTATAAATTATGCCTTTGGATGTGACCGGGTACCTCTTGATGGTGCTACTTCCGCTATTATTGTTCTTGAAAGGGTTCAGTGTATTTGTTATTATAAAATATAACCGGCATTGTCATCTGAAGTGGTTTGTTACCTCATTATTTATAAGCCCTTCAGTTCCTTTCACACAAATCACAATATACATTATTAAATACGGGTGGATGTTCAACTGTTTACAGAACAAAGTCTTTAAACTCGAGGTTAGTTGCATGTTGTAAGCTTGTAATTCACATAAAGTTATTAACCATTTATCTTGATTCAGCTCTAGTTTTACGATGTGTTGTTGAGATAGTAGCAAAAATATTATTAGTCTTTGTTCTAGATTCCCATCGCCTTTATAATTCGCAGGTTTTTCTAGAGTTTCATTTATTCCTATACATCGTACAGTTCATAACCTTTTAATACTTTTCACTGTTAATAAGACTTGTTATTCTACAAAATAAACAACAGCTCGAATTATTTGAAACGATGAAAAAATCTGTACAGCATTCAGTCTCACCTGCCCATTAACCCTTTGAGTAATTTCTGTGATGCGCTAAACGATTTACGATAGCGTAGCATGCCGAATTGAAAACAAGGCCGTCGTGGAAGACTGGCGTGTTCTGAATAGTATTAATTACGGAATAATTGTGGCCATTTTGCTACGGAACCTCCGTGCCGGCCGTTAACGGTGACGGCGTGAACGAAGAGAGGGATTAGAAGCATGCGCCAGAGCAGCTGCCGGCCAGCCGCACGCACGGACTACTTACTTCGTAAAATCGATCAATAAAACCGCTTTTTACAAGTGTCATCGCCTTCGGAACATGGTTCTTGACAATGTGCTCGTGACCATTGCTTAGCAAATTAATCTTTTGCGCATTCGGAAGTCTGTGTTGAGTTGTCTTTTTGTAAAAGAAACGTATACGTGCTTCGGGAATTAGTTTTGACGATTGTTGCTTTAGAATTCGGCGGAATTTAGCCTAGTTTTTTGCTGATGTTTTTGGAAGATCGGTTATTGACAAAGGCACGGACTGTACAGGCGCCTTGTATATTTTGTGGAAAAAAATAAGTGACATCAATTAGTAAATTGGTTAGAAAGTACAAGAAAAAAAGGATAGATTTCTGAGGAAAGATGTGAAAGATGAAAGAGTTAATGATGCCGTGAGGTCTGACGGGAGAATGGAAGAAGAAAACGAGGGGGACAAGGGCAGAAAGATAGATGATGATGGTAAAGTACAAATGTAAAATATCTAATCTTAAATCCTAGGCACAATAAGGCGGTTTGCGATACTGTAAGGTTACATATTTCTTTTTCATTACCTAGATTGTAAATCAGTCACACTTTCATCCTGAACTCTCCAACCGTAATATTCCAACTTTCTCGACAATCCCTCATGTTTTAAATTCCTGTTACTCGGACAAAAGTATGGCGTTGATGTTTTTGTCTGTGCCAGTTTGCTTATGCTCAGTGGCCGGTGGAATGTTCACGGTCCGTAGCTTCTTTCGAAACAGTCTTGGGAGTGCTAGTGCAAATGTTTTTATATGGATATGGTTAAATGGATTTGTGCCGGCGTCGACGTGTTTGATCGTCTGATTCTGATCCAATTTTGCTTACAGCCGTTTTTTTAAATCCGCACCTTTTACACAAATGTTTGGTGAAGAAAGTGGCACACTTGTTTGTGTATAGTTAGTTTCTTCATACAAATTGAAAGCGAACATGTGAATTTACTAGCCGAGTGTGATTAGCATGTGTGTTCGAAATGAGTCGAGATACTTTTGGGATATCCGTTTCGAATTATTGTGTTTACTTGGTCTATCTGGAGTTCTGGATAGTAATTTTCATCGCAATTTTACCAAACAGTTCTCGTTCCGAATTCAAAAGAGTTCGCAATCTTGTAACTCGGTCTTTTTCTGTTAGTCCTGTCTTGAAGAATGTCAGGTCGTGATAGTGCAGGTGTAGGGGCGTTGCTCTCTTCACGGTGCTCGTGCTCACTTCGGGGGCGTTCGGTCGCACCCGTGACTCTCGAATTAAGAATGAGCTCGCGATTGGCTGTCATTATCGACGACTCATTCAATACAATTTGGAAGCTCTTTTCAAGTTTCTGAATGGAACATGTGTATAAATCGTACGTAGTCAAGGCCGGGGAAACTTTTACTACTGTCATTTATATTTATGTTCCTACGTACGTTTCTATTATATTATTTCCGGAATGAAAAGGGACCTTCAACAGCATAATCGTAAGTCTAAACTCTATTATCCCGAATAGTAAACCGTCAGACTTAAGTGCAGTTTAGCATAATTTTATTCATCAATTATGTATGATATGCCAGAATCTCCAAGCAAGTGCTTAAACTGTTTAATTGAAAATGAAGTGGCTTAGAATTCACGATTAAAGTTGAACCTTAGTGATTACACTAAGGTTCAACTTAAACTCAAAAAACTCAAGATTAGCCTTCAAAACCATTAGGTTTTGAAGGCTAATCTATCGCAATTTTTATTGTTCTTCGTTTTCTCACCGTCTCATTATTCTCGTGTATAATTACGCTTCTGTTACTTGAGCTTTTAAGCGAATACCCATTGTATTCTAAGTTTCCGCGGTGTCAGCAGCAGAGGTTCTGGTGATTCATTAGAACTTTGTCATATTTAGACAATGTATGAAGCTCTTATTACTTCTGAACGAAACCGATGTTGTGGTACTTGTGATGTATTGTAAAATAAAGATGAATTTCGGTTTTAGACAGAAGATTGAATGATTATTAGAGTTCGTACGAATGATAACCGCCAAGGTAGACCGCGAAATTCAAATTCTCCTACGTTTTTGCAATTTGCAGGACAATGTCAGGTTGTATGTTAGTAAAAACCGGCCAAGTGCGAGTCGGACTCGCACACGAAGGGTTCCGTACCATTGACTATATTTAGTATTTGTTGTTATAGCGGCAACAGAAATACATCATCTGTGAAAATTTCAACTGTCTAGCTGTCACGGTTCATGAGATACAGCCTGGTGACAGACAGACGGACGGACAGACGGACAGACAGCGAAGTCTTAGTAATAGGGTTCCGTGTTTACCCTTTGGGTACGGAACCCTAAAATTATGATTCGTGACCGTAACAAATATGGCTTAGTTTGAATGGCCTTTTCACGAAATAGTCATTGAATATCGCCGGCTACCTTGGTGAGAGCTCGTGGCTAAATAATAACAGCCGCCCGCGGCCAATCTTTAGGTTAAGCCGTGCTTGCCTAGGTTGGTCTGTGGATAGGTGACCACCCTTACATACCGAGTTTCCTCCGTGCTTCGGAAAGCACGTTAAGCTGTTGGTCCCGGCTGTCATTTGTAGATCTTTGACAGTCGTTACAGGTAGTCAGCGGCCCAAAAAGTCTCACAACCAGTCTTACGAAGGGGTATCGTATTACCCAGTACTAACTGGGTTGTGGAGGTCAGATAGGCAGTCGCTTCATGTAAAATACTGGTATTCAGCTGCATCCGGTTAGACTGGAAGCCGACCCCAACGTAGTTGGGAAAAGGCTAGGTAGATGATGACCTTGGTGCTTCTTCCCCCTTAACCAACAGGAGACAACCCAACTTGAAAATCCAAAATCAAGTACAAATCTAGATTTAAAAGATTCCAATCCATTATAGAATTGTCTCTAAATCTGACCCCAAAACCCCTGATATTTTCCTAAACCGACTTAATTTTCGCAGCAACCTTTTCATTGGTTTGACATTACCCAACTAGGTCGAGTCTATAATATCACGAATAGTTTACAGAATTAGTAGTTAGTATTAGTTAGTATACAGACTTAATTACAGACATCTCTACTTATTTGAGTTGAGTGACTTAGCAACAATTTCTAAGTTTTTGAAATTAGTTTTGTTTATCTGAAATTTGCTTTTGCTTGGTTTCGCTCGCGTTATTGTCAAAAATTATTGTACTGGAATGTTTTGAATATAAAACCTATGGCACTCAGGGTTAATGTAGCTTTCCGTTTAAGGGCCATATATGCCTCAAATGGCTTAGCGCATGATCCTCCGTTACGCCTAAAATACTGCAGCATTAATTTTGAAAGAAATTTATGGTAAAGTTGAGGATTAATGCTAGGTACTATGTGTGACGAAAACACGATTCCATAAACTTTTCTCGAAAGAAAAAAAATCCAAAGTTACCTCCAAATCGAACAATAAACCCCTGGTATTAAAAAAGTACTTCAAATTAGATCATGAAACTTTGCATACTAACTGAACTAACTATAAAGCAGGTCTTGTGTTTTATTTTTTTAGTCCAATCAATAGATTTTTTGTAAATCGCAAAAAAACACTACTACTACTTACTACTTGATAAACTCGAACGTCTGCAGAATTTGTGTATACGCTTCATTTTCGGGCTTCGTAAGTACGACCATGTGTCGGAATTTCGAAAGAAGCTGAAGTGGCTACCGATTCGGCAGCGTCGAGATTCACACACTCTCTCTTTTCTCTTTTCTATTCTTCATAATCCTAAAGCTCCTTCGTATCTTCGGGAACGCTTCGAGTATCTTGTTCCTAGAGGTAAACCTTGTCGCTCATCATCATCTCTCCTCCTTCGTTTCCCTCCCCACTCCTCAAGTCGGTATGATGATTCATTTACTGTTCGTGCTGTGCGCCTTTGGAATTCGCTTCCACACTCCTTGCGGGATAGCCCGTCGTTAGATGTGTTCAAGAAAAGGATAAAAGAACATTTCCTGTCTACATGATTATAGTTTGTAAATAGTGTTTTTTTGTTTTTTTCAGTGTATATATATATATATATATATTGTATGTATTGCGTATATTATATTGCATGTATTAGTTTAGTGTATAAAATAAGTTAATTTAAGTTTTTAACTGTATTGTTTGTGCACATAAGTTTATCCTCTTCTGCAAATTTCACAACAAAAGTAAGGTTTGCTGTAAGAAAACCCAATTCTGGGTTAAGCTCGCCGTTGTACATAAGCTATATATTTTAATTTGTGTGTATACTTTTTTAATTTTGTGTGCAATAAAGAATAAGAATAAGAATAAGAATAAAACACATTTCGCACTATTCGGCCGCAGTGACTGACATAACAACCGCTTTGTAGTGCAAATTGATTAGAACTTTATTCTAACAGTATTTCAAATGAACTTTGAACCACCACAAGTAGAGTTGCTAATTTTAAGGATAGAAGGGCCTTAAGAATTTTCGGAATCGGTTCAGTAGTTTCGAAGATTATCCCCTACATGCAAACTTATAAACCTACAAAGCCTTACCTCTTTAAATTTAACATACTTAGTCTGTAATACACGAAGGGTAGGCAGATGTGTATGGTCGAACAAGCTATTTGGTTTACAGTTTAACCAACAAATTACATTGTAAAATGTTAACCAAATAGCTTGTTCGACCGTACCTTATAGTAAACCCACAGTTCGCCAGTTATGTTTAAGTCCCATGACGAGCCTATTGCCATCAACCAGGCACAAATCCAGACTCTGTGGTTGCTACTGAGAAATTCCTGATGGAAATAATAGCACTGCCCGACCTGGGAATTGAACCCAGGGCCTCATGCTCAACACTCGTGCTTGCGACATCTAGACCAACGAAGCAGTCAAAAAAATTTTCTTTCTTTTTCGTTCCTTTTAATTTTTTTTATATTATTATCAATGAAGATTATGTTTACAAGTAAATAGAAATAGTCTTTAATAACGTTTCTATTTATATCAAGCATATTTACAGAGATATTATGGTTGGAAGAGGGACTTCCAAGAAAATTAGTTGTTACTTACTTACAAAAAAAAAAGAAATACGAGAAATTGAGTCGCTAAAATTAGACTGAGGTACCTAGAATATTCTTGGTTTTTATTAAATAACTAGCTGACGTCCCGCAGTTTCACCCGCGTAGTTCCCGTTCCAGTGGGAGTACGGGAATAAAATAATAATATAGCCTATAGCACTCACGAATAATGTAGCTTTCTACCAGTGAAACAATTTTTAAAATTGGTTCATTACTTACGGAGATTACCCCCTACATACAAACTTACAAACATACAAACTTACAAACAAATGTTACCTCTTTATAATATTAGTATAGATAAAAAAGCTTGTTACTGCCTTTGTTTATTTAGACGCTAGTGCTTAGAATGAGATATTTATATTTTACGTCCGTCACATCACATCACTATGTCAGGTCCCAGACTCCCAGTTGAACACCAGCTCAAAAATTCATTAGACCGACTGATCCCGCGGGATCCGCCTGTGTGGGATCAGTTTACTAAAGAGGGCCAATTTAGCGCAGCCGTGAAAGACACAATTCTGTTTTTCTTTTTGTGTTTAGGTTAATTTTTTTTAATGTTGTGTGCCCTTGTTCTTGCATGTAGCGAATGAACCTACTTATTTTCTTTATATTTCCATTGCCGAGATAGGCAAAAGTATTTATGAGTTTTCCCATCAGAGTATGGATTTGTACCGTTTCGTAGCAATAGGCTACAGTGGCGAAGGGTGAGAAGAAAAATGAGAATAGGTAGATTTTTTTTATTTTCGTTTTTTTTTTAAGTACGGTACCTCATTTTTGTTACCAGCGACCCCAAAAACCACGAAAATGGCACCCATGAAGAAAAAAACAAAACGATATGTTCCCATCTCGCTCACGCTTCTTTATGAATAACTCGGTTTGCGTCGGCTTACCAGACTTCTAATATAGGCGAGCTGGCTAGTGACGCCATGACGTTTATTTTGCATAGAAATTTAGCTGCCAAAAAGCCGATAGCTCTTGCGGGTTATTTTATAGCAACATGTTATTGAAGAGCAAATTTTTGTTGATTGAGTACGAGTAGATGTTTCGTGATGCTTGTAAAAAAGTACTGATTGTACCATTTTTCAATTACGGTAGAGCGTAGTCGCCGCGTAGTTAGCCGTGTGGTATCCGGCAGAGTAGAATAGAACCAACCCCTTTACACTCACGGGTGTCGTATAAGGCGACTAATGTCTGAGGCAGAACAACTTGCGCCTCCGTAGACCTGAGAATGGGCAGCAGCGTTTTCTGTTAGTCTTTCATCACTGCGATCTCCAATCCGCCTGCCAAGCGTGGAGATTACGGCAAATCCTCCCATCATGGGAGAGGCTTATGTCCAGCAGTGGACATTATGGGCTGTTGTAGTGTAGTAGTAGTTGTAGTAGAGCGTAGTTGTGTTCCAAACTTCTGAAGGGAAGCCGGTGGGAATTGAGTTGTTAGGTGCCTTCACCATTGAATTAGGCTGTTACCTCGGACTGAAACAACTGGCGAAATGTGAGTATTACACAAACACTTCAACCCATCCCTTCGTGGAAAACAGCCGTGATGTTAAGCTATTTTACGTTCAAAGCATTTGCTGCACTCAAGATCTCACTTGAACGTAAACAAATTTATACAAACACGACGTAAATATGCATTTCAAACGTCTCTAGAGAATTCTTCAAGCGACGTAGTTTTAAGTATACTTCTTTGAAGTTTCTTTATGCGAGCTTCTCATTACCTGTGCTCGTCTTCGAAATACCTCATACTTATGCATCGCAGCTGCTTATATCTCAACTGTATGCTAGATTGGTTCCGTTCCTTTGTGCGAGTGCTCAAAGGTGAAATGCAGAATTCTGCACTTCGTTTATTTGCAACTAGCTGACCCGCGCAACTTCGTCTGCGTCACATGAGCTACCTACCTACTACCTACCTACTACCTACCTACTACCTACCTACTACCTACCTACTACCTACCTACTACCTACCTACTACCTACCTACTACCTACCTACTACCTACCTACTACCTACCTACTACCTACCTACTACCTACCTACCTACTACCTACGTAATTGATTTAAAAAAAATACAGACAAAAGTTTATTCACCCTTTTTAAATAGTTTACACAAAATACATTTCTGAACGCATGCATAAATGTCAATCACAGTATTTGACAGGATGACAGGAGGAAAACATATGTTTGACAGGTACGAAACAAAGGAACATAATTAAATGGAAAATGATTCATTTTCATAATTATGTATTCGTCAAGTTTTCATTGTTTTTAAAATGTATTCTGCTATTCAGGGCGGAGACAAATCCAACGAAACAAAAACCATGAAAATTGATCCAGCAGATCTCGAGTTATAAGTGTTGTAACAAACCCGTCTTTGTTTTATATATATAGATTGTATGCTTTTATCTGGGAGAGTCTGTCTTTGTGCTTGCTTTTAGTTTGATACAACTCTAAATTTGTAGAAACATAAAACACCATCACGCTTGTAATTCCCGAAGGGTTAGGCAGAGGTGTAACTAATAGTAAATCCACATTTTGCCAGTTATGTTTAAGTCCTATGATATAAGGGGCGAGCCATCAACCGGGCGCAAATCCAGTCTCCGTGGTTGCTAGTGTTGCTACTGAGTAAAAAAATTAAACATACACAGAGAAAAAATCATCATCTGCCTAGCCTTTTCCCAACTCGGTACGAAATGGGTGGTCACCGATCCACAGACCAACCTAGGCAAGCACGGCTTAACCTAACGATCGACCCGAGCGGCTGTTATTATTTAGCCACCAACTCCTTACATAGAGAAAAAAAATATATTTTAGAAATCATTTTCATTTCGAGCGCTAAAAACCAATAACTTTGTTTGCTACCAGTACTTTATCAAAAATTATGAAGACGTTCCTAGAGAAGTACCTATGAAGACTTGTGACGAATTTACACATATATTTTTAATGCATGTGGCGAATACACTTTCAATGTAACGGAGTTTACAAAATGTGACGAATTTACAAACTCTCATCTGATCAGTTTAATCTCAAATACAGTTTCTAATTTTGTTTTAAACTATCTAGTTCATTGCCGTTTAGGTTGTGATCAATAAGAGCATTTATCATCTAGAAGTTTGTCTTAAGCACAATTCTCAAGTACTTCTTCAGACAAACTTAATCCTTGGCGGAAATCAAACGGAAATTAACGAAGAACTTTCAGGCTTGAAGTAATTTCAACTTCAAGTGATTCATGTTTCATAACATGGCTTTTAGTAATAAAGACGTCTCCCTCTGACATATTCTACTACTGTTAGCCTGCGTCGTCCCACTGTTGGGCAAAGGCCGCTCCTAATGACTTTCAGATGTTTCGATCTGTGGAACACTGGTCGTTGGTTTTGTCCATCTCGTCCCATCATCTACGAGGTCTGCCGCGACTAGGGTTACCGGGGCTTAAATTCGAAAATCCGGTTTTGGAGGATGAAAAATCCTGATTTAGGACAAAAAAGTCCGGTCTAGCCTAAAGTTTAACTACGATCAAACAAAAAACTGTAATTTTTATTCAAAGTTAGATAAAAAAAACAATAAATCATGTTCAGTAATCAAAGGTTAAACGAAATAAAATTTGGTTTTGAAGAATTCCTCACAACTATAATCTTTCCTGTTACACTTCGTAAGTACGATGGCTCTAATGGACTCCACTGATAGTCTGTTTCTTTCTTTCGTCCGGCATGAGTCGAAAAATCCGGTCTGGCACAAATTCCGACCGAAGTCCGGTATTGGCTTTAAAAATCCGGTCTTGACCAGACTTTAGGATTTATCCGGTCAGATGGTAACCCTAGCCGCGAAGCCTTCTGACTGTGTCAGGGCTCCAGTAAGATATAGATATATCTTATCACTACTTACGAAGTCGCCCGCGTCTGTCTGTCCCTATGTATGCTTAGATCTTTAAAACTACGCAACGAATTATGATGCCGGTTTTTTTAATAAGTAGATAGATTAATTCAAGAGGAAGGTTTTAGTATACTTACCTATAATTTGCGGGCGGGCGAAGCCGCGGGCATCAGCTAGTGATAGGCTATGCCTCATTGGTTGGTCTAGTGGTCGCAATCGCGACTACTGAACATGAGGTCCTAGGTTCGATTCCCGGGTCGGGCAAATTGTAATATGGGTTTTCAAAATAAATTTCTCAGTAGCAGCCACGGAGTCTAGATTTGTGGCCGGTTGATGGCAATAGGCTCGCCCCTATTACATGGGACTTAAACATAACTGGTGAAATGAGGGTGTAATATTAGAAACAACTCTGTCCAACCTTTCGTGTATTACAGGCGTGATGTTATGTTATTCAAGAAACTATCTGATTGTCACAAAAAAAAAACGACGACCCGAATAGCGCAGCGGTAGTGAGGCTGCCTTACGTTCTTAGGGTTCGATTCGAATCCCGGTAGGAGCAAATGTTTGTGTAATGAGTTTCCAAGTCATGAATGTTTATAATTATGTATAATAAATAGGTATGTATTTACAAACAATAAGTATCTATGTAACTACCTGGTGTCCACGACACAAGCCTCGTTGCTTAGTGTGGCACTAGATGGCGATGTGTGTAATGTCCAGCGATATTTATATAAACACTCGTATTAATCTCTATGACTCTATACAGTCCTATCAAATAGAAGTTTATTGAGTCTGTATAAAACCATAACCAATTCACAATCGGTTTGTGTCTAATAAATCTGCAGCTCGAATTAAAAATTAGCTCCGTCCATCATGGCCGTGAGAGCGTGTTTTTTTATCATCTTTTTCAATATTGATATTGATTGCATTCGAAGTAACGGTGTGGTGTTTGTTCTCTCACGGGTTATCGAATTTAGGTACAATAGGTGTTTCATTTCACACTAGAATCTAGGCACGTTAGGACTTAGGAGAGGTAATCAAACCTTTGACGGTAAAAACAGTCATCATCTGCCTAGCGTTTTCCCTTTGGGGTTGGGGTCTTCCATTCTAAACGGATGCAGCTGAATACCAATATTTTACATGGACGGACTGCCTATCTGATCTCCACAACCCAGTTAGTAGGTGCGTAATACGATACCACAAGACCATGGTAAGACTGGTTGTCAACTTTCGGGACACTGACTATTGAAAGACTGTCAAAGACTGACTATAATTGACAGCCGCGACCAACGGCTTAACGTGCTTTGGTAGAGGTCTTCGTCTAGCGCCATCTCTTTCCCACACTGGAATAAAATTAAAACAATCCTGCTCTAAGACGTCATGATAGGTCACCTGGGATGGATTGAATAGTACGGGGGCCGTGGAGGTGTTTAAAGTAAAAATATAACACTGTATTAAAAAAAAATGACAAAATCTTGGAACTTTGACCCCCCAATATATCTCCGTAACTAGAAGGTTCCAAGGTATGGTGTAGAACAAAGCAAAGACAGGGAGAACAAGTGCCTTTCGGCTTCGTTAAGAGGTTTTTTTACACCCTTTTTAATGGGTGGTCTGGTCACCCATCCACGTACCAATCTTGGCAAGCGCGGTTTAATCTCCTCCCGGTAAAAACAGGGCAGCCACATTATTAATCCCAGGTAGCCTGATGGTACTGCTAAATCAGTAATTACCAGATATAATAGTATTTACCCAAGCCTCTCACATCTCCTAAACATTACCAAAACAAACGGTCTCCGGCTTTTTGACAATGCAGCAGATTCTATCGACCAGTTGCTAATGTTGCTATAGCATAATCGGCGTAACATGTTCCCACTGCTGGGAAACATATCTCCTCTGTATGAGAGGGAGTGGGCTGGAATTCACCACGGTGGCCCAATGCGTGTTAGAAGATGTCACATAACATAACATTACCACGTCACCATGAAGGGTTAGGCAGAGGTGTAGCTAATAGAACACCTACATTTTGCCAGCTATGTTTAAGTCCCACGTAATAGGGGGCGTAAAGAATAGCACCATCCCATATCTTCCCGTGGGTGTCGTAAGAGGCGACTGAGGGACTTACCAGAGAATGGGCAGCAACGTTCTCTGTGCTTTTGTAACAACCGCACTGCGATCGCCAACCCGCCTACCAAGCGTGGCGATTATGGTAACCCCCCCCCCTTTGGGGGAGGCCTATGTCCAGCAGTGGACGTCTTTTGGCTGAAATGATGATGATGATGAATAGGGGGCGAGCCATCAACCGGGCGCAAATCCAGACAGGCACTTTGCCCGACCCAGAAGTCAAATCCATGACCTCATGCTCACCAGTCCTGCTTGCGACTACTTAACCAACAAGCCAATCGATGATTAAGAAGATGTCACACGTCTTCGAGTTTTTGAGACCAACGAAACAGTCTCATGTCTCCGAAACTTTGGTCCTAGGACACGCCCGTTTCCTCACGATGTTTTCCTTCACCGTTTTGTGTATCAGTTGGTATAATTACCACAAATTCAATTATCTGAAAGTTCATACATAACACATAAACGTATTTAAGCGCTCTCGTTCCATTTAGAACACGAGCAACATTAATCAAGAAAGCTTACCGTGCTCCCGAGGCGCGAGGGGCGCAAATTGATTGGTTATTTATTTGCAGAGGACATGTCGCAAATGTTGGTAATCCGTGTGTTTACCTATGAGCATATCTTTAGCTGGGGTGTTTTAGAAAAGCTTCAAGTCTACATTGGTGTCGATTCTGTTGTGCACAAGCTAAACTTAATTTAGGCTATTGCTATCTTTTTCTCTCTAATATAACGAGAAAGAGACGGACGTAATTTAGAGCTGTCAAGTTTAGTTGGAACTAATATTTCCATACAAATGAAGGGTGCACGTAAAAACATGTCTACTAAAAACACGGTGAAGCGCAAGGCATAAGCTAGTTTGACATCTCCAACTACGTTCATAGCTATAGCCGTTCTTTTCTCGCACTGCCTTTTAGTAAAAGAATGCAATAGCCTAAATTAAGTTTAGTTTGTGCACAACAGGATCAACACCATTGTCATGTGCATTATTCCTTTGTTTGTTATGATTGTTTCTAGCATAGTGTATGCGATGTGCCTGTGCTTTTTAGGGTTCCGTACCCGAGGGTAACCAGCGGAACCCTATTACTAAGCCTCCGTTGTCCGTCCGTCCGTCAGTCTGTCAGCGTGTTTTATCTCATGATCCGTAATAGGTAATAAGGTAACCAGTTGAAATTTTCTCAGAATGTATATTTCTTTTGCCACTGTAACAGCAAATCATCATCATCATGGTGGCCTTTTGGTTATCCAATCTCGGATGTAGGCCTGTTCCCTCTTCTTCCACTCCTGTCGATCTTGTGTCCGACTCATCCAGTTTCGACCTCCGTGTGTCGTCGGATGTCGTCCACCCTGCGCTGTGGTGGTCCTCCGCGCCCTCGGGTGTCCGCTCAACACGCGTAACAGCAAATAATAAAAATAAATTAAAAATTAAAGGGGGGTAGACCCCCTTTAATTACTACGATTGTACTTCATGCGCGAGCCCCACTTGCATTGACTGTTTCTTTTTTTAATAAATTAAGTATCATATATGTTTGTCCATCCCTCTCACTCTTTCATATCCTATTTCCACCCAAGTTCGCCAGGATTCTTAAAATTCTTGATGTTTCCATCTTTACGTGTGTCCAAGACATACAATTTTTATTCAAGTCAGGTTGTCTATAAGTTGGCAGCAATTGCACATTGTATTACAAAAGACAACGACAGGTGCGATATCGCTTATAATGCATTCATCAAATCGTGACGTCAAGGTGATAGAAGTCCAACGCAAGCGAAATTCGTAGGACGAGTTGTTGGTTATTACAAATTCTCAACATCGGATTAATTCTGAACAGTAAATAGCAATTTAGACGTAGTTTCTTGCGAAGCTAGTAACTACGGAACGACGTCAAAGTAATTGTCAAGAACATTAATACACTACACTTCTTGTAAATGCACAGAATAACATTAAAGCTACAGTTTCTCCTCTGCAATACCAAAATCTACTCTCATTTCCAACTAATTCAGAGCTATACTATATCAAACTACACAGTTTCTGTATAACGAACTAATTTCCTGCGGTAACTGCAAACGATTTTAGCAAAGCCATTACGGTGGCAATTTACTTTGTATTGCACTATTACGGACGATATACCACTTTCTATCATCTCTGTAATGCTCATTGTATGTATATCGATTATCTATATGAGTTAGAAATTGAGGGTTATTGGCACAGGATGAGTGGCAGAAAATCCATTGTTCGCTACTTATAAGCTCGGAAGTCAAACGTCTGATATCCGATCGTCAGCCATGTTGGAATTATCTTCGGCTTTCTATGATTCTGTGACCGGGATAGTTGCACTAGAAAGAAAGAAAGAAGAAAGAAAATACATTTATACAAAAAAATACATTTACGCTGACTATAACGTATTATATTCATCAAGCAGTGTTTCCATACAAGGTGTCACTAATTAAACGCAAGACGCAAACGCAGTGTCTCGGATCATGAACTGAACAATTTTTTTTCTACGAGTTCTGAAATTCTCTAAAAAATATTGGCCTTACTATTAAAATTGACGGGATCAGCTGTTCAACATGTATGGAAAACTAAATAAAAAGGTAATGCATTTTCAAAAGTCGTATATAACATTTTTTTTCCTGCATTCCCTGCATGACTGTTGTTTTCTTATTTCGACTTTCTGTATCATCTGTTCTGTGGATAATAGTCTTGTATTCCCTTGCCAATCGTTCTTTGTGTAGGTCCATTCTCGTTTCCCCCACCCAATGGCTTAGTTTTGGCCCCAATCTGGTGGAATTAGGTGCTTAGCACTTAGCTCCTGTGTTCATTTATTTCTTGACTTATAGTGTAATCTCTGCCTTTTGAGATAGGTATTCTGATATTTTCGTTTATTGCCTAACTAGCTATAGTTTTTTGCTTTGTTTCAAATAGTGTGTACCAATTTAGGAGATGTGTCATTTCAAAAGTGTCGAATCTAAGCACAGAATTTGCAAGTGTTTTAAACGACATCAATTTTGTAAATATCTTGAGCCTTGAGATAATAACTTTGAGAATGTCTCATTTGTCAACATTATTATTATCTGTTATTTTGTGAAATAGCATAGGTTGCTATAAAAATACTGGCATCACGCTCATTTTAATTTCTGAACATAAAAGTGTCTACTCGACAGTTACTGTGCAAATGGCCAGGCTTTTTACTCTTGCTTCCATCATAATAATATTGGATAGAGAATTTACGGTGAATATTTACACTTTACACTAAGTCCCGTAATAAAGAAACGTCAATCAAAACTAGTTCTATGTTTGAATTGAATCTAGTCTTAAGTGCCTAAGACGCAAAATACAGAATTTTTATAAAAGCAGATTTTTGCAACTGTTGCTCGCATAACTTATTTCTCTTATTATTCAACACATTTTCAATTACAATCCGACGGATTTGGATAAGGAAATTGTTAATCCGTTGCTGTTGAATCATCATTGTCCTGCCCTTATCTGCTGTTGCTGCTGCATAGTGCTTTTATGCATGTTTGAAAATTTCAGTTGTGCAATCGTTGCTTTTGAACTGTCTATAAAAGCATTGCCATCGTAAGTGAGTTACGCAATAATTGAGCTGATCTTCTTGATGAACATAATAGAACTAGAGCTATAATATTGACAGTAGAAATGCTGCCTTTATTATTTCTTCCTTATTAATGTCCAGTCTCCGTATTATTTCAAGCTCCACAACACAACGCACGTCCACATGTAATTAATATTTGCTATCGATTTCACATCACGAACGTAAAGCTTCGCATTCGTAGGACAGATCGTGTATATATACTCGTTGTCTTAATATCGAATATCACAGAGTGTTTTTATCTTACAAAAACACTGATGTGTTTTTACAAGTCCCCATCGTTTATTTTCTTTTTGTTACCAAAGTAAACACTCTGTGGTTAGACTAGTTATTTGGCTGTCAGTGTTTTTGTTTCGTTAATCGTTTTTTGTTCGTTTTTCTCTTCGTGTTACTTTTACACATAATAATGGGAGTTCTTTCTTTATCGTGTAGTTAGTGCCTAACCTGGTGTCTGATATTTCTTGATACTTATTCCCTTTTTTTTATACCTACCGGATTTTTCTTGACAGCTTGAAAAGCCAAGGCTTTTTTGGCTTTTCAACGTCAAGAATTATCTCTCAGGCATGTTGGTTTCCTCGCGATATTTTCCTTCAACAAAGCAAGTGATAATTTTACAATACGCACATGAATCCGAAAAATCGGAGGTGATCTTGCGTTTCGTACAGGTTTTGGTAAAATGTCACCGATGATGGTATCAGAATAAATAACTTGGTATTTATTGTTTTGGGTTTTTCCAACTCAGCGATGTCTATTTTATTCTAAAGCTAGTTTTCCTTTTTTATGCATTTTAGTATGCAACAATTTGTTGTGTTACCAAAACCTGAATGTTTAAGCTATCGCAATTCATACAGTCACAATGGCGATCCTTCTTGACAACACTGTTCATCTATCTCTGTTTTGATTGGTTGATACAATTTTAGACTACAACTCCTTTACCCTAGTAAAGGAGTTGTAGTCTAAAATTGTCGTGTTGTTGTGTGTTGTGTTGTCGTGTTGTTGTGTTGTTGTTGTTGTGTAATTGTATTGTTGTGTTGTTGAAATTGTTGTGTTGTTGTTGTTGTTTGTGTGTTGTTGTGTTGTTGTGAGTGTAAATTGTTTGACTTTCTAAAGTCTGACCTGTTTCACCAAGGGGGGGGGGGGGTGAAGATCTTATTTCACAGTAACTGGGTTGTGGAGGTCGGAGAGCCAGTCGCTCAATGTAAAATATTGCATCCGGTTAGACTGAAGGCTGACCCGAACATAGTTGGGAAATGGCTAGGCAGATGATGATATGTTTTAGTAGTTACCTTTATCACTATTCAGGTTTATATGTCTTCCCATTTTCGCCTCGATAACGACGTCCATAATGTATTCTAGCCTCAGGGGAGGAACCCTCGTCTCGCAACCTACGATGACATCATAACTCTTGATGTCAATTGTATGTAATAATAACTTAATTACGATTATGTACAGGCTGTGAACTTGAATGTTAATTATGCATTGTTTCTTGAATAACCCGTTAGGTTGGCCATTAAGTACCATTACAACACAGTGCTTTGGGATCAAAAACTTAGAATATTAAGACAATGATGATAATTTGACTAAAATGTTCACAGAGCTAATTTTTAAAGATATAAAAATGACTAAGATTTGCAGAGATTGTTACATTATTATTATAAAGAACAATTGCTACTTTTAAGCTCAAAGTAAGCAAATAAAATGGAATCCGTTTCTAGGTGTTCAAGCTTTTATGAAATTTTTCGCTGCAGCTGCAACTTGGCATATTGCCAGGTCTAAGAAGAGTAGGGGAGGAGATGGGGTCGTTTCTTAGTATTTAGGACCTTCTTAGTAATACTGTATTCTCATTATGAAGCAGATGCTGAGCGAAAGTGTCTCTTAACCTGCCAGAATCACTGGCAATTTTGGTAACGACTTATAAACTGTTTAAAGACTGGGATACAAATGGTAAAAAACAGGAAGATATAGGTACATACCTTCTGCTTCGTAGCGTGTCGATGGAAAATTTTCATTAAATCTACAATAATATTATACAAAGAGGAAAGATTTGTATTTTAGTGTGTATGTTTGTAATATACATTACATACCGAGTTTCCTCCTCGGAAATCACGTTAAGCCGTTGGTCCCGGCTGTCATTTGTAGATCTTTGACAGTCGTTAGGTAGTCAGAGGCCCGAAAAGTCTGACAACCAGTCTTACCAAGGGGTATCGTATTACCCGGTACTAACTGGGTTGTGGAGGTCAGATAGGCAGTCGCTCCATGTAAAATACTGGTATTCAGCTGCATCCGGTAAAACTGGAAGCCGACCCCAACACAGTTGGGAAAAGGCTAGGCAGATGATGATGATGTTGTTTGTAATAAATTTCGCCGATTTCAAAAATTCCTTCACCATTAGAAAGCTACATTCACCCTGAGTAACATAGGCTATATTTTATCCCAGTACTTCCACGGGAACGGGGACTACGCGGGTGAAACCGCGTGACGTCCGCTAGTACTTTATATTTGGCCCAAAATTCAGCTAAGCGAACTCCGTTCGCTTCTCCTTCTAATCTTCTAGTTGTAACTTTCACAAGTTCAAGGCTACCGTTGACATTAGAAGAGGATTCCTAAATCAAAGATGAAGCTCATAGACCATGTATAAAAAAATTAAAATAAACGTTTTATTCGTAAGTATGTAAGTATCGCTGTGTGGTTTCTGCCCAACGCCATTTTAAAAAGGCGTGAGTTTATGTACTAAGTGTAGGTACTAATTTATCTTTTTCTTTTTTCTTTTTCTCTTTCTTGCTTCGCGGCAATCTGTTGGACACAACAATAAGCCACTGCTTTGTCTGATCCATCAGCCGTGTGGTCTCCGGCAGAGTAGAATAGAGCCAACCTATTACACTCACGGGTGTCGTATAAGGCGACTAATGTCTGAGACAGAACACCTTGCGCCTCCGTAGACCAGAGAATGGGCAGCAGCGTTTTTTCTGTTAGTCTTTCATCACTGCGATCTCCAATCCGCCTGCCAAGCGTGGAGATTACGGCAAATTCCTCCCATCATGGGAGAGGCTCCAGCAGTGGACGTTATGGGCTGTTGTTGTTGTTGTTGAGACACTTCTTGGGTAGGTGTCTCATTCCAACCTGACGAATCTATATTGTAGGTTTGGGACTCTTGTCTCTTCAATCTTGTATGTTGAAGGCCTTGATCTCCACTGAGTTTGAGGGCAAGCTCATTTTTGTGGTGTGTGAGTCTTTGTTGGTATTTGTTGCTAGATTTCGCTATCGCCTGTTTGACAGTTGGTACATTTAAGTCATGACTAACTTAATAAAATTATTATAACGTACGAAGCAGACGTTCTTTAAGTTTCAACAATGTCAAGGAAAGTCGTTCTGTTGCGTGTTTTTTTCTTATGTACAATAATAATTAATTATCCAGTCACGTTATTCGTTGTGATAGAGCAAAACAAATTCTACAAAGCCCTGAATTTATTAAAGGGCATAAGAACAACTTATGAAATAAAATAATCTAAAGAACAAATACTCGTATACAGTTCTTCGCTGTTCTAGTTATTAGTTTTTCGTTTTGAATTTTATATTTTTTGTCTTTGTGAACTGTGATATTTTGCTCCACAAAATCACACTTTCATATATTATCTATATATATTTTGCTCCTAGATATAGTCCACAAGACAGGGCCGGATCTAGGGGGGGGCAAGCCGGGGCCCATGCCCCGGGCGGCAAGTTTAGGGGGCGGCAAATTCAAGCTTGGCTGACTTACGGTCAAAGTTGCGATAATGATGAGTTGTAACGATACAACTCATTGATTTCTATCTGACTGGAAAACTGTTCCTGTTGAAGAAGAAGGAGCGCCCTGCAGACACCCCATATGCATACTAGCCCATCGATTTAGATGAGGAAGACAAACTCTTTGAGAGCTAAACTGTAAACCGCCTATTTCAGCACCTGGCTACTGAGGATCTGGCGGACCCGCTTAGATGCCGCTGCCTCGCAGAGCAACTGCGCAGTTGTCAGACTCCTCGACTCTCCCCATAGCTCAGGATTTCTACCTCGAGAAAAGATTGGAGGCACTCCTATACCATGCCAAACCTATGCCGTACCAACTTCTGCTGCATAATCAGGGCCTATCGGAGGAATAGAGATATCATCTATGTACGACTGGGCGCTTCGCGGTTAGCTTCTTCATGGTGTTTGTGTCATCTGTTATGCTGATGACACGCTGGTGAAGGCAAACGTTTCGGCAGGTCGTCTCTTGTATCTTGGCGACAGTTCTGGGGTCGTAGATGGGATCCGAGTCGACGATGAAGTACCTGGGACTTGTCCCTAATTGCCGCATTTTCAGCAGTTGACACCCCGGTTGATGGGCACCGCGAACTTAATCCCGTGGCTACTGCCCAATCTGAGGGGATCCAATTTCTACAGAAGATTATGGTATGGGATATATGGGGATCGTACGGTCCATAGCGCCCTATGGAGTGCCAGTATGGGCGAACAACTTGACGACCTAAATACTGTAATTTAGCGATGAACCCAGAGAGCGATGGCCGTCAGAGTGAAGAGAATAAATCAAACGGTCTCCTTCAAGGCGGCCAGCTTTTTGGCCGGATCAAAAATTCAAGATCCGGGGCTGCCACAAGATACCTATTAGTTCAAAAAATTCAAAGATATATGTCTAACAACGGCATAGTCACGCACGAGCCATAGTCAAAATTCTCGCGAAAAGTATGGCGGGTTGGCCGCTCTTAAGAGCTGTTGTAATTCGTTACCTGAATCTATATTTCCAAGTATGATGTCGTGTCGTGTCGTGTTGGGGTCGGTCTCCAGTCTAACCGGATTACCGGATGCAGCTCAATACCAGTATTTTACATGGAGCGACTGCCTATCTTACCTCCACTACCCGGTTAGTACTGGGTAATATGATACCCCTTGGAAGACTGGTTGTCAGACTCGTGCTACTGCCTACCTGTAACGACTGTCATAGATCTACAAATGACAGCCGGGACCAACGGCTTATCGTTCTTTCCGAGGCACGGAGGAAAGTCGGTATAAAATGGGTGGTCACCCATCCACAGACCAACCTAGGCAAGCGCGGCTTAACCTGAAGACTGTTATTATTTAGCCACGAGCTCCTGTCGAGTATTAACCACTCTTGATTGACAGATTTCTGTTGATTGTGGTATCCATACTTCGACCTAAAATAAAATAATAATTCTATACCTCATTGTAGTTTACAAGCCACGGGCTACAGATAGCAAAAATATTACCGCTATTAATCTCCCCGACGACTGTTAGCCGTTTGCATAAAATGCAAGCCGCGGATGGCTGCGTAAATTGTGTTTTGCATCAAGAAAAAGCATACGTCTTGTTTCGCTTAGCTTTAATAGGGTTCGAAATATAAAAAATACGTATGAGTAAAAAGTATACAGCTAGGTTTGCAATTTGTAGAGAGACCGGCAGGATTATATTTTAGGAACTAGTGCTAAAGATACTAAAATTGTTTCAATATTCATAGACTTTTATAAAGACACAATAGAAAAACTGAGGTAAAAGTCAATCACTCTCACATTACTTCAGACGTGCTAGTAAAATCTTCGTTCATTCATCCGTAAACAAATCGTTTGTTGCACCCAGGAGCGAAACAATTTACCATATTTTAATCTTTTATTTACTTACTTTTTTTACTTATTATACAGTCTCTGGGAAGATGCTTCTAACTAACAAAAAATAAACAAACAGAAAATAACGCAAACTAATCGAAAAACAATTCAACTGCACCTCCACAATACGATGGTAATCCAATTACTTCAATAGCTGGAGTAAACCGTTTGTTTATCATAGTAATCCTTTGAATTATTAATACTGCGTCAACAAATATGTTAATGGCATCTTTGTCTTCTCATAATAAGGTCAGAGTTAATAGTATGACGGGTATTCTTCCTTTTTATCAACAAAAGTATGATACTCAAGAAACATTACAGGACATAATCATGTCCTGTAGTGTTTTTTGCCCTGCTAGAAATTTTCCTGTTCTGAAATTAGGGCTTCCTCGTCCTTTATTTATTGAGACTGCAGGTATGTTGCTGTAGGTATGTTATTTTGTTTCATCATTTCTAATAATTGCCATTTCAGAATTCACCAAATTACAGTCTCAGTCTTTTATCATCTTGCTCACAATCCATTCCACACATCGTTTCTTTAGTCTTCCTCTACTACATTTTTAGCTTCCTTTTTGATACTCACAAAACATCTTCATCGAGGGAACAGTCGTTAAGATTTTTCTTTAATAACCAAAACGGGGCCAAATGGATTAGTGACAATTTATCATTTGACAGGAAAAGTGATGTGTTTAGTTTAGTTCAGGGAAATACTTTAGTTAATGGACATAACATTAGGAAAAAATCTCAGGACCTTTTGACTTCCAAACGGAAATCTCTTCTCAGTTGAGCAAATAAAAGAAATATAAATATTCCTTTGCAAAACAAACGCAATTTCTACCTTGGAAGGTCGAGGTTAATTTCGTTTCGACTTTCTTTAGCATTGACTTTGTCATTTAGAGCGAAAATTCGTATTTTGCTTACGATTTCCTCAGGTCTCTGAAGCCGTAATGGCCTTTAAAATTCAGTTGTTTAATCTTGAGGTGGGCATCCATTAAAAACACGAGTCTTTATTTTTGGCGAATAATTTCGGTTGATAGAAATTGGATAAATAAAAAGCTCGTACATCTCAATTGCCTTGGTTCGACACAATTAACCTAGTGATTGATATTTTTAGTGATTGGCATATTCAAAAATGTGATCAATGGTGTCGATTCTGTTGTGCACAAACTAAACTTAATTTAGGCTATTGCTATCTTTTTCTCTCCAATAAAACGAGAAAGAGACGGACGTAATTTAGAGCTGTCAAATTTAGTTGGAACTAATATTTCTATACAAATGAAGGGTGCACCCGTAAAAACATGTCCACTAAAAACACGGTGAAGCGCAAGGCATAAACTAGTTTGACATCTCTAACTTAGTTCATAGCCGTCCTTTTCTCGCACTGCCTTTTAGTAAAAGATAGCAATAGCGTAAATTAAGTTTAGTTTGTGCACAACAGAATCGACACCAATGTGTCTTTTTACGGGTGCGCCAAAGTTCACCTAAATTTTCAACTCCGATAATTGGAAATCCGAAAATGTTCTTCCTAAAATTTTTCATCCTAACAATCACAATTCCTAACTACTCTGTCTCTAATGTTCATAATTCCGAAGCATTCAACTTCATAATTTCAGTAGCAATAAACATCTATTATACTTTTATTTGTTTTCCTATATTTTCTCATCATAACCATCTTTTACACTATTATTCAAAGTCATATTTTTTTTGTTTAGATTTATTTTTATTCATAATAATCAGTATTATATAGGTACATTAATTTTGCGTAACTTTATTTTCACATAACATGTGTAACATAATAGTACCATTCAAAATAATAAAAAAATATAATGTCCACCAAAATTAACTTTGTGACCACTAACATCCATCACCTAAAATATCAATTGATCACTAAATTTAGTAAATTGAGCACCAAATTTTAATGAGGTGGTGAATGACAAACTAGTTTTGCCTAGGCCGACGTGGGGCACCCCGACACGGATAGATTAGGTTAGAAGGGTATGGCGGGGTCGAATGAGCGAGCGAAGCGAGCGAATAGACCCCGCCATACCCTTCGTGGTTATTTTTTTATAAACCATTTAGAAGTAGGAGCCCCGCGAAGCGGGGCTCCGTCGACCGGGTCTCCCTCGACTCGGATGCAAGAGCATAACATTTCAATTTCTGGTGGTCAAATATAAATTTTTGGTTCTAATTTCACGATAAAATGGGGATTAATTTTGGTGAACAAGGTGATTTTGGCAACCAAAAGTGATTTTTTTGCCGTTACATTTTCCAGTTTACTAAATCTGGTGGTTCGTTAATTGTACCTAGGTATGCCAAATAATAGTGCGGTACAAGTTGTTAAATACATGTTTTCATATAATATATTCATAGCGGTGTGTACCTGCAAAGATATCCATATAGGTTAGGTTACAACTGTAACCAACTACGCTACCTCGAAATTGGTCGCGAAACTTTTCTAAGTATTTTTTTCATAGTGCCCCCAAGACTAACCTGAATTTCATTCATTTAAGACAAAAATCAGTGAAACGACCTATAATCATTCTAAACAGTTGGTTTTTTAGACATAATTATCTTAGGTATAGTTATAGTAATAAGTACGTTATGTAAAGCATACCCCCAAATAATAATCATACCCTCAAATTAAAACTATAAATATCATCTTCTACCCACATATTTTTTTTTATTACACTTGGTAAATGTTTCTTTCTGAGTATGAGTGAAAATATTATGGTAATTATGTTTAGGGATAAAAGCGTTATGATAAAAAACAGTAGGAGTTTAAATACATTCACATGAATGATATTAGTAAATACAATTTTCGGAAACATGAGTTTTATGAACATCAAATACAAAATACAAATAGCACTACAAATAGTATGAATGAAAACTTTAGGATGAAAAATTTTAGGAAGAGTGATCATTCGGATTACAAATCATTAGGAAGAACAATTTCGGGTAAAGAACTTTAGGTGAGCCAATATGGACCCGTCTTTTTACATAGCCTCTGACTCGTCTTTCGCAATGCCTATTTAACGAGTCCTGTGGCCTTTATTTGCCGCTATTCACACGAATTGTTGCTGACAATCTATTTGAAATTACAATCTGTGCCAGTTACAGTGTGCAGTAAATTTATGCCCAGCAATCTGCTAGCCATTAACATTCTCCAGTATTGATTAAACACTGTACTATCCAGATTCCCGGTTCTGTTTGTCCAAGCGTGATTCAATGATTGCTTTAATATAAACAGCGTTACGCTATTGTGTTTGTGTCTGCATTTCTCTGAAGGATTAGATTCTTGTTATCGAGGCAAGAATATTTCTCGATTGTTTCGTTTCCTTTATAGTCACGAAGTCAAGCTAAAGGTGGAGTCAAATCGACTGGATCAGACTCCGGATACCGGACAGATAATGTACAAAAAGATTTGTCAAAGCCCTGTGTCCCTGTCCTGTCCGGAGTCGGGTCAGGTCAGTTTGTCCGCACTTTAAAACAAATGCTTAACTAAATTAGAATTTTCTTGAAAAACTCGTATTTTTTATCAATAATATTACAACTGGATGAAGTAACAGGAGAACTAAAGGATGTTGTAACTCAGCCGTTTATTATTTCTGAACAAAAAGCAACGGTAACAATGCATTAGATATCATCATTTTACTTATTCATCGGATTCTTCCTGGAACCATTAGCAGATGCAACGTTTTCTCTATTAAACCGGAACTAATGCATGCGTTTGTTATCTTTAATCAGAAGGTTATTAGCTCAGATAACTGCTAATTATACGGATGCTAATAATTGGATTAATTAAGTACACGCTTGTATCGTTCATTATTGCAAGATTAATGTGCTACACTTTGTGTTGGTCGCTTTTGTTTGTTGGGACTATAGTTTCATATTTAGATCTCAATCTATGTAGATAGTTAGCTTACATCTTGAACTTTGCTTCGAAAACTAAAAGGGCCTATATTCCGATGTTTTTTATTTTCATTATAGCAGGGTTGATATGCACTGGTTGCAATTCCAAAAATAAATTCAAATATCAGAAAAGTAGGTGAGCTTAAATATTTCAACCCCTTTGTCAAATTTGATAATTTAATAACTGGCATGGCGTTATGAGTAAAAGGCCCAAGGAGCCACTTCAAAGATCTAAAACGAGGAAGTAATCAAAATAACTGTTGGTAAAGCAAGTTAGTGGGTTGAAGTAAACATAAAATTCAGCATTCTTGTCACCGAAAGCCACACGCGCTTTTTTCTATGGCCTTACTAGTAACATGAATGAGCAGTAACGAGTTAGATCAGATTATAAATCTAACGATAGGGGATATCACTGCTCCAATTACGACGGAAAAAGTGGTAGAAATAGATTTCTAGATCACTTGAAGCCCTTTCAAGCTTTGCCATGAATGAATCTACAAGTTTTTCAACAAAAATAGTAGCTTAGGCACTGAGTTTCTTATCAGGGCCACAAATAGTAACGGAAATGGGTATCGACGATAAATGAAAGTCAGTGATCTGGATGTCTGCATTAAATTGAATTAATGTTGGTTTTTATCACATAGTCAACATACGTTGGATGTTACGGTCATGATCGTTAATGAGATAGAAACAAGTGTGGCTGATGTCTTTTTTTTCAATCTCTTTTCCATCTAGTGAGGTATTTAACCGGCATTTAGTCACGGAGGATCTTATAATTAACAAACTGTCCTGCCAGTCCCCAGAATTTTTATAATTTTTATTTATTTTACCAACTCCAATAAAATTTCGTAGCAGTTCGGGATGACATAAGTCATCGAAATACCCCAGAGGGCGTCGTAATGTTCGCCGAGGGAACAATTTACAACTTATGCCAGAGTAATATTGGGGCAAAATTCTTTTTTATTTAATGTCAATAGTCATTTCATGTAAGCCGGAAAACGGTGCTGCTCATATGAACTGTCTAATATAAGATATTTTAACAGTCACCACATAATATGACCAAAATTTTGTCGCTATAAGCAAAATTATATAAATACCAAAGGACACAACCAACTTTTATGCAAGTAATAAAACAATGCTGGTATTAAAAATACTTCACGTTTCTGTTGAACAACGGCGTTTCATCTGCACGACACGGACGACACTGCCAGGACAAGTTGGAACAATATATTTCAGCTCACATGGAAGTGCAACAAAATGGTTCATTGCCGGCACTCGCTTGCTTGTTATAAACTACGGTCCTTTGAGTATGAATGAAGTGAGCTTCATAAAAGACTGGGGCGTGCCATAGTTACTGGCACTTCGCGAGGAAGGATAGCAGTGTCTTTAGTTAGACAAAGTAATTTTTAGCGATGTAGTCTCTTGGTGTTTGGTTATTATCTGGTTACACAAGAATTGTACTGCTTTTGTCAGCTCTATAGTTGTTATGTTAATACATCATAATTTTCGTAGTGTACCATATTTCGCTCATGTAGGTACTCGCTTGTTTTACGCATCATATCTTTCCTCACAAACCTTGTCTGGTTCATACTCTAAGAACTTCAAAGTCAGACCTTTTGATACATTATACAAGATTTTTTTTCTATCGTCTCCATTATGTGAACGGGCGAGTTTCTCAGGATTAGCTCCATGGCTTTTATTCTGCTCTTTCAATGTGTGTGTTGTGTGAGTCGCGATTTTTTTGCCCATATTTTGAGATCACTGATTTCGATGCAGTATTCTGTTGATGGGTATAAAGTTACCTGATTTTATGGTAAAAACTGGCGCCGCTTGGTTGAAGATATTTTAAGTACCGCAGCTTTTTTCTCATATTTCCATAACCTTCTTATAAAGCCGGACAAGCAAACCCGAGTCAAAAATATAGGTCTATATCATGTATGGCGTGTAAAATACGAAGATAAAAATTATATTACCTTCTTTTCCGTTCTGTAATATTCTGTTATGCTCAATTTACATGCAAAAAGGCATTGGCGCCATAAAGAATCGGTTCAACGATTATAAGTTCCGGTGAATTTCCTGTATTCACATGCGATACTTTAATAACTGTGATTCCAATAATTCCTCTGAAGTCAATATTGTAAATTGAAATTCTCTCACCTGCTTTAGAATTTTGATCTCTGCTTAGAATAAAATTTCCGGAAATGCAATACAGGATTCCGATCCGAGGATCAATGAATTACTAAAATAAACGATACAAATCAATATGTGAATGAACCTGTTCAGCCTTTAAACAAAGATTCTCCTTCTTCCTTTCAAACAGGATGCATCTAAGTAGATTAGATAAAAGTATTAAACTGGCTTCTTGTGCTGCGGTTTCTTAAGTATTACTGGTATTACAAACGAAAATATCGCTCCATTTGTTTATAACGACTATGGACAAAGCGGTTTCAACTTCCTCTCAATAAGTGGATAATGATCTGTTATCGAGTTTTGCTCGAACACCGCAATTGGTAGTTTTTTGTAGCTGGTTGCCTTTCCGTTCTGTTTCATAGTTGGCAAGAAAAATAGAAAATTACATTTTTATAACTGCTATTCCAGTTTTTGCTTCATGGTGTATGGCTAAGATTTCATTGGTATCGTCGAACAGACTAACAGAGTGATGTTTGAACGAGAATTGATAGTTCTGATTTGAGCATTAATATAAACAAGAATTTGTGTGGTATACTACCACTAAAAACCCGATTACTCGACTACTGAACAAAATTAATGAATAGTTTAGGCGCTATGCTGGAACATACGTAAATACAAACATACATACATGGACTGCTAAATTCATAAATATTCTCTTTCGCTTCGCCGTAGTTGGGTAAAAAATTAGACCATGTCTATTTCTCGAGTTATTGCTTCCTTTAATTATAAATGTATCACTGTGTCTTATAATGGTCTTATATGATCAAACTTAATTGTTATTCAGCCAGTTCTATTGAGTTATCTTTATCTCTATAATAATATTTGATGTAATTACATTAAGCCAATGACTCTGATAAAATCTCGAAGGCGTCGAGACATTTAAATCTACAGTTCGTTGACCGATGATTGTTTGAATATTTCAAATGCGTTCAATGTCGCCTCTTCTTAATGGAGAAGTTTTGCATCAGGCTTTTTATTGCAATTCGTAGGACAATAACATTGTCTTGGTTAACAAAAGATTATTTTAGTAGTTACTTTATTTGGATTTTTCACAAAGTTTTTACTATCTTTATCATTTTATTATCTACTTAGCATGAATGTATTTAGTAACTTCTATTATTCGCCATTGTCTCAACCCTCCCCAAATCTAACAAGGACAATGCTTCATACCAAAAGATTTTCAAAGCAGAGGTTTTCTGAATTTATTTTTGCCTACCAACCAGTACCATTTCGGTTTGTAATGAGATTCTAAATGTTGACCCCTTTTTCATTTCTGTTCCAGTCATTACTAATTCTAGTTAATTTCCTTGTGTTTTCCATCTTGTCGAAAGGGGCCTAACGACGAGTCCCTTGTAAGTACTCAAGGGCGCCAACCTTAATAATTTTGGAGGTTTCTGGCATAATTTGGCCATTGTTTTGACTTTAAACCTTCTAAGTGTTCAACTATTTTGTCTTTAAGAATGGGCGATCCTCAAACAATGTTGACCTCGTCCGGGCTTCTTATGTTATGAGGTTTTAAATCCTGAAGATTTGGAGACGTGACTGCGTTCTTATTAAGAATTTCTTAGTAAATGAGGAGTCCCGGGCTTCGAGTCACGTTTGCAATTAACGCTTGCTGCTGAGTTTGCGGATGACATTAATTTGTAAATAGATGCGGCGCTATAATTATATGGATAACGACCTTGTTCATTTCAATATTATTTAAATTGTGGTCTTTTGCTTTGGTTTTATGTAGGTTTTAGACCGATAAGCTTTTGAATCTAGGCTTGAACTTCTACGGCTAGTGAAACCATGATGTTGATGCAAAATTATTTGGCAAGGCGGTTGCTGCTCAGATGACAAGAATAGAAGTATAAATTAAGATAAGGGCATGAAAATGATATTGATGCAAAAAAAAATACTATTGCCAGATATAATTATCTCCGACAAACCCCTTTGTCTCCGCTACAAGTCGTATCATACTTCACAACGAATTGGTTTAAGCAACGAGGAGAAGCAAGCACTTTGCACTGATTATATCAAGGTTCCTCATTATCCTCAATTTGGGATACGTCATACGAACATTGTATGTTCCCATTATTTATTCACAGATTTGCTCGTAAGCGTTTCGGGACACCTCGGGTAACAGATGGCACATCCGAGTTTTTTTGCTTCAAGTGGATTTCTCACGATATTTTTTGCGGCCTTTATTTTTTTGCGAGGAAGTAGCTTTGTATTTTGATTGTATCGTTAATTATGAGTCAAAAAACTTTTATTTTGTGTTTTCACCTATACTTTTGTTCGCGTTTAAACTGTTCTTATTATCTTGTGTCTATTTTGACTCCCAAATCTTATTAACGATAATTGTGCGTGCATACAAATGGAATTACCGAATTCCGTCTTAAAATACCTGACCTTGGCCCCTACTCTTTGCATAATGACTAAACTGATTACAATGTCGCCGTTTCATTAATATATTCCGTAATTAATTGACGGATTTGCATAGAAATGGTTTTTGTCATTGTTTTTTACTCTGTTCCTATGTTATTGGCCTCGTTATCTTTTATTTATTGTTCTATTAGGTATTTCTTTTTTTCTTTTGCAGTGGAATAACCTGTTTTTGTTGATGTACTTAACGCTGTTTTAGAGTTTGCTTTTGTTTCAACTATTATTATAATGACTGGATGTTTCTTGCACTTGAAGTCTAGTGTTTAAAGACTCAAAGACTCAAGTTCTAAGCTCTTGACTTCAAACGGTTGCTAATATATCTAAATCTAAACACTTTACACCCACATTGCTCGAGTGCTGAGTTCTATGACCGTTTAAAACTGAATCGTCCACTTTATAATTTTTTTTAGACAACAACAATTTAATATTAGCATTGTTAATGTAATTTTGATTAATTTCGACAAAGATGAAGGATTGGTTTGTTTATAAAGTCTGAGGGAGGCCTATGTTCAGCATTGGACTTATTTCAGCTGATATTGTGATTATTTCTGAACTCGCATGTAGACAGAAAATTTTACTAATTTTGGTCTTGTGTATCTGTATCTGTTTACGTAACAGCGTCCTACTCACATTTCTGGGTCGAAGTTCAAACCCAAGAACAAACAGTTGCTCAACTCCGAATTCTTCCAAAACTTTTATCCTTCATTAACGCCCAAATGTAACACCGGCTATAAATCGAATTAACTTGATTAACACAATAAGTAGACGCTTCACTAAGCTCACGGATCGTGCAACCAAATCGCTTAAACCGAAAAATCGATTACAGAAAAAAACTCCCAATTCTAGGTATCGATCAAATCTAGATCGACAACCAGAAAAAAATGACAAAAAATCTAGGTGTTTGTGAATAGCGACTAATAGGGCAATTTTTATTAAATTTTATGAGACTGTTGACTCATTCGACGGCGCCAAACTGCGACTGGTAGATATGGTAATGAGGTACACCACTACTATTTGTTCGCGTCGACTTTCCGAAACACCGGAACGAGTTATGACGACCACCTCGTTATCTGGGCTTGTTTTTGTTACGTCAGTGGTAGTGGCTGTTACACCGGAAATCGTACCTGTTCATTGGCCGCATCCTTGTTACGACATCTTTGTTTTTTTTCTTGTTTCGTTATATATTGCTCTCTGTTTATTTATTTTTTGATTTAACACTGCATTGTCCGTGTTATTGAATGTAGCATTAATGTTTGTTTCTCTTGTTTCAGATTTTACAAAGTGATGAACCAACGACTTTAAACAAAAATGCATCTCCAAATAGTCCTAGCTTTAAGCGCTATTTTACTCTGTGATGCTAAACTGCCGAGGTTTAAGCCGCACGCTCAGCCTAATGAGTTGCCAGCGAACCCCTCATACTCACAAGCTCTAGGACAGCTACAAGCTCAATCGAAAACAGAAAAGACTAGTCGAATAGTTGACCAATACCGAGCGCGGCATCGGAGGGAGATATTCGATTCGAAATCGTATGAATCGAGTTTGACATGGGCTCATTCGGAAAGGCTAGACCAGAATGGTGATGTGATCATCCGATGGGTGAATACCGATTCGAGTATAACGTTTAGGTTGGAGGCGAAGACTCGTGGTTATGTCGGTTTGGGTTTCAACTCTGCGAGGAACATGAGAGGAGCGGATTTGGTAGTCGCTTGGGTGGACGACAGGAATGGCAACGCGCAAATTTTGGTAAGTTTTATCAAGATTATCTACAGCTGTTGCCCTGTTGCCTCTTTCTCACGTTACAGGGTGGTCTTGTTTGTAAAACATGGAAATTATATTGCGGTAGCGTGTGAATTAATTAAATCGAAAGAATTTGATGTCGACTCAAGATTGTGACATTTTGTGTTTGAAAATTAATGATTTGTAATTTATTATGCCATGGAGATTTTTAACTTGATACCGTAAGGTTTTTATCAGTGGTTTGAAAAACCTATCTGTGTACCTATGAAGCCTACACTAAAATGTTTGTATGGTTGTTTTATAAATGAGACCAATAAATAAGTAGGTACTATATTGGTAACATCCGTGAAAACATGAGATTTATAGGTAGTCTTCTAAATCTTGGTACCTATTTGACAATTGTGTCTTAATTTCCGATAATTATTAAGTATTTATTAATAATAATCTTACGTATCAGGCTCCAATATACTTGATCCTAATTAAAATCCACCTACGCATGCCATATTCTCAAAAACAGTCTCAAAATCTCATTAATTGAGACATAACTTGATTATGTTCTTTAATTTAACACGACCATCAAGTTCAGTATTAATTTTCTTTGCTTTATTTGTTGTGAATATGAGTTCTTTATTAATTAGCATATAATTATTTCATTTTCTTTAAAAGTTATACGTATGACCTACGTTTTGAACCGTGTAATTTGACTGATACATGACCTCAGCTTGATTAATGTGTCTGAAAACTTTGTGTTCATAAACTAAACTCTGCATTAGTATTTTCATTTTATTTATTACTAGCTATTGCCTGCGACTTCGTTCGCGTGATAATTTTGATTTGTATGTGTGAGGTGAGACAGTCTATCTATATCCTTCCCCGGAATACAGTGCTTAAACAACCTCATCACGAAGCTGTCAACCAAGCATTCTAAATCAACGCAAAAAAAAAATATTGCTGGGAAACGATTTTTTTTTGGGTGCCATTCATGTTTTGTGGAAGAACTCAACGTAAAACACTCAAATCATTGTGTGATGGATTGATTTGAATAGTACGGGGGTCGTGGAGGTGTCTAAAGTAAGAATCTTAAAACAACAAAAACTACCTTGTATAGAAAAAAAAAAAAAAAACTTGACAACATTTTGAACTTTGACGGAGATATTGGGGATCTCCGTAACTAGAAGGTTCCCAGGTATGGCGTAGAATAATAATATTATTGCAATGACGGAAGAACAAGTGCCATTCGGCTTCGTTAAGAGGTTTTTTGCACCCTTTATAGCTTAACTGAAGGTTTAGATATTGGGTTAAGCCCTGAAGATATCGATGTTATATTGGAAACTGGTCCAAACTCAAATTAGTTTGTCTAACTTTGCCGTAAATATTTGTTGTAGAAATGTGTGTTTAGGCATAATTTGTTCAACTTAGGTATTACCATTCGTTTTCGTGTATATCCATCATCATCATCTGCCTAGCCTTTTCCCAACTATATTGGGGTCGGCTTCCAGTCTAACTGGATGCAGCTGAATAAGTACCTGTATTTTACATGGAGCGACTGCCTATCTGACCTCCACAACCCAGTTAGTACTGGGTAGGGTAATACGATAGCCCTTGGTAAGACTGGTTGTCAGGCTTTTTAGGCCACTGACTACCTGTAACGACTGTCAAAGATCTGCAAATGACAGCCGGGACCAACGTACAACGGCTTAACGTACTATCCGAGGCACGGAGGAAACCCGGTATGTAATGGGGTCGCCCATCCACAGACTAACCTAGGCAAGCACGGCTTAACCTAAGGATCGACTCGAGCGGCTGTTATTATTTAGCCACGGGCTCTTTTTTTTTTTACTCCTCCCGCTCTGGGCGGAGCAGGAGGGAGTGTCAGACTTTTACTGACTAAAACCCATCCATGTTCCTTCATCGCCCTTTGTGTTCTGGGGCCACGGTATCTCTTTCGAACAGTCCCGCAGCCCCGGCAGGCATCGGTCCTTGCGGACCCCTTTCTTTGCTCCTCATGTATATATATATATCCATCAGTGCAATGAAAATCATGATGAACTACTGGACTAACAACATCCACTCATCATTACTTTGTCGTTACGCTTTACTTTACTCAATATGTTACTTTTCTACGGCACTTAACTAGCAGTGTTACTGTATTACTGATATTTTATGTTACCTAACTGTAAGGCGGTTGCATGCTGCAGGAAAGAAGCGTTTTACTCTGATTTCCGTTTAATGTTTAACGGTATACTTTGAACTATTTTCCAGCGGTTGTGGTAGCGTAATCTCGTGGTTTAGACAAAGCAAACGGTTTGTGATCGTCATTTGTTAATATATCTGCACGCGAATAAAATATTAGTTTAGGTATAACATAACATCACGCCTTAATCCCCGGAGGGTTAGGCAGATATGCACCTAAAAGTATGTAAGTACACCCACATTTGGTCAATAGGGTATACGCATGATTTTTTTATCACTCTAAACAAAGCGTATTAACATCAGAAATAGCAAAGTGTTTTTTATTTATCTATAAAAAATACTAAGTTATAAGCATTTGAAATTGCTGATTAGACCGAGAGATCCGATTCAGCGAATGACGTCATTCGCTGCATCGACGTACAAAATCCATACCAAATTCCGTTTATCTAAAAAGAGATAGAAACAAAAGTTTAAATGGTTATAACTTTTGTGTTGTTATTATTTTTATAGTACGGTCGAACAAGCTATTTGGTTTACTGTAAACTTTAAACTTACTCTAAACGTTAAACTGTAAACTAAATAGCTTGTTCGACCGTACTTTAACATTCCATATCGAATTAAAAAAATAAAATTTAAGCATAGGTATTCCCTATTGCTGTGTTTCAGCAGTGCCATGTGCTAGCCAGGAGTCCAGACTGAGACTGCTTAAGAGAAAAATCTTGATAGAAAAACTCAAAAACAGTTAGCTTGAAATCGAACCTTAGAATTTTACCTTTTCATGGCACGATGAACTATGGTTTGCTGAAGTGAGTGGATCAACGCTGTCAATACTTATGATGCTAAACCCTACAGTTCTCATATTTTTTATTTAATTATTTGCATTTATAAAATAAAATAAATTTAACTACCTAACTTAAAAAAATAGCGTCCAAAAACTCCTCCTGGTGATGTCTCTAAGAGACTGGCGGCGTTACCACGCTGTATGGCAACGCCTACGCCTTTGGCCAAAATCCAAATAAATTACTTTCTTTTCACCGTTTTTGTATTAATTAAACTGAAACATACACAATCATATTGCTTTTGATAAGTAGAACATAGGTAATATGATATTTAATCAATCTTTTCAATGCAAATTCGAGATTCCTCATTTTATTCAAGTTTAAATAACCACAAAATAAAGGAAAAAAAATACCTTGAAAGATTTATTATAAAAACACGCACAGACAGAACCCATAACATTTACCACAGCGTTACTCGAAACCGAAACGCAAACTAGAAACGTTTTTCTGTTGAAACAATGGTTTGCGGTTTTCGATGGACGTGTCAACGGCCTGACTACCAAACCGTGACGGCCACCATCTCCTCACTCCGACCAAACGTGAGATGATTCGCTAATCCATGCGCTAGAAATTAACGGGCTGCTGAAAATTGGTTCATTGTGATAATTTATTTTTTAACTGTTAATGCATACAATTGATCGGAGGAGTCGTGAACTTGTTGCTAAATAATAACAGCTTCACCGATTGATTTAAAAGTACAACGCCAGGATATTTCTGTAAATTATTTATTTCTGTAAATTAGTTTTACAAAACACGTCACATCATATTATGTTTTAAAACTAGGATGAGGCTGGTGTTTCGTACCTCACTTCTCAGAGAAGAAACAGCTGTTCACTGTCTCTTTTAAAGTCCAGTGGCTACAGGTCGCGGCACGTAAGTCTAGCGCTGAACGAAACGTGGAGGGGATATTTGCGCATGTTATACGACTGGAGAGCCAATCGGCGCAACGCACGCTCCAAGACATTCTTATTTTTTACTTCTGCGCAATAACGGTCACCGCAAGACTTTCGTGCCGCGACCTGTAAATAATAACAGCCGCTCGGGTCGATCTTTAGGTTAAGCCGTGTTTGCCTAGGTTGATCTGTGGATGGTTGACCACCCTTACATACCGAGTTTCCTCCGTGCCTCAGGAAGGATGTTAAGCTGTTGATTCCGGCTGTCATTTGTAGACCTTTGACAGTTGTAGTCATTGACCCAAAAAGTCTGACAACCAGTCTTACTAAGGGAGGGGTATCGTATTACCCAGTACTAACTGTGTTGTGGAGGTCAGATAGGCAGTCGCTCCATCTATACTAATACAGGGTGTTTGGTTTATAGACCGACACAATTTTTCCAGGGATTTGGGAGGTCATTAGCTAGGTTCTACCCATACACTCTATGTCCTAAATATCATGGTTGGTTATGTATGTTTTTTTTTTTCTAATGAAAAAAATACCCAAAATGTTTCCTTTAATGCCAAATAACTTTTTCGTTTGTGAGTGTAATAGCACAAAATAAATTTTGTTGTATTCTCCAAAGTCTTCTAAATCTAAATAAATCTTTGTTGGATAGAACTGGTTTCTAGAAAATTTCTTACGAGCTACCAAAGTTATTTTGTTTTTTAAATGTATGAAACTGTACAACTTCAAAATTTATTATAAAAAAAACTAAAAGCCATTTTGAACTTAGCTTTATTTTAAAAAGTTCTTTAGTTGATACTCTTTCTAACGGTATGCGACATATCACAAAGAACCATTCATGAAGTAGTCAAAATGTTAGTTAGGAGAGCCAGGATTAAGAAAAGACTTATAAATGTTAGTATGTTTTTATAAACTAAAGTTATAAATCTTTTTCAAATTTGATTCAAATTAACCCAATATTACCCATACATCCTATGTCCCAAATGTCACGGTTAGTTACATATGTAATTTTTTTTTAATTGAAAAAAATACCCGAAGTGTTTCCTTTGATTCGAAATAACTTTTTCGTTTGTGGGTGTAATGGCACAAAATAAATATTGGGTTAATTTGAATCAAATTTGAACAAAATTTATAACTTTGGTTTATAAAAACATAATAACATTTATTAGTATTTTCTTAATCCTGCGGGTCTAAAACGGCCGCTATAGCAGATCCTACGCAGAATCTTAGCGTGAATCACGTTAAAAAAATTAAATTTGTTAAAATGGACTTTATGTCAATAAAAATAAAATCCATTTTAACAATTTTAAATTTTTAACGTGATTCACAAAACGATTCTGATAGAGCGGCCATTTTAGACCCCCTGACTCTCCTAACTAACATTTTGACTACTTAATGAATTGTTCTTTATGACATGTAGCATACCGTTAGAAAGGGTATCAACTAAAGAACTTTTTAAAATAAAGTTAAGTTCAAAATGACTTTTAGTTTTTTTTATAATAAATTTTGAAGTTGTACAATTTCATACATTTAAAAAAGAAAATAACTTTGGTAGCTCGTAAGAAATTTTCTAGAAACCAGTTCTATCAAACAAAGATTTATTCAAATTAAGAAGACTTTGGAGAATACAACAAAATTTATTTTGTGCCATTACACTCACAAACGAAAAAGTTATTTGGCATTAAAAGAAACATTTTGGGTATTTTTTTCATTTGAAAAAAAAAAAACATATGTAACCAACCATGACATTTAGGACAGAGGGTGTATGGGTAGAACCTAGCTAATGACCTCCCAAATCCCTGGAAAAATTGTGTCGGTCTATAAACCAAACTGCACCCTGTATAATAAAGGGTAACATTTGTTTGTAAGTTTGTATGTAGGGGCTAATCTCCGGAAGTAATGAACTGATTTCAAAAATTCTTTCACCATTCGAAAGCTACATTCACCACCACATTTTATCCCCGTACTCCCACGGGAACGGGAACTACGCGGGTGAAACCGCGTGACGTCGGCTAGTGTAAAATACTGGTATTCAGCTGCATCCTGTAGAACTGGAAGCCGACTCCAACATTGTTGGGAAAAGGCTAGGCAGATGATGATGACATTGGTCAAGCCATATGAGGACCATGAAGATTAATGTTTGAGATGGTCCTTAGAAGAAAAAAATACTCAGAAACAGGCAACGCTTGCTGAGGTTGGTCCGTCCGAGGAAAGGTGACAATCTATTAGATTCCTCCGTGCCTTGAAAAGCATTTTGGTCCCGGCCATTATTCGAAGATCTGATTGATAGTTTGACAGCCGCTCTATAAAGGGTGTAAAACACCTCTTAACGAAGCCGAAAGACACTTGTTCTCCTCGTCATTGCAATATTTTTTTTGTTCTACTCCATACCTGGGAACCTTCTAGTTACGGAGATATTGGGGGTCAAAGTTCCAACTTTTTGACAAGTATTTTTTTAAATACAAGCTTTTAAATACGATTTTTACTTTAAACACCTCCACGACCCCCGTACTATTCAATCCATCCATCAGCACAATGTTTTGAGTGCGTTACATTGAGTTCTACCACAAAACATGATTTTTCATCCCAAAAAAAAAGTCGTTACTAAGTTAGATGTACAGAATGCTTGGTTGACGGCTTCGTGATGAGGTCTTTTACACCCTTTATAAAATACTGGTATTCAGCTGCATCCGGTTAGACTCGAAGACGACCCCAAGATAGTTGGGAAAAGGCTAGATGTTTCTAATATTTTAAGCGTTTGAGTAAACGTATCGATATAATATATACTCTCATGTGCGAGTATATGGTCAACAAGGTCAATCGCATACTAACCCTTAACGCAAACTTGAACGTTTACGTTACGTTATAAAGCTTTTAAGCCGTCTCGCAGTCACTCAACGATATTATCCCGGGGAATCAGATTTGCGGGTAGAGTTTGAATAATTAATACGATACTCATTATAGAAATTGAGATCGATATCATGAGTTAGAGAATTGGTTTTGGTGTTTGAAATATTGATTTAGTCACTGTTGAAGGTTTATTCTCGACTGAGAACGACGATTTTATATTTCGCTTTGTTGGTCTAGTTGGGTTTAATTTCCAGGTAGGGCAAAGTATTATTGGGTTGTCTTATCATAAATTTCTTAGTAGCTGAGTCTGGATTTGTGCCCGGTTGATGGCATTAGGCTCGCTCCCATTAAATGGGAGTTAAACATAACTGGCGAAACGTAAGTGCACTATTAAGGCCCTTGTAACCCTAAAATTAGCAACTCTATTTGTGGTGGTTCAAACTTCGTTTGAAATACTGTTAGAATAAAGTTCTAATCAGCTTGCACTACAAAGCGGTTATGTCAGTCACTGCGGCCGAATAGTGCGAAATGAGTGGTTTTTTTCCGATTTACAAAAAATCTATTGATTGGACCAAAAAAATAAAACATAAGACCTGCTTTATAGTTAGTTCAGTTAGTATGCAAAGTTTCATGATCCAATTTGAAGGACTTTTTGAATACCAGCGGTTTATTGTTCGATTTCGAGGTAAGTTTGGATTGTTCTTCTATCGAGAAAAGTTTATTGAATCGTGTTTTCGTCACACATTGTACCTAGCATTAATCCTCAACTTTACCATATATTTATTTCAAAATGAATACTGCAGTATTTTAGACGTAGGTAACGGAGGATCATGCTAAGCCATTTGAGGGATATATAGCTCTTAATAAACAGCTATGCCTAAGCCTTCGGGTTTTTTTTTCGTTTCTCTTTGGGTAAGCATATAGGAAGATATTTGTTTATCAAATCATACCTAACAATGTTCTGTAACATTAAACTGTTCAGAACAATTCCGTCTTCTCTCTCATACATTTGGCCTCACCGTACGTGTGATGAATCTTTCATGCACCTGTGTATCAAGCCAAGTTCATTGCATTGAATACTTTTCCCCATACAATATTTTGTCGCGACAATGCGTTCTCTGAACATGAATTTGCATATAGATGCACTATTCTAAGTTGAATTTACGCTGGATGTTTGTTTCAAAAGTCTTTGTGGCTAATAGTTTAACATGTTAGTGGACTTTGTTGGTGTAAGCACAGTGTGGGAAAGAGACGGAGATATAGAGGACGTCTAGCACCATCTCTTTCTCACTCTGAAATAAGATTAAAACAATCCAGATTTAAGGGGTCGTGGTAGGTCACCTGGGGTTGAGTTTAAGGAATATCCTTATTTCGCACATTTTCATCTCTTTATCATCTTTTGAGCTCAGGCACTAGCGAATGCCATAGACACTCCACCGCTCAAGCTGTGGCTCGAAAGTGTTTTCTTACCCAATACATTCCTAACCTGGACTGCCAAGGTTGACATCGAAATCTTTGAATAGACTTCGAACGAAGGTTCGCTGAAACAAGGAAAACCTGTACAGGTGGAGATTCATATAGAGATGAATCTGCCCTGGAGTGTAAATGTGGTGTTACCCCACAAACGATGGGACACTTAATATCTTGTCTTGCTTGTCCTGTTGTTGGCTCATCACAGGAGTTGATGGACGCGACACGCAGCGCAGCAACAATCGATCAGCCACTGCGCCAACCGTGCCTTCAAAATTTTAAGATTGGTGCTTTAAACATGTTGTGCATTATGAAAAGCTTCCAATTACTTACATTATTTCTATACAGATACTTTTTCAAAGGGCTTGTAAAAGCCATTTCTAAAAATCTTTTTGTGAATCATTCAGACTAATACCTACTTACGTACTTACAGAGGGAGGGATGAGATTGAGTCTTATTGTTTGTAAATAATTAATTTAGCTTTATCCCTACTTATGCTCATATTCGTTATGCCTTTCCGTTATAATACGTTTATTATTCCTTTTAATATCAATAAGTATTATTGGCGGACTATGCCATGTGAGGGAGGAAATATATGAATGAGAATGAAAAAAGAAAACGCGTTGCGCCGACCACCCGTAGAAAGTAGAGATGAAACTAAACGGATAGTAGTTTGGCATTATACCGGATATTAAAAAATGGTGTTTATAAGCTATTGTTTCTGATTTATCTTGTTTTATTACAATTGAATTAGTTTTCATATTCGGTATCCGGCCGGATAGTGGGCTACTATCCGGATAGCAAAAAAATACTGGATAATTACTGGATATCCTTTAGAAGAGTCATCTTTAGAAGAAAGGAACAAGGGCTATATTGGCAGAGATGGGTTAGGGTGTTGGGCACATACAGTTAAGGAGAGACCTTTATTCAGCTGTGGATTGCGATAGATTGAGTTGCTTATTGATGGATATCCGTATAAACTGACACAAGTCACGACTATCTTGGCCACCCCTTTAGGAGGAGGCCTAAAACTCACCGGAATATTGCAAAAAAACGTAAGAAAATCATTGAGTTATTGCTACTACTACTTTTTTCTACTACTGTTTTCTACGTATATTCTATACGTAGAAAAGACAGCGCGAACAAAATCTGTGCTCCGTTCAACTGCTGTCAGCCGGCTGCAGTTCACTCAGTGGCTTGCTCGCCACAGCATGATATACGGGGTTAGCCGCCCCCCGCGCGCCCCGCACTGCGATCAGATTTTGTTTGCGATGTCTTCTCTATACGTAGTATTAATAGCTTAATGACGTAAAAAGATATTTCGCGGGAAATCCTGGCGCTTCTACCTTACCTACGTGTCCGTTAACAATAATTCCTTTACCAACAAATACAATTGATGTTTTCAAATATCAACCAACAGTTCACCGCAGTAAACTACCATAAGGGCCATTGTTCTTTGTACTTACACGGAAAACAATCCTTCCCTCTTTACCTTTGTTTCAGAAAGGAGCATTTAAATGGAATATCTGTATTAATTACATAAATGTAAGCTTTGTTGTCTCGTGATGCCTATTGTTATGACATGTAGGAAATATGACGCCCTTTGATATTATTATTTGTATCGCTGTAAATTGTTTTGTTTACGCATTAGGTGTGAGAACTTGGCTCTACAAGATGTCTTTAATTACTAACATTTTTGTAGGAATTTGTCATCAACGCTATGGTAACGATGGTTTTATTTGCTTATCAATTATTATTGTATTTACATTTTAATTACTAGGTACTAATCTTCTACAAAAATGTTTTCGTAGTCATTTTTATTATGACTACGCAAGTTCCTTGTTAACAAAAAGGAAAGATCATTAAAAAAAGAAAACAACATTTTTTTCCGTTCTTAATACGAAGATCATTAAAATGAGAAATGTTAACATTTCCCTCGGACACCATTATCAATGAATAATTACTGAGGATTTTCCTAATTTCGAAAAAAAATAAACCTTGTGTTTAATATGCGCATTTTTATCAGAGGTTCGTTTCAGCCACACAGGCTTCCCTTGGGGGCTAAGGGTAATGTTACAAATGGTTAACCACTCCTGCGTTGGATTCCCCGCTTAGTTAGCCTCTGGTACAGTGAAATACAGAGGTGGATCCGGGAAAATAGAAAAAAAAAATCGTCGTAGGCAAGCTTCTTTGCTTTGGTACTTTTCTGTTAGTCATTACTGTCGATTTTGGTTTTCAGGAGTGGTTTCGAATAGTGTAGCGGCCTTGTTCCGTAAAAAAACCGGCCAAGTGCGAGTGGGACTCGCGCACGAAGGGTTCCGTACCATTATCTATACATTAGACAAAACAGCAAAAAAATCACGTTTGTTGTATGGGAGCCCCCCTTAAATATTATTATTTTTCTGTTTTTAGTATTTGTTGTTATAGCGGCAACAGAAATACATCATCTGTGAAAATTTCAACTGTATAGCTGTCACGGTTCATGAGATACAGCCTGGTGACAGACAGACGGACAGACAGACGTGTTCCGTTTTTACCCTTTGGGTACGGAACCCTAAAAACAAATCGAAAAGTCGACAATATCAATCAGTGAGGTGGCATAATATTATAAGGGCATATTAATTTACTTATTGTTATTAATAACAGCTACCTACTATAGAATTTGCTATGTCAAAAACAGTTAAATTATAAAAAAAAGGTCTGCTGCAATATCGCATTGGGTCTAGACAGTAAGGATATTTGTATGTTTAGAGTAAATAAATAAATACATTTATGATTCGATGAAGATGAGATGACAGACTGTTCGCGTTGGAAGTAAAAATTAAAATATTTGCAAAGGGCTATATTTTTACCTATTTCTCACAAGAAGTCTTCGCGGAACACAATAATAAAATGAAACATAAAAACGCCTTAAAACTATAAAGTTTATGTCGTACGGAAAATAATCCTGTGATCACTCGTTTACTAAGAAACTCGCTCAATATTCAACGTGAGACATGTGATAAAACATTGAATATCTTGATTTTACCGTCACAAGTCACTTAGACAACTTAAAATATTCCCTAGTAAATTCCCTATTACACAAACTAAAGATACTTATTGTAATTCAAAACGAAAACTTTTCGATTACTAACTACGCACGATATGTCATCAAACGTGAATTAAAAACAACTAAACAAAAAAATAAAACTCGAAAAAAATTAGCATTCCATAAAAGCGGTCGCAGTTATCGTAATTTTGAGTATTCCATGGTAAATCGATTCCGTGCGCGAATGTACACAAGGATATTGTCGCACGCATCACAGATTAGTTGTTTTAAACGAAGTACAGTCACGTACAGTGACTCACCTGATTCGTATGAGCGTATAATGTGGCCCGTTGTTTCCTGAAATGGTTGATAATGATCTAAAGGCGTTAGGTGCACTGTTGTCATATCAATATCAGTGTTTGGGGTGCATTAAAATAATCGCACGAGTTATGATTTCTAAACGCACTACCTAGTTCACCGACGGTCGACCACTTTTGAACCTTATTATTTTAAGCATAAGGGTGAAAAGAGACAACGTCAGTGAACTCGGTAGCTAGTATGGCCGTTGCACCTGCTTGGTAATTGCGTGACACATTTTGAGTATTCAACAACATTTATATTGCGTTATTTCAGTTATTTGTATTGTCAAACATAGGAATGTACCATCAGCTCGAACGAAATCTTTCCATATTTGTAACAAAATCCCGTGGACACGATGACCACATCTGTTTACCACCCGTATTGTTTTGTATTTTTTTCTTTCGACCCTTTTTTTCATTAACAAAGACAAGGGATCAGATGCTGGAATGCTATTGGTTAATGAACGTACATAAGCGCTTCAATAGCGGCCGGATGCTGCAAACAAAAAGAGCCGTATCGGTGGCAAGATTTCGTTCGTTGTCATAGTACCAACCGATTAGGATTATTATTATTATTTATGTAAGATCTCCAACAAAGGATATTAGGTAGGTACTTCTTACACAAACACATGAAATAAATAATCGACGACAAAAGTATCACGAGGTACTACTACTACTACGGTACTCCTTCACTTACAGCCTTACAGGAGACCACAGCATGCATAATATTTTTATTTTATTTTTTAAATGCATTTTTATAATTATGTAGTTTGTATTTTTTTAAATGCTTCGTGTTGTTATTTACACAATTGGGGAGCTGGGGTGTCAATTCTGCGACCATTGTTGATGGGCGGGCACACGGCGTCTCATCAAGCTCTATTTCACCAGTATAACATGGCCTCGTTTTGTATAGGTTTCCCGTACAATGAAATATCCACATAAACTGGTTTTGTGTACCGCGACCAGTCATCGTGCTACTTTTACTAAGTATGTTTCTATTTATCTAGATATTTCGAATTATATAACGTTCCCGTGGAAGTATGGAGATCAAATATAGCCTATGTTACTCGCTGATAATGTAGCTATCCATTGCTGAAAGAATTTTTAAAATCGGTCGAGTAGTTTTAGAGTTAAATCGTAACAAACACACAAACAAACAAAAAATCAAATCTTTCCTCTTTATAATATTAGTACATAGTATAGACAAAATCATCATCATCATAACTGGCTAGACAGAGGTCCTACCTAATAGTACAACCACATTTTGTCAGTTATGTGTAAGTTCCATATAACAGAGGGCAAGCCTATTGCCAACAACCGGGCACAAATTCAGACTCCGGGGCTGTTACTGAGAAGTTCCTGATAAAAAACCCAATAACACTTTGCCCGACCCGGGTATCGAACCCAGCAGGACCTCATGCTCAATTGCTCATGCTTGCGATCACTTGACTAACAAGCTACAATAAAGGAGCTAAACGCGAATTTTATAATGCAAAAAAGCATATGATTCACTGCAATAAACAAAACCAGAAAAATATATGATATTCTTCAGGATATATGCTAGTATGATAGTGTTTTGAAAACATAATACAACTAATTTTAGTCGATAAAAAAAAATCACGAGCTTATCTCTAAAAAAATATTTTAACAAGTAAAAACCATACTAAAATACATGCGGTCATTCTGATTTTTAGTAAATCATTCTACAAGCAACTTATTAGCATGATAGTATTTTATTTTTTAGTCCAATCAATAGATTTTTTGACAACTCAATTCCCACTATTGGGCCGCAGTGACTGACGTAACAACCACTTTGTAGTGCAAACTGATTAGAACTTTATTTTAACAGGATTTCAAACGAAATTTGAACCACCACAAATAGAGTTGCTAATTTAGCTCCTGTAGTCGCCTTAAGAGTCCGTGCACAAAGTTCAGTCGCTAGAGTTTAGGCAAATTCGTTGCGATCCTGTGTTTGTGTGCATTGTTCATGCAGATACACGCACACACGGGTGAAGATCGAGCGTAGTGATCGCTTAAACCATTTTGATCCTGTAGACGATATTATTTTATGATACATAATTATAAAGTCAGTACGGTTTAGAAATAAAAGTCTGGAATGTGTGTCTACTGTATATTTATCACAATCAAAATAAAAATGGTTTAATTTTGTATTAGAAGAATTTAGATACATATAAACATTTTACAAAATGATAAATAAAAGTGCGAGTTGGACTCGCGCACTGAGGGTTCCGTACAAACTTTTTATAGGACAAGTTAATTTTTCTGGATCTGGGACTATTGCGCGAAAGACACTTGCGCGAAAAGACAAATGCGCGCATGGACTTTTGCGCGATTGGACTTATGCGCGAACGGACTTTTGCGCGCCTGGACACTTGCGCGAATGGACTTTAGCGCGACTTAATGGCCACTGAGGTTCACTCTGTAGGGTAAACATAACATACCCCTGTTATTACTTGAAGGTGGTTTTTTCTTTTGGTTTTTCTGTCATGGATGTCATTTTCATGGTTAAGGAGTAGCTGATAACGAAATGAGATCAAAATGAAAATCCAAGATGGCGCCGAGGAAAACTTCTGTTTTTTCCATCATGGGTGTCATTTTTATGGTTTTCGGGGTCGCTGATTACGAAAATGAGGTCAAAATGAAAATCCAAGATGGCGCCGAGGAAAATTTTTGATTTTCCGTCATGGGTGTCGTTTTTATGGTTTTTGGGGTTGCTGGTTACGAAAATAAGGTCAAAATGAAAATCCAAGATGGCTCCGAGGAATTTTTTTGATTTTCCGTCATGGGTGTCGTTTTCATGGGTTTTGGGGTTGCTGGTTACGAAAATGAAGTCGAAATGAAAATCCAAGATGGCGCCGAGGAAAATTTTTTGTTTTCCGTCATGGGTGTCGTTTTCGTGGTTTTTGGGGTTGCTGGTTACGAAAATGAAGTCGAAATGCAAATCCAAGATGGCGCCGAGGAATATTTTTAATTTTCCGTCATGGGTGTCGTTTTTATGGTTTTTGGGGTTGCTGGTTACGAAAAAGAGGTCAAAATGTAAATCCAAGATGGTGCCGAGGAAAATTTTTGGTTTTTCCGTCATGGATGTCGTTTTCATGGTTTTCGAGGTCGCTAATTACGAAAATGAGGTCAAAATGAAAATCTAAGATGGCACCCAGGAAGCAAAAAAATTAAAATAATCAGCGACCTCAAAAACCATGAAAATGACACCTACGTTGGAAAAACCGAAGTTTTTTCTCAACGCCATGTTGGATTTGCATTCGACCTCATTTTCGTAACCAGCAACCCCCAAAACCATGAAAACGACACCCATGACAATAAAACCGAAATTTTTTTGGGCGCCTTCTTGGATTTTTAGTTTCACCTCATTTTCGTAATCAGCAACCCTAAAAACCATGAAAAGTACACCCATGACGGAAAGTCAAAAATTTTCCTCGGCGCCATCTTGGATTTTCATTTTGATTTCATTTTCGTAACCAGGAACCCCAAAAACCATGAAAACGACACCCATGACGGAAAATAAAAAAAAAATCCTCGGCGCCATCTTGGATTTTCATTTTGACCTCATTTTCGTAACCAGCAACCCCAAAAACCATGAAAACGACACTTATGACGAAAAGTCAAAAATTTTCCTCGGCGCCATCTTGGATTTTCATTTTGATCTCATTTTCGTAACCAGGAACCCCAAAAACCATGAAAACGACACCCATGACGGAAAATCAAAAATTTTCCTCGGCGCCATCTTGGATTTTCATTTTGACCTCATTTTCATAACCAGCAACCTCAAAAACCATGAAAACGACACCTATGACGGAAAATAAAAAAATTTTCTCGGCGCCATCTTGGATTTTCATTTTGACCTCATTTTTGTAACCAGCAACCCCAAAAACCATGAAAACGACACCCATGACGGAAAATCAAAAATTTTCCTCGGCGCCATCTTGGATTTTCATTTCGACCTCATTTTCGTAACCCGCAACCCCAAAAACCATAAAAACGACACCCATGACGGAAAAACAACAATTTTCTCGGTGACATCTTGGATTTTCATTTTGACCTCATTTTCGTAACCAGCAACCCCAAAAACCATAAAAACGACACCCATGACGGAAAATAAAAATTTTCCACGGCGCCATCTTGGATTTGCATTTTGACCTCATTTTCGTAACCAGCAACCCCAAAAACCATTAAAACAACACCCATGAAGGAAAATCAAAAATTTTCCACGGCGCCATCTTGGATTTGCATTTTGACCTCATTTTCGTAACCAGCAACCCCAAAAACCATGAAAACGACACCCATGACGGAAAATCAAAAATTTTCCTCGGCGCCATCTTGGATTTTCATTTTGACCTCATTTTCGTTATCACCAAGCCCAAAACCCATGAAATCGACACCTATGAAGAAAAATATCGCTCGCTCACTCGACCCCGCCATACCCTTCTTGTATACCTCCTACTATACACACACACACACACAACAACATACGGCATTTTCTTACGTGACGATTTCTACCAAATCGCACTTCCAAAATAGAAAATTATCTTTCTTTTAAAATCAAATTGTAGGTAGGTACCATTGGTTACCATGAAAACCAATAATAATAATATGAAGTAGTGAAATCCCCTAAATGAAAGAATTTTCGGAATCGGATCAGTAGTTCCGCAGATTATTACCCTTACATACAACATATTAAGTACGAACAAAGAAACTTAACTTTAAATAATATGAAGACGAAATAAATCTTAATAAACAACCAACGTCAAAAAAAAAACTCTTATCTTAATACAATCAAAAAGTTTAATAATTTTAATATAAATACTGGATCGAAATGTGGTAGTCTGCGTATATCTCGGAAATATATTCACGTAATAACTCGGGAGCGCTTGCGAAGCAAAGTGATACGTGCTCACGCTGGGAGAGCCCTTTCGTTACTGACGGGATCGAGTTTGCGCGGTCGATTATATAGTTCACTTTGCATTTAATTTACGAAATGAAGTTATTGTTTATTTATAAATTAAAATTCAGATTCTATTAAAAAGATACCTTGAGATTAAGAATTATTTTTTTAATTTTCTTTAAAGTGTTTCTAAGGTATAGAAAAAAATACTTATTTGTCCCGACGTTTTCCACAAATTACGTTTTTTCAACATTTTTTTTCTGCTATTTTTCGTATTGAAATCAATAATGTTTCTTGCTATGTTACGAGTAGACCATATAATGATGTTATTCATATTTTTTAATGTTCAGAATATTTTGTAGTTCTTTGTTCAGCGAACCACAAACATCACTCGCTCGTTACTTTTGCGGAAAAGGGGTTTTGAATATGGGTGATTGCCATTAATATATACATTATTTTAAAAAATTGTTCAAGCAGTCGACAAGATGAAGAACCTGTCTCTTATAATAAAAATAAATAAGGTTCAAATTCTTCTTGCCTTTCCCACAAGTAGTGATCAAAAATGTTCAAAATGCCTTAATTTTGTGCACGGGCCCTTAAAACGGAAGACAATAGAGCTGGTTTTACAACTTTAATTACAGTTGAAGTTCTTACCACGGATCCCGGGCTATCAAAACACGAGATGGATGTTTTCAAATCTGAGGGATCTTTCTCCCCCCGCCCTAAATATTTAATGAGCCGTCATGAAAGATTATGGGATATTCCATCATGATAATTTAATCTAATCCAAAAGGTATCTACTTAATAAATCAGGACGATTTACCTTTTTGAAGAGAAAATTAAATAATAATTGAATTGAAGGTAAACAAATTAAAGTTATTGCTTTTCTCAGTTAATCAAATTTCCTGAAGTTTTCCAATAATCATGAATTACTGTAATTGGGGGCTTATAATGAAAACCGGGTTCAGACGATTCTGGAAGATTTATAAGTAGTATAAGTACCAAAGATCAGATAATGAGGTGGTTTACTCAGCCAGGGACTTTCACTTATTAGTTACTAGCTGATGCCCGCGGCTTCGCCCGCCCGCAAATTATATAGCAAAACCTTCCTCTTGAATAACTCTATCTATTAAAAAACCCGCATCAAACTCCTTTGCGTAGTTTTAAAGATCTAAGCATACATAGGGACAGACAGACAGACGCACCGGGGGACTTTGTCTATACTAATATTATAAAGAGGAAAACTTTGTTTGTTTGTTTGTTTGTAATGAATAGGCTCAAAAATCAAAAACTACTGGTCCGTTTTAAAAAATTCTTTCACCATTCGAAAGCTACATTATCCACGAGTAACATAGGCTATATTTTATCCCCGTACTCCCACGGGAACGGGAACTACGCGGGTGAAACCGCGGGACGTCCGCTAGTATAATATGTAGTGATAGTGATTATTATTAAGCCGTGTGGTATCCGGCAGAGTACAATAGAACCAACCCTTTACACTCACGGGTGTCGTATAAGGCGACTAATGTCTGAGGTAGAACACCTTGCGCCTCCGTAGACCAGAGAATGGGCAGCAGCGTTTTCTGTTATTCTTTCATCACTGCGATCTCCAATCCGCCTGCCAAGCGTGGAGATTACGGCAAATTCCTCCCATCATGGGAGAGGCTTATGTCCAGCAGTGGACGTTATGGGCTGTTGTTGTAGTGATTATTAATACTTATACCTACATACTGCCCGGGGACTGCCTTGTTGGTCGAGTGTTCGCAAACGCGACTGCTGAGGATGAGGTCCTGGGTTTGATTCCCGGGTCGGAAAAAGTGTTATGGGTTTTTCCATCTGGAATTTCTCATAATAAGTGATTCAAGAGAAAACTTTTTAACCACTATTGGCAATATCCCATTACGCTGCGTCCAACGCCTTCTTACACCAGTATTTTTTGGGATAATCCCTCCACACTATCCCCAAACCACTGCTGTTTCTGAAATCCAGAATCAATAGTGGCAATCACCTGAAAAGCGTCGTGACAATGAAGCTCGACGAAGTCCCAGAGAAACAATTAAACTGTCTTGGATCCCACAACAAAATCAGTAAAGAATAGCGGAGGAGGAGTTGGAGTAACTTAAGTAATTTATGTCTTACACCAGTGTAGTGTATGTAGATATCAATATACACACATCAAAAGTATCTAGGGATCAACATATATTTTTGCAATAACTTTTCTCCTGATTGATATTAATTAAAATTTTCTTTAAGGATTCATCAAATAAAGTGTTTTCGTTTGTCACAGTAACGATAAACCAAGTCACCTTTGCATTAATAAAGAAATTTGCCATTTTCCTAATAAAGGGATTTTTGACATTTGAACCACTAACATTAAAGTTCGAAAAAATGACTGAAAACACAGTTTTCTTTAAAATTTTATTGGGTAACTTAAACAATTAATAATCCGTGTTTCTACCGCGAACACTAACAACACAAGAACATCGGTTTGGCATACTCAAAATGAGTTCATCCAAATCACGCTGTGGAATGGCCGCCCATGTTCGTTGCAACAACAAAAAAAGGTCTTCTTGCGACTGGATACCCTCCATATTCGGCAGAGCTCTTCTCTGTAGCATATCCCATGCATGCTCAATCGGGTTCAAGTCTGGCGACTGAGCAGGCCAGGGCAGGACATTGATGTTAGCTGCGGCGAGAGTCTGTCTTACAACTCTTGCGGTGTGCGGTCGTGCATTATCATGCATTAACTGAAATAAGGGACCGATTTGCACTTGTAGAGGAACGATGACGTCTGATACAATCGTCTCAGCATAAATTTGAGCGTTGAGGTTGCCTCTGATCCAAATCAACTCAGTTCTTCCGCCGATCCAAATACCCGCCCATACCATGATGGTTCCACCACTATAAGGATGGACTTCCTGGCAGGATTTTAATCGCTGTTGGCGTCCAGGGGTTTTCCAGTGTCGTATACGTCTTGTATCCGGTCTCATACCAAAACGAAACTCATCAGAAAAGCACACGAAACGCCATTGTTCTTCTGCCCAATTTCTGTGTTCAAGAGCCCATTGATATCGAATCCTACGATTGTGCATTGCTATAGGTGGTACCCGTAGCGGTCTTCGGGAATGAAGGTTCACTTCATGCAAGCGGTTTCTGACTGTTTGGTCGCTAATTAAGTTCCCTGAAGAGTGATGAAGCCTCACGGCTAACATCATGGCGGTTATTGTTGGAGCTCTTCGAGTTAAGATTTGAATGTATCGGTCTTGTCTCCGTGTGGTGCAGCGATACCGTCCTCCATGGCGCTCAGCCACGGTACCAGTGCTTCGGTAACGTGTCCAAAGTCGACTGATAACACTCTGACTTGTATTCAGAGCTAAAGCTACAGTACGTTGCCGGGAACCAGCTTCTATCATTCCCACGGCTCTGAGCATTTCTTCCCTGCTTAAATGACGTCGCCGCTCCATAATAACGTTGGTTTTAATCAGTAGTAGGGAAACAGTAGCACTAATAATGTCTTCAATGCGTTGTATGTTTTTATAGGGAAAATATTGACAGCTTATTTTCATCTTTTACTCGAATTTGATTGAGAGTTCCTGATTCAAATTATGAAATGCACCAAAAAGGATCCATATAAATTTATAAAATCATAAATTTATTACAAAGCCACATCTCAATCTCAAGAAATCCGCATAAAAATGCTTGATCCCTAGACACTTTTGATGTGTGTATGTCGCACTACAAACCGATAATAGTATTGTGACGTTGCCTCGGGCGCGCACGTAGCCCGGTTATAAGCATCGGTCCGAGTGGTGGGGCGGTCAGTCGTTGTCAGACTGTCAGACTGAGCGGTGGTGCGTTGGCGAGTCAACTAGTGTTATTTTAAAACCAGTATCATCAACTTCCTGTCCCATTCTAATTTTGGTCGGCGTTTTCTCCTTCCCTGTCAGACGTCACGTCATCATTCCTTCCTTTCTCTTTCATATCATTCCTCACACAATTCATCTATCTTTTCTTTGCCCTTTCCTCTCCCTCTCCATCCATCAACATGGATGGATGTCATGTGTTCAAGTCTATCACTCTTTTAGTCACATGCGGTCTTACACCAGTGTATTGACCTCCATATAAGTAAGTACAAGGATTCTCTTAATAAAGACCCCGAAATGGTTAATCAGCTCTAATAAACCCCGTTTCTCGTAAACCCACTCGCCCCAAAAAATGTTAAGTACCAATTTGAGTTCCAGAAACGAGACTTAATTGAATCAAAGGTTTATAATTGGTGAATCAGTTTATTTTGCACAAATTATACCGTCAAATGTGACATTTTTAAGTGGTGGCAATGACAGTTTACTTTGTTCTTTAAATGTATGTGAATCATCGTGATTTCCACAATCTGTGTAATTGTTGTGCAATTTGTAGTGGCAAGGGTTATTCAGATTTCCTTTGTTTATCTTTTAACAAATTAATCACCTACATTTTTAAATATTAATTTAAAAAAATATAAAATCATTTAAAAATATAGTTAAAAATAAATTGTGGCCCACCGGTATCGGGAACAGGGTCCAAGCTAGCCGCCGGTCTGGGCTCCAGAGAGAGGAACCTCCTCACACACAATGCGAGCTGTATCGAGAAGTACTGCCTTCTGAATCAGGCCCTTGATCCAACCGCCTAAGGAGAGCTTCGATAAGTTCGATAGATGATCGTCGAGGACTTGAGGCTTTTGGCCATAAGGCCATTGGCCGTCACGACAATCGGCACAATGCTAGCCGAGCTCACATTCCACATGTCGACAACCTCGACGTGTGGAATGTGATATTGAGATTATTATTATCACTGTAGTGTATGTGGACATCAATATATATTGCACTACAAAAGTACAAACCGATATTGTGACGTTGCCTCGGGCGCGCACGTCGCTCGGTTATAAGTACCGGTCCGAGTGGTGGGGAGTCAGTCGTTGTCAGACTGTCGTACTGAGCGGTGGTGCGTTGGCGAGTCAACTAGTGTTGTTAAATGTGCATATTTTACAATCACTTCACCTCCATACAGTAAACAATCACAGATACTAAATTGAGTAAATAAACTTAGTAGATACAACTACTTAACACTGCATCGTTGATCTGGTGGTCGTAAGCGCGAATCCTGAGCATGGGGTCCTGGGTTTGATTCCCAGGTCGGGCAAAGTGTTATTGGGGTTTTCCTTCAGGAATTTCTTAGTAGCAGCCACGGAGTCTGGATTTGTGCCTGGTTGATGGCAATAGGTTCGCCCCCTTTGACATGGGACTCAACATAACTGGTGAAATGTGGGATTACAGGCGTGATGTTTTTTTTTTTGTATCTAGGAACACTCTCCATCTACACAAGGTTTGTGCATACAAGTCCTAAAAAGCTCCATTACCTACTGCTTTCAATTCATACCTTCATTTTAGACACTGCCTTATTACCTTATTGAAGTCCCATTAAGCAGGAAGTGTATCCAATCGGTAATCGAACCCTAATACCTGGTTGATCTATTTAATTTCCCTAAAACCCTCCGGGTGTAATCATGAGCCATCAGCCACCCAATTTAATGGGTTACCGAAATTCCTTTAGTGCCATTCGTCATATAAATTAGATTTATAACTCTGTTTAAATATAAGGGGCTTGTTTTATGGGCGTTTTGAGGATAGGATGCTATGCGAGTGTTGTTTTCTTTTTCTTTTTTAAATTAATTAATTTGGAATGCGTTCTTGATTCAAATTTCGTGTAACCAATCTGTGTTTTTAAAATCAATAAATGAAGTAAGCTATTCCAACTGTGTCATAAGTAGCAATCGTTTTAAAAGCGTTTAGTATTTAAAACTTGCGATAAGATTGTCATTGCTTTTTGATAGCGTGTGATAATCGTAAAACGTTTGACTTTTGGACCTACGATAACCTGGGGAGTGATATGAAGATTCGAATGACGTTATTGCGTCGCACGCTATTTCGAAAATCTTTACGAGTGGTACGCCAGTTCGAAAACCGCTATAACGAATGACGTTGCCGCGAACGCTAGTACAAAAGTCTTGGTATCGAAATCCACAGTTACGATTAGTATATTCCAATCTGAATTTGTCTAGGGATAGGTTATGATTGAAACTCAGATTGAAATTCATACTTTGGTGAAATTCAGATTGGATTATGCTATGCGCAACAGTGGATCTAAGATTTTTGTCCTAGCGCACCATACAATCATTTTTTCGAATCAGCGTGTTCGCGGCAACGTCACAGCTGTTTTCGAACTGGCGTACCACTCGTAAAGATTTTCGAAATAGCGTGCGGCGCAATAACGTCATTCAAATCTTCGTATCACTGCCGATAAGCTGACAGAATGTCAATTTGACTAGGTTCTAAGCCACTGCATACGAAGCCACTACTAACGCTGTCGATGTGGCCGAGTTTGATTTTAAAATTAAAAACACTCGTTTCGTTTTTGGTTATGTTTATACTACGCGCTGATTGATGCTCTAAGGCCCTCTGGTCCCATTCAATTCAACTAAATAATTATTCGAATCATAGAAACGATACGATTATACGACAAAGTCAAGTTCTCGTTTACATAACATTTGTCAGTAAGCTCCATTACAAAATAAATAAAACTTTACCTGTGTTCCAAAAGTCAACGAGAACGAGATACAACTTGTAAATCTCGAACTTACAAAATCTCGTTTCAACTTTACTGAAACGCGTATTCCGAATTGCGATCTCAGTATTACGTAAAAGCATATAAGGCAAAGCCAATCATATATTTTATGTAGCTAGGATCTTTTTTCTTTCTTCTATATCGTATGGTAGTAGGTAGTAGTTTTCATTTCGCCTATGGGCCTCTGACTTGGCTTTATTACATGCCCGTCGAGAAATATCTGATCTATCAGGCATGCTGATTTCCTGACGATCTTTTCCTTCAGAGAAGCAACTTGCTTCTAATGTATAAGTATCATTTGATTATTGTACCTCTATGTATCACTTGCAGTATACGTATATAATCTAAAAAATCAGAGGTGCGCGTGTTTTGGGTTCGATCTATCACCTTATTATTATTATCTATCACTGTTACCTTTGACTTGGTAGTCCGACGCGACGGTTACACCAAGACCGTCATTGCTTCCAAGTGTAGCTAGGTGCAAGACACAATGTCAAAGGCATGCCCGTTTTGGGTTCGATCTATCACCTTATTATTATTATCTATCACTGTTACCTTTGACTTGGTAGTCCGACGCGACGGTTACACCAAGACCGTCATTGCTTCCAAGTGTAGCTAGGTGCAAGACACAATGTCAAAGGCATGCCCGTTTTGGGTTCGATCTATCACATTATTATTATTATCTATCACTGTTACCTTTGACATGGTAGTCCGACGCGACGGTTACACCAAGACCGTCATTGCTTCCAAGTGTAGCTAGGTGCAAGACACAATGTCAAAGGCATGCCCGTTTTGGGTTCGATCTATCACCTTATTATCTATCACTGTTACCTTTGACTTGGTAGTCCGACGCGACGGTTACACCAAGACCGTCATTGCTTCCAAGTGTAGCTAGGTGCAAGACACAATGTCAAAGGCATGCCCGTTTTGGGTTCGATCTATCACCTTATTATCTATCACTGTTACCTTTGACTTGGTAGTCCGACGCGACGGTTACACCAAGACCGTCATTGCTTCCAAGTGTAGCTAGGTGCAAGACACAATGTCAAAGGCATGCCCGTTTTGGGTTCGATCTATCACCTTATTATCTATCACTGTTACCTTTGACTTGGTAGTCCGACGCGACGGTTACACCAAGACCGTCATTGCTTCCAAGTGTAGCTAGGTGCAAGACACAATGTCAAAGGCATGCCCGTTTTGGGTTCGATCTATCACCTTATTATCTATCACTGTTACCTTTGACTTGGTAGTCCGACGCGACGGTTACACCAAGACCGTCATTGCTTCCAAGTGTAGCTAGGTGCAAGACACAATGTCAAAGGCATGCCCGTTTTGGGTTCGATCTATCACCTTATTATCTATCACTGTTACCTTTGACTTGGTAGTCCGACGCGACGGTTACACCAAGACCGTCATTGCTTCCAAGTGTAGCTAGGTGCAAGACACAATGTCAAAGGCATGCCCGTTTTGGGTTCGATCTATCACCTTATTATCTATCACTGTTACCTTTGACTTGGTAGTCCGACGCGACGGTTACACCAAGACCGTCATTGCTTCCAAGTGTAGCTAGGTGCAAGACACAATGTCAAAGGCATGCCCGTTTTGGGTTCGATCTATCACCTTATTATCTATCACTGTTACCTTTGACTTGGTAGTCCGACGCGACGGTTACACCAAGACCGTCATTGCTTCCAAGTGTAGCTAGGTGCAAGACACAATGTCAAAGGCATGCCCGTTTTGGGTTCGATCTATCACCTTATTATCTATCACTGTTACCTTTGACTTGGTAGTCCGACGCGACGGTTACACCAAGACCGTCATTGCTTCCAAGTGTAGCTAGGTGCAAGACACAATGTCAAAGGCATGCCCGTTTTGGGTTCGATCTATCACCTTATTATCTATCACTGTTACCTTTGACTTGGTAGTCCGACGCGACGGTTACACCAAGACCGTCATTGCTTCCAAGTGTAGCTAGGTGCAAGACACAATGTCAAAGGCATGCCCGTTTTGGGTTCGATCTATCACCTTATTATCTATCACTGTTACCTTTGACTTGGTAGTCCGACGCGACGGTTACACCAAGACCGTCATTGCTTCCAAGTGTAGCTAGGTGCAAGACACAATGTCAAAGGCATGCCCGTTTTGGGTTCGATCTATCACCTTATTATCTATCACTGTTACCTTTGACTTGGTAGTCCGACGCGACGGTTACACCAAGACCGTCATTGCTTCCAAGTGTAGCTAGGTGCAAGACACAATGTCAAAGGCATGCCCGTTTTGGGTTCGATCTATCACCTTATTATCTATCACTGTTACCTTTGACTTGGTAGTCCGACGCGACGGTTACACCAAGACCGTCATTGCTTCCAAGTGTAGCTAGGTGCAAGACACAATGTCAAAGGCATGCCCGTTTTGGGTTCGATCTATCACCTTATTATCTATCACTGTTACCTTTGACTTGGTAGTCCGACGCGACGGTTACACCAAGACCGTCATTGCTTCCAAGTGTAGCTAGGTGCAAGACACAATGTCAAAGGCATGCCCGTTTTGGGTTCGATCTATCACCTTATTATCTATCACTGTTACCTTTGACTTGGTAGTCCGACGCGACGGTTACACCAAGACCGTCATTGCTTCCAAGTGTAGCTAGGTGCAAGACACAATGTCAAAGGCATGCCCGTTTTGGGTTCGATCTATCACCTTATTATCTATCACTGTTACCTTTGACTTGGTAGTCCGACGCGACGGTTACACCAAGACCGTCATTGCTTCCAAGTGTAGCTAGGTGCAAGACACAATGTCAAAGGCATGCCCGTTTTGGGTTCGATCTATTACCTTATTATTATTATCTATCACTGTTACCTTTGACTTGGTAGTCCGACGCGACGGTTACACCAAGACCGTCATTGCTTCCAAGTGTAGCTAGGTGCAAGACACAATGTCAAAGGCATGCCCGTTTTGGGTTCGATCTATTACCTTATTATTATTATCTATCACTGTTACCTTTGACTTGGTAGTCCGACGCGACGGTTACACCAAGACCGTCATTGCTTCCAAGTGTAGCTAGGTGCAAGACACAATGTCAAAGGCATGCCCGTTTTGGGTTCGATCTATTACCTTATTATTATTATCTATCACTGTTACCTTTGACTTGGTAGTCCGACGCGACGGTTACACCAAGACCGTCATTGCTTCCAAGTGTAGCTAGGTGCAAGACACAATGTCAAAGGCATGCCCGTTTTGGGTTCGATCTATCACCTTATTATCTATCACTGTTACCTTTGACTTGGTAGTCCGACGCGACGGTTACACCAAGACCGTCATTGCTTCCAAGTGTAGCTAGGTGCAAGACACAATGTCAAAGGCATGCCCGTTTTGGGTTCGATCTATCACCTTATTATCTATCACTGTTACCTTTGACTTGGTAGTCCGACGCGACGGTTACACCAAGACCGTCATTGCTTCCAAGTGTAGCTAGGTGCAAGACACAATGTCAAAGGCATGCCCGTTTTGGGTTCGATCTATTACCTTATTATTATTATCTATCACTGTTACCTTTGACTTGGTAGTCCGACGCGACGGTTACACCAAGACCGTCATTGCTTCCAAGTGTAGCTAGGTGCAAGACACAATGTCAAAGGCATGCCCGTTTTGGGTTCGATCTATTACCTTATTATTATTATCTATCACTGTTACCTTTGACTTGGTAGTCCGACGCGACGGTTACACCAAGACCGTCATTGCTTCCAAGTGTAGCTAGGTGCAAGACACAATGTCAAAGGCATGCCCGTTTTGGGTTCGATCTATCACCTTATTATCTATCACTGTTACCTTTGACATGGTAGTCCGACGCGACGGTTACACCAAGACCGTCATTGCTTCCAAGTGTAGCTAGGTGCAAGACACAATGTCAAAGGCATGCCCGTTTTCACAAATACTAGACATCATCATCATCATTCTCTTGTCCTTATCCCAATTCATTTGTGGTCGGCGCAGCATGTCTTCTTCTTCCATACTTCTCTATTTTTCGTCATCTCATCAGACACTTCTTTTCTTGCCATATCATTCTTAACACAGTCCATCCATCGTTTCTTTGGTCTTCCTCTACTCATATACCCATCCACATTCATACTCAAAACTTTCCTCACGACATTTTCCTCATCTCTCCGCATCACATGCCCATACCACGACAACCGATATTATCACAAATACTAGACAATACTTTAATTAATTCCTAAATAGTATCGCACTGCTGGATTTTCATATCTCAGTGCTGTGCCAAGAGAGTTCAAGTTCCAACAAAGAAAGAACAATGTAACCCGCATTGGGAGAGCGTTCAGGTGACAACCCTAGTGTCTTCAAGTCAAGTTTTCTCAACAAAAGAAAATACATCTGGGAAATCAGTAGGCAGTTTGGTACTTGCGAAATCGTAAAGAATTCAAAGACAAACCTTGGTAGCACTACTTACTTAATAATTAATGTTCTTTGCCAAAAGTTTGCCTAAGAAAAGTAAGTTAGTATTTACTTTTTTTTTTGCACAGTTTCTTTGGGATAGCTTTAAGTAACAAGATACTTTTTCAATAAGGAACGAAGATAAAGTAGATTACCTACCTATCTACTTTTTTCACTACCACTGTCCGCCTAAAAAGATTTTATTTTTTGGGACGAAAACACGTTGTTTTCTTGTCCGTTGCAAAATTAATTTATTTTCGAAAGTTATCAACACTGTAATCGAAGAATCAAATATAATATTTACTTACCACGATATGTGTATTCAGAGAAATGATCGCCGAAAACATTTCAAAGCTGGTGGTTCTACTACAGTTAACACAAATTCAGCATAACAGTTACAGAAGGAACAGTTAATGCATCGATGTGGAATTCCTTACAGTCAGTATAATGAGGTATGCATCTTTGAATCGCTATAACCTGACAAATTTAAGATATTTCAAACAAAACAAAACTCAATAAACATAAATCGTTTTCATAAACAAATTAGTTAGATCAGATACTCAAGAACCAGGACACTCCTACCTAGTCCTTTCCGCCTAATATTCCAGTTATTACGTCATAAGAATGCCGCCAGTTGGCAGTTGCATAACTACCCTCCAAGTTTTATTAAAAGCTGACTCGAGTGCTCTTCGGGATGTACTCGTAGTGGAAATGAAGTCAAAGGAAATGTCCGCCTCAAGTTCCCGTGTATTCCGTTCGTACATACAAAACTACGGGAGTCCTTCGCTTTGTTTTATTGGAGCAAGGTTACCAGGTCTAAGAACAAGTCATGCTCCTGTGCAATAAGACATGTGTTTTAAACTCAAATGCTAGCATTTCTTTTAAATAAACCAGTTCCAGGCCATTCTGATGGTCTAACCATCATGTGTGTGGAACTAACCAATCACATAGCTAGAATAGCTCAAGCTGTACACAGATTGAGCTATTCTAGCTAAAAAGAAGCGATATTATTGGTTAGTTTCACAGACATCTCTGGCCACGTATCCTGTGACGTGCAGTGGTGCTCCACGGAGGGAAGGCCACGAAATAATGATAGCAAAAAAAAAAAAAAAAAAAATTATCGGCGCCATCTTCGATTTCCATTTTGACCTCATTTTCATTATCAGCGACCCTAAAACCCACGAAAACGGCACCCATGAAGAAAAAACCGAAAATTTTCGTCGCCGCCATTTTAGATTTTCGTTTTGACCTCATTTCCATTATCAGCGACCCTAAAAACCTCGAAAACGGCACCCATGAAGGAAAAGCTGAAAATTTTCGTCGGTGCCATCTTGGATTTTCATTCACGAAAATGATACCCATGAAGAAAAATATAGTACTTAATAATAATATTATTAATTATTATAATAATAATACGCGCCAATAACGCCCGTGTGTAATCAAAATCATGTTGTTGATTGAAGATAATTTTAATCAACATTCAACCTAGCACTGGCCTGCAAATTGCAAAAAACCGGCTAAGTGCGAGTCGGACTCGCACACGAAGGGTTCCGTACCATTTACTATATTTAGTATTTGTTGTTATAGCGGCAACAGAAATAGGTACATCATCTGTGAAAATTTCAACAGTCTAGCTGTCACGGTTCATGAGATACAGCCTGGTGACAGACAGACGGACAGACAGCGAAGTCTTAGTAATAGGGTTCCGTTTTTACCCTTTGGGTACGAAACCCTAAAAACGTAAGGAAATTTGAATTTTGCGGGCTAAAGAACATCCACCTTCTTCTTAGCGTGTCGATGGCAATTATTTATTAAATGTGTTTGGCCCAAAATTCAGCAATGCGAACTCCACTCGCCACCACCTTGAATCCTGGCCTTGTGTTGTAGCAGCCAATCACAGCCCAGCTACACTCGCAGGAGTCATGTAGGTACCTACGTATCCTCGCTCATCTCCAGTGGAAACGCAGCCTAAGAGTCGGTCAGTCAAACAAGATGACGGTAGCCAATTCCAAAGCGTAGAGCGTAGATCTCTGTTTATCTCTAAAGAAAGAAAAGAAAGAAAACGTATTTATTTGGCATCTCTCTTTATCAATAGTAATGCTAATAATAGTATCGATTAATAGGGGATCATCTAATAGTACCTATTAGTAGCCTAATGAATTATGAATGAACCCTATTCTGACCTTTCTTGGATAACTCATGAAGACACAGATCTCTCACAATACTACATTAATCTTATATTAAATGTTATGTAATACTCATCAGTGTTAATACAATAATCTCATTATCTCAGTTTGAACATAATATTCGTGTTATTCACACTCCGATTACTTCTGTCAGTAAACGTTATGTTTTCGAGATCGTTATCCAATCATGTTGTTATACGTGAAGATACGTGATTGAAGGTTTCTCTAAAATGGTAGTAAGTAACAAGAGGTTCATTTAATAAACAATATTTCGAAGGATACAATTAGAAAATGTAATACGGCCATAATTGCTGACAATCATTCTGAATCAGCACGTGTCGTTATTAGGACATACGATAGAACCAAGACATAGTGAAGATTGCTGGGATCCTGGGGCCACATTGACCAGTCCCGTGCGGCTCGCATCCAGGGATGCGAGCCGCACGGGACTGGTCAATGTGGCGATACTTGGGGGAGGCCTATGTCCAGCAGTGGAAGTCTTTCGGCTGAAATGATGATGCTGATGATAGGATCAAAGTTACGGAGTTGGCCACTCAATGCTGAGTGTAGGTCTCTTCCAAATCTCTCCACTTTTATTGGTTTTGTGTCATGGCTATCCAGTTTCTTCCGGACACTTTAATGAGGTCTGTCCATCTCTGTTGTCTTCCCTCATCGAGTTTTTGATCTTCATTAACTAATCCAAGTACCTAAAGGTACCGTATCAATTGTGGTCTTGTTTAGTAATAAATTCACTGTATCAACCAATTGAGTATGGATATAAAGCTATAAAGTCAGCCGCTTTGCGCCAAAGGTCTACCTTTACGATACCGTCAGCACAATCACAGCTCGTTCACCAATAAAACGAACCTGATACACCAGCTATACTAGTAATATTATAATGCGGTTAATTTTGTATATTTGTAAGTTTGGATGTAGCGTAGGGGATAATCTTTGGAACTACTGGTCCGATTTCGAAAATTCTTTCACTAATGGGGAGCTACGTATATTATTCCCAAGTGTCATCTGTTTGTAACTCAATCACGCCAGAATGACGTAACGGATCTGGATGTTTGGCACAGAGATCGATTATAAGTCAGGAATTGCATAAAATATACTTTTTTTCTCGCACATACACACCAAATTACACGAACGAAGTCGCGGCGAACAGCTAGTAGGCTATAATTATTTAAAACGTTCTCGTGCGATAATTTCCGACCATAAAGCGAGCGAAGTGACGGGGAAGAGCCAGTCAAATACAAAATAGCCGACACATGTTCCACCCCTGCCGCCTATAAGACGTCCCAAAGGTGACCCAAACTCCGAAGTGACATTAGAAGATCCTCTTCATCACCCAGGTCACGTCCCTTTCGGTCGAGATACTTAAAATTCCCTTACTGATGCAGCATTCTAAATGAAGGCATGTTACACCTTCGAATACTTTGAATATAGATGTCACACATGTATGTATGTGTTTAGAATATGTTAACGACACTAATTGTTTGAGTATTTCTTCTGTTTTTATGCTGATTTTAGTTTTAAGAGTCAGTGTACGTGTGGTAATTTGTTAGAAAGAAGTTTGAATGCAGTTTGTTTAAATTGGTGAGTATAAATGCGCCATGTTTGCTAGAGATGAGGGTCAGTTCCAATATTTTTCATAACATTTGCTTTCTAATTTTAATCGGGGGAAAATGTAATGACCACCAAAAATAACTTTGTGACCACTAACATCTATCACCTAAAATATCAATTGATCACCAAATTTTGTAAATTGAGCACCAAATTTAGTAAATAGAGCACCAAATTTTAGTGAGGTGGTTGATGACAAACTAATTTTATGCTATGCCGACTTGAGGCACCCCGAATATTTTTTTATAAACCTCCGTCGGCTCCGTCGACCGGGTCTCTCTCGACTCGGATGCAAGAGCATAAACTTTGGGAATTAATTATGTACTACTATGGGAATTAATTTTGGTGATCATTTACTAATTTTGGCAATCAAAAGTTTTTTTTTTGCCGTTACATTTTGCTAAATCTGGTGGTTCGTTAATTGTATGCCATTTTAATGCTGTCACAAATACATGTCACTTACCAAAAACAAGCAGCAGTGATAGCTTAGTGGTGTGACCGTCGGACTACCAAGTCATGGGTCTTAAGTTCGAACCCATATATGCATATCTGATTTTTCAGATTCATGTGCGTATTGTATAATTATTAGGCACATTCCGCACATTGTTACGTTGTAAGCCGTGTGGTATCCGGCTGAGTAGAATAGAACCAACCCATTACACTCACGGGTGTCGTATAAGGCGACTAATGTCTGAGGCAGAACACCTTGCGCCTCCGTAGACCTCTGGGCAGCAGCGTTTTCTGTTAGTCTTTCATCACTGCGATCTTCAATCCGCCTGCCAAGCGTGGAGATTACGGCAAATTCCTCCAATCATGGGAGAGGCTTATGTCCAGCAGTGGACATTATGGGCTGCTGTTGTTGTTGCGTTTTACCGTAAAACGTGATTTTTCACCCCAAAAAAACCATTTCCCAGCAAAAAAAATTACGTAGAGTTACATAGTTTGATGTACTTACAGAATACTTGGTTGACGGCTTCGTGTGAGTGTTTCGTGTGTTTTGTTGTTTGTGTGTGTGTGTTTTGTTGTGTGTACCCTGTTTCTTCCTTAGTAGGGTCAGTATAGGGAAATATTTTGTCTTTCATTATTTACTTATCTGCCTTCCATTACGATCAAAAGCATGTCTCTCATTTCCTTTCGATATATCCATTTCCTGTTTCCTTTTTGTCCCAGAAACCTTTTCCGTTTCTAAGCAAACTATTTTATCTTTATCAAAACTTATTCATCTGAAAAAGTCAAATCAGTATTTTCTGCTTTACATTTTCGTTATAAAAACGTTTTGTATCTTTTATCTACATACGACATTAGTTATAACATCACGCTTGTAATCAGAAAGAAGGGTTAGGCAGAGGTAAACTTAATGGTATACCTACCCCCGGGGTTGCGGGACTGTCCGGGGTTGCGGGACTGTCCGGGGTTGCGGGACTGTTCGAAAGAGATACCGTGGCCCCGGAACACAAAGGGCGATGAAGGAACATGGATGGGTTTTAGTCAGTAAAAGTCTGACACTCCCTCCTGCTCCGCCCAGAGCGGGAGAAGTCATTTGATGATTTCCCATCCGAAAAAAAAATGTTATACCTACCCATATTTCGCTAGTTATGTTCAAGTCCCATGTAATAGGGGGCCAGCCTATTGCCATCAACCGGGCACAAATTCAGATTCCGTGACTGCTTCTCAGAAATTCGTGGTGGAAAAACCCAATAACACTTTGCCCGACTCGGGAATCGAACTCAGGATCTCAAGCTCAGCAGACGCGTTCGCGACCACTGAGGAGGCAATAATAAAATCTTAATTTCTGCTACCTTTATAATTATAGAAGTTACTCTTAATTAGAAAAACTGTTTATTGTAAAGACTGTAGGTATTTTATTTATAAACGAGCGGACGTCACGCGATTTCACCCGCGTAGTAGCGTCAGTGTTTTTGAGTTTATTCATTACAAACATACACAAAAAAATACAAATCTTTTTATAATATTAGTGTAGATAAATCCAGGTTTCCTCACGATGTTCTCCTTCACCGATGTCTGTGATGTCCAAGGTATACTCAGAAAAGTACATATGAATTGAAAAAGACACATTGGTACTTGCTCGGATTTGAACCCACGACCTCGTACTTACATGAGAGGCGAGGCCTTAACCACTGGGCCATCACGACATTTTGGACAGTTGGTATGTAGATACCGCTACTACTACAACAGCCCATAACGTCCACTGCTGGACATAAGCCTCGCCCATGATGGGAGGAATTTGCCGTAATCTCCACGCTTGCCAGACGGATTGGAGATCGCAGTGATGAAAGACTAACAGAAAACGCTGCTGCCCATTCTCAGGTCTACGGAGGCGCAAGGTGTTCTGCCTCAGACATTAGTCGCCATCACCCGTGAGTGTAATGGGTTGGTTCTATTCTACTCTGATACTCGGATACCACACGGCTAAGGCCACGGCTATGTAGATACCAACACTCATTAAAATCACTTAAAACAAATACGCCATTAAAATTCAAACTATACCATCACCAAAGTTAACCAACCAATCATTAAAAACCAATGAACGCAACCCACCCAGAATAAAATTAATGTAAACTTGTCCCTCACACTTCTCTTATAATTCAAGGCGTTACGATAATTATCAAAACAGTATTTAACTTGTCGATAAAGAAAGAAGTTTTAAGGAAATGGTCCCTTTATCTTTTGTAAACGATCAGTGTACTCTCACCTTTATCTTTTAAGCTTTTTCCCATCTTAAAGTGATAATTAAGCCGATCGACTAAATGTTACTTTTTAGGGTTCCGTAATCAAAGAGTTCCAACGGGACAACAACGGTCGCGGCACGTGACTCTAGCGCTGAACGAAACGTGGAGGGGATAGCTGTGCATGTTCTACGACTGGAGAGGCAATCGGCGCAACGCACGCCCCAAGACATTCTTATTTTTTACTTCTGCGCAATAACGGTCAACGCTAGAGTTTCGTGCCGCGATTTGTACTAAGGTTCTGCTGTCTGTCTGTCCATCTGTCACATAGCTGTTACTTTTGTACCGGAATAAGTGAACTGTTGAAATTTTCACGGAATTACTGTTAACAAATTCTATTCTACTAATATTATGAATGGAAAAGTTTGAGGATGTATTGATATGTCTCGACGTTTTTTACTTTTTTACGCGAAAACTACTGACCGGATTTGGATGAAATTTGATACACAGTAGAATCCAGTAGTACGACCTCGTGCGTGGGACAATTACCGGACTCCACGCGGGCGGAGTGTTTATTTCTTGTTGCAGTGGTACGGAACCCTTCGTGTGCGAGTCCGACTCTCGCTTGACCGGTTTTATTAAAAGTGTTTTTGTAAACTAACGTAAGCTTCACACTTTCCAGCAAATTAATTACTAATTAGGGAAATTGAACTGAGGTGTCTGATTACAGAGATTATTTTATGTTCACAATTTCAAACCCACGTTCATCTTATTAGGTTATCCCATTAGGTTGGAGATGATTATTGATTCGTTGACACCACGAACTAATCGAAATTGATGTGGCAATATGGAGTTGTGAGCTTATGTACCATTGCGCTTTTGACGTCAGTGATGTCTCTCCAAGCATAGCCAGCTATGTATACCTACCTATACGTATATCTAATATATGACATACGTATTATGTATTTTACAGGGTTAGTTTTCAATGACCGGCCAAATTTTCAGAAATGGTTTAGAATCGATAATATTTTCGATATTATGAAAAAAAAACACCATTTTAAAATAAAATATCATTCCTGTAAGTAAAAGTGTACAACAGCACAATTCAGTTCAACAGCCTAGATAGGTAGCAGTTAGCACACACATAAATTTGGCGGTGCATGTACGCACACAAGTGCATTGATCGGGACTGGTCAATGTGGCGACACTTGGGGGAAGCCTATGTCCAGTAGTGGACGTCTTTCGGCTGAAATGATGATGATGATGACTAATGATGCAATATAAGCAAATCTTGTGATCGGAGTAAACAAAGGTCCACCATTCGCTTCAAGAACCCTAAACACTAAAATCCTTTAACGACACCCAGTGCAATTACTTTTGAAACATAAGTTATGGGTACTCATGCAGGCGCAAGGTGCAAACGTACACCTGCTCGTAATGTTTACGCACGAGAGAGGAATTAATGCTGCTTTTAAGAACACTAAGTTGCTGTACTATAATAGCCTTAGCAATTTGAACTTTGGACCTACATGTTTTATGTCAGACGGGTTCCCTCATATGGAGTTATGTCATGAATGTCATGATGTATGGGCGAATGAAAAGAAATAATGGTTGGACATGAAAGGTAACTACGTGTCTTTATGGTTCGGAATTTGAATTTCACACACAGAATGGCAGATGCAATTTTAAATACTTCAAAAGAAAAATATCCGAATGATATCAGAAGGTCCTAAATATAGCAAAGCGTTTTCCAATCTTGCTGCTCATCAAAGATAAGACCCTAGTACAGACCGCGCCACATAAGGCTGCCTGTCCACTGAAACGGAGCTAGGCAGCGGAGCGGAGAAACTGAGAAATATTAACCAATAGGATTGCATACTGAAGCGGAGCCGAGATTTTATGCATTTCTATTGGTTAATATTTCTCAGTTTCACCGCTCCTCAGCCTCGCTCCGTTTCCGTGTACAGGCAGCCTAAGTTGAAGCAAGATGTATTTCTGCGTTAGTATTCAAGTTCATAGTTCAACGGGTCGGGACTTAGGTGTCGCGATCTGTTACACAGTTTCGGGTCTCAATCAATTTTTGTCTGTACCTGCGAGGACAACCACCATTTTGGTCGATCTGCTATACCGGCCGTTTTGTTGTAGAAGCAAGATCAGCTGTAACAGATAAAAGAATGCCAGCCTTTCCAACCGTGTAATACACCTTTTGAATAAGCCGCTAGCGCTAGCGCATATTGAATTTCCAAACCGATGAATAAGCTTAGAAATCAAAACAGTTACAGGTACTGCGAATTCTTCCCACAAAGATCTTATCGCAAGCAGTCAGACACTCAGACTCATAGATGCAATTCTATCGTATTGCGCAAAACACGGCACGCCAAAATCGCATTCCAACCAGGTAGTTAGCCCATTGATGCACTATTTAATCCCTATTGCTTGTTACGAAAGGCGAGAATCGAGTGGCGTATCGATTTACAATGAGATTTGCGAATATTCAATTCTACGTTGACATTTTAAATAAGGCTGTCATGTGAATTTTAAACAGGGATGTGGGATTAACTGAATTGATAATCCGCATACTAAAACATTGAAGTCCGTCATACGATGTTTCGTCTCTGGGAATATATTGTACGCTCGCATCTAATCAGCCTTTTTCCAACTATGTTGGGGCCAGCTTCCAGTCTAACTGGATGCAGCTGATTACCAGTATTTTACATGGAGCGAGTGGAGCGACTGCCTATCATACCTCCACAACCCAGTTAATACTAGGTAATACGATGCATTTGGTAGGACTGGTTGTGAGACCTGTAACGATTGTCAAAGATCTATAAATGACAGCCGGGACCAAAAGCACGGAGGAAACTCGGTATGTAATGGATGGTTACCTACCCACAGACCAACCTAGGCAAGTGCGGCTTAACTTAAAGATCGAACCGAGTGGCTGTTACTATTTAGCCACGAGCTCCTCCGAATCTGTTTTCTGCTGTGTTTTCAAGCCTCAGGCAAAACTACCCGAAACACTTAAGTGCTCAGATTTTGTTTCAAAAAGGATCTGTCGATGTCGCTCAACCTGAGTCCAACAAAATTTGTACCTAGCACTTTAAAATTGGTGATGATGTTCTTCAGAAAGATCAGATGCATTATATCAACAAGTTACACACATGTGATGAATCAGGAGAAGCCATATATAAAGGGTGTAAAACACCTCTTAACGAAGCCGAAAGGCATTTGTTCTCCCCGTCGTTGCGATCATTTTTTTGTTCTACACCATACCTGGGAACCTTCTAGTTACGGAGATATTGTGGGTCAAAGTTCCAACTTTTTGACAAGTTTTTTTTTTAAATACTAGTATTTAATGTAAGATTTTTTACTTTTAACACCTCCACGACCCCCGTACTATTCAATCCATCCATCAACACAATGTTTTGAGTGCGTTACATTGAGTTCTACCACAAAACATGATATTTCACCCCAAAAAAACGTCGTTTCCCAGCAATGTTTTTTGCCTAAAGTTACTTAGTTTGATGTACAGAATGCTTGATTGACGGCTTCGTGATGAGGTCTTTTACACCCTGTATTAGTAGGTAGCAGAATTTTAGATTTCATGATTGCTTCCTCAGTGGTCGCAAACGCGTCTGCTGAGCTTGACGGCTTCGTGATGAGGTCTTTTACACCCTGTATATCGTAAAAACCCTTCAATTCCGGCGCATTGCTATAGAAAAATAACGTCTTCCATTAATGTTTTGTGAATCAAAGATGCCAAAAAAAGAAATGTCGTTTACTTACGACAGCTGGGATCTAAGTGAATGATTACAAGTTATACAGATAACTGACAGCCCTGTGCCGCTCCTATTGTGTTTCGATTCTCATGCGCGAACATCAGGTCGATTCTCAAAACTTATTCTTTTGTGTGAACGTAGAAAGAATTTTAATGCTTCCGTTTGAACTTGGTATAAAATTTTACAATAGAATAGCACTCTATTGCGTAATGCCGACCCATTTGATAGTCGACAATCATTTTCTTGGCTCATTTATGTTTCTGTTCATGTAACTTGTGTTGTCGTGTTATTCGTATTTGCACAGTAGGGCTCTAGTGTTGTCACATGTCACACAGTTACTGTTTGGTAAAAGCACGATTCGAGGAAGCGCGGTGTTTGTTATGCTTCACAAAGAACAGCTATTCTAATAAAAATGCTAGTGCTTGAGGCACGTATATATTATGCTAGCTCAGTAAACACATACACAATCCCAGTAAAATGTAAAACAGCAAAACGCACAGTAAATCCAACCCTATTTGAATATCATCTGACGAAAACAGGTTATGCAAACGCCTGCGGCAGTAGGTTACAATCTATTACAACAAGACCGACTGCACCTGCAATGAAAACAGCACCTTTACACGACACCAAATTCCACGATCGTGTTATAACTTCTCTGATTTTCTGACCAAGTAAAAGCGACAATCCAACGGCGTATATAATAAAAATCTCTGCAATTAAACACGTTGTATGTGTGTAACGTTTAGCGGACCGTGGGAACGTGCGCCGGAGTTGAATCGACGAATCCATGCAAAATCCTGTTTCGCTCCAACATTCACTACCTGTTGTAAAATAGGATAGCGAGGTTTATGCGATGCTTTTAGAGCTATTAAAGTTTTATATTCATGGTGTTAGTACTCTACTGCTTTGGTTGCTCGGGTACCTCAAATCGCGGAATGGGTGTGATCGTTTTAATAAGCATATTTGGTGCAACGTCCTTGGGCCAATTTGATGATGGCAAGTTTATTTTTCTCAATTTTTGGAGTCCTCTTCCGTTGATGGTTTGCATTCCATATATTTGTGTATAGTGTTGTGTTTCTGCTATTATTTTTTTAACGCGGTAGAATAAATCTCACGATTTAGGAGCTCGTGGCTAAATAACAACAGCCGTTCAGGTTGATCTTTAGGTTAAGCTGTGCTTGTCTAGGTTGGTCTGTGTATGGGTGACCACACCATTACATACCGAGTTTCTTCCGTGACTCGGAAACCACATTAAGCCGTTGGTCCCGGAGATCTTTGGTAGTCGTTACAGGTATAGTCAGTGGCCCGAAAGGCCTGTTGTGGGGGTCAGATAGGCAGTCGCTCTATGTAAAATACTAGTATTCAGCTGCATTCGGTTAGTCTGGAAACCGACCCCAGCATAGTTGGGACAAGGCTAGGCAGATGAAGACAATAGAACTCACGATTGAAATCTTTGTCTCCTCTGTAAAATCCTTTTCAAATAATCGTGCATTGAAACAAAATGTGTCATGGCTTTTCAGTTAGAATGCTGAACTCGTGAACTACCTACCTATCGGATGACTCAGTGCACAATGCAATTGCATACCTTTATTTACATTAATATTAGTAGGCGGTGTTGTGTCATAATAACAACTTACTTACTTTGAGTGTATTAAACCTGTTTGTAACATTTGCGACGGTGTTGGCATAAATTGCATTGGAACCACTTCACAAGGCGTCATTAGTTTCGGAATTAACTAGGAGCTTGGTATTGACGGTTCAAACCGCTATAAGGGGCAATGCTGTTATTCCTAAGGTTATAGATTTTAATTCTCATTGCTTTCACACGTTAAATAATAATGGCAAACAATTAACGAACCACCAGATTTAGCAAAATATAACGGCCTATAATCACTTTTGATCGCCAAAATTAGTAAATGATCACCAAAATTTATCCCATTTTATCGTGAAATTAGAACCAAAAAATTTTTTTGTTCGTTACTGACGACCACAAATGGAATTGTTATGCTCTTGCATCCGAGTCGAAGGAGACCCGGTCGACGCGGGCCTCCTACTTCTGAATGGTTTATAAAAAAATTGGGGTGCCCCAAGTCGGCCTAGGCAAAACTAGTTTGTCATCAACCACCTCATTAAAATTTGGTACTCAATTTACTAAATTTGGTGATCAATTGATATTTTAGGTGATTGATGTTAGTGGTCACAAAGTTGTTTTCAGTGGTCATTATATTTTCCCCCAATAATAATTATCATAATATATATATATCAAATAGATAGGGGTTTAGGAGAGCAATCGAACTTTTGAACGCACTGGCACGTGTTCAACGCCCAAGCGTTGAACACGTACCAGCGCGGAGAGTTGAAAATGAAAAATTCAATAACATAACATTCCGCCTGTAATCGCCGAAGGGTTAGGCAGAAGTGTACCTAAAAGTATCTCCTGCCCTGTATCATCATCATCATCATCTGCCTATTAATGTTCCCACTGCTGGGACACAGGTCTCCTCTCTATGAGAGGGAACGGGCTATAATCTACCACGCGGGCCCAGCGCGAATTGGTAGATGTCACATGTCATCGAATTTTTTGGTTCTAGGACATGCCGGTTTCCTCACGATGTTTTCCTTCACCGTTTTTTAGAGTAGTGGTGATGAAATAAATTACACAAAGTAATGCGCCTGCCTGGGTTCGAACTCATGAGTTACTGTTCGTAAGTCGGGGCCGCCACCACTTGGCCACCGCTGCTCTCTGCCCTGTATAATTCCAACTTATTTTGCCACATAGGTGTGTCTTCTCTACTATAATATCTATTACTCGTCATATAATATCTTTACTTTCTCGTTAGTTCTTTACTCTTGATATTTGGATTTGTTAGGTGTTTGAATTTTCTTCTCAATAATTTATAACACTACACAGGTGAACCCACAAAGACACTTATTTACAAGAACGCGAAGTGTCAACAACAGCTTTATGTCCTTACATAAAGCTTAAAACTAGCTCCACTATTTCAGCGACACTTCGCACATTACGACGGAGAATATTTAAACGTGTTTTATTACCATAGTTCGTACCATTACTACCATTATTATGTTGCCCGTGGTTTTGTTCGCGCTGGTTGCGGAATTGTACCACGAAATCTAGCTATCAGGATAATACGTATCCTTTGTCCTGTAATAGGCTAGTTTCCACCATCAATAAATTGCAAATCTATTTAGTCCGTCAGTTAGATTATTGGAAAATACGTATAGTGGACACGTATTTTTTGTTTTTGTAAATCAATGAATATTGACAAAGATAAAACGCATCAAAACTCGGGGAGTGGGGCTCGTGACGTCACAACGCACTAAAAATTATAGCACGGCGTGACGTATTGAAAATTTTAAAAGCGTCGTATCTTCGTCAGTAGTTTTTCAGGACACAAGCCTATTAAGTACATGCTATGCAATAAATGCATAGCATATATTTGTATAGGCTATTACGACTAAAAATGGAAAAATAAAAAAACTTTTTGCAAAAAAAATAAAACCGACTTCAAAACACAAAAAAGTGAAAAATAACTTTAGCTTCAGAAGTCGGCGACAAAAAAAAACTAAATGAATCAAAAAAGGTGACCGACTTCTGAAGCTAAAGTTATTTTTCACTTTTTTGTGTTTTGAAGTCGGTTTTATTTTTTTTGCAAAAAGTTTTTTTAATACTGACTTTCATATCGTTTATTGCCTCGGAATTTAACCCGAATTTAATGGCTTATTTTCTCACTCGCTTTTTCGTCCGGTTAGTGCCTAACCAGCACCCCTAGCCAAGTTACAAACGTTTCGTATCGATGCTCTTTCTACAATCGTGAACGCCTCGGCGTAAGCGATTGCAGAAAGCGCTAAATTGGTAGCCATGTTGACACGACTGAGTCGATCGCTCGTTCTATAATGTCTGTAGAAAAAACCTACACTTTAGTCTATGGTGAGCATTCCTACCAAAGAGTTTAGCGATCAACATTGTAGAAACGATAACATTCTATTCTATCGTTGTGAACGATGTAAACTTGTCTACGAATTTTCTATTCGTTTGTGTTGATCACGTGATTTAACGTTGAGATGATGTCATTCCCATTCATTTGAATAGTTTTCTACTAGCGTTAACGATTGTAGATTGTCAACTTGGCTAGGGGTGCTGGTGTCATAGTTTTTAAGCCGCCCATGGGCCTCTGACTTGGCTTTACATTCCGTCGAGAAATATATCTCGGGCATGCTGATTTACTCACGATGTTTCCTTTCACGGAAGCAAGATAAGAGATTTTTTCATAAGCTGTCTCTGAGAAACTCGGCACTAAACGAATTGTAGAAATTGCTTTATTTGCCTTTGAAAGGATTCAAATTTGTAGAGTACAAAAAAGCTTAAACCACTTCACCAGCAACCATCAGCGGGTCTAAAATGGCCGCTATAGCAGAATCTACGCAGAATCTTAGCACGAATCACGTTAAAAAATTTAAATTCTTAAAATGGACTTTATGTCAATAGTCATAAAGTCCATTTTAAGTATTTTAAATTTTTAACGTGATTCACGAAATGATTCTGCTAAAGCGGCCATTTTAGACCCCCAGTAATGTCTGGCATTCTGCGCAAATATAATCATTGATCTTTATAAGTATCTATCTATTAACCGAGTTATTTCAGAACACTTAAGTTAAAGAGTAAGATAAGTTGAAACGTTGAAAGGCAATATCACCGGGAGCATGTAATGGCAAAATCACAGATGTATAGATATACCTAGATTACACAAGTATCACAATTCGTATGAAAACCACGCGTGTTTTTTTTTTTACTACCTACTAGGACGTCATAAGCACTATTTTTTACTATACAAACAAGTTACTATACGAATAGGCCACGTTTTTGTTCATCTCTAGAATTAAGTTCTTGAGCGTTGCTGCTTTAAACAAATTACCTTGCTGCGACAGTAGCCACGTTAACCATAAAATGGTTATCTAGGTACGTATGTCTTTATCTGTGGTAACAATCCAAGATTCGATTTTGTACAGAAACAAAAAAAACCGGCCAAGTGCGAGTCGGACTCGCGCACGAAGGGTTCCGTACCATTATCTATACATTAGACAAAACGGCAAAAAAATCACGTTTGTTGTATGGGAGCCCCCCTTAAATATTAATTTTATTCTGTTTTTAGTATTTGTTGTTATAGCGGCAACAGAAATACATCATCTGTGAAAATTTCAACTGTCTAGCTGTTACGGTTCATGAGATACAGCCTGGTGACAGACAGACGGACAGACGGACAGACGGACAGACAGCCAAGTCTTAGTAATAGGGTTCCGTTTTTACCCTTTGGGTACGGAACCCTAAAAATGAGTCCTAACTGTTCATTACACGCGAATGCTCTCTGTGAGGGGAGCGCTTGGAGAGTAAAAATGGCGGGAAAAAAGTAGACCCCGATAGCGCAACGTCTATTCTTCTCCATAAAATCAATTAAGTACTATATTCCGTCTACCACATCAAAAAGAAGCAAGCTTTCACAAAAGGTCAAAGCGATCGTTCAAACAAAAAAAGAATGAAGAATAAATTCCTGACATTTGGCGTGTGTGGCGTCCCCCTATCATTTCGAGCGAAGCCAGGTGCTCGAACATAAGGCATGGCACGTGTACGCGACATCTGTCGGGTAAAAAAAGAATTAATAATAGTATGCTATTATATTTACTTACCTTTGTACTTTGAAGCGCCTGTTTTTATCGTATGTGCAATAGAAAGGATGATATGTAAAGATTAGAGACGAGTCTTTGAACGTCGCAAGCTGAATGAACCGTGGTTGTTTTTTTTTTTCAATGGATGAGACGCTGACGTCGTTTTGATCAGCTGTTGCTGTCAAACGGCATTTTTATAATACGCAGCCGTGTATTAAGGCCCTTCTAACCCTAAAATTAGCAACTCTATTTGTGGTGGTTCAAACTTCGTTTGAAATACTGTTAGAATAAAGTTCTAATCAGCTTGCACTACAAAGCGGTTGTTACGTCAGTCACTGCGGCCGAATAGTGCGAAATGAGTGGTTTTTTGCGATTTACAAAAAATCTATAGATTGGACTAAAAAAATAAAACACATAAGACCTGCTTTATAGTTAGTTCAGTTAGTATGCAAAGTTTCATGATCTAATTTGAAGTACTTTTTCAATACCAGGGGTTTATTGTTCGATTTGGAGGTAACTTTGGATATTTTTTTTTAAGAGAAAAATTTATGGAATCGTGAAATCAATCCTCAACCTTCTCCTTATACTTACCATATATTTATTTCAAAATTAATGCTGCAGTATTTTAGGCGTAACGGAGGATCATGCTAAGCCATTTCAGGGAGTATAGGCCCTTAAGAAAAGGTGTTCCCTTTTATTAGCGTGTATCGCTTGCAAATTATCATGCAGTGTGAATTAAAAACTCTTTTGTGCGAAAAATACTTTGCTTTATTTCTTCCCTTTTATAGTTGAAACATGGCAGATGCTTTAAACCGTGCAAAAAAAGACCATCAAATCTGGCATGCGCTGCTACTACTAATAGGCACGAACTAATTGGTATCCCACCTTTGCTTCCTTAGAGAAATATGGTTATTTTTGAGAATATATTTTTGGAGCACAAAAAAACCATTGGGACAGATGTTTCTTATTCATGCGGTGGAGTTTAGCAAAGGGGGGAATATGCCTTCTGTCGGTAATAGTCAATCTTCAGTGTCCATATTTATGGTACTATCATAATTTATGCTAGTTTCCACCATCAATAGATTGCAAATCTATTTAGTCCGTCAGTTAGAGTATTGGAAAATAATGGACACGTATATTTTTTGTTTTTGTAAATCAATGAATATTGACAAAGATAAAACGCATCAAAACTCGAGAGTGTGGGCTCGTGACGTCAAAACGCACTAAAAATTATAGCACGGGCGGCGTGACGTATTGAGAATTTCAAAACCGTCGTATCTTCGTCAATTTTGGTTTACGTAACAAAAGAAAAAATACGTGTTAAATAATTTTTAATAATCTAACTGACGGACTAATTAGATTTTTTCAGGACACAAGCCTATTGCTATCCCACCTTTGCTTCCTTGGAGAAAAATGGTTATTTTTGAGAATATATTTTTGGACCACAAAAAAACCATTGGGACAGATGTTTCTTATTCTTGCGGTGGAGTTTAGCAAAGGGGTGGGGAAGTATGCCTTTTGTCGGTAATGGTCAATCTTCGGTGACCATATATTATGGTCAGTACCTACCTATAGTTTTATCATAATTGTTTTTGCGAATGGACCGATGGGCATTGCGTTGTGAGTGGAGTGGCCAATGCTGGTCATTGTGTGCATGTGTCTTTTGGAAAGCCTTATTCCCAGCCGGTAACTGGTTTGAGTTCATGTAACCATAGCATTTTTTTTGTTTTCCTATATGAAGAGTTCGTACCTACAATGGTTTTCTTACTAGGTACTATTATAAATGCGAAAGTTTGGATGAATAAATGTTTGTTATTCAATCATGCCGGAACCACAGATTACCGGAACGGCAAAACGGTTCTTGATGAATTTTGGCACAGAGATAGATTATAGTCAGGAACAACACATCGGCATAATAGAGTCAAAGATCCCTAAGGATCGGTCTATCAAAAGCTCTTGGTACTTACTTAACCTCCTATCCAACAGTTCACGTACCTATACTCGTATTATGTAGACATTGTTAAGCAACTAGCCATGTTTTTTTTAATAAAAAGTTGAGTAGGCAACAGAATAAGTTTTTAACTGCCATAGTTTTAAAAACTTTCAGGCTTTATTACGCACTAACAAAAGCAGTTTAACTAAACCAAGTTCTAAGTATTCATTAGTTTTATGTTAAAAGTTACAGTAATTCGTCTGCTGTAATGAATGGCTTCTACCTAAATGGTTCTTTTGTTTATTTAATTATAGTCTAACAGCTAATAAGGGCAATAAAAATCTAAATCCGTATACTTGACTCCTTTTACGTCTTAATTGTGAGTTATAAACCTGCTCAAGATCACGAATTTACGTAACAAAAAATTGGGCAGAATTTGAGCTACTTTAAAAAGAGGCAGGATGCTTACTGAATTACTTATTTCCTGTTCATCTATTGAATAATTATCTTAGATATGTAGATGAGCTGTTTTTTAATTTCTGAAATGTTATTAAGTACCTATAACTTTTAATCTGAAGTTTTCGATCAACCTTTTATGTATCTTTTTGTTTTTTAGGGTTCCGTATGCTAAGGGGTATTACTAAGCCACCGCTGTCCGTCCGTCCGTCAGTCAGTACCTCATTCATAATCCGTAATAGGTAGACAGTTAAAATTTTCATAGAATGTGTATTTCTGTTGCCACTATAACAATGAATTATAAAAACAAAAATAAATTAATAATCAAAGGGGGCTCCCCTACTACGATAGTACGGACTTAGGGCCGCCTCCACGAGCGAGAGAATCGCGGCGATATCGTCCTTGCCACGTTTTTCTATACACTCTTTTTTGGGCCGTCTCCACGAGCGAGAGAATCGCGGCGATTTTTCGTATAGAAATACGTTGAATCGCCCCGATTCTCTCGCTTGTGGAGGTGGCCCCCCTTACGAAACTCTTCATGGGCGAGTCCGACTCGCAATTGGCTGGTTATTTGTCAAACTCCTCATTAACCAACCTCTTCCTTTGTTCCAGGACTGCTACGGCTCTGAATTTGAAGATCGCGCGATAGCAGACGACGTGAAGAACTACGAGCTGATATCTGGCTACCAGAACGATACGCATACTACTGTGGAGTTCAGGAGGCAGCTGGATACTTGTGATAAACAGGACTTCGTTATTGGGGTAAGTAGTAGTTCTCCTCAAACTAAAGATTTTGCTGGTGGATTCATTTTAGTGAAAGATCTTGCCTTTACGGAGAGGCGGTCAGGTAAACTAGCTTCGAGAAAGTGTAGCTCGGTCTTGAGATAGACTTTAGTACCTACTGGAGATCTTGTCTCTAGAATTATTGACCACTCGTCAGAAGGCTTCGATCGTAGCCACAAATGCAAGAGAATCAACGTTGTGAAAAATTCTGACATTTAAAAATACTAATGTAAGTATAATAGGCTTGTGTCATGAAAAAATCTGATTCCTTCAGTTAGATCATCAAAAAATATTTGACACGTATTTTTTTTTTGTTACGTAAACCAAAATTGACGAAGATACGACGCTTTTAAAATTCTCAATACGTCACGCCGTGCTATTATAATTTTTAGTGCGTTGTGACGTCATAAGCCCCCACTCTCGAGTTTTGATGCGTTTTATCTTTGTCAATATTCATTGATTTATAAAAACGACGATAATTGAAACGACGACGAACTGACGACCCGAATGGCGCAGCGGTAAGTGAGGCTGCCGTACGTTCTTAGGGTCCCGGGTTCGAATCCTGGTCGGAGCAAATGTTTGTGTGATGAGCATGAACATTTGTTTCCAAGTCATGGATGTTTAAATGTATAATAAGTATGTATTTACAAACAAAAAGTATCTATGTAGTATATCAACTATCTGGTGTCCACGACACAAGCCTCGTTGCTTAGTATAGCACTAGAAGGCGCTGTGTGTAATGTCCAGCAATATTTATAAAAAAAAAAACAATAAATAGGCGTGTCTATTATTTTCCAATACTCAAACTGACGGACTAAATAGATTTGCAATTTTTATTGATGGTGGAAACTAGCCTATTATACAGACTATGTTATTCCGCTTGCAATTTTCTTGCGGCAACGTGTTTAGGATTTAATAGAGACCATGGTATCGTTGGTGTGGTGATGGTTGCAAGTTCGACTGCTGAGATCCTGAGTTTGATTCCCAGACCGGGCCAAGTGTTATTGGGTTGTCCCATCGGGAATTATTAGATTCATGCCATCGCAATAGGATCGACCGGTATTACATGGGACGTAAACATAACTGTCAAAATGTGAGTGTATTATGGAGTACACGTCTGCCTAACCCTTCAGAGATTACAGGCGTGATGTTAGATTCTTCTTTCTTTATCGTGTGGTTATTGGTGAACCTGTTGTCATATTCTGCCCATTAGTGTCATCTACACTATCTGTACACTAATATTATAAAGAGAGGAAAGATTTGTATTTTTGTGTGTGTGTATGTTTGTAACAAATTAACTCAAAAACTGCTGCGCCGATTTAAAAAATTCTTTCACCATTTGAAAGCTACATTCACCCTGAGGAACATAGGCTATATTTTATCTCCAGACTCCCCCGGGAACGGGAACTACGCGGGTGAAACCGCATGACGTCTACTAGTGTTAAATAAATAAATAAATATCGCTGGATATTACACACAGCGCCATCTAGTGCCATACTAAGCAACGAGGCTTGTGTTGTGGACACCCAGAAAGTTGATATACTACACAGATACTTTTTTTTGTAAATAAATACTTATTGTACATTATATAAACAAATGTCCATGCTCATCACACAAACATTCGCTCCTACCGGGATTCAAAACGGGGCCCCTAAGAACGTAAGGCAGCCTCACTACCGCTGCGCCATTCGGGTCGTCAAATCACCGTAATGTTAGATACCATGGCGTTAGTAAATCCAAACTTAGTAACCACAACTAACAATATCTTTCACAGGACGAGACAATCCAGATCCTCTGGGCGTTAGGACCAGACGGTTCTGATGGACAACTGCCGAAGCACGTCAAGAGTGGGGCCAGGCCGCTGAGACTCCTCCAGCCTATGTCGAAGCCTGAATCCATACCGCTCAACCATTGGGATGTTAGGCTGACTAATGTGAGTATGGGCTTTATTCCTTTGATGACTGACCAGCAGGCCTAGCCAAGTTACAAACGTTTCGTACCTATCGATTCTCTTTCTACAATCGTAAACGCCTCTGCGTAAGCGATTGTAAAAAGCGCTAAATTGGTAGCCAAGTTGACACGACTGAGTCGATCGCTCGCTCTCTAATGTCTGTAGAAAAAACCTAAACTTTAGTAAGCGTTCCTACCAAAGAGTATAGCGATCAACATTGTAGAAACGATAACATTCTATTATATCATTTTGAACGTTTTTTTGTTGTGTTGATCTCGTGATTTAACGTTGAGATGATGTCATTCCCATACATTTGATTAGTTTTCTACTAGCGTTAACGATTGTAGATTGTCAACTTGGCTAGGCCTGCTGGTAGCATACCACGATCTTATCCCAGAGTGGGCAAGAGATGGCCCTAAAGGGGTATGAAGAACAGGGTGTAATGTTTTTCATCCCCCATAGACAAGGGTGGATCTTCCGACCAGACGAGTGTTGTATCTGTGCACAACGGTGTTGTCAGGTTTTTCTCTAGTTTTAACTCGCGTAAAACTTTAATAACGCCACTTAGGAATTTGTGTGTTAGTTCTTTGATCGTGTCATATTTGGCGTTGTAGTACTTTTTGTACTATGTTGCTGTAGTACTTTTTGTAGTGCTGCTACAAAGCTATACACAGTGGCGTAGCTAGGTAACTAAGGGCCCTGGTGCAAATAAAACATTGAGCCCCATTACTCTAGTTAGGTTTTATAAAGTAAAAATAATAAATATACAACAACAACAGCCCATAACGTCCACTGCTGGACATAAGCCTCTCCCATGATGGGAGGAATTTGCCGTAATCTCCACGCTTGGCAGGCGGATTGGAGATCGCAGTGATGAAAGACTAACAGAAAACGCTGCTGCCCATTCTCTGGTCTACGGAGGCGCAAGTTGTTCTGCCTCAGACATTAGTCGCCTTATACGACACCCGTGAGTGTAATGGGTTGGTTCTATTCTACTCTGCCGGATACCACACGGCTTACAAAAACAGCAAATATACAAAAACTTAAAAAATGCTTAGCTACTTTTTCGTGCACTGCAGGGCAGGTAATAAAAATATTATTAAACAGTAATGACTTCAATTACAATTAATACCTACCTATTATTGGGCAATAAAACGAAATAGAAAAGAGTTTATTTTATAAAGGACAAAATGAAATTTTCGAAACTTCAGTTCGATCGAGGTTTTCTGGTAAGGATTTGAGGGCCCCCTGAGCTTGAGGGCCCCGGGGCCAGTGCCCCGGACCATAGACCATAAGTAGCTACGCCACTGGCTATACAGGACGTCTCATTATTCAGGACGCTCCATCTCTTCCACCCTCTGGTAAACTGAAAATAATGCTGTTAAAGCCTGTCGTGCGTGTTATATGAACGTTTCAGCAACTGATGAATCAACCGACCCTCAATTTTACCAGTGAATTACCGCAGGGTAAACCCTTGACTTAATTTTTATTCAACTCTGAGTTTTTTTTTAATCAATCACCCTTTCAACCTCGGTGGTCTCAAGCGTGACTTCTGAGCATAAGCTCTTGGGTTCAATTCCCGGGTCTGGCAAAGTGTTATTGAGATTTTCATTAGGAATTTCTCAGTAGCAACTACGTAGTTAAGATTTGTGCCCGGTCGATCGCAATAGGCGCGCCCCCTATTACATGGAACCTAAACGTAACTGGTGAAATGTGTGTGTACAGTTAGGTATACGTCTGCCTAACCTTTCGATGAATAGGCGTTATATTTTATGTCATTCTTTCCTTCCAGCTCACAATCCCCCACGTAATGGCAACATTATTCTGGTGCAAGATCTTCAAGGTTCCAGACTTACCCAAGAAGCACCATATCGTAGGATACGAACCTCTCATAGACAGCCGACCAATCAGGAACAATATACCAGTTCTAGAACCAAACAGCATGTCCCCAGTACATCATATCGTTCTGTATGAATGTGCTGAGGATGAAGACAAGCACCTGTGGAACACCTGGGCAGAAGGAGACGGGTACTTTGGACCTAATAGGCCAAGTGCTTGGGCGACCTGTGCAACTCCTCTTGCGGCTTGGGCTATTGGATCCCAAGGTATGTAGAAGATTAGTTTTAGAGCAGTTTCAGGCGTATTTTGTAGGGCGTATAAGCTCGTACGCGTGTACACGCGTCCAATTACGCGCTTCAGAAAATCTAATGTGTGTTTATTTCTGGCGTGTATGTACCTACGCTTGATTATAATGATTGCTGTCAGCAAAAGTGACGATTGATCTCGCGACTAGCGCTCGTACATTTTGACACTGGGGCATTCCAACCGTTGAACATTTTATAAAGTTGAATACCCAGTCCCTGAATGCTGAAACGGTCGACCAAGCTATTAGTTTTACATTTTAACATGCAAATTACATTGTAAAATGCACCACAGCACAGCCACAGCTCTGCTTAAAGTTACTGAAGACATAAGGGATGGCCTGGAGAATTCGAGATTAACGGTCTTGGTCCTAATAGATTTTTCCAATGCTTTTAACACCGTTGATCACGACATTCTTCTGGCCATACTGTCTCAAATTGGGGTCTCTTCGTTGTCATGTGATTGGTTTTCTTCATATCTTCGTGGTCGCCAGCAGGCGGTGCGTGCTGATCAGGATTGCTCTGACTTGTGCGACCTGGCATCTGGTGTTCCACAAGGCGGTATACTCTCTCCTCTCTGATTTTCTTTGTTTATAAACTCCATTACTGCTGTCCTCAAATGTTCTTACCATTTGTACGCTGATGACTTGCAACTATACGCTCAGTCAGACATTGCTAACCTTGACAATTGCATTTCATCGCTCAATGCTGATCTACGAACTATCGAAGAATGGTCTGGCAAATTTGGGGTTTCTGGTAACGTCGGGAAATGTCAGGCCATCCTCATTGGTAGTTCGTACTATTTGAGAAATGTGAACACTAGCCAACTTATGCCACTGATGTTCGAGAACTCCGTCATCTCTCTTTCACCTCACGTAAAAGACTTAGGTCTGTACATTGACGGCAGTTTAAGTTGGAATAAACACGTGGCTCAGGTTAGCCAGAAAGTCTCGTTTTCACTGCGGTCTCTATAGATTTAAGCATTTCCTGCCATCTAGCACCAAACTCACTTTGGTCCAGTCACTTGTGCTTCCCATGCTATATGACTATGCTGATGTTTGTTGCTCTGATCTTTCCCAAGAACTTTTAAATAAATTGGATCGACTTCTCAACAATTGTATTCGGTTTGTTTTTGGTCTTCTCAGCTTAAATGATTGCCTATCCGACTCAGGAGGTCCCTCAGATCTCTCTGCTTGCTCTTCTCGATTTTGAACGATCCACGTGCTCCCGATTATCTAAAAACGTATTTCAAAGTGTTGGGCAGTTCTCATAGTCGTAACCTTCGTGCTTCAAAGAATCTACTTCTCCAAATTCCATCACACCGTACAGGCTTTATGTCAAATTCTTACGCTATCTCTACTTTATAGCTCTGGAACGCGCTACCTTTTGGCATTAAAAAGGCTGAAAGCAAATTCACTTTCAAAAGAAAAGTTCGTAACCACTATTTAAGTCAGAATAAATAGCTCTCAAATCGAAGTCTAGTCATAATAATTATTATTACTTTTCTCGCTATTTTATTTTTAATTTTTGGTATTTGATAGAATATCTATTAGTTTATTTTATGTGTATATAAGTATTGGTATCAATATAAGTATATACATTCTCGTTAACAAGAAGTTAGTTTTTTATACATTATGTTGTACCCTATCACTATGTTTTCCTATTTAACCCAAAGGTTGTCTGGTAGAGAATGCCTTGTGGCATTAAGTCCGCCTATGTACCACTCTTGTACATGAAGTTTAAATAAATAAATAAATAAAATGTTAACCAAATAGCTTGGTCCACCGTACATGAGAAATTGATGTTTTTTTAAATACAGTCTAGCTGTGTACAGTCAGAGAACTTGATTGTTGAGCTATGTGACATTGTCATACTATATCAATTGACTTGTTTTGTCTATTTTGTACGACTGAAGGAGAATGATATCAAGTTAGCATTAAAATTACTGGTATTTTGGGTTGTCATTGGTAATTTGCTAAAGAAATAAATTAAAAAATAACAGAATAATAAAAAAAAACAATTAAATAATAAAAAAATAATAAAATTTAAAATCTAATGTAATGTTGTATCTTTTTTTAAGTGCAATCTCTACAAAATATAATGTATAAAGTTTTTTTAAAGAATCCTAAACATCTTTCACTTTAATTCAATTATTATAAGCAAAGATTTTAAGCACCCCGTCAGATCTTTTTGTTTCATCTTAAGTTCATAATTAACACCTTGTCTACTTCAAAATCCTTTACAATAATGAACCTTAAAATCTTCATAAACATCTAATTAAGAGGTAAATTAATTGTGTTGATAATTTCAGGTGAATTCCTTCCCGAAAATGTCGGAATACCGTTGGGCGAGAAAGGCGGGGTTTCTTACTTCATGCTTGAAGTTCATTATGATAACCAGGAGCGGCATAATGGTGAGTTTGTGTTTTGTTTTTGCTGCCTGGTCACGGGAAACTCCTGAAGGAAAGTATGGCAGAGGAAAGGGGAGACCTGTACATATAACCTAGGAATTGGGTGATTCTGGGCTAAAATGATGATGATAATGATTAGTTGGGTATAGGGGCTCTGCTTCAAATATTAAGAAAAAATGTATTGGGGAAATTGCTTTAGGCTGCGATTCCACGGAGGCGGAGCGCAGCAGAGCGGAGACAATCTGTGCCGCCATTCACCAATCACATGGCAGGAGTGGAAAAGAGATGTGGATTTCAAGCCATGTGATTGGTGAATCGCGGAACAGCTCGTCTCCGGTCTTCGCTCTGCTCCGCTCCGCCTCAGTGGAACCGCAGCGGAGATGTGTGAAGCGGAGAGGAGAGGATATACGTAAAAGCTAGGTTGTATCCATCGAAGCTGTGCGGGGATGTGCAAAGCGGAGAGTAAAAGAGATGTCCAAAGCGGTACGTCGCTCACAGTATACCGCTCACCTCAGGCCCGGTTTCTACCAAAGCGGAGACTAGTGCGAGCGGAGAGGAAAAGTGCATGCTTCAACCAATCACAGGATAGACGAGAGATCTGCAACTACATGTGATTGGTGGGTCCGTACATCTCCTCTCCGCTCCGCTGTTCTCCGCTTTGGTGGAAACCAGGCCTCTCGCAACTACACGCTACACACCGCTGACATGGTACCCGTTTGTGCATCCGTGCCCTTCCACCTTGTATAATAACGAGAATAACAGATCACTGAAGGAATAAAAGTAGACAATGCAAATAGTGTTTTTTTAATATTTACCAAAGAGTTTTGTATACTCCCACGATTACCAGCACAACTTAGTAAAGCGCAGAAATACATACTGCCAAAGCACCTTTTGTCTCGCAAAAATATAGATACTTGACCTGTGTGTATTTCTATTTTTATTTTCTTGCCATTTTCTTCTTTATCGTGTTGTTAAGAGCCTATACTACCTCAAATTAGCAACTCTATTTGTGGTGGTTCAAATTTCGTTTGAAATACTGTTAGAATAACGTTCTAATCAGCTTGCACTACAAAGTGGTTGTTACGTCCGTCACTGCAGGCCGAATAGTGCGAAATGAGTGGTTTTTATTCTTTATAAAATTAAATTTTCGTCTTTTGGAAAAAATAAAAACATAAGACCTGCTTTATAGTTAGTTCAGTTAGTATGCTAAGTTTCAGGATCTAATTTGAAGGACTTTTTGAATACCAGCGGTTTATTGTTCGATTTGGAGGTAACTTTGGATTTTTTTTCTATCGAGAAAATTTTATGGAATCGTGTCTTCGCCAAACATAAGACCTAACATTAATCCTCAACTTTACCATATATTTATTTCAAAATTAATGCTACAGTATTTTAGGCGTAACGGAGCATCATGCTAAGCCATTTGAGGTAGTATAGGCCCTTAAGGCCTAACGTGGTGTCAAAATTGTTATGTCGCCCATGGGCCGCTGACTTGACTTACATGCCGTCGCGAACTATATAATATCTCAGACGTGCTGGTTTCCTCACGATGTTTTCCTTCACTGAAGCAAGTGATAATTATACAATACGCACATGAGTCTGAAACATCAGAGATGCGTGTCTTGGTTTGGGTATTTTCTTGTGTTTTTTCTGTACTCAACTAACCACCGTATTTCTATCCTCAGTCCTCGATAGCTCAGGAATCCGAATCCACTACACGCCTGCGCTTCGCCAACATGATGGTGCTCTTCTAGGCGCTGGTATAGGAGTATCAGCGCTACACGTGATACCACCCAAGCAGAAGCAGTACAGAACTGTGGGGATTTGTAGCACTGAGTGTACTCAGGAGGTTAGTACAGCTTTCATCCTTCGATCAATAATAGAACTATTATTGAACGAAGCTTTCATCACTTGTTTTATATTTTGAACGCCACTGTCACATAAAGGGTGTAAAACATCACTTAACGAAGCCGAAAGGCCCTTGTTCTCCCCGTCATTGCAATCATTTTTTTGTTCTACACCATACCTGGGTACCTTCTAGTTACGGAGATATTGGGGGTCAAAGTTCCAACTATTTGACAAGTTTTGTTATAAGTACAAGTTTTAATGTAAGATTTTTACTTTAAACACCTCCACGAACCCCGTACTATTTAATCCATCCGTCAGCACAATGTTTTGAGTGCGTTACATTGAGTTCTACCACAAAACATGATTTTTCACCCCAAAAAAGAAAGCCGTTTCCCAGCAATAATTTTTGCGTAAAGTTACTTAGTTTGACGTACAGAATGCTTGGTTGACGGCTTCGTGATGAGGTCCTTTACACTCGTATAAGTGACCAGCAAGCGCGCCGTGTACGCTAAACGACACAAGTATGTGACAAAATGGTAGGTGAAATTGTGGCGTGTGCGTTTTTGCTCTGGAATGACTTTTCCATAAAATTGTCATTCAATGGAGTTAAATGAACTTATAGGGTTGTATTGATGTTTTAATTATTATAATTCTGTAAATGGACAAACTCCAAACCCGATGGACAGACTCCATTAACGGCCGCTTTCTATATTCAATCCCAATCCCTAATTTGCTGGTCGAGATTGATATTTCAATCCATTTCCTACTTTTAGTATTTCAATAACCAATCGATGGATCGATATTCCGATCTTTTTCTTCAATCCATCTTTGGGAGGGCGGATCGGGTTTTTAGATTGGTATTTGTATGAAAGTGACAGTTCTGTCACCAAGATCCCTCTGGCAGAATGTGCTCGCCATGCGACCAATAGAGACCGGTGGAAAAGCATCACGAAGGCAGCGACCGCTGTTGTGGGCGATCACTCATGACCACGACCAGTCTGTCATGAGTGAAAGACTTAGAAGAAGAATTCTGTAAATACATTCGTGTTACGATCGCGAACCATATTATTTTTATTAAACATGCAGCCTGCCCGCCTGCTCGAGTAGCACGACCACTGTAGAAACGGATTTCTTCGAAGAACGAATCGACAAATCTTTTGTTCATCTGTTGTTTTGACGAATCAATGACAGTTGAACAAAAGATTTGTCGATTCTTTCTTCGATACTAAACTGCAAATTGCAAAAAAAACGTAACAAAATTTGAATTTCGCGGGCTACCTTCGCCCTTATATTTATACTAACACTATAAAAAGATACCCATAATTGTTGCCTGCAGAATTTCTTTCATATGCTCTGCAATCTTCTGCTCAAAATCAGGTTGTACTTACCTATGTTGATTAGAATAAGATTTGCGACCGTAACAAACAGGTGTTTGAAAAATTACACTGAATCATTAAAATCGTCAATGGTGTCGATTTTGTTGTGCACAAACTAAACTTAATTTAGGCTGTTGCTATCTTTTACTAAAAGGCAGTGCGAAAAAAGGACGGCGATAGCGATGAAATAAGTTAAGATATCAAACTTGTTTTTGCCTTGCGCTACACCGTGTTTTTAGTCGACATGTTCTTACGTGCACCCTCAGATTAAAGAAATAGGCAGATGGAACGCTCAGAACACGCGAGTGGTTCCACCAAAACAAATACAAAATCAAAAGCAAATACAAACTCGCGACAGTACCAAGCTACGCATCGTCTCGCTCACACGTCACTAGTGATTTGTCATTTTAGGTCAAAACATGCCGTCTTGTGTGTTTAAACACTGCAAAAGTTGTTCACAAAAACTAAGAAAACAAGATGGAATATCTTTCCACAGGTAACTCTTGTTATTTTTATTGTTTTGATATTTATTTTCCATCAAATATTTTCGGCTCACTTGAAACACAAAACCTCAACAGTAAGTCGTCTGTGTTGCTAGTTTATGACGGGAAAATTACCCTGAATTAGGGGAAAAAAAATAATCGATATTTTTTATGCACAATACACATTATTGTGCATAAAAATATCGATTAATTTATACATACGTAATTGCGTATAAGGAAATATTGTATCTAAAGGGTGCATTTAATTTCATGACGAATATTTTAACCTCCGGCATTACTAACGATACTAAATTGTACTACGCAACTCAAAAACATTATTAAATTATTAATGCATATTAGTATGCAGTATTTAAAACCTCACAACAGCTGACTTACACATACTACATCACAGTAACAGTCCACTAACACTGCGATCCAAATTATCACTACGAGTGGCGCGAGCGCCGATCACGTCACGGGACAAATCGATGAAATGCGTCAATACACCTGCGCAGTTGTAATGACACGAGGTCACTAGTTAGTTCCGTCCGGGTCGTAAAGACTTCGGGTCTCGGGAGGGCACCCCCGCGCGCGGGGCTGTATTCGTATTTTTGCGTGAGAAAGAGGGACGGAGAGCATGCCTTTAAACTATTTGGTACTTGTAAGGATAAGCCGCGCTCGCGCCGCTGGATTATTTTATTATTTGATGTACGTTTACTTTTCGTTCCGCGCGCGGTGTACCGCGCTTTAAAATTTTAATATTTCAAGACTTATTGGGGTTTATGAAGTATTTTATTATTACTTTTAGTGTTTAATTGTAACAATTAGCCTTTGCCATGTGACATGCTCATTTTAAAGGTTAGGTTAAAAGTTTAGGTAAATACATTTGCTTAAATAGTTTATTAAACAAATTACCAAAAAGCGTTATAAAGTGTTATCTTGTCTGATATCAATTAATTAAATAGTTAATAATTACGCATATTTAATTTTTATGCTCTTATTATTGTTCTGTTCAAATACTACACGCTTTTGCTATCTGGGTATAACCATAAAGCAAAATCGCGTTTCCAATTAAAAAAAATAGTAGTACAATATTTGGGAACAATTTAACTGAACAAAAATATGGGAGTATTTCTCAATATCTGGCAAGCGTAAACGCACACAGACGCGCGTGTCCCTACACGGCGCCTCTTGTCTGCCGCGCACACATAAATAAAAACCGGAGCCACCTTGTTTGTCGCGCATGTTCTATCTGCCTATTTCTTTAATCTGAGCGTGCACCCTTCATTTGTATGGAAATATTAGTTCCAACTAAATTTGACAGCTCTAAATTACGTCCGTCTCTTTCTCGTTTTATTAGAGAGAAAAAGATAGCAATAGCCTAAATTAAGTTTAGTTTGTGCACAACAGAATCGACACCAATATGAAAATTTCAAATTCGCGGGTTACCCTGGTTTATTCGCTTTAATGACATTTGAGAGGAGAATGGTATAATATGACCAGATGCAGCACAATCATAATATTATTTTTTAGTGTTTTTGCATGAAGCCCTTTTAAACAGAGAGATTTTTTTCAAACAGCACTTAGTAAAGATTACCGAGTTAAACTTCAAGCACATTTATTCAATACCTAAATGAGGAAATATTGGTCCTCATAGACGCTCCTTGTATGCAAATAATGAGGAACAATAATGTTTGCCGGTGGCAACAACCTTGTGATTTTCAATTACTTACAACGAACATTATTCTTTCACAGACTTTGCCTGAAGATGGAGTCAATATTGTGTCAGTTCTTCTACACGCTCATGGAACGGCGAGAAAGATATCTTTAAAACATGTCAGAGGCACACAGGAACTACCTAGGGTATCCGAGGTAAATAAAAATACCAATTGAAAAGTTTTTGAATTTAACGACATCTATTATCGGTACTACAAACTATTTCAAATGAATGCTTACATTATTAGTTTGTAAATTCGAAACTAGATGTCGCTAAAGCTGTTTGGTCAAGGCTTGATGTAATAGTTGCTATAAACAGCAATAGATGGCGCTATACTAAATTATTGTAATAATTTCAGGAGAATTACTACGATTCACATTACCAACAGTTTCGTATTGTTCCCCGTGGAAGAAAATTCTTGAGAGGAGATACTTTGATCACAGAATGTACCTATGACAGTACATCTACAGATAAACCTATTTTGGGAGGGTATTCTGCTAAACAGGTAACGAAACAGCTCATATTAGATTATTCTTTTGTTTTGCTAAGTTGATGAAAGTTTTATTGTACTTCGTTTCAATCAATTAATACCTTATCTAATTATGTAGTAATTTTGTTTAAAATGCTGTTTTTACCATAGTGCTGATTTATAAAAATCCTCTCGCAAACAACTTCTAATGATCATTATTTTTTTTCTTTTAGGAAATGTGCCTATCGTTCATCTTATACTACCCAAGGACTGAGCTAGCTGGGTGCTATTCCATGACCCCCGTGAAAGAGTTCTTCGAAACGTTTGGGGTCAAAGAGTTCTATGATTTGAACTTCATGCAAGTTGAAAATTTCTTCCTGTCTTCTGGGTTAGTAGAAGTTTATCATTTGATTTAAATAAATACGGAGGACCACGTGGCTAAATAATAACAGGCGCTCGGGTTGATCTTAAGGTTAAGCCGTGCTTGCTTAGCTTGGTCTGTGGATGGGTGACCACCCTTATATACCGAGTTTCCTCCGTGCCTCGGAAAGCACGTTAAGCTGTTGGTCCCGGCTGTCAATATTCCATCTTTGACAGTTGTTACAGGTAGTCATCATCATCATCATCAGCCTATTAATGTTCCCACTGCTGGGACACAGGCCTCCTCTCTTCGAGAGGGAATGGGCTATAATCCACCACGCGGGCCCAGTGCGGATTGGTTGATGTCACATGTCTTCGAATTTTTGGTTCTAGGACATGCCGGTTTCGCGATGTTTTCCTTCACCGTTTTGAGAGCAGTGGTGATGAAATAAATTACACAAAGTAATGCGCCTGTCTGGGTTCGAACCCACGACTTACTGTTCGTAAGTCGGGGCTGCCACCACTGGGCCACCGCTGCTCCCCTTCTTCTCGTCTTACCAAACTGGTATCGTATTACCCATTATGAACTGGGTTGTGGAGGTCAGATAGGCAAATTGCCGCGACAAATTGTCGCTCAGCGGACAGACTTCCGGCGGGATCTCATGGCGACATGGAGAGAGCGACTGTTGCAACCCCGTGCAGGGCTCGCCACAATTGTGGCGATAAGTCCCCTCTTTGAGGAGTGGCTTGAGAGACGCCACGGCGTCCTCACCTTCCGCCTGACGCAGGTCCTCACCGGACACGGTGTGTTCGGGAGGTTCCTGCACCGAATCGGGCGGGAGGAAACGCCCAGGTAAACACCTGGGCGTGGGCAGTGGAAACCCACTGTGAGGATCGACCGGAGGACACGGTGGAGCACACGGTGGAGGTGTGCCCCGCGTGGGCGGAGCACTGCCGTTTGCTCGAAGCGGCGATTGGCGGCGGCGACCTCTCGCGTCCGGCCCTGGTTCAAGCCATGGTCCGGAGCGAGACGGAATGGGACGCCGTCACCTCCTTCTGCGAAGCAGTAATGCTAGAGAAGGAGGTGGCGGAACGTGAGAGGGAGAGAACCTCTCAACGTCCCGGCCGCCGCGGGAGACGCCCCAGGCGTCGGGGGCCACCACGTGGCCCCCGGCCACCGTAGGCGCGGGCCTGTGGACAGTGGGCTATGGGCTAGCTCGCCGTCCGTCTGTCTCATGACGACAGGCCGTGTCGACGGCGCGTTCGTGTTCCACGCGCGCCTCAGAGTCAGCAATAGGAAGGGGTCCGCAAGGGCCGATGCCTGCCGGGGTTGCGGGACTGTACCGCACTGACTATACCGTGACCCCGGAACAGAAAGGGCGATGAAGGAACATGGATGGGTTTTAGTCAGTAAAAGACTGACACTCCGTCCTGCTCCGCCCAGAGCGGGAGGAGTCATTTGATGACTTCCCATCCGAAAAAAAAAAAAAGATCGCTCCATGTAAAATGCTGGTATTCAGCTGCATCCGGAGAGACTGGAAGCCGACCCCAACATAGTTGGGAAAAGGCTAGGCAGATGATGGTATTTAGTTGAATTTCTCATAACATGGTCTTATCAAGAGGCACCGTGTTATCCAGTATTACTGGGTTGTGAAGATCTGCAATTGTGCAGTCCAAGCAAACAAACGAAACAAAACATCATGCCTGTAATCCCCGAAGAGTAAGGCTGTACCTATCCACACCTACACCCACATTTTGCCAGTTATGATAAAGTTCCATGTAATAGACGCGGAACAGGCGACGAAACGACGTGCCTGTGCCACGCCGCTTGAGTATAATTCACATCGTGTCGCCTACCTACATTTTGTATTGAAACGTTTTGAAGCGGCAAGATGCCCGCGCCGCGCCTTCGCCTTACGCCGTTTCTGTATAATTCGCGCCTAAATCAATTTAAAGTTCTCCGCCTCTAAAAAAACACCCTTTGCAAGTGTTTTCCATCTGGCTTAAAGCTGCTGGTTGTAAATAAATATATCTTCGTATTACAGGAGCTGGGAGAACTTGCCACCGCTGGAGGCTTTGTCAGATCCAGAAGCTCAGAGACGCATGATGAATGAATCCGGAGGAGAGCAAGGTGTGCAGGGCGACGACCAAGGAGTCGGCTTGATGAGTAAGTATCAGAATAGGGAATGGAGTAGATGACATACCAATCAATTGAGATCAGTGTTGCCAATTGAGATCAGTGTTTCCAATTGAGATCAGTGTTGCCAGATGGAATCTGAATAAATCAGTAGAAAAATTAAAGTTTTAGCAATAGATCGAAGGAAAAATCAGTAGATTAAAAAAGTCAAACCCACATGAGGTAAACGACCAAGGAGTCGGCTTGATGAGTAAGTATCAGAAATAGGGAATGGGGTGTAGCGTGTTTTTGGTGAAACGGAGCGCCAATTCAAAATGCATTGTCACTAGACGGAAATGACAACAAACGCTATGACATGAATGACCGCGACAGTACCTAACGGACGTTTGAACTGTCGTAGAAATTTGTAGAAGTTTAACATTTTTTTTGTCAAGCAGTCGTTAAACTTCAGCAGCAGCAGCAGCATCAGCCTATTAATGTTCCCACTGCTGGGACACAGGCCTCCTCTCTACGAGAGGGGATGGGCTATAATCCACCACGCGGGCCCAGTGCGCATTGATAGATGCCACATGTCTTCGAATTTTTTGGTTCTAGGACATGCCGGTTTCCTCACGATGTTTTCCTTCACCGTTTTGAGAGCAGTGGCCGTTGATAGTACTGTACTTTATTGATTTAAGTGAAGAAAAAAATACACGCATATTTCCCCACTTTAGCGGAAATAATCAAGTCGACATAGACTACATGAGGGTTGCTGAGAATCGAGTAGAGTGAACAAAATACCTACATATTTTTAGAAGGTGTAAAATACCTCCTAACAAAGCCGAAAGGTACTTATTCTCCTCGTCACTGCGATCATTTTTTTGTTCTACACCATACCTGGGAACCTTCTAGTTACGGAGATATTGGGGGTCAAAGTTCCAACTATTTGACAAGTTTTTTTTTTAAAATAAAAGTTTTTTATTTTAAACACCTCCACGACCCCCGTATTATTCAATTCATCCATCAGCACAATGATTTTGAGTGCGTTACATTGAGTTTTACCAAAAAAAAAAAAGATTTTTAACCCCGAAAAAAAAGTCGTTTCCCAGCAATAATTTTTGCGTAAAGTTACTTAGTTTGATGTACAGAATGCTTGGTTGACGGTTTCGTGATGAGTTTACATCTTGTATGGAAACCTCGGTGTGCAAGTCCTACTCACACTTCGCCGGTCTTATTAGTATGAGGAGTTTTACACCGTGTTTTTTAAAATAATCTACAAGACCTCTTACGAAATTCTTCAATTTCAGAGGAACTGCGGATCTGGGAACCAGCAGAATTCCGCAACAAATCATTCATGGATCACTTGAATGAGATGCCATGGGCTGAACCGTTACTGACTGACCAAATTGAGAAGACCCTCTATAAGGGCAAGCATATGACCTTCTGTAAGAAGAGGGATGACTCTTGGGGAGTGGTGAGTATTCTATCTCTTTTGTGTGTATAGCTTTTTCATGCAAAGCTCTGAGCTTCACCTCACGGCAGTGGCGGACTAAGCCTGTCAGAGGCCCGGGGCGGCAAAGCTGTCTAAGGCCCCCTAGCTTTAAAAAAAATGTAGTTTTACAAGCTTTTTATTCAGTTCACATTTGTATGTATACTTAAATAAGTGTTTATGTTTATTTTATTAAATTTAAATTCCAATTAAATTCTTTAGGCTAAATAAACCCAGGTACATACCTACAATATGGAATGGTAGCGTATTGGACGCGTTCAGCAAAGTTAAAAGAATATTAGTACCGTGTAAAAAGTCTAGATGGCTGTAGTGTAATCTTGGTGAAATTATGTAGGCACTAAGCACATTTTTAGTCTTGTTTAGGATTTGATCAAGGGAACGCGGAGGCATTTGGGGGCCCCCCAAGACCGGAGGCCCGGGGCGGGTCGCCCCTTCCACCCCCCTGTTAGTCCGCCACTGCCTCACGGCAAAGCTTTTAGCAAGGAACTCCGAATCGCTGAATGAAAGTACTGTTCTTTCAAAGCTAGTTTTATTTCTGATTGGGTTTCACTGTATAAGCCGTGTGGTATCCGGCAGAGTAGAATAGAACCAACCCATTACACTCACGGGTGTCGTATAAGGCGACTAATGTCTGAGGCAGAACACCTTGCGCCTCCGTAGACCAGAGAATGGGCAGCAGCGTTTTCTGTTAGTCTTTCATCACTGCGATCTCCAATCCGCCTGCCAAGCGTGGAGATTACGGCAAATTCCTCCCATCATGGGAGAGGCTTATGTCCAGCAGTGGACGTTATGGGCTGTTGTTGTTGTTGTTGTTGGGTTTCACTGTCAAAACAGAACAGTGATCTTTATTTATATGGTTGTTCCCGTTGACCTAGAATCATGAAATTTGGCGAGAAGCAATGTCTAAGTTCTAATCAGCTTGCACTACAAAGTGGTTGTTACGTCAGTCACTGCTGGCTGAATAGTGCGAAATGAGTGGTTTTTTGCGATTTACAAATTATCTATTGATTGGACCAAAAAAGTAAAACACTATATGATGCTAATATGTTGCTTGTAGAATTATTTGCCAAAGAATCAGAAAAGTCGCATGTGTTTTAGTATGGTTTTTACTCGTTAAAAGAATTTTTTAGAGATAAGTTCGTGATTTTTTTTTATCGAATAAAACTTCTTGTTTTATGTTTTCAAAGCACTATCGTACTAGCATAATATCCTGAAGAATATCATATATTTTTTCAATACACTACCTCGAAAACTGGTCCATAACGCACTACGATTAGGTACAACATGCAAAGTATTTCACACGCGTGCGTTTTTTTCTATTTTCCCGCACGTGTGCGGGAATGAAAATTGCCACAGATAACTATACCTACCTATACTTAGTCCAAATTGGTTCAATGCCTATAGTCCGAGGTGAATGTTTTTTTTTTAATTTCGGCAAAGCACTACCTACTTACGCGTCTTTACGGCATAAATATTTTTTGAATATTCAAATTATGTTTATCAATAGAATATCATAGATAAACATGATTATACTTACGCTTCATATTCACCATCATAATACTATTCATCATTATTTTTATTTGTTTATATTTCTACACTCAGCAAATCGATCTAAATACGTTTCATTTTCTTAAAAATAGCTGAAATAAAAATAATATTAAACTAATAGTTACTTTTATACACAAATTAACATTTATTTGTGTTCTGAATTCAAATTTTTATATTAGGCTGTTTAACGGCTTCATAACTTTGCCTTTGCCTCTCCTTCAACCTGGCGAAAGCAAAGCGCAAAAAAAAAAGAAAATTAAAATCATAGTTTCATAATTCGTGACAAAAATATTTTTCGTTATTTTATTTTATTTCTTCAAAAGTGTATTGAAAAACGTCGTTTAATACACGTGGACATTTTGTTATTGCAGTTCTCGGCTAAAAAACACCTTATAATTCCGCCTCGAATGCAATAACAAACTTTCTCCACTTGTATCAAAATGTACTATTCTGGTTTTGTTTATTGCAGTGAGCAGTGCAGTGATTCGATTCATCGAATATGCCTTTTTTTCATTATTTATAAAACTCGCGTTTAGCTCCTGTAGTCACCTTAAACCTAATAGCAATGATTTACAATTCATTACTTGCACACTTGCACTTGTGGTTTTGTATCATCTCCAAGAATCTTTCGTTCTCTTCTAATAACTATTTCTGTCTCTTTCCAGCCAACGCAAATCCAGAGCTACCCGAACTACACAGAACTCATTTCCAACGACACTGCCGAAAAGTCCTGCCATTACAAGAGTGTAAGGTTGCCGTCAGTAACCAAAACCTCTGGTTCAGCAACCAGTACATTTAGTTGGACAACCATGGTTGCCTTATGTTTAATGTTGGTTGTTGCTCGGTAATACAGAACATGTTTTTAAAATGTGGAGTCAGATGTGTGAGAAATTGTTTGGAAGATTTTATACTAATTGCAGTATTGATGTTGTGTCCAGCATTTCAATATCTCATAACTTAACTTTACTCTTTCGTAAGCTTTTCAAATGCTCAACTATTTAAGTACATTTCTTCTTCTTTAATCATTTTGTTTCTACTTTAATTGACTCTTCATCATCTGCCTAGCCTTTTCCCAACTATGTTGGGGTCGGCTTCCAGTCTAACCGGATGCAGCTGAGTACCAGTATTTTAAATGGAGCGACTGCCTATCTGACCTCCACAACCCAGTTCATACTGGGTAATACGATACCACTGGTCAATCACACTGGTGATTTGATAAGACTGGTTGTCAAACTTTTCGGGCCACTGACTACCTGTAACGACTGTCAAAGATGGAAAAATTACAGCCGGGACCAACAGCTTAACGTGCTTTCCGAGGCACGGAGGAAACACGGTATGAAAGGGTGGTCACCCATCCACAGACCAACCTAGGCAAGCACGGCTTAACCTAAACATCGACCCGAGCGGCTGTTATTATTTAGCCACGAGCTCCACCTACATTCTTTGACTATGTCATAATATTTCGTATTTTTATCGGTCATACTTTTTTTACTAGTTTTTTTCTTCTTCCCTACCTACCCACCTACCTATACCTACCTACCTACCTACCTATTTCAACATGTTGTTGATTTACTCTTCAAACCCAAACCCTACTAGCTTATCCTCGCGGCTTCGCCCACGTCGAGTTCACTTATTGTTCCACGGGGTCATACTACTGGGATAAATGGGGTCCTAAATTAATTTTAGTTTGTGCACAACAAAATCGACACCATTATATGTGTTAATACAGGTTATAAACTATCTGTGTGCTAAATTTCAACCAAATCCTTTCAGAAGTTTTTGCGTGGAAGAGTAACAAACATACACACATACAAACTTTCGCATTTTTATATTGTGTGTGATGTGAGAATAAATTAGTAAACTAGGCGGAAATAACGAAAGTGCCTTATAACTTGATGTGCCTTTATACAAACGTTACGACCAATTTTAAAGTGGGCTATTTAAAAATAGACGTGTGTGAGTCAACGGAATATTAATACCTTTTTAGTGTGACTGCAAAGCTTTTTTTTTTTACTTACAAAGAATAATGGTAGTTAGTTAAACCGTCTGTGTAGGTATAGATGTTTTAAACTCACAAAAATGCACAGTCGCCAGGACATCAAATTACCACGAACTGTAATTTTTTTTATCTACACCCATGCTATAAATCCTCTATAAAGGTATCTGAAACAGTTAGCTTATGGCCAACATTAAAACAGCCAGTGTCATAATAACCATTATAACACCCAAACGGGTGTTATAATGTTGTACTGAATTTCATTATGCAACTCGTTTTAAAAAAAGAACTTCGAATGTGGTAGTGAATCGAACGTCTAGCACGTGCGATTCAATACCACAGCGCCGTAATTAAAAAAAAAACTTATAGGTTAATTCGAATTCACGTCGTATCCCGCCATTTTTGTTCGACATTTGGATATTAGTATTACGTACTTTGTTGTTTACAAAAATGAGTGACACAAGCTTTGTGAATTTTGATAATTGAACAATCCAAAATGTAAATAATTATATTACTACCTATACACGGTTTGTTTGTATTAAATACAAGCAATTAAACTTTCCATGAATTTACATAGACTTCTTAGAACACTGCAACACCCTATGGTTTCAGAACCTTTTATGGAGGATTCATATCATGGATGTAGATAAAGTCTTGTATGCAACTGTACATAATTAGGTATTAAAACACTCATGTGATACTATTATCACACTCGGCTTCGCCTCGTGTGATAAACCCACATTCGTGTTTTAATACCCCTCATTATACAACAGTTGCATAAATAACTATTAAACCCTATTAATGTTAGTGATTAAGTTCAAAATAGAATGAGAAAATTTGACAGTCTCATCAACATCTGCCTAGCCTTTTCCCAACTATTTTGGGGTGGGCTTTTAGTCTAACCGGATGTGGCTGAGTACCAGTATTTTTCATGGAGTGACTGCTTATCTGACCTCCACAACACAGTTCATACTGAGTAAAGACTGGTTGTCAGACTTTCTGGTCACTGACTACCTGTAACGACTGCCAAAGATGGACAAATGACAGCCGGGACCAACAGCTTAACGTGCTTTCCGAGGCACGGAGGAAACCCGGTATGAAAGGCTGGTCACCCATCCACAGACCAACCTAGGCAGGCACGGCTTAACCTAAAGATCGACCCGAGCGGCTGTTATTATTAAGCCACGAACTCAAAATTGGACAGTCTGTTGTAACTTAATGCGCTGGCCACTGTACTATTGATTGTTTTTTTTTATAAAGTTTTGGATTTTTTTATAAAATCTGCAATTTATTCAATCTTTTCTCACACATTTGTACCCGTAATCAGTCTGAGCCAATGATTTTGTTGTTTTTCCTTTTTTTTATTACTTTTAAAATGTTTTCGACCGACAAATAAAATAGTATTATTCAGCTAAATTATGTATCATAATTTGCGAATATATGTACAGTTATTTTTATGTATGTATCTTTAGGGCGTTGAACTGTGTAACGGTTTTATTTTGTAACTTAGGTACTATGAGTGAATGTTTATTGTGATTATTGTACTTATGAGTGTTGCTCGAGAATGTACCAAAAGGTATGATTTTGTTTTTTGGTAATTTTATGGAACTTTCTATTGTCTTACTCCAGTGAAGTAATATGAGGCATTTTACAATATTAATAATTACACTTCTGATTCCTAATGGGGAAAGCAAAAAACTGCTGGATTATTGCCAATATATTTTTTCTGCCAATATACTTTTTCTGCCAATATATTTTTTCTGCCAAGCCAATATATTTTTCTGCCAATATATTTTTTCTGCCTTGGTCTAGTAATCGCAAGTGCGACTACTGATCAAGAGGTCCTGGGATTTTTCCCGGCTCGGGCAGTGTTATTGGGTTTTTCCATCAGGAATTTCTCAGAGTCAGCCACGGAGTCTGGATATGTGCCCCGTTGATGGCAATAGGCTGGCCCCCCTATTACATGGTACTTTAACATAACTGGCGAAATTTGGGTGTACTATTACGCATACCTTTGCCTCACACTTCGAGGAATAAAGGCGTGATATTGAGTACATATATTTTTTGTCAGTGTGTCATTGTTGGACTCTATAAAACTTCATTATACGTAATTTACTTTACCTAGATGAATGTGATGTTTATGCCTAATCCAGTCCAGTTTACTGGTTATGTGTTTATGCATAAAAGGTGCAATAATCGCCTATATATAATTTACATAATAACTATGTATACTCCTATTATGTACACGAATGTAGCTTATTTAATAAAAATATAGGCATTTATTGGTGTACCGTTTTGTATGAATCTCTGGTTCCAAAACAGTTTATAATGCTGTAAAATGTGCTTGAACTTTACCATGATTTCATTTTCCTTTAGATAAATAAGGAGTTACTGTTCAGTCAGCAATTATTTATTTAAAATAATCCAAATTATGTTACAACAATATTTTTTTTATTGATTAGCAACACTATTGTTATCGATACTTACGTATTTGTTTTAGCTATCAGAAACTTAGGTAACATTTAAGGCTGTGCTTACTTAGCTCCGTTAGTGCCTTGATGTCCATACAGTTGAAGCCTTTATTAGATTAGGAAGTAAGCATTGACATTATTATTTTATATAATGTAAACACCACGGCAACATGGCAACACCAGTAGGCACAGGTCCCACTGCCAGCGATTAATGACAAGCGAGAACAGCTGGCAACTTTAAAGAGTTGTTTGAAACAGTTCTCGCCCCTGATAAGAACAAGGATGTGGAATTAGCAGTCGGGCGATCCTCTTTTACCCACAATACCAATACCTACAATACAATAGCTGTTACAATGGGCAATAGCCTGGTTTTGACCTACAATACAATAGCTTTTACAATGGGCATTGTCCAAAATCTGACCTGTTTTTTTGTTTGGTTAAAACAAAGTACTTAGTGATATATTATACGTATTGTAGTTGTTGTAGTAGTATTTTAAGAAACTAATTTGAATATTTTTTTAAAAGAATGGCTTAAGCCAATTTTTAGGGCTGATGACGTCATCACTTGAAAATATTATTTTGTTCGTTCAATGATAATAATACGTGAGTGACACTAATGACAGTTTATTTTAATGGCATTCAAATGAAGCTAAGGGCTCGTTCAAACGCACGATTGGAAATCTTGCGGTTTGGAACCGCAGAAAGCGTTTTCACGATATTTCTTCTTGAGACGACGTCATAAAGGTCAAAAGGAAAGGTTAGCTACATTTCTTCAAAAAATAATTTAATAGGGAGTATTTTTTTATTTTAACCAATCCTCAATATGGTTTATAACTAGAACAATTTTTGAAAAATTGATAATTTCCATTCTTGAGCGAGAAAGTAGAGCTAGTGGCTTCCATAAAGGCGGTGGGACAGGTCTTAAAAGTATCATTCTATATTTGAAATATAATATTAAGATATTTTTGTACAATAATTTTATACTTTTATAAAAACATCTTCGTTTGAAGGTAAGGTTTTCGAGTCAAATAAAATGAACAATTGATTGCATTTTACTATTATTTTTAATTAAATTCACTATAATGAGGTTTTAGTTGTAAGAATACGCTTAGTAATTAAGTTTTATTTATTTAAAAAAGTCAATAAAATGTTTTATTAAAATAAATATCTTGTTTTTTTTTTACAAATACTTAATACTAGTAATTATTAATTTATTACACTTAAGGGCCTATACTACCTCAAATGGCTTAGCATGATCCTCCGTTACGTCTAAAATACTGCAGCATTAATTTTGAAATAAATACATGGTAAAGTTGAGGATTAATGTTAGGTCTTGTGTTTGGCGAAAACACGATTAGGTACATAAAATTTTCTCGATAGAAAAAAATCCCAAAGTTACCTCCAAATCGTACAATAAACCGTTGGTATTCTAAAAGTACTTCAAATTAGATCATAAAACTTTGCATACTAACTGAACTAACTATAAAGCAGGTCTTATGTTTTTTGTTTTTTCCAAAAGACGAAAATTTGATTTTATAAAGAATAAAAACCACTCATTCTGCACTATTCGGCCGCAGTGACTGACGTAACAACCGCTTTGTAGTGCAAGCTGTCTAACAGTATTACAAACGAAGTTTGAACCACCACAAATAGAGTTGCTAATCTGAGGTAGTATAAGCTCTTAAGTATAATAGGCGAAATTATAATACACTTTAGAGTTGCCATAAACATTGGTAGTGGGAATATTATGATAAATGGGATTACTATTCGAAGCGGGATGGACAATACCGCCGTTATTCAAATTGGCATTGTTATTAAAATTACTACTTTCGTCACTAGGTTGACTCAACACGCTCGTAGGAGCAAATTTTTGAGTTGTTGTTGTTGTATTTGAATTGGAATTAAAAGTAGATGTCTGGTCTTGATTAGAATTGGGATTAATATTACCAGCGGGATGAGTATAGGGATAAACATGACCAGCGGTATTAGCATTTTGATAACCATTACTAGCGGGATGATTAATGACATAACCATTATCATTGGGAAACGCACTAAAAGTGGGATTTATACCAGCGGGATAATTATTGGTATAACCATTACCATTGTGATTTGCATTAAAAGTGGGATTTATACCAGCGGGGGAATTATTCCAATTGGAATTACTACTGGCATACACATCAGAATTATCATAACCATTGGTACTGGGAAGATTATGAGAAATGGGATTAACATTAGGAGTGGAATAGACAATACGGCTGTTATTCAAATTGTCATTACTATTAAAATTACGATTAGTATCATCTGGTTGACTCGACCCAGTCGTAGGAGCAAATCTGTTAAAGAGATTTGGTAGAGTGGTGATAACTCCAGGGTTGGGTGTTGAAAATCCATTGTTCCCTTGCCCACTGTTATTGTTAGGGATAGGGTCTACGAAGGAATTGGGCTTCTGAGCGAATAACTGTGGTTCCTTCCTGTGTTTGTCATAGGCTTGCCAGTTGATGAACCAGAAGGGCTGCTTGTCTACGGGCAGTTTGCTCAGAGAGTCGATCAGGTCCCTGTCGCCATTTGCTTCGATCGGTAGCGGTAATGCTTCTGGTTCAACGAAACTGTAAATAAAAGGAAATAAAATTGTATACAATCAAGCGTCAGGTTATCACAAACAGTAAGAACATTGTGCTTATCATTTTATTTCTTAATAGCTATTGCCTGCGACCTTCGTCCGTATTTAATTACGTAATAATATTATTTCCCTATTTGAATCGGATTTTGTTACCATTCCAAGGGCTTTTTTTTGCAGGAAACCCTAACGATATATAAAAAAGCAACTTATGTTAGACAGAAGTGCTACGAGCCATAACCATATAACACCAACTATCTGTCAGTAAAAGTCTCGTAAAAATCGATCCAGCCGTTTCAAAAACTAAACAGATCAACCAGAAAGACAGACAAAAATGAAAAATAAAATAGTTTTTGTTGTACCTGATAGGCTACCATTTTATAGAAACACCCAGTAAGGTACCTCTGTGGGAGTTCGAAATACTTAGATTTTATTGTAATGGATAATAACTAGCCGTGTGGTATCCGGCAGAGTAGAATAGAACCAACCCATTACACTCACGGGTGTCGTATAAGGCGACTAATGTCTGAGGCAGAACACCTTGCGCCTCCGTAGACCAGAGAATGGGCAGCAGCGTTTTCTGTTAGTCTTTCATCACTACGATCTCCAATCCGCCTGCCAAGCGTGGAGATTACGGCAAATTCCTCCCCTCATGGGAGAGGCTTATGTCCAGCAGTGGACGTTATCGGCTGTTGTGGTGGTGGTGGTGGGATAATAACTTAAAAAAGGTTTTATAAGCTCTTTGTCTTTTTGCACAATACCACCATTTGAATGACTTGCATTTGACTGGAAGTAGGTGCCTAATTATTTTATAGTTAGTCATACATAGGACAAGGCACACAGTAGTACCTGTAGCGAAGATTTTCTTAGGTAATTTAAGGTAAAGCCTGTTTGTTGGTATGTCCAAAAAGGGAGATAAATTCAACATCTTTGTTATTATTATATAACCGGATATCGCATATTTTGTGACTGCTATGTACTAGAATGCTATCAGTCGCTGGAAACCTACGTTTTTCCTGTGTACGTTACCCCAGCAGGAAAGTGTCTCCTAGAGTTAGATGAGTAGAACGTTTAATTAGTGCCTTTTCTGCTGTCAATGTGCCCCCACATAAAAAATGTGTGCCCCCTGTCGTTTTGCAAACAAGCGGAAAAAACGATTCCTGCTGGGGTAACGTTTTTCCGTGTGGCTGACTCTGGCAGAGCCACCATCAGGGATTTTAATTTTGATAACACAAAAATTTAGTCGCTAATTAGTCGAAATTAGTCGCCAAATATCAGATTTGGTCGGTCACTGGTTCAAAGATATAAGGGCTTATTGGTGGCCCTGCTGGAGAGAGCCTACCCTAGCAGAGCCACATTAATAACTCAAAAACTAGGGCACCTAGCGAAGACCTGTTTTCTCCCATATTTACTCGCTAATTAGTCGAAATTAGTCGCCAAATATCAGAACTGGTCGGTCACTGGTTCAAAAGATATAAGGGTTTATAGGTGGCCCTGCTGGAGAGAGCTTACCCCAGCAGGGCTACATTTATATCTCAAAAACTAGGGCACCTAGCGAAGGTCTGTTTTCTCCCATATTTACTCGCTAATTAGTCGAAATTAGTCGCCAAGTTACAGATTCAGTCGGTGTGTCATTAAAAAGATATTAAAGAATTCAATTTCCCCATACAGTTGTACAACGAAGTACAAAATACTTAAAGTATTTTTTAGACAGGTGTATCTATACGACGTCTGGAGGAATTCTATAACTTCAACCCACAGGAAAGGAAAGGAAAGTAGTATTCATTACCTAAAAACAAGATCTACAATAAATATATGTAATTATTTAGGTATCGAACAAAATGTTTGCATTTAGTCGCTGGCAGATAGATCGCTGCGCTCCGTTACATTTACACGGTAAGTAAGAAAGAGATAGATGCGCGTGTACAGACGAGCTACTTAGAACGAGTTGCCCGTGACGTACCTAAGTTAAAGTCGGCCAGTTTAAAGTGGAACTTAAAGAATAGTTAGGAACTCGAATGTTGTTATCTTTAGGTACCTATTCCGCAAATACAAAAACGGGGAACAGCAGGACTAAAATGGCCGCTATAGCAGAATCCACGCAGAATCTTAGCATGAATCACGTTAAAAAATTAAAATTCTTAAAAGACTTTATGACTACGATTATAAAGTCCATTTTAAGAATTTTAAATTTTTAACATGATTCATATTAGGATTCTGCTAAAGCGGCCATTTTAGACCCCCAGAGCGAGCACCGGCGCGTCGGCGGTGTTCGCGCCGCTCAAAGTATTAAAAAAAAAATAGGTAAATTAATGCTCATATTAGGTATAGTAAGTATTTACATCTTTGATTTAAGTATGTATTTTTTTGTATTTTTTTGTAAAGTATTTCAAGCAATGGGTTAATACTTACCTACATACTTACAATGGGTTCCTTCTATCTGGCAGAATCTTGATGCTCCGAAATTTATTTGGCATAACACACTTGGCATAATCTTCTTTAAACGAATATTTTTAAGGCATAAAGAATATTTAACATAGTTATTGTTTGGCCAAATGTTTGTATGTCCGAATTTACAATGGCATACTTATAAGATGGTAGAATATTATTTGGCATAATTATATTTGGCAACGTTCAAATTCCGCATAATTTCGTTTAGAATAATGATTATTTAGAGCGACTATTATTTGGTACAATTTCACTTGGCATACTATGAAGATGGCAGAATTCCATTTGGAATTATTGCTATTTATATAAAATAGCAATTTTAACCTTAAATTAGAATAAAAAAATTGTCCTACAAAGACAATTATGTTACGCTAAAAAAGTTAGTGACAGAAACGAATCGCTCCAAAACCGATTCCACGTAGTCTTGTCTGCCCTACCCCTAGAGTGTAATTTAAATCCGCGAAGGCGCGGAAGGGTGAGGCGGCCCGTGAGCTGAGGAGCAGGTGGTGAGCGTAAAACACATCTGCGACGATAAGCTCGCGTGGGACCGCCGGAACCCTGCAGCGCCGGAGCCGTGACAGAAACCATGCATGCTGCATGCTGGCTGCACGCATGGTGTATGCTGGTTTGCATGTTTGCATACTGCATGGTTGTTTGCACGTTTGCATGTTTGCATACTGCATGCTTGCTGCATGCATGATGTATGCTTGCCTGATCAGAAATATGCAGCAATTAACATTATCATCGAATGCTTGTGGCGAAAAAAAATAATGTACTATTAATTTTATTATTATGGTAAGAAATACAAAATTATTAAAACCATGATTTTTTTGTTATGTGATAGATCAGATGAGGCTTTCCATTATTTTTCATAATGAAATGTATGCCAAAAGATGATTCTGACTGTAAACTTTCTGTAATATGATAGTTCTGCCTTTTAATGACTATCGATATGAAATTTATGCCAAAAGATGATTCTGACTGTGAACTTTCTGCCATAAGATAGTTCTACTTTTAATTCTTATGCATATGAAATTTATGCCTAAAGATGATTCTGACTTACAAAATTATGAGTTTTGAATGTATGATAAATGAGTGTCTGCCACACGATTTTCTGCGAAATGAAGTTTATGCCATCTACTGTTATGCAAAGTAATATTATGACATAAAAAGTTCTGCTATAAAGGGTAGACCCACTTACAATACGTTTTCAACGTTTAAGTATTACATTTTACTAAAGATAGGTACGATAATTTTAACGTATTTATTATTCTAACGTAAATTAGAGCTCAACATTGTAAATTAGTAAAACAGTTGCATGCGACTGTACATCTTGACACTAAATAGACCAAGAGCAAGGTTTAATGGTTTCAAAGAAGTGTAAGCCACTCTAACTTAATAATTAAAAACATTAAACATGTATTTAATAGAGAATTTATCTCTCTCGGTCATTTCTAAGGACTTTAGACCGATAAAACTAGCAGTATATTACACATATTAATAGAAATATATTTTCTTGGCAATTTATCGTGAAATCTTCGATCTAGCTCTTGGACTATACCTTAATAATTGAACTCATTATATCTTCTGAACTAGGACCCGATTAAATCTGTAACTTGGCGACTAATTTCGACTAATTAGCGAGTAAATATGGGAGAAAACAGATCTTCGCTAGGTGCCCTAGTTTTTGAGATATAAATGTGGCCCTGCTGGGGTAAGTTCTCTCCAGCAGGGCCACCTATAAACCCTTATATCTTTTGAACCAGTGACCGACCAATTCTGATATTTGGCGACTAATTTCGAGTAATTAGCGAGTAAATATGGGAGAAAACAGATCTTCGCTAGGTGCCCTAGTTTTTGAGTTATTAATGTGGCTCTGCTGGGGTAGGCTCTCTCCAGCAGGGCCACCAATAAGCCCTTATATCTTTTGAACCAGTGACCGACCAAATCTGATATTTGGCGACTAATTTCGACTAATTAGCGACTAAATTTTTGTGTTATCAAAATTGAAATCCCTGATGGTGGCTCTGCCAGAGTCAGCCACACTGTTTTTCCAGCAGGAAAATTCTAATCGAATAATCGGAGAGAGAAACATTGTGCATGGCCTTGTAGCTTATGTTAGTGCCACAATGTGCCCCCAAAAATAAAATGCATTTCCTGCTGGAGTAACGTTTTGCAGAATCGTATATCTCAAAAACCATTGCATGTTCCCCTGTAAAATAAACATACACGAGGAGCTCTTAATGTGTGTCCCTTAGTGCTCCAATTAGATTTAAGAAAATACTTATAATTTCCAAGTTATCGCAGTTTTAAGAAAACTCGAAAAAATATCGCAGCGCCTAAATGAGACAAGATATAAGCTCGCTGAAAACTGTATTCGGTCCGTCTTGACACCAATAATAACCATACAAAGTTTCAAAACTGTTCATGCACGCATTTTTTAATAATATTGCTAGAAGTCAAAACGATGGTGCCATAATTTTGACGGCAAAATACAAGGAACCAGCTCAATCCCAGATGTGTAAGTGTAAACCAATAATGTGTGCCTTTAGTCAAAATTATATGGTGAAAATATTCAGCTTGAAATGATTCGCAATAAGTAAATATAAACTGTTGGGACTTCGTCTGCAGAATCGATTGCATTTCCCTGATTTCGCAACCCTGGGATTCCGAATGAGAAAGAGAAACAAAAAAACACCAACCTGGATAGGCAGGATCGGAGGTAGGTACCTGCTGCACTCGGGACTTCTGGGCCGACCGGCGTAACGAGTGTCCAATCCTTTTGGTTTACTGGATTCCACTTCACAGTATGGTTACGAACACTAAACAGTCAATCAAATTCTGGCGAAGGGTTTTTTGTATTTTTTGCAACATTAATACCGGAGCTGCGCGGGAAACGTGTCGACCACACTTCGCTTGGGTTTTAGTTAGTTTTTTTGTGTTGCCGCAGTGAGGCGCGGGAGCTGCGCCTTGCACGCCGGAATGGCGCCAATTTTAAATTTGGAAGGGAAACAAATTGGATAGGATGATTTAAAAGATTGGTTTAATGTTTATTCATTTCCCCCCACTCGAAATCAACCAGGATTTCGCAAGTTAAAGGACTGCCAGAAGGCCACTAGCAGTGCTCGAGAAACATAAAATTTAGAACTTAACTAGTTGAATTTGAACAATACTGATCAGTTTATGTACAATATTGTTCGAGAAATAAGATAATAGTTAATTAATAGGTAGCGGACAGACCTTGACTACTGGTCTGCGCATAGTTTTACCGTTTGCAGTTCGAAGAGTCACAACCCGAACTATGTTATCTGATCCCGGATGGATCTGTTCTATACGAGCTAATTTCCAAAGTAAAGGTGGAAGATTAGGGTCATTAACAAGGACTAAATCGTTCAGTTTAAGGTTGGGTGTATTTGTGAACCATTTAGTTTTTTGTTGAAGTGTATGCAGATAATTACGTTGCCAAGCAAGCCAAAAACTTTGAGTTATTTTCTTAAGCATTTGCCAACGAGAACGTGGGCATAAACATTCACTAACAGGTTCCTCAGGTAGTGAAACTAAAGGACCTCCCGTCAAGAAATGTCCTGGAGTCAGAACGTTCGATTCTTGCGGGTCCGGAGACAAAGTACAAAGCAGGCGCGAATTTAGCATAGCTTCCACCTTAGCGAGGAGCGTAATACGTACACGCTTAAGGTGATATTTGGTGGACTTTATGCCACTTTCGAATATGCCACCGAAATGTGGTGCACCTGACGGGTTATATTTCCATTTTATTTGACGGGTAGCTAAACCATCTGATATTTGAGAGTGATGTTTGCGAAGCTCACCGATTATTTCGTTAAGATATTTGTTTGCACCTACGAAGTTGGTGCCACAATCGGTAATGATTGTATCACACATCCCGCGACGGGAAACGAATCGATCTAGAGCCGCGAGGAATGCTTCTGAGCTCAACTCAGTGACGGCCTCTAAATGGACAGCTTTCGAATTCAAGCACACAAAGAGGGACATGTATGCCTTATAGGTTTTAGCTCCACGTCGACGACTTTCTTTTATAATGAATGGACCACCGAAGTCAATTCCTGTGGTTTGGAAGCATCGTGAGGGCTGCAGACGAGCAGCTGGAAGGTTGCCCATCAGGGGTTGACTGGAAACTGGTTTGATTTTAAAGCAGCGCACACACTTTGAGAGAACAGTACGAATAAGTAGTCTTAACCCAATTATCCAGAACCTTCTTTGAATTAGGGACTGTAAAGTCCGAGGGCCGCAATCCAGGTATTTTAAAAGGAAATGTTCGACAATCAGCCTCGACATTGGACTTAATTTTGGCAAGAGGAGAGGATGTAACGCAGATAGCGATAGATTAGCCTCATCGATGCGTCCCCCCACTCGCAATAAACCATGATCATCCAAGAAAGGAGACAGTTTTTGAATTGACTGGTCGCATTGTTCTTGATTTTTCACTTGACTGACTTGAGACGACATATAATGGTCTTGAGTAAACTTGGCTAGAATTTTCATTGAGTTCTCGAGTTCAGAACTACTAAGTGAGGAGAAATTTCTATTTGAAGGAACAACCTTTGCATTTGATATGAAACGGAAGCACCATGCTAAAGTTCGTTGAATCTTTGTCAGCGCAGAAAGTCTAGAAGTTAATGTCAGCAGTGGATTATCAGATTCAGTAACGTGTAGGCAGCTGGGAATGGAAGTTTTTAGTTCCGGCAGTTCTGCGTTTACGAGCAATGTACGTTTGCACGGCCATTTGTTAGGCGACATTTTCAACCAAGAAGGCCCACTCCACCAGAGTGGGTGATTGATTAACTCTGAGCAGAGAATACCGCGACTACAACAGTCGGCCGGGTTATCCTCAGTGGACACATGAAACCAAAATTCGGAACTAATTAAATCGGTTGCTTGCACGACTCTATTTGCGACGTACATCTTTAACAAATGAGGTGCTGTGTTTAGCCAAGACAGAGTGGTGGTGCTATCCGAGTAGGCTTTCATAGAATTTAAGCGAATTTTATCCTTGAGTAAGTTGTACATGTGTGACATAACTTGCGCTAGAAGCACAGCTGCACTTAACTCAAGTCTGTTTATCGTTGTCGGTTTTAACGGAGCCACTCGAGATTTACCTATCAACAGGTGAGTGATCGTGGTGACTTCATCCACCACAACACAAAGATAGACGCAACAGCCATACCCTTTCATGGAACCATCACAAAACCCTACCAAATGTACTTCGATAGGACTAGTATGCATAATCAGTCTCGGTAGGGAAATATGCTGTAAATCGGATAAGTTGGCTGCTATCAAATGCCACACTTTAGCTAAATGTGATGGAATAGCTTCGTCCCAACCTAAGTTTAAGCGCCACATCTCTTGTAGAAGTGACTTTGCAGAAAACACTACCGGGCTGATCCAACTGAGCGGGTCGAAAATGCGAGCCACTATAGAGAGGATAGATCTCTAAGTAAATTTAACGTCAAACGAGTCTGAAAACTTGTAGGAGAAATTGTCGCAGGATGGATTCCATCGTATCCCTAATATCTTGACAAACTCATTTCCAGCATCATCGAAGGATTTGGAAGTCTGGAGATGATCAGGAGGAACATCAGACAAAAGACTTGGAGTATTCGTACTCCATTTACGAAGTTTGAAATGACCTTTTGACAATAACGAGGTAATATCCTCCTTTAATCGTCTCGCCTCATCAAGAGTTGAGCATCCCGTAGTGATGTCATCCATGAAAGAGTCTTCACAAAGGACTTGAGCGGCGCGACTTGAGTATTCAGAACCGTGGTCCTCAGCAAGTTGACGCAGAGTGCGAATAGCAAGGTATGGAGAGCTGCTGACACCATAAGTCACGGTATTAAGTTCATACTCATTCAAAGTCTCGTTAGGCTCATCACGCCAAAAAACGTGTTGATAACACCTGTCCTCAGGACGTATTAATATTTCGCGATACATTTTACAAATGTCAGCAGTGAAGACAATTTCATGAATTCGGAATTTCGTAACTAAATCGACAATATTAATTTGCAGTTTCGGTCCAACATGAACTACATCATTCAGAGAAAGATTTGTAGTCCGACTGCTAGCGTCGAAGACTACCCGAAGTCGTGTCGTAGAACTGTCTGGACGCACGACGCAATGATGTGGAATTATGTAACGATCAGTAGTCGAAGAATCTGCAGGCTGCATATGTCCTAGCTCTTCGTACTGGTGCATAAATTCCTTATAATCAGCTTTCAGCTCGGTCTGATTATTTAGACGCCTTTCTAAACTGAGAAAACGATTAAAAGCTGAGCGAGACGAAACGCCCAAATAAGGTGCATCCTCCCTTAACATTATAGGTACCACGTACCGAACTTCTCGCGTACGGTAAGTACCCTTTTTATACATTTGGTCACAGATTTCTTCTTCAACACCGGAAATTTTACCTTTCGGTGGTTCTTCAGAGTCCCAGAACCGTTGAACGATGTCTTCGACCGTGCAAGAGGCCGCGAGGAGTGAAGTAACGGATTCACCGGGGTTATTGTTAGGTGGTGTGTTATGAAAATATTGGCCACTTATCACCCAGCCAAATACACTAGACAAGGCGCAAGGTAATCCGGGACCAGGAGTGAAACGTGAGCCAGTGTATATTTGATCAAAACACTCGACACCTAACAGTAGATCGATCGGACCGGATCTATCGAAGTCGCGGTCGGCGAGATCAAGATGCTTGTAATGGTCCTTGACGTGCAACGGTAATGTCGACGAAGGCATCATTGAAGTAATTTTAGGTAAAACTACTAAAGATAAGTCAAACTTAGGCGACTTACTCGAATGAGGTATAATCGAAGCGAAAGTATAACCTTTTATGTCACAAACATTACTCTGTCCGAGACCGGTAACGTTCAAGTTACCTTTTCTTATGGGTAAACCTAGGCGGCGCTCGCATGCACTAGTCATAAAGGAATCCATCGAGCCGCTGTCAATAAGGGCGCGTGCACACTGGAGCGAACCGTTCGCGTGACGTAATCGCACCACCGCCGAGCCAAGAATCTTCGTAATACTATAATTTGAACTCGAAGTTTGTGACGTCATACAGGTAAGTGTACTAGTACCTTTAGCGGAACTTTCGTTGTTTTCGTTGGATTCAGAAGACGTTAATAAACTTTTATTTTCCCCATGTAATAACGTGTTATGTTTCGCGTTACAAACAAAACATGTGGTTTTAGATTTACAATTATTACTATCGTGACCGGGCCTTAAGCAATTGATACACAAGTTTAATTTCTGAACGAAATGTTGACGCTGTTCAAGTGTCATTATGACACTTGAACTTACCGATGCAGCAAGTTACATTATATGACACTGTCATATAATGTAACTTGCTGCATCGGTAAATAGAATGATTTTCATTACAACATAAACAAATTAGTGAGCCCGATGCATTATTATTATTTTGATTCGTAGAGGCTACAAATGATGATGACCCTTGCTGATATTTATTTCGAGATTGTTTATTGGTATTAGAAGAGTTCGATGGATTAGTCGAAACCGAGACAGGTTGACTAACTTCCAGAATCTTTATATAATTTTGTAAATAAAGAATTAAGTCATTGCACTTAGGAATCTCGCGAGTGTTTTGTAACTCGAAACGTTTCCTAGTTTCAAGGTCAAGTGATCGCGATGCGATGTGAAATAAAAGGAATTCACTTAGATCCTCAATTTGTAAAGCACGTAACGCGTTTACGCTTTCATATAACGCATTGGTCCGTTCGGATAAGATTTCGAGTGACGGCTTGTTGACGGGCGTTAAACTAAACATTTTTTCTAAATAAGTATTTGCTAATATGCGTTTATTGTCATAACGCTCTAACAAAAGCTTAAAAACTACAGAATAATTTGACGCGGGTATAGGGACTCCCTTGGCCAAGGTCAGTGCACACCCCGACAAACAGGATAATAGATAATGAAACCTTTCCGTGTCCGAAAGTGAACTATTGTCATGAACAAGCGGCATGTAACTATCCTTGAAGGTCTGCCAGTTTTCTATTCTACCATCAAAACGCGGAATTTGCAACTTAGGTAATTTTACTTGAACATTATAACCATCTCGACTATGTGCGGGCGGAGCGGCGGGCGGCCGCGTGCGCGGGGGGCGCATGCGTCGCCGACGCGCGACGTCGCGAGCAAGGATTCGGCAACTTCGATGGACGCATAATACAAGTCATCAAATGACAACATCGCACCAAGATCTACTTCCGACTTGGGGTTCAATTTTAGCTGTAATCTATTAACGTTTTCGCTAGACTCCATGAAAGCAGCTCTAATCTGATCAATCTTCTTGTACTAGGTACAAGAAGATTGATCAGATTAGAGAGATCCTTGAAAGAGGATAATTTAGCACTATCTTGAAGAACAACTCTAGACAAATCGTAGACAATCTGCATTCCCGTCTTTTAAGGGACGTCTGTAATTCAGCTTCATCAGACATTTTAACTTGCGTAATTTACGATTTACGAGTTAAGAAAATAGGTAAGTCAGTAACTATCCGAACCGCAAGCGGACAAAACTTATTATGTGTACCTACCTTGTCACTTAATACAAGTAGGTACAAGTTATGAATTTAATTATGTAGGTAACTAACGGTTACAACTTACAATTTAGACGTTATGACTTTTATTTGTAACAGAATGTAGGTACCTAGGTAATTTCTCGAGCACAACTATTCGACCATGCAAACATTCCAATTAGCCTTATACCAACATCAGTTGGGGAAAGAAATAATAATAAGTACGAGAAATAGGTTAGTACCTACCTATTGAAATTGAGGTTTAAATTCAACTTTAAGTCGGAGAATTCTACTGAATTTAGACAACAATGATTAATGAGGGATGAGGGTAAGCACAGTCGTGATGCGATGGCCAGCAGCACGTTGCGCGAATCCGACTGGATACACACTACTCTCTTTGCGTTTTATAGAAAAAATATGAAATGTATTTAGGTTTTTACTTGTTCCTTAATAAATTGATAAAACTAGACGATATTAAAACGCAATATGTAGGTACTCATTGACCGAGAATTATAGTATAATGTGAGGTTGATAGTCCTCACAGGAGGCACCAAAAGAAATGGTAATTATTACATCAACTAGGCTTAGTTTCGGTACTGTCCATATTTATACTGTGGTACGGACAACAGCTTAGGTATAATACGTCCATTAAAGAAGGTCATCGTTATGTATGAATCCGTCGCTTTTTAGTAGTCATTCGAATTTGGTCGGATAACCAGCCGTTATTTACATGTTTAGTTTTTTGTTTATATTTACTTATTGCGAATCATTACAAGCTGAATATTTTCACCATATAATTTTGACTAAAGGCACACATTATTGGTTTACACCTACACATCTGGGATTGAGCTGGTTCCTTGTATTTTGCCGTCAAAGTTATGGCACCATCGTTTTGACTTCTAGCAAGATTATTCAAAAACGCATGCATGTACAGTTTTGAAACTTTGTATGGTTATTATTAGTGTCAAGACCGGACGAATACAGTTTTCAGCGAGCTTATACCTTGTCTCATTTAGGCGCTGCAATGTTTTTTCGAGTTTTCGTAAAACCGCGATAACTTGGAAATTATAAATATTTTCTTAAATCTAATTGGGGCACTAGGGGGGGGGGGGGCATTAAGAGCTACGCGTGTATGTTTATTCTACAGGGGCACATGCAATGGTTTAAGAGGTATTCGATTCTGCAAAACGTTACTCCAGCAGGAAATGCATTATCTCGAAAACCTGAAGGAGCACACATTTTATTGATAGGGGCACATTGTGGCACTAACTTATGCTACAAGGCCATGTACAATGTTTCTCTCTGCGATCATTCGTTTAGAATTTTCCTACTGGAAAAACTTTACCCCAGCAGGAATCGTTTTTCCCGCTTTTTTCCAAAACGACTGGGGGCACACATTTTTTATGTGGGGGCAAATTGACAGCAGATAAGGCACTAATTAAACGTTCCACTCATATAACTCTAGGAGTCACTTTCCTGCTGGGGTAACGTACACGTTTTTCCTTGACTTGAATGTGCCCTGGTGGTTAAGAGTCCTATTACATTTTTTAGGCAAATTTTTGATTTTTACTTCCTGGATCAAATTATTTCGGTCGGCGTACACGAGTCGATAATAATAGCGATATTTGGACGATTGTCGATTGATATTGACGAATATTAGAGACAAGACTGAGGAGCGAGCTGAATTGTTAATTATAGTAGGTACGAACGAAAACTAATGAAACTTATTAATTGTAGATCGAAGTTTTATATCATATAATTTGTTTGATAAAATTGAGTTTATTTGGAATATAATGGACGCTGAATTAAGACAATTATGGCTTAAATTACAATTTATTTACGATTTTTTTCGTGAAAACTCAAGGCATTTACAGAAATTATAAAACTCCAATAAACAAGTAAAACATTCAATTTATCTTTTAGTAATTTTAGCTTTAATAAGAATTGAATGTAACTATGTGAATTTGAGCGTTAAAGTTCCATCGTCGACGGTTTTTCTTGCAAACTGAGTTCGTAAAATATTTATAGTACATTACACGAAAAGAAAAATGAAAATTGTTTAGTAATATCAACGTCATGTCAGTTGTCAAAACTAAATACGAACCTGGCAACACTAGCTTCCTTCTATCTTCACGATGAACAGAGCGCACACGTCTCTTGTGATATTTAATATTATAAAATGCTTATAAAGTGCTTAATAACTCCTAACAATGTACAAAAGTGTAACAGAACAGTCAATAAACGATAACAAGTACAGTGCATAGTGGTTTCCATCAAGATTCCCAACATTTTGGTCCTTCGAGCCTGCCTACGTTATACGGATCGCTACATAGGATCGCCATATTTTTTTCTTCGCGTCGTTGTGTGGAGGCGGAGAGAACGAAGCAAACATCGCTCGTATGCATTAGAGATGGTATGCACCTCGCAAACGCAGGAGTTTTGGCGGCGAACCAGCGACGGGCAGCGACAACAGTCGAAAATCGATAAATAATTCAAGATTTCAAGAAGTAATCAATCAAATCAATCGGACATTGCTTTACCGACACAGCGACATCTACATTCGGACATAGGCAACAGCCACATACTTCGTACATCGTACAATCTCTAATTGGCCAATCAGCGAACACGCAAAACTGTCATCTACAAGACGTACGTCAACTGACAGTGACAACTGACATATCGAGCGGACAGAACAATCCAGAATATTCGGAACTTCCGCTCGGCTCCACGCGGTCAGCAAGCAGACACGCGGTTTTTTCTACGGCTACAACGCACCGCACCCATTCTATTCAACTCAATATACGCAACAGCGAAACAACACATGAAAATATTCTATAATGTCTCACAATGGAGAAGAAAATATCGATATCAATCTACAAACCCTCAAACAAAAGAGAAGCGCAATCAAAGGCAAGCTTACTAGGATAGAAAGATACTTGCAGAACTTCGACGCAGAACGACACTCCGTGAGCGAAATAAAAGTCCGACAAGGCGACTTAGAACAACTGATTCAGCGGTTCGAGGAGCTGCAGCTACGAATCGAATCAATCGACGACGCCGCGGACAGACAAGACACACACGAAGAGGAGCGGGGCGCCTTCGAGGACAGATTCTACGGACTAAAGGCATCTATGATGGACGCCTTGACGGCAAGATCGCCTATACCCGCGGCGACGGCATCACCTTCACGCCACAATGATCAATTATTGAACTGTACGCACTACGACCACGCCAAGCCCCGTGTCAAGTTGCCTCAACTCGAACTCCCTAAGTTCGATGGGGACATCCGGCAATGGCCAGCATTTAAGAACATCTTCTTCGCATCCGTGGACAGCACCGACCTGCCCGTGGTGAACAAGCTGCAGTACCTGAAGACGGCGCTGACGGGGGAGGCTGCGGGCCTTATAGCCTCACTGCTCATCATCGAAGAAAACTATCCCAGAGCCCTCGAAATCTTAGCTAAGAGGTATGAAAACCAAACCATAATTGTAAACTTCCACTTAAAAAGTATCACTAGCTTTAGTACTATCACTAGAAATAACCTCAAAGAGTACTTGGTTCTGCTACAACAAAGTTTAGATTCCCTAAGAGCCATCCAGCTCCCTGTGGAGCACTGGGATGCATTGTTGGTTTTTATAATAACACAAAAATTAGACAATTCACTCCGAGCCGCTTGGGAAATCAACCGCAAAGAAAATTCTATTGCTTCCCTGAGCGAGCTACTTGATTTCTTAAACCAACGCAGAACAGCCTTCGAGTTAATGTATGATGCTAAATCTAATACTGATAAAAATCAAAATGTTAAAGTCTCTCATGTAGCATCTGCATCAAACAGTGAAACCTGTATTCTATGTAATAGCGGTCATGTTTTGCATAAATGCCCTACATATCTCGAGCTTACAACTCAGAAACGTATTGAACTGATCAAATCTAAATCATTGTGTTATAACTGTTTACAGCCCTACAAATTCAGGCATAAGTGCTCCAAATTTCACTGCCTAAAATGCAAAGGTAAACATCACACATCCATACATGAAGACAGGCCTCAACCACAGGTTAATCTCATTACAACTACTCACAGCCAACAGGCAAACAATTCAACTTATAGCCAACAGGCAAACAATCCAACTCAAAGTCAAGAGACAAACCATCTTACACAAAGCCAACAGGCGGTAGATTCTACACAAGTACACATTCAACAAGGTTCCTTACAGCCAACTAACACTCAATCTTCAAACACATCAGTCACTACACCTTCTACAGTACTAGTAACAAACACTAACAGATATCAAATGTTGCTTTCCGGCCCGGCCCGGCCGGTGGATCACTGCCCGAGCACTTCTGGACACAGGAAGTGAAGTCAACGTTGTTGCCCACAGACTTGCAACTCAAGTGGAACTACAGGTCAAGCAGCAATCATGCCTTATAATTGGTGTAGGCAATAGCAAAGAGCATACTCAAGTAAGTGTAAACATGAATGTTGCATCTCGGTATAACACCTATCAAAGCAATCAAACTTTCTTGGTCATGGACAGTATTTCAGTGCCACTACCGCACACACATGTACATACACAAGCATGGCATATACCAGAAAAACAAGCTCAATCACTCGCTGACCCCACATTCTTCATGCCGGGTTCTATTGACTTACTGCTTAACGCTGAAGTGTTCTATGCTACACTGCAAACTGGGCGCATACAGCTTGGTTCGCGCCTACCATTCCTAATTGAAACACTATTTGGATGGGTTGTTTCTGGTTCCTACTTACCTGATACTCACCTAAATACACCTAAATGCGCCATGCATGCTAGCATGATTTCTACATCTACATCAACAGATGACATACTACAATCCTTTTGGGAGCAAGAGGAGCTGCTTCCAAAAAAGCTGCTCTCACCTGAGGACAAACACTGCGAAGAGTTATACATGTCTACAACTACACAGGACAGCTCTGGCAGATACACAGTGGATCTACCACTACAGGTTGATAGAATAGAGGATCTAGGGAATTCCTTCAACACAGCTTATAGATGCTTATTAAAGCTTGAATCTAAAATGCAAAGAGATACAAATCTCTACACACAGTATAAAGCGTTTGTTCGATGCAATCATTGCAATCGACCACGTTTTGCTGACCTAGCAATACGATGCGGCCGCACTATGTGCCCCGCGAGCTCAGTGCATAACGGACAGCAACCGGGTGCATTCGTTTCCATCATTTTAGCAATAACTTAGTCTAGTTACCTCAATAAACCCGTTAAAGTTATTTGAGTGTTTAACTGAGTAGCGTAGCGATTCCCAACAAGTACCACCTAGTCACGTCCCCTACATTTTGGTCCTTCGAGCCTTTGAACAGTGCTTCGCGGTCGGAATTTAGTTTTTCGGGACTGAAGGCTATCGTGAAGTGAACTTAAACAGAACTAGTGACACTTTGGATTGCAGCGGTTTAAAGCTTAGCAGTGACGGTGGTGGTAACCTTAGCGAGACTTTAGTGGGAGTATATTGAGTTGGAGTGCCCAATATATTCTCTTAGCGGTAGCAGCAAAAGCGGTACTCGGGGAGTGCCCGTCCAGCAGCAGTGAGGTCATAGCTCACATTAGCGGCAACAGCGGATCACTGGTGTGGGAGACAAACCCCATCAGATTAGCAGCGGCAAAGGATTTTTCCAAGTAAGATCGTTCAATTTTTCTTACTCCAGCAGCGAGATGGAGAGCCTTTATTTTATTCAATCTGAAATTGCGGAGAGCATTAGAAAACTCATCGTCAATTTTAAAAAGGATAGCGTAGAGCGTAAAACTTTAGATTAACGAAGTACTGGGAGGACTTCCAAGTGAATCATGAAAAGACCCTTCCTTTTGAGCAGACAAATCATAAATATTTTATCAAGTCTGAATTTGAGAGCACGAATCAGCTTTATTTAACAGCAAAAGCGCTCATCAGTCAATGTAAAGAGCAGTTGATGCAGCAAGCTCAGAAGGCACCGTGTCTGCCTCAAACAACACAGCTAATGGCACCCGGAACTTCGAGTCAGCCGGACCCGCCAGCAACAGCAACTCCGACCTTCGAGTCAAGAGGGTCCAACAGCAAGCTTGACGATATGCTTCATAAGCAGTCGGTCAATTTTAAAGCGTTTCTTAGAGCCGTCAACAATATTGATATCGAAACTATCGTTGACAAGTGGGAGTTCGAAGACGCCCTTCGAACCCTGCACAATCGGTGGACTACTATTGATAACCTTCATTGGGAGATTATTAGTGAATCAGGGGAAGATCTAGCAGAAGACTATGAGTATTCCTTTAGCAAACACGAGCGTACTTTCAATAGTTTGAAAAAAGCTATTAACTCCAAGATGTGGTCAACATCATATCGCGAGAAATCCACTCCTCAAATGGATATTCCTGTATTTACAGGCCATTACCAGCAGTGGATGCCTTTTAAAGATCTATTTAGCGAAGCAATCCACAAGAACAGCGCATTGTCAAACGCCCAAAAAATGCAGTACCTGAAAGGCAAGTTAAAAGGTGAAGCAGAGCGTTTGATTCAGCACCTCCCAATCAGTTCCGATAACTATAACGTTTGTTGGGAGATTTTAAATCATCGATTTGATAACAAGAGGATTATCTTTACAGCGCACGCCAATGTGTTCCTTAATATTCCTAATATACAGCAGCAATCATTTTCAGCCTTTAAAAAATTGCATGACGTCACGTTAGAGAGTCTTCACGCCATCAAAAACCTAGGTGCAGATATTAGCACGTGGGACCCACTAATAGTACATATCTTATCGCAAAAGCTGGATAGTGAATCTTATTCCGAGTACATAGAGTCGTTAAAGAACCCTAGAGAACTACCAATCCTACAAGACTTTTTAGATTTTTTGGAAAATAAATTCACTAGCCTAGAAACATCTCGTCGACGACAAGACACCATGCAAAAGTCGGCACAATCTCAACAGCAAGCGAGTTCATCAAAATCGTTACCAAACAGCCGCAAATTTAACAAATATTATAAATCGAACGATTATAATTCGAAGAACTCAAAAGCAATGCACGTGCAGGAAATCAAATGTCCTCATTGTTTTGCTGAGCATAAATTACACAATTGCGAAAGGTTTCTGCAAATGCCGATGGAAATGAAACTTAAAACCGTCAAACAACTGAAATGTTGTATTAATTGGGTTTTTAATCATAATGGAAATAAATGCCATTCCAAGAAACGCTGCCTCACGTGTTCTGGCAGGCATCATACTTTATTACATGATTGTTTTGCTGAGGGCAAACAAAATAAAACTAATGACGAAGATCTCAAGCAAGGAGAGAATTCAAAGCAAAGCAGCGGCAATGGTGTTCACGCATCTCAGCAAAACCTCACTCAGATTCTCTTAGCTACAGCGTTAATAAGGGTGACAGCAGCAGATAGCACGCAGCTGGTCCTGAGAGCTCTCATCGATCAGGGCTCACAGGTATCGTTGATTACGGAGAAAGCAGCTCAGCAGTTGGGTTTAAAACGACAGCAATTTGATGGAGCAGTTTGCGGAATAGGAGAAAAGGAATCTAACTGTACGGGCAAGCTAAGCATTACATGCCAGTCTATGTATACCAGCTTTAAATTCCACACGGATGTTTTGATTATGAAAAATCTTATCAAAAATTTACCAAACCGATCGTTTGAAAAGCCTTCGTGGTCGCATTTGGAACACATTAATTTAGCGGATCCAGAGTTTAATACAAGTCGTCCGGTTGACTTGTTACTCGGGGCAGACGCCTATGCTCTTATCATGCTAGACGGTTTGATAAGAGGTCCTAATTCGTCTTCGCCCTTAGCTCAGCAAACCCAACTAGGATGGGTAATATGCGGAACTGTAAAGCCACAATTTCATTGTAACGTTATCGCGAATAATACAGCGGATATTCATAAATTTTGGCAAATTGAGGATATTCACGAGCAAAATGAAATATCAGCGGAAGATCAGCAATGCGTCGAGTATTACCTATCAACGACAAAGCGTCTTGAGAGCGGTCGTTACGAAGTTAGGTTGCCGATGAAGCAGCAAGCGAACGAAAAGCTGGGATCGTCAAAGGAAATAGCACTAGCGCAATTTAGGAATCTAGAGAAAAAGCTTAACAAGCAAGAAGCTTTAGCTCAGCAATATAAGCAATTTCTAAGCGAATATGAAGAATTGGGGCATATGAAATTAGCGACCTTTAGCAGCGATGAAATAGAGTGTTTTTTACCTCATCATGGGGTTCAGCGAGCGGAATCCTCCACTACAAAGTTACGTGTCGTATTTAATGCGTCCGCAAAAACTTCTTCGGGACTAAGTCTCAATGATGTCATGCATCAAGGACCTAACTTGCAGCAAGATCTTCAGGCACTGTTACTTAAGTGGAGACAATATCGATACGTATTTACTGCCGATATCGAAAAAATGTATCGGCAGATATTAGTAAACGAAGCGGATCAAAAACTCCAGAAAATCTTTTGGAGAGCTCAAACTGGACAACCTATTAAAACATACCAGTTAACGACGGTTACGTATGGGACGAATTCAGCTCCTTTTTTAGCGATGATGACCCTTCGAAAATTAGCAGCGGACGAGAAGCATAACTTTCCTACAGCAGCAAGAATAATGCTAGAAGATTTCTACATGGATGATCTAGTATCGGGGGCTCATACTATCGATGAAGGGAAAAGCAGCATAGCGGAACTTAATTCGTGCCTAAGCAGCGGTAAATTTTTGCTGAGAAAGTGGTCAGCTAATGAGAAAAGGCTATTGGAAGATATAAATTCATCGAAGCAAAATAATCAAGCACCATCATTCATTTTCAAAACTGAAAACACACCAAAAACTCTGGGCTTAAGATGGGATCCAGAAACGGATGAATTCAGTTTCCAATATACTTTAACAGCGACTACATCAAAGCTTACAAAAAGACTGCTTCTATCAGAAATATCCAGGTTATTTGATCCTCTAGGTTGGCTAGCACCGCTAACTATAAAATTCAAATTATTGTTTCAAAAGGTTTGGCTAGATGAAATTCAATGGAGCGATGAAGTTTCAGCCGAGATCAACGATGAATGGGTCAAATTAACTAAAGATCTGGGATGTATTAGCAAATTCAAAATCCCACGATGGTTGCAAAGCAAACGAGACGACCATATTCAGTTGCACGGATTTTGTGACGCGTCTCTTAAAGCGTACGCATGTGTCGTATATGCCAGAATCGTATCAAAAAATGGAGTATCGGTAGTACTAGTTGCAGCTAAAACAAGATTAGTACCGAACAGCAAGACCGTTTCGCTTCCAAGATTGGAATTATGTGCAGCGGAACTATTAACCAGACTATTAACAAAAATAGTCACTAGCATGAGTAGCATGGATTACGGAATCTATGCTTGGAGCGACTCCAAGGTCGTCCTTAGCTGGATACAAGGCTATCCGGAACGTTGGAAGCCGTTCGTAGCGAATAGAGTGAAGAAAATTATTAGCGTGGCATCACCTGACGTTTGGCATTACGTATCAACTAAAGAAAATCCAGCCGATTCAGCGAGCAGAGGACAATCCGTTACACAATTAATAGAGCATGAGTTGTGGTGGCGAGGCCCAGCTTGGCTATCGACACCCGACTTTAAACCAAAGCGAGAGCAAGCAGAGTATTCAACGGAAGAGGAGGTCCGGAAGCAAGTTATAACCGTCCAAAATAGCAATTCGGAAGACAGCGTAATCGAAGATTTATTGAATCGTCACAGCTCATTCGACAAAATAAATCGCATAGTAGCATGGTTATTACGTGCATTTCCACGGACAAGTAAACAAAAGCCGCTGTATCTCACATTACAAGAGCTAAGGAAAGCAAAATTAATTATAATTAAATGCATACAGCGCAGAGAATTTACATCGGATATCGAGAGTTTAATGCACAGTAAACTCAATTCAAATAGCAAGTTATTAAATCTACAGCCATTTTTAGATGAAAGCGGCATATTAAGAGTCGGGGGACGTCTTAAAAATGCCAACATTAGCTCTAATATGATACATCCAATAATAATCCCATATAGCGGGAGATTAACGGAACTTCTTATCCAGCAAGCACATGAACACACCTTCCATGGCGGAGCTCGACTTACCTTGTCTTTACTGAGACAGCAATATTGGATAATTCAAGGAAATAGAGCTACCAAAAAACAGCTTCGTAAATGTGTGACCTGTAAAAAACAAGAACCTAGAAAGCTACATCAAATAATGGGAGATCTGCCTGAATGTCGATCTAATCCAGCGCCTCCATTTTATCATACTGGAATAGATTATACGGGGTTTATTCGAGTAAAAGCAAATAAAGGGAAAGGCATTAAAACAACCAAGGGGTATATCGCCTTGTTTATTTGCATGGTCACAAAAGCGGTCCATATAGAGCTGGTCTCCGACCTAAGCAGTTCGTCATTCTTAGCAGCGTTACGTCGCATGGCGGCACGACGAGGGACTCCAAAGCACGTCTATTCGGACAATGGAACAAACTTCGTAGGTGCTAACAAGATCCTTCAGGAGGAACAGCAACAGTTTGAACGAATTTTTAGCGACACATTTTACAGAGAAATAGTGGAGATGAGCATAGAATGGCATTGGAACTGCCCTTCTTGGCCGAGTGCTGGAGGGATCTGGGAGCGATCTATTCGGAGTCTAAAACAACATCTGAAAAGAGTAATAGGAGAACAAGCTCTTACATTTGAAGAATATAGCACGATCTTGGCACAAATTGAAGCGAGCCTAAACTCAAGACCACTGTGCCCATTATCCGTGGATATCGATGACATCGATTTTCTCACTCCAGCGCATTTCTTAACTACTCGTGCCGGTCTTACTGTCATAGACACGGCACAAGATGCGAGGACAAGATGGTATTTAGTGAATAAAACGTTCCAAGATATATGGAAACGGTGGAAAGCGGAGTATCTCAGCCAGTTGTCGATACGCAGCAAGTGGCTAAAGGCACAGAAGAATATAGAGATAGGAGATTTGGTAACCATTCATGATGATAACCTACCACCGGGGAGATGGCCTGTTGGTCGGGTGGTTGAGATCCACCCAGGAAAAGATGGAGCTGTACGGGTGGTGACCTTAAAAACAAAAAACGGTTTCATAAAGCGGCCCATTATCAAGCTTTCTATCTTACCTATAGCAGAAAACGAAGCAAAAAAGCAGCACCAACCAAGCAATAAAGCAAAAGCGGAAGAGAAAGAAAAAAAGCAGCACCAGCCAAATAATGAAGCAAAAGCGGAAGAGAAAGCGAGCAAGCAGTCCAGTAATGGTCCTAAAATCTATAGGATAGCATTATCATTGCTATTTTTTATGAGCCTTATAATGACCACTCAAGCATCATACAAATTAACAGCATTTGATAGCAATCAAACATTGTATTTTGACCCATTAGGACAAATGCATCTTATTCGTGATCAGTGGAAAATCGTAACTTATTATAATATGTCTCCCTACTGGCAAGGAGACAAAGCGGTCACACAATTTTCTCAATATCTCGAGCAAACATGCGAGAAAATTCAAAAGCAGAGCCATTGTAAAATTATCATCTTACAAATACAACACGAGTACGATGAACTACAATACTATAATCAGCTGTTGCTCAATCAGCACTTTGGAGCACGTTCGCGAACTCGACGCGGACTTATCAACGCTGTCGGCTCCATAGCTAATTCACTGTTCGGAGTACTGGATCAGGAATTCGCAGAAAAATACAAGTGTGACATTGAACTTGTACACGGGAATATAAACCACCTTAGTCAGTTGTACAGGAATCAGACATCGGTCATAGAAGCGGAGTATAATATCTTAAAGCGAACAGAAGAGACTATTGAAAAGCAGCATAAGATAATTAATAAACATTTGAATCATTTAGACAGCGTCACCAACACATTGCAGCAGGAGATCGACGTAATGTCTATTCAGCAAGATTTCTCTTTAGCTGCGTTAGCGACCATAAATATGATTCAGAATTTAAAGCGGATTCAGTACAATTTTCTTGATACTATGACTGAGATCTATCATGGTCAGATCAATCTGCATCTCTTGACTCCACAACAACTCCGTGCGGAGTTACAGATTGTATCTACTCAAATATCGAAAGAACTAGCATTACCAATAGATGACATTCAGTTCAACCTGTATGAGATCTACAAATTGTTACAAGTTAAGGCAAGGATGACGGACGAATATTTCATATTTGAAATTAACTTACCGTTAATTAGCAGAGATACGTTCCAGCTATACAATTTGATACCAGTTCCGGTTCAAATTAATAAAAGTATGATCAGCATCAAGCCAGCGTCAGAATACGTAGCGATTAACTTAAGAAGAGATTCATACTTAACAGCCAGCGTCAGCGATCTTCAAGGTTGTGAACATCAAGCGGAAAATTATCTTTGTCGTCTTCGAGGGCCAATCCAGAGTTTAGGTCCCGATGAACAATTCTGTGAAAAGGAGAAGCTATCCACCTGCAGGATTATCAAATCTAGCTGTGAAAACAAATGGGTTCCATTACACGACTTTTCTACCTATTTGTATTTCTGTTGTGACTCATACTCTTTGAGAGTAATATGCGACGACGACCTACAAGCGAGCGAAGTCAGCAAGGCTGGACTTATTCAACTGTCTAAGCAATGCATTGTGAAGGGTCATGACATAACACTTTATTCTCATCAGCAATTAGAGAATACGCTTAATCTTAAGCCAAATATACTCGAGATAAAATTAACTCCCATAAATCGTATCATCAGTAATCTTACGCTACCTACCCAAAATTTCCAAGACGATAAGGTCGACGAAGATACCACACCGATTCACGTTTCTATAAAGCAACTCGGTGAACAAATTGAATCGATGAAAAATACAGCAGAACAAACAGAAGTTTTAACGACACATGACATACATCAGTATGCGTTGTTGTATGGCCTACTAGCAGCAGCTATCGCAGCGGTCCTCTGGTTCCTGAGGAGGAGGTGTCGGCGGGCCAGTGGTCCGCCCGCCCAAGGGCGAATCGAGAGCGTACCAGCGAGTGTGAGTGTGTGTATAAACCAATCTGAAAGAGCAAGGCTCTAGTGTAAGTGCGCGAAATCAACCCCTGTCCGAACAGGGGCCAAGTGTCGGTGATAGTGCGCGCGTATCTAATTTTGCTAAGCGGTGGTCTAGTTTGCGTTCAAAGAGGCGAGTCATGTCGACGTCTCCCTTATCTAAAAGGCAATCAGTGTTCTCGATAAATGACTCAACCGTTTGAGCATCTATGTCTAGCTATAAGATCATGATATGATTGTTCCATCACCTTGTCAATCATTTCTCACCTAATATTGTTTTAACTCTTTAGCATTTAAGCTCAGACTCACGTAACTCTTTATTTTTGTATAAGCTTATCTCATTATCTCATCTCTTCCCGTCGGCGTCGGGAGCATGTTCGATGCAATCATTGCAATCGACCACGTTTTGCTGACCTAGCAATACGATGCGGCCGCACTATGTGCCCCGCGAGCTCAGTGCATAACGGACAGCAACCGGGTGCATTCGTTTCCATCATTTTAGCAATAACTTAGTCTAGTTACCTCAATAAACCCGTTAAAGTTATTTGAGTGTTTAACTGAGTAGCGTAGCGATTCCCAACAAGTACCACCTAGTCACGTCCCCTACAGCGTTCATACATGAGTTCATACAGTTAGGACATGCTCACTACATTGAGGACTACTCACCCACAGATACACATGCTTACTACATGCCACATCTAGCGGTCATAAAGCCTGACAGTATCACCACAAAATTACGTACAGTCTTCAATGCTAGTGCCAAGACATCCACTGGTATTATCACTCAATGATATAATGTATGAAGGTCCAAACATATACAATGATCTTTTAGAAATTATCCTCAGATTTAGACTTTACAAATATGCTTTCTCTTGTGACATAGTCAAAATGTTTAGAGCTATAAAAATAAATTCACAACAGACATCTTTACAAAGAGTGCTATGGAGAGACTCCAGATCTGAACCGCTCAAGTGTTTAGAGATCAACAGAGTCTGCTATGGTACAAAGTGTGCACCATACTTAGCTTGTCGCACTATGATACATTTAGCTGACACACACTCAGATACTCACCCGCAGGCAGCTGACTGTATTAAAAGCTCTGGGTACATGGATGATTATTTGTATGGCGGTCAGACTCTAGAACAATGTAAACAAGTATGCTCTGAGCTTATAGACTTATTGAGCAAAGCAGGTTTTCAACTGCACAAGTGGTCATCTAACCACACTGACATTTTATCACATGTAGGCACAAGTTCTACGGAAAACACAAAACATATACAGTCTGTACATAACAATGTAGACTCAAATAATACATACAATTTTACATCAACTTCTGTCAAAACCCTTGGCTTACAATGGCTACCCACACAAGACACAATTCAGGTTAGCATACCGGATTACAGTGCTTCTCCTTGCACTAAAAGGAATATACTCTCACAAATAGCTCAATTATTTGATCCTATAGGTATCCTAGCACCTACAACTATTCTAGCTAAGATATTAATGCAAGACATATGGAAACAAAATATTGATTGGGATTCTTTGATCTCAAAGGACTCTCTAGTCATCTGGCAGAACTATGTTCAGCAACTACACTGCTTGAAAGCTATACACATACCTAGATATTATTTTACAGATATACCTACAGAAATAATATTATTAGGGTTCTGTGATGCTTCTCACAAAGCTTATGGTGCTTGCCTGTATCTAAGAGCAACCTACCTTAACAAACCTACAAATTGCACACTAATCACAGCTAAATCTAAGGTTGCACCTATCAAAAAATAACAATCTATACCACGCTTAGAACTGTGTGGATCACTCTTGCTAGCCCAATTATCAAAAAGATTCATAAACACTACATATAACAAAATTAACATTGACAAAACTTATTTATTCACAGACTCATCTATTGTACTACACTGGATCAAAGCTCCATACAAGCACAAACACGACACATATGTCACACACCGCCTCATGCAGGTCATTGATACCACCAGCGGTGATGACTGGTACTACATAAACACAAAACAAAATCCAGCTGATCTGATCACCCGGGGAGTCATGCCTAAAGACCTTCAATCTTGTACACTATGGTGGCAAGGCCCTTCATGGTTGACTCGAGATCAATCACAATGGCCATCTTCAATGACACAAACGCCTAATGTAGACACATTTAATACATCACACAATCAAACCCCACAAGTCAAAGTAGTCAATTTATGCACAGACTCACTCATCAATCATTCATTCTTCTTTGATAAATTCACAAAACACTCCAGTTTCTCTAAGCTTATCAGAATTGTCGCATACATACTAAGATTTGTACATAATATAAAAAACAAACATAACAAACATACAACACATTTAACAGTGACAGAAATAAAACATGCTCACAATTTTATAGTTTTCACAACACAGAGTCATTCTTTCTCAAAGGAAATGCATTAACTACAATCTATAAAAAATATCACTAACTCACAGACTTCACATAAACAAAAGTCTTACACATTCACATCCAGCCCACTAAGGAAACTGAATCTATTCTTAGATGGAGATGGCATACTAAGAGTTGGTGGTCGCATAAAACACTCAGACATTCCATACAATCAAGCACATCCTATCATACTTCCTGCCAAAAATCACATCACACAGATTTTGGTACAGCATTATCACCTCAAACTACTACACTCAGGTGTTCAGAACACACTCTGTAACATAAGACTGAAATACTGGCCTATCAATGGTAGAGATTATCACCTCAAACTACTACACTCAGGTGTTCAGAACACACTCTGTAACATAAGACTGAAATACTGGCCTATCAATGGTAGAGATTATCACCTCAAACTACTACACTCAGGTGTTCAGAACACACTCTGTAACATAAGACTGAAATACTGGCCTATCAATGGTAGAGGTGAAGTAAAGAAATGCATATATTCCTGTGTTAGATGCACTAGGTTTAGAGGCAAGGTTTGTGGGCAGCAGATGTCAGATCTTCCTGCTCCCAGAGTCACGTTGACCCGTGCATTTACTCATGCAGGGATTGATTTTAGTGGTGCTATTGCTATAAGAAGTTCAATGACCCGAAACTGTAAATACTCTAAGGGTTATATATGCCTATTTGTTTGCCTAGCTACTCGAGCTATTCATTTGGAATTAGTGTCTGATCTATCCGCACAAGCCTTTATTTGTGCTCTTAAAAGATTTATTTCTAGGAGAGGAATACCTACTTGCTTATATACAGATAATGCAACAAATTTTAAAGGTTCCAAAACTGAGTTACATGAACTCTATAAAATGTTCAAAAATGATACTAGTTACAGTGAAATTATTGATTTATGTACCACGAATTGCATAGAATACAAGTTTACCTGTCCTCTTGCAAGCCACATGGGAGGGATATATGAAGCAGGGATTAAAGCTGTGAAATCTCTCCTCAAGAGACACCTATATAACACAAAATTAACTTATGAATTGTTGTATACTATTCTGGTTCAAATTGAGGGAATACTTAATTCCAGACCATTGTATCCTATTACTGATTTACCTAATGACTTAACTTGCCTAACACCTGCTCATTTCATTATAGGTACTGCTATGACTGACCTACCTGAACCTAATGTACTAGATGTAAGCGAATCTAGACTGCATGTATACCAAAAAATAATACAATTTAAACAAAGATTTTGGAAACAATTCTATTTTAGCTATTTATCTGAATTACAAACTAGAAATAAGTGGTTACAAGTGCAAAATAACTTAATTATAGGAGACTTAGTTTTAATTAAAGATGAAGCTTGTCCACCCACTTCATGGGCTTTAGGTCGAATTACTTCTGTATACAATAACAAGACAGACGGCCTATGTAGATCTGTAAAGATTCGAACTAGTAAAGGAGAATTTACTAGACCTGTAAATAAAGTAATATTGCTACCACGCAAAGATTGAATCTAGATGTGTTAATATTGTGTATTTTTTACTTGTATTAACATATACCCATATACCTATAATATGTAATGTAACTTACTATACTTTAGACATAGGTGTGTGTGTACTAATTATTCATAAGACCTAGATTTAACCTAGATTTAGATTTACCTAGATTAAGATTTACCTAGCTATGTTTGTTTATCTAACTTTTATGTTCTCAGGATTGCTAGACTCATTAGATTTACTTTCCTTACTTATATAACTAAACTAATAAGTTTCCTAAACTTATCTAGTACCTAATTAATAATACTTAAACAGTAACTTATCTGATAAGTAAATACTTATGTACATAATGTAAGAGACAAGACTACTACCTAGCTAATGCTATACTATAATATATTATAGAAACTATGTTCCTTACACATACCTTATTATCATATAACTGTTCTCTACTCATATTAAGGCTCTAAACTACGTAAATGAAACTCAATGTTCTATTTAATTTCAATAATTTTATTTATTATTGTGTAAACTTAGATGTACTTATGTACCGAGGCTTTCCTTTCTTTGGAGGCCCGAGAATGTTTAGTAATATCAACGTCATGTCAGTTGTCAAAACTAAATACGAACCTGGCAACACTAGCTTCCTTCTATCTTCACGATGAACAGAGCGCACACGTCTCTTGTGATATTTAATATTATAAAATGCTTATAAAGTGCTTAATAACTCCTAACAATGTACAAAAGTGTAACAGAACAGTCAATAAACGATAACAAGTACAGTGCATAGTGGTTTCCATCAAGATTCCCAACAAAAATGTGTAACTCCAACTTACAAGAAAGAGAATGGCACTATCGTTATTCTTAAGCAAATAATTAAAATATCTTACTGCTGCTGAGAATTACTGCGTCAAAAATCATGAATTTACTTAAAAAATGTAATAGGACTCTTAAGAGATATGTCATGGTCACTCAAATGTCTCGCTGATGGTGACGCGTGTGTCATTTAGTTCCCTTCAAAATGGTTGAGTTGAATGGTGCTGATACATGCGTCATGTTCGTGAACGAGCGCTGTCAGTTGGGACTGGTCAGCTCTTGGTTGCCACGGCTTATTTGAATTAATAATGTTATTTTTGAATTGTTTTTGTTTTGTTTTTACTATGGACACCTTTAACGTGCACATCTTGCTACATTGTTCTCACATTATGTACCATCTCAACATGAATGATGTAACCAAGATTTTGTAAAAATATTCTGATTTAAAAGAGTGTCCATGGAGTTTCTTGCCCGTTCTTCTCCATAGAGATCTACGCTAGGGAATGGGCAACTACAGTACTTTCACAGTTTTTATGTCTTGTGACTGGGACTGGGGCTGTAGCTACATTTAATTTTCATCTTTGTTTCGACAATTGAAAAGTGCCTGTAACTGGCCTACTTGAAATAAATGCTTTGATTTTGGTATCCTGTTGTTCCTACTTTTAGCCAGTGTGTTATAATAAGTCGCGTAAAATAAGGAATTATAATAGCAGAATCATAATATGAATTTCGTTACAATTCATAAAATCGCCCAGCCCAAACCCTTGAACCTAGAAAGCTGAAAATTTGCAAAGAGGTTCCCTTTATAATGTAGACAAGGACTGAGGAAGGATTTATTGAAATTCAACCCTTAAGTGAGTTAAATACGGGATGAAAGTTTGTATGGAAAATCGTCAGTTTTTAAGTAAGGATCTTCAAATTTTGTGCTTAGGCTGACGATTGAAAATTATTTTATATGTGTTTCAGGGTTTTTCACAATTCCACCCCCGAAGGGTTAAAAAGGGGGATGAAATTGTGTAGTCCTTAATTTTCGAAGTAAAAATCATAAAATTTATTATCTAGGCAAGGTAACGCAAAGGTGTTGTTAGAATTTCAATCCTTAAGGGGGTGATTAGGGATATGAATTTTTGTTTTTAATTATAGTTCTTCATTTTTTAAGTTAAAATCACTAATATTTCGGTTTACGGTTGGAAACTAACACAACGTACTATGTTGTTGTTTGTTTTTTTTTTAAATTTCAACCCACTAGGGGGTGAAAAGGGGGATGTTTCGACGACCCGAATGGCGCAGCGGTAGTGAGGCTGCCTTACGTTCTTAGGGTCCCGAGTTCGAATCCCGGTCGGGGCAAATGTTTGTGTGATGAGCATGGCCATTTGTTTCCGAGTCATGGATGTTTATATGTATAATAAGTATGTATTTACAAACAAAAAGTATATATGTAGTATATCAACTATCTGGTGTCCACGACACAAGCCTCGTTGCTTAGTGTGGCACTAGGTGGCGCTGTGTGTAATGTCCAGCAATATTTATTTATATTTATTTATTATGTTGTTTTGTATTGAAGTTGTTCATTCGCTAAATTTTGTATTTAAATCTTCTAAATATATAAAAGAAGAAACTGACTGACTGACATAGCTACGCACAGCCCAAACCACTGAGTCTAAATTTGGCAAGTAGGATTTATGTGGTCTAGGGGTGAAATTTGAAAGGATTTTTAGACTATTTTATTATTTTTATTAGAAACTTCACAGGAGTACTCCTATTGATAAATGAGTAGAAGCGGGTTTCAGGTTTTTTTCAGAATTCAACTACTAAGAGAAATGGGGTGACAAAGTCTGAGAATCAACATGGTTATTGTTTGTATGGTGTATCGGGTCGGGTGTATTACAAAAACAACGATTTTAAGATTGAATGTGGCGGACCTTAAAAACATCATCCCCTGTTGTGGTGCGATGGGGTTGAAATGTCTAAAATCAATATGGGTTTCGATTCTGAGGTTATCAGGGGTGCTGATTACGAATATGGCATTTATTTTGAGATCCAGAAGATGGCCGGATTCGACTTCTATACAGGGCTATGGTTAATTTATTGTAATGATTGTGATAACGATGATGATGAGTGTGATAATGATGATGATGATTGTGAGTACGATGATAATGATTGTGATTACGATGATGATGATTGTGATGACGATAGTGATGATTGTGATAATGAAGATGATTATTGTGATAACGATGATGGTGATTGTGATAGTGATTGTGATGGTGATAACGATGACGGTGATTGTGATTGTGATGGTGATAACGATGATGGTGATTGTGATTGTGATAGTGATTTTTATTGTGACAGTGACAGTGATAATGATGGTGATAGTGATGGTGATTGTGATAGTGATGGTGATTGTGACAGTGATGATGCTTGTGATAATGATGGTGATTGCGAAAGTGATTGTGATGATTATAATTGTGATGATTTTGAAATTTGGCACATAGATAGTTTATAACCTGGATTAACATGTAGGATACTATTTATCCCTTTAGAATGATCCCGTGGGACAGTTACCGGACTTCACGCGGGCGTTGCCGCGGGCAACAGCTAGTTCATTATATTACTGTCTGTGATCATTTTTTTTTTTTTAACGTTATTATTAGATATTGTTGTCAAGGTTCTTTTAAAGCTGCCATTTTAGACCCCAGTTGTCATTTACAAAAAAAAAATGCGTCACGTGTAGGTAGTACAGAAAAACAAATGGAAAACTCAATAACATTGGGCCCGACGTGAACTGCAACTTTATGCACTTCATGCAAAGCACTTACAAAAATTATTTTGAATAAGAAGTTTTAGATTCTATAAAATTGACATTTCGATAAGGAAAAAAAGAAAAATATCAAAAGACAATATAGAATATTAATATTACTCGTCTGCAAATGGATCTGGTGTCGTTGTGGTTCTTCTTGGAAATCCAATGGGGATCAGGCACGCGAAGGACGTCACCATAATCAGGGCTGATATCTGGAAATTTTGAAACAAAAAAAGCGTTAGTTGGTATTATCTTGTCATCTATTACCATTATATTGTAATTAGGCCTATTTTTTGGCCAAAGAATGAGCAACAGGTAGTCTTTAACCTGGCCTTCAACATAGGATACTTTCTATCTCAATAGTACGATCCCACTGAAAAAGAACCGAACTCTACGCGGGCAAAGCCGCGGGCATTAGCTAGGTCGACCAATCTATTTGGTTTACATAATTACAATATATTTTTAAGTTTAAAATGTAAACGAAATAGACTGATCGACCGAACATAATATATGCACCTGCGTCTTACAAATATTTATAAAAAATGTCCCTAGATCAACCGGTTGACCTTTACAAATATAACCTACCTACGTCATTTGATAACTAATAAGAATTATTAATTGCCACATTAATAAAAAACGTTTTGTTAAATTAAGTTTTGACACGATTTTCGTCTATTAGCAAGTTGCGCTGGAATAGAAAAATTAAACACAGTTAAAGCATATTATCTGTGGTTAAAGTAAGGTAGTTTGAACTTGCGCTTCATGAACTGACACCTGTGCACTTGACGATCTTATATAGCTGCATTCGGGGCCAAACATATTTAATGTTTGCCATCGACACGCTAAGAAGAAGTAGTTTATATGACTAGCACAACATGATCATGATCAACTAACCTTGAAAAAATACCATGTGGGTATTCACTCTTCAAAACATAATTCTTATTTCAAAATATTGGAATAAACTTACCAGATTCGTCATGCTTGATAGTCTTCTTTAAAACAAAAAAAAAACAAATAGCGATGACACTGTTCCAAGTTTAAAAAGAGACTGGCTAATACTGCCAATTCGCAAACTTACAGAAAAAAGAAACATAAACTTGATTGAAGAAAACTCAGCCTGCCTACTGTGGTGGACACACCGGTTTGATGTTATACAAAATTAATCACAATCAAATCTAAATATTTATTTGCTAGAATATGGATATGGTACCTAGGGTGTCACAGTAAATTAGTTTCAGCATATTCTGTCATAATACTCATAATATGATACATACATCATACTCCAAAATTGGTTCACAGCAAACAATTTGGTATGAAATGAAAAAAAAACCAAATGCATAAGATTTGCTTTACCGAATGTTAAAAGTAGTGATTGTGATATAATATTGAATAAAGAGATACTTGAATTCGTAGATAAAACGGTTTTCCTGGGGATTACGCTTGATTCAAGGCTACAATGGGGTTCTCATTTGACATCTCTTGCGGGGCGGCTAAGTTCAGCAGCCTATGCCATTAGAAAAATCCGTCAGTATACTGATGTAGATACCGCTAGAGTGGTTTATTTTTGTTACTTTCATAGTATAATGTCTTATGGCATTTTGCTGTGCGGACGGGCTGCAGATATTGAGTCTATATTTATTCTGCAGAAAAGAGCCATCAGAGCCGTATATAATCTTCGTAGGCGCGATTCTCTAAGGGAACTGTTTAAGGATATTGGCATCATGACGGTACATTGTCAATACATCTACGAAAACATAATGTACGTCAGAAAAAATCTGCACCTTTTTGGTAAAAGGGGTGACAGATATAATTACAGTACTAGAAATAGGGACCAACTAGTTCAGCCAGGTTTCAGACTCGCTAAAGTAGACTCATCTTTCATGGGGTACTGTCAGTAGTGTGGACCATTCTTTATAAAGTGTTGTGTGCGTGGCTTTAGATTATCTGTGCTCTCTGGTGTCGGTGGTAAAATATAGAACATGGCTGATTATTACAAGCCCTGCAGTTTTATTTAAAATGCAATTAGAAACCCAGTATCATACTAATTCAAGATCTATTATGAAGATCACATGGCGCTGAGGAATCGGAATCAGGCGAGTGGTTTGAGTTATATAAAGATTATAAGGCGAAGTTGTGTAGCGGCACCGAACGACGGGACGCCATTAAAGTACGTGGTGTAAAAAATAATCTATAGTAAAAAATGGAGATGTTACGGCCTCCAGATCCGCTAAAGTTAAATACACAAAATACCAAACAATCATTTTTAGCTTGGAAACAAAAATTTGATTTGTATCTGACTGCGACTGGCGCTAAAACCAGGTTGGCGGAAGATCAACTGAAAGCTTTATTACTGCACAGTTTAGGTGACGAAGGTCTGGCAGTATATAATACATTACAGAAAAAAGAGTCGCTATCATATGAACAGGTAATACAAAGTATAGAAAAGCACTGCAGTCCACCCAGCAATGAAACTTACAACAGACATGTATTCCTTTCTCGTAAGCAAAAAACGGGAGAAACCTACGATGAATTTATTACGGATCTAAAAAAGCTAAGTTTGGATTGTAATTTTGATCATCTAAAGGACGGATTAATAAGAGATCAAATCATAATGGGATTATGTGACAATAGTTTGAAAGAAAGTTTACTAAGAACAACAGATCTTACACTAGAAAAATGAATAAACACTTGTAAAGCGGCTGAAGTAGCAAGAGGTCAAATGGAGAAAATTAAAGAAAATGAAGTTGGAGAAGTAAATAAATATAATCCTCGTGGGAGACAACTGGGACACAATAGTAGTACAGATAGAAAAAGGTACCAGTCAACATCGCGGACAAGGCAAAACCCAAGAAATAAAATGGATCAAGGAGATGGAGCACGACGAGTTTGTGGCAAGTGTGGAAGTAACCACCAATATAATAAGTGTCCGGCTTTCAATAAGAAATGTGTAAAGTGTAGTAAATTGGGTCATTTTGGCGCGATGTGTAGGAATAAGTGTGCGGTTATAGAAAAAAGTAGTGAAAAATCATTTGAAATAGAAACAGTACAGAAAGTTGGAGAAATAAATAGAGACTGGCAAATGGAACTTATAATTAAAGGAAACAATGAGAAATTTAAGATTGATACAGGGTCACAAGTGGATATAATATTAAACATAAATACATGTAAAAGTTTAAATTTAAATATTAATAGTGCAGATAATGTAAAACTGACTAATTTTGATGGTTCAAGTATTAAAGATAATGAAGGGGTAGAACAGTATATAGATGAATTGATTATATGGGGTCAGAGTTTCGAGCAACATAATGAGAGGTTAGAAAAGGTATTACAAAAAGCAAAGGAATCAGGAGTTAAATTCAATAAACAAAAATGTCAGTTTGGGGTTAAAGAAGTAAAGTATGTAGGGCATATATTAAGTGGAGATGGTATAAAACCAGATCCGGAGAAAATAAGAGCAATTGTAAGTATGGATGAACCAAAAACTAAAAAACAATAACAAACAATATTAGGTATTGTTACATATGTGTCAAAATTTGTTCCTAATTTATCAGATGTTACATATTCTCTAAGAGTTACTAAGAATTATTTGGGGTGAAAAACAGAAAAAAGATTTCTGTAAATTAAAGCAGTTATTAACATCAAAACCAGTTTTAAAATATTATGATATGAATAGTCCTATAACATTATCAGTTGATAGTAGTAGTACGGGGTTAGGAGCCTAGTATCATATTTTTGTATTATATTATTATATTATATTATATTATATTTATATTATATATATCATCATATTTTTGTATTTTACAATAATAAAATAACATTTTTTACTTTATAGAACATGGCTATGAACGTTATAAAATTATTTCTTTATTTAAAATCTAAAAAAATCGCAATCGACTAAGCACTCGCGCTCGCAACTAAGTACATCGGACTTTCAATGTGTCTGGCAAGGTGTAAAAACTATGAAAACTGTCCGGCTATCGAGGTAACATTTTTTTATAGGCCCCCAAGTAACATATATAAAATTTAGCTTTTATACTATGACGAAAGTATAATTTATTCATGTTTAGGGGTGTCTGGCAGGGGGTAGCAACTGTCATAAGTGTCCGGCAATGGATGACGAGATTTATAAAGTTATCCCGAAGAAAATATATAAAAATTGAGCTTTATACTTTTACGAAAGTAAGGCACTATTTTATACACCTTTAATCTCTGTTACCTGCCGAAGTAACCATAACCCAAACTCCATAGTCGCTGGTTGTTCTTACCTGTATAGGGGACATGCACAGAAAAAAAATCAGCTTTTATAAAATAACGAAGGTCTGGCCGTCGCGGGCTCTTGGGCTATTATAAAATTAACAAACTTTCATGTTAATTGTAACGTCACATTCCTACCTAGATGTAAAAAGTTCTCTTGATCATAAGATTTTTTATTGTATACGGTATATCCACTTACTTTCAATTCATAATAACATACTTAAGTAACAAGGAAAGGATATTCTAATCACACAAATATAACATATAGTTGATACCCACTTATTATAGGTATCGGTAATCAGCAGAGTTTATTGAAAACTAATATAAATAATTTAGACTTTATGAATATATTTTTTTGTGACGTCACAATAAATGTAACTCGTATTGAGGTTATAGTTTATTTTCCCAAAGAAAAGAAGATTGAAACTAAACCTCAATTTAAGATCATTAATATAATTACGGATAAGTTAATATTCACTAAATATTTTTTTACACATCTAATTAAAACTAAAGCATCTATGGATTAATTTTGTAGCATGACATCTTCTAATACTTCTACATAATTAAGTAGAACTATTGGCGCGTGGAGGAATAAAAGCCAGTTCTCCTGGCCCTGCTGCACTTATCCATCCCCACATGATCCCCACATATTAACCATAATTCGACATGAGTCTGTATTAGGGATTATGTTTTTGTCAGACCAGCAGAGTGTTATTCTTGCGCCATAAATGAAGCCTACCCTTTTGACTTTATTTAAAAAGTCAGTTTTTTGAGTCTTCTCATGGTAGTATTCCAGTAAAAATCTAAATAATCCCGTGCGAAACGTAATCGTTCTTCTATAACTCTTTCTGTCAAGAAGGGCTTCTTAGCTGGTCTTCGTGATACAAGCCTTCAGCGTGGAGGGCACGGCGAACAGTTTGCGATGAGGTGTCAAATAATTCCACAAACTGTCTCGTAGGTGTGAAACCATTTGTTTCTTATTCGCCAACCATATATTATGTCGTCGCTGCGCATCGATAATAAGCGACGGCTTTCCACTTCATTGTCGACTAGCAAGGCCTTTTGATCTGACTCACAGTATTCCTCTAAAACAAAAAACAAAAAAATGATGTTAGGCAGCTATAATAAAATACTGAAGTTAGCATTCACTCTGCATTTATAAATCCAATAATTAACACTATTATTTATCTTTTATGCCTCATGATGGATTTAAAATCAATTTATTAATCCCTAAGTCACCAAATAAATAAACAATAACAAAGTAGGCTTTAATTTTGAATAAAACTTTGTTACAATAATTCATAAATATAATACTCACATTAGTCCGGTTTCTTCAGATATTTGTGTTCTATTAAGACCACTTTTATGCAGCACGATAATATTAGTCGCCCTCGCCTCAATATCAATATTTGCCTGCATTTTGAGAAATACCAACAACAATACCGCTATCTATTAAACCACACGTCACTAACCAAATTTAACACAACCAAACGACAACGTTCATTTCGATCAAGTAAAATATTCATAAAACTCAGGTTTACCTCACAGAAATATAAATTCTTGACTTATTTTTCTATGATCTACCTTCTTCTAACTTTATGAAATGTGTGAACAAAGCGAGAATATTATTCTGTCCCATTACTTCCAATCGAGTAAACACTTACAAAAAGTCTAAAAGTAACAACGTGAGATTTGAACTCACGGCTTACTGATTCACTCTTAGATGTGGACGCGCCTAACCACTAGGCCATCTTGACTTATATTTGAACGTTGAAATTTTGGACTACATTTACTTGTAGATGACAATGTCTATTTTCTTGAAAGTAGAAGGTCGTAAGTCAAACTAAACGTCAAGCTATTGCTTTGTGAGATTGCCTATCGACTTTTGGTCGACACTGTACAACTATCTTTGCATTGTATAGATTCAATCTCTTTAGTATTATATAGATGCATAGCCCATATTGTGTGAGTACTATGTACTAGAAAGCTATCATTCACTGGATACCTACGTCTTTTCTTGACTTGAATGTGCGCTGGCGGTTTGGAGTATGTCATGCTCACTCAATTGTCTCGCTGATGGTGGCGCATATGTCGGATCATTTAGTTCCCTTCAAAATGGTTGAGTTGAATGGTGCTGATCCATGCGACATGTCCGTGAACGGGCGCTGTCATTTGTGACTGGTCATCTCTTGGTTGCCATGGCTTATTTAAATGAATTATTTTGAATTATATTTTTTTTTTGTTTGTGTGTTTTTGCTGTGGACACTTTTACCGTGCACATCTTACTACATTGTTCTCACATAATATACCATCTCAACGTGAACGATGTAACCAAGATTTTGTAACAATATTCTGATTTAAAAGAGTGTCCATGGAGTTTCTTGCCCGTTCTTCTCAAAATCAAAATCAAAGCATTTATTTCAAGTAGGCCAATTACAGGCACTTTTGAATTGTCGAAACAAAGATGAAAATTAAATGTAGCTACAGTCCCAGTCACAAGACATAAAAACTGTGAAAGTACTGTAGTTGCCCATTCCCTAGCGTAGATCTCTATGGAGAAGAACGGGCAAGAAACTCCATGGACACTCTTTTAAATCAAAATGTTGTTACAAAATCTTGGTTACATCATTCATGTTAAGATGGTATATGTGAGAACAATGTAGCAAGATATGCACGTTAAAAGTGTCCATAGTAAAAACAAAAATAAAATTAAAAAATAAACATTCAAATAAGCCATGGCAACTAAGAGATGACCAGTCACAACTGACAGCGCCCGTTCACGAACATGACGCATGAATCAGCACCATTCAGCTCAACCATTTCGAAGGGAACTAAATGATCCGACACACGCGCCACCATCAGCGAGACATTAGAGTGAGCATGACATACTCTCAACCGCCAGGGCGCATTCAAGTCAAGAAAAAAAAACGTAGGATTTCAGTGAATGATAGCTTTCTAGTACATAGTACTCACACAATATGGGCTATGCGATTATATAATACTAGAGATTGATTCTATACAATGCAAAGATAGTTGTACAATCTTCAGCAGCTCCAACAATTCTATTTAATGCTATCAATTTATGCGCCCCTGTCCATGTGGAGCAGGACCAGCTTTGAGCCACGCATTTTTATCAGCGATATAATCGCCCAACTTGTAATAAGCTTGCTTACATAGTGTGCGTTTGATACATGTTTTAAATTTCTTCTCATTCAGTTCAAGAATACTTTGTGGAATTTTATTATAGCATCTCAAACAGTACCCCATGAAAGATGAGTCTACTTTAGCGAGTCTGAAGCCTGGCTGAACGAGTTGGTCCCTATTTCTAGTACTGTAATTATGTCTATCACCTCTTTTACCAAAAAGGTGCAGATTTTTTCTGACGTACATTATGTTTTCGTAGATGTACTGACAATGTACCGTCATGATGCCAATATCCTGAAACAGTTCCCTTAGAGAATCGCGCCTACGAAGATTATATATGGCTCTGATGGCTCTTTTCTGCAGAATAAATATAGACTCAATATCTGCAGCCCGTCCCCATAGCAAAATGCCATAAGACATTATACTATGAAAGTAACTAAAATAGACCAGTCTAGCGGTATCTACATCAGTAAATTGACGATTTTTTCTAATAGCATATGCCGCTGAACTTAGCCGCGCCGCAAGGGATGTTAAATGAGAACTCCATTTGTAGCCTTGAATCAAGCGTAATCCCCAGGAAAACCGTTTTATCTACGAATTCAAGTTTCTCTTTATTCAATATTATTTCACAATCACTACTTCTAACACTGGGTAAAGCAAATCTTATGCATTTAGTTTTTTTTTCATTTAATACTATATTGTTTGCTGTGAACCAATTATGAACCTGAAGTAGGGCATTATTCACGTCATCTAGATTTTGGGCCCGTCTATTTATCTTAAAAATTAGGGAAATATGGTGTTGTTTGCTGATGACACCATCAGCAAACAACACCATATTTTGAGGTTGGTTTTTCAATAAATAGGGTAGATCATTTATATACACGAGAAAGTGGAAAGGACCCAATATTGAGCCTTGCGGACCCCCCATTTTTACTTTTAAACCCTGTGAATTAACACCATTTATTTGAACATGTTGTTGTCTATCACTCAAATATGATTTTACCAAACTAAGTGCAAGTTGACCTAATCCGTAATGCTCAAGTTTCAAAAGTAATGTGTCGTGATTTACGCAATCAAATGCTTTGGAAAGGTCACAAAATATTCCAATGGCGTCTTGACACTCTTCCGACGCAGTAAATATGTGCTTTAATAAGGTGACACCGGCGTCAGCCGTACAACGTCCCTTGGTGAAACCATACTGTTGATCGTGTAAAATTTTGTTGGTGTTAAAATGATTGAGCATTTGATTCAGCATTACTTTTTCAAACACCTTGCTAAAAACTGGCAACACGGATACAGGTCTATAATTATTAGTATCTTTACTGTCCCCGGATTTGAAAAGAGGTATGACTTTACTGTATTTCATTAGATCAGGGAAAACTCCTTGGTCTACACACAAATTAAAAATTAAAGCTAAGTATGGGGCTATAGTCTCAAGTATGGATGTACAAACTTTGATAGACATTCCCCATAGATCTTAGGTCAGTTTTATTTTTATTTGCCGGAAAGCTTTAATAACTATCATAGGGTTTATGTGTTTAAATTTAAATTCAACCGTGCAGCCAGATACATTCGCCTTTAATAAACCAATTGAGACGGTGAAGGTGAGGAATTAAGAGCCTCTGTAGTTTTTAATGGTATATCGGTAAAGAAATTTACAAATTCTTGAGCTACTTCCAGATTAGAGCTTTTAGGACCACATGCTGAATCTAATGTGTAGCTAGTGTTATGTATTTTATTCCTGTTAGTCTCATTATTTATGACCTTCCAAACTGTCTTTATTTTGTTTTCTGCTGTTTTGATCTTGTTGCTAATGTGCAGGGCTTTAGCAACCTTGCACGTATTTCTAAAAATTTTTGAATACTTAGCAACATACTTGTTAAAAGTTTCAGTGTTTATAAAAGGCTTAAGGTCATAAAGCTCAAATAGTCTTTCCCTACTTTTTCTGATACCTCTAGTTGCCCAATCACTAAATATGAATTTAGGGCTAATACTTTTTGTCTTCTTTTCAAAATTTTGTTGAATTCCGTGTGAACTATTGAAAAGAAACGATCATACAATTGATTTATATTAATATCGTCATGGCTCATAACACCTAACACCTAACTTGTTCTGTAGGGAAATATTATACCTATTTAATTTGCTAGAAGTTATAGATCTAAATTTTATCTGAACTTTTTGCAATGGTGTATTACATCTAAAAGTTACAGTTTGTCCGCTATGGTCAGACGGTAGACAATTTACTATGGCTTTATCTAAGTGATCACAATCGCAGAAAACATTATCTATACAAGAAGCTGAAGATGGAGTGACTCTAGTAGGTTCTATAAATGTGTTGGTCAAGTCAAATGACTTAAAAAGATTTAATAATCGACTGCTATTTGAACTTTCTTCTAAAATATTGATATTGAAATCACCACAAATAATTGTAGATTTATTACTGGCTGCAAGTTTTGCCAGTACATCTTCCATTATTGATTCAAATAAGGAAAAGTTTTGATAGTTTGGGGGTCTGTACGCACACAGAATGACATGCTTATCTAGCTCAACACAGGACAGTTCGACGCAATGTTCAACCGAGAGACCTACTATATCATTACGTTGCTTATATTTAAAACAATTTTTTATTAATATTAGGGAACCTCCACGAAGCATAGTTTTACGATTAAAGCAGCTTCCCACCATATAGTTCTCATAATTAATAAGCATTTGGTAATCCTTTAGCCAATGTTCAGTAAAACAAATAATGTCAAACATACTATTCTCTAAAAACAATTCAATTTCTAATAATTTGGAAGAAATGCCTTGGATATTTTGGTGAAATAATTTTAAAGTGTTCTCCTGAGGCCCTTTTTTATTAACTAATTGAGTGCAAGAAGATACGTTGGTAGGATTAACAATATTGTTAATGGTACCTTCTGTTGTCTCACATTCTAGTTTAAATTAATATTTGGAGTGAGGCCGGAGACTCCCGTGCCATCCTCAGACAACAAGACCCTATCACTAATAGACCCTAATTGAGAATTCTCCACGGTGACACATGGATCCTACTCAGTACAATGTTTGTAAACATTTATAGCACTAATGCTATATTCATTTAAAGTCACCTGTACATTAGTATTACTACTAATAGTCGCAGTATTAATAATAGAACTAAACTTAGACATACTATTTATGTCTGTGTGAATAACAACAACAACAACAAAATAAGCTAATAGCCGAGCTATTTTGTGTCTACAACTAATAGGTAGATACACTTTACCCCGAGTCGATCTAAGTTTATCAACAAAAGTGTTTATATCTAGATATATGAGTTTGTCACAATAATGACCTGCTAAAAAAATGTAAATGTGTATTTAACATGTGAATATAATGGTTTTTTCTGTTACATAAATTTTCAAAGTATGGGAAAGCACACAATATTATTTTATTACACTTTAACTTCAACAACTCTGAAACATAGTCAGTGATGTCTTCCTTTTTAATCTTTGAACTATTACCAACACATATTGAACGAGACCGAGGGTCGACTTGGAGCGGGTAGTGAAATTAAGTACACTGGACTGGTTTTAAATCACTATAATTAAACCGAACCGAATCACAAATGTACTTGTATGTGCTGCTCGCAACATTTCAATTCTCAAACAATAATAATCATTTAGACCTTATATACTATCGGCGGTAACGAAACCATAGCGACTTCTATCTCGACTACAACGCCATCTATCGAGCTAGGGAGTACTATTTCTCCAAAATCTAAATATTCATCGCTATGATTCCGTTCTCACTATTTTAACCTAAACATACCGCCCACCAAGGACATATTACAAAATGTCCTTCACTTAATTTAAACCGCCCACCATGCAACATGTCTTCTGAGGTGGGATGCACAGGTACAAATCTTACTTCAGAAACATATTTAACAACGTAATATAACACGAGCGATGGTATACAAAAGACAAACAAAAATTCTTACAAACTAAATGCGTTCTTATAATTATAACAATACATTATCCTTAAATATACATAACATACCCAAAATTTAAGTGGCTACCGGTAGAATAGCCAATTTAGAAACAGGTCTCTTTATCAGGGAATTTTTAGTTTTAATTGTAACGACTCGCGTAATTCCGTCGGGACCAGGGTGTTTTGACTCAATTTTGCCTAGCAACCACTTGCCAGGAGGTAAATCATCCTCCTTTATCAAAACTATGTCACCTATGGCGGGTTCTGGGGTTTGATGAAACCACTTATGACGTTGTAAAAATTGATTCAAGTAATCTTGTGACCATCGCCGCCAATAGTCCTGCAACATTCTCTGGGTAAGTTGCCACCGTCCCAGACCAGAAATGTTAACCCTTTCGAAATTCGAATCTGGAGCAAGGACGAGTGGTTCCCCAACCAGGAAATGGCCCGGAGTTAACACCGTTAACTCATTTTGATCCACAAAGGAAAGTGGTTTCGAGTTGAGGCATGCCTCAATTTGCGCCAACACCGTCGTTAGTTCCTCGAACGTTAATGTGGAATTCCCTACAACCCTTTTGAGGTGGTATTTAGTGGACTTTATTCCTGCCTCCCATAGACCGCCGAAGTTTGGAGCATGAGGAGGAATAAAGTTCCACTTTGTACCTTGATTCGCCAAGGCCTCAACCAATTCAGGAATTAAATTGGAAGTTTCTTCTTTAAATAATTCTTGAAGCTCTCGGGCTGCGCCGACAAAATTGGTACCATTATCACTATGTAATTCTGCACAATGTCCACGTCTCGCTACGAACCTCTTAAAGGCAGCTAAGAAACCCTTAGACGTCATATCACTGACGGCTTCAATATGAACCGCCCGCGTAGACAGACAGACGAAGAGTGCGATGTACCCCTTATACGACTTATTGCCACGCCCCTTGGACATTCTAACGTTTATCGGACCAGCGTAATCGACGCCACTGTACAAGAAAGCTTTATTAGGTGTAACACGCGGAGATGGTAGTTGTCCCATCAGTTGGCTTCTGGCTTTATTTGTGTACCTAACGCAAGTAACACATTTTCTAAAATAGGCCTTTACTAAAGACTTAACTCCTACAACCCAATAACGAGATCTTAAGTAAGCCATCATAGCTTGCGGACCCCCATGCATCGTTTTTTGATGCGCCTCGCTTACTAGATGCTTCGTGAGGAATGCATCTTTTGGAATCAGTATAGGATGTTTGCGATCATAACTCAACTGAGATAGCTCTAATCTACCTCCTACTCTAATTATCCCTTTGGAGTCCAAAAATAAGTTCAACGATTTGTACTTTCTTCCCGTTTTACCTAAAGAACCCATTTTCTTAAGTTCTTGTATTTCCTCTTGTAACTCTTCTTCTTGACCCTTTCTAATACATATACATATTATATCCATCGCCTCTTCTAGTTCTTTCGTAGACAACTGTTTAATTCTTTCCTTGTCAGAACAATTGGACCGTAAATGCAAGAACTTCCTACAGTAGGCTACTACCCTGATCATCCTTGAAAGAGACGAAAATCTATCCCAAAATTAAATTTCTACGAGGTTTGTATGCACTTTAACTTCTTCTATATGGGTAACGAGATGCTTTGGTCTTTTGTATTCGATTATCTGCTGTCGCAACAGATCCGGACGATTCCACCATATTCCCGTAGAATTTAATTCAGCTGGGGACACACCGCGGGAGGCACAATCTGCGGGATTATGCTTGGACGATACATGGGACCAATGGTATGTATCCACGATGTTTAAGATGTCTGAAACCCGATTGCCCACAAAAGTTTTCCAGCGGCTTGGATGACTATTGAGCCAAGCTGCATGCCAGTCAAGCTTCTGGATACCCATTACTTCTCCTACTTCAGCCATCAGTTTGGCTAGAAGAACAGCCCCACAAAGTTCTAGTCTTGGTATAGACACTTGTCTAATGGGTGCCACCTTCGTTTTAGAAGTGACTAAAGAAATGTGAATGTTTTCCAAGTCATCAATCACTCTAAGGTAAACTACACCGGCATAAGCGTTTTTTGATGCATCGGAAAATCCATGCAACTCCGCTTTCCGAATATTGGAACCAATGTGTAACCATCGTGGGATTTTTATGCTAACAAGAGAAGCCAAACTATTTCGGTAAGTATCCCATTCTTGTAATAAATTATTTGGAATTTCTTGATCCCATTCTAGCCCGGCTAACCATAATTTTTGAATTAACATTTTTGCTAAGACTACGCTTGGTGCTAACCACCCTAACGGATCAAATAAACGTGAAATTTCCGAGATAATTTTCCTTTTTGTTACAGGTCCTGACATCGACGTGAGTTCCAGAGAGTATCGAAAACAATCATTGCGAGCATCCCAGGTAAGTCCTAGTATCTTCGTTACTTCGTCTATTTTTATTATTAGTTCTTCATCGTTTCCATCTTTAATTTTATTTAATAATTCCTTAGAATTGCTTTTCCATTTTTGCAATTTAAAGCCTCCCTTAGCTAGTACTTGAGATAATTCCTTGTAAATTTTAAACCCATCTCCTATATTTTCAGACCCGGACATTAAATCGTCCATATAAAAATCCTTTAAAATTATTTTAGCTATGCTTGAATTATCCCCGCACTCATCGTAAGCTAATTGCTGTAATGCCCGTACAGCTAAATATGGCGCCGAGGCCGTACCGAATGTTACGGTGAGTAATTCATACTCTTGTAGCTCTTTTTCAGGACTATCCCTCCAAAGTATCCGTTGATATGGCGTATCCTGCCTATCCACCAAAACTTGCCGATACATTTTTACGATATCCGCTACTATACCTATCTTATGGACTCTCCAGCGCATCAAACTCAAACTCAACTCAAACTCAAAGCATTTATTTCAATTAGACCATTACGGCACTTTTGAAAGTCAAAAATACAAAAAAGAAAATCAAAGCTACAGTCCCAGTCACAAGGCATAATAACTTGAGAAAGTACTGTAGTTGCCCATTCCCTAGCGTAGATCTCTATGGAGAAGAATGGGCAAGAAACTCCATGGACACATCACGGTATGACGTAGTTCGTCTTGCAAAGGCGAACCAATCATTAGATATTCATTTAATGACCTACCATTAGTTCCTTTACAGGAGGCGTCAAACACGACCCGCACCTTTGTAGTATCTTTATCCTCGCGAATTACTGCGTGATGAGGTAAGTAAACAGCTTCATTATTATATTTCTCTTGCTCTGTTACTTCTGCCATATGGTTAAGTTTTAAATACTCTTGCATGACATTCACGTAGTCTGCCTTTAATTTATTATTTTTACCTAACCTGACTTCTAATCCTTTTAATCTTTTTGCAGCAATCACTTTGGATTCAGCGCACCTACCAACCGAGCTTGGTTCACGTAGCGGTAATCTTACGATGTACCTGCCATCTTTATTCCTTGTAGTGGAAGTTGTAAATAACCTTTCACAATATATTTCGTCCTCCGTTAGCATCCGTTTTGCCCTAGATGGTTCCTCGAGTTCCCAGAACTTTCTCAACAATCCGTCATCTTGGACGCTGGCATGCATCACGGTAATTTGTGAGTGAGTATTTACCTTATTGTCAACTTCGAATGAGCCCGACAATATCCAACCTAAGGTGGTTTCCTGCGCTAAGAGCGTACCGTTTGAAGTTTTCTTGACTCCGTTCTGAATGATTTGGGTAAATACCTCAGCGCCCAATAAAATATCTATTTTATTAGGCTTGAAATATTGTGGGTCAGCCAAATCATTATCGCTCAAGTCTACTACCCATTCTACCCGACTTACTCTTGAAGATGGGAGAAGAGCTGTAACCGACTTCAGAACTTGAGCCTTGACCTTTATTTGAAAAGATGGATTAACTCTTGAACGAAGATTGATGACCACCATGGATGTCGAAGTTGTACTTTTACTTCCACCGACACTTAACACCGTATTTTTTGACGGTATTTTATTTAAACGTAAGTACTGAACCGTGGATTCTGTAATAAATGAACCCTGGGATCCCTGATCCAGTAACGCCCTAACCACACAGTAAGTCCCATTCTTCGACTCAGCCTGCACTAAGGCTGTAGTTAATAATACAGTTTTCCTTCTGTGTCCTGTCGCAAGACATGAGACTAGTGGTTCCTCCGCCTTATTGGCGGCCTCGATTTTCTCATTATTTACTGATGAGGTTTCCGCGCGAGCAGCCCTACTACCTTCATCCATCTCAGACCCTACCTCACCCTGCGGGTGTAACAATGTATGGTGGCGGCGTTTACACACCTGGCATCTGAGAGTGTTTTTACAATTCTTGGCAGAGTGGTTGTTGTATAGACAAACAAAACACAAATTATGTTCCTGGACGAAATTACGCCGAGTTTCATTTGACTCCTTCCTAAATTTAGGACAAGATGTAATCTTATGATCGGCTGAACAAAATTCACATGACACTGACTTTTTATCTTTTGATACATGAAACGACTGAGTTCTTTTTGGGTGTGGATGTCTGTCCTTGTTATCAAACTTGTCTAAATTTTCCAAACCTCTAAAGCGGCTATTTAAAAATTCCGAAAACTGAATAAACGTAGGTAATTCATCACTTAAATCCGAAGCCACTTTGAGTTCCCAAACCTTTCTGGTCTCTTTGTCTAATTTTTCACTAATTATATGCACGACAATAAGATCCCAGGAAGAGACATCTACCCCTAAATTACGTATTGACTCCAAACATTCTGAAGTAGTATTTAAAAGCCTTTTTATTTCAATAGCCGATTCACAAGACAAAGTTTTTTGACTTAGTAATCTTTTCATAATACCATTAGCTATAAACTTTTTATTATTGTACATTTTATCTAATTTAGACCAAGCAATTTTATAGTTTTCAGATGTAACCTTTATGTTTCCTAATAACTGCTCAGCCTCCCCACTTAAATGTCCCTTTAAATAATAAAATCTCTGTGCATCGTCTAGTGACGGATTCTCGTGCACCAATCCAAAAAATAAATCCCTAAATGTTTGCCACCTTGAATACTTTCCCGAAAAAGAAGGGATTTTTATTTCTGGAAATTTAACTCTGCTGAAACTTTTTTCACTGTGACACAACATAGACTTAGAATCCTCATTTAACACCATTGAATTTCCCTTAGATAATAATTCCCTTAATTCGCTTTTAAAATCCACATAAAATTCCTCGACTTCATCATAAAGCCCATTTTTTATATAGCTAGAGTTAGACAATTCAACCTTTTTTATTGTAGTAATTATTTCCTTATGAGTAGCCGTAAATGTACTCCATAATTGTTCCAAATTTTCAATACGGGTCTCTAAATATGCATGAGTTAATCGCTCTTTAGGCGCTTTCTTTAAATTAGATATAGCCTTATACATTTTAGAACTAATGTCCTCCTGAATAGCAAGGAAGGACTGCATTTTGTAACAATTATAGGATACAGACTTAACCGAAAACAAACAGAATATAAGACGGATATTACAAAAACAGAGAAATAATATTATAAAATTTTCAAAGTAAAAGTTTTATAATTTTTACAAGTCTTTGCACTTTATGTCACTTGGGTCTAAAATCCTTGGATTCCCCGTCAAAACCACTTTTCACATAAAATTTTACAAGTTCTAATTTTCTACTTAGCTGTTAATCTTCTGGTAATTTCAAGAGTTTAACTTCAATTAATTAATGATGCACTATTTCTGAGATTTTAAATTTAACTATTCTTCCTGATTAAGATTTCAAATGTACTCACAATTTTTTCTTCACACTTCACTCACTGACACACTGATGATGTCGCTGTACTGCACCACGGTTGCGGCACGCTGTACTGTACCACACTTGACACGCTGCTGTACTGCACCACACTTGGCACGCTGCTGTACTGCACCACGAGCACCGCCAGTGGCGCCCTCTGCTTGGCCACGATCTGCCGCTTGTCACCTCCCTTGCGTCGCTCCTCCGGATGGTGCCGTCAGATGTTGCTGCACCACGCTCCACCTGGCTGCTCCCCGCTCCAACCAGTTCCACCTCCTGGGTACCTCTCACCTGGAGTACCCCACTTGAAGGGGTTTGCTCTGGACAGCGATCCACTGCCCAGTAGTGACGCGAAGTCTCCGGTGGTGGTAGTGATTACCACCGTAATCACTACCACCACCGGAGACTACCAAAACACTCCCGACTGCTCCGACTCCGAAGGACCATGAACGAGGTCGAGGGTCGACTTGGAGCGGGTAGTGAAATTAAGTACACTGGACTGGTTTTAAATCACTATAATTAAACCGAACCGAATCACAAATGTACTTGTATGTGCTGCTCGCAACATTTCAATTCTCAAACAAAAATAATCATTTAGACCTTATCGTCGTATCCTACGAATAGTGCCCTAACGAACATAAGGGCTTTCTTTTTTTATTGCATAATTCAATTCTGCTCGTCATACCACAGATAACCAGTTTAACAAAACAATTAAAAACCGCACAGGTTATCAAATAATTAGGTTTTCTAAAAAGCCACAATTTTAAGCACTACGTTTTCAACGAAGAGAAAAGCCACAACCGCCGTCGCGCCTTCGTTCTACGCGAGTAGTGGGGGTGCGGGGACGCGGCGCGTTCGTCTTAGCGCCGCTCGGCTAGTATTCGGCGGAACGCGGAGATTGTTAGTTGCGGCGAGCGTAAACTAATTTTTAAATAAAAAACTTTTAAGTCATTTTAATTACTTATTCATTTCCAATATAGGGTACATAGAAAAAAACCCTCATGGTGATTGTGGCCGTTTTCTATGGAATGACTAAATTGCGTATGTATAGTAGAGACGAAGCCCTAATTACGTTTGTGTCTTTCTTCTACGTCTTCTAGGATTTAAGGGACAAAATGCGTATAAACTATAAAGATAATTTATTGAAAATAATGCTAACCAAACCATAAAATACCAATACACATTATATTAAACCACCAATACATATTTTGTCACATTTAATTTAATTAAACACAAAAAAGTGTCTCCTGAAAAGTAGCTATTATGCAGTTACGCCCCTATTCGTAGGATACGACGTTATATACTATCGGCGGTAACGAAACCTAGGGAGTACTCATCATCATCATCTGCCTAGCCTTTTCCCAACTATGTTGGGGTCGGCCTAACCTAGGGAGTACTATTTCTCCAAAATCTAAATATTCATCGCTATGATTCCGTTCTCACTATTTTAACCTAAACACATATAGTAATGGTGGTACTAGGATCACAAACAGTCTTTGTTACTGATGCCATAATCTGTTTATATGTTGACCCTGGCATACAATTGTTTTGGGTACAATAACTCAAGTTATTACTAATTAATTTACCTAGCCCCCTACCTATACTGTCAGAGAACATAACTGAACAATTACAATCATGACTATTAGGAGAAACAAAATTATTAATCCCAGGCAGACTATCATACAACTCAGACTGTACCATGTGTGAATAATCTAGTGTAATATTAGTTGTTTGTTGGTTCAATATGCTGTCCTGAGACAAATTCACAACCTGGTATGGGTCCTCCATTATCTCAGGCTGGATAGTATCATGGTTGGTAACTGTCTGGCAACTACACTGACCCATTACCAACTCATTTGCTGCATAAATATGTTCCCTAATTTGGTTCTGAGAAATCTTATACCTACTAGAAAGAGAACTTAGTGAGTCCTGAAGTACCTGTATTTCAGACTGTAAATGCTGAGTATCAATTTCATAAATTTTTATACTGTCCTCTAATTTTATTTGATAATTATTTAACTTATTAACTAAATCAACACGCTCTTTCCTCAGTGGAATAAATTTGCGTTTAAAAAAGCGTTTCTGTTGTTTCCTAAATTGATTACATTTTTTAATTATTCTGTTTAATTTTGCATATTTTTTAATCTTCCTATTGCTAACTATAAAATTCTGTTTTAATAAGTAATCTTCAGTCACATCAATAGTTACTAAGGAGGGGGGTTACTATTACTTTTGAATAATACAATATATAAGAGATTTGTTTCTTTAACCTGAGTACATTCTTTTTGTTTCTGTAACTTAACTATACAATTATTGGCATGAATCAACTCATCTTCTAGGTCCCTAATTTTAAACAAAGCCTCCTCATACAAGTTACTACAATTATGGAAACCATCCGTGACCACCTTCAGTTGATCCCGTTCATCAACAACGTCCAAGTATTGCTGATGTAGGTCTACTGTTCCCGTTTTAAGCTGAAGTTTTTGCCATTAACCTTATCGACTTCCACCTCACTCTCATCTCTCTCCTGTAACAGTTGATGGACTTGGAGGTTGGATTCTTTGAGTTCTTGGAGGCCGTTCTTAATTTTAGCTCCATATCCTGGGCAGTAGCCCTACGGGTCATCACAGGCATGGTTTCAGGATTGGTTTCTGAAAATTAGAAGTAAAGAAACGGTGTGAACGAATAGAATAGACAAATAAAGGGAAATTAGCGATGAAAGGTAAAGAAAAAAAAATATTAAAGTTATGAAATGAAACGAGGTAGGCTGCTATATTAGCTTTCAAAGATTATCTTATTCAATGTAACTAATTGAATAAATATTCAGTTTCAATGGTTCTATTGTCTTAGGGATTTACTTCTTCTTAAGTGGGTATGTTGCTTAAAAAGTAAGAAATAATAAGATATTAATGCAAGACAATAATGCAAAATAAATTATCTTAAACGATATATCTAATCATTTGCATTGAAAGATTGATTTGAATAAAAAAAAATCAGAGTTGTGGAATTACTCAGTTTTGTTGTTTGACCAGTTGTCAACAAAGAGATTTACAACCAGTACAAAGTAATAAATCAGCTAGAAATTATACTAGAAATGGGCATTAATTGTATTATAGACCTAAAGAGACGTTTGTGTGCTGTTATTAAATGAAAAGTAAACAATACTTCCCCTGAATTATCCGTTTTTGTCCGTAGTTAGAACGTCAGCTGTTTTTTTTTAGGTTACCGGTACCGTTGTAGTGCCGAAAACTTCATTAATTATCAGGATAACAATTATCCTGAGTATTTACGCATTTATGATACGTATGAACAAACAATTACACCTTAATTTATCATAATTGATTAATACTTAACGCAATAAAGCAGTTAGACTTAAATAAAGGTGTTGGTCCAGATGGCTTGCCACCCATCTTTATAAAGAAAACCGGAGAGAACATTGTTCTACCACTTCATATTATATTTAATAGATGTTTAAAAGAAGGTACTTTTCCCGATATCTGGAAACGGGCACATACAACACCTGTGTTTAAGAGTGATGACGTAAACAACATACAAAATTATCGTCCTATCTCTATACTGTCTACCTTGTCGAAGCTTTTCGAGAGTCTTGTACACGGCGAGGTGTACTCTCACATTCACAACCTTATTGTTGGTGAACAGCATGGATTTGTCAAACGACGATCGACGAATACTAATCTCATGCTGTTCACGGACTTCCTATTCAAAACCATGGATGAAGGAGTTCAAGTTGACGCTGTGTACACAGATTTTCGAAAGGCTTTTGATAAGGTGGACCACAAACTGCTTCTAGATAAAATTGCATACAACGGCATCCGTGGCAACTTGTTGCGTTGGTTCATGGCTTATATATTTAACAGGTCGCAAAAGATAGTTATTAATGGTTTCCAATCAAGCTCAATTATTGTCACCTCTGGGGTGCCCCAGGGCTCAATTATGGGGCCCCTGCTCTTTACTCTGTTTATCAATGACATTAAGAAATGCTTCATTCATTCCCAATTTCTAATGTATGCCGACGACATCAAGATTTATAAGTCGTGCAAAAGCACACAAGACTGCCTACTTCTATAGGAGGACCTTGATAGACTTTCTCGATATGGTTCATCCAACAAACTTCACCTTAGTTTACCTAAGTGCAATGCAATCACATTCACAAAAAATAAAAACATTTTAATATTTGATTATAGTCTACAAGGTATCCGTCTGCAAAAAGTTGACCACATTCGAGATCTTGGGGTTGTAATGGACTCGAAATTGCACTTTAATCTTCATATTGATAACATTGTTAACAAAGCGTATCGTATGTTTGGTTTTGTCATGCGATCTTCTTACGACTTTAAAAGACCGTCTACTTTTCTACTTCTGTACAAAGCTTTGGAGTCCCATTTTTGATGTTTATATAAAAAGAATTGAAATGGTTCAGAAAAAATATTTACGTGCTATGCACTACAGATGCACTAAGTCAAAATTATCATACACTCAATTATTAAAGCGTTATAACATTCAAGGCTTGGAGTCTAGACGCAACCTACTGATGGCCATGCTGCTGCACGGTCTGTGTAATAACAGATTCGATTGTCCTGAAATGACTAATAAAATCTGTATGTTACAATGTACCTAGAACTGTGATGTGCAGAGAGGCGCGCGTGCCCCGGCTGTTCCACACTGCAAGGTGTAGAACTCACGCTGGCGCACGGGCGGGGCGCCTCTTCGACGCATCGTAGATACGTATAACACACATTTTATCGAACTTGATATTTTCGCGCTCACACACTTTAAGTTCAAAAGAATGGCTATTGAATCCAAGTAGCCATCTGATACTATTATACTATCCCTAAATTACAAATGAGTTCGTACTTAATTATCTGTATTAATAATGCACGTATTTAACTATTTCCTTAAGAGGACGCATTGGAAATCATGGAGTCAATGATCTCAATTTTTGTCAGTAATTACAAAACAAATGAAAACATAAGTTGGTGACCTGATAATTTATGATAAAAACCTTATTTTGTTAGTTTTCAATACATGATTAAGTAACTTTTGTAACAGAGAAAAAAATATCAAACATACCTCTTTTTAAAAAGAGATTCACATGTTATGGGCAAACGGGACCAATTTAAGCCTCTTAACTTTCTCCGTAGATGAGACTATACATACTCTTTAAAATTGTAGAAGGAATTTCTCAAATTATCGTTCCCAACTGAATTAAATAACAAAAACCATTTTGTCGTTTACGTCCTCTAAGTTATAAGCTAGCAATCCTCGCCCCGCTCAGACGCCCAGTCCCCCGCTCAGTCCCGAAGCGCGCGTGCCCGGTTTTAGAACGATGCGTCGCCTTTCGCGGATATTGGTGTGGGTTACACGCTTATTTAGTTTTAAACTTATTTTGTCATACTTTTATGGTAATGTGTAACTGTTAAATGTCCCAATAAAGTAAAATAAAATAAAATAAAAATAATTACTAATTACATTTAATTTAAAATACTTTTAATTTTAAATAAATTTTTTTTCCTCCATAGAGATCTACGCTAGGGAATGGGCAACTACAGTACTTTCACAGTTTTTATGTCTTGTGACTGGGACTGTAGCTACATTTAATTTTCATTTTTGTTTCGACAATTCAAAAGTGCCTGTAACTGGCTTACTTGAAATAAATGCTTTGATTTTTTTGAAGTGCGGTGTTGTTACGCAGTCGCAGTGCCATACCTCGCGCGCCCTCCTCCCGTCGCGTGCGCACTTCGTGCCGGGAGCTCAGGGAACGGAACGCAGGCGGCAGCACAGAGTACATTTTTCTATAGGGCGGCAGAGAGAGTACCCGAATCGCCAAGGACAAGGGACGTAACCAGCAATCCTCCGCGACTCTAGCCTCGTGATTTTTTAGTTTTATTGGTCCACGACAAACTGTGTTTCGATGCCCTATTGTACTTAATGTATCCATACTAATATTATAAATGCGAAAGTAACTCTGTTTGTTTGTTACCTTTTCACGACTAAACGTCTGATCGGATCGTAATGAAATTTGGCAAGGAGATATATTTCAACCTGGGGAAGGACATAGGCTGTATATTATCACGCTAATTACTTACGGGGGTGATCAATATTGCATTTCGTCAATAATTTTCAATGTTTGACAACTGACAACTGTTATAACATGCATTGCAATAGAACAGCTATTTTAGATCATTAGAATAAGTAGCCCGCCGGCTACAACGACCGCCCTGTGGACAGTGGATCACAAGTTCGAGCCTCAGTCAAGACTCACTTTTTATTATTTATTTTGATTTGTTGAATGCTGTAAGATTTCCAATAATAACTTTTTGGCTCGTATGTTCGATCCCCACCTGGTTTTCATTTTATGTAATTAAGTATTTTGTTTTTTTTAAAGCCTTAAGATTTTCAAATAATACTACATAGTTTTATACATACCTTTAGTTTTTAACTATTTAAACAACAGTTAGGGAATCATTTATTTCAATCAAAATTTATCTATATTGGTCACCATGGTGAAGGATGGTGAATGGAGGCGTGAGAAGCAGAATAATTAGTGGATTACGGTCTAAAGGCGAAGATAGAAACCGTTTTGCGGGATACAGGGGGAAAGCTGTGGCTGAAATAGGTATGAACTTAAAGGCTGCCGAAATAGAGGTACCAATTTATATTTATAACGTGGCGAAAATTGTGTCCGTGTGTGACAACACTAATTATGTAACAAATAAGTCGAACGTGAATGTCACTGTTGAAATGATGAAGATGAGACTGGAAAAAGAATACAATTCCTTCAAAATTTTTGTGCCTAAAGAAAAGATAGATTTATTTATGGATGCCGACTTTTGGCCTATCGGAATTGCGTACCGGCGTTTTGTTGAATTTAGAAACAAAACCGACTTACGGGTTAGCGAGATAAACACTAATAACTCAACACGACGACAACCATTTAATTGTAAAAACTTTGTCAGGTCAGTGGACTGTATACGACAACTTTGTCGAGAAGTCGACTTGATAGCGCTGCAGGACCACACGACATGTCTTTTCTGGGTACTATAGATGACAACTTTGCCTACACGGGCACGTTGGCAGTGGATACCTCGGTCGGTGTGCTGCAGGGGCGACCACACGGAGGAGTTGCCCTCCTCTGGCGTAAAAGTATTTTCCCTGCAGTGACAGTGATCAGCTGCAGTAGGTAGTGTGCGTCTTGCAGCTGTTAAGGTCACGCTCAGTGATCGGTTATTCGTGGTGTTCTCAGTGTACATGGCTACTGATTGTAGTGAGCATTTCTTAGAATTCACAGAGTGATTAAGCGAGATTAACGCGGTTATTGAAAATAATAGTGTCGACTCTGTTTTTATTCTTGGTGACTTTAACGCACACCCGGGTGAACTGTTTGCTAACGAGCTACTTTCGTTCTGTGAGGAACAGTTATGGTCGTGGGTTGATATGAATACACTTCCGACGGATACCTATACGTATGTAAGCGACGCACACGGGTGCCTGCGCAGGCTCGATCACTGCGTAGTGATAGGTGACGCGCTGCCGGCCATTCTCAATGTATCGGTATTATAATATATGACTCATACTGGTCGGACCACTTACCTGTTATGTTAGAATGTAAGTTGAATAACATCATAATGCACACTTCGGCGACGAAACCGTGCGCACATGTAAACAAAGTTATCTGGGGTGAACGTGATGCTGAACAAATATCTAAATATCACAATTGTTGTCACTCAGAGTTAAAACAAATTGATTTTACAAGCGAGTTTAGTCAGTGTGCAGACAGGTTGCGTAATGATTCCTGCCACTTAACTTTGTTGGATGAAATGTACAATAGCAATGAACGTAGGTACACTTGTAAACGCTACTGAGTATAGTTATTATCATAAAAATATAACGAAGCGTAGGCATGTAACTGGCTGGAATAGTATGTTCGCGACGCTGACGAGAGGGCGCGACTTTATTACAAGCTTTGGTTTTAATGTCTGGTAAGCCCAGTTCTGGTCCGGTTTTTAATGATATTAGCGAATCTAGGAATAAATTCAAAAGTAAATTAAAATGGTGTCAAGTTAATCAAAACCAAATTGAAATGTATATAATTGCTAAACACCATTCAAGCAAAGATTTTTTTTTTGGTAAATTCTGGAAATCAACAAACAAATGAAATCATAAGCCGAGCCTTCCCATGAGCGTCGAAGGTGTACATGAACAGGGTAGTATTGCGGACCTGTTTTGGCAGCATTTTAAAGTACAAACACTCCTAAACTATGAGCCGCCGTTGCCTGTGCCCGATTCTGGGACCGTCTGCTCCGCGCGAAGCGTCACGTTTACTGCGAAACAGATTGCTGTTATCAAGAACATGGTTAGAGGAAAATCATCCGGGCATGACGGTCTCAGCATCGAGCACCTGCAGCATGCGGGGATACACTTGCCACGAGTTATATATATATGTATGTTTTTGAATTTATGTCTAGGTCACGCTTATTTACCTGAAAAATTAATACGTACAACTGTTGTACCGATCACCAAGAATAAAACGGGTGATTCATCTGTGCTATCAAATTATAGAGCTATTTCTTTGGCGACGATAATTGCTAAGGTACTGGACAGTTTGCTTGTAAGCCAGCTTGACAAACATCTAAAAATAAATGATGCTCAATTCGGGTTTCGGCCCGGTTTATCTACAGAGAGTGCGCAATCCTTAGCCTTAAGCAGACTGTGCAGTACTACACAGCAAGAAAGACACCAGTATTTGCGTGTTACCTAGATTTGTCAAAAGCATTTGACCTTGTATTATTTATAATGTACTATGGGGTAAACGGCAGCATGAAACGGATGTGCCCCGGGAAGTAATAAATTTATTTAAATTTTAGTACGCCAATCAACAGAACCGTGTCAGATGGGCAAACTCCTTTTCAGCTGAGTACAGGCTTGAGTGCGGGGTGAGGCAGGGGGGGTTGTCCTCCCCCCTGTTGTTTAATCTGTACATGAATAATCTGAACGATGAGCTTAGCAGAACCGGAATCGGCTGTCATATTCATGGGGTATGCATTAATAATATTAGTTATGCAGAGGATATGGTTCTGCTGAGCGCATCGATAACTGATTAACGTGTGTGAATCGTACGCTAAGACCCATGGACTCAAACATAATGCATCAAAGAGCGAACTCATGATATTTAAAGCAGGCAGTAAATGTTACAGCACAAATCCCCCAGTTATGCTGGGTGGCAGACCTCTAAAAAGAGTTGCAAATTTTAAATATCTGGGTCATTGGGTCTCAGACGATTTAAAAGATAATGTGGATGTAGAACGGGAGCGTAGGTCACTGGCTGTTCGATGTGAAATGGCCTACTCCCAATCCTTTTACACGTGCAGCCTGTGGGTGAACTTTACACAAAGAGCATACAGTGGTCTGCGCACACAATATAACAACACGTTCCGGGTGCTGATGGGGCTGCCGCGTTTTTGTAGCGCATGCATGTTTGCGGACGCGGACGTTGATAGTTTTTCGGCCATCATGCGCACGAGATGTGCATCATTCTGATAACGTTGGCTGATAGGTGTGACTCTTCGATCTTGGGGCGGTGGTTACGACTTCACGCAGTCACGTAGACATTCCCCAGGATCGGGATGCCTCATCCAGCTTAGAGTAAATTTTATTAACATAGTTTATAAGTTTTCATTGTTACTAACAAATATATATACTTCAGTTAAATAGTTCATTATTACTAAGATACTAACAATACTAACTTAGTACCTAAGCATCACTGTTACTAATACTAAAAAACTAACAAAACTATGGACTTCAGTCTAAAATAAAGTTTAATTTATTATTTATTTATTATAAAACTACTTATGTAGTAATTATTTGGGAATATCTTAAAGCTTTAAAAGAAATCCAAATACTTAGTTACTTAAAATGAACACCGGGTGGCCAAAGGAGCCAAAGTTATTATTGGAAATCTTACAGCATTCAACCAATCAAAATAAATACAACAAGTGAGTCTTTACTGAGGCTCGAACTTGTGAACCACTGTCCACAGGGCGGTCGTTGTAGCCGGCGGGCTACTTGTTCTAATGATCTAAAATAGCTGTTCTATTGCAATGCATGTTATGACAGTTGTCAGTTGTCAAACAGTTGAAAAATATTGACGAAATGCAATATTGCTCACCCCCGTAAGTTATTAGCGTGATAATATATAGCCTATGTCCTTCCCCAGGTTGAAATATATCTCCTTGCCAAATTTCATTACGATCCGATCAGCCGTTTAGTCGTGAAAAGGTAGCAAACAAACAAAGTTACTTTCGCATTTATAATATAAAGTATGAATAGTATGGATACATTAAGTAGAATAGGGCATCGAAACACAGTTTGTCGTAGATCAATAAAACTATAAAATATCGCGAGGCTAGAGTCGCGGAGGATTACTGTTCACGTCCGTTGTCGTTGGCGATTCGGGTACTCTCTCTGCCGCCCTATAGAAAAATGTATACTCTGTCTGTGCTGCCGCCTGCGTCCCGTTTCCTGAGCTCCCGGCACGAGGAACGCACGCGACGGGAGCAGGGCGCGCGAGGTATGGCACTACAACTGCGTAACAACACCGCACTTACTACAGCCATAGACCCCCGCGTTACAATCTGTAATTTGTAAGTTAGACTAATAATTGACATCACTTATTGTAAAAATACACTTGCACGCCATATTATGACAGAATACGCTGAAACTAATTTACTGTAACACCTTATAATGTACCATATTCTAGCAAATAAATATTTTGATTTTGATTAATTTTGTATAACAACAAACCGGTGTGAACACACCACAGTAGACAGACTGAGTTTTCTTCAATCAAGCTTATATATTTTTTTCATAATTATTTATGCGAATTGGCAGTATAGCCAGTCTCTTTTTAAACTTGGAACAGTGTGATCGCTTTTTGTTTTTTTTTTTTTTTAAAGGAAGACAATCAAGCATGACGAATCTGGTAAGTTTATTCCAATATTTTAAAATAAGAATTATGTTTTGAAGAGTGAATTTCTACATGGTATTTTTTAAAAGTTAGTTGATCATGATCAAGTTGCGCTAGTCATGTTAACTACTTCTTCTTAGCGTGTCGATGGCAAACATTAAATATGTTTGGCCCATAACGCAGCTATGCGAACTCCGCTCGCTGATGCAATCATAAGATCGTCAAGTGCGCAGGTGTCAGGGCATGCAGCGCAAGTTCTGACTAACTACCTTACTTAAACTGTGTTTAATTTCTCTCTTTTTTCTTTTTCTACACCTGCGCAACTTGGTCTAAACGAAAATCGTGTCAAAACTTAAATATTCAACGTTTTTTTATCAATGTGCAACTAATAATTCTTATTATTTATCAAATGACGTAGATAGGTTATATTTGTAAAAGTCAACCGGTTGATATAAGCACTTTTTTATAAACATTTGTAAGACGCAGGTGCATATATTATGTTCGGTCGATTAGTCTAATTCGTTTACTTACATTTTAAACTTAAAAATATATTAATAAATAAATAGATTGGTCGACCTAGCTAATGCCCGCGGCTTTGCCCGCGTAGCGTTCGGTTCTTGTTCAGTGGGATCGTACTATTGAGATAGCAAGTATCCTATGTTGAAGGCCAGGTTAAAGACTACCTGTTGCTCATTCTTTGGCCAAAAAATAGGCCTCATTACAATGCAATGGAAATAGATGACAAGATAATACCAACTAACGCTTTTTTTGTTTCAAAATTTCCAGATATCAGCCCTGATTTTGGTGACGTCCTTCGCGTGCCTGATCCCCATTGGATTTCCAAGAAGAACCACAACGACACCAGATCCATTTGCAGACGAGTAATATTAATATTCTATTTTGTCTTTTGATATTTTTCTTTTTTTCCTTATCGAAATGTCAATTTTTAAGAATCTAAAACTTCTTATTCAAAATTATTTTTGTAAGTGCTTTGCATGAAGTGCATAAAGTTGCAGTTCACGTCGGGCCCAATGTTATTGAGTTTTCCATTTGTTTCTCTGTACTACCTACACTTGGCGCAATTTTTGACGTGACAACGTCTTATAAATTGGTTTGCCGGGTGACACTTCAAGAAACTGGGTAACGCTCCGCTCACGTTATGCGCTCACAATGAGAGCGAGTGAGAGGCACGCGTCCCGCCTAAGAGCGAGAGAGACAGACATAAAAAGTTTATTTTACCACTCAAAGTCGTTGTCACGTAAAACTTTCGCCCGTATACCGACTTTACAGGCAACCAATTTTTTTTGTGAATTTCAACAGGCGTCAAAAATGGCCGCTCTACAAAAACCATTATATTATGACAACAATAATATTCACGTTAAAAAAAAACGGTCACAGGCACAGTAAATATTATCAATTTTCACTTTGTGATCATTTTATGAATTGGAACGAAATTCATATTTTGATTCTGCTATTATAATTCCTTAGTTAACGGGACTTATTATAACACACTGGCTAAAGTAGGTACAACCGGATACCCCTTTTTGGACATACCTACAGGCTTTACCTTATATTACCTAAGAAAAGCTTCGCTACAGGTACTACTGTATGCCTTGTCCTATGTATGTCTAACTATTAAAATCCTAGGCAGCTACTTCTAGTTACTATTCAATCCATCCATCAGCACAATGTTTTGAGTTCGTTACATTGAGTTCTACCACAAAACATGATTTTTTACCACAAAAAAAAAGTCGTTTCCAGCAATAATTTTTGCGTAAAGTTACTTAGTTTGATGTACAAAATGCTTGGTTGACGGTTTCGTGATGAGGTCTTTTACACCCTGTATACGGCACTTATAACAAAAACATTTTTTTTTCTTTTTAATTTTTGTCTGTCTTTCTGTTTGATCTGTTTAGTTTTTGAAACGGCTGGATCGATTTTTACGAGACTTTTACTGACAAATAGTTGGTGTTATAAGGTTAAGGCTCATAGCTCTATCTTAGGTTACTTTTATTTTAGAAAAAAATAGTTAGGGTTTCCTGCAAAAAAAAAACCTTGGAATTGGGAACAAAATCCGATTCAGGGAAGTAATCATTTTACGTAATCTTATATGGATGAAGGTCGTGGGCAATAGTTATTAAGAAATAAAATGATAAGCACAACGTTTTTACTGTTTGTGATAACCTGACGCTTGGTTTGTAGCTATAAACTTTTATGTCCTCCTTTTACAGTTTCGGTGACCCAGAAGCCGTACCGTTCGAAGAAATTGGCGACAGGGACCTGATCGACCATCTGAGCAAACTGACAATCAGCCCATCTGGTTCATCAACTGGCAAGCCTATGACAAACACAGGATGGAACCACAGACATTCGCACAGAAGGCCAAACCCTTCGTAGACCCTATACCCGTTATCATTAACAGTGGGCAAAGGAACGATGGATTTTCAACACCCAACCCTGGAGTTATCACTACTCAACCAAATCTCTTTAAGAGATTTGCTCCTACGACAGTGTCGAGTCAACCTGATGATGGTAGTCGTAATTTTAATAGGAATGCCAATTTGAATAACGGCCGTATTGTCTATCCCACTTCGAATGTTAATCCCATTTCTCATATTCTTCCAACTGCCAATTTTAATGATAATTCTAATGTGTATACCAGTAGTAATTCCAGTTCAAATACTTACCCCAATAGTAATTCCAATTCTGATACTTACCCTGATCGTAATTCCAATTGGAGTGTTTCCCCCGCTGGTATAAATCCCACTTCTAATACATATCCCAATGGTAATGGTTATCCCATTAATTATCCCGCTGGTAATGTTAATCAAAATACTTATCCCGCTGGTAATGGTTATCAAAATATTTATTCCAATGGTAATGGTTATCCCATTAATTATCCCGCTGGTAATGGTTATCAAAATACTTATCCCGCTGGTTTTTTCAATCCTAATACTCACCCCTCTGGTAATGTTAATCCCAATTCTAATCAATACCAGACATCTACTTTTAATTCCAATTCAAATACAGGGACGGTTAACAAAAATAGCACGTATAACCATACGACACAAAATTATCAGTGGACTACCAGCCATAAGACGACAAAAGTGGTTCCAACGAATTTTAAAAGCTATCCAGAAAGTTACCCAAGGATGGATACCTACTCGCAATTATTACCAGGACATGATTCTTATTATAATAATTATTAGTATTAAGTATGTGTAAAAAAACAAGATATTTAATTTAATAAAACATTTTTATTGACCTTTTTAAAATAAATAAAACTTAATTACTTAGTGTATTCTTACAACTAAAACCTCATTAGAATGAATTTAAATAAAAATAATAGTAAAATGCGTTAAATTGTTCATTTTATTTGACTCCAAAAACCTTACCTTGATTCAAACGAAGATGTCGTTTCAAATTTTTTTTTTTATAAAATGATGGTACAAAAATATCTTAGTAATTCAAATATAGAATGATACTTTTAAGACCTGTCCCACCGCCTACGAGGAAGCGACTACCTCTACTTTCTCGCTCAAGAATGGGAATTGTCAATTTTTCAAAAATTGTGCTAGTTAAAAACCATTTTGAGGATTGGTTAAAATGAAAAAAAGGCTGGGATATTCATTTATTTTTGAAGAAATGTAGGTAACCTTAATTTTACCTTTAATGACATCGTCTCAGGCCCAGCGCACACCGCTGAAGGCACGGTGGAGCGCATTTCCCTAAAACGCGCGGGCGGATCCGCGGGCCCCGAGCGGCGCTGAGAGCCCTCGAGCGGAGATACTCGCGGCGACGCGCAGCTATTAGTTTATTGAAAACTAATATATGTATATAATTTAGACTTTATGAATATTTTTTTATGTGATGTCGCAATAAATGAAACTCGTGTTGAGGTTTTAGTTTAAGTTTTTCTCAAAGAAAAGAAGATTGAAACTAAACCTCAATTTAAGATCATTAAATACGGATAAGTTTATTAACTTCATTCGCTTAATTCGCTTCATTCGCGAGAGTCTGAGCACATTCGACACTGGTGGCACTCTCCAATGGAAACAATTCAACCCAGCGCGAGCAGACGTCCTCTACGATCAGTACCCACCTGTTCTTCGTAGGCGTCTGTACAGGTGGACCAAACATGTCCACGGAGGCTACCACAAATCGTCGTGACACGGCAGGGGTTTGCAACAGTCCTGCTGGTTTGCGACTGCTGGCTTTATACCTCTGGAAGGCACGCATTCCTTTATATAATTCGTGATGAACGTGCGCATACCAGGCCAATAATATCTTGCACGAACGCAGCTTGCGGAACGCACGTTGCGTTCCACGCCGAAATGGCCAGCTGTCGGCGCGTCGTGGAGGTCAGCCATAACCTGCTTGCTTTCGTGCTCGGGCGCGACCAGGCAGCAGTCCTCTCCATCGTCTGCCTCTAGACTGTACCTGTATAATATGCCGTTGGAAATGGTGTACCCGCGGTCTCCCCCTAGAGGGTTCGTCAGACTCCATGTCCTCAATAATTTTACCGACCTCTGGCCCATCTGGCCAGTCAGCTGCTAGGTGACCTTTGACTCATCAGCCATCGCAGCAGGGGTTGGTGGTCCGTCCTAACCGTGACCTTCGCGGTTTCTACATAACCACGGAACTTACCGAGCGCCCACACGACGGCGAGAGCCTCCCGTTCGGTCATGGAGTAGTTCCTCTCGGTGCTAGTGAGGAGTCGACTTGCGTACTCAATTGGCCTCTCGTCGTGTCCCCCCCCCTGCAAAGAACGAAGGGTTTCGACTCATCCGCCTGACGGAGGATGGTAGCGGACACGAGGAGAACCTTGATGCGGTCAAACGCCTCCTATTGCAAGTAGTAATGAAGTGTCGGTACCAACTCGACGTCTGTAAAAAGCACTCTTAAGTGTTTCACGTTCTGATCTGAATCTAAATCACGTTCTGAATCTATATCAACAGTGTTGAAAGATGTTTTCTGGTCTGGTTTCAACAATGGTTTCACGCAAACATCATATTTCGATCTCTCGACGCCTTGTTTACCACAACCATAACAACGTAACTCCTTAGGCGTAGTGTCCCTATTATTTTTATTAGTGGTCGCTGTTGACGCCTAGCATGTGTGCGTTCACCGATTACATAAGACCTTCTCAATAGACAATACAACAACAACAATACTGGCCGGAAGTGACGATGTAGTGTCACTCGCATAGTACTAATTTAAAATATTGTCACTCGCGAACAGATCGTTGTATCCGCCACACGTATTTGTACATTTTTTCTTTATTAAACCAATTTATTGTAACTAAGTTCTGCACCCCTTTTTCCACCCCGCCTGATTAACCACGTAAAGCTCAGTAGCGTCTTCATTTTGGTCCTTCGAGCCGGATTGGCCAGCGACCCCAGATTATTGAACCACTAACAAAAGAAGAAGAACAAAAGAAATAGTGCGCTGATGTGAATGGCGGCCGTTACGAGGAAGAATTTATACTACGGATTCAACATTCAATGAGTCATACAACATTTCTACGAAAAATCTCGTCATTATAGAAGAATTTCGTAAACATCGACTTATTTGGAGTTGGGAGCTGAAGGCAAAGAGAACTGCACCTACAACGAAGGTCACGCGTGAGTCCTGAGGGTAGCGTTACTGTAAGTTTTCCAATTTGTCCATTTATTGCCCCGTAAATCTTCTAAAATTCCGCCACAAATCCTTCAATTTGTGAGCTTTAAATCATAGTCACAAATCCTTTATTTTGTGATTCTTGCATTTAGTCCCATTATAACAGTCACTAATCCTTCATATAGTGCTGTTAAATTGATTATTAAATTCACAAATCCTTGAATTTGTGATTCATTTCATACGTTAAAGATCCGTTATTTCCATAACAAGGTTTATACATATTGCATTGCGCAACAAACATCCCAACCAATACATAAAAATCATATTATGCATTCATTCGTAATGTAACGTCGATTATTCCATTTCAGAGCTTCCAGATAGTCCAGATTCCTTTTGGTGTGTATATGGACTGTATCATATCGCGTATTTAACTACTATTATCTCGCATGTTCTAGTGTAACGGAACCGAGCTGCATCGGCAAGCTGCGTGATTGCCGCTTTTGCGCTCCACCCGCTGCTTGGCTTACTGCACATTTTACTAGTATTTCACTTCGCTCCATTTATGCTGATTAAGTAATCGGTCCATTTTAAAAATATCTTTCTACCTACTTCAGTATGGCAGATAAAACTTTAATTAAAAGGCGTGCATCATACAAAGCTAAGCTTACGCTTTTTGAAAATTATTTGCAACCGTCGAGAGTTGTGACAGTTTGAGTAGATTACAAATAAATGAATTGAACATCCGTTTATCTAAAATCGAAGAAATTTATACCGATTTTGACTCGATCCAATGTGAAATAGAAAATTCCATGGACATTCCAGATGAGCAGTACAAATAACTTGAGGCCTTCGAGACCAAGTACTTCAGGATGATGGCGCGCGCTCGTGATCTGCTGGCTCCAGCAGCCGACCAAGCGGGCATCGACCACTCGGGGACAGGTTCTTGTTGCACTGCGCTCGAAGGTGGGACAAAACTTGCACTTCCTACTATTCATTTGCCTAGTTTTTCGGGTCAGTATCATGACTGGCTGGAATTCCGTGACACATTTAGTAGTCTCATACACCTCGACAAGTCGATACCCAACATTAAACAAATTTCATTATTTACGTGCCGCGTTGAAAGACAGCGCCGCTGTAATAATTCAGTCATTAGATTTCTCGAGTGATAATTAGGAAGTAGCTTGGGAATTTCTTTACGATCGGTATAACAATGAAAGGTCATTAGTAATCAATCACATTCAATAATTCTTAACTTGGAACAATTAGTGAAGGAATCATCTAAGTCTTTAAGTAACTTAATCGATACAATCAATAGGAACCTCAGAGCTCTCAAAAAACTTAAGCTCCCTACTGAGCACTGGGATGCATTACTAATTCAAATAATTTCAAACAAGCTTGATACAGACACGAGCAAAAAGTGGGAATCCTATCGCAATAAGTTGAAAGAGTTGCCTACACTAAAAATGTCTATAATTTTCTAAAAGATCGTGCCGATTTCTTGGAAACAATGGAGAGTGCTCATAAAAAGCGTAGGTCAAGTGACACTACACATATTCGTCAAAAAACATTTGTGGCCAACTCATCTTCTCCCCCATCTTGCAAATACGTTTGTCCATATTGCAAAGGTAATGCACTTTATTTTTGTCAAAAGTTCAAATCATTGCCCTTAGAAACCAGACTTGACAAAGTTATGGTACTTAAATTGTGCTTAAATTGTTTACGTCAGGGTCATGCTGATGATGTATGCAAGTTAGGGCTATGTCACTCGTGCGGTACACGGCGCAACAGCTTATTACACGAGCATAAGCTTCCTAGTCCTTCTCAAGATATTGCTTTGTCAACTATTCAAAATAATTGTGTTCTACTGTCGACGGCCTTAGTCCATGTGACAGACAAAAATGGTAAATGCCATAAAATACGTGCTGTACTTGACAGTGGAAGTACCTCAAGTTTTATAACTGAAAGCCTATTTGCTAAACTTAACTTACCTACTTATGTCACTTCGACTGGCGTTGAAGGGTTAAATTCTCAAATATCATGCTTAACAAAGCGTTGTGACGTACTCTTATCGTCATTATATAACAATTATAGCGAGAGCGACTCCTGTTATGTCGTTCCTCGTATCACACAGTTATTACCAACTACAAAAGTTGACCATACACCATTAAATATACCGCCGCACCTTACGTTGGCGGACCCTAATTTCTACATACCTGCTCCAGTCGATATGCTTCTTGGAGCTGATATATTTTGGACATTACTTGGTTCTCAAAATATATCGTTGGGTTAAAATAAACCAACATTAAATAAATCTAAACTGGGTTTCTTAATACCAGGCCCAGTGCCAATACAATGTACTAAAATTATTAATACAGTCCACTGCAATCATTTTATTCTACAAAATAATGACGATCAATTCCAGGATAAATTATCTAAACTTTTTGAGTTAGAAACAGTCGCTACACGTAAACAAATATCTAAGGAAGAGCTCGAATGTGAACAAAGCTTCATACATATTACCACTCGGTTGCCTAATGGGCGATTTGAAGTGACGATTCCATTATAGGATTAGCCTGATAAGCTGGGCGATTCTTACGAACAAGCTTTGTCCAGATTCTTGTCTTTGGAATGTAGAGTCAAACGTGAACCAAATTTCAAAGAGCAGTATTGCAATTTCATTAAAGAATACATTTCGTTAAATCACATGTCATTAAATGAAAAGCCTAAAAATTATACGCACACTTATATTTTACCACACCACGGTGTCTTAGGTGACTCAAGCTTATCGACAAAATTACGTGTCGTATTCGACGCTTCTGCAGTGACAACCTCTGGTGTTTCATTCAATCAAATTCAAATGGTAGGTGCAACAGTTCAAGATGACCTTATCAGTATCTTAATTAGAATGCGCCAGCATAGCTTTCTCGTCACTGCAGATGTTGAAAAAATGTACAGGATGGTGAATGTTAAACCATCACAGCAAATAATAATAATAATATAATAATAATATTGCTGGACATTACACACAGCGCCATCTAGTGCCACACTAAGCTAAGCTTGTGTCGTGGACACCAGATAGTTGATATACTACATATATACTTTTTGTTTGTAAATACATACTTATTATACATATAAACATCCATGACTCGGAAACAAATGTCCATGCTCATCACACAAACATTTGCTCCGACCGGGATTCGAACCCGGGACCCTAAGAACGTAAGGCAGCCTCACTACCGCTGCGCCAATCGGGTCGTCAAAAAATGCTTCAGCAAATCTTATGGTGATTCGAACCTCACACAACAACATTCGAACAGTTGAGGCAGTACAAACTGCACACGGTCACGTATGGAACCGCGTCGGCTCCTTATCTCGCGACAATGTGTTTGACGCAGCTTGGTAACGAATATCCTGATCAAACAGTCTCGTAACTCTCAGTCTCGTCTCTTACATGACTTCTACATCGACGATTTGATTACAGGCGCCGCTACCGAATCGGAACTCGTAGACACATGTAAGGGTGTGATTGCACAGTTAGAAAGTAGTAAATTTCATTTACGTAAATTCCATTCAAATAATGCTCACGTTGTTACTGAAATTGTCGGTGAAAATAGTAGCGACGAATTGCTTAACTTATGTAATAATGAATATTCTAAAACCTTGGGGCTACTTTGGTCACCTAAAGAAGATATTTTATTATTTTCAGTCAATCTTGATGAACATAAAATCCTTACTAAACGTATGATGTTATCGCTTATGTCACAAATATTTGACCCATTAGGTCTAATAAGCCCATGTCTACATCTAGCAAAAGTTATATTACAAAAGCTATCCGTGCCATCAGATATTGAAAACATGTGGTCTAAATTTATAACGTCACTAAGACATTTAAATAATATTCGAATTCCAAGATATATTTTCTGCAATAATTGTCCTTCATCAATCGAACTTCATTTAGTGATGCTAACACACAAGCTTACGCCGCGTGTGTATATATAAAAAGTGTCAATAACGATAATTGTGTGTCTGTTAATTTAGTGACAGCAAAGGGCAGAGTGGCTCCCTTGAAGCCTATGACCGTGCCTCGGCTAGAGCTGTGTGCAGCTTTCCTCGCCGTCCGCCTGGCAGATTAAGTGAAATCATCACTTAGATTAAATATAAACAAATGTACTTACTGGTGTGACTCCACAATTGTCCTTGGTTGGATACATTCATCTAAAGCGCACACCTGCTTAAATCGTTCGTGTTTAACAGAGTCAGTGAAATATCTGAGAAAACTGAATCATGCAGATGGCGTTATGTGCCCACTAAAAGTAAGCTGATATTGGGTTACGTGGGACAGATGCCAAACAGTTACAAAATAATAACTTATGTCAGGTCCACAATTTCTTCTACATGACGAACAGTTATGGCCTAAACAACCATCACACCTACAAGCGCCTGAAGTGAATTACCAGAATTCAGTTTTGCAGGAAAAGGCATTCAACCCATCATGGGGAACCTTCTTACTAGTCGCTCGCATACGGGCTATATGTTTGCCAACACAGCGATCGACTACGCCGGTCCTGTCATGATACTGAACCGAAAAGGCAGAGGAAGCAGAATAATAAAGTCTCTGTATATTTGTTTGTCTGGCCATTAAAGCAGTTCATATAGAACTTGACACCGATTTGAGCAGCACAACATTTTTAGCTGCATTAGACAGATTCATTGCCCGCAGAGGACGACCGTAAACCATTTATTCTAATAATGGTACCTGTTTTGTCGGTGCATGCAATGAGTTGGCTAGATTTCTACAGTCAAATTCCGACGAAATTAGCTTCAAGCATCTAATTCACATATTAACTTCAAATTTTCACCAGCCAGTCCACATTTTAATGGATTAGTCGAGGGTTCTGTAAAATCTGTAAAATATCATTTAAAGAGGGTTTTAGGTTTAGCTAACTTAAGATACTGTTACGTCGTACTCGTACCTACAATTACAAGTAGGTAGGTAGATAGTAGTAGGTAGGTACGTAGGACGAGTCTCGAATGATGTAGGTATAGGAATTGTCATTGTAATTTCGACCGTACGCCGAGGGCATAAAGTTCCTACTTCTTAATTTGTACAAAGGCCAATGACCGACTGTAATTGTCTAGAATAATTCCACTAATTCATGGATCTTTCTAGAAGGGTTGGTCGCCATATAAATAGCGGACATGTTTGCGGGAGCGGCAGTCTTATTTTGGCTACAGTACGAAGCGAATCGAAGTGAACTAGTAAGTGCGATATCTAAGCGAATAGTGATCAGCAGTGTACTTGTGATTGAGTTTGAAGTGTTTTGTGATTATTAAAGTTATTCAGTTGTTTCATCGGTAGTAATTAATTTATCCCATACCCAGCTCGTAACAATACGAAGAGATGAATACAGTTCTTGTACAGATCGAGGGGGTTTTGATTTCTCGGCCTCTTACTCCGTTGTCTTCGGATCCTTCTGATTTCATAGCGCTCACCCCATCACTTTTTTTAATTGGACGTACACTAACAGCTTTACCTTCTCCTAAGGACATTGAACCTTCGTCAATACCTACTCTCACACGATATATGAGACTCCGGCAATTAAAAGCCCATTTCTGGAAACGTTATTACATAGAATATATTACAGCGGGTCTAAAATGGCCGCTTTAGCAGAATCGTAATACGTATCTCGTAAAAATATTAAAATTCTTAAAATGGACCTTATACTCATAAAGATAAAGTCCATTTTAAGAATTTTAAGTTTTTAACGTGACTCATACTAAGATTCTGCGTGGATTCTGCTAAAGCGGCCATTTTAGACCCCCAGAGCTTCAAACACGTCAGAAATGGCGCAAACAAAGACAACAACTTCAATATTCTGCTAGTTTGCGCAGCCAGCGCAGAAGATTTTGCTGTCCACTGCGCACCGACAAAATCGTCCACAGCTTGCTAGGTCATACATCAATTTCAAAGGTCATACGTCAGAAATGGCGCAAACAAGGACAACAACTCCAGCTCGGAGAAATGCTGCTGGTAAAAGATGACCAGCTGCCACCCACCCGATGGCTGGTAGGGCGCGTGATGCGCCTGTACCCCGGCGTGACCCGTGTGGCTGACGTGCTCACCAATTCGGGCATTCTTCGACGAGCATCCAACCGACTGTCGCCACTGCCAGTCACGGACCGGAACTGCGTTCCTGGGGCGACAAGTGCGGCAACATGTTAACGCCTAGCATGTGTGCGTTCACCTACGGCTCACGCACACACGCGTACACCGATTACATAAGACCTTCTCAACAGACTTACAATACTGGCCGGAAGCGACGATGTAGTGTCACTCGCATAGTACTAATTTAAAATACTGTCACTCGCTAACAGATCGTTGTATCCGCCACACGTACTGATTGATTTGTAAAATTTTTCTTCATTAAACGATTAACCACGTGAAGCGTACTCAGTACCGTCTTCAGTCGCCTTATCACGATTGTGACACTCATCACTAACATGCCCAAATAACTTGCAATAACTACAACGGGGTCTATTTATGTTGTTGCTATGCAGCGCCGTCTCACTCGTAGTAGTGGAACTCGACTTCGAAGTCGATTGCGTGCGTTTACGGTCGGTAGTAGTCTCCGCTAATGATTTTGGCAACGGTGTCGAATTTTTATTATTACTAGTTACGGAATTTGATACCTTTAGCGCCTTGTATGAATCCTCCGCGATCCTCGCCTTATAACTAAACCTTTATAATTAACTACGTATACAATCTCGCGGCACTCGTTTTATCACGTGTCGGTGCAGTAACCCGAGCAAGAGTCCACCTGCTGCTTCGAGAAGCACTTGGCTGACCTCAAGGCAGTCTTCGAACGACTTTAAGCTAAGGATGTTTAAGCTAAGGGTCAATAGGGACAATAGTTACTTCGCGAGATAATCTGTCAAGCTTTTAGGCCACGTCATAGTGTCAGGCGGAATTCAGGTGGATCCAGACAAGACAGAAGCCATCGACAATATGGCCGCCCCTCAGAACGTGAAACACTTAAAGTGCTTTTTACAGACGTCGAGTTGGCACCGACGCTTAATTACTAATTATGCAGAAGTCGCGAGGCCACTTACTAACCTCCTGAAGTAGAGTGTTTGGCGATGGGACGTCGAGCAACAGGAGGCGTTCGAACGCATCAAGGTTCTCCGCGTGTCCGCTACCATGCTCCGTCAGGCGGATGAGCCGAAACCCTTCGTCCTTTTGCACTGACAGTAGCGCTTATTGCCTTGGACCTATTCTAATGCAGGGGGAGGGACACGACGAGAGGCCAATTGAGTACGCAAGTCGACTCCACACTAGCGCCGAGAGGAACTTCTCCACGACCGAGCGGGAGGCTCTCGCCTTAGTGTGGGCACTCGGTAAGTTCCGTGGTTATGTAGAAACCACGAAGGTCACGGTTAGGACAGACCACCAGCCTCTACGGTGTCTGATGAGCCAAAGGTCACCTAGCGGCCGACTGGCCAGATGGGCCCTCACTCTGCAAGAGTTCGACCTTAACATCGAGTACATTCCCGGTCGCTCGAACGCGGTTGTGGATACGCTGTCGCGACCTTTTCGTTCGGAGGACCAGAACGAGTGCGCCCTACGCATGACAGTCATTGATATGTAGAAGAAAAACAGTAGTGATATCTGCGGCAATCATTATTGGACCCAGAGGTCGGTAAAATTATTGAGAACATGGAGTCTGACGAACCCTCTAAGGGGGGACCATGGTCCGACCGCGGGTACACCATTTTCGACGGCATATTATACAGGTATAGTCTAGAGGCAGACGATGGAGAGGACTGCTGCTTGGTCGTGCCCGAGTACGAATTCAAGCTGGTCATGGTTGACCTCCACGACGCGCCGACAGCTGGCCATCTCGGCCTGGATCGCACGTTAAGCCGCGTTCGTGCAAGGTAGTATTGGCCTGGTATGCGCACGTTCATCACGAATTATATAAAGGAATGCGTGCCTTGCCAGAGGTATAAAGCCAGCAATCGCAAAGCAGTAGGACTGTTGCAAACCCTTGCCATGTAACGACGATTTGAGGTAGTCTCCGTGTACTTGTTTGGTCCACTTGTAGAAACGCCTAGGAAGAACAGGAGGGTACTGATCGTAGAGGATGTCTGCTCGCGCTGGGTGGAATTGTTTCTATTGGAGAGTGACACCCGTGTCGAATGTGCTCAGACTCTCGCGAATGAAGTGTTCCTCAGGTATGCAGGGCCACGCCTCCTTATCAGTGACAACAGCGTGCAATTTGTGAGCGAGGTGATGCAGCCGGTGTGCCATGTGCTGGGGATCAGCCAGTCACTCACGCCCTTTTATCATCCCGAGGCTAACCCCATAGAGAGGAAGAACCGAGACCTCAAACCTCAATTGGCTATACTCGGAGGCCACAACCATGCCACGTGGGACATGCTTCTTGCTGCAAGCAGGTTTCAAATGCTGATATGTTCTTGCTGTAAATCGCTTCGTAAAACAAAATTACGATGCTAATATAGATACGACTACAAGGATCCTAAATTCCTTATTACCTTATTCCATGTAAGATTGGCAGAAAAAAATACTCCTAACGACTTCAATTCATTACCAATGGGAAGTTCAAAATTATCATAAAAAAATTCTAAATCAAAATCTATTTCACCAAAAACAACAACTTTTGATTTAAGTATCTGGACTAATTTCTAAGTTTAAATAATGAAAATATTTACTCATGTTTTTCAAAGCCCCATTAATATTACTTTTCTTAATCTCATCCATATCTGGACCAAATTTATAAATAACCAAATCATCAGCAAACTGTGAATTTAGTACTTTGCTACCCGAAACCATATTAAACTTATGCATTTAAAGGACATAAATCAGTGGACTCATAATACCACCTATATCCAATTAATTGCTTATCCACTTTGACATAAACTTCTATAACATGCAAAAAATTAAAAACCCACGAAACTATTTGACAACCCAAATGGCGCAGCGGTAGTGAGTCTGCCTACGTTCTTAGGGTCCCGGGTTCAAATCCCGGTCGGAGCAAATGTTTGTGATGAGGATGGACATTTGTTTCCAAGTCATGGATGTTTAATAAGTATGTATTTACAAACAAAAAGTATCTATGTAGTAAATCAACTATCTGGTGTCCACGACACAAGCCTCGTTGCTTAGTGTGGCACTCATAGAAATCTAAAAAATAGGTGGCACTAGATGGCGCTGTGTGTAATGTCCAGCAATATTCATTATTTTATTTTTATTTTTTTCAGGTATGCCAAGTGAGCGGAGTTCAAGTGACAAAATGTGATGATTGACGTTATTGAAAGCACCAACTATGTCAACAAAAACAGCAACACATTCATGATCTATTTTACGAGCATTCAAAATATCAAGATACAAATGAGAAATACTTTCACGTGTTGACCTTCCTCTACGAAATCCAAGCTGATTAGATAGAAGATAATAAATTATTACTTTTTATTTAAAACTCTAGTCTTTGCTTTAACAATTGCTCAAAAATCTTTCCTATACAAGAGGTCAAAGCCGTTGTCTTTATGAATCCGGTTTGTTTTTATGTACAATAGGTTTTAAAATCGGAATAAGACAGTCCATTTTCCAGTCTAAAGCTATAATTTCATTAGGCCAAAGTAAGTTAAAAACTTTAAAAACAATTTTTTTTTTACAAAAAATAAAACTAACTTCAAAAAAAAAAACACAAAAAAGTGAAAAATAAGTTTAGCTTTAAAAGCCGGTGACCTTTGTTTGATTGAATTAGTGTTTTTGTCACCGACTTCTGAAGCTTGACCATTATTTGATTGATTTGGTATTATAATCACCGGCTTCTGAAGGTAAAATTATTTTTCACTTTTTTTTTTGTTTTTTTTTTAATCGGTTTAATTTTTTGAAAAAAACGTTTTTTATTTATTTTTCCATTTTTAGTTGTTCCCAAACAATTGCCCATTAATTTATTTTACATTATTAGCAACACATGTCATGGTAATAGGCTTATCCCCAATGAATGGAACTTAACATTTTTTTATTTATTTAATTACAACAGTTGTATTTAATTAAACTAATTACTGTAAATATAACTAGAACTAAAAGAGTAAGAGATAACATAAAAATAAAAACGTATACAAAAAACAAAGTAAAGGTTCACACATTCATAAATTCCTCTCACAATACTTCTGACAGGCCAATAAAATCTTTGTCCATCCACCCGCAAACGTACCTTACTTTCAAAATCTGCGTTTATTGTGTTCAATAAACCCAGATTTTGAAAGTTAGGTACGTTGAGGTGTACCTCTACGTACCCTCCTCAGAGCATAGACGCGTGATCGCAACGACCCAGTGTCAGCATCATCTTCGAAGGGATTCCCAGGCGGATCCGTTCCACTTTTCTTCCTCTTCTTAACCTTCCCCATCAAACAAACTACAAATAAGTAGTTATGCAAAAAAGTAGTACTAAAATAAAATAAATTTGAAAATTTTCCAAAAAATCGCGACTACTTTCCTAGACTTTCCCGCGCTTTTCCCTCCAATCGCTCATTCAATGATATAATACGTGAGTGACACTCTAATGACAGTTTGTTTTTTAATGGCATTCAAATGAAGCTAAGGGCTCGTTCAGAGACGCGAGCCGCGCGATAAGAAATCTTGCGGTTTGGAACCGAAAAAAGCCTTTTCAAGATATTCCTTCTTGAGACGATGTCAGTGAAGGTCAAATAAAGGTTAGCTACATTTCTTCAAAAATAAATGAATAGGCAGTATTTTTTTTTCATTTCAACGAGAAATAAATAATTAGAGACCAATCCTCGAAATGGTTTTTAACTAGCACAATTTTTGAAAAATTGACAATTCCCATTCTTGAGCGAGAAAGTAGAGCTAGTCGCTTCCTCGTAGGCGGTGGGACAGGTCTTAAAGTATCATTAGATATTTGAATAATATATTTTTGTACAATAATTTTTATTTAAATTCACTCTAATGAGGTTTTAGTTGTAAGAATACGCTTAGTAATTAAGTTTTATTTATTTAAAAAAGTCAATAAAAATGTTTAATTAAATTAAATATCTTGTTTTTTTACACATACTTAATACTTATAATTATTATAATAAGAATCATGTCCTGGTAATAATTGCGAGTAGGTATCCATTCTTGGGTAACTTTCTGGATAGCTTTTAAAATTCGTTGGCGTCTTATGGCTGGTAGTCCACTGATACATTTGTGTCGTATGGTTATACGTGCTATTTTTGTTAACCGTCCCTGTATTTGAATTGGAATTAAAAGTAGGTGTCTGGTATTGATTAGAATTGGGATTAACATTACCAGTGCGATGAGTATAGGGATTAACATGACCAGCGGTATTAGCATTTTGATAACCATTATTAGCGGGATGATTAAGGACATAACCATTATCATTGGGAAACGCACTATAAGTGGGATTTATACCAGCGGGATAATTATTGGTATAACCATTACCATTGTGATTTGCATTAAAAGTGGGATTTATACCAGCGGGGGAATTATTCCAATTGGAATTACTACTGGTATCATCAGAATTATCATAACCATTGGTACTGGGAAGATTATGAGAAATGGGATTAACATTAGGAGTGGAATAGACAATACGGCTGTTATTCAAATTGGCATTGCTATTAAAATTATGATTAGCATCATCTGGTTGACTCGACCCAGTCGTAGGAGCAAATCTGTTAAGGAGATTTGGTAGAGTGGTGATAGCTCCAGGGTTAGGTGTTGAAAATCCATTGTTCCCTTGCCCACTGTTATTGTTAGGGATAGGGTCTACGAAGGAATTGGGCTTCTGTGCGAATGTCTGTGGTTCCTTCCTGTGTTTGTCATAGGCTTGCCAGTTGATGAACCAGAAGGGCTGCTTGTCTACGGGCAGTTTGCTCAGACGGTCGATCAGGTCCCTGTCGCCTTTTGCTTCGATCGGTAGTACTTCTGCTTCACCAAAACTGTAAATAAAAGGAAGTAAAAGTTTATACAAACCAAGCGTCAGGTTATCACAAACAGTAAAAACATTGTGCTTAACATTTTATTTCTTACTAGCGGACGGTTTCACCCGCGTATTTCCCGTTCCCGTGGGAGTACGGGGACAAAATATAGCCTATGTTAGTCAGGGTGAATGTAGCTTTCTAATAAATCTTCTATGCATATAATAAATCTGTAGAAAAATCGTTTCAGTACATCGAAAACATTTCGAAAAAAAATTGCTAGGGTGTTGAAGGATAACCAAAAGAACTCATTTCCAGCATTTTTGGAACTTTTGTCTGTTTGTCTGTTCGATGATCAAGCATCACGTAAAATATACGAAACCAATATAGATAACTTTTGTACATAAAATTGCGTGTATCTTGAGGTATTATTTAGTTTTTGTTTCATCGTAATCGGTTAATTCTATCAAAAGATATATGAATTTAAAGTGTTCAAGAAGAACTAATCATCATTTATGTAAGACTAGCTGACCCGCGCAACTTCGTCTGCGTCACATGAGCTACCTACCTACCTATTACCTACCACCTACCTACCTACTACCTACTACCTACCTACTACCTACCTACTACCTACCTACTACCTACCTACTACCTACCTACTACCTACCTACTACCTACCTACTACCTACCTACTACCTACCTACTACCTACCTACTACCTACCTACTACCTACCTACTACCTACCTACTACCTACCTACTACCTACCTACTACCTACCTACTACCTACCTACTACCTACCTACTACCTACCTACTACCTACCTACTACCTACCTACTACCTACCTACTACCTACCTACTACCTACCTACTACCTACCTACTACCTACCTACTACCTACCTACTACCTACCTACTACCTACCTACTACCTACCTACTACCTACCTACTACCTACCTACTACCTACCTACTACCTACCTACTACCTACCTACTACCTACCTACTACCTACCTACTACCTACCTACTACCTACCTACTACCTACCTACTACCTACCTACTACCTACCTACTACCTACCTACTACCTACCTACTACCTACCTACTACCTACCTACTACCTACCTACTACCTACCTACTACCTACCTACTACCTACCTACTACCTACCTACTACCTACCTACTACCTACCTACTACCTACCTACTACCTACCTACTACCTACCTACTACCTACCTACTACCTACCTACTACCTACCTACTACCTACCTACTACCTACCTACTACCTACCTACTACCTACCTACCTACTACCTACCTACTACCTACCTACTACCTACCTACTACCTACCTACTACCTACCTACTACCTACCTACTACCTACCTACTACCTACCTACTACCTACCTACTACCTACCTACTACCTACCTACTACCTACCTACTACCTACCTACTACCTACCTACTACCTACCTACTACCTACCTACTACCTACCTACTACCTACCTACTACCTACCTACTACCTACCTACTACCTACCTACTACCTACCTACTACCTACCTACTACCTACCTACTACCTACCTACTACCTACCTACTACCTACCTACTACCTACCTACTACCTACCTACTACCTACCTACTACCTACCTACTACCTACCTACTACCTACCTACTACCTACCTACTACCTACCTACTACCTACCTACTACCTACCTACTACCTACCTACTACCTACCTACTACCTACCTACTACCTACCTACTACCTACCTACTACCTACCTACTACCTACCTACTACCTACCTACTACCTACCTACTACCTACCTACCTACCTACTACCTACCTACTACCTACCTACTACCTACCTACTACCTACCTACTACCTACCTACCTACCTACCTACCTACCTACCTACTACCTACCTACTACCTACCTACTACCTACCTACTACCTACCTACTACCTACCTACTACCTACCTACTACCTACCTACTACCTACCTACTACCTACCTACTACCTACCTACTACCTACCTACTACCTACCTACTACCTACCTACTACCTACCTACTACCTACCTACTACCTACCTACTACCTACCTACTACCTACCTACTACCTACCTACTACCTACCTACTACCTACCTACTACCTACCTACTACCTACCTACTACCTACCTACTACCTACCTACTACCTACCTACTACCTACCTACTACCTACCTACTACCTACCTACTACCTACCTACTACCTACCTACTACCTACCTACTACCTACCTACTACCTACCTACTACCTACCTACTACCTACCTACTACCTACCTACTACCTACCTACTACCTACCTACTACCTACCTACTACCTACCTACTACCTACCTACTACCTACCTACTACCTACCTACTACCTACCTACTACCTACCTACTACCTACCTACTACCTACCTACTACCTACCTACTACCTACCTACTACCTACCTACTACCTACCTACTACCTACCTACTACCTACCTACTACCTACCTACTACCTACCTACTACCTACCTACTACCTACCTACTACCTACCTACTACCTACCTACTACCTACCTACTACCTACCTACTACCTACCTACTACCTACCTACTACCTACCTACTACCTACCTACTACCTACCTACTACCTACCTACTACCTACCATTTTTTTTTTTTTCATTCATTTTAAAATGTATTCTGCTATTCTGGGCGGAGACAAATCCAACGCAACAAAAACCATGAATATTGATCCAGCAGATCTCGAGTTATAAGTGATGTAACAAACCCGTCTTTCTTTTATATATATAGATACATAATACATGCAGCGACATCTGTTGAACTAAAATAAAATGGTACCTATGACTAAAAATGTGCTCACCACAAAAATTTTAAATCGACTGGCCAGATTTATTAAAAAAATATATTATTTATAGCCATGGACCTATAATAGCATAATATATTTTAGCAGTTTAACATTTTGGTCGATAGATGGCGTTGTTCATTTCACTCAATTTTTTGAATCGCGGTGTTAAAATTTTCCGTGAAAGAATGACCATGTCGGTCCGTCCGTCCGTCTGTCTGTCCGTCCTCGCTTAATCTCTGTGACCGTTAGCACTAGAAAGCTGAAATTTATATATATCAATCACGCTGACAAAGTGGTAAAAAAATGTTTTATTAGGGTAGCCTCCCTATATGTAAAGTGGGAAGTGATTTTTTTTTTAAATTTCAACCCTAACGTGTGATATATTGTTGGAAAGGTATTTAAAAATGAATAGGGGTTTCCTACAATCATTTTTTGATAATGTCAATAATTTCGGAAATAATCGCTCCAAAAGTAAAAAACAATGTGTCCCCCCCCCCTCTAACTTTTGAACCAGAAGTTTAGAAAATATGCAAAAAAAATCTGAAAAGTAGAACTTTATAAGGACTTTCTAGGAAAATCATTTTGAACTTGATGGAAACAACAGTTTTTGAACAAAAAAGACAAAAAGTTGTACAAAATAATTTCTGGACTAAGTTTGTAGTATATTCGTATATGCAAGCATTTTTACATAATGGATACCCACCTTTAAACTCATAAGTGGGAACACTTATTGTGACGGACGGGAAACTACGGAACCCTACACTGAGCGTGGCCCGACACGCTCTTGGCCGGTTTTTATTGAAAGAGTATACTCCTGAGCTGGTTGAATTTAAATTTGGTGAAGATCTGATGCTGATCTTCGGAGATATACAATGGAACTCTTCAAAACTAGACGGTAAATCGGTCGTGATTTTTGCAATCGCTTGGATGTTTATTGTTGATACATCATGACGTAACATCACGCCTGTATGCTCTGTGGGGTACGCAGATGTGTACAATACACGCAAATTGCAAATTTTGACAGTTTAGATATGTTAAGTCAATTTATTGGGGATAAGCCTTTTACCATGACATGTATTGTTAGCAATGTAAAATAAATGCAAAGCATATATTTTTATAGGATATTACGACTAAAAATGGAAAAATAAAAAAACTTTTTACAAAAAAAATAAAACCGACTTCAAAAAACACAAAACACAAAAATGTGTAAAAAGTTTGTGTTTTTTTGTAAAAAGTTTTTGTGAAAAGCGTAGGTATATCTCAAAGTTGGTCCCATTTAAAATAAATCCGCAATAGCAATATGTCTATCTTTTGGTTGAGGTTGAGTCACACTCTCTCTAACCCTCTATAAGTGACGCAGACGAAGTTGCGCGGGTCAGCTAGTGGTGAAATAATTTTTGAAATCGGCGCAGTAGTTTTTGAGTTTATTCAATACAAACATACACACGAAAATGCTAATCTTTCCTCTTTATAATATTAGTGTAGATATGTAGACTAGCTATTCCCCACAACCTTCGTCCGTATAAAATTACGTAAAATGATTACTTCCCTATTTGAATCGGATTTTAATGCCAATTTGAAGGGTTTTATTTTTTTTTGCAGGAAACCCTCACTATTTTTCTAAACACTATAAATAAAAGTTTATAAAAATCTAGCTTCAGGTTCTCAAAAAAATCTAAAAATATTTTGCATGTGATTTTATTTCTTATAAGTAGTTAGGCATTCAATTTTGATAGGTTACCATTTTGATAGGCTACCATTTTGATAAGCTACCATTTTGATAGGCTACCATTTTGATAGGCTACCATTTTGATAGGCTACTATTTTATAGGAACACTCAGTAAGGTACCTCTGTAGGTGCTCAAAATAGATTTTATTGTAATGAAACAGGTTTTCTTTTTGTACATTATCACCAATTGAATGACTTGCATTTATCTAGAAGTAGGTGCCTAGGTTTTTAATAGTTAGACATACATTGGACGGGATCTCTTCTTTTTGGATAATGTTCTTTTTCCTAATATACTTTGGCATAACTGTTTTGGCATAATTTGTATTGCCAAAATTATTTTGGCATAGTTTATGTGGGCATAATCATCTTGAAGGCTAATTTGTTTTGGCATAAATTGAATTCGCATAATGTTACTAGGCATAATGACTAAGCAGAATAGTATTTAGGCATACAATTATTAGAAATACCGGAATCAAATTTGAGTTACTTTTACGTATTTATTTTGAATTAAAAATTCATTATCATTATAGAGTGTAATCTAAGCCCGCGTAGGCGCGGAGAGGCGAGACGGCCCGCAAGCTGAGGAGCCGGTGATTTTAACCGCAGCTTCGGCAGCCTTAGCTGCGGCGGCGGGCGTAAAACACATCTGCGACGATAAGCTCGCGTGGGACCGCCGGAGCCGTGACAGAAACCATGCCTGCTGCATGTTGCATACTGCATGCTTGCTTGATGCATGCTTGCTTTCTGCATGCATGATGTATGCTTGTTTGCATGCTGCATGTTTGCTGCATGCATGGTGTATGCTTATTTGCATGCTGCATGCTTGCTGCATGCATGGTGTATGCTTGTTTGCATGCTTCTTACAGGGAAAAAACTCACATATGTTCACAATTAACTATACGTATGTTCAAAACAAATGTGTTATTATTATATGTTGCTTCAGGAGATATGGATTTTTTTCCAATCGTCAAAATAAATTGGTATATCCAATTAGGGTATGTCTAACATTTTAGGAGTTAATTATTATGCTTCTTTGTTATGCCTATAAAAAATATGTTTTAATATCATTATGCGTAAATAATTAGACAAATTATGCTTAAAAAATTATGTGTAAGCTGTTATGCGTAATAATGTTATGCGAAAATATAATTAGGAGTAACAAAAGTATGCCAAATTATATTAGGTCAAAAAAAAATATGCAAATGGATAGGGAACCGACGATTTTATAACGTAATTCATATTATAATCCTATTATAATACTGTTATAAAGGCCGTTTTGGCTCGCTCCCTATTTTACGGGACTTTTAACCTACTGGCTAAGGTAAGTACACACGCCTATCCCTTTTTAGACATACAGGCTTAAACATATATCAAAAAAAGCTTCGCGATACCTACTGCATAGCCTGTCCAATGTGGTTGCCTATCCATTTGCATTAAATTTTAATAAATAGGTTAAATAGCCGTTAGCGGTAAAACGGCTTCTAAAGCAGTATTATAATATGAATCACGTTATAAAATCGTCAACTGTGTCTGTGACCTTAACTTTTTTTATTAGTGATTAATGTGATTATCGTTATTAAGTTTATTTTATTTAATGACGTCTTATTATGATTCTGCTGAAGCAGCCGTTTAAGACCCCTGTTGTCATTTACAGAAGAAATGCGTAGTGTTCTACAAATAAATTTCAAATGGAGAACTCAATAACATTAGGCCCGACTTGAACCGGGGATCGAACCCAGAACTGGATGCCAACCAGTCGCGCGAGCGGCCACTGCAATAGACTAACGAGCCAGTTGGTATTTTTGGAATATCTAAGTAGTTTTAGATTCTTAAATATTGACATTATTTTCTATAAGGAAAAACAGAAAAATATTAAAAGACAAAATTGAATATTAATATTACCGGTCCGCAAGAGGATCTGGTGTCGTGGTGGTTCTGTTTGGAGTGAGAGGGAACCCAATGGGGCTCAGGCCCGCGAAGGAAGGTCGTTGACCCGCCACGATTGATGACGTCACCAAAATCAGAGCTGATATCTGGAAATTTTGAAATAAAAAAAATATTCACTGTTTTAAGCTTTCACGGTTTAAAACTAAACTTATATTGTCACTTACGGGATATCTTCCGTGATTGTTAATTCATGATCTTTCGTATCTTTCATGATCGCGAGTTGACAACCCGCGATCATGGCGCTTGCAACAGCGTCAAAATATCGGGAGCTCAAGACAATGAACAATCACGGAAGATATCCTGTAAGTGACAATCTATGTTTAAAAGTTAATTGGTTTTAAACTTAAGAGCCTATACTACCTCAAATTAGCAACTCTATTTGTGGTGGATCAAACTTCGTTTGAAACACTGTTAGAATAACGTTCAAATCAGCTTGCACTACAAAGTGGTTGTTACGTCAGTTACTAAAAAAATCAAATTTTCGTGTTTTGGAAGAAATAAAAAACATAAGACCTGCTTTATAGTTAGTTCAGCTAGTATGCAAAGTTTCATGATCTAATTTGAAGTACTTTTTGAATTCCAGCGGTTTATTGTTCGATTTGGAGGTAACTTTGGATTTTTTTTCTATCGAGGAAAGTTTATGGAATCGTGTTTTCGCCAAACATAAGACTTAACATTAATCCTCAACTTTACCATATATTTATTTCAAAATTAATGCTGCAGTATTTTAGGTGTAACGGAGGATCATGCTAAGCCATTTGAGGTAGTATAGGCCCAACATTTAATAATACATTTGAGTATTGCCATCCAAGTGTACAAATGTTTTGAGCCCTGAACTACTTTTGCCACATGTTTTAACACAAAATAACATCACGCCTGTAGTCCCCGAAAGGTTAGGCAGAGGTGTAGCAAGTTGGCAACTCTATTTGTGGTGGTTCAAACTTCGTTTGAAATACTGTTAGAATAAAGTTCTAATCAGCTTGCACTACAAAGTGGTTGTAACGTCAGTCACTGCGGGCCGAATAGTGCGAAATGAGTGATTTTATGCGATTTACAAAAAATCTATTGATTGAACTAAAAAAATTAAACACTGTATTTGCCAAAAAATCAGAAAGATTGCATGTATTTTGGTATGGTTTTTACTTGTTGAAAGAAATTTTTAGAGATAAGTTCGTGATTTTTTTTATTGAGTAAAATTATATTGCATTATAAAACTTGCGTTAAGCTCCTGTACTGTAGAACTACAATGTCGCTCACTATATTTTAATGAGTGCCTAGGTATTTTCGAGTTTACAAAAATGATTTTGAATAAGTAGTTATATATTCTTAAATATGGACATTTCGATAAGGACAAACAGAAAAATAGACAAAATAGAATATTAATATTACCGGTCTGCAAGAGGATCTGGTGTCGTGGTGGTTCTGTTTGGAATGGGAGGGAACCCAATGGGGTATAGGCCCGCATCACATATTTTGATTATTAATTTATTTAAGTTTGTCTACTAGTATGTAAATAATTTATCAATATCATCTGTCTAGCCTTTTCCCAACTATGTTGGGGTCGGCTTCTAGTCTAACCAGATGCAGCTAAATACCTGTATTTTACATGGAGCAACTGCCTATCTGACCTCCACAACCCCATTAGTACTGGGTAATACGACACCCCTTTTTTTTTTTTTTTTTTGGATGGGAAATCATCAAATAACCCCTCCCGCTCTGGGCGGAGCAGGAGGGAGTGTCAGACTTTTACTGACTAAAACCCATCCATGTTCCTTCATCGCCCTTTGTGTTCCGGGGCCGCGGTATCTCTTTCGAACAGTCCCGCAACCCCGGCAGGCATCGGTCCCTACGGACCCCTTCCCTTTTGCTGACTCTCTTTGAGGCGCGCGTGGAACACGAACGCGCCGTCGACACGGCCTGCGTAGCCCATAGCCCACCGTCCACAGGCCCGCGCCTACGGTGGCCGGGGGCCACGTGGTGGTGGCCCCCGACGCCCGGGGCGTCTCCCGCGGCGGCCGGGACGTTGAGAGGTTCGCTCCCTCTCACGTTCCGCCACCTCCTTCTCTAGCATTACTGCTTCGCAGAAGGAGGTGACGGCGTCCCATTCCGTCTCGCTCCGGACCATGGCTTGCACCAGGGCCGGACGCGAGAGGTCGCCGCCGCCGATCGCCGCTTCGAGGACACGGCGGTGCTCCGCCCACGCGGGGCACACCTCCACCGTGTGTTCCACCGTGTCCTCCAGTCGATCCTCACAATGGAAGCACCCGGGCGTTTCCTCCCGCCCGATTCGGTGCAGGAACCTCCCGAACACTCCGTGTCCGGTGAGGACCTGCGTCAGGCGGAAGGTGAGGACGCCGTGGCGTCGCTCAAGCCACTCCTCAAAGAGGGGACTTATCGCCACTATCGTGGCGTGCCCTGCACGGGGTTGCGACAGTCGCTCTCTCCATGTCGCCATGAGATCCCGCCGGAAGTCTGTCCGCTGAGCGACAATTTGTCGCTGCAGCGGAGTTTCCCCCCGGCGTAGCGCCTCCGCGCGCCATTCATGCAGGCGCGCGAGGACTATCGCCTCAATAGACACCCCTTAAGTAAGACTGGTTGTCAGACTTTTTGGGCGACTGACTTCCTGTAACTGTCAAAGATCTACAAATGACAACCAGGACCAACGGCTTTAACGTACTTTCCGAGGCACGCAGGAAGCCCGGTATGTAATGGGTGGCCACCCATCCACAGACCAACCCAGGCAAGCACGGCTTAACCTATCGACCCGAGCGCCTGTTATTATTTAGCCACGAGCTCCTCAAATAATTTATCAATAAATGACAAAGAATAATAGATTTTCCATTAGTTTTTCTATTAATAAGTCTTACATCATTTAATAAAACCTGTCTAAACATGGTTGTTTAGAAAAGTTTTCCTCAACTGCATAGTTTTATCAAATCTTAAATCGTTTGACGTCGAATCGTCATCAAACTAAGAACTATAAAAAAAATAAAAAAAAATTGTTTATTTCAGACTTAGTAATGTCCATACTTTGTTAGTAGCATATTAATATCTTAAGACTAAGTTAGCAGTCCAGATGAATACGAATAATTTAAATAACTTGATAGGATAAATTAAATTGAATATACCAAATTAACTAATGCAAATACGTAAGAAATTAAATTGAATTGAAAAAAAATATGTCAAGTTACATTGAAACAAACTATAAATTTAAATTAACAAATATAATAAAAAAGAATAATAATAAACATTACATTAATCAGAAGACGTGCAGCCTGATTAGCCTTCCCACCACTGGCGATACTGGTCGATCCGCAATCATCCTCAGGATTCCATTGCCACTACCTCGAATTCTACGAATTAGTGAAGCTGACTTTTTGCGCATTATAGCAAAAAAGTCATCTACCCTCGCGTCGGCAAACATGCCCGAAGCACTACAAAAACGAGGTAGCCACACCAAAATCCTAAAGGCGTTGTTATATTGAACTCTGAGAGCATTGTAGGCACGCTGCGTGTAGTTGGTCCATAGGGCGCTGGTGTAAAAGCTTTGGCAGTAGGCTCTAAACAATGTTACCTTTACCTGTGCTGTACACCGCGCAAACCTATGCACCAACATAATTGCTCGCTACAATGGCATCACCAAAATAGCTTGCAGAGGTAGCTATAATAGGCATGACGACAGTATCAAAAAATACAAATCTATTTAGTCCGTTAATTAGAGTATTGGAAAATAATGGACACGTAATTTTTGTTTTTGTAAATCAATGAATATTGACAAAGATAAAACGCATCAAAATTCGGGAGTGGGGGCTCGTGACGTCAGAACTAGCTAAAAATTATACCAAGGCGTGACGTATTGAGAATTTTAAAAGCGTCATAGCTTCGTCAATTTTGGTTTACGTAACAAAAGAAAAAATGTGTGTCCAATATTTTTTGAAAATCTATCTGACGGACTAATTAGATTTTCTTTGTCGTCTCGCCTCCTCGGTTTCACTCGCGTGAAGTTCGATAATTTTCCCACGGGATCATACTACCGAGATTAAAAGTATCATATGTGTTAATTCAGGCTATAAACTATCTGAGTACAAAATTTCATCCAAATCCGTTCAGTAGATTTTGCGTGATAAAGTAACAAACATCCAGCCATTCCCACAAACTTTTACATTTATATTATTAGTAAGGTAGAATAGGATTACTTATACTACTCTGCCCTATCGAGTTGTCCCACCAGTGGAAAGCTACCAAAGTGGAATGTAGAAAATTTTGATGTCCAATTTGCCCCACTTGCAATCGATTTGGAGAGCAGTGGTGGCCCAGTAGTGGCGGCCCACGACTTACGAACAGCAAGTCGTGGGTTCGAACCCAGGCAGGCGCATTACTTTGTGTAATTTATTTCATCACCACTGCTCTCAAAACGGTGAAGGAAAACATCGTGAGGAAACCGGCAACCGGCATGTCCTAGAACCACAAAAATTCGAAGACTTGTAACATCTACCAATCCGCACTGGGCCCGCGTGGTGGATTATAGCCCATTCCCTCTCAAAGAGAGGAGGCCTATGTCCCAGCAGTGGGAACATTAACAGGCTGATGATGATACAATCGATTTATTTTGCTATAGTTGTTAGTGTTGGTTCTATATATTGGGTGATAATTATTGGTGGGACAAGGCCGGAGGCCGTTGAAAGTTGAAATAGATGATTTCGTGAGGGTGTATCGATAAGCACGGTTAGCTATGTGGGACTCGTATGGCCAACTGCATGGCACTAAAAAACGGCTTGGACAGGCTGGATACAGCAGGGAACTGAGAAAGCCCGAAGCAGGTCATCCAATGATATTCTAACAAACAAATATGTTATACACCTACAAAACCAACGACAAAAGTGTGCCGCGGGGGAGAGCCAGCTCACACACGCAGTGACGCAGGATAAAGGAAAAACAGGCCAATTGGCTCGTTTTCGAGTCTTCACGATTGCGCGCTCATAACATATCTGTTTAATAGAATATCATTGAGGTCATCCTAATATTATTACGAATACGAAAGTTAGTGAGGATTTATGGATGATATTTGTATGTTTGTTACGCTTTTACGCAAAAACTACAGAATGGAGTTGGATGAAATTTAGCATACAGATAGTCTTAAACCTGGATTAACACATATCTTTTTATCCCGGTAGTATGATCCTGTGGGACAATTATCTAACTCTACGCGGGCGAAACCGCGTGCATAAGCTAGTACATATAGAATAAAACATAATTAACAGTTTTGATCTCGATAGCAATGGTAGACTGGATCGATTTAATAAGCCTATAATGTTAGTAATACACGTTGATCAACGAGGAATTTTCTTTTTAGCTCTTCCCTAGTCGCTGGATAGATGGCGCTGAACTTGGTAAGTTACTGCAAGGAACGGAACGTAAAAGAACTGATTTTAACAAAGCGCGAAAACTAGGTTATATTCGGAAGCTTAAGCAAACGAAAGTGTCAGTCAACGAGCGTATGTGACGTGACGAAATGTTTTTTTTTCCCAAGCGTTTTGGTTTTGGCACCAAGTAACGTAGTCAGTTCAACGCCATCTACAGAGTTCTAGGAAACTAAGTTTTTTTTTTAATACCTCAATAAGAAAACCTCTCATTGTAACCTAGGCTCGCCGTTTAGACACCCACAGGAAAACAGAAAAATTAAGGATTTGCTAGTCTTTTTAATACAGTATTCAATTCTTTACACATTGTGGCCATAAATTCAGCCTAACACAGTCTAGCGCTGGACATAATGCGCCATAATACCATTTCCTATGCGAATTCCGCTACGGTCCACTTGGGGCCTAAGTGGGATAGGCATATGCGCAGCAGTGGACTATGATAGGCTTCAGCCTATTACCATTGTAGCCATGACTCCTCATGGCCACAATGGTAATAGGTATGCACCAGCGTCTTACAAATGTTTATAAACACTTGTTTATAAACATTTGTATATAAGCTTTCACGCACTTGCTTATCTCAATCGGTTGACCTTTACAAAATATAAGCTACCAACGTCATTTGATAACTAATAAGAATCATTAAAAAACGATAAAAAAACGCTTTGTAAAATTAAGTTAGGACACGATTTTGGCCAAGATCAAGTTTTGCAGGTTTCGAACCACACTTTCTTTTTATTTCAACTACTTATGTAGTTAGTCATACATACCTATAAAATATAGCTTTATAAAGATGGAATATTTTGTGTGCAAAATGGTGTTTAAACTTTTTCTTGGCCTGCGCACATTTTTCTTATCAAATCAACAAAAAATATCCACCATACATATAATGAATATTTTTCCCAACATTCCAACTTGTATAAGTGACTAAGATCAACAATTTTTTGCTCGAAACGCTATCTTTAATTAAACATCTTAACTTTATAAATGACAACCTGTTATAAAAATCCATTGTTAATATGACTAAGCACAACTTGATCATGACCAACTAACCTTAAAAAAAAAATAGGCACCATCTTGGAAATATAATTCTTATTTTAAAATACTAGTACGAACTTACCAGATTCTTCATGCTTGATTGTCTTCGTTTAAATAAAATAAAAAAAAACGGCCACACTGTTCCACGTTTAAAAAGAGACTGGCTATAGTGGCTATCCTACCGCCAATTCTCATACGGAAAAAAAAACAAAAAACTTGATTGAGGAAAACTCAGTCTGTCTACACACAAGAGCACCTGTGATGTGTTCACACCGGTTTGTTGTTATACAAACTACGTATAGTGTTTATGTTGATTTGATTTATTTTACCGTTCTAAAGAGACGTTTACCCACTTTTTGTGTGTTTATTTGGGTGCTCCTGCGCAAGTGCGACAGAGGCGACACAGATTTTAAATCATAAAAGTTTATTCATTTTTCATTATGTTCACCTGTATCTATGCCTGTTGTAACTAGCAGCACCTATTACATCTTCTGTTGAAATTGGCAAAACGAATACTTTTTACTCCGAGATAAACAAGAACTCCGTCACCAATTGAAAATAACATTCTAAGCCATACCTAATATATTTTTTTAAACCAGTTCTGTGATTTTGATTATTCAAAAAAGTATTTTCCTTATTTCTGTATCTATCATAATTAATTCCTATTGATTTATAAGTTAATATTTTATCCTCCTTCTACGTCTGTACCAACTAATTACTTATTCAAGACAATTTTTTTCGTTAAAAAAAAATACGAGCCAAGTCGACTAAGCAAACATCTCGCTGTAAAGTACAAATCACGTTTGACCTACTACTATTAATAATTGTAAACGATTTTCGTATTGGTAATGAATTTAAAGTTACAATTAGCATTCTTAGATTTGTATCATGAGATGAAAACAGTAAATAAAAGTGTTCATACTAAGAAGAATGTGCTTGCATTCTCAAGATGAGCGAGGGAGGCAATAAATATATAATTTTATTTATATGTCAACAAAAAAGCAAAACACAATTTTTTGACGCGGAAACGGTTTAAATCTTTGATGACATCGAATACCTACTTTCTGCGAATAGTTAAAAACCGGAATATTTAAAAAATCCAGTTATCATTGCTGTAGAGTGTAGACCGATCAGATATCTGACAGCGGTCTCATCTCTCAACCATTGTGCATTCGAAAAGTCTTTGAGAGATCGTCATAAAATCATTAACACTTCGCTTGTGAGTCGCAGTCGCAAGAACATCTCTGCAATCTGCCTTACCGCCAATAGTCCGGTCAGTGGTTAGGTCTTGTAAAAGCTGCTCTTTACGATACTAATCGTACACCTAATCGTGAAACTACTCAAACACGTCAACCATGCTAAAAGTATGAGAATGTGTGTGGAGATATTCGTTACTATAACTCCAGTCGTGTCGGACCGTGTCCACATTGGAGTATGAGAGTGTACCTATGTTTGCACAAATACATACTTACATACAAATTTGTACAATACTTCCTGTGTTGATTAGGATCTGCTGCAATTCACTGCCATGATCGAAAACGATTAGCGAAAGATCTAGCACAACTATATCTATGTTTATCAATAAGTTCGTAACAAAAATACTGGAACTTGAGACTTATTTTACACTAAATAGGCTTGCTTTTGGCTGCAACTGCAGGCTTAGCCAAGTTGACAATCTACAATCGTTAACGCTAGTAGAAAATTAATCAAATGTATGGAAATGACATCATCTCAACGTTAAATCACGTGACAATAACAAACGTACATAAGTAACGTACAAATACAAACGAATAGAATATTCGTAGACGAGTTTACATCGTTCAAAATGATAGAATAGAATGTTATCGTTTCTACAATGTTGATCGCTATACTCTGGTAGGAACGCTCACCATAGACTACAACAACAGCCCATAACGTCCACTGCTGGACATAAGCCTCTTCCATGATGGGAGGAATTTGCCGTAATCTCCACGCTTGGCAGGCGGATTGGAGATCGCAGTGATGAAAGACTGACAGAAAACGCTGCTGCCCATTCTCTGGTCTACGGAGGCGCAAGGTGTTCTGCCTCAGACATTAGTCGCCTTATACGACACCCGTGAGTGTAATGGGTTGGTTCTATTCTACTCCGCCGGATACCACACGGCTAGTTTTAAGTTTTTGTATGTTTATTATTTTTACTTGATAAAACCTAACTAGATAGTAGTGGGACCCCATTTTTTATTTGACCACAGACTAAAGTGTAGGTTTTTTCTACAGACATTAGAGATCGAGCGATCGAATCAGTCGTGTCAACTTGACTACCAATTTAGCGTTTTCTACAATCGCTTACGCCGAGGCGTTTACGATTGTAGAAAGAGAATCGATACGAAACGTTTGTAACTTGGCTAGGCCTGGAGCACGCTTATGAAACCGATTCGTTTGAACTTTGAAGAGACCCAGATTATAATAATCGGGAAACAGAAAAGCTGGAAAACTGTTTATCCTGCTATGAATTCCTGCTTCATTAAAGAGCAGTCCGTTATTGTACTAGGGGATTCCTAACCACCAAGGACGATATAAATTCGTCACTATACACTTAAGCACGCCGTTTAAGTCTGTTGTCCAAGTGACACCTTTAATCAATTAATCTAGGTGTTTTTCCTTTGAAGACTTGACGACCTATTAGTCATTCGAATACTCATAAGACGTAGGTAATGCTTACCTGTAAACAAGTATCTACTTCTTACTGCAAATTACGTCATAAGCATTTAATTTAAGGTTCAGGTTTGTATGCATTTTCCTCTCAGTACAGGTTAAATTCTGCTACCGACCAACGAGGCAGTCTGTGTTGTTGTAAAATCTATTTAGTCCGACAGTTAGAGTATTGGAAAATAATGGACACAATGAATTTTTTGATTTTGTAAATCAATGAATATAAAGATAAAACGCATCAACACTCGGGAGTGGGGGCTCGTGACGTCACAGCGCACTAAAAATTATAGCACGGCGTGACGTTTTGAGAATATACAAAGTGTCGTATCTTCGTCAATTTTGGTTTACGTAAGAAAAGAAAAAATACGTGTCAAATATTTTTTGATGATCTAACTGACGGACTAATTAGATTTTTTCAGGACACAAGCCTATTGATGATAGCGGGTTTGGTGGTGGTGGTATACACAAAGTGAGGAACCTGCTTTGATTGATTTCCTTCTGAAGGAGATTTAAAATACCGTCTTTGGTGCAGTGGTTCTGGGTTCGATTCCCACGTCGAGTGTTATTGGGTTCTTCCATTGAGAAATTCTCAGTAGCACCCACGAAGTCTGGATTTGTGCCCGGTTGATGGCAATAGGCTCGCCCCTATTACATCATCATCATCATTCTCTTGCCCTTACTCCAATTAATTTGTGCCCGGTTGATGGCAATAGGCTCGCCCCTATTACGTCATTATCATCATTCTCTTGCCCTTATTCCAATTAATTTGTGCCCGGTTGATGGCAATAGGCTCGCCCCTATTACGTCATTATCATCATTCTCTTGCCCTTATCCCAATTAATTTGTGCCCGGTTGATGGCAATAGGCTCGCCCCTATTACGTCATTATCATCATTCTCTTGCCCTTATTCCAATTAATTTGTGCCCGGTTGATGGCAATAGGCTCGCCCCTATTACGTCATTATCATCATTCTCTTGCCCTTATTCCAATTAATTTGTGCCCGGTTGATGGCAATAGGCTCGCCCCTATTACATTATCATCATCAATCTCTTGCCCTTATCCCAATTAATTTGTGCCCGTTTGATGGCAATAGGCTCGCCCCTATTACATCATCATCATCATTATTTTGCCCTTATTCCAATTAATTTGTGCCCGGTTGATGGCAATAGGCTCGCCCCTATTACGTCATTATCATCATTCTCTTGCCCTTATCCCAATTAATTTGTGCCCGGTTGATGGCAATAGGCTCGCCCCTATTACATTATCATCATCAATCTCTTGCCCTTATCCCAATTAATTTGTGCCCGTTTGATGGCAATAGGCTCGCCCCTATTACATCATCATCATCATTCTTTTGCCCTTATTCCAATTAATTTGTGCCCGGTTGATGGCAATAGGCTCGCCCCTATTACGTCATTATCATCATTCTCTTGCCCTTATCCCAATTAATTTGTGCCCGGTTGATGGCAATAGGCTCGCCCCTATTACATCATCATCATCATTCTCTTGCCCTTATCCTAATTAATTTGAGCCCGTTTGATGGCAATAGGCTGGCCCCTATTACATCATCATCATCATTCTCTTGCCCTTATCCCAATTCATCTGTGGTCGGCGCAGCATGTCTTCTTCTTCCATACTTCTCTATTTTTAACCGACTTCCAAAAAGGAGGAGGTTCTCAATTCGATCGGTATTTTTTTTTTCGTCATCTCATCAGACACTTTATTTTCTTGACATATAACAGTCCATCCATCGTTCATTTGGTCTTCCTCTACTCATATACCTATAGTGCAACACAAAAGAGTAGAAATTAAATGAGGGCGCTGCGATCGCTCAGGTGGCAACCCAGTTAGTACGACCTAGCTGATCTTGATACTTGATTATTATTATTGGTCTAATAGCTATAAATAATGAGAAAATAATTATTTTAAATAAGTATGTTTATTAATTCATTGCTTTCAATAAGTTCCTCATAGATAATAAATAGATTTGGTACGTAATAGTAATAAAACTACAAGTTCACTCAAATATATATTATGAGGGGCGACCTTTTCTGTGTATAGCTGGAGTCGAGAGCGCACTGTGCTTACAGAAACACCTAAAACAAACAAAGCATGTTATTAACATAAGCTTATAGATACAACTTTAAATTATTGCTCTATCTTCATAAATAATATAACTGCTGTCAGTCCGACGAAAAAAGTCCCGTGCAAATATGTTCATAACGTGAAAATATTTTAAAATTGTTTCTTTCCATTAGTCGGTTGCTTCAACAAATATGGTATAGCAAAAAACGTATTTGGTAATACGCAATTAATTACATTAAATGTTGTTGCCTTACTATCAATGTTGTTAAGTCGCCCTATAACTACAAGGGTATTTGTTTATCTTAGCGTAACCTCAAAAATGGTAGACAACTAATTTGTAAATACTATTTAGATCGAAAATTTTGCTCCTTGAATGTAATAATCGTTTGTAATTAACGTTTACTGCAACTTTCAATAGTTACTTACCAGTAAAATCTGCTGTACGATGGCAAACATCTTCGAAGTAGGATAGCAGCTTCCCAGCTTGTAATTCGGTCAAACACCGCATGAAAACTTAAATATTATATCACGGGCACCTCCACGAATTACCTTATTCATGATATGTCGCTGTTTTCCTGTCCACACTCAGAAATAACACACAAAAACCAAAATTCTAATGAAAAAAGAAACCGATCGAGAAGAATTGACAGCTCAAGTACTAATTTTAGATGTTGCCAGAAAATGAAAAATTTTAGTTCCCAAATATTTAATTTCTACTCTTTTATGTTGAGCTATAGGCTCGCCCGTATTACATGGGACTTACCTAAACATAACTGGCAATATGTGGGTGTATTTATTTATTTTATTTTATTTATTTATAACAACTTAAACTATCATTACAGGGTTTACCCTAATGCGACAGCTAAGAACTTAAACTAATAAACTAAATATATAAGTACTTCCAACCATATTGGAAAAAAAAATGAAAAAAAAAACCGGCTAAGTGCGAGTCGGACTCGCGCACGAAGGGTTCCGTACCATTATCTATACATTAGACAAAACGGCAAAAAAATCACGTTTGTTGTATGGGAGCCCCACTTTTTTTTTTTTTTTTTTTCGTATGGGAAATCATCAAATAACTCCTCCCGCTCTGGGTGGAGCAGGAGGGAGTGTCAGACTTTTACTGACTAAAACCCATCCATGTTCCTTCCTCGCCCTTTGTGTTCCGGGGCCACGGTATCTCTTTCGAATAGTCCCGCAACCCCGGCAGGCATCGGTCCTTACGGACCCCTTCCTATGGGAGCCCCCCTTAAATATTAATTTTATTCTGTTTTTAGTATTTGTTGTTATAGCGGCAACAGAAATACATCATCTGTGAAAATTTCAACTGTCTAGCTGTCACGGTTCATGAGATACAGCCTGGTGACAGACAGACGGACAGACGGCGAAGTCTTAGTAATAGGGTTCCGTTTTTACCCTTTGGGTACGGAACCCTAAAAACTAACAACATTATTATAATTAAAATAAAAACACAAAAACATAGCATTACTTATTGACTAAGAAAAACTAAGTACAAAAATAAAGTTATTATTATTCTTATAGTTATTATTATTCTTATTTTTTTAAAGTATTATTTTGCTTGTAGCATAATATGAAAAGTAATACCCTTGCGAATTCACTAAAACAACATGTAAACACATCAATCTGAGTGTGAAGGTCGTTGATGGTACGGATAGAGTTATTAGATACACCTCTGCCAAACCTTTTGGAGACTACAAGCGTGATGGTATGTTATGAGATTTAAAACATGATCATATTCTTGAGAATACGTAAATAGTTTCTACAAGGAAAATTTTGAAGATGTTATGTTACCTACCAAATATGCAAATTACGATCATTAAATTAATCTAACTTGTTATACCGGTCATCGTCTGTTAGTATTAGCACCAATATTTACTAGAAAGCCTTCGAAATATCATAAATGATAAATGATGTTTATTTTGCAAGTTGGTTTTTAAAACACTTTTACACGTCATTTTTAAAACTAGATGGGGCCGGTGTTTCGTACCTGACTACTCTGAGAAGAAACAGCCGAAACAAACTCAGAGGTCGTAGTCTCTTTTAAAGTCCAGACATAATCTTGCTCAATTCACATGAGGACTATGCAGATTAGTGCCTGAGATGGTCTTTTGAAGAAAGAACCATACAGATTTGAGTGGACCTGTCCAGTCAGTGCAAGCATTTGTCAGTTAACGTGTAGCTCGACTTATAACTTTTATCTATTTAAAAGACAGGATTATGGTTTTAAATGTTCATTTCCTGCTGTACTTTACCTACCAAATGAGTATCTGACTGTTTGCCACGTTATTTTATCCTCGATTTGAGCCAAAATGATATTGGATATATCCAAAGGAATTTAAAATTATTTGATGTACGAGTAGATCTTAAAAATACCTCATCAGCAGTAGCCTTTCGATATTTTCTTTCACCGATGTCAACTATATTATATCCAAGACTAGCTGATGCCCGCGGCTTCGGCCGCCCGCAAATTATATACTAAAACCTTCCTCTTGAATTACTCGATCTATTAAAAAAAACCCGCATCAAAATCCGTTGCGTAGTTTTAAAGATCTTAGCATACATAGGGACAGACTGACGCGGCGGGGGATTTTGTTTTATATTATACTACCTGCCCGTCCCGGCTTCGCACGGGTGGACATTTTTTTATTTTTATTCTATCCTATCTATCTATCCTATCTTTCAAGTTGGATCAAACTGCACACGGTGTGCAAATTTGATAAAAATCGGTCAACGGATAAACAACGTGACACGTAATTTATATAATAATATATTGAGATAATAATAATAATATAAGGGATATTTTTAAATGCACATCTGTATAATTTTTCAGCAAACTAGGAAACTCCACTAATTAACTGAATGCATACCAGAAAAATGAATGCTGTGCAAAAAAACTAATTGATTAACTAAACAAGTACTGCAAAAAAAACTAAAAAATAACACAAAACGAGATGACCTTTTTTATCGAATTTACACCAAAAATGTGGTTCGTACATCGGATATATGATTTATAAAACATAAAAACTAATTGTTTTTCAATACTAACTTGCACTCTAAATTATACAATCTTACTACGGAATTTCTTTTATGGGCGGCATGGGCACCGGGCCGTAGGCCGACGAAGGAGGCCGGCGGAGGCCCGGCACTTCGGGGACAGAAGTCAAAGAGTGTTATGCGAGCGAAGCAAGCGCGCGTCGTGGAGTCGTAGCAGGTTCTAAAATGACAAAAAACAAAAACCGGCCAAGAGCGTGTCGGGCCTCGCTCAGTGTAGGGTTCCGTAGTTTCCCGTCCGTCACAATAAGTGTTCGCACTTATGAGTTTAAAGGTGGGGATCCATTATGTAAAAATGCTTGCATATACGAATATACTACAAACTTAGTCCAGAAATTATTTTGTACAACTTTTTGTCTTTTTTGTACAAAAACTGTTGTTTCCATCAAGTTAAAAATGATTTTCCTAGAAAGTCCTTATAATATTTTTTCATATTTTCTAAACTTATGGTTCAAAAGTTAGAGGGGGGGGGGGACACATTGTTTTATACTTTTGGAACGATTATTTCCGAAATTACTGACATTATCAAAAAATGATTTTAGAAAACCCCTATTCATTTTTAAATACCTTTCCAACAATATATCACACGTTAGGGTTGAAATTAAAAAAAAAATCACTTCCCACTTTACATATAGGGGGGCTACCCTAATAAAACATTTTATTTCAATTTTTATTTTACCACTTTGTCGGCGTGATTGATATACATATTGGTACCAAATTTCAGCTTTCTAGTGCTAACGGTCACAGAGATTAAGTGAGGACGGACAGACGGACGGACAGACATGGCGAAACTATAAGTTGCTATAAGCTGTTTTTAGGGTTTCTAGTTGACTACGGAACCCTAAAAACAGTTCTGCAAATACCATTAAACAGTATAGGTGATGGTTTTCCTTAAAAAAGTTTTAATATGTTTGTTGAACTAAAGAATTGTTAGATATACTATATTGATAATAGTTATTCGTTCAGTAAATAGTTATGCAAAAACCATTAAACAGTATATCGAATTTGAATTATTTAGCGTGCATAATTTGAGTGCAAGTCAGTATTTTTGGTTTAACTTCGAAATATTTTGATCGAAAAAAGAGAATATACAGATATCGATTTAAATACGAGGTTTCCGGCGACTGGGACCGCAATTAAACGTCGCCGGAAACCTCTTAAATACATGCCATAATATAATATGTAGTGATAAACATAAAGAGTAAAGAAAATAGTTTGTGAAAATTCATTCCCTGAACAGTTTGAATAGGAGATGATAATTTTACCGATAAGAAATGCTATCGCACACACGCTTGCATCCAAAACAGCTTTGAGTATTACCTAACAACATACTGTGGTCACCTATCTTACCCATCTGTTTGCCAAGCAATGTAATTATGGCAAGATTCCAAACCGAGCTTCAGAACATGGCAAAGCGTCTATAAGGAAATTCACAATGATGAATGACGTGTAGCTTGATAAACCTATAACGTGCCCACTGCTGGGATACAGGCATCTTGTTTATGAGGGAGAGTGGGCCTGTATTCCAACATTATTTTATTTTATTGGGACAATTTCACGTTTGCATTACCTCCGTCTGGGTCGAGCGGCTATGAATATGAAATAAAATAAAATAATAAATAATCATTTTATTAGGACCAAACATTTTGTACATTTTATGCACCCACCAAACTGCGTAACAGTTTGTAGGCGGGATTAGCGCTTGTTTTAATACTTAAAATAAAATTAAAAATAAAAATTAAATCTTTATTTTCCAGAGGACCTCGAGGCTAAATAATACTAGCCGCTCGGGTCGATCGTTAGGTTAAGCCGTGCTTGCCTAGGTTGGTCTGTGGATGGGTGACCACCCATTACCGATAGGCCTCCCCAAGTGTCGCCACGACAGTCCCATGCGACTCGCATTCAGTGGATTCCCAACCTTCACTAGGTCATCGGTCCACCCAGTGGGAGGCCTTCCAACGCAACGTCTTCCGGTTCGCGGTCGCCACTCCAGAACTTTTCGGCCTTATCGGCCATCCGTTCTGAGAGCAATAAACTGTGTACTTCATGTATATTCGCGCTCACCCCCGACTGGTACCAGGCCGCCCTTCCCGACGGGCCCCATCACCAAGTGCGGCCTGTCCAGCGACCGCACATCCTCCATGAAAGCGCGCAAGAACCACTGCGTGCCTCTATGGTCCGTATTCCACCTAACAGTTCCAGTTCCCATGCAGGTTTTGTGCCTCTAGGACATGCCGGTTACCTCAAGATGTTGCTGAAAGTGTACTACTACTACAACAGCCCATAACGTCCACTGCTGGACATAAGCCTCTCCCATAATGGGAGGAATTTGCCGTAATCTCCACGCTTGGCAGGCGGATTGGAGATCGCAGTGATGAAAGACTAACAGAAAACGCTGCTGCCTATTCTCTGGTCTACGGAGGTGCAAGGTGTTCTGCCTCAGACATTAGTCACCTTATACGACACCCGTAAGTGTAATGGGTTGGTTCTATTCTACTCTGCCGGATACCACACGGCTACTGCCGCTGAAAGTGTGCCTGGTGTAAATTAGTCAAATTAAACAAACGATTTTTGGTGAGAATATTTATTAATTAATAAAATATTTCTACAGTATTAGTGCCATGTGTTTTGTTTAAAAAAAAACCTGGTTATTGCGCATTGTTGTCTAATTTACCACGTTTTTACTAGCTTCACCTAAAACTAACTTACTTTTTGAATAATCTTAGAAGTTTTATTTGATTCAAATTATTATAATATAGTTTATATATTATAATTATTTGTAAATATGCAATCTAAATATATAAAAGAAGAAACTGACTGACTGACTGACTGACTGATTGACTGACTGACTGACTGACTGACTGACTGACTGACTGACTGACTCATCTATCAACGCACAGCCCAAACCGCTGGGTCTACAGATTCCAAATTTGGCAAATAGGTTCCTTATGTAGTCTAGGGGTGCACTAAGAAAGGATTTTTCAAAATTCATCCCCTAAAGGGGTTAAACGGGGCTCCAAAGTTTGTATGGGAAAACAAGATTAGTTAGACTATTTTATTCGAAACTTCACAGGAGTGCTCCTATTGATAAATGAGTAGAAACAGGTTTCAGGTTTTTTCAGAATTCAACCCCTAAGAGGGGGAAATGGGGTGGCAAAGTATAAAAATCACTGCACAGCCCAAACCGCTGAGTCTAGAGATTCCAAATTTGGCAAGTAGGTTCCTTATGTGGTCTAGGGGTGCACTAAGAAAGGATTTTTCAAAATTCAACCCCTAAGGGGATTAAACGGGAATCTAAAGTTTGTATGGGTAAAACAAGATTAGTTAGTCTATTTTATTCGAAACTTCACAGGAGTGCTCCTATTGATAAATGAGTAGAAACGGGTTTCAGGTTTTTTCAGAATTCAACCCCTAAAAGGGCGAAATGGGGTGGCAAAGTATAAAAATCAATGCACAGCCCAAACCGATGAGTCTAGAGATTCCAAATTTGGAACAAAGGTTCTTTATGAGGTTTAGGGGTGCATTAAGAAAGGATTTTTCAAAATTTACTCCCTAAGGGGTTGAAACGGGGGTCCAAAGATTACATGCGGAAATAGGATAAGTTAGACTACTTTATTCGAAACTTAACAGGAGTACTCCTATCGATAAATGAGTTAACGTTTGTGTTTCAGTTTTTTTTTTCAGAATTCAACCCCTAAAGGGGGAAATGGGGTTACAAAGCCTGAAATTCAACATAGTTATTATTTTAATGGTGAATTGGGTCGGGTGTATTACAAAAACAACGATTTTAAGATTTAATGTGCCAGACCTGAAATACTACCATTCCCTGTTGGGGTGCGATGGGGTTGAAATGTCTAAAAATCAATATGGGTGTCGATACCGAGATTATCAGGGGTGCTGATTACGAAAATGGCATTTATTTTGAGATCCAGATGATAATAATTGTGATTACGATGATGATGATTGTGATAATGATAACGATGATTGTGATGATGATGATTTTGATTACGATGATAATGATTGTGATTACGATGATGATGATTGTGATTATGATGATTGTGATAACGATGATAATGATTGTGATTACAACGATAATAAGTGTGATAACGATGATGGTAATTGTGATAGTGATTGTGATTGTAATGGTGATTGTGACAGTGACGGTGATTGTGATAGTGTCGGTGATTGTGATGGTGATAGCGATGGTTGTGATAACGAGGACGGATATTGTGATGATGATGATTGTAATTAAGATGATAATGATTGTGATTACGATGATAATGATTGTGATAACGATGATGGTGATTGTAATAGTGATTTTAATGGTGATTGTGATGGTGATGGTGATTGTGATGGTGATTGTGAAAGTGGCAGTGATTGTGATGGTGATAGCGATGGTGATTGTGATTGTGATTGTGACAGTGATGGTGATTGTTATAATGATGTAGATTATTGTGATTACTATGATAATGATTGTGATAACGAGGGTAGTGATTGTGATGGTGATTGTGATGGTGATGGTGATTGTGTTTTTGATTGTGATAGTGTTGGTGATTGTGATAATGATGGTGATTGTGATAATGATTGTGGTTGAGATAGTGATGGCGATTGTGATCATGATGATTGTGATTAAGATGATAGTGATTGGGATTACGATGATAATCATTGTGATGACGATTATAATGATTGTGATGACGAGGATGGAGATTGTGATGATGATGATTGTGAATACGATGGTAATGGTTGTGATTACGATGATAGTGATTGTGATAATGATGATAGCGATTGTGATTACGATGATAATGATTGTGATAACGATGATGGTGATTGTGATGGTGATGATGATTGTGATAGTTATTCTGAGAGTGGTGGTGATTGTGATGGTGATAGCGATGGTGATTGTGATGGTGATTGTGATGGTGATAGCGATGGTGATTGTGATGGTGATTGTGATTGTTATTGTGATGGTGATTGTGATGGTCGTTGGGATGGTCATTGGGATGGTGATTGTGATGGTGATTGTGATGGTGAATGTGATGGTGATTGTGATGGTGATTGTGATGGTGAATGTGATGGTGATTGTGATGGTGATTGTGATGGTGATTGTGATGGTGATTGTGATGGTGATTGTAATGGTGATTGTGATGGTGATTGTGATGGTGATTGTGATGGTGATTGTGATGGTGATTGTGATGGTGATTGTGATGGTTATTGTGATGGTGTTTGTGATGGTGATTGTGATTGTGATGGTGATTGTGATGGTGATTGTAATAGTGATTGTGATTGTGATAGTGATGGTGATTGTGATTGTTATGGTGATTGTAATGGTGATTGTGATGGTGATTGTGATGGTGATTGAGATAGTGATGGTGACGGTGAGTGTGGTAATGACTGTGATTACGATGATAATTATTGTGATAACGATGATGGTGATTGTGATAGTTATTTTGATGGTGATTGTGATGGTGATGGTGATTGTGATAGTGATTGTGATAGCGATAGTGATGGGGATTGTGATGGTGATTGTGATTGTGATAGTGATGGTGATTGTGATTGTTATGGTGGTTGTGATGGTGATTGTGATAATGATTGTGGTAATTATGGTGGTTGTGTTAATGATGATAATTGGTGATAATGATGGTGACTGTGATAGTGATGGTGATGGGGATTAAGATGGTGATTGTGATTGTGATAGTGATAGTGATGGAGATTGTAATAATGATGGCGGTTGTGATAGTGATGGTGATTGTGATAATACTAATTGTGATGATTATGAAATGTGGCACATAGATAGTTTATAACCTGGATTAACATGGAGGACACTATTATCCCTTTAGTATGATCCAGTGGGACAGTTACCGAACATCACGCGGGCGAAGCCGCGGGCAACATCTAGTAGTTTATATTTGGTTCAATTTTGTGCATGTTTAGTTTTCGAGCGCTAAAAACCAATAACTTTGTTTGCTACCAGTACTTTATGCAAAAATTATGTACTATCGAGGACACTCCCGCCTGATCACCACTAAGCTACTTTTTGCTTGCACCTTACAACATAGAAACGCTCTCTAGCCCCGCCCCGTTGACTTTGTATAGAAATAATGAAAAGATACCGATCGGCCGAGCGCACTGACGACGCACGCCAAACGAGAGTTATTGTTATTTTGCGCGAAAGCTGACGCTTTCCCAATAGGCTTAAAGTTTAAGGGGGCGTGGCCCGGCGCCTCCGCATGATTTAAGCGAAAAAATATTTAACTGATCAGGCGGAAAAGACCACGACTGTACCTATGAAGACTTGTGACGAATTTACATATATCTTTTAAGCATGTGGCGAATACACTTTCAATGTAAGGAGTTTACAAAATGTGACGAATTTACTTTGTGGCGAATGTACAATAACCTGTTTGCAGGGTTAGGTTAATAGGGTTAACAATGCATGGTTAGCTAAGTGACGTCGTTCTAAATCTAATATGGCAGACTCCCAAAGAGGGCAGTCTCGTTATTTTTTATGTACTGCCATGTATGAGTATCAAATGAAAGGGTTTGCTGTTTTTTGTGTTTTTTTTCTTAACTATATTATTTTTTTATATTTATTTGAACACTGCAAGATTATTAAAAGCCAATGAAACGCCGTAGTTAAGCTCTAAAACCAATGTCAAAACATTTGAAGATCGCTTATGCCATAACTTTAGCATCGAATCCAGTAATACTAGTGCAGTCCCGGAGGAGGTCTTCTGCATCATTCTTCTCAACTCCTATTAAAGTTAGTATGGCCATTGCAGCATCAGGGTTCAGTTTTCCATCATCATCATCATCATCATCATCAGCCTATAATGTTCCCACTGCTGGGACACGGCCTCCTCTCAATGCTCTCATTGGGATTGCCCTCTGGGAATGGGCTATAATCCACCACGCGGGCCCAGTGCGGATTGGTAGATGTCACATGTCTTCGAATTTTTATTTATTTATTTATTTAAACTTCATGTACAAGAGTGGTACATAGGCGGACTTAATGCAACAAGGCATTCTCTACCAGTCAACCTTTGGGTTAAATAGGAAAACATAGTGATAGGGTACAAAATAAGGAAATGAAAAATTTTTGGTTCTAGGACATGCCGGTTTCCTCACGATGTTTTCCTTCACCGTTTTGAGAGCAGTGATGATGAAATAAATTACACAAAGAAATGCGCAGTTTGCGCAGTTTTCCATCTGGTTCCAAAATTCCTGCTTTATGGAAGAAGCAAAGGGTAACTTTTTCATGTATTCGCCTGGTTCTTCGGAATTAAGAGCAGTGGCATCATCCGTACTTATTTCGATATTTTCTTCTTCTATGCATTTTGTAACGTAGTCGTTCATTTTTAGGGTTCCGTAGCCAAAAAAAGGAACCCTTATGGATTCGTCATGACTGTCTGTCTGTCCGTCCGTATGTCATAGCCACTTTTTTCCGAAACTATAAGAACTATGCTGTTAAAACTTGGTAAGTAAATTTTGAGGGTTCCCCATACTTAGAACAGAAACTCAAAAAAATATTTTCATCAATCCCATACGTGTGGGATATCGATGGATAGGTCTTCAAAAATTATACTTATTGAGGTTACTATTAGTTTTTTTTTTTTTCTAAACTGAATAGTTTGCGCGAGAGACATTTCCAAAGTGGTAAAATGTGCCCCCCTCCTGTAACTTCTAAAATAAGAGAATGAAATGAAAAAAAAAATATGATGTACAGTCAAAGGTCAAAATTCCACTTCCACCGCAATGCACATTATCGTTTGCGCTATACGGGCGGCGGCGCCTATACACACATACGCATATTTAAGAAGAAGGTCATAAGTACCACCAATATTGCTTTGCCATTGTGTTGCGAGATTGGCAGTCGACTTCTGACTGTTACTGTACAACTATCATGTAAACTTCCACCGAAAATTGGTTTGATCGAGATCTTGTAAGTAGTTTTTTTTAATACGTAATAAATCGTAAACCGCAGTTTACCTTTCATTTTATAAGTAAAACTAGCTGTTGGCCGCGGCTTCGCCCGCGTGAAGTTCGGTAACTGTCCCACTGAAAAATACTGAAGGGATAAATTATTAACCTGGATTAACGTGATTAATTGGTAGGACACTATCCAATCCAACCACCACTACCCAATATTCACTATCCAATTATTATAATAATTTATTATTATCATCACAATCACAATCATTATCACAATCACCATCACTACCACAATCACTATCACCATCACTATCACAGTCACCATCATTATCACAATCACCATCACAATCACAATCATTTTAATCACAATCATTGTTAATTTTGAAAGACTATTATAGGAATATTGCTGGTCGGGGAAGGTGGGCAAATAAAACGATGTATTAATATTACTGTTTACTTACCCAATATTATAACACAAAAACACGTTTTATAGCACTTACTAATAAGACACGTCTGCTCTTTTCTACTACTGTGACACAACGAACGATAAAACAAAAGGAAAAACAATATTCTTCTAAAAAATACATTTCAAAAATAAATAAAAAAGAAAAAGATATAAAAAGGTTGACCGTCGCCAACATGGCGGCCCGCGGTGTGCTAACACCAATAATGGGGCGGTGACGGTCATTCCAGGTCCAAAACCGCCAACTTCCGCACCGGTCGCCTTAGCGTTCCCCCTTTCGTAGTGACATCAACCACTCTCACTACACCGTCGTGCCCGGGCCAGACTGCTTCCACACGCCCTCTTGGCCAGGTCCCTCTGGGCAGGGATCCATCCGCAACCAAGACAAGATCACCCACTGCTATTTGACGGATCGGTGATTCGGTCGTTGATCTGACCTTTTGTCTCGGGACGAGCGTCGGCAGATAGTCTTCGACCCACCTGCGCCAGAAATGGTCAGCTAACCGCAGGCCTTTCTTCCAGTTGGCGCGGCGAATCAGATCAGCGTCTGTTAATTGGCGTAGTGGCGGCTCCGTTGAAGCTCTGCCAAGAATGAAGTGGAAAGGTGTTAGCGCTTGTTCCTCACCCGGATTCACGGGGACATGTGTTAATGGGCGAGAGTTCACTAAAGATTCGGCTTCCAGAAGAAATGTGTGTAGCACTTCTTCTGTGGGAGAGCGTTGTTTCAAAGTGACGGATATTGCTGTTTTTATGCTTCGGGCCAATCTCTCCCAACATCCTCCCATAAAAGGCGAGCCTGGTGGTATAAATTGCCAATGTATACCTCTATTGGCAACGAAGTCTTGAATCTTGATATCATATAATTCATCAAGCTTGTTCTTGGCACCGACGAAGGCTGTTCCGTTATCGGAATAAATCTTAACTGGGCAGCCACGTCTGGCGATAAATCTTCGCAAGGCCATTATTGCGGCGTCTGTAGAGAGACTCCCAACGATTTCAATATGAACCGCTCGAACTGTCATACAGGTGAATAAAGCCACATACTTTTTCTCTGTGCGACGTCCCAGGGTTACACTCACGGGGCCAAAATAGTCTACGCCCACGTGTGTGAAAGGCTTCTCGTGATGCGCTAGCCTTGCTACTGGAAGATCACCGAGTAGTGGCGTGATAGGCAAGGCTTTCCGGATTCGGCAAAAGTTGCAGACCTTTGCGACAGTTTTGACATTGGGTCGCAGTCCGACGATGTGGTAGCTGCGACGAAGTTCGTTTACGACAAGCTCATTATTCGCGTGGGCTGCCTTCTTGTGGTAATGTCGGATCAACATACGAACTATTGGGTGTCGGCCATCGAGAACAACGGGGTTGACTTCTTGTGAGGTGTTTTTAACTCGGCAGATACGTCCGGATAATCTGAGAAGACCTCTCTCTCCCAAAACAAGCTCTAGGTTTTTTAGGCGAGATTCCTTTGGCATGGGCGATGATCCAGCAATACTCTTTAGTTCTTCTGGGAAAGAGTCTATTTGCGCTCGTGACAGAAGTCGCCTTTCTGCGGCTTTTAAGAGATCGGCATTCAAGGGTGGAAATTTTCGTGCAAAGGACATGTCATTTCTTTGCATTAATTTTGAATTTGGTTGTTTGTTTCCAAGACGAGACCGAACAATATCTACAAATTGTTGAACACGCGCCGTGGATCTTACTAGACGAATCCACTCTGAAAATCGCGAGGGTTCCGCAACTACTGGTGAAAGTAGTGACTGCGGCGGGTGCTCATTTATTTGTCCTACTAGCTCCTGGGTAATTTGAGGACTACGTTTTAATTCTTCAGGAGGTAGTAGCACGTTCTCGCATGGTTCACAAGGCCACAGATGAGGGGACGATAAAAGAAATGGGGGCCCGGTAAACCAACGAGCAGATGTGTCGAATGAAATATGATTATGGCGCGTAGCGTCGTCCGCGACGTTTGAGGAAGCAATGTTAATTTTGAAAGACTATTATAGGAATATTGCTGGTCGGGGAAGGTGGGCAAATAAAACGATATTAATATTACTGTTTACTTACCCAATATTATAACACAAAAACACGTTTTATAGCACTTACTAATAAGACACGTCTGCTCTTTTCTACTACTGTGACACAACGAACGATAAAACAAAAGGAAAAACAATATTCTTCTAAAAAATACATTTCAAAAATAAATAAAAAAGAAAAAGATATAAAAAGGTTGACCGTCGCCAACAATCATCATGATAACAATCTTCATAACTATCACAATCACAATCATTATCACAATCACCAACACAAACACCATCACCATCACTATCACAGTCACCATCATTATCACAATCACCATCACAATCACTATCACAACCACTATCATTATCACAATTACTATCACAATCACTATCCTCGTTATCACAATCCTATTCATCGTAATCACAATCATCTTCATCATTATCACAATCACCATCACTGTCACAATCATAATCACAATCACCATCACCATCGCTATCACCATCACAATCACCTTCACTATCACAATCACTATCACAATCACCATCACAATCACCATCAATCACTATCACAATCACAATCACCATCACCATCACAATCACCATCCTTGTTATCACAACCATCGCTATCACCATCACAATCACCGTCACTATCATAATACCCATCAATGTGACAATCACCATCACAATCAGAATACAACACACATACTAAAGGGATAAATAGTGTCCTACATGTTAATCCAGGTTACAAACTCTCTATGTGCCAAATTTCATAATCATCACAATTTATAATTATCATCACAATCACTATCACAACCACCATCACTATCACAACGACCATCATTATCACAATCATTATCACAATCACTGGAAACTACGTCTTTTCTTGACTTGAATGTGCCCTGGCGGTTTGGAGTATGTCATGCTCACTCAATTGTCTCGCTGATGGTGGCGCATGTGTCGGATCATTTAGTTCTCTTCAAAATGGTTGAGTTGAATGGTGCTGATCCATGCGTCATGTCCGTGAACGGGCGCTGTCAGTTGTGACTGGTCATCTCTTGGTTGCCATGGCTTATTTGAATGAATTATTTTGAATTGTATTTTTTTTTTGTTTGCGTGTTTTTGCTGTGGACACTTCTACCGTGCACATCTTGCTAAATTGTTCTCACATAATATACCATCTCAACGTGAATGATGTAACCAAGATTTTGTAACAATAATATTCTGATTTAAAAGAGTGTCCATGGAGTTTCTTGCCCGTTCTTCTCCATAGAGATCTACGCTAGGGAATGGGCAACTACAGTACTTTCATAGTTTTTATGTCCTGTGACCGGGACTGTAGCTACATTTAATTTTCATCTTTGTTTAAATTCGACAATTCAAAAGTGCCTGTAACTGGCTTACTTGAAATAAATGCTTTGATTTGATTTGATTTGAATCACCATCACTATTAAAACCACCATCATTATCACAATCATTATCACAATCACGATCACTATCACAGTCACCAACATTATCACAATCACCATCCTCGTCATCACAATCATTATCATCGTAATCTTAATAATTTTCATAATCACAAACATCATGATCACAATCACCATCACTATCACAATCACAATCACAATCACTATCACTATCACAATCACAATCACAATCACCATCACCATCACCATCACCATCACCATCACTATCACTACCACTATCACTATCCCTATCACTATACCACTATCACTATCCCTATCACTATCACTATCACAATCACCATCACAATCACAATCACCGTTACCATCACAATTACAATCACAATCACTATCACAATCATTATCATCGTAATCACAATAATTATCATCGTTATCACAATCACAATCTCCTACACTATCACAATCACCATCATTATCACAATCACTATCACCATCACAATCACCATCAAAATCACCATCACAATCACCATCGCAATCATCATCACAATCACAATCACCATCACGATCACAATCACTATCATAATTTTAACAATCATTATCATCGTAATCACAAGCACTATCATCGTAATCACAATCATCGTCATCACAATCTCCATCCTCGTCATCACAATCAATATCATCGTAATCACAATCGTTATCATCGTAATCTCAATCATTATCATCTTAATCACAATAATCATGATCACAATCGCCATCACTATGACAACTACAATCATTATCAGAATCACCATCATTATCACTATCACAATCACCATTACTATCACTATTACAATCACTATCACAATCACAGTCACCATCACAATCATCATCACAATCACAATCACAATCACCATCACGATCACAACCACTATCACAATTTTAACAATCATTATCATCGTAATCACAAACACTATCATCGTAATCACAATCATCGTTATCACAATCTCTCCCTCCTCGTCATCACAATCATTATCATCGTAATAACAATCGTTATCATCGTAATCTCAATCATTATTATCTTAATCACAATAATCATGCATGATCACAATCGCCATCACTTTCACCACCACAATCATTATCACAATCACCATCATTATGACAACTACAATCATTATCAGAATCACCATCATTATCACTATCACAATCACCATTACTATCACTATTACAATCACTATCACAATCACAGTCACCATCACAATCATCATCACAATCACAATCACAATCACCATCACGATCACAACCACTATCACAATTTTAACAATCATTATCATCGTAATCACAAACACTATCATCGTAATCACAATCATCGTTATCACAATCTCTCCCTCCTCGTCATCACAATCATTATCATCGTAATAACAATCGTTATCATCGTAATCTCAATCATTATTATCTTAATCACAATAATCATGCATGATCACAATCGCCATCACTTTCACCACCACAATCATTATCACAATCACCATCATTATCACTATCACAATCACCATTACTATCACTATCACAATCACTATCACCATCACCATCACCATCACAATCACCATCAAAATCACCATCACAATCACCATCATCGTTACCTATCACAATCATTATCATCGTAATCACAATCATTATCATCTTAATCATAATCATCATCACAATCTCCATCCTCGTTATCACAACCATCGCTATCACCATCACAATCACCGTAACTATCACAATCGCCAACACTATCACAATCACTATCACAATCACCATCATCGTTATCAAACTCATTATCATCGTAATCAAAATCATCATCGTTATCAAACTCATTATCATTATCAAACTCATTATCATCGTAATCAAAATCATCATCGTTATCAAACTCTTTATCATTATCACAATCATCATCGTAATCACAATCATCATCATCACAATAACCCTGTATAGAAGTTGAATCCGCCATCTTCTGGATCTCAAAATAAATGCCATTTTCGACATGAGCACCCTTGATAACCTCGGTTTCGACACCCATTTTGATTTTTAGACATTTCAACCCCATCGCACCCCAACAGGGAATGATGGTAATTCAGGTCCGCCACATTAAATCTTAAAATCGTTGTTTTTGTAATACACCCAACCCAATTCATCATACAAACAATACCTATGTTGAATTTCAGGCTTTGTTACCCCATTTCCCCCTTTAGGGGTTGAATTCTGAAAAAAACCTGAAACACAAATGTTAACTCATTTATCGATAGGAGTACTCCTGTTAAGTTTCGAATAAAGTAGTCTAACTAATCTTATTTCCCCATGTAATCTTTGGACCCCCGTTTCAACCCCTTAGGGGGTTAATTTTGAAAAATCTTTTCTTAATGCACCCCTAAACCCCATATAGAACCTATGTGCCAAATTTGGAATCTCTAGACTGATTGGTTTGGGCTGTGCATTGATTTTTATACTTTGCCACCCCATTTCACGCTCTTAGGGGTTAAATTCTGAAAAAACCTGAAACCATTTTCTACTCATTTATCAATAGGAGCACTCCTGTGAAGTTTCGAATAAAATAGTCTAACTAATCTTGTTTCCCCATACAAACTTTGGAGCCCCGTTTAACCCCCTTAGGGGATGAATTTTGAAAAATCCTTTCTTAGTGCACCCCTAGACTACATAAGGAACCTACTTTCCAAATTTGGAATCTGTAGACCCAGCGGTTTGGGCTGTGCGTTGATAGATGAGTCAGTCAGTCAGTCAGTTTCTTCTTTTATATATTTAGATGAAAGGTAAACTGCGGTTTACGATAAGCGGGTTGCGGTTGATAAGTCAACAACTTGTTTTTTTTTTTAAATACACTATTATTAAAACATCGATCAAAGTTACAAAGAACTACAAGAACCTTTATATTATGTTACTTGCTGCTACGGAACCCTTCATGGGCGAGTCCGACTCGCACTTGGCCGCTTTTTTGTGTTAGTTTCAGTATGGCTGTCTCTTTGGCCAACTGCGGCTGAGGAAAGAAAAATCATGATAACATGTTTATTGATAAATTGAGGAACTCGTGGCGAAACAATAACAGCCGCTCGGGTCGATCTTTAGGTTAAGCCGTGCTTGCCTAGGTTGGTCTGCGGATGGGTGAGTTTCTTCCGTGCCTCGGAATCCACGTTAAGTAGTTGGTCCCGGCTGTCATTTGGAGATCTTTGACAGTCGTTACAGGTAGTCAGTGGCTTGTAAGTCTGACAACCTGTCTTACTAAGCGGTATCGTATTGCACAGTACTAACTGGGTTATGGAAGTCAGATTTTCAGTCGCTCCATGTAAAATACTGGTGTTCAGCTGTATCCGGTTAGACTGGAAGCCGACCCCAACATAGTTGGGAAAGGCTATAATAGGCATATGATGATGTTTATTAATTAATCCTAAGGTCTCCGGTGATATCCTTGTCTCAAGAGTTGTTTTGATATCTGGTAATGACGAGACAGGATTAAGAAGAGATCAAATCTTCAATTTATTTTGTAGCATGCTTGGTGATTTTGTAGCAGCGGTGGCCCAGTGGTGGTGGCCCCGACTTACGCACAGTAAGTCGTGGGTTCGAACCCAGACAGGCGCATTACTTTGTGTAATTTATTTCATCACCACTGCTTTCAAACCGGTGAAGGAAAAAATAGTTAGGAAACCGGCATGTCCTAGAACCAAAAATTCGAAGACATGTGACATGGCAGCGGTTCTCTATTGTATTACCTAACTTTTTTATTCATAATTTAAAGTGCCATAACTTTTTATGTCCTAATCATCATTTGTCCGAATGATAACTTACCCGAACTTAATATCACATAATATCACATGCCATAAAATTGAAATCCCTAAATACAATATGCTCTAAACCCGTTTGTCATAAATACTACAATCAATAATATACAAAACACTTAAAATCGTTTTCAATAATAGTTATAAATCCTAAATTAAAAAAAAAATGTTTAGATCTTAATAATATTTTTAAAACAAACCGGTATGTTCCCAGACGTTCCCAAAAGGGAACAGAACATTGTTATTTTAATTGTGTCTGTAATTACGGGTACCCACAGTAAAGTATTACTTAGCTTTTGCTATGCTATGAACTTCTCTCAACACAACACATTTTTATACAATATTGCTCTTATGAAATTTGTAAGAATTAAAAAGTAGAACCATCATATCGCAGAAAGTTCATAGTTAGAATCTTCTTTTGTTTTGGCATACATTTCATATATGTAGTCACTAAAAGGCAGAAAATCAATCAATCAAACCGTCAATCATTATAAAACAGTTGAGTGTGAACATAATTATTTTATTTTTCCCTGTAGTAAGTATGCAAACATGCAAACAAACATGCAGCAAGCAGGCAGCAAGCATGCAGCAAGCATGCAGCAAGCATTCAGCAAGCATGCAGCAAGCATGCAACAAGCTTGCAGCAACCATGCAAGCACGCATACAGTATGCAAGCAACCATGCAAGCGAGCAAGAAGCATGCAGCAAGCATGCAACAAGCTTGCAGCAACCATGCAAGCACGCATACAGTATGCAAGCAAGCATGCAGCATGCAAGCGAGCTAGCAACATGCAGCAGGCATTGTTTCTGTCACGGCTCCGGCGCTGCGGAGCTCCGGCGGTCCCACGCGAGCTTATCGTCGCAGATGTGTTTAACGCTCACCACCGCAGCTTCGGCTTGCTGGCCGGCCTCGCCGGCCAGCCTCAGCAGCGGCGGCGAGTGTTACAACCACCTGCTCCTCAACTCGCGGGCCGCCTCGCCCCTCCGCGCCTACGCGATTTTAAATTACACTCTAGGGGTAGGGCAGACAAGACTGCGTGGGGTCGGATTTACAGTGATTCGTTTCTGTCACTAAAACCAAATTTTTAGCAAATGTTTTAGGACCAAAAATTTTATTACACTTATATGGACATTAGGAATAATACACATTATATAATATAATACTTAGGATAATTGACTTTATGGCATATACAATTAGAAGATTCAATTATTATAGTATTCGATATTATGACAGAACAGTTTTAGAAATAAAGATAATTATGTAAAACAAAATTTCGGGATTTTGAACATTATGGTAACTGAAGTTTATAGCAAACGTTTTATGGATAATGATTTTCGGACAAAAATTTTTAGGAGATATAAGAGAGTACCCATGGCAGCCACTCGTTGACACCACCGGAGAACGCTGGTAAATCCGTATGCCGTAGTCGGGGTCTTGCCATCCTTTCTAAGGTCGCTGCCAAGTTGTCGATGCTGTTCCTGTACCTCGTCGGTGTCGGCGACCTTCCCCGTGGCATGTCGAATTTAATACGTCTTGGGTCCTCCCGAGGGGCTCCCGTGCCCCCCTCCCCCCGTGCTCTGAGGGGGTTCGTATGAAGCCATTCGTCCACTCGACTGTGGTGGCTTTCCTCCTGGGAAACGAGGGGCTCGTCCCGCAGGCTCTCCTGTTCGTCCTGTATGATGGACATTTCGGCGGCTAGCCTCTTCTTGACTAAGTCTGCTTCTAAGTCAAGAGACTTCTTTTGTATGGCTGCTAGCTTTTCTGCAGCCTCTAACTCTGATAGCCTTATGCGCGTTGTAAAACTATTCGTTGACCTTTGTGACCTCTGTGACCTCTCTGACCTGGCGGGTAACCTCCTTCGTTGTCCATGGTCTTCACTTAGTAGAAGTCCCGATGATGGTCCCGCCGTGGCCGTGTCCAACGTCGTAAGAGGCGCGGTATTTAGTCGTAAGTTGATAGTACTTTGGTCACTTGTTATAACTGGTGATTCTGGCGGGTCTAGTGAAATCCTCCGTAGTCTCTCTCTTCGAACCCGTTCCGCTTCCTGGCGAAGAACTGCCTCCCTCTGCTCCTCTGCCCTCTTCTGTAGGGCCCGCCTCTGGTCCTCTGCCTCTGCAGCATCACCTTGGCTTCGGGTGATCACCATCTTTCAAACTGATGGCCAACTGCACTTGACTTTAAGCGGGGAGCACGGCGCACGACAGTTCGTAGCTCGGTTTGGACTTGTCCAGATTCGTTTACTACGACGTTACACTTTACGCGCACTTTGACACCGTTATTATTTTACGACTAGCCCTATTTACCGCGACGACACTATATACTTCCGACGAAAGACGCGGCGCGCACTGTGTATAGCGCGCGCTTATTTACTACACGTATTTACTATTTACGCGACGGTCACTTATTACACGCGCACAGAGTCTCATTTACATTTGTTATTTTACTGTGAGTCCCACGGTTCTGCCGGTCCCTTTAACGCGCACTATGATCGCGATTTTCGACACAGAGAACACCACTTTGCTTATTACAACACTTTATTCACTCGCGATACACATAAGTTATTATTGTTCAGTACTTACAGTTTATGTAACCGCTCACAACACTTATTTACGCGCTATGTATTTGTTATCGGCACTTTTTTCACTTATCCGGCTCGTATGGACCAGCTGTTATGGGTGGACTGTATTTATTTATTTATTCCCTTCTTCGATAGCTCAGGTGGCTATGGGATTTACTTTCAATCAAAACTCTTCGATGGTTTAACACTGTTTAATTACTTCGTCTACATTAGAGCGGGCACATTATTTCAACACAAACTGATTTACACAATAATCATAAGTACACAATAATCACAAGAACATAATATATGTCGGGTTGGTCAGGAATTTATTTCGCTAGGCTCGAGCTTATGTGGGCTGTAGACGGGTTTCGTGCTAATGAAAACACACTGGATGCGAAACACTATTTTATTTCACATTGCACGGTTCGGCGTGGTAGTTTCCATGGAGAAGAACCGGCAAGAAACTCCATGGTTACTCTTTTGAAACAGATACACTGAGTCTAACAAATTACTTGACATTACACTTTGACACATTAACACTGGGCACAATGATTCGGGTACAGTTTCAAGACTTCTTAACTCCGCTGCGATCAGACATAGAATGTCCGCCTCTCCGCGTGTTGTTAACATCAGGACTCTGTAGAAGCCGCCATGGTGGGATAGACTGGTAAGTAGGTCGCGTGATGTCATCACTGGCGCGCTTTCGATACGTTCGCCCGTCCGTACTCATGACCATATCCGACATATACATAGGGCACGTGGGACTCACAATAAACACTTAAAACTAAACACTTGTAAATAGAACTGTAAAACTGTATAAAACTTTAAAAACTTGCTCGACTGACTTCAGTCGTCTATTCTTATATCAAAACATCATATCGCAAGTAGTGGCAGGGCCTCGCTGTACTTAATACCCTTTGGTCAATCGTTTCCCTTACAATGGACTTTCCCAACGTTTCGCGGGTTGGTCAAGTTTCGACTTGTCGGAGGCTCCGCCCACAACACGCGAAATGATGATTTGTTACCTTATATGGTAACGTTTTTGGTTTGTTATTAAACCATCAGTTTCGCTACCATATAAGGCAATTGTATGTCATGATATATGTTGTTCTAATAAAGTGTACACTTTTTCCCGCCTTGTGCGGGCCTATTCTTTACTTTATTAAACCTTATCTTAGCTAGTTATCAATGGAGCTCGGCGTCTGTTACAACAATAATCATTTAGTGATACAATGGAGCTCGGCGTCTGTTACATATACAATGCAAATATTGTTAGAGAATTGTCAAGAAATTGCGCGGGCTTGTGACCAAAAGAAGGAATGGCAAGAGGTCTTTGCCCAGCAGTGGAACAGTGTGGGCTACTAACGATATTATTAAAGACAAACATTTTTGGGCTATAACTGTGCTTATAAATAAAATAACTATACATTAAATACTTACATAATAATATGCGTTTATCCCACTCGCTGTTAACACAAAACATAGTACCTAACAGTAACAAGTGCAGTGTATTCTAACTAGACTATTCTAATCTAGACTAGACTAATCTTATTACCTAACTCAAACTATGACGAATTCTACTGAGAGAGTATTAGGTTATCAATTGATAGACATTTATACATTGTTCAGGAAAAGCAATTTTTAGATTTGTAACTCCATGGCATATCTTAATGTCCTAGTGTTTGTTTATAGACTGAAAATAACGATTATGTTTTATAAAACGATATAAGTGTACATACTTAGCCTGCATGTATTTTCAACCGACTTCCAAAAAGAGGAGGTTCTCAATTCGACTGTATTGTTCTTGTCTTGTATCTGAATGGGGATGGCAACTGTGGAGCTAATGGCGCAAGCATTGCTTGTATCAAACATCGTCATTGGTTGAAAATCTGTCAATGTCATTTTATATTTCAAAATAGTTTGACCTCATTGGTCAGATTGGGACTAAGCTATGGACGTGCCGTGATTTGTGGACACCTTGCGCCTCCGTAGACCTGAGAATGGGCAGCAGCGTTTTCTGTTAGTCTTTCATCACTGCGATCTCCAATCCGCCTGCCAAGCGTGGAGATTACGGCAAATTCCTCCCATCATGGGAGAGGCTTATGTCCAGCACTGGACGTTATGGGCTGTTGTAGTAGTAGTAGTGTAGTATGGACGTGCCATCTACAATCAGCTTTGACCAGCCTTCCCCAATGCGTAATCACTACATTTCGACTTCATAATCTACACTAATATTATAAAGAGGAAAGATTTGTATTTTTGTATGTTTGTAATGAATAAACTCAAAAACTACTGCGCTGATTTCAAAAACTCTTTCACTATTAGAAAGTTACATTCATTCTGAGTAACATAGGCTATATTTTATCCCCGTACTTCCACGGGAACGGGAACTACGTGGGTGAAACGGCATGACGTCCGCTAGTGTTTTATAAAGGACCATGGGGGATTTTGTATGGACCCCGTTGCCACCCACCAACACTCCACAGTCATACTATTCATACAGGTATGCCTAAAAAATCAAGAAAAAGACTTTAAAATTCTTTCTCAATTGAAAATCAATGCGATTTTTATGTTAAAAGTTCGGTTAGGATAATTCCAGATAAATCCCACATAATTATGTGAAGAGTATCGACCTATTAAAAAATATCTTACCTGCTAGACGCTTCGAATGACAATCTGTTGGAGGGGATGTTTCTTCCCAATGTCCTTTGCCAGTTCGACAATCTCAATGACGCAATGTATTTTTTGAATTCTCCGGAAACCTAAATATGGAATAAGGTGATACTCTGACCTTAAAATCCAAATCATTGGGAGTTGGGATTGTGAGGGTGCTAACAAATTAGCTTGCAGTAACGGACACCCATTTTTTAATCAATATGATGACCAGGAAAGGGGATATCTACATTATTACAAAGAACAATTTTTTAGAGGATTTGCATAAGGACATTTTATCAACCATCATTGCAATATTGTTGTTGTTCAAATTAAATTTTGATCTGTACGAGACAAATAAATACTTTTTATTATTTCTTACAAAAAAATGCATGGGCTTTTTAAATAAAGAATGAAACAATTAAGTATATTATACTTTTTATGTTTCGATTAGTGAATTAAAATACAACAACACTTTGCCTTACCTGGGAATCAAACCCAGGACCTCATGCTCAGTAGTAGCGAACAGAACAAACACACAAACTTCCCATCTCAGATTTATGAAATATCGAATGCAACCTTTCTTAGCTATCTAAACTAGCGTATAGAGTGAGACCTCTTAACGAAGCCGAAAGGCAGTTGTTCTACCTGTCTTTGCGATCATTTTTTTGTTCTACACCATACCTGGGAACCTTCTAGTTACGGTCAAAGTTCCAACTTTTTGACAAGTTTTTTTTAAATACAAGTTTTTAATGTTAAATTTTTAGTTTAAACACCTCCACGACCCCCGTACTATTATATCCATCCATCAGCACAATGTTTTAAGTGCGTTACATTGAGTTCTACCACAAAACATGATTTTTTACCAAAAAAAAAAAGTTTTTTCCCACAAATAATTTTTGCGTACAGTTACTTAGTTTGATAAACACAATGCTTGGTTGACGGCTTCAGAATCAGAATCAGAATCAGAATGTTTATTTGTAAACATAGGTAGTTACAGTGTGTGAGGTGTTACATTTTTATAAGTGCTCTATGTTTTGCCATTTGGCGTTCAATATTATCATCAAATTAAATTAAATTCAACAACTAAATTAAACAAATACCATTATATAAAATTATAACAATACATTAATAAAAATTATAAAAATCAAAGTAAGTCGATCAATAAATATTCTCAGAATGTCAACAATAAAATTTAAGAAATTACAAATGATAAATGTCAGAAGATAAAAATGTAGATAGTGTCAATTATAAAATTTTAAATTAATACATGAATGTCAAATAAATTAATATAAATCAATAAACCATTTCTACAATGTCAACAATAAAATCTAAGGAAGTATATAAATGTTAAATATCAATCAAAGTAAATATAATAATGTCAACTGATTGCAATGTCAATTAAATAAATACCAAATAATTACAGAAATGTCAAAACAGATATGACCTAATGCTTATTGTCTGAAGGAGGTATTATAGAACTGTCATCCAAATAGTCCTTTAGCGAGTAGTAACATTTATTGACTAATATTTTCAGAAGTACACTTTTGAATTTGTCCAGATTTAACGATTTCAATGTCTCAGGCAGCTTGTTAAATATTTTTGTGGCCATACAGAAAGTGCTTTTATTCATTAAAGCTGTTCTGCCATGTATGTTTTCGAGTTCGAACTTATTTTTGTCACGTAGTTTTCTATAGTGACTTTTGAAAGCTACTTTGTACTGCGAGATGTGTATTTTGACAAATATGTTAGTTTCGTAGATGTACAATGACGGTAGGGTAAGAATGTTTAGGCTTCTAAAGAACGGCTGACAACTGTCGGTGCTATTTAGGCCACACATAGATCTTATACATTTTTTTTGAGATCTAAATACAAAATCTCTATCGACTGAGTTGCTCCAATACATTATGCCATACCTACCTTCGTGATGAGGTTGTTTACACCCTGTATATAAAACTAGCTTGCGCCCGCAGCTTCGCTCGCGTTAATTTAGAATTTGACTATCAATGCTTACAAGTGTTTTTAATGTTGTGACTTTACTATATATAAATACCTCTATGATTCCTGTACTAGGTAATGGCAATGCATCTATCAGCATAATGTATATCTGCGATTGCTGAAGTTCTATCTTAATTGTGATTTTTTACCCCAAAAAAAAAGTCGTGTCCCAGCAATAATTTTTTCGTGTCCCAGCAATAATTTTTGCGTAGTGTTACTTAGTTTGATGTACAGGATGCTTGGTTGACGGCTTCGTGAAGGCTCCGTTTACACCCTGTATGTATAGCACACATCAAAAAAAGTTTGCGATCACTTTGAAAAATCGAAATCTTTGTTGTTAAAAATAAAAATGGGTTTTAATTTTTAATTTTAAACAGGGTATTTATATATAATGAAAACACACAAGAAATATTTTTTCTTGATAAAGTTCAATTTAAAAAAACCGGCAAAGAGCGTGTCGGGCCACGCTCAGTGTAGGGTTCCGTAGTTTCCCGTCCGTCACAATAAGTGTTCCCACTTATGAGTTTAAAGGTGCCCATCCATTATGTAAAAATGCTTGCATATACGAATATACTACAAACTTAGTCCAGAAATTATTTTGTACAACTTTTTGTCTTTTTTGTACAAAAACTGTGGTTTCCATCAAGTTCAAAATGATTTTCCTAGAAAGTCCTTATAAAGTTCTACTTTTCAGATTTTTTTCATATTTTCTAAACTTATGGTTCAAAAGTTAGAGGGGGGGGGACACATTGTTTTTTACTTTTGGAGCGATTATTTCCAAAATTATTGACATTATCATAAAATGATTGTAGGAAACCCCTATTCATTTTTAAATACCTTTCCAACAATATATCACACGTTAGGGTTGAAATTAAAAAAAAAACACTTCCCACTTTACATATAGGGGGGCTACCCTAATAAAACATTTTTTTTCCAATTTTTATTTTACCACTTTGTCGGCGTGATTGACATACATATTGGTACCAAATTTTATCTTTCTAGTGCTAACGGTCACAGAGATTAAGCGAGGACGGACAGACGGACGGACGGACGGACGGACAGACATGGCGAAACTATAAGGGTTCCTAGTTGACTACGGAACCCTAAAAATTATATCAGCTTATGCTAGTGATCACAAACTTTTTTTGATGTGTACACAGGAAATGCAGGACACTGCGTTTCCTGTGGTTTGGTCATTGCAGGAACAGTTCTGGGTCCCTCCATTTAGATTGCTATTGAAGAAGGAGCTGGTTCCTGTTCCATCATTCAGTTAAAAAATCTCAAAATCTTCACACAAGAAAATAGGCTTCATTGTCACTTGTAACAGTTTAACAGTTCCATGATGGAACTAGTGTTGTATTTTATAACCACTAGTTCCTTCTAGTAACATTTTCAAGACTTATGGTGTGCAGAAATATTAGCCAAATGCTGTTCCACGGTTTATCGCCGCGGTTGACGTTTGAACGTTACGGGCGTTCGTAAGTTTAGTGAGTAATGGTTGCTAAGCACGAAAACGATTGTTTAGAAATAGGTTATGGTACTTGTACAATTTATTTTTCCAATAAAATTTCAGTTCGCTTTGCTATTGTACTGGAACAGTGCCATGTTATAAAATGAGAAATAAATTTGGTTTCATTTTCGTGTGCACGGGAAATAGATGGAGATTTTGGGTGCTTTTGCTCTTTTTATTTGTCAAATAATTTGTATAATAACTATTCCTTGTGAATCATCGATTGTCTTTAGGTATTTTGAAAACAGAATCCTCGTTGGATCATCTTTAAAAAAACCATATTTCTGAAATTCATTAAATTGAATAAATAAACTAACTTGTTTGCTGGCTACTAAGAATCCTATATCACCAGACCGATAAAGCGATGACGTATAAAATTTACTATTGCATTAATGTCGACGTACTTTAACAGAATCAGTTTCTCGAAATCTCGCGTGTTTATGGTTGTAGACCACAAAACGCTGCCATCATTGCTGTGACGAATGCAAAGTAAGCATGACCTTTTAACCTTCAAGTTTACCATATACGTATAATATGACTATATCAGACATTGGACCTGCAAACACTATCTTCAGGACAAGATAAAACAACAACAACATTTTAAAGAATTTTATTTGCACGAATAATTTCTCTGGAAGGTAAATATTTCATTTGGTACTGAAGAAATACTGCTTTACTTAAAATACATCTTTCAATAGACTATACAAAAATAACCGTGATTTGACGTTACTTCCTTCGTTATGACAGTAGAATTAAAGTAGAATACAATAATAATATACTGTGTAGAATTTTGTATGAGAAAATCGACTTTGCGCCAGAATCGTCTAAGATTTCTTTGCAACACTTTGTCCCAATTTCGACTACTTTTGGGTAGAAATCTGTCCAGAACTCGAAAGCTTTGTAATTAACCGTCGCTGGGGTACTCATTGTAAAATTTGCTCTGTCAATGATCAAATACCCGGGCCTCTCTAATTCGTAAGACTGCCAATCTATAATTACTCCCGAATTTGTAGGGTTTGAATACCAGGCGAAATTCGACCACATCCTCATAATGATTTCTGAAATGCTTTTATCTCTATAATCCCATTTGCTCAGGTCTTCTGGCAATGCTAAATAAGGCATCCCGAAAGTATAGATCAAGTCGAAATTGTGAGGGACGCCTATCCATTCTGGGAGACCTTCATTAGCTATGTCTGAAAAGGGCTTTAGATCGAATCTGTAAAGAAATACTGGAGCGTGCGGACAAATATGTCTGGCGAGCTGATATGTAGTAGCGCCATGTGTTTTATCAGTGTAGAAATCTACAAAAAGTTTCCTAAGAACTGTTTCATTTGTGGTATGAGGGATTGGTTTATAGAAGAATGCTACAGCGTCTTGGATGTGGTGCTGGTTGGTAAAACAAGAGCTGTTGTCCACAGTTATATCAGACAGGATGATTTCTTCTCTCATAGAATCGAACTCCCTTTGACTGATACCAGAATCTCCACTCTCATCTTTTTCTAGCAACAAACCATCTTCCATATTGGTGTATCCTGCTAACAAAGGGACTGGTGAGAAAATTTCATCTTTGAACAACTTGGCTGGAAGTTCTGGTAAGAATGGACTGGTTATGTTGCTAAAGCCACCATCTACTATAGGTTTCCATTCAGCTACAGGCCCAGCAATATCTAAGAGTGCTTGATCGGGTACTCTTCTAAGGCAATCAAGGAGTTGGTACGTCGGTTTTCGGAAACAACTGAATGCTACTGCAACTTTATCAACCGTAACGATTTCTTTCCTTGCTATGTTCACTGATTCTGATGAGAGTGCATTTCCGCTCATTGCTATAGCCTTTTGGAAGAGCCCGGCAGAGTATGAGGATATTAGGTGGAGAGTGACGCTGACTGCTCCAGCATCGTGACCAATGATACAGACGTTATCAGGGTCTCCTCCGAAGTTTTCGATGTTGTTCTTCACCCAGTTCAAAGACGCCACCTGGTCGAGTAGACCAAAGTTGCCCGAAGCTTCGTTGTCGAGGGTTGAGAAGAATCCGAAGATGCCCAGCCGGTAGGCTACAGATACGAATATTACCTGGAAGTGGAAAAGGGAAGTTGTTATTCATGATCGCAAAATATTTTTGCTTATTATGCCATGTCTGATTTGAGTTTTCTTTGAGTAATATTGATTTGTTCTACTAAAAATAAAGTAGATTATAGTCATACTGAAGCATTAGTAGTACTTATTTTATGACTAACTTTTTTTATCAAAAGTTCTCATCAATTGTTTGAATTGATTAATTTCAGACAACCAAACTACGAAAACTTTTGGATTTATGTTGAAGTTCATCAAATTAAAAATGTGTGTCACATAATATTCCCATATCACTAATTTTTACATTTATGTCACATAAGGCTAAAACTTCTTCAACTAGGTCACTTTCATTTGAAGTGGTAATAAAACAATAGATTACGTGAAAAGTTTCATTACCCTTTGTTTCAGCACCATTTGGAACGGGTTCACGCTGTTAGGACTGCCTCGCACGAAGTCACCACCATGGAACCAGACGAGAACAGGATAGCCCTCCACTTTGAAATCTGCAAACAAACATTAATTTTAAAAAAATTGGTTACTTAGAAGAAATGCTTGCTTACACAACAACGACAAAAGAGTTTTTAAAGTTTTTTGCTTTGACTCTTATTAAGGGCCTATACTACCTCAAATGGCTTAGCATGATCCTCCGTTACGCCTAAAATACTGCAGCATTAATTTTGAAATAAATATATGGTAAAGTTGAGGATTAATGTTAGGTCTTATGTTTGGCGAAAACATAAAAATCCTAAAGTTACCTCCAAATCGAACAATAAACCGCTGGTATTCAAAGAGCACTTCACATTAGATCATGAAACTTTGCATACTAACTGAACTAACTATAAAGCAGGTCTTATGTTTTTTATTTTTTCCAAAAGACGAAAATTTGATTTTATAAAGAAAGCCGGCCAAGAGCGTGTCGGGCCACGCTCAGTGTAGGGTTCCGTAGTTTCCCGTCCGTCACAATAAGTGTTCCCACTTATGAGTTTAAAGGTGGGTATCCATTATGTAAAAATGCTTGCATATACGAATATACTACAAACTTAGTCCAGAAATTATTTTGTACAACTTTTTGTCTTTTTTGTACAAAAACTGTTGTTTCCATCAAGTTCAAAATGATTTTCCTAGAAAGTCCTTATAAAGTTCTACTTTTCAGATTGTTTTCATATTTTCTAAATTTATGGTTCAAAAGTTAGAGGGGGGGGGGGGGCGGACACATTGTTTTTTACTTTTGGAGCGATTATTTCCGAAATTTTTGACATTATCAAAAAATGATTTTAGGAAACCCCTATTAATGTTTAAATACCTTTCCAACAATATATCACACGTTAGGGTTGAAATTAAAAAAAAAACACTTCCCACTTTACATATACTACGGGGGGCTACCCTAATAAAACATTTTTTTCCAATTTTTATTTTACCACTTTGTCGGCGTGATTGATATACATATTGGTATCAAATTTCAGTTTTCTAGTGCTAACGGTCACAGAGATTAAGCGAGGACGGACAGACGGACGGACAGACATGGCGAAACTATAAGGGTTCCTAGTTGACTACGGAACCCTAATAAAAACCACTCATTTCGCACTATTCGGCCGCAGTGACTGACGTAACAACGGTTTTGTAGTGCAAGCTGATTAGAACGTTATTCTAACAGTATTACAAACGAAGTTTGAACCACCACAAATAGAGTTGCTAATCTGAGGTAGTATAGGCTCTTAACAAAACTATTGTAACACTATAACGACGTTCCTATTAAACACTCGCATTTTCTTCAAATTGCCATCAACCGGGCGAGCCTATTGCCATCAACCGGGCACAAATCCAGACTCCATGGCTGCTACTGAGATATTTCAAAAGTAAAAACAAACAAAAAATCATTTCTGATGATACTATTAGTTTAATTGTTTTAGCTTTCATCAAAATCGACACGCGTAGCCAAGAATTGCGAAAGTGTAAACAAGCAAAACAAAAACACTTTAACAGAAACTTAGAGAAATCAAGAAACAATTTCCGGCTTATCTTTATAAACAAACAATAAATTGCTGAATTCAATTCAAAAACTAATAAACAACAAAGCTTCTAAGAATTCTTAGTTTACTGTTATTCGGGTCAACAATGAGATTAAGGTTAGGTCAACCTTAGGGGGTCTTAGGGGGTCGATTGGCACGGCAAACTTGCATTAATGGCTACTTTGCCTACTTACTGGTCGTAATGACTTTGCCTACCTACTAATTTGTAAGGGTGTTAAAAGTTGTTTGCTGGTTAGGTTGTTAGAAGTTAATGTCGGTTTACTATTGACTTTTGAACATTCTTTCAGACAAAGTTGGCTGCTGAAAATGTTCACTTGAATAACCCTTTAAGATTAAGATTTCATAATAAGTTTTAATGATTGATGTGTTTCCTCCGTGCCTCGGAAAGAAGAGAATGCGAATCCATCGTATAGCAAATCTGTCGTTAAGCGAATCTGTGATAAGGCGAATCTCTCCTAAAGCGAACAAGGGAAATCAACCACGTTCTCCACAGATACACAATGAGACAATTTGGTAAATTTTAAGATTAGCGTTTTAAACAATAAAAAAAGATAAATAGTAAGCGAGCGGCCAGACAGAAAAGACGCAAGACAAGGGCAGGGCGCGGACCCGTCGCAGACAGGGCGCCGTCGGCGTCGCAACTTTTTAACATATATAGAAAAGACACGGACGCGTCGCAGACAGGGCACCGTCACGACTTTTTATGGCGCAAGATGCACAATGGCGAGCGGGCGAGCGCGAGCGCTGAGAGAACCTGCCCTCCGCGCTCTTTCCGCTTCCCCGCTTGCGCCCGTGCAGGCCCGCGCCCTGTCCTTTCTATATGTTTTCCAATAGGGCGCCGACGAGTTAACGTCGTGACGGCGTCCCGTCTTTTCTGTATGTTTTACGTCGCGACGGCTGTATACATTTTATATGCAAGTAGATTGAACGGGCGCCGCGACTGCAACGGGTCCGTGCCTTGCGTCTGTTCTGTGTGGCCGGTGCCAGTACTTAACAACAATACATAACATAAAGCTGCCAATAGTGCCGCAAAAGTGGAACAACAACAGTGTAATACTAATTTTTCAATATTTTAAGTAACATGAGTCTAAACTTTCCTTGCGGTAAAGCAAACAGATCCAAATTACAGATATTCTTATTAAAATTGCTCGTAAGGCGACGAAGAGGTGCACGCAAGCCGTTTTATAAGCCAAAGAGACTTTTTTCCCCTTACCAGTATTTTTTAGCTCACTATCTAGGTATACAATATGTTTCTGATGGTAAGTGTTCTATTGTTGTACAAAGATTATTTAAAGACTTATCAATCACTCATGAAAATGATTTTCGAAATTGATTTTCTGTCAATAATATTTGGCATTATTTTCCGATTGCGAGATCGTTATTCCCCTTAAAGAATTATATTCAGCAGTTTCTATGACTGGCGGAGGCAGTCTTTCTAACGCATTTTCTAAAATAATAGGCATGACGACAATATCAAAAATATGCAAATCTATTTAGTCCGTCAGTTAGTGTTGGAAATTAATGGAGACGTATTTTTTGTTTTTGTAAATCAATGAATATTGAAAAAGATAAAACGCATCAAAACTCGGGAGTGGGGGCTCGTGACGTCAGAACTAGCTAAAAATTATACCAAATAAAAGCGTCATATCTTCGTCAATTTTGGTTTACGTAACAAAAGAAAAAACATGGGACAAATATTTTTTGATAATCTAACTGACGGACTAATTAGATTGTTTTTGTCGTCTACCCTATTCCATGCACTCAAAACATGTTCGCAAACAATTCAAGTGAAACCTGGGTAAGTTAGTTATTCGGTTATATTTGCGTAGACTTAAATGACACTGCAAATATTTGTACATTGGTGCCACACTTCCAATAACTCCATTCGCCAACATTTGTGACCCATAAAGCCTTGCAATGATTCATTGCTAATCGCACAACGTATGACGCAGTGAGTAAGTCACTCTGACCGTAAATAATACATTTATTACTCACAGAGTCACAATAAAAGTTTTAATTACCCTTCCGATAAAACATTACATGGTTTCATACCTACAAATGGTTATTTTTTCTACTGAAATTATGATACACATCTGAGAATGTGTACCTAGGTACACAGTAACCCTTGGTCACGACCTGAAGGTGGCTAAGGCGTTCTGATGGATGACATGCTGCGTGCGACAGCGACTGCGCAGAAAACAAATGAAAGATAAAACCGGCCAACACGAGTCGGATTCGCACAATATTTACACAATATTCTTTTATTTATTTAAGAAAAAACAAACAGTAGCACAATAAGAATTCGTAACAATAATTTAAATATTAAATTTTAAAACAATTATGCTACCCACAACGTTCTCCACAGATTACAATTTAAAGTATTTAAAAACTAGCTAGTAAAGGGAGCAACAATACGGCAAGACCATAAGACAAGCAGACAGTTCAGAGACCCGAACATCATGAAGAGTAGGTATTATGTTATAAGAGCAAGCCAAGATTTTGCGATTAGCGATTGTGTTGCTTAGCGCAAATTGCATCGTCCTAAGCCGTGAGCGACGCCTTAAGAAAGTTATGACTCAGAGAGAAATTATAGTTTTTAATGGCGTATACTTAGGTTAAAAGATCCATAATGTATGTAACATTAGTAGCGTATTGCATGCACACTTGCAATTTTTATGGTTTTTATTTAAGTGAATAATATGAATAAATACGTGGAAAGTATGGTGCTCGTTGTTAAGTAACCTATTAAAGTAAATATACTTGTAAGAATGGGTCTCCACCCATTATGGCAGTATAATGCACAGGTTTATGTAATTGGCCGTAAGTAAATAAGGGGTGGTTCTATGCTATAAAACCACAACATACTTAACATGACACCTGTAGTTCCCAAAGGGTTAGACAGATGTGTAACTAATAGTACAGCAGCAACAACCGCAACAACAACAGCCCATAACGTCCACTGCTGGACATAAGTCTCTCCCATGATGGGAAGAATTTGCCGTAATCTCCACGCTTGGAAGGCGGATTGGAGATCGCAGTGATGAAAGACTAACAGAAAACGCTGCTGCCCATTCTCTGGTCTACGGAGGCGCAAGGTGTTCTGCCTCAGACATTAGTCGCCTTATACGACACCCGTGAGTGTAATGGGTTGGTTCTATTCTACTCTGCCGGATACCACACGGCTTGTAATAGCACACACAGGCGGCCTAATATGTAGTATACACAGTTATTATTAATTCCTTTCTTTTAAACAATCTGACATTGAATGGTTTGACATGTATTTTATTATTTTTTTAATTTTTTTTTTTTTGTTATTTTATGTGACATTTACTGATTTGACATGAATACTTATTTTATTAAGAATTTCACTTTTTTTTTATTATCATTGTGACATTTAATGATTTTTATTTACATTCATTTTGAAAAGTACTCGTTATTAATTTTATTTGATTATTGGGACCATGTGGGTCACATTTTTTTTTTGTTTGTTATTTCCCACAACTGTCTGGCAGTTTGAGTACTATAAGCGACCTACCCTAATGTCCTTTCTTTAGTATTGTTCGTCGTTTCGTTGAGCTCCTTGAGTTATAAGTCGAGCTACACGTTAACTGACAAATGCTTGCACTGAATGGACAGGTTCACTCAAATCTAATCTGCATAGTCCTCATGTGAATTGAGCAAGATTATGTCTGGACTTCAAAAGAGACTATGACCTCTGAGTTTGTTTCGGCTGTTTCTTCTCAGAGTTGTCAGGTACGAAACACCGGCCCAATCTAGTTTTAAAAAATGACGTGTAAAAGTGTTTGTAAAAACCTACTTGCAAAATAAACATCATTTATCATTTACCCACATTTCCCCAGATACGTTTAAGTCCTATGTAAAAGGGAGCGAGCGTATTGCCATCAACCTGGCAAACACAAATCTAGACTCTGTGGTTGCTGTTGAGCAATTCTTGATGGAAAAACCCAATAACAATTTGCCCGACCCGAGAATCGAACCCAGGAGCTCATGCTCAGCCATCGCGAGTAGTATCCTTATAATATATTGTAACATCACCATACAATTATATTATAAGTAATTAGTAGTTAGTTAGTAGTAATTACTTATAATAAGTAGTAATTACTTATTATAAGTAGTTACTTATACTAAGTAGTAATTACTTATAATAAGTAGTTACTTATAATATCATTGCAACTGGTTGCGAACATGGAGTATAAATTCCTAATTCACAACTAGTTGCGAATCGCAGTTGCGAAAACGGCCGGAGGGGACAAATTACGCATTTACAAGAGCTCTTGTATCAAGACAACTTAATAACAGAATCAATTGCAAATTTTAGAAGGCGAAAATCAATTCAGAAACCAAATAAGCAAAGAAAATTAATTAGAGTTGAAGTCGGGTTTGAAACGGCTTCAGATTAAAATATACAGAAGCAATTAATCTTAATTGGAAATCGAAATACTAATGACCTACTTTATCTGAGGAATTAAGGGTCAGTGCACACCGAGACGCGACGCGAGGCTGCGTGCTGCACATCTTAATAGAGTGACTCAAAATATAACTTTATTTATACACGAAATGATACACATTTCATTGTGAGAATTTAGAATAAGTTACACCATGCAGCGCTACGCCTCGAGATGCTTCGCGGCGTAGTCGGCGGACAGCCGTCTCGTTCTCGTCGCGTCGTTCTCATACGCTTGCATATGGTAGAATGCGGGTGGACGTGGCGGGGCGGGTGCACGCGCCGAATGAAGACACGTTCCGCTGCGCCGCCGCGCCGCGGCGGCGTCTCGCTGTGCAGCGCGGCGTCTCGCGTCGTTGCGATGCGTCACGCGGCGCGAAATCATTGGCCTCTTCCAGTACCGTCGCACCGCGTCGCGTCGCGTCTCGGTATGATCTGACGCTTAGTTAGGAGCTACGCCGACGGCAATCGGCACTAACAATCGGGTTCGCCTACAAATTCAAGGTCGCTCAGCGTGCCATGCTCTGAGCTTCTTTCAAGAAATACAAAACGAAATTATCTCGAAAAGCTCAGAAGAAGCCAAGCCTTTTCCAACTATGTTGGGGTCGGCTTCCTACTTATATCCTACTTCCTACTAATATAATACTCGTAGATGCTTCCTACTAATATAATACTCGTAGATGCGAAAGTTTCTGAGGATGGCTGGATGTTTTTAGGGTTCCGTACCCAAAGGGTAAAAACGGGACCCTATTACCAAGACTCCACTGTCCGTCTGTCTGTCTGTCTGTCAACAGGCTGTATCTCATGAACCGTGATAGCTAGACAGTTTAAATTTTAACAGATTATGTATTTTTATTGCCGCTATAACAACAAATACAAAATAAAAAGAATAAACTAAATATTTAAGGGAGGCTCCCATAAAATAAACGCAATTTTTTTGCCGTATTTTGCTCGATATTAATAACGGCAACAGGTAATAAGTATATACGTAGTAAGTGTAGCAACAGTACAAAACGGTAACGCTTGAAATATTCACAGAATATTTAGTTGTATATTCACTTAAAAAATAAATAGGTATATACGTCAGTCACTACGGGCCGAATAGTGCGAAATGAGTGGTTTTTTGCAATTTACAAAAAATCTACTGATTGGAATAAAAAAATAAAACACTATCATGCTAATATGTTGCTTGTAGAATTATTTTCCAAAAAATCAGAATGATCGCATGTATTTTAGTATGGTTTTTACTCGTTAAAATATTTTTTTAGAAATAGGTTAGTGATATTTTTATCGAGTAAAATTACCGTGCCAAAACATTATTATACTAGCATATATTCTGAAGAATATCATATTTTTTTCTGGTTTTGTTTATTGCAGTGAATCATATGCTTTTTTGCATTATAAAACTCGCGTTTAGCTCCTGTAGTCCCCTAAGACAGTTGATGAACATTCCCAAGGTTTTAATAAATCACTCGTCATTTTTCAGACATGACAGGACCATTTTGCATTTTACTTGTGATAATTTTATACCTGTGCTGTTATAATAGTCATTTGTATATGAAAGTGGTAATAATTTATTTGAAATCTTTTGTAATATTCTTAAATTTTTAATTCCTTGTTAACTTAATTTGTGTTTGTTAAACTAGCTTCAACTCGCAACTTAGACCGCATGAAAAACACATTCTATGTCTTTCTCTCAGTTTTCCATCTGTGAAACATTTTTTGAAACCGGATGAGCAGTTTTAGAGATTTTCTCCTTCATCCAAACTTACAAAACTTACCTCTTCGTTATATTAGTACAGTTATAGATGTTAAGAGGGGATATACCTAAGCCGAATGCCGAGAATATGTTTTATTTTAAGTTAATTTATAGTTTTCTTACCTCTATTGTAATATTTTTTTAAGTAATGTGTTTAAATGTTTGGTCAAATAAGTTAACAGCAATAAAGGCTTTTTTTTTTAGTTGTTTATTTCGAAGATTATTTCAAAAGTATAAGTAGGTACTCTAGGCTTCTTTCAGAACTGTTATTTATTTGTTAATTCGTCAAAAAACAGCCACACAACCAAAACCTATATTTCACACTTCAAAATGAAGTTTTGAATTCCATTGCGTCTTCTAAACAATATTTTCCACGGTTTCTGTACATAGCACGCAATGGAGTCCACATAACCTCGTTCCTTGTACTTTTAGTACCCGCGCCCATTTTCAACCAGCTTTGTAATTATGTAAAATTGTAAATAAACTAATATTAATCAAAGAGTAAATGTAACTACATTGTGTTTTTAAATGTTACTCTATGGAACGTATGGAGTGTCTCGCTGGTCTAGTAGTTACAAGCGCAACTGCTGAGCAAGAAGGCAGGTCCTGGGTTCGATTCCCAGGTCGGGCAAATTATTATTGGGGTTTTCCATCGGGAATTTCTCAGTAGCAGCCACGGAGTCTGGATTTGTGCTCGGTTGATGGCAATAGGCTCGCTCACTATTACATGGCAGGCAAAATGTGGGTGTACTATTAGGTACAGCTCTGCCTAACCCTTCGGGAATTTCAGGCGTGATGTTATGTTTTTGGAAAGTTTTACATCGTTGGTGATATTACCGCCTATTACCAGGTTCATAGTTTAAAATTGCAACAAAAACAGAAATATTCTTACGCTAGTGATTTTTTTGGTTTTAGAATCATGAATAGGTACTGAATCCTTACTGAAATTTTGTAATGCGATACTTTTTAAACCGTGTATTTTATTTGGTAAAACGCAAATCATTACGTAGACTTTGACTGATCCACTTCAGCCGCAAGACGTCCACTGCTGGACATAGGCTTCCCCCAAGTGTCAGCACATTGACCGGTCCCGTGCGACCCCCATCCAGTGGATTCCCGCAACCTTCACCAGGTCATCGGTCCACCTAGTGGGAGATCTTCCAACGCATCGTCTTCCGGTTCGCGGTCGCCACTCCAGAACTTTTCGGGCCCATCGGCCATTCGTTCTGCGAGCAATGTGCCCTGCCCACTGCCACTTCAGTTTGGCAATTCTTCGGGCTATGGCGGTAACCTTGGTTTTCTTGCGGATGTCTTCATATAAGCTGACTATGACTGATGATCAGATGCATTTTAAAATCAATAGCAGCATCATCATTATTTATTTATTAAAACTTTATGCTCAAGTAAAAAACTGTACAAAAGCGGACTTAAGGGCCTACATCGATACCTCGCACCGGGCGACTGCTCTACTAAGCGAGCGAAAGTGATGCAATTACTTTTGAAACGCAAAAGAAGAGAGATGGCTATAATATGCGTGCGCTCGGAGTAAAACAACGTATGTGCCAAAACGAATTTACTCTTTTTTTAACAAAATAAAGGATTAAATTTAAAACTACTTTGAGTAAAGTTTGATACAATAATTATCTATGTTTTAAAGTAAATTTCATTGAATAATCCTTAAACGTTACGCCATGATGTCGAAAAAAGTAAAAAATTAGATATAACTTTGCAATTTTTTTGCAATGAGAAAAAAACATTTAATCGTGTATTCCTTTTACACGATACTAGACCAAAGAGTCAAAAAGCATATACCAAAATGTTAAATCCGTATTCTACATACTCAACAAGTTACACGAAATAGAAAAAACACGTGTTTTTCGACATATCACCTGGGCATTTTCTACCAGTCTACCTTAGGGTGATGCAGAGATAATACACAGTAGGTGCAATAACAGAAAAAAAGACTAGAAAATAATAGCTAAAACATATAAGAATAAATACATATATACATACATGTAACAAAATATATAAAGCTAAGAGAGATAAACAAGAAAAACTATAACAACTTAGTTTTGAGACGAATCTGCCAACTTCTTGTGAATATGCTCACGAGCCTTCACTCTGAAAGTGAAACGACTAGTCAGTGTCCTGATACTCTGGGGGAGCGCATTCCAAAGGAAGACCGCCTGGACAAAGAAGGAAGATTTTATAAAGCCAGATCGGTGAGAAGGACAGCGTAGAAGACAGTTATTGGAGGAACGAAGGTTTTTGCTGTGCGCAGAGCATAAATCAACGGTCGGCAACAGGCAGACCGCGGTCCATATCCGGACCACGTAAGATCGACCCTGGGATCGCCGAATATTTGTTAACAATTCTTGAATATAAAAAGAAGATCTCTAAAGAGTCATAATTTAAAAAAAAAAATGTTTTGAAGAACAAACATCGTTTGAGATTAATGGACGCTCTTGAAGACTCACTTCGCAAAGGTGTTCCGTTCGTGAACCAAATTTCGTCTAAAACCGTCGGTGTAATTTTTCGCACTAATTTTACTGATAATTAATAAATATCATAAAACGTATATTGGAATAAAATATAAAACTTAATTCGTAAAATAATCAAGTTTTTTTTAACCTCGATAAAAAATTCCATCGTTGTATGGACCCCACTTAACATTACTTGCACCCTGGCATAAATATTGAAAATGAGAAGTATTATTATCATTATCTTATTCTTATCCCAATTTATTTGGGGTCGGCACAGCATATCTTTTTTTCCATACTTGTCTATTACTCGACATCTCATCAGACACCTCTTTACTAGCCATATCATCCTTCAACAGATTTCAATTAATACGTAGCATAATGAGCCTATATTTTTTCCACTGCTGAGACACAAGCCTCCTCTCTATGAGAGGGAATGGGCTTTAATTCACAATCACGCGGGCCCAGTGCGGGTTGGTAGATGTCACATGTCTTCGGATTTTCGGTTCCAGGATATGCCAGTTTCGTCACGATGTTTTCCTTCACCGTTGCGAGAGCATTGGTGATGAAATAAACTACACAAAGTAATGCGTAATACTTACTGTTCGTAAGTCGGGAATGGGCAACTACAGTACTTTCACAGTTTTTATGTCTTGTGACTGGGACTGTAGCTGCATTTAATTCTCATCTTTGTTTCGACAATTCAAAAGTGCCTTTATCTGGCCGACTTGAAATAAATGCTTTTATTTTGATTTTGATTTCGAGGCCGCCACCACTGGGCCACCACGCGCTGCTCTCAAATTTATTACTTACATTATAATTTATTATTGTGCTATAGAAACAAAATCTGTTGTTAATTAAAAGGCTCAGAAAAGTCAATCAGAACGAAATTAATGAAAAGGCAGCTGCTTCACTTCCCACTCACGATATTGAAATTAAAAGTCAATAAAGAAAATGATTAATTACCAATACAACGATGACTGAGCAAGAATTTGACTACGAATACAGTTTCGGTTTAAAAAAGTTAAGTTAAGTTGATAGGCTGTAAACCTAGAGAAACCAGTACTTAGTACTTAGATAAATATTTACTATCTATCTATTACATATAATAAATCTGTAGAAAAATCGTTTTTGTACATCGAAAATATTTGGAAAAAGAATTGCCAGGGTGTTAAAGGACATAAAACAGAACTCATTTCCACCATTTTTGGAATTTTTGTCTGTTTATCTGTTTCGATGATCAAACATCACGTAAAATTTACGCAACCAATGTAAATAACTTTTATACATAAAAATTGTGCGTATCTTGGGGTATTATTTAGTTTTTGTTTCATCGTAATTGGTTAATTCTATCAAAAGATATAATTATATAAATAAATAAATAAATATTGCTGGACATTACACACAGCGCCATCTAGTGCCACACTAAGCAACGAGGCTTGTGTCGTGGACACCAGATAGTTGATATACTACAAAGATACTTTTTGTTTGTAAATACATACTTATTATACAGGGTGGAATTTTGTAATGCCACCTGGAGGGAAAGTACTCTTAATACTGCAGATAGAAAATTTTACTCAAAGGAAACATTCCTTTATTTTTTAAAATAAAATAATCTGCATTCAAAGATTTTGAAAATTCGCGTGCCACACTCGGGAATCGAACCGGCTAAATTCCAAAAAATAACACCCTGTACTTTTATGGCACCAATCGATAGGTCAATCATAAGGATCAAATCTCTCTAACAAATGTTATAAATTAAATGAAAGGAAAACCATGAAATCTAAAGTATAAATTCATTGGGATAAATTCAATACGTTATAGCACTTTTATTCTAAGGATGGATATTTACAAATGAAGAAAAAAGATTGCATTTGCAAGTATTTGTTTGAGAAAATTGCAACCTTCCTATCTAAATAGTTCTTCGTCATTTTAATCAATAAATGTCGTCAAAAGATAATTGTTTATTAGGTTCTAACATAAGTAATTGGAGGATGGACCTTTGAGTAAAAGTGCTTTATGTTGTCCCATTGAATTTATAAGTTAATATTTTATGGTTTTCTTTTCATTTAATTTATCATGTTTCTTAGAGGGATTGATCTTTATGATTGACCCTATCGATTTGTGCCATAAAAATACAGGGTGCTATTTTTTTGGAATTTAGGCGGTTTGATTCCCGAGTGTGGCACGAGAATTTTCTAAATCTTTGAATGCAGTTTGCTTTCTATTCAAAAATAAAGGAATGTTTCCTTTGAGTAAAATTTTCTATCTGCAGTATTAAGAGTACTTTCCCTCCAGGTGGCATTACAAAATTCCACCCTGTATATGTATACTAGCTGTTGCCCGCGGCTTCGCCCGCGTCAAGTTCAGTAACTGTGCCACTGGATCGTACTAAAGGGATAATAGTGTCCTCCATGTTAATCCAGGTTATAAACTATCTATGTGCCACATTTCATAATCATCACAATTATTATTATCACAATCACCATCACTATCACAACCGCCATCATTATCACAATCACCATCACTATCACTATCACAATCACAATCCCAATCACCATCACAATCCCCATCACCATTACTATCACAGTCACCATCATTATCACCAATTATCATCATTAACACAACCACCATAATTACCACAATCATTATCACAATCACCATCACAATCACCATAACAATCACAATCACCATCACTATCACAATCACAAACACCATCACAAACCCCATCACTATCGCTATCACAATCACTATCACAATCACTATCACAATCACCATCACCATCACAATCACCATCAAAATAACTATCGCTATCACCAATATCGTTATCACAATAATTATCATCGTAATCACAGTCATTATCACACTCACCATCACCATCACTATCTCAATCACCATCACAATCACCATAACCATCACTATCTCAATTACCATCACCATCACCATCACTATCTCAATTATCACCACAATCACCATCACAATCACCATCACAATCACCATCACAATCACCATAACAATCACAATCACCATCACAATCACCATCACAATCACAATCACCATCAAAATAACTATCACTATCACCATTATCGTTATCACAATAATTATCATCGTAATCACAGTCATTATCACACTCACCATCACCATCACTATCTCAACCACCATCACAATCACCATCACCATCACCCTCACTATCTCAATCACCATCACAATCACCATCACAATCACCATAACAATCACAATCACCATCACAATGACCATCACAATCACCATCACCATCACAATCACCATCACAGTCACCATCACAATCACCATCACAATCACCATCACAATCACCATCACAATCACCATCACAATCACCATTACAATCACCATCACAATCACCATCACAATCACCATCACAATCACAATCACAATCACCTTCATAATCACAATCACCATCACAATCACCATCACAATCACCATCACAATCACCATCACAATCACCATCACAATCACCATCACAATCACCATCACAATCACCATCACAATCACCATCACAATCACCATCACAATCACCATCACAATCACCATCACAATCTGGTGATGGTTCACAATCACCATCATAATCAACATTAGAATCACCATCACAATCACCATCACAATGACCATCACAATCACCATCACAATCACCATCACAATTACCATCACAATTACCATCACAATCACCATCGCTATCACCATCAAAATCACCACCACTCTCAGAATAACTATCACAATCATCATCACCATCACAATCACCATCATAATCATCATCACAATCGCCATCCTCGTCATCACAATCATTATAATCGTAATCACAATCGTTATCATCTTAATCACAATCATCTTAATCACAATCATCATGATCACAATTGCCATCACTATCTCATTCACAATCATTATCACAATAATCTACATCATTGTTACAATCACCATCACTGTCACAAACACAATCACAATCACCATCACCATCACAATCACCATCACCATCACAATCACCATCAAAATCACTATCACAATCACCATCATCGTTATCACAATCATTATCATCGTAATCACAATCATTATCATCTTAAGCACAATCATCATCATCACAATCTCCGTCCTCGTTATCACAACCTTCGCTATCACAATCACAATCACCGACACTATCACAATCACCGTCACTGTCACAATCACCATTACAATCACAATCACTATCACAATCACCATCATCGTTATCACACTTATTAACATTGTAATCACAATCATTATCATCGTAATCAAAATTATCATCATCACAATCATCGTCATCATTATCACAATCATTATCATCGTCATCACAATCATTATCATCTAGATCTCAAAATAAATGCCATTTTCGTAATCAGCACCCCTGATAATCTCGGTATCGACACCCATATTGTTTTTTAGACATTTCAACCTCATCGCACCCCAACAGGGAATGGTAGTATTTCAGGTCTGCCACATTAAATCTTAAAATCGTTGTTTTTGTAATACACCCGACCCAATTCACCATAAAAACAATACCTATGTTGAATTTCAGGCTTTGTTACCCCATTTCTCCCTTTAGGGGTTGAATTCTGAAAAAAAAAACCGAAACAGAAACGTTAACTCATTTATCGATAGGAGTACTCCTGTTAAGTTTCGAATAAAGTAGTCTAACTAATCTTATTTCCCCACGTAATCTTTGGACTCCCGTTCCAACCCCTAAGGGGGTGAATTTTGAAAAATCCTATCTTAATGCACCCCTAAACCTCATAAAGAACCTTTGTGCCAAATTTGGAATCTCTAGACTCAGCGGTTTGGGCTGTGCGTTGATAGATGAGTCAGTCAGTCAGTCAGTCAGTCAGTCAGTCAATCAGTCAGTCAGTCAGTCAGTTTCTTCTTTTTTATATTTAGATAAACATCCATGACTCGGAAACAAAAGTCCATGCTCATCACACAAACAATTGCTCCGACCGGGATTCGAACCCGGGACCCTAAGAACGTAAGGCAGCCTCACTACCTCACTATTTTACTCTATTTTTAACCGACTTCCAAAAAGGAGGAGGTTCTCAATTCAATCGGTATTATTATTTTTTTTTTTTAATGTAAGTACACCGATTACGCTGAGATTTATTATCCGATTTACGTGATTATTTTTTAGTTTGATGCGGAATAGTTGCCATTTGGTCCCATACAAATTTTACATAGTTTGGCCCAGTAGTTTTCATTTTATGAATATTTTTACTTCATTCGTGTGGTATAATTTCATGTATTTTCACCGATTTCTCCTCCATTTGTGGAGTTATTTTCAAAATTATTTTTTTATTTGAAAGAGTATACTCCTGAGATGGTCGCAGTTAAATTTGGTGAAGATCTGATGCTGGTCTTCGGAGATATACAATGGAACTCTTCAAAACTAGACGGTAAATCGGTCGTGATTTTTGCAATCGCTTGGATGTTTATTGTTTATACAACATCATGACGTAACATCACGCCTGTATGCTCTGAGGGGTACGCAGATGTGTACAATACACGTAAATTTCGACAGTTTAGCCTCTCCGACGCCAAGCGCGCGGATTTGCAAATACCGTAACCGCTCACATGCAAAAATTTTTGCAAGTTTTCAAAACATTTTCTGCCCGTTCCGATAAAAACACCTGTAGCTCAAAAACTACAAGTCCTAGAGCAATTACAAAAATACTGTTGTCAAGCTGATTAGATAAGGAATCTACTTATCTAGAAATCAAAATGAAATACTTTAATTATATACTCCAAGTCATAATGTATAGCAAAAAATAGTTACAAAAACTGATATTTCGCTAGAAATATCAGTTTTCTCTTAGTTTTTTATCCATTTTAACATTAAAGAAATAAACTAGACTATATTTCCTTTCCAACAAGACCACAATCTCATTTATAGCTCAATAGCATCATATCTAAATATACTTATGAAACTAGATACTCACTGTTTGTTTACATCTGGGAACTAATTTTTGGCAGCCGGTGTTGGATGAAAAAACACACAAACCCACATGTTTTTTGGTGTAGATAGTTGAACAATCTAATCACCTCACTAATTAAGCACTGCTTTTCCCATTTCACACACGTTTTAGTCACTAAATCACGTATTTCTTCACACAACACAATCACTATAGGTACATATAATAACTACTTTTTCACGGGCGAAATATTGCAACTTCGAGATTCCAAAACGAATTTACGTTGACAAAATAATGAAGCACGGTTCTCAAGGATAATTTTGATATATAATAGTATCAGCTACCATTAAAAATACCAGAGTTATCAACGACATTTGCTGCGAAGGGAAATTCGAGTGTTCACCGTCTGTCAAATGAAAGTTTTTTTTTTTTTCGGCAAATTGTCTATGGAGTAGTGTTGCGATGTTCGATTTTATTATTGAGGAATTTAGTAACGAATTGAACACAGAGGTATAAGCTCTAGAGGAGACAGTTTTAGACGGTTTTTAATGCAGTTTTTTGGGAGGCGGGTGCGCGTAGTAATATCGTGACAGATAGCGTTTATGTATAGGACAGCGATATACAATGTGTGACAGATAGCGCGGAAGTGGTTAGATACATTATGTTAAGTTCCATTTATTGGGGATAAGCCTATTACCATGACATGTATTGTTAACAATGTAAAATAAATGCATAGCATATATTTGTATAGGCTATTACGACTTGTCTGCGCTGGTAAGGACCTTATAGGAATAGATTATCTTTGACTTTGAACCTCAAAATAGAAAATTGCACAGCGACAACAAGGATGGATGAGGTATGGGACTCACCACAGCTCGTTGAAATGTCCAGAATTATCAGTCTTCGGAGGCCTCCTGTCCACGAATTATAACACTTCACAGCAGAGTATCGTTCTTCGGTATTTTGGCACAGTAAATTGCACATAAAAGAAATTATAATAATTGGGAGAAAAATTCGATGCGTGCGCGACGAAATCAAGCCGGCAACTGTCCTTCCTGGTGAGAAAGGGTGGGGAAGAGCCAAGGAATAGGTTTGCACATAAGTGCGAGGGAGAAGGAACATCGCTGTGCAATCATACCCAATTAAAAAGTTTATTTTATTTTTTCTATTGGTTTGGATTCTAGTAAATTGGCCTAAACATCCTCCCCGGGTTGACAGGAAATAGTCCTTTCAAAAAATTAATGAAAATTAAGGTAAAACTATAAGCCGCCTGAACTCAATTTCAAAGTTTTCAAGAAAATTATAGAATTTATTTAAATTTAATTGTATTTCCAGTATGGATAAATTTAAGTTTACTTATTTAATTAAAATTAAAAGCTAACATAATTAATATTAAATTAAATTTTAAAATTTTTGTTGATCGATAATATGGACTGTATATTTTTATTTATTGAGACGGTAGAGGAAAAACCTTCACTACTGGTCTACGGTACAACCCAGATCTTGTCCGAACGTCTACTACACGTACAACTCCATCTTTACCGGGAAAAGTTTGTTCTATTATGCCTAAAGGCCAATCTAGGGGGGCGCTATTATCCGACTTTAATAAGACTACAGTTCCCTTTTCTACAGAGCCGTTGGATTTTACCCATTTATTGCGGACTTGTAAAGAGTTAAGGTATTCTACCTTCCACCGTTTCCAAAATGACTGGACTAAGTTGTCTAGATTACGTTTCCTCTGGAGCAGACTAACACTCTCATTTGTTAAATCTTCTGCCGGAAGAGACTTGAGTGGTGTCATTACAAGGAAGTGAGCAGGCGTCAGAGCTAAAGGCTCAGTAGGGTCACTGCTCAATACTGAAAGTGGCCGTGAATTGAGCACAGCTTCCACTTGAGCGAGCACTGTTAGCATCTCTTCAAACGTGAGCAACTGGCTACCTACTACCTTCGTGAGGTGAGTTTTGACACACCTAATATTACCCTCCCATAGCCCTCCAAAATGGGGAGCAGAAGCGGGATTGAATTTCCATGTAATCCGATTTTCACGCAATTCATTAGCGAATTTATCTTTGTATTCTTCCGACTCCAGCAATTGGTATACACTGTCTAAGTAAGATTTAGCGCCAATAAAATTGGTACCTCGATCAGAATACATCACCGCAACAGGGCCACGGCGGGATATGAACCGCTTCAGAGCGTTCATGAAGACTTCGGTACTTAAGTCGGAAGCCAACTCAATATGCACTGCCTTCGTAACCAGGCAAATAAATAGGCATATATAAGCTTTCTGACTATGTACACCTCTACGTCGATACGGAACGATATGAAAAGGACCTGCATAGTCCACCCCTGTGTGACAGAAGGCCTTTGCTTCCTGCACTCGGCAAGCTGGCAAATCAGCCATAATGGGAAACTCATTCCGAGGGTTTACCTTAAAACAGATGTTACATTTTTGTATACGTTTACGCACTATATTGCGAGCCGACAAAATCCAATATTTTTGCCTCAGTAAGGACATTAATAATTGGGGTCCCGTATGAAGATACTTTTGATGATAATAATCAATTAGAAGGTCAACGATATGATCCTTTCTAGGAAGTAATATGGGGTGCTGACTGTCGTAACTCAAATCTGCATTACTCAATCTACCACCGACTCTAAGTAAATCATTTTTTACAAAGGCCTTTAGCTTTAGGAAAGCTGGGGGTAGATTGCCTCCAGACTGAGCCAACTTAAGCTCACTTGGGAAGTGGATCTGCTGCAGATCTCTAATGACTGCTTCTTCAGCTTGCTCTAAATGGGAGACCTCAAACTTTCTTGGAAGTTTCTTTATGAAGCGAAGAATATACACCACAATCCTTAGCAATTTAGCCCAAGAGGACACACGAGAAGAGAGGTCATAGAAAACTGATGCCGATTGCGGAGTTGCAGGCACAGTAGTAGCCATTACATTGACCTTCATTTCAGGCGTTTCACTGACTGACGCAGGATCAAACTGATGGACTGGCCATTCAGGGAAGGGTAGGTGAGCAAATCGAGGCCCGTGGAACCAGAGAGGGTGATCAAGCAATTGTGCTGGCATCAAGCCCCTCGACAGGCAGTCAGCAGGATTTTCTTTTCCAGGTATGTGGTGGAAATGACAAGGTTCCAATTTACTTTGTATTTTCGCAATACGATTTGCCACAAAGGTCTGCCATCGGTTAGGCAAAGAGTGGATCCAGGCCAAGGCCACAGTACTGTCCGTGAATGCATACACATTTGTTATTTGACAACGAGTGGAGTAGGTGTCAATTACTAGGCGCATTAATCTCGCAAGTATGAGATTAGCACACAGTTCCATTCGAGCAAGAGTAATCACCGTCTTAGATGGCGCCACTTTGGACTTAGCGCAAACCAGGTTAATTAGTGACTTCCCTGTACTGGGGAAGGACACATGTAAATACACAACTCCACCATAGGCGTTTTCAGATGCATCTGCGAAGCCCAAGATAGATATTATGCATTCGTCGTCCACTCCAAGGTGGCGTGGCAATTTAATTTGTTGAAGCAAGGGCAATTCGGCTTCAAACTTCTGCCATAGAGCCACTACGTTGGCGGGAGGTACCTCATCCCAACCACTGTTTTCCCTCCAGAGGGATTTGATTATTAATTTAGCGAGCAATGTGACTGGTGCCACGAAACCCATTAAGTCCCATAATCGAGCAATAGTGGATAAAATATTCCGTTTTGTGCAGTCACGTGGCTGGGGTGTCACACTGAAAGTGAACGCATCTTCGGCTGGTACCCAGTGTAGACCCAATATTTTAAGCTGACTATCAGGACTGAACTCGACTGTTTCGGAGATACGATGCGACACAGGGATATTCGTCAGAACTTCAGGTGAGTTGCTAGAAAATGTAACTAACTCAAACCCGCCAGCTGCAAATAAATCAATCAGCTGATTTGAGAGGGCAATGCCGTCTGACACCGAAGAACAACTGGTGGCTAAGTCATCCATATAGATGTCCGTCTCTGCCACATCAGCTGCCAGGGGGAAGCGCTCACGCTCATCTAAAGCGAGTTGACGCACAGTGCGTATGGCCAGGTAGGGACTGCAGCACAAACCGAATGGCACTCTAGTCACTTCAAAAATTTTTATTGGCTCATTTATGTCAAATCTGTAGAGCAATCTCTGGAAGCGGGTATCTTTTTCATCCATTAAAATTCGTAAGTACATTTGACGTATGTCGGCACTTATCGCCACTGACCGCAATCGAAATTTAAGGAGAATTTGGAATAAATCATTTTGTAGATTCGGTCCTGTATACAAAATGTCATTTAATGACTTTCCAGACGTCGTCGCGTTACTAGCATTTAAAACTATTCGCAACTTAGTAGTACTTTTATCCGTACGGACAACAGCATGGTGAGGTATTACGTATTGATTATTCCCAGAATCGACCTCCGAAATAGTACCGACTGGCCTCAGATAATTTTTCTGTAGGTAATCTATGAACACGTTATCGTATTCCTCCTTAACAGACGGATTCAATAACAATTTTCGCTCTAAAGATAAATACCTATACTCGGCCGAACGCAAGGAGTCGCCTAACTCGGAAGTATCGTTCTTAAGCGGAAGCGAAACTACATAGCGGCCATTACAATCGCGGCGCGTAGTTTCACAGTAATAATCCTCGCATTTTTGCTCATCCGGGGATAAAATAGTAGGTACATTAGGTACCTCTTCCAATTCGAAAAATCGATTCAAGCAATTTTCGAATGTTAAGTCAGTAGTGCAGTAGGTACGCACAATATTACTCGCGGGGCTAATTATCGGAGCTTGCCCTACTATTATATAGCCTAACAAAGTCTCAATCGCGACAGGTTCCCCAGCGGCGCGCGAGATTGTATTCGGGCCTAAAATACGGGCAAACACAAAACAGAAAAAACAGTAGAATTCGCATAGCGCTTTATTAGTATCGGAACCAGCGTACCCCAAACTAACACATAAACAGGTTAATTGTATTTCGTAACACTAAGAAAAGCGTGATGTGATTGGTAATTTTATATTAGTCTTCGTTTATTTGAAAATAAACCATAATCACATGCCAATAGAGTGGTTTATTATCTACTCTGTTTACGTATTAGCTCTTAGGGAATAGTTTCACGAGCAAGTTCTGCTACTCGCCGCTAGATGACACTACACTAAATGCATTTAATAAACCTTTAAATACTTTGTAATAAGATTGATATTTCCGTAACGAGCTCATTACTATTTTTGTGCTATTCGTCCTTTTCTAGGGTTGTACCACTGTCGTTGCCTTTTTATCGACATTGCGTATTATTTTCAAATATAATACAAGAGTCGATAAATATTTTTAAAATTCAAATATGTTAATATTGTCATGTTATACAACTGATTGATTTCGAGGTAACAGATTAAACTACACGATTTGTTACTACGGGTACCTAGTACCTACTTTCTATTGACATGAATTGACAGAATTGCCAAACTTAAGTGGCAGTGGGCAGAGCACATTGCTCGCAGAACGGATGGCCGATGGAGCCGAAAAGTTCTGGAATGGCAACCGCGAACCGGAAGACGTTGCGTTGGAAGGCCTCTCACTAGGTGGACCGATGACCTGGTGAAGGTTGCGGGAATCCACTGGATGAGAGTCGCACTGGACCGGTCAATGTGGTGACACTTAGGGGAGGCCTATATCCAGCAGTGGACGTCTTTCGGCTGAAATGAATAGATTCCCCATATCCATGTTTTAAACTTATTTCAAACCTGATAAGGAAAATTAAAAAAAAAGGTTGGAACAATTCATGGAAATATGTACTACCCATTACTAATTCAGAATCATAAAAAAAAACACACACAGGGTTAATTTTTCAGGTATTCCATGAAGCACACCCAAACGAAGCACACCCAGACGAAGCACACCTTAAGTATTCCATTTAGCACACCCGTAGGTGGGCTTCAAATAAAAATTTAAAAATAATAATTTGCTATTCCACGAAGCACACCTACGAATATCACTCGCATAGTGAGGGGACTAAGAAATAAAAATGTCGATAGGAGAAAATATTTATTATTTAAAAGAATAACTAGTTTGTGAGACTTTACTATCCTTGTTTACGTTTGTTCCCGTTCAGTTACACCATAAGAAGAAGAAGAAGACAAACTACGAGGATCGCAGAACCATGAAGAAGTATTTTCTACATTGCCTATTGCATGATAATCGAAATGTATATGGATTGATTATGTGATCCCTATTAAAAATATATAATACCTCCTTTATGGTTCTGGCCTCCTGGTAGTTGGTAGATAAATAAAAAATAAAAAACCAATAAACCCGTGCCTAGTCAAATTATGCAATCACTCGTTACCTGTGGTCCCGGTGGGATATGATATGCTATTATTATGGATTTGTATTTTCTCGCGCATCATGTATCCTACGTCTTATCTATATGGGATTTATATATGAACACTATTAAAATTACAAGTATTGTATCACATTATTATAATGAAACTGAAAGATGTTTGATATTTAAGTTATTCTTTTAAATAATAAATATTTTCTCCTTTCGACATTTTTATTTCTTAGTCCCCACACTATGCGAGTGATATTCTTAGGTGTGCTTCGTGGAATAGGAAATTAATTATTTTAAATTTTTATTTGAAGCCCACCTACGGGTGTGCTAAGTGGAATACTTTAGGTGTGCTTCGTTTGGGTGTGCTTCATGGAATACCTCTAATTTTTCGCCGATACATCATAGAACATTGAAGTTTAAAATATCGATAACTCATATCGATAACGTCTATCTCTAATTGAGTAGCGGACTGTGACATGTGCGTAGTTGGAATCTTTGAGTTAAAAGAAAGTAGACCCTATGGTGTAAAAAATAAAGTCTATTTGTACTTGTCTTGTCTAATAAAATAATGTTTTCAAATTTTAATCGAAATAAAGCAAATTAAGACTTACCGATGGTATAATATACCACCATTTGATACATTTTTGGTTCTGCTATCGTTTTTACATTCTAGAACAGCACAATGAGGCATTTTAGTATTTTTTTAAAGTTAAGTTAAGTTTTGTAGAAGTTATTGTCACTGTGACGCTTCTATCTAGACTGATGTGCGTGGCGTGTGCGTGGGGGAAACACTTTGCGGAACAGCGCAAAGCTCGGGGTACGCGCGCCCCGCCCACATACGATTTCTACTGTTTTTTCTGTTCTGTGCGGGCAAATACGTCCGAACCTAAAATCAGGTCAATATTAGCAGGAGTAAAGTAATTACAATCCGCTAATGGAATATTATTTAAATAATCCAAACGTGAGGCGTCGATCTTCGCGGTAGGTAATTCATTAGTGATACGATTTACGACCACAGGCTGAATATTAAACCTAACCGAATCATCGAATTTCGAACGAATTGTTAGACAAGTTACGCCTTCAATAGGATTCGTAACGTCGCCTACACCAGAAACAAATTTATTCTGAGGCGCACGCATTTTAAGTTTCAACCGTTTACAGCATTCTGTCGTAATCAAATCCCTTTGGGACGCACTATCAATTATAGCGCGTAAAACACAAATGCTTCCGTCCGTATCAACGATATGACACTGCGCGGTTCCTAGCAAAACAGACGTCGTCGTGGCATTGCCATGCGACGGGCCGCTCGACGCAGTGTTGTCGGCGCACTCGCCCACTGCACATAGTGAAACGGCAGCAGGGCCGCACTCGGGCGCGGCGCGCGAGGAGCCTTCCGTGACTATCGCGGTAGTACTGGATGCTGTCGGTATAGAACCGCGTGTGTTTGAATGCGTATTACTTGTGGGAAAATGTAACAAACTGTGATGACTACGTTGACATTCGCTACAACGAGTTGACTCATCGCACTTTGTAATGTTATGTTTATTACTTAAACAATTTACACACATTTTCCGGGGTTATTGTACATTCGTCACAAAGTTAATTCGCCACGAAAAAAAGTATGTGTAAACTCGCCATAACTCTATTTTCATGAAGGAAAATCCGCCATATTGTTTATTTCCGTACAGATAGCAGAAAAATCAAACAATAAGTAGATTATAACGTTATTTATTTATTTTTAATAATCACAGTAATTCACATATAAATCACAGTTCTACTTACAGCTAAAATATACGCTAATATTGTCTGGTTTTGTTCTATTTTAAGGCCGCGTTGTCAAGGACAGCGTGACCTGCGTGACACGCCTAATCCTAAATAAACATGTATTGCAAGTGGCTGATTTGCTTACAACATTACAAATATAAGAAAAAAAAATACAAATTAGTTAAACATTTATTTGTATTCACTAAGTATGTACATTATTTACAATTTACAAATCTAATAAAATAAACTAAACTAACTAACTTAAACTAAAAACTTAAAAAATGGCGTCAAAAACTCCTCAACACTGTCAACTCACAACTGGTAATGTCCCCAAGAGACTGGCGGCTGAATTCAAATAAATGTTTAAGTAATTTGAAAATAAAAAATAAACTGCTGGTAAAAAAAATAATAATAGAGAGAATTAAATCACAGTAATAATCACGTTTTTTTTAAGATTAATTTACGTCTACAAAAAAAATCACAGTGTTACTTACAATTAAATATATATTTATTGCAATAATTGTTGATTTGCCTTCAGCTTCTAATCGACTTGTATCTTTACTACTTAACTATCGAATTTTTTTCCACTACTAACCTCTACAAACCCGCCTCAGTCAATATCGCCGTGTAGTTGTTTGTAGTAATCGTATCCATCTTCAAACAGACTTTATCCAGTAAATATCGCTCCGAAATAAGTTTGACTCAACTTAAGAGCTTCGAATATTTTCTTTTAAATACTATAAAAAATCTTCCACTACTAACCTCTCCGAACCTCCCCCAGTCAAGTCTATCGCTAGTAGTAATAGTACAGGCCTTGAAGCAGTATTTACGTCATAAAAATCGTTTTCAAACAGTATACTCAAAAACTTTTTTTTTCTGTTTTACTTCCAACGAATACAATCCACTACTAACGTTTATCTATGATAAACGGCCGAAAAAACTGATTTTTCGGATTTTGCGGAATGAAACGGAAGGACCTAATTGCCTCGTATATTGCCAACAGCTCTTGATCGTACGGGGTGTACTTCCTCTGCGAAGGGTTGAGGTTCCTCGAAAAGAATGGCAGTGGCTGCCTTTCCGCCTTACTCCGCTGCTGCAGTACGGCTAGAAAATGATAGATACAGCGAGCGAGCGAGCGTGTGATAGCATGTGCAGGAGCGCAGGAGAAAAGAAAGATATTAGAAATCATTTTCATAACGAGCGCTAAAAACCAATAACTTTGTTTGCTACCAGTAAATTATGTACCTATGAAGACTTGTGACGAATTTACACATAGTTTTTATGCATGTGACGAATATACTTTCAATGTATGGAGTTTACAAAAATGTGACGAATTAACTTTGTGACGAATGTACAATAACCCATTTTCCGTATTTTTACGAATTTATAGCGTTCACTAGGGGTCTTTGACAGGAATTTTGGGCACTGAGATAAATGCAAATGCTCACTCTTCCCACAAGATACGCACTGATCTTGTTCCTGCACATTAATAAACGTCTTAACGTTATTGTTATTAGAACGCGAACCATAATTACCGCCCGAATGCGAGGAAACATTTTTGCGTGACTGAGTACCTCCCGTAGACGCTGATTGCTTCGTACTAGATGAAATATTTTGCGCGCGTTGCAAAATGTGAGACTGGTTCCGTACAAATGAAATGAATTCTTGACAGTTTGGAGTTTTATTTTTGTCATTACTAATTTGTAACTCGTAAGATTTTACTGTTTCCAAGCCTACTTTCTTGAAGGCAATGTGGATAAATAAGAAATCTTCCAAATTATCAATATTCAGCTGTTTTAAAGCGGAATAAATCGATGAAAATTTATCTATAAATTCCTCCAAATTAGTTGGTGAATTTTCTTTTACATTATTCAACGCGAACAGTTTATCTAAGTACGTGGCGGCTCGTACTCGTTTGTCGTTATATTTACTGACTAACGTCGTATTCCAAATAACGCTGTAGTTTTCGGAAGTAGGTAGAATACCTTGACAAATACTCAGGGCTTTGCCTTTTAATTTACCCACTAGGTACTGAATTTTCTCGCTTTCGGTAAGATCTGGATTTTCGTGAATTACCGTCTTGAAAGTTTCGTAAAACATAGGCCACGACTCAATTTCTCCATCAAAAGAACATAACTCTAACGCAGGTAATTTTATTGAAGGTTTTTTCTCGCATTTAACCGCGGAACCCTGGTCGCGACTAGTATTGTCAGTCACTTGCGACAACTTGTGAACCTTATATTTGATAAGCGAATAAAGCTGTTCAAATGAAATTGCCGAACTGTAATTCGGTACAGGATTTTCCGGACTAGACAACTGGAACCGGTTTCTTTCATTTATCGTGGTAAGAAAGTCATTTCGTAGGGTATCAAGCGTAAAACAGTCGGCTAAAAAGTTATCGATCGCGATGGGGTCGTCATTCAATTTACAACTAGTATCGTAAATAGCTTGAGCTCGACCATACAAAGCACTTAATTTGTTTTGTAATTGTTGTAATCCGCGATCTATTACCGCCGACGCCGCCGCCGGTGCGGGTGGATCGCTCGGCATTTTTTACCAATATGGCTGACCGCGCTTACCACGCCCTACTGACCCACTACAAATTAAAATAACGAATCTATTAATCCGGAACGGAGTGACCAAAATAATGTCTGCGCTGGTAAGGACCTTATAGGAATAGATTATCTTTGACTTTGAACCTCAAAATAGAAAATTGCACAGCGACAACAAGGATGGATGTAGGTATGGGACTCACCACAGCTCGTTGAAATGTCCAGAATTATCAGTCTTCGGAGGCCTCCTGTCCACGAATTATAACACTTCACAGCAGAGTATCGTTCTTCGGTATTTTGGCACAGTAAATTGCACATAAAAGAAATTATAATAATTGGGAGAAAAATTCGATGCGTGCGCGACGAAATCAAGCCGGCAACTGTCCTTCCTGGTGAGAAAGGGTGGGGAAGAGCCAAGGAATAGGTTTGCACATAAGTGCGAGGGAGAAGGAACATCGCTGTGCAATCATACCCAATTAAAAAGTTTATTTTATTTTTTCTATTGGTTTGGATTCTAGTAAATTGGCCTAAACACGACTAAAAATGGAAAAATAAAAAAACTTTTTGAAAAACAAAAAAAAAACTAAATGAATCAAAAAAGGTCACCGACTTCTGAAGCTAAAGTTATTTTTCACTTTTTTGTGTTTTGAAGTCGGTTTTATTTTTTTTGCAAAAAGTTTTTTCTGAGTTTGTTTCGGCTGTTTCTTCTCAGAGTAGTCAGGTACGAAACACCGGCCCCATCTCGTTTTTAAAAAATGATGTGTAAAAGTTCTTGTAAAAACCTACTTGCAAAAATGAACATCATTTCATCATTTCATATGGCAACGTTAGGCAAATTCGACTTTTCGAGTGAAATCATAAATAAAAATACTTTTAAATATAAGTTCTTTCCAAAATCTGGTATGTTATTTGATAAATCGTACGTTAATCATTTTCAAAAATTCTTAACGTTTTTTCGTTAACGTTTGGGTGTTATATTGGTTATTATGACACTGGCTGTTTTAATGTTGGCCATAAGCTAACTGTTTCAGATACTTTTATAGAGGATTTATAGCATGGGTGTAGATAAAAAGAAATTAAGTTTCAAATCCAATGAGAGGTAACTTGATGCGCTGGCGACTTTTATTGTTATTGTATGCTTTATATTTTTTACTTTAAGGGGAATCTAATTTAGGTACATTTGCAAGGCTGGGTTGAGGTCACAGAGGCAGCTCGCAGCTGTATAAGATACTGATATTCAGTTGCATGAAGCCTTCCCTAACATAGTTAGGATAAGGCTAGCCTGCGGTTCAAGTAATGACGCACGCGCGTGCGTTGTCGCTTGTTTTATTGTTGTATGCGTACGTGAGCCCTGTCACGTTGCAATAATAATAAATAATAAGCAATAATTACCTATTTACAAGCTTTTATTTTACTTGCGTTCTTCGTATGTAAGTTGTCCGCTTTAAAATTTGTAAACCATTTTTCGACTACTTGTTGGTATCTAATTAAGCTGAAATTTTGTGGGTTGCGGGACTGTTCGAAAGAGATACTGTGGCCCCGGAACACAAAGGGTGATGAAGGAACATGGATGGGTTTTAGTCAGTAAAAGTCTGACACTCCCTCCTGCTCTGCCCAGAGCGGGAGAAGTCATTTGATGATTTCCTGAAGCTGAAATTTTGCATAAACGTTTAGTTTGGATGGGAATGCATGTTTATAGCTAAGTGACGTCATTCAGAATTCAATATGGCCTACCCCCAAAGATAGAACTGCAGACGTTATTTTGTATGCACCCCTATGATATGCGTATCAATGAAAATGGAATGGTAAACTCAAACTCAAACTCAAAGCATTTATTTCAATTAGATCATTACGGCACTTTTGAATGTCAAAGATACAAAAGAAAAAAAAGCTACAGTCCCAGTCACAATACATAATAACTTGAGAAAGTACTGTAGTTGCCCATTCCTTAGCGTAGATCTTGATGGAGAAGAACGGGCAAGAAACTCCATGGACACTCTTTTAAATCAAAATATTGTTACAAAATCTTGGTTACATCATTCATGTTGAGTTTATACATATATGTGAGAACGATGTAGAAAGACGTGCACATTAAGAGCGTCCAGAGCAAAATATTAAATCAAAAATGTATAAATAAAGTAGGTAATTAAAATGAACCATGGCAGTTAAGAGATGACCAGTCCCAACTGACAGCGCCCGTACACGAACATGACGCATGTATCGGCGCCATTCAACTCAACCAGATTGAAGGGAACTAAATACTTATGTGTAAAAAAAAAATGACACACTTATTTCATTTAAAAAAAAAGAATTTTATAACCTACTTAGGGACTGTACCTATGTGTTGCTTACTTGCATCAAATCAAGGTTTAAATACCTATGTAGTTCAATAACTAAAACAACAAAATACAATAACTAGGTTGTGAACTACACTAACTTCCTAAGTAAGACATATCTTCTGCCCATTCTTCTCCATAGAGATCTACGCTAGGGAATGGGCAACTACAGTACTTTCTCAAGTTATTATGCCTTGTGACTGGGACTGTAGCTTTGATTTTCTTTTTTGTATTTTTGACTTTCAAAAGTGCCGTAATGGTCTAATTGAAATAAATGCTTTGAGTTTGAGTTTGATATTTCCCTGAATCTTTTATACTCGTAATATAATTATGTAGTTTCTGATGAGCTATGTAAACAATAACAGTTTAACCAAAACACCGCTTTATCCTTGTTTATTTTATCACCACTGTTCTCAAAATGGTATCACATCGTGAGGAAACAAATGTGTCCTGGAACCGAAAATTTGGAGAACTCGTAAGATCTACGCTAGGGAATGGGCAACTACAGTACTTTCACAGTTTTTATGTCTTGTGACTGGGACTGTAGCTACATTTAATTTTCATCTTTGTTTCGACAATTCAAAAGTGCCTGCAACTGGCCTACTTGAAATAAATGATTTGATTTTGATTTTGATTTTATCTGTGTCCGCCTGATAACTAGCAGTGGGAACATTATCGGACTTCTAGATTTACTAAACTCGGTGACATCCGACAACAACAACAACAACAACAGCCCATAACGTCCACTGCTGGACATAAGCCTCTCCCATGATGAGAGGAATTTGCCGTAATCATGTGTCGTGTCGGTGACATCCGACACTGACGTTAAAATGGTTACCATTTATTTAGTACCTACAGAATTCTGAACGCCGGAGACATATAATTTTTTCTTTGGTAATTAAAACAGCCTGTAGATGTATCATTCAAAATTATAAATAAAGGTTGTAAATAAATTCAATTTTTTTTTTTTCACTTTTAATTCAATTTTACGTCTTAATGTTTTAAAATTTATGGGAAAGCAGACTTTAAAGTTAGTAAGATTAACTTAAGAAAAGACTAAATAAGTAAACTATATACTAATAAGTAACGCTTTTTCACAGAGAAGGCAGCATACAACTTGAATGGTTTTACAGGTAGGTATACTTGTAGCGGAACTACAAAAACAACATAGAAAAAAAAGTACCACAGCGCCATCTATGACAAGAACGATGAACTAAACAGCAAAACACATGAGAATTCCTACATCGCGCAAGCAGAGTTATCCGCGACTTAACAAGAACCCGACAACAACTGTCGGGCAGCAGCCCACCAGACATAACACCCGTCTGGTCGGAGGATACTCCCTTTTCTATGGGGGATGAAGAGCTTTATACCCTGTTCTTCATACCCCCAAATACATAACCACTGCTACTATTTACACTTATTTATTTTTATGTACACACAAAGAAAACGTGAGAAAAAATAAACCCTGTTCTTCGTACTCCAGAAAGTACAACACTTACGTATATATCATACTAGCTGACGTCCCGCGGTTTCACCCGCGTAGTTCCCGTTCCCGTGGGAGTACGGGGATAAAATATAGCCTATGTCACTCAGGGTGAATGTAGCTTTCTAATGGTGAAAGAATTTTTGAAATCGGTTCATCACTTCCGGAGATTACCCCCTACATACAAACTTACAAACATACAAACTTACAAACAAATGTTACCTCTTTATAATAATAGTATAGAAGTATAGATACTTTTGTCTCGAGAATTTGAAAATTATTTATTTAAATAGGTACACACAAAATACGTAAAATGACACTACAGTAAAGTATTATAGAAGAACACAAAGGTATTGCTTATTTCATATGAAATTTCTTCCAGCAGACTTGCTAGAGAAAAGTAAGAAGCAGTAGGTAATTATTTACAAGCCGACATAAAAAAATACATTAGTTGCTCGAATGTTCATCAAACATTATTTTTTAATGGGTGTTTTAATACCTATAACCCAACCAACCTACCTACACACCAAGAACCGACCGTTCATTATTTTTTACTACATAAAAATCATACAATATTTCACGGTTACACTTTACAAAGACCAAAAAAATAGGTAACATGATAGCATTTAAGTTGTCTAAAAACGTGTCAATAAGAAACGGTGTAGTGCATTGATAAAAATTGCCAAAAATTGATAAGAAATATTGAGACAGCATAATGACGTCACTTAATATAAATATCACAGTGGCTATGTACAAGCGACGCCAGATGTTAGTAGCTGTAGGTGCGCTCGTTTTGTAATTACGAAAAAGTGAAAATACAATTATAATGTAAAAACAACAGTTTGCTATCAACGGAAAACATTGACTTCCACTAGTGTTGAAAATAATACCAATGGATTGGTGACTTGTTGTCAGCTGAGTCGTGCTAATAGGATAAAAACAATTTACAATAAAATAAATGGTGGTAGCCATAAAACCAAAACCCCATGCGAAGATACTACTTTTCAAGTATCTCCTATGGATAGGGCCATCGAAAATTTTAACAAAATCTAAATAAAACATATGGCATAATATCACTAACAGCCATAGGTTTCTTACATAAATTAAAAAATATAATAAAAATAAACAACAAATTTTTAACCATTTAAAAACACTATACGCGATATAGGCGCCGCGAAAATTTTAATTAAATACAATAAAAAGTTCGCGAAAATTGCGTTAAGGTACACATAGTTTCTATAATGGCGGAACTTTTTAAGTTTACTCCATGACGTCACTCCGCATATCACCGTAGTTAAAGATAGCACGAAAACAAAAATCGTTGTAAACTTCTCAGCAGCGAATATTAGTATCCAGTTATGTGGATCTTTAGATTCAATATAATTCGCTGTCACTGTAGAGCTAATGACGCTGGTACCGTTTTCAGACATGGTAGGTGGACCGATGACCTGGTGAAAGTTGCGGGGACCCGCTGGATGCGAGACGCACGGGACCGGTCAATGTGGCGACACTTGGGGGAGGCCTATGTCTAGCAGTGGACGTCTTTCGGCTGAAATGATGATGATGATGATGATTGCTGAATGCCACTTTTCACAGTTTGGATTTATTCACTTTTAGACCATTAAAAAAATATTTGCGAACAGCTTAGTGCTAAAGCTATAGCTCTTAAAACAGGCGTTGGTTTCGAACCTGTCGATTGAATAATTAAATCCCGACTTTATAGAACGAATGATTGATCTATATTGAGACTGTATTTTATTATAATTAAATAGGTTTATCAAACTATTTCATAATTTTCCTGTTTTGTATTCGTCATGTTTTGTTTAGTTACTAAGTTGAGGGTGTAATCTGAAGCTGTCATCGTCGCAAAAGAATAGGCATGACGACAGTATCAAAAAATTGCAAATCTATTTAGTCCGTCAGTTAGCGTATTGGAAAATAATGGACACATATTTTTTGTTTTCGCAAATCAATGAATATTGACGAAGATTAAACGCTTCAAAACTCGGGAGTGGGGGCTCGTGACGTCAAAACTAGCTAAAAATTATACCAAGGCGTGACGTATTGAACATTTTAAAAGCGTCATTATCTTCGTCAATTTTGGTTTACGTAACAAAAGAAAAAATATGTGTCCAATATTATTTGGAAATCTATCTGACGGACTAATTAGATTGTATTTGTCGTCTCGCCTATTGTCTCTGTGCTGTCATTTACCTAGCCTAACTAAACCTTTCATTCAGTTTCTGATGTGATATTTTGAAGTTCTCAACTTCAACAGCATTTCTTAGTGTTATTTCTTAGTTATGAATATTAACTTTAAATTCAACCTATACTCGATATTCGATTCTAGATATTAAGAGATTATTGTTAAATGATTAATTTGCAAGTAGGTTTTTACAAACACTTTTACAAGTCATTTTTTTAAACTAGATGGGGCCGGTGTTTCGTACCTGACTACTCTGAGAAGAAACAAACGAAACAAACTCAGAGGTCATAGTCTCTTCTGAAGTCCAGACATAATTTTGCTCGATTCACATGAGGACTATGCAGATTAGTGTCTGCGATGGTCTTATAAAGAAAGAACCACGCAGATTTGAGTAGACCCGTCCAGTCAGTGCAAGCATTTGTCAGTTATCGTATAGCTCGATTTATAACTCAAGGAGCTCAACGAAACACGAACAACACCAAAGAAAGGACATTTGGATAGGTTGCTTATAGTACTCAAACTGCCAGACAGTTGTGGGAAAAAACAAACAGAAAATAAAAATGTGACCCACATGGTCCCCACATTCATAATAATCAAATAAAATTAATAACAATTACTTTTCAAATTGAATGTAAAGAAAAATCACAAAAATCATTAAATGTCACAATGATAAAAAAAAAGTAAAATACTATTCATGTCAAATCAGTAAAGACTACGACGAGAAATACTGAAAGAAGTATTCAAATAAGTATGTTAACCGAATTCAGCAGTGGATGAACTCGAGCTGTGAATACTGATGATTATGATGGATTCGCCATGTTAAACGAGGACATAAAATATCATGTTTTATTTGGACCTAGAGTAAACATATACGTTTTTGTATTAGGGAAAATCCTATCAGTAGTTGCAAGGTACACCCGTTTTTTTACAGCCTGTATGGTGTCATAAAGATACTGCATGTTTTTTATCCTTACTATTTTTTATGTTTTTAAGGTTCCGTACCTCAGTCAAAAACAGAACCCTTCTATGATAACTTTGTTGTCCGTCTGTCAAGAACCTTTTTCTCAAGAACGCGTGTAGGTATCAGGCTGAAATTAATTTCAAATACTCAAATCTGCTACCCTTTAGATGCAGTGACAAAATCAAACTTGTAAGTCTACGCGATCAAAAGATATGACCGTTTACGTCGCATATTTTGCGATTTCGCAACGAAATCAATATCAATATAGAGCACTTCCCTTTGACCTAAAATCATGAAATTTTTCAAGAAGCAATGTCTTACAGCAAAAAGTAAAGAAAAATCTGAAAACCCTCAGTGCGCGAGTCCAACTCTCACTTGGCCGTTTTTTTTTGCTAAAGCAAATGTTTTGCGAAACACAAACTTTGCCAAGATCGTAAAAAGGGGACGAAAATAAATATCTTATGTCGCTATCAAAATATAATATTGTTTGGCAAAAAAGGGAGATAATAATCATTCAATCTATCAAAGAGGGGTGTGGGTAAAACAAAAACAGTTTGTATTAAGGCGACTACAAGAGCTAAATTTGCAACTTACTCTATTTGTGGTGGTTAAAACTTCGTTTGAAACACTTAGAATAAAGTTCTAATCAGCTTGCACTACAAAGTGGTTGTTACGGCAGTCACTGCAGGCCGAATAGTGCGAAATGAGTGTTTTTTTGCGATTTACAAAACATCTATTGACTGGACTAAAAAAAAAAAAAAACTATCATGCTAATAATATACGTATACTTAAGTTGCTTGTAGAATTATTTGCCAAACAATCAGAATGATCACATGTATTTTAGTATGGTTTTTACTTGTTAAAATATTTTTTTTGAGATAAGTTCGTGTTATTTTTTTATCGAGTAAAATTAGTTGTTTTAAAATCACTATCATAATATCATATATCCTGAAGAATATCATATATTTTTCAGGTTTTGTTTATTGCAGTGAATCATATGCTTTTTTCCATTATAAAACTCGCGTTTAGCTCCTGTAGTCCCCTTAAACGTGATTTATAGTTCTTTTTTCCTGTTGCTTTCCTGCACCACTTTCCAATGTATCTGTCACAGGCATATCGAAGAACACGTGAATATTTCATAAAGGCGCGCCGGATTGCAAAACGTCGCTGTTATGAAATGCGGCGTCTTCACGTTCAGCCGGATTACAATTCGGGTGAAATAAAGTACACCGCATTGAATGAGCACTTCACGTTCGACAAAGCGGCGTAAACGTGCCGCCCGAATACATATGGGCGCATCATCGTACGCCGCTTTGAAAGCGAGCGAAGCGAGCTCGGTACCTACTTAGGGCACCCGCGTAAGGTTTGGCAAGGTTACTTTAAACCCTGCACAAAGAAACAGGAGCCTCGCGTAGCGGGGCTATGTCGACTACGCCTTATTTTCGGAATATTCAGTATTTAATTCGATCGTTTCGTCTTGCGGACAATACGGCGAAACGTTGGATGTCGCTTTGTCGAACGTATATCGCCACCACAATCTGGTTAAACGTGAGAACGCCGCATTACATAAGGCGACGTTTTTCAATCCGGCGCGCCATTATGTAATACGGCGTGTTATAATGGCTACGACATATCTATAGTACAGACGCCAGCATATCAAGCTACCCGAAACTGTCAAATCACAATCAATCTTGAACAATAACTTAATGTTTTAAGAACAAAGTTGAAAATCTTGTTTGAAAGTCCACGGTCAAAAGATCTAAAAATAAGTAGGCTTATTTACCTAATAATTATAACATTTGTCACTCTGACGCAACTTAGAAACCCGAACAATTAACACAAATAACAAACAAAAAACAGGAAAATTGTAAAGTAATAAGTGCCTGAGATTGTGAACAGTAATTATAATAAAATATAAACCATATAACAGTTCAATTATTAATTCTATTAAGACACCATTTCATTATTGTATCAGCAGTTTTGGCTTCCAGTCTAACCGACTACAGCTGAATACAAGTTTTTTACGTAGAGTGACTGCCATCTGACCTCCACAACCCAGTTACTACTGGGTAATACGATACCCCTTGGTAAGACTGGTTGTCAGAATTTCGGCCCACTGACTAGGTAGTCGTTAGAGGTCTAACGACTTTTAAAGATCGCCAATTAACACCCGGGACCAACGGGATAACCTGCTTTTCGAGGCACGGAGGAAACTGTAGGTGATTGATGGTCACCCATCTACAGCCCAACCTTGGCAAGCGCTGCTTAACCTGTAGATTGACCAGCGCAGCTGTGATTATTTAGCAACGATTTCCTACAGGGAATCAAAACTGTGAAAGTCATAAGTTCACCCTAGAGGAAATTAGGTGGATTAGAGTGAACTTTATCTCATCATCATCATCATCATTTCAGCCGCAAGACGTCCACAGTTGGACATATAGGCCTCCTCTAAGTGTCGCCACATTGACCGGTCCCGTGCGACTCTCATCCAGCGGATTCCCGCAACCTTCACCAGGTTATCGATCTACCTAGTGGGAGGCCTTCCAACGCAACGTGTTTCGGTTCGCGGTCGCCACTCCAGAACTTTCTAGCCCAACTTATCTCTACGCTGATTGAATACGAGGAGGTTGTGAAGGAATTAATTGGGAATTAATATTTGCTGCTGACAGGATAACAACGTTTCTTGTGTTCGTGCTATCTTTAGCTACAGTGATATGTGTAGTAATATTGTGGTGCAAACAAAACGATTTTCGTAATTATAAAAATTATGTGTAACCTATCTTAGAGCCTTATCACACTAGCGGATTGCGAGCGGATTCAAAGCAGAGCGGGCGCGCGGCGAATTCGCCACGGATACGCAATGAATTCGCTGCGCAACGCTAAGTCAATTTTCAACGCTAGGCTTTGCAGCCTAACGTTGAAAATTGAGTGCACTTTCACGCTGCTATTCGCGGTTATTTCGTTACGCATCCATGGCGAATTCTCTGCGCGCCCGCTCCGCTTTGAATCCGCTCGCAATGCGCTAGTGTGATAAGGCTCTTAGTGTAATTTTCGAGTGATTTTAACGTTAAACTATAATTTATTAAATTTTTCTCTATTTTTGAAATCCACGAGTGAGCCGGGCGAGCCTCTTTTCATATTTCCAAGGTATGAAAAGAGGTGAAACGATGTCCTGCACGGCTCACTCGCTTGCTAGCTGGCGGTGTGGCCTGAACTTAATACGCAGACTGTCACACTCAGCTAATTTCCGACCCGCCATAAAGTTTGAACAGAAAAATAATAATGTAGAAATAAGTATTTATTATACTCTGAAAGTCGTAATCGGTTTTTGTTAATTGATTCATATTGTCTTACTGTGTGTTTTCCTGCATATCGTAAAACTATCTTACAAGTTATATAGATTGATATGTTAAAAGTGTTTTATTACATAGGACTCCTATTGATCGTCGTTTTTTGTTGTAATCAGCATTGCATAATAAGCCTATAGTGATCCCACTGCTGGAGGCGTTAAGGTTGGATTGAGTTGGATCGAGTTGGATTGAGTTGAATTGAGTTGGATTAAAATGGATTGAGTTGGAATGACATGGATTGAGTTGGATAGAGTTAGATATAGATGGATAGAGTTGGATAGAATTGGATTGAGTGACTCTTTGGAGTGGACCTGTAATAGTAATCCTTCGACTTGGGTTGTTAGATGTTACATGTCTCTGAAATTTTTGTTACAGTGTTTCAAGACCAAAGAATACGATACCTATTTTAGAACAGGCTTCCTTTACCCGAACTTATTATGTCACTGCTTATTTTTTGCAGCCTGTATTTTATATCCCAAAGTATTGAAAAATAGACCCTCTCAGTGTTCTGTGAAAGCGTCGGATATCACTACCATTTCTCAAATAGATTGCTTCAATATAAAACGATACGATAGTGAAAAATACTTTTGGTGTTCAGTTATATTTTAACAGTTTTCGTTTACGATTTGCTGTTTTTTCTAATTCAGGGTTATGTGACATATTGTGTGACATGTGTGTGATGTGTTATGTGAGTCCAATCTTAAATTATGCAGGCTGGCTGTTTTATAGGCTGAATCAGGCGCCCAAAGTGTTTTGAATTTATATAATACTACAACATCCCATAACGTCCACTGCTGGACATAAGCCTCTCCCATGACGGAAGGAATTTGCCGTAATCTCCACGCTTGGCAGGCGGATTGGAGATCGCAGTGATGAAAGACTAACAGAAAACGCTGCTGCCCATTCTCTGGTCTACGGAGGCGCAAGGTGTTCTGCCTCAGACATTAGTCGTCTTATACGACACCCGTGAGTGCTATGGGTTGGTTCTGTTCTACTCTGCCGGATACCACACGGCTACGAATTTATAATAATTTTGGGAAATAATAGATGGACCAAGGCAGTCCACTGTCTCGTTGGTCCATCTATTATTTTTCTAGCGAATGTTTTTTCTAGTGATCACAACCGCGTCTGCTAAGAATGAGGTCTTGTGTTAGATGCCCGGGTCGGACAAATTATTATTGAGTTTTTTCATCAGAGATTTGTTAGTAGCAGCCACGGAGTTTGGATTTGTGCCCGGTTGATGGCAATAGGCTCGCCGTCTATTACAAGGGACATAAACGTAATTGGCGAAATGTGGGTGTACCTGTACTATTAGGTACACCTATGCCTAACCTTTCGAGGATTAAAGGCGTGATGTTATGTTAATTGATGGTTGTTTTCTGATGATGTCATTTCTATCGTAGTCATGTAAAAGTGTGGGTCATAATCTTTACATTACAACAAAGTCGCTCCCGCTGTCTGTACCTACATTAAATTAGCACTTCACGTTCGACAAAGCGGCGTAAACGTGCCGCCCAAATACAAATGGGCGCATCATCGTACGCCGCTTTGAAAGCGAGCGAAGTGAGCTCGGTACTTAGGGCACCCGCGTAAGGTTTGGTAAGGTTACTTTAAACCCTGTACAAAGAAATAGGTGTAAAAATATAATAAATATAATATAATATAATAACATTTTGTTTGGAAGTTTGTATGTAGGGGGTAATCTTCGGAAGTAATGAACCGATTTCAAAAATTCTTTCACTATTCGAAAGCTACATTTGCCTTGAGTGACATAGGCTATATTTTATCCCTGTACTCCTACGGGAACGGGAACTACGCGGGTGAAACCGTGGGACGTCCGCTAGTATTTAAATAAAGTAGTGTACCACCACCAAGTGGTACATTATAGTACCAACTATTTATACCCAATGAGCTGTGAGCCAAAATTTCGACTTTACGTACTTACTTGAAAACAATAGATACAATATTAACCATTATCTACTTGAAACTATATCCGTAAATTAAAAGAAAACGTTCTACATTTCTAGCAACTGTCAGCCATTAACTATTTTTATATTACTTCGTAGTACTATTTAAGGTGCGTTTCAAAAGACGAAGGCGTGAACGACAGTGGCAATGCTGACCGCAGCGTCAAAACTGCTTTCTATGGAATCGGTGCGGTGGAAGACCGTGCAAGAGTGTTCATACTCTTACAAAAATACCAGTGAACTTTCAGTTTTACAAAAGTCGGTTGTCAAACAAAAATGTATTTCTCGTCGCTCTGTCATTAAAAACCAGTAATAGAAAGTTCATAGAGCGCCTGCCTATCTGACCTCCACTGGCCAGTACTGGGTATTACGATAATCTTTGGTCAGACTGGTTGTCAGACTTCTGACTTCTGGTCACCAATTGATTGTTGAACGTGCTTTTCGTGGCACGGAGAAAACTCGGTGTAATGGATGGTCACCCATCCACGGACCGACCTCGGTAAGCACTCATTAACCTTGAAGAGCGAGTTGAGACAATTTTTTATTATTATATTAGTTTCCTGTTTCCTGTTTTGACCTGGTGAAGGTTGCGGGAATCCACTGGATGCGAATCGCACGGGACCGGTCAATGTGGCGACACTTAGGGGAGGCCTATGTCCAGCAGTGGACGTCTTTCTGCTGAAATGATGATGATGCTGATGAATATATTAGTTTCCCACTGCAGGGCAAAAGCCTCCTTTCCCTCCGTCCACTTATCCCTATCTACAGAAATATTCGAATCCCGGTCGGAGCAAATGTTTGTGTGATGAGCATGGACATTTGTTTCCGAGTCATGGATAATAAGTATGTAGTGACATAGTACCAGTCACACAATTACCATACCTGCGAACCATTACCATATACCTCCGAGCCAGTTACCTCATACCTTCAAACCAATGTATTACCACTCAACACCGAACCAGTTACCTTACTACGTTTATGACGTTCCGTAAAGAAACAGAGAAGCAATCGCGTTGAAAAAGACGTTGGTATGTAAGGAAATAGGATGGAAGCACGGACACAGCACGGCGTCATCACAACACCGCACACGCCGGCTATTTCGCTTCGAAAGAAGCGGTTTTGTAAGCAGAGGCAAGCAGGCAGAGCAAACGTAACACCAGTTCCCTCTCGGCATCTTCACTTCACACTCCGGGACTACGCAGATGGCCACGCGGCGCTGACGACACACGGCGGAGCCACAGCAGAGCAGACATTCTTCATTTCACACTCCGGGACCACGCAGATGGACACGCGGCGGCGGCGCTGACGACGCACGGCGGAGCCACAGCGGAGCAGACGGTCTTCACTCGACGGCGGCGCACGAGGGAAAGGACGGAGCAATTTTTTTTTTTTTTTTTGCGGAATGGCATCTCGCAGTTCAACCTAGAAAGGTTGTCGTCTGCTTAACCGGACAATCCTGTGGGTACCTTAATTGTAAGGCCTCCAGCCAGGGCATAAAACTTACAAACTAAACGACTACACGCTAAGGGTACCCCCTGCGGGGTACGGGCCTCGGCTTAGGGCGTCACTGGGCGAGGACAGCAAGGGGACAGGCTGGATCTGAGTGGTGTCATTATTTAGGGACTGATTTTGAACTACAGGCGCAGCAACGCGGGCTGGCACGAGTAAGGGACGGGGAGGGCTCGTATCGGGGCGTCGCGACGGGCCTCGACGGCGAGGACGGAATGACGGCTGTTTGCGTCTGTGCTTACTAAGCGTGCTAGTTTCCTTCCTGCTCACCAGCGTCATCGGGGTCGACTAAAGTATGCCTTGGGCGGCGGATCTGACTAATTCGCGAGGGTTCGTAACGGGCAGCCGCTGCGATCAGGGGGTTACGGTGTTTAATAGCAAAATCGAAGAAGCGCTTGGATAGGCGCTTCATGAACTGAGCTAACGTGGGGATTTTAAGATCTAAATGTAAACGGTCATTACGGACGTAATAGGGGGCTCCCGTGACTTTACGTAAGAATCGGTTCTGAAGGACCTGCATCCTATAGAGATATCTAGGCTTGGCGAGGGCGTACACGACGCAAGCGTAGGTCATGATGGGATGGATCACGGCGGTATAGAGACGCAATTTGCACTTGAGAGACAATTTGCTCTTTTCCGTAAGTAAGTAATGGAGTCTACCCATCGCGAAAGCAGCTCGGTCGCGAGCTGCTTTGATATGTGGCCCGAAGGTCAGATGGTTGTCGAGAATGACTCCTAAGTATTTGGCTTGCTTCTCCCAGGGGATAGGCTTGCCGTACATAGTGATCGGATTGGAAGGACGGAGCAATGCGCGCCACTCGTATTTATACCCTCGCGTCGACGTAGTGCCGCGGCGAAACAGCGCCTCGCGCCCCGCGCGCGGCTCGCCTTGCGGCGCGTTGCTATTGGTCGAGCGTTTGCACATGGTATCTGTTATGCCTAGATGCTATCACGGATAATGTATATATAAATAGGGCTTTCGGAAATAAAATTATTCAGTTTTCATCCTAGTTGGAATACGGAGTTTTATTTTCTACGGTGAATCCCTGTCACTCCCTAAAAGTATGTTTATATGTATAATAAGTATGTATTTACAAACAAAAAAAGTATCTATGTAGTATATCAACTATCTGGTGTCCACGACACAAACCTCGTTGCTTAGTGTGGCACTAGATGGCGCTGTGTGTAATGTCCAGCAATATTTATTTATTTTCATAGAGTTACTTGGAAACCTGTCATGATTGTCTTGTCATTATCGCTGCGGATTGCTGTCGCTTACATCTTCCAAACTGTACCTTAACATGTACAGTATAATGCATCGGATAACAAAGTCGAGTTAGTCCCGTCGTCGCTATCTACATAAATATTTTCATAGAGTTACTTGGAAACCTGTCATCGTCGCCTCTAGTCTGTCGCTGCGGATTGCTGTCGCTTACATTTTCCGAACTGTACCTTAAAATGAACAGTATAATGCAACAAAGTCTATTAATAAATTCTATCGATCGATAAATTGAAGGTGCCATGATGTGACGTCGACAGTTTGACTTGGACACATGTCTTTTCTCATGAACGGCCAAGTTCGAGTTAATATTTGATGCAAGTCAATAGGCGGTTAATGATACACCTTACTAAAGCTATGTTGTGGTTTGTTTAGTCGTTACACTTGTGGTAGTGAAGTAGAAGTATGGATTTATTTACTTTTTATGCTGATTTTCAGACGTAAAATTTATTTTATCCATGAAATAAAATCGATGTGTTATGGATTTTGTGGAAGAAAGCTGCTGTCAACAGTTCAAGATCTTTACCGGATTTTTATCTGATAAAAAAAAATAAGCTCGTAGAAAAGAGAACGTCTAATAGGTTGATAAATTAAAAAAAAAAACTTTTCGTAGATACAAAATAAAATAAATTTTAATATGGACAAAGGTGCTATTTACTTTCTACACGTTCTATAATTTATTTTGTAGCACGATGCTTACTTTCGCAATATGACTACGTTATTGTATATTCAAGTCCTCATCATCATCATTATTTCAGCCAAAAGATGTCCACTGCTGGACATACGAGTAGGCCTTCCCCAAATGTAGCCACATTGACCGGTCTCATGCGACTTGCATCCAGCGGATTCCCGCAACGTTGTCTAGGTTATCAGTCCACCAGTGGGAGGCCTTCCAACGCTACAACGCAACTTCAAGTCTGATTACTTGAAAACACACAATGTCATTCATATCAGCTTGGAATCACCCAGTGTTGTGTATAGCCCTCCCCTTTCTTCTGCACTATTTCCCGGTTCTGTGCGTCACTCATCCAGGTGTTTTCAACAGTTTTGACGACTTCGTCAACCAACGAACCCTTGAAGGGCGCTGGTTTCTTTGGCCTAACCTTGGCCACCACTCGACCAAAGCTTTAGTTGTACGATGGGTGTTGCCAAAACAATTTATTGTGTTAATCATATTGGGATTCATCCATTGTTGTTTAATAAAATAACATCCTGTCTGTATTTTCCGGAAGGGTTAGGTTAAAGTGTACTATAGTAAACCCTCATTTTGCCAGTTATGTTTAAATCAAAGGCTTGTGTCCTGAAAAAATCTAATTAGTCCGACAGTTAGATTATCAAAAAATATTTGACACATATTTTTGCTTTTGTTACGTAAATCAAATTTGACGAAGATACGACGCTGAATGTGGCCAGCCCAGTTCCACTTGAGGTTGGCAGCCGTGTGACCTACATCGGCAATTTTAGTTTTGGAACGCAGTATCGAGTTCCTTACCCGATCAGTAAGTTTCACTCCAAGGATACTGCGCTCCATTGCTCGCTGACAGACCCTAAGTGTGGACTTTTGACGGTTAGTTAATGACCATGTTTGCGCTCCATAGGTGAGGGTAGGAAGAATGCACATGTCCATGAGTTTTCTCTTCAGTGAGAGAGGGAGAGTTCCCTTCATTATTTGCTTCATTGACCAATAGCTCTTCCAGGCGTTTTCGGTGCGTTGAGCAACTTCTTTATCGTGTCTTGCCTGGAAGCCAAACCAGCCACCACCACCAAACAGCCTTTGGCCGAGGCCAAATAGTCTCCATCCAGGCAAGACACGATTGAATATGTCCATGAGTACATATACCTCGGTATATGTACTCATGGACATATTCAATCCTCACACCCCTATTCCTATGTTGCGCGTGGTGCTGTTGGTCATCACCTTGGTCTTTGCCATATTCATCGCGAGTCCGACCTTGAGGCTGGCACTGCTCAGTTGTTCCAGCATTCGGTCTTTGCCCAAGCGGCCGTACTGTAAACATACGTTTGAACTTGCTCTATACCTAAAATCTTAATAATATCCATACCGGGTTTAATTTCTTAGTAAAACACTTCATAGTAATCCAACAGTAATCAATCAAGTGTAATTCAGCCAAAATTGTGTTCTAAACAGTGAAAACAGATCAATTTGCAGTGTGAACTGTCAAAAAGTTTAAATCTCAGCTGGTCAACGGGTGAGTGCATGACTTGACATTCCGCGCGCAGCGCACGCAACTCTCACGGTTACGCAGTGAGCATAGGTGATACTTCGGCGTGCGCCCTCGCGCGGTGACGCACGCGAGCGCTCGCGTCATTGATAAATGAACGAAGACGGCGCATTGTTTTCTGCCTACTTGAAGTTGCCTCTGAGAGAATAATCATTTTATTCTTGCTCATATTCGTCGAAATAATCAACTGCTACGAGCTACACTACGAGTGCTACGACACCGACTGCGTCACAGCGCACTAGTCACCTGTGCTACGAGACGCGCTACGAGTGCTACCGTACTGAGTAAGAATATCTAATTACTACCATGTCATTTCGAATGCAGCGTTCTCCACCATCCACACCTGGAACCCAAATGGACCAAACACAATCGGAACCCGATATCTCACAGGCAGTGAACGACCCGGAGTTTGTTAACATAAATTCACGCAACAAGCGTCCACGATTAAATGAATCACCGCGTGAGCACAAGCAGCTAGAACGTTTCGAACAATTTAAAGAAGAATTCAAGTCAGAAATCAAGGAAATGCTTCTCGCTTGGAAGATTGACCAAGATGCGAATGCAGCAAAGCAATCTGCGGCGCAAACTGAGTTGATAACAAAGCTGGTTTCTGATATGTCTGAACTGAAAACACAAAACATGCAAATGCATAAGACAAATACCGAAATTCATGGAACTAACATGGAAAGAAAGAGAATGTACTCAGGTTAGGGAAACAGATCACCTATATAATCAATTATTAAATTCAAATTGCAACCCACATTTCTTAACAACAATAGATCTTACTGAAGATTCTATTCTGAAATATAATTGTAGTAGTTATAAAGTAAGCCAAAATAAAATAAAGAAATATGCAAAACTAAATAGAATTATAAAAAAATGCAAGAAATTTAAAAAACAACAAAAACACAGTTCCAAAAATATTCAACTAATAAAAGAACGTGTTTTCCTCATAAAAAAGTTGAATAATTATCAAATTAAATTAGAGGATAGTAAGAAGTTTTATGAAATAGACACTCAAAACTTACAGTCTGAAATTCAAGTTTTAGAGCGTCAACTAAAGTCATGTTATTCTATGTATGTAATTTCTCAAAAACAAATTAAGGAACATATCCTTGCTGCAAACGAATTAGTTGATAGCGGTAATAGTAATGCAGACTGTGTAGACACGATGACCTTCAACAACACTCAATGTACATCACAAAGTGAATCCAGCCCGGACACTCTCCTACCCGAGGTAACGGAGAACTCGACCCGGCTGAGCAGTGTTCCGGACTGTATCTCCATTCAAAATTCACCAGATATTGTACAAGGTTCATCACAGGTAGGTCAAATAGATAGTAGTTCTCCTCCTTCTTGTAATACACACAGTTGCTGCTCCATTTTGTTCTCAGATAGTATAGGAAAAGGGTTAGGCAAGTTAATTAGTAACAATCTGAGTCATTCTTCTCTAAATTATTGTACTCCTCAGGCTTCTTACAACCAGATAATAACATCAATAACTCGGAAGGAATTTGATCCTAATACCATTATAACTGTACTTGTAGGTAACAGTTCTAACGTTAAACTTGATGATATCACGGACAATGTCACTCAACTATTAAAACTAAATTGTAAGAGAGTAATTCTGTGCTCCTTCCCGTACTTTAAGAAATTGTCTAGCAAGCAAAACCATTTTATCCATGCCATAAATAATCATTTGCATTTTCTAGTTAGTCATTATAGTGACAGGTTGACATTTTTCGACACTAACAGTTTCGTTCAGAAATTGAAGTCAACCAGAAACCATGCGTACTTGCCTATTAGTTTTAGACGTCAAATAGCTCGGCTATTAGCTTTTAATATAAACTCAGACATATGTGATATGTCGCAGTTTTTTGTAAATAGGTCTACGGAAATTAGTAATTATACTAATTGTAATTATACAAATAGTAATAGCTTAGATTTAAACTAGTCACTAAGACAATAGAAGGTACGAGTGACAATTTAGTTAATCTCGTCAACTTCGAGGTATCTTCTAGCTCGCAATCAAATAACTGTAAAAAAGGGGCTGAGCAGAATTCCTTAAAATTGTTTCACCAGAATATTCAGGGACTTTCTTCCAAAGAACTAGAAATAGAACTATTTTTAGAAAAAACTAAGTTTGATATTATCTGTTTTACTGAACATTGGATGAAAGATTATGAAGTAATGCAAATAAATTATGAGAATTACAATGTGAGCAGTTGCTTTAACCGAAAATCTAAGATGCGTGGGGGTTCATTAATCCTAGTAAAAAATTGTATTAAATCTAAGTCTCGTAATGATATAGTCGATCTATCGGTTGAACATAGCATTGAATTGTCTTGTGTTGAGCTAGATAAGCATGTAATAGTGTGCGTTTACAGACCCCCTAATTACCTGAACTATTCTATCTTTGAGTCAGTAATGGAAGATGCTTTGGCAAAACTTGTAACTGGTAATAAACCAATAATTATCTGTGGTGACTTTAATGTCAATATCATAGAGAATAATGTGAATAGCAGTAGATTCTTAAGTCTCTTTAAATCATTTAACTTGTCAAATGTGTTTTCAGAACCAACTCGAATTACGACAAATACTGCTACATGTATCGATAATATTTTTTGTTGCTGCGATTACATAAATAAATCCATCGTAAATTACCTGCCTTCAGATCATAGTGGTCAGACGGTTACTTTCGCGTACAATAGACAATTACAAAGAATTCAGATACAAACTAGACAAATAACACCCAGCAATCTAGACAAATTTAATAATAATTTAATTAGCAAGTTAAGTATACCGGGTCATATTAGAAACAATGCAAATGTATTTTATGAAGAATTCTTTTCGGTAGTGCACACCGAATTTAATAATACTTTAAAAAAGAAATCTAAAACTATTGGCCCAAAGTTTATTTTCAGTGACTGGGCAACACAGGGTATTCGGAAAAGTAGGGAACGATTGTTTGAGCTGTACGGCCTTAAGCCTTACATCAACACTGAAGCTTTTAATAAATATGTTGCTACTTACTCGAAAATTTTTAAAAACACTTGCAAGGTAGCCAAATCCTTATTCATTAGCAACAAGATTAAATCAGCCGACAACAAAATAAAAACGGTTTGGAAAATCATCAACAGTGAAACTAATAGAAATAAAAAACAAGGTAATGACTTCACACTAGAGACATCGCGTGGCCTTGTGAGCTCCAACAATGAAATTGCTCAAGAATTTGTAAATTTCTTTACCAGTATCCCACTTAAAACTACAGAAACCTTAAATTCCTCTCCCTTGCTCTCTATTGATTTATTGAAAGCGAACGTTTCAGCCTGTCCAAATGAATTTAAATTTCAGCATATAAACCCCATAACAGTCATAAAAGGTTTTAAGCAAATCAAGATCAAATTAACGGAAGATCTATGGGGTATGTCTACCAAAGCTTGTACCTCAATTATTGAGACTGTAGCGCCGTATTTAGCCTCAATATTTAATTTGTGCGTGGATCAAGGGGTCTTCCCGGATCTAATGAAATTCAGTAAGGTAATACCGCTTTTTAAATCCGGGGACAGTAAAGACACCAATAACTATAGGCCCGTATCCGTGTTGCCGGTTTTCAGTAAGGTGTTTGAAAAGATAATGCTCAATCAAATGCTTAACCATTTTAACACTAATAAAATATTACACGAGCAACAGTATGGTTTCACCAAAGGACGTTGTACAACTGACGCCGGTGTCACTTTATTAAAACACATATTTACTGCGTGGGAAGAGGCACAGGATGCCATAGGAATCTTCTGTGACCTTTCGAAGGCATTTGATTGCGTAAATCACGAAACCCTGATCTTGAAACTTCAGCATTACGGTTTAGGTAAACTTGCGCTCAGTTTAATAAAATCGTATTTGCATGATAGACAGCAGCAGGTACAAATAAATGAAGTCAACTCAATTGGTTTAAAAGTAAAAATGGGTGTACCACAAGGTTCGATATTGGGTCCCTTCCTCTTTTTAGTATATATTAATGACCTACCCCATCTATTTAACAACCATCCGCATATGGTGTTGTTTGCTGACGATACTTCTTTAATATTTAAAATAAACAGACGTGCCACTAATCTTGATGACATAAATAACGCCCTACTGCAGGTCCACGATTGGTTTACCGCTAATAATTTAGTACTAAATGGGAAAAAAACTAAATGCACTAGATTTGCTCTACCAAATGTCAAAAGTAGTGATTGTGACATAATATTGAATCAAGAGAAACTAGAATTTGTCGATAAAACGGTTTTCTTGGGAATCACGCTCGACTCAAGGTTACAATGGGGTCCTCATCTAACATCTCTTGCAGGACGGCTAAGCTCAGCAGCGTATGCTGTTAGAAAACTCCGTCAATTTACTGATGTTGATACCGCGAGGCTGGTCTATTTTAGTTATTTTCATAGTATTATGTCATACGGTATTTTACTATGGGGACGGGCTGCAGACATCGAGTCTATATTTATTCTGCAGAAAAGAGCCATCAGAGCCATTTATGAATTACGTAGACGCGATTCTCTAAGAGAACTGTTTAAGGAAATTAATATCATGACAGTACCTTGTCAATACATCTATGAAAACATCATGTACGTTAGAAAAAATCGGCATTTATTCAGTAAGAGAGGGGACTGACACCACTATAACACTAGAAATAGGGACCAACTAGTTCAGCCAGGTTTCAGGCTTGCTAAAGTGGATTCATCTTTCATGGGGTACTGTTTGAAATGTTACAACAAAATACCTCCCCACATTCTTCAACTGAATGAGACGAAATTTAAATCTTGTATAAAACGCACACTATGTAGGCAAGCATATTATAAGTTGGGGGATTACATTGATGATAAAAATGCTTGGCTAAATGCTGGTCCTGCTCCACAACCATAGGTGGGGGGGCAAACTAATTGTTTGTACTGGTCGGGCATTATTTGAGTCCATCGACACGTAAAGAAGAAGATGAAGAATTGATTCCCATGTTAATGTATTGTGGAAGCTTCAGAAGATTGTAAAAATATACTTGCATTGTATAGATTCCAGTTCTTAGTATTATATAATTGCATAGCACATGTGTGAGTACTTTGTACTGTTCAGCCACCATTTACATTTATTTATCTTTCATTGACTTGAATGTGCCTTGGTGACTGAGAGAATGTCATGCTCACTTAAATGTCTCGCTGATGGTGGCGGGTGTGTCGGGTCATTTAATTCCCTTCAATATGGTTGAGTTGAATGGCGCCGGTACATGCGTCATGTCTGTGAACGGGCGCTGTCAGTTGGGACTGGTCATCTCTTAGCTGCCAAGGTTCATTTTAATTACTTTATTCATACATTTTTAATCTAATCTTTCACTCTGGATGCTCTTAGTGTGCACGTCTTTCTACATCGTTCTCACATACATATATGTATAATCTCAAAATTAATGATGTAACCAAGATTTTGTAACAATATTTTGATTTTAAAAGAGTGTCCATGGAGTTTCTTGCCCATTCTTCTCCATAGAGATCTACGCTAGGGAATGGGCAACTACAGTACTTTCTCAAGTTATTATGCCTTGTGACTGGGACTGTAGCTTTGATTTTCTTTTTTGTATTTTTGACTTTCAAAAGTGCCGTAATGGTCTAATTGAAATAAATGCTTTGAGTTTGAGTTTGAGTTTGAGTTTGAGATCATGAAATCAGTTGAATTCCTCAGCTCTCAGTATGATGACCTACAGAAAGAAATCAAGCGCCTGCAACAAGAAAGCATAGATTACAAGAAGCACTCCGAGTCATTGGAACTGGCTGTCAGAGACCTTCAATATAAGTCCCGGTCGTCTAGTATAGAAGTGCGCAACATACCTACCAAGGAAAGGGAAACGACGACAGACTTATCAAAAATTATAACAGATATAGCAAACTTAGTAAACCTACCTCTAACTGCCACCCACTTCCGAGATATATATCGTACACCAGGGAACCGAGGCACCAGTCAACCTATTATCGCCGAATTCACTAACGTACAAACAAAGTTTGACCTCATCTCACGCGTACGAACCTATAACAATAAAAATACGAATAAAGAAGACAAATTGAATACGGAGTTACTCGGAATATCTGGACAAAAACAAGCAGTCTATGTTGAAGAACATCTATCGAACACAAGCAAAAAGCTCTTTTACCAGGCAAGAGAATTTGCACGCCTGAGGAAATATGCATTCTGCTGGACCTCTAATGGCAACATTTTTCTTCGGAAAAAAGCCGGAGATAAACAAATTCTCGTCAAATCTGAATCAACACTAAAGGAGCTGCAGGAATGACTATACTACAGCTCATCGTTAGTAAGCAGTACTTCGCTAATCTTTTTTGTTTTAATGTCTGTTAAATATAAGTCATACTATATTTTTACTAATAACCTGCTTTATATTTATATTTTGTTATATAACTTAAGTAAAATTAATTATAACACCCAATGTTCAAGCGCAAACATTACACATACAAACACACATTTTGTTACATATCCAACCACACCTTACCTTACTAACTTACGTAAAAATTGGTGGCCTAAATCACACTACACTAGTATCTATTACCTGATCATAAAACCCATACCAAACACCCCAGAGCAATATATCGTATCATACTATAGTAAATCGTTTCTCACTAATGGCTAATATTCTTCAATCTATTATTACAGCGGATTTAGATGAATTTGAAGTGGCAAAATCACATAAATGTCCACCGTCGGATTGCTCTAACTATTTGGTAGGCGCTAACCATCAAATCAAAATTTTCCATATAAATATTCGCAGTTTAAATAAAAATTTTGATGAACTACTAGTATTGCTAAAGTTGCTCAATGTTAGCTGTGATGTATTGGTACTTACTGAGTGGCTGGCTTAGTAAAGTGGTGAATCTCCCTGTGTTGAACGGCTATAACTCATATTATACAGAACGTACGGCTAACCAGAACGACGGGATTGTTATTTATATAAAAGATAACATAAATTGCACCATAAAAGAACCCAATTTTATCAACGGAAATTGCCTAACATGTGAGATAACAAATAAACTTGCATTTGTGGCTATATATCGTTCACCGTCATATAATACCAAAGTTGACTTCGACAACTTTTTGAATAGCGTAGATAACATCCTCTTGTCCTTAAAAAACTATAAAAATATTTGCCTAATCGGGGACACAAACATAGACATCCGACCTATTGATTTAGAAGTACGTGCTACCGAATACTTAACATTAAATGCAACACACGGCCTGCTACCCGCCCATCGGATACCTACAAGAAATGATGGCTGCCTAGACCATGTGATGCTCAAAACGGACAAGACAGCCACATTACTTGTAATTGAATCACATGTTACGGACCACCTCCCAATTCTACTAACTATTAATAACGAACAGCTCTCAGGGAGATCTGTGCCGGCTTGCAGAATACCTAAAATTGACTACACCAATCTAACAAATCATATCGAAGCCCTAGATTTCTCGGAAGTACTGAAAACAAATGATCCTAACCTAGCATCTGACACACTCACGGAAATGTTAAACACCGCTATAATTAGCCACACAAAAATAATAACTATCCCTAAAAAAGACAGAAATATTCGACCTTGGATTACACCCGGTTTACTACGGTGCATTCGCCACCGTGATAAACTTCACAAAAAAGCAAGAAAATCACCTGATAACCTAATAATCCAAACTTCCTACAAACGATATAGAAACTATTGTAATAGCCTACTCAGAAAACTTAAAAGGATACACGAACAAAATGAACTACACAAAGCAAAAAACGACCCTAAACGACTGTGGAATAAAATCAAAGAAATTACATACACTAAAAAGCAAAGCAACCCTCCTCATGAGTTATTAAGTACAGCCTATGATAAAAGCGATGCAGCCAACCTCGTCTGTAACTACTTTGCGAATATTGGCCAAAAGTTAGCATCTATGATAAATACAGCAGCCCAACCTACCCCATCACTTCTCTCCCAAAGCACATGTCCTTCTAGCTCCTTTGTCCTTCTCGAAGTGGATAATGCTGAAGTGGACTCCATTATCTCAAGCCTAAGACAGGACTCTGCCACTGGCTGGGATGGTATTCCAGTCAAACTCATAAAACTTTGTCGACATATCCTCGTACCACTTATTACACATATAGTAAATTGTTCAATGACCACAGGTACATTCCCTAACACGTGCAAAAAAGCCGTAATCCATCCAATACATAAAAGTGGGAACAGAGATTGTGTAAATAACTATAGACCCATTGCTGTACTACCAGTTATGTCGAAGATAATGGAGAAAATTATAAACAAACAACTAGTAAAATACCTACAAAAGCACAGCATACTAGCAAATAATCAGTACGGATTTAAACAAGGAGTATCTACTGAAGATGCAGTGCTAGACCTAACTGAACTTGTAGCAAAGAAATTAGATAATCGACATAAATGCTTGGGTCTATTCCTCGACTTAACAAAAGCGTTTGACACAGTCTCTGTTCCCATCCTTCTATCCAAGTTGCATAGTATCGGCATACGAGGCATTGTTCATGATCTCTTCAAGAGTTACTTGACAGACCGAAAAATCTGTGTGAAAATAGGATCACATATTAGTGCTGATAAGATAATGTCATATGGAGTCCCGCAGGGTAGCGTTCTTGGCCCAACGCTCTTCCTAATCTACATCAATGACTTGTGCACTCTTACTTTAACATCTGCTAATATATTTACTTATGCCGATGATACAGCCATTGTAGTACACGGGAAGAACTGGGCCCAGGTGAAAAATAATGCAGAAGAATCCCTGAAAATAGTAATGGAATGGCTACACAAAAATCTCCTTACCCTGAACCTACAAAAAACTAACTTCATCCCGTTTTCTATTCATGCTAGCACGAAACCCCCAAGCATATATGCAATTAAAGCTCACACCTGCCTGGACACTACAACTTGCTCTTGTATAGCGCTCCCCTCAGTAACATCGGTAAAATATTTGGGCGTAATAATCGATGATGGGCTGAAATGGAACAAGCATATTGAATCTACCGCCAGCAAAGTCAGGAAAACAATACATCTATTCAAGACATTAAGGCATTCTGGTGACTTAGAGACCCTAAAAATGGTTTACACTGCACTTTGCCAGTCCATCATCGGCTATTGTATTCTAGCTTGGGGTGGATCGGCCAAAACAAAGTTCCTTGAGCTGGAGCGAGCGCAAAGGGCGGTACTTAAGGTTATGTTGCAAAAGCCTTTTCGCTATCCGACTCATAACCTTTACACCGAGCTCAAACTTTTAACCGTGAGACAGTTATTTGTACTCAGAACCACTCTTTGGAAACATGGCCAAGTTCCTCTCCCAGACTCAAACAAACGTGGTCAAAGAATAGTTTGCCCAATTCCTGGTCATAGAACTGCCTTCGCCAGAAGACAGCAGTATGTGCTGAGCTCTCTTGTCTTCAGAAATATAAGTAAGACCATCCAAATAGCAAGGTTAAGCAAACACGAGGCAAAGACGAAGCTGAAAGACATGTTGTACCTCTTAGACTACGCTCAAACTGAGGAACTATTAATCACTCACACATAACTCACAACATTCTATACAAAACGTGTAACACAGTCTGTACACCAAGCAAACAATATATTGTTCCGTCTTACACCCGACACCATACAACCATACCTACTTAGGCTCTTCTTATCATACTCACAGAACACAAAAATACACCCGTCTCCCAGTCACACGCACACTCACTCACACATACACACAGTTACATACACACACTCACACAATGCATATAAGTCATACGATTTCCAGACACACATACAGAATCCACCACACAGTCATTTTATACTTTTTTTTATTTTACTTTTTAAATGTCAGTTTTTTTTTTGTTTTTTAATTTTTTTCAACTTTTGTTATATTATCTTTCTAAAACACTACTTAATAATATACTCTCTCGAATAATATCAGCTTACCAGCTCTCAATTTCCATAAGGTATAATATAGTGTCCAAGTGGCAGTAGAACACTGACTCCTAAGTCACAGGTTTTCCTAGTTTAGGAGTCAGGGTTTCAGCTTTTGTACGCCTTAACTATTGTGAACTTTAGCTAGATATAAAGCTTATTGTAAGGATTTGTATCAATAAAGTATTATTATTATTATTATTATTAGGCCTAACTCGGCTGCCGATGCCGTGGAGGAGAAAAGAACAATATCGTCGGCGAAGCGGCGATTTGTTAATCTTCTAAAGCCCACGATGATGCCCTTGTATACCTCCAATTACTATTTAGTTTTTTTAAAACTTCTTCAAGCGTGACTGTGAAGAGCTTTGGAGAAAGTGGGTCGCCCTGTTTTACCCCTTTTTTGATGGGGAATTATGGTCCTGTGTTGTTTATTTTTATAGCTGCTGTGATGTGAAAAAAATATACCAAAATAGTTTGGTATATTTTTTCAAGTAAGTTAATGTATGTAGGTTCGATGTCTTGATTTTGAAGAAATTCAAATATGGCGGTGTGCTTTAAACTATCAAATGCTTAGGGGTAGTCTACAAATGCGAGATATAAGGGTAGGTTGAATTCCAGATGTTTTTCTATAACCTGGTTAAGGGACTGTAGATGGTCGGTAGTGGAGCGGCCACGGCAGAATCCGGCTTGTTCGGGAGGTTGATGCTGATCTAATTGGCCAGAAATACGGTTTTCAAAACTTTTATGAATATTTTGTAAAGGTGTGAGATGAGGCTGATGGGGCGGTAATTGCCGATGTCTGTCTTACCACCTTTTTTATGGAGGAGGATAACGTTTGAGTGGCAGAAACTGCTTGGAAAAACCCCTGTTTGCAATATTGAATTGAATAAGTTGCAGATGTATGGCAACAAGATCCCTATAGCTAGCAGTTTAGTACGTTACATTCTGTCGCTCTTCTATAAGACGTAGTGCGTAATTTTACTGTTATACAAATTATGAGGGCATGATTTATTAGAGGACATAATAATTTATTTATTTTATTTTTTTCCTGTTTGTCTTTGCTTAACTATTTATAGGTATTCATTCATACATCAGCTAACATTGTTATTATATTCATAAATATAATAAGTTGTTAAATGAGCAGTGATAGCAGTCATAGGTCTCGAGTTCAAACCCAAGACACGCACCTCTGATTTTTCGGATTCATATGCTTATTGTATAATAATTATCACTGACTTCGGTGAAGGAAAAACGAGATAAAAAAGAGAAATTTCTCGACGGCATGTAAAGCCAAGTCAGGGGCCCATGGGTGGCATAAAAACTCTGACACCAGGTTAGGCACTAACCACACGATTAAAGAAGGTTATTTATTAATCACTGTCTTTTCAAATTGAATTATGAAATGGTGATTGGGACAAAGTGAGTCAATGATTTTTTAAGGAAAAAAAAAAAATATTTTAATTTATTGAAAAACAGAAATTAAATTAAATTGATTCATAAATTGGTACGTCTAGTGATGTTATTTCTCAGGAGAATGTCTTTAAGTAGGACTTTCGATCCCATATTAATTATTAGAAAGGACATCAATTCGTTTTTTTTTTGAGAATTAACCCCATACATCTTTTGCGTTGAAAGCTTTGGGTCTTTATATATGAAAGCAATTTTTTTGGGAAAAATAATTTATTTTGGCCGTAACGGCTATTTTCAATAACTTACTAACTACTTGGTAACGGACGATTGCTATCTTTGTTTGACATTTAGCTCACGGACCGTTAGAAACAAAACGTCTCAGAAAATCTTTCTTTTTTCTAATGTATCGCAGTCCTCCGAGTGACAGGTAGGTGACGGGGATAGGATATTCCAACCTAACTTTGTTTATAGAAACACCGACAGCTACCTACGGGACGTAGGCATATTAACTAACAGTTATACGTAAGTAAGTTATAGATCTTGATTTGTGACCAGTTGATCGCAATAGGCTTACCACCACATAACATGGGACTTAAACATAACTGTCGAAATGTGGGTGTACTGTTAAGTACACCTGTAGGGGCCAATGGTTGTAGGCACCGTACACTATCACTTAGTTGATGTTGGTTAAGTTGTGGAGTACACAGAAAGAACCACAAGTTATATTTAAAGTTATGTTGAAAAGTAAAAGTTACAGTAGGTAAAAGTGGTAGTGATTCTTTCTCTTGACAAGTGGCTAGTTCCACAGTTGTTGTCTGACTCGCTCTGCCTAGCGTGAAAAGTTACAATTATAGCGTAATATTTGTGACGCACGACATCCAAGTAGGTTGCTGCGTTCGCAAAGTAAATGTACGGTTGATGAGACCGTACAACACCTCTGCTTAACCCGTCGAGGATTACAAGCGTGATGTTATGTTGATATTATTTATACCAGTATTAAGATCCAAGGGGACAGTTACCGAACTCCGTGCGAAGCCGCGAGCGTAAACTAGTTATTTCTATTCTTGACTTGCGATCCGTTAAGCGATGATAAATTAAAACATGGAAATTTTTCTTTACCCGCCGTATCAACATGGAATAAATTATAGAATAAATATTTTTCTTTCTTTCTTTCGTTTAAAAATAAAGTCTTGAAGTCACGTAACTAACATTGCTGAGCTCAAATAATCAGCTTTTACAATAATTGTTTGCCCTCCATCGCATGGTAGCGTAGCCATTTTCTATTGGCACCCATGATGCATGCGCAACTAACAATGTAGGTGAAGTTTTCAACACGATATAGTTTTATTAATACTTGCAAAAAAAGTTGACGATAAATTATGTACTGCAGTCCGTACAATTGAAGTGTTTGTTTGCATATTCCAAAATAACAGCTCTTTAGTGAATGCTATGAAACTTGTCCTTCTGTTTGGCGTTTGTGGACAACGAGAAAGCCTTCAATTCGATCGAGACCTGGGCTGTACTGCAGTCTCTCCAACGGTGCCAAATCGACTGTCTGTACATCGAGGTGTTTGAAGTTTTTGTACAAAAACGTCACCATGCCAGTCTGACTTCAGGACCAAGCCTCGGAACCTATCCTCCTGCAGCAAGGTGTGAGACAGGGAGACGTCATATCTCCGAAACTGTTCACCGCTGCACTGGAGGATGTCTTTAAGGTTCTGCACTGGACAGGGCTAGGCATCAACGTCAATGGCGAGTACATCACTCACCTTCGGTTTGCCGACGATATAGTGGTCATGGCTGAGACCATGGAGGACCTCAGTACAATGCTCGATGACCTCAGTAGAGCTTCCGGAAGAGTGGGTCTTAAAATGAACATGGAAAAAACCAAGATCATGTTGAGTGCCCATGTCACACCCACTCCTATCAAGATCGGAGACTCTACACTCGAAGTTGTAGACGATTATGTGTACCTGGGACAAACGGTCCAGTTATGTAGGTCTAACTTCGAGAAAGAGGTCAATCGTCGAATCCGACTCGGTTGGGCAGCGTTCGGGAAGTTGCGCGGTATCTTCTCGTCCAACCTACCGCAGTGTCTCAAGACGAAAGTCTAAGAGCAGTGTGTGTTGCCAGTGATTACACGGGACCGAAACGTGGTCGCTCACAATGGGCCTTATCAGAAGGCTTAAAGTCACCCAAAGGGCAATAGAGAGGGCTATGCTCGGAGTTTTATTGAATGCTTGTAGGCTTCGTGAAAGGTCCGTTTACACCTTGTATAATATACAAATAACAAGACCAGGCCAGTGCCGTAAGTAGGGCGGTGCCACCGGTGCCCAGGCACAGGGCGTAGACTCTGGAGGGCGCAAGAATGGGCAGACCAGGCAAGAATATTATTTTTTCGGGTTGCTTCTGATAAGTTCCCGCTGCGCCCCTAGTGCTCGATTCCAACATCAAAAACGACTGTTAAATTAATCAAAACATCGCGCTAATTTTTTTGGCAACGCACGAGCGTATTTGTGTAGTGGCCCAAAAATTAAATGTTAAGCATCGGGTGGGAGTTTTAAAAAAAATGATTTATAATACCCTGATTGGAATTGAATTGTACAGACAAAAAAACGATAGCAAGTACCCAATTTATTTTTCTGGTTTTGTTTATTGCCGTGAATCATATGCTTTTTTGCATTATAAAAGTTGCGTTTAGCTCCTGTAGTCTCCTTAAAAACTTGCTTTAAACACAACTGCTTATTACATTTTTTCTGAGAGGCAAGTATCAAGATACAGTGGTCGGAGTAACAAGAAATGTTTGAGTATGATGGCATGTTACTGTGAAAATTCTTTGTAACTGGCTCGAATACAATCGAGTCAAAATGAAGGTAATTTTATATAATGACTGAAAAAACAATGTTTATCAGCTGGGCTGGTTCGTTATGCGGTAATGTTGGATTAAGAATGGTAGAACTTTTAATGTAATTCAGTGATTACTTTTATTACCGTGTTTATAGGATCATTATTATTGTTATGCTATGACCAACATTTTAAGAGTTTAGGGAAGAGGATTTTAGACCAGACCAAAAGAAAAAGGAGGTAGAGACGAAAGAGAGTTTTTAGGAAAGATTATGATTAAGTAAACTGATAACAATTTTATCAAAAATATTTTGGCATATTTCAGTTTAAAAACACTTCCAAATGATACATCATCATCTGCCTAGCCTTTTCCCAACTATGTTGGGGTCGGCTTCCAGTCTAAGCGGAAGCAGCTGAATACCAGTATTTTACATGGAGCGCCTGCCTATCTGACCTCACCCCAGTTAGAACTGGGTAATACGATACCCCTTGGTAAGACTGGTTGTCAGACTTTTTGGGCCACTGACTACCTGTAACGACTGTCAAAGATCTACGCAAATGACAACAGGGACCAACAGCTTAACGTGCTTTCCAAAACACGGAGGAAACTCGGTATGTAAGGGTGGTCAGCCACAGACCAACCTAGGCAAGCACAGCTTAACCTAAAGATCGACCCGAGCGGCTGTTATTATTTAGCCACGAGCACTTCCAAATGATACATTGACAAATAATATTGTTTACAATAAATAAGAATCATAATATTTGGATAAAAGAGTAATTTAAGTTACTGTTTACAGGAATAAACAAACATAATTGCCAATGCATCATTTAGATGTGCTTGTACGAAAATATTCATCATAGATAGTAATCAGTTTATCTATACTAATATTATAGAGAGGTAAAACTTATTTTTAGGGTTCCGTACCTCAAAAGGTAAAAAAAGGAACCCTTATAAGATCACTTTCTTGTCCGTCTGTCCGTCCGTCTGTCACCACCGATTTTCCCGCAAGTTGAAATTTATACCAGATACTGAGGTCTATAGTCCTTAATAGGGGTATAAAAATCAAGGTCCTGAGTCAACATGATGAAATTCTTCGAACTGAATTAAAAAGCAAGTCTTTGATAGATTTCTGGGCAGCTAGACAGGAAGAATATCCTGAACTCTCAAGAAAAGCGGTAAATTTCTTTTTACCATTTGCTACAACATACTTATGTGAGAGAGAGTTTTCACACCTAAATGATAAAAACGAAATACAGAAATCTTCTTGATGCTGAGTCAGAATTAAGGCTTAAATTGTCCAATATTATATCAAAAATTGACTCAATTTTTGAGCAGAAACAAGCCCATCCATCGCATTAATATTAATAAGATATTTGTTTTTGGCCTGTTTTTTTGCCTTTTATTCAATTATTAATTTAATTATTTTATTCTATACCTATACAATGTTATTCTTTTCTTGTTGGGTGGGGTTCGCTGTCATCTGAAAACTTGAATGGGGGTACGTGGAGCCAGAAGTTTGAGAAACCCTGCTATATGGTATTCCCCGTTGACCTAGAATCACGAAAATTGGCAAAAAGGAAGGTCAGCACATGTAAAGGGAAAAATCTGAAAACCGTAAATATAAAGTAAAATAACAAAAAAAAGGCGATTTTAATGTTACAAATTTATTATTTGCGGTTGGTGCAATTGCCGTTTCTAGGGATCGAACAGCAAAGTTAAGTTTGTCCTTTAAAAAGTTTGTACGGACCCCTCAGTGCGCGAGTCCAATTCGCTCTTGGTCGGTTTTTTGTAAGTTTGTCATCTCCGGAACTACCGATCCAATTAAAAAAATATATATACTGATAGCTACATTATTCATAGGTGCTATAAATGCCTAAAAATTAATGCTATAATGGCCTATAAATTATTTCTAAATCATGCATAATAGCCGAGCTATCACACTTTTAGCGGGCGAAGTCGTGTGCCAAGTGCTAGTGATTTAACGCAACAGCCAATCACGTTGCACATTTGTGTCGCTTGATGCAAGTTGTATCGACCATGGCCGTGTACGGGGGGCCTAATCACAATTTATTTTCATCTTGAAATAGACATAATCTTCTTATTCATTACTAGGTATTGGGCGTGACTTTCGTTTCGTGAAATTATTTAAAAAATATTACTTCACTTTTTTAATCGGATTTTGATAATACCTAGGCTAGTTTCCACCATCAATGAACTGCAAAACTATTTAGCCCGTCAGTTAGAGAAAATTTGGAAAATAATGGAAACGTATTCTTTATTTTTGCAAATCAATGAATATTGACAAAGATAAAACGCATCAAAACTTGGGAGAGGGACTTTTGGTTTACGTAACAAAAGAAAAATACGGATCAAATATTTTTTAATAATATAACTGACGGACTAATTAGATTTTCTCAGTTGACAAGCGTATTCAAGGGTTTTATTTTTTTGCACGAAACCCTTTATATTTCTATAATAAAAGTAGCCCTAATTACACCGTATAACATCAGCGATCTGCCAGTAAAAATCCCGTCAAAATCGGTTCAGCTGTTTCAGAGATTAGCCAGAACAAACAGATAGACAGACAGACTGAAATAAAAAATAATGAGTTTTTGTTATAAATACTGTAATTAATTTCATATGCATTCAGTTAAAAGCTGTTATATTGATATTACAAATAGACACTTGAATTTTATTTTTTTGTATAGTGTGTTTTATATAGATCATCCTCCACGTTTGATCCTAAAAAACCCAGTTCAATTTGGGCCCTTTTAAACGTAATATTACAGGTTTAATGAAAAGATTGAGCTCGTAGAATACTTGTAGACCCTCATTATAGAGGCTTAACTGATTTTATGAGAGGCTAACAAGAAATTCACACGTATTCGGTTGAACGTTGAGCTAGGGTTATTTTTCACAAAATAATCATTATGTATAACTTGGGCAACCACGAGATCTATTATTTTAAGTCAAGATATTTACCTTAAATAGGCGAAATTAAATTATTTAGCCCAACTTCGCAGTCGTGATGGGTATAGCTAAGTATATGTAAGAATGGAACTGGACACCAAACACACCTTATGGGCGTAAAAGTCCCTTAGGAGCGGCCAACCCGCCATACTTTTCGCGAGAATTTCGACCATAGCTCGTGCTTGATTATGCCGTTGTTAGACGTTTGTCTTTGATTTTTTTGAACTAATGGGTATCTTGTGGACTATATCTAGGCTTCTATCGAAGCAGAAAATAAAAAATTGTAGAAACAAATTCAGTATAGGCCTCCAAAAATTACTGTTTTTCACAACTTTTACCTCAACTTTGGCCGTTCATAATGTACTTATAAATTGTAAAAGTAAAGAAAGCATCCTGATAGAAGCCTTGCAAATGTAGTGGAGATTCTAAATAACAAATATTTATTTCACATACTTGTAAGACTAATTCAAAAACACGTATTTCCTGGAACAAGTTTTATAAATTTTTGAACAATATTTTTCGTTCAATGTCCCCGCGTTAGGCGGTATGAGGTACGCGGGAGGTAAGTAGTGCGGATTCGGGGCTAGGTAAGACAGGGGAGTTGAAAGAATACCACCGCTGTGGCTCTGGATGAAACAACAAGCTTTTTCTAACTGAACTAACTATAAAGCAGGTCTTATGATATTTATTTTTTTAGTCCAATCAATAGTTTTTTTGTAAATCGCAAATAAACACTTATTTCGCACTATTCGGCCCACAGTGACTGACGTAACAACCACTTTGTAGTGCAAGCTGATTAGAACTTTATTCTAACACTAGCGGACGTCACGCGGTTTCACCCGCGTAGTTCCCGTTCCCGTGGGAGTACTGTGATAAAATATAGCCTATACGGATTCGGAAGAATCCCTCTAGGTAATGGTAAAAGAAATTTTGAAATCGGTCAGTAGTTTTTGAGCCTATTCAATACAAACATACAAAAATACAAAGGTTTCCTCTTTATAATATTAGTATAGACTAGCTGTTGCCCGCGGCTTCGCCCGCGTGAAGTTCGGTAACTGTCCCACTGGATCATACTAAAGGGATAATAGTGTCCTACATGATAATCCAGGTTATAAACTATCTATGTGCCAAATTTCATAATCATCACGATTATTATCATCACAATCACTATCACTATCACAACCACCATCATTATCACAATCACCATCACTATCACAACCACCATCATTATCACAATCACCATCACTATCACAATCACCATCACAATCACCATCACCATCACAATAATAATCACCATCACAATCACCATCACAATCACCATCACAATCACCATCACAATCACAACCACCATCACTATCACAATCACAATCACCATCACAATCCCCATCACTATCGCTATCACAATCACAATCACCATCACCATCACAATTACCATCAAAATAACTATCACAATCACCATCATCGTTATCACAATCATTATCATCGTAATCACAGTCATTATCACAATCACCATCACAATCACAATCACCATCACAATCAACATCACAATCACCATGACAATCACCATCACAATCACCATCACAATCCCCATCACAAACACCATCACAATCACCATCACAATCACCATCACAATCACCATCACAATCACCATCACAGTCACCATCATAAACACCATCACAATTACCATCACAATCACTGTAGCATACGCACCAAAGCCGAAATAGCACGGGTGGCTTTCTGCTACTAGGGAACACAACGATGACGATAAAAGCACGATGTTCAAAAACTCCACAGAATGTCGATAGCAAACACAATGCACACACGTACCTTGGACTGCTACGACACACGATGAGCCTTCCACCTCCGATGGTTCCAAGGGCAGGAACACAGGAATTCCGGGATGCGAGTCTTAGATTCACACGCGTAGATAAATAAAAACGATGATTTGTCCAGTATTCGGACAAGAGAACCGTGAGCGCGAAAGGAGATGTTCTCACACACATGGGCTTTCGAAAGAAGAGTGTTTTCGCTCCAACTTTCAACGAGTCACGGTATGCACCACAGACTATACAAGGTCTGCGTTTTGTTATCGCAAACTGATGGAGCGTTGAGCATCGATTACTAGGATTTGTAGAATTAGAATAAGTTACGTTTAGTTTTTTACGGTGACGGAACATCCCGCCCACCAAAATGGCTATGGCATTTTCTGGTTAAAGAACGATAGAATGATAATATGAACTAATACTAACGATAAACTAAGTTAAACTAAAAAATAACGATAAGTTAAAATTACGTTGAGAATTGAGTTAAACGATTTAAGCTATGGGCAATGGACATAGCTTCACCAACGGTCGTTGTATTGTATGATTAGTTGCGGTTTTAACGACTGCGATCCGAACTACCCCATCAGATCCAGGTAGGAGGTCTACCACACGAGCAAGAGGCCAATGTAATGGCGCACGATTGTCGTCTTTGATTATCACCATCGAACCTACTTGTAATGGTTTGGAATCTTTGGTCCATTTGGCACGTTGCGTTAAAGAGTTAAGATATTCGTTTTTCCATCTGGACCAAAAATTCTGATGAAACGATTGTAACAGCTGCCACCGGTGAAGCCGATTAGTATTGACTTGTGATAGATCTTCATCAGGGACAGCGGCTAAAGGTTCTAATGTGAGGAAATGACCTGGGGTTAGAGCTGTTAGATCGTTAGGATCTGAGCTAATAGGGTACAACGGTCGAGAATTCATAACGGCCTCAATTTGAGTGAACAGAGTTGTGAGTTCTTCAAAAGTAAGGACTTGATCACCAACGATACGTAACAAATGAGATTTAGCTGCCTTAAGGCCGTCTACGCCAAACAAAGTAGGTATTTAACGCTACCACCCTTTACGCGAAACGAGTCGTGCACACGCGTCGCCGACTTGAACCCAAAGCTGAGCGAAGTGTCACAGTATAGGTAAGCGTGTCGTGTAGGCAGTAGGTCAACTTATTTTATTAAATTGTCAGCTTGATTTATTATAATAGGTAGTAATTGCGAAAACCTAACATTTAAATGTAATAAATTAATTTGAATAGATATTGTAAATACAAATTGCTGCAAGTCGTAATTTATTCAATTATTTGTGTACCAGACGGGTGGACTCGTGTTTGGAAATTCAAAAACTATAACGGAACCAAATCTGAGCCACTAACCGCCCTGTACCGAAAGTTCCGGGTGTAAACGTTAGCTTCGTGGAACGGAGAGGTGGGTTTGGAAAATACTGCACTATTATTGTAGATGGAGAAGAAATGAAACACTATTTGACTATGGTAAGACACTACAAGCAGACAATACTGGAAAAACTGAGCTGAAACTATAATCGGAAAGAACTGTTAACTATTCGGATATCGAAACGAAACTGACTGCTTGAATATCGTAAACAAAACTGACTGTTCCAATGTCGAAAACAAAACTTAGTATGCGGTGCCTGCGCTGTGCTTTCATACTATTAGCAGACACACAAAAAATATTCGCGAATCCTCCGGTGTGTAGTATTTGTTTGCTAGACAATCTTTTAATTCATACAAAAAGCATGAACAAAAACCATTAACAAAAAAATACAAAGGAAACTATAAGCAAAAGGATAATAAATAACTCGAACGGAAGAAGGAAGTAGGTACTTTACGCTCTCGGCGTACGGTCGAAATTAAATTAACATTTCTCGATGTTTTTTATAAGTAGTTTGCGTACGCGCACCTGTGACGAGACTATTCCCGAGGGAATTTGTACCTACTTACTTTTAAAACTAATAAAAACAGAAAGTACTCGACAAAGAATCACAAACACGGCAATAGCGTACTTTCTCGAACGTTCTTTCTATAGACTATATAAAAACACTGTTTTAGACACTTGTCGCGAACAATTTGACTAGGTTTCTTACATTGTTTTTATTTTACGAAGAGACACATGCTTTATTAATTGTTGTATGTGTCACCGTAAAATTGTAAATACCGTTAGATTATAATCTATCTCGTGAGATTGTAAACTCGTTCGTTGAGGAATTCCCTCGACTGTCTATGGTCGCCATCATCAGACCAATGGCACTTACAACCCATATGGGTGCAAAGTTCTCATCACTAGAAATGAATTAAATCCAAACACAAGGTAGCTACTGTAAAACGTTGAGGAGTTCCTTTGACTGTCCTTCGTCTTTATCATCAGACCCCTAAAGATGACCACAACCCATTTAGGTGTAAAGTTCTCATCAATACAAATTAATCAAGCCCAAACACCAGGTAATTATTGTGAATCGTTGAGGAGTGCTCTCGACTGTCTTCGGGTTCCATCATCAGATCGAGTCCAGACTTTCTTTAAATAGTAGTGCTCTAAAATACTCAATGAACAAAAAAACAAACGCACTAGTCGCACTACGATGTTCAAAGGTTCCCCTCGATTTCTCTGAGATGCCATCATCAGATCCCAGTTTCATGCTCATGGTACTACTCTTGGAATATCTTCTTTCCAACAAAAAAAGAATCATCTAAATCGGTTCATAAACGACGAAGTTATTCCTACGGTCAAATTGTGAAACCTCCTCCTTTTTTTAAGTCGGTTAAAAAAGACTGTACTGTTATAATTACACTACGTTCTTTAAATAAATCGTTCGATAAATCAACGGGACAGCCGTGCGCCAGCAAAAGGGACATAGGTCCTACCTCGACAAGGCCTGGCGGGCGACTGAATCCACGTGCGCAAGCCGTTTTCTTATATAATAATTTATTATTAAAAGGATTAAATTGTTTTGAAAAATTTAACCACAAATAATTGTTCTATATGTTATTAACTTTGCTTAGATATTTTTTTTGGAAGTAAAACTTTCATATTCTCCAAGTAAAATAAGAAAAACATAAAAAAATATTCGAATTAGGCTCCTGTTCGGATTTTTTTTTCATCGAGTGAAGTTTTTGATATCATGTTTTGAACCACAAATTATCTTAGTAAATATAGTCAACTATAATATCTATTTTTTTTGGCTTTAAAAAATCACTATTTCTTTGTTTACTATTGAATCAAAGTTATGTAAAATTGGGAAAATTGGGACTACCTGCCCTTAATTTGAATTTCCCACACTCCGCCGAAGTGTGGAGCCGAAGGAGGATTGAATTTAAAAGTTATTTTTTCTGCACTAGATGCATGTTGCATTAGAGTCGCTAATTGATTGCTAGCTCCTACAAAGTTAGTCCCACAATCCGCATGTATTTCATTACAGCGACCACGTCGCGCCACAAAACGTCGTAATGCTGCGATAAAACCGTCGGAACTTAAAGTAGAAACCACTTCAAGGTGCACTGCTTTGGTAGCAAGACAGACAAACAAACATAGGTATGCCTTGTCTATCTTAGCGCCACGGTGTGGACCTAGCTTTATACGAAACGGGCCACCGAAATCGACGCCTACGATGGAAAACGGTTTGACTTGATTTACGCGATACGCGGGCAGGTCGCTCATGAACGGTTGAAGCGGTTGCGGATTAGTACGGTAGCATTGAATGCATTTAGATAGGCACTGACGTATAACACGTTTAGCAGAGAGAATTCAAAATTGTTGTAGGAGTAAAAAGTGTGTCGTATTTATACCTGGATGTAGATAGTTACGATGTATGTAATCAATAATTAAAAACGATAATGGATGATCCGACGGTAAAAAGGCTGGATGCTTTTGTTCGTATTCTAAGCCTGCTCGCGATATTCTACCGCCCACCCTGAGTATTCCTCGACTATCGATAAACGGGTTTAGTTTACGAAAAGGTTTAGATATAGATTTCTTAGAGTTTAAGTTTAAAACGATTTCAGAAAATGTTGTCTGTTGTACATGTTTGACTAAATGCATTAACGAATTATGTCGCTCAACGTTATTTAAGAATTTGCAACGATTTGCTGAAGCCGGATAACGGCAATTTGTAATGAAACGATGAACAAACGTAAGTATGTTTACTATCTTTTGCAAAGATGAGAACCGGTTTATTAAAGATTCTATAATTGATTCGGTCTGAGACTCACTATTTGCACGAATAGTTAAGGTCACTGTTTTCCGAGCCTCAGCTTGCACGGCAGACTCATCGTCGCTAGTCAGCTGTGCTAGACTACTAGTGGAATTGGTCGGCCACTTAGTTTTGTCATTCGATAGCCACCAGGGCCCCGCCCACCATAACGAGTTAACCAGAATTTCACTCGGAAATTGACCGCGCGAGCAGATATCTGCGGGATTGTCGCCGGAGGACACATGATGCCAGCACTCCATGGGTGTTATATCCTGGATATGACTGACGCGATTAGCGACAAACGTAGTCCAGCGCGAGGAGGGCGAACGTAACCATGATATAACGATGGTTGAGTCAGACCAAAGAAAAACGTTATCGATTTTAATATGAGAAAGATAGATGTCACGTACGAATTGATATAGGTCGGAAAGGAGAACTGCAGCGCATAATTCGAGTCGTGGCAGTGATATGCGTTTTAACGGCACCACGCGAGCCTTAGAGCATACGAGGTAGACGTTTACTTGATCAGCCTGGACAACTCGCAGATACACTACTGCTCCGTAGGCGATCTCAGAGCTGTCACAGAAGCCATGGATTTCGTATGACTTAGCATCTGTGCAGGTTAATCTACGAGGAATTTTGAATTGAGCTAGTTCCGGTAGTTGGTCTCGATAAGTGTTCCACGTTCGAATGACGTCATCAGGTGGAGTTTGATCCCAGCCTATGCCAAGAACCCATAGTTTTTGTATCAGACATTTCGCTTGGATGGTGATTGGTGAAAGGAAACCCAATGGATCGAAGATCCGAGCTGTTTCGCTTAAAATCGAGCGTTTCGTACAAGGCCGGTCAGATGATTCTATGGCGAAGTTAAAACTATCTGAGGATGGATCCCACTGAAGACCTAACACTTTCAGGGTTGACGTTTCTGTGGTGTCAAATGACACTGCACCAGCTAAGCAATCTTCACTAGGAAGATCCGATAGAAGTTGAGGATGATTACTGACCCACTTTCGTAAATGAAATTGACCACGTTTGAATAAAGCGATAATTTGCGATTTGGCCTCCTGAGCAGTTTCTAATGTTGGAAATCCAGTAGCCACGTCATCAATATATACTTGAGTCAGAACAACTTATCTTGCTAGGGGATAAGAGTTTCCCTCGTCTTCTGCGAGCTGTCTCACAGTTCGACACGCGAGATAGGGAGATGACGCTAAACCATACGTGACCGTATTTAAGCGGTATTCTTGTAGGGGCTCGCTAGGCGAGTTCCGCCAGAAAATTCGTTGATAGTCGCGTTGGTCTGAAGACAAGACAATTTGGCGATACATTTGACGGGCATCTGCCATGAAAACGATGTTAGGTTCCCTGAACCTTAAAAGTAGTTCCAAAATATTTGGTTGTAATTTTGGACCGATAAGTTGTGTATCATTCAAGGAACGCGAATGAAGATCTTTAGCTGAAGCGTCAAAAACGACGCGTAGACGTGTGCTAACTGAATGAGGACGTAAGACGCAATGATGGGGAATGTAGTATTTTCCCTGACCTATGTCCTGGGACGGTACAAGTGACATATGACCGGATTCGAGGTAATCTGACATAAATTCTGAATATTGACCATGTAAATCAGGATCGCGAGATAATCTACGCTCGATAGCGTAAAATCGGCGTAAAGCTACTTCACGAGAGCCTTCAAAAGTAGGTTCTGTATCATTTTTGAAAGGAATTTTAACAATATAACGCCCTGTTTGATCACGCGAATGAGTAGAAATAAAGATTTGTTCACAGAGCGACTCATCTGGACTCAATGAAGATGATTTCGGTAACGAATCAATTTCCCAAAAACGTTGAACCATTGAATTTAGATCGTTATCACTACTAGGTGTAGCAGTTAATTGAAGTAAAGAAGTTGATGATAAAGACGTTTTACCTAAGAGAAGCCATCCATAAATTGAATTAAATGCGGTGGGTTGATTGTAACCTCCTTTTATGCGTTGGTTAAGAACAGATTCAACGAAGACATCTGCAGCTAATAATAGATCGATGGGTCCAGGAATGTCGAATCCTGGATCGGCCAGCGCCAACGATTTTATATGTGACCACCCCGATGTGTTTAACTGAGCGATAGGTTGGTCGCCACATATTTTCTTGATCACGTGCATGTTTAATTTGTAATAAACACGCGTACTCGTGCCTACTGAACAAGTGATATCACCAGCAATAGGTGCCACAGCTTCCCCGAGTCCACTGACCTTGGTATCAGCCTTAGCTGGAGTGAACCCTAAACTCTTAACCGCAGATTCGGTAATAAAATTGCTCTGACTCCCGGTGTCGAACAATGCACGAAAAGATTGCATATTGCCTGAAGCGTCCCTAACCTGAACTATAGCGGTAGCCAGCAACACAGTAGTATTTGACTGAGACCTTGAGACCAAAGATGAGACTGTTGGACTCGGTTCCTGCGGCTGAGGTTTCTCGCGGTGAAGTAACGTGTGGTGCTTGCGCTTACATGCACGGCATGTAAATATCGATTTGCAATCTTTAAGTTGGTGTGACGACTTCAAACAATTATAACACCATTTTTTCTCGTTAGCTACGTCCATACGTTCGTCAACCGATTTTTGAAGGAACGTGGGACAAGACATTATTGAATGTAATTCATCACAATAAGCACATTTACTCGGTTGTGTAATTTGTTTAGCATCACCAGAAGCAACAAGTACTGTAGAAGCGGGGGCGCGTCGAGATTGAGACGACACAACCGCGGGCGCAGTCTGGTTCGATTTAAGTTTAGAAGACGCGGTGAAGTGTGTACCACGTATAAGAGCTTCTGACTTGGCACGCAAAAATGATTTCATTTGATCAAACGATGGTATTTCTACATCGGAATATTTCTCTTCAAGACTTTGGCGTACATCTGGGTCTAGTTTAGATAAGATATGGTAAACCAAAACAAAGTCCCAATGTTGGACCGGGAAATCGAGTGTCTTTAAAATACATAAATTCTCTTCTAAAAGATCTAGTGAAGTTTGGAATTTATTTGCATCATTATGTTTAAAATCTGTGTTTAAAACCTCACGCCAACAAATAAAAGATAAGTTGCGTTTAGACTTGTAGCGATTAACTAATGTTTGATATGCATCGTGATAATGGTCTTGGGTCTTAGGGAACGTTTTCACTACCGTTAATGCTTCACCACTAAGGGAAGAAACCAAATAATGAAACTTTTCAGTGTCCGTAAGTGTAGTAGAATTATGTACTAAAGCGTTAAATGTATCATAGTACTCGGGCCATTGCTTGATATTACCCGAAAAACTAGGAAGTACTATTTTTGGTAATCGAATATTAGAAGAAGAGTTTACATTTTGCGATTGAGATGATGATGAAAGTGATTTTGTTAAACTGTGATACATGGATCCTACTTGATAGTACATATCATCAAAACGCTCTTGCATCTCGTTATCATCATCTTCCGGGTCGTCTAAAATATCTAAAATAATTAAATGTGCTTGTTCGAAATTGTGTGCAATGGCCTTTATGTCTCGATAATACGATAAAAACAAGTCTTGTTTGGATGAGTCACTCAATGCTAACGTGCCAATCTCTAAAGCTTTAGCTAGCCGGTTGTAAGACATAGTACGCTTTCGACGTAACGATGGCAAATTCTCTGTAGTATATTCGTCCACATCGATAGACTTCGATTTAGATTTCTTTAACTTCCTAGTAGAACGTTTACTAAGCAGCGACATTATGTGAAACGTAAAATAAAAATGCGTTAACACGTAAACAACAAAGATAAAACTCACTGGAATGAATAATAAGTACAGCTAACCGCACAAGTTTTGTTTGAATGTGCTATGACGCACCATACAAGTACGATCCGAAACTTACGTGGAGCGGTGTACACGGTCGGCCGTCACCAAGAAATCGACGCCGATTACGGATGCTCGACCGTATAATGAGAAGTTACCCACAATATAAAAAAGTGAAAAACGAATTTTATAAGAATGTTATAATTGAAATAGTCTAGAATGGAATGGAAATGGGTACGAATAGGTGAAATTGATACGGGTGATAAGTAAGTATCGTAAACCGATGGAAAGTGATTGCTTAATTAGATCCTACGATAATTACGATGAAGGTGTGTGACAATAGATAATTCCTGTTCGATGGGGGTACCTCTTGGAACGATTGTGATTTTACGTAGGTATAAACGGTTATTTCGATAAGAAATGTTAGAATATAGCTCGGAATGCAGCCGGTAAACGTTTTGTTTTAATAGATTTGTTCTGTATACCAAGTTATATGACGTTTCTAACCAGAAAATACCATAAACGTAATAAGATTAGATGGAAAGGTCCCTGGTTTCGGCACCAAAACATGTAGCATGCGCACCAAAGCCGAAATAGCACGGGTGGCTTTCTGCTACTAGGGAACACAACGATGACGATAAAAGCACGATGTTCAAAAACTCCACAGAATGTCGATAGCAAACACAATGCACACACGTACCTTGGACTGCTACGACACACGATGAGCCTTCCACCTCCGATGGTTCCAAGGGCAGGAACACAGGAATTCCGGGATGCGAGTCTTAGATTCACACGCGTAGATAAATAAAAACGATGATTTGTCCAGTATTCGGACAAGAGAACCGTGAGCGCGAAAGGAGATGTTCTCACACACATGGGCTTTCGAAAGAAGAGTGTTTTCGCTCCAACTTTCAACGAGTCACGGTATGCACCACAGACTATACAAGGTCTGCGTTTTGTTATCGCAAACTGATGGAGCGTTGAGCATCGATTACTAGGATTTGTAGAATTAGAATAAGTTACGTTTAGTTTTTTACGGTGACGGAACAATCACCATCACAATCACCATCGCTATTACCATCACAATCACCGCCACTCTCACAATAACTATCACAATCACCATCACAATCACCATCAAAATCACTATCACAATCACCATCATCGTTATGACAATCATTATCATCGTAATCACAATCGCTATCATCGTAATCACAATCATCATCGTCACAATCGCCATCACTATCACAACCACACTCATTATCACAATCACCATCATTATCACAATCACCAACACTATCACAATCACAATCACATTCACCATCAAAATCACTATCACAACCACCATCATCGCTATCACAAACATTATCATCGTAATCACAATCATTATCATCTTAATCACAATCATTATCATCACAATCTCCATCCTCGTTATCACAACCATCGCTATCACCATCACAATCACCGTCACTATCACAATCACCACCACTGTCACAATCACCATTATCGATATCAAACTTATTATCATCGTAATCACAATCATTATCATCGTTATCACAATCATCATTATCACAATCATCATTATCACAATCATCACCATCGTAATCACAATAATTTTCATCGTTATCAAAATCATCATCATCACAATCATCGTCATCATTATCACAATCATCATCATCGTAATCACGATCATTATCATCTGGATCTCAAAATAAATGGCATTTTCGTAATCAGCACCCCTGATAATCTTGGTATCAACACCCATATTGATTTTTAGACATTTCAACCCCATCGCACCCCAACAGGGAATGGTAGTATTTCAGGACTGCCACAATTAATCTTAAAATCGTTGTTTTTGTAATACACCCGACCCAATTCACCATAAAAACAATACCAATGTTTAATTTCAGGCTTTGTTACCCCATTTCCCCCTTTAGGGGTTGAATTCTGAAAAAACCTGAAACATAAATGTTAACTCATTTATCGATAGGTGTACTCCCATTATGTTTCGAATAAAGTAGTCTAACTAATCATATTTCCCCATGTAATATTTGGACCCCCGTTTCAACCCCTTAGGAGGTGAATTTTGAAAAACCCTTTCCTAATGCACCCCTAAACCTCATAAATAATCTATATGCCAAATTTGGAATCTCTAGACTCAGCGGTTTGGGCTGTGCATTGATTTTTATAATTTTCCACCCCATTTCCCTCTCAAATCTGAAAAAACCTGAAACCCGTTTCTACTCATTAATCCATAGGAGCACTTCTGTGAAGTTTTGTATAAAATAGTGTAACTAATCTTGTTTCCCCATACAAACTTTGGATCGCCGTTTAACCCCCTTAAGGGGTGAATTTTGGAAAATCCTTTCTTAGTGCACTCTTAGAGCATATGAGAAAAGAAATGTGCCAAATTTGGAATCTCTAGATTCAGCGGTTTGGGCTGTCAATTGATTTTTTGACTTTGTCACCCCATTTCCCCCTCTTAGGGGTTGAATTCTGAAAAAACCTGAAACCCGTTTCTACTCATTTATTAATAGGAGCACTCCTGTGAAGTTTCGAATAAAATAGTCTAACTAATCTTGTTTCCCCATAAAAACTTTGGAGCACCGTTTAACCCCCTTAGGGGGTGAATTTTGAAAAACCCTTTCTTAGTTCACCCCTAGACCATATAAGGAACCTACTTGCCAAATTTGGAATCTGTAGACCCAGCGGTTTGGGCTGTGCGTTGATAGATGAGTCAGTCAGTCAGTCAGTCAGTCAGTTTCTTCTTTATATATTTAGACTAGCTGACCCGCGCAACTTCGTCTGCGTTACATAAGAGAGAGAGAGGGTTAGAGAGAGTGTGAGTCAACCTTAAAAGATAGACATGTGCTATCGTGAACATTATAAGAGAAACAATCCCGTCATTCATGCATGATTGTTGAGTAACTTTTACCGTTTACGCAGTGCACGCAACGGAAGCTCTCAAAAGCAATATTTTTTCCCTGTATTTGCAACATTTTTCATTGATGCTCCGCTCCTATGGATTATAGCGTGATCTTATATTTATAACGTATAGCCTTCCTCGATAAATGGGCTATCCAACACTAAAAGACGTTTTAACTCGAACCTGTGGTTCCTAAAATTAGCGCGTTGAACCAACCAAACAAAAAAACTCTTCTCCTTTATAATAAGTATAGATTCAAGTGGGTAACAATTAAATTTCTCAGAAATATTGTTTTTTCCATTTAGAGGCTTCCCTCGACAGCCTTACGTTTTCACCCTTAGACACTCGATGATAGTTTTACCCTAGCAAGGTCGAAAGTTCCCATCAAGATACATGAAATAAGCCCAAACGCGATATAGCTGCTGTATACTTTCGGGGACCTCTGGCTACTGTCTTCAGTCTCCATCGTCAGACCTTCGATGAAAGTCATGCTCTTGTTAGGTCTAAAGTTCTCATCAAGCTGCATAAATGAGCCCAAACACCACATAGCTGCTGCAAACTCTTGTGGAGCTTTTGCAATTGCCTTCCGTCTCCATCGTCAGACCTTCGATGACTTTCATACTCCAGCTAGGTGTAAAGTTCCCATTAAGGTGCATGAAATGAGCCCAAGCACGATTTTCAATTTTAAATAGGACCAACTTTGAGATAATTATACGCTTTTCACAAAAATAAATATCATGCAATATCGGAATTACCTGTAAAAAGTTATGCATGGTCCTATATAAAAAAATATACGCATTGAATTGAGAACCTCCTGAATTTGTTTCGTGGGCATAACACCAAATCTGAGGCAACTGACTCGGGCGAGAGTCATTCTATCACGAAAAATCTTAACAACGTGATTCAGAAAGTAGAGTGAAATAAACAACGCCATCTATAGACATAGAAAGCGGTCTAACACACTATATTGGCTATGTAGATTTTTAAAGCACTGTCATATAGACTAATTTAGAGTACCTCTTGCTATCTTAACTTTTTTTAAAGTTGGTGACTCGATTTAAAAGTTAAATTGTGAGATGTGCTCACAATTTAACTTAGTTTTGTTCACTCCCGACCCGTGGTACAACTGCGATGTCCAACTGGTTGTACTACGGAGAAGTAAATTTACCCATGGTTCAACTGGTTGTTCTATGGGGAAATATCTTTACCAATGGTTCAACTCGAGTGAGTTGTTCTTTCCTTGGTCCAACTAGTTGTACTTCTGGGAATTGAATTTATCTATGGAACAACTACTGGTAATAAACAGGAAAAAGTTATCTATCAATACTGAAGTGCAATGCAATTACTACCTCTTTTGATTAATTGTCTATTGATGATTAAGACGTTGATAGTGACGCGTGAATATTTCTCGTTTTTACACCATACCAAAGGAAAATGTCGGAAAATTGTGAAGTTAGAATAATTGAAAGAAAAGGCGGTAATGTTTTGTTATTAAAAGTCGACAATTTTACAAAGTGAAAGCTTTTAAAGATGAGTCGCGTGGCGCATATTGGCGGTGCTCTATGTACAAAAAACTCAAATGTTGTGGATCTGTTACAGTTAATAAGGTACGATTGTATGAGTGCGTTTCCACTGACGCGGAGCTGTGTGGAGTGCAGAGGAGTGGACCGTGAATTGGTTAATCATAGTGCTCGTAATCTCCCTCTGTTTCACATATTGTAGCATGACGCTACATAAAACCTCTTTTCGTTTTGAAAAACCTGGTTTATAATTTCTTTTTCTGTTTGGCGTTGTTATTTTTCGAAATTAGATTTTTATTTTTTCCTTTAATTTTTCGTGGATCGTACCGTAATGTTATATAGCCTATAGCATTCCTCGATAGATGAGCGATAGCTCATATTGGATGCAATACAAAAAGAATTATTCATTTTGAACAAGTAGTTCCAGATATTACCTCCTTCATACAAACTTACAAATTTTATCTCTTTATAATATTAGTAAAAATTCCTCAAAAAAAAAATTTCAATAAATAAATGTTTATTATTTCACTTCATTAACATCTTTATTGCACCAATCACTTGCACCCATTTTTTAACCGACTTAAAAAAGAAGGAGGTTATTACAATCGCATTCGTTGTCAGATCACTTAACGATAGTCATTTGTTTTAGACGTTCATTTGTTTTACACGACCATCCTATCCCCGTGGTCCAACCAGTTGGACATAATTCCACCGTTGTACCACGGGTCATAATCATAAATATCAGAAAAAAGAGTTGAACCATGGGTAAATTTACTTCTCCGTAGTACAACCAGTTGGACATCGCAGTTGTACCACGGGTCGGGAGTGGTTTTGTTTAGTTATTAGTACCATTTTGGTTGAATATATGTCGCTGCGAGTATCTTACATTTTGATGATAAGTTCTTATTGAACACGTTAAGTTCATTTATATCTAGAGACCGGATAATATGCAACATAAAAAGCTTGAAATATGCATGCAAATATGCATGAAAAATGCCTAAAATATGCACGAAAACTGACAGAATATGCAACATTAATGAGTTTTTTTTGTTTTGTAAATATTATTCCTTTAGATTTAAGTATTTTGTTAGTAAATACTTGTCTTATTTATGTTTTACTTTATTATGTATGTATCTTTTTAATTTATTGTTATTTGATAAAATAAAAAAACTATTAAGTTTTATATTTTTTATTAAAAAATCAGCATACATTTATAGAAAACTATCCATTGATAGATGTTAATCGATACAGTAGACATTATTTAATATTTTTGTAAACATTAACAATCAAGTATTGTTCCAAATGTTCAATGACATGCATAATAGGTGGGAGTAGCGCGGTAGGCGAGCGCGCGGCGGCGCGATCATTTGTCTCTTTCACCTACCAAAACAAAATACGCGCGGCTGCCGAGTGCGCTACGCTCGAAAAATACCTACCTACTGTAAATTATAGCAATAATATGCATCATCACTAGATATTAGTAAAAATATGCTATTAGCCTTGAAAATCGCTTAAATATGCAAATGCATATGCAAATATGCAAATGCATATGCAAATATGCAAATGCATATTATCCGGTCTCTACTCATCATATTTGTCTTTAAAAACAATAACATCTTTAATACCTATAGCTGCCCAAAAATGGTTTTTGGGCGACGGTAACCTCTGTTTCGCAGAGGTGCATCGCAAGAGGAGATCGTGGCTAAATATTAACAGCCGCTCGGGTTGATCTTTAGGTTAAGCCGTGCTTGCCTATGTTGATCTGTGGATGGGTGACCACCCATTACATACCGGGTTTCCTCCGTGCCTCGGAAAGCACGTTAAGCCGTTGGTCCCGGCTGCCATTTGTAGATCTTTGACAGTCGTTACAGGTAGTCAGTGACCTAAAAAGACTGACAACCGTCTTACCAAGGGGTATCGTATTACCCAGTACAGTAGTTGTTTACTAAAAAACGGTGCAAGAAAAGGACGGCTATAGCTATGAACTAAGTTAGAGATGTCAAACTAGTTTATGTCTTGCGCTTCACCGTGTTTTTAGTCGACATGTTTTTACGTGCAACCTTCATTTGTATGGAAATATTAATTCCAATAAAATTTTACAGCTCTAAATTACGTCCGTCTCTTTCTCGTTTTATTAAAGAGAAAAAGATACCAATAGCCTAAATTAAATTTAGTTTGTGCACAACAGAATCGACACCAATGTCTCTTCGACGACTTTGAGATCTTTAAATTTGACAGATTAAAAATCCGTCTTCTCTGTTCATTTCGCGGGGTACAACATTTTTGAATTGTTTCTCCAGGGCTCGTTCTAGTTAGTTCTATTCTACTTTCGTCATGATCAATGAAAAGCAACTCGTCTTGGTTAAAATATAAAGCTAGGAATGGTTACTACCCGAGTTGATTTCCCAGGGTACTCTGGACATAGTAAAGTTCGAAATAAACCTCCTATAAAAGATTTTTCCGAAAGAATACTACCAAAAGAATTCATGCAAACAAAATTTGGTTTTATTATTAACCCGCAATTATTGGGTATGAAAGATAATAATATGAGAGCCATTGAAAAAGAAGCCGTGTGAGACTCATCATTAGAGACCGGATAATATGCAACATAAAAAGCTTGAAATATGCATGCAAATATGCATGAAAAATGCCTAAAATATGCACGAAAACTGACAGAATATGCAACATTAAATGAGTTTTTTTTGTTTTGTAAATATTATTCCTTTAGATTTAAGTATTTTGTTAGTACAATACTTGTCTTATTTATGTTTTACTTTATTATGTATGTATCTTTTTAATTTATTGTTATTTGATAAAATAAAAAAACTATTAAGTTTTATATTTTTTATTAAAAAATCAGCATACATTTATAGAAAACTATCCATTGATAGATGTTAATCGATACAGTAGACATTATTTAATATTTTTGTAAACATTAACAATCAAGTATTGTTCCAAATGTTCAATGACATGCATAATAGGTGGGAGTAGCGTGGTAGGCGAGCGCGCGGCGGCGCGATCATTTGTCTCTTTCATTTTTTGAGTACCTACCAAACAAAATACGCGCGGCTGCCGAGTGCGCTACGCTCGAAAAATACCTACCTACTGTAAATTATAGCAATAATATGCATCATCACTAGATATTAGTAAAAATATGCTATTAGCCTTGAAAATCGCTTAAATATGCAAATGCATATGCAAATATGCAAATGCATATTATCCGGTCTCTATTTATATCATTTAATAGAAAGCACCGATTACAATGAAACAAAAACTGAAACCTTCTCTAAGTTATGCCCAATATTTGTGCATTAAATCTAACCACATTGGATTTATAATTTACACGTGATGCTGTAACAAAAGACCCCGCACAGACATACAGACAAAAAAATTAACAATGATAGAAATGGGTTCTGTTAGTGATCCTTTAACACCCTACTATTTTTTTCTAAATATTTTCATTGTACAGAAACGCCACGGCATGAAATAGTTTAAACTAAAACGAAGACAAACCAAACAACAATGATGACAAATATTTCAAAGCAAATTAGTAGTAATCAATGACGTATTATATATAGACACGTCATGAACCAACATCGCGGCGCTTAAAAACGGCGAAAATACTAGAACTACTTATAAGCGTGAAGAAAGAGAAAGAAAATATGACACCGAACGGTGGGATGCCTGTTGCGAGAGGGAGATAAATATACATCTTCAGTCACGTCACAGGATTTATTAAATTATAAACAAACATAGCGTCGCGCGACAGGTTGGTGCGTAACTAAGCGCGATGTGGCCAATTGGCTTCATTTCATGTTGTCATTTTAGAGTGCGGACAACGTATCTATAGTTTATATATCATTGGTAGTAATAGCAAAATATCGCAGAACAGAAATGAGCTTGTTGCTTGGACCTCAGGTTTTACACTATTCTGTAATCTGTGATTGATTCATAAGTTCGTTTTTTGAAACGTTTTTTCTTACCTTTCAGCAGACGAAAAATACTGGCCACCTAGAAATTGGCATAAAAACTTTAGAACGTTATAGAACCTCATTTCATTACCTTTCAGCAGACGCCTGCATATTACTGAAACATACTGGCCACCTACAAATTCGCATTTAAAAAACTGAAGATAAACCTCAAGGAACTTCCAAATTCTTATTTCAATGTAAAATATGCATTAACTCGTTGTCGTAAAATTCAATATGGATCTTTTTCGACTTCCGAATTCTAATTTCAATGTAAAGTATGCAATAACGCGTTGCTGTAAGATTCAATTTGGATCTTTCCACTTTTTTCATACAAACATTAAACACCCTTATTTATACCCTTAAGGGCCGAATTTCATAAAACCTTGTACCTTAGTGAGCACCAAGAAGCTGAAAGGAACATTCAGGCCCACATTCACGTCTCTAACTTTAAAAACATAGGACTTTCATACAAACTTTGAAACCCCTTTTCAACCCCTTGAGGTGCGAATTTTAAAAAATCCTTTCTTAGTGCGCGCCTGCACCCCATAGAGAGTGCTTGTGCAAAATTCTGGATCTCACGGCCCAGTAGTTTCCGAGATTTCGTGATGAGTGGTCAGTCAGTGAGTGGACTTCTCTTTTATTAAATAGATTATTTCAAACGAAGTTTGAACCACCACAAATAGACTTGCTAATTTTAGGGTTAGACATTGTCCTAACACATATTTTTTTAATACAAGTTTTTAATGTTATAACTATACTTAAAATACCTACCTCCTCTAAACAAGATAACTCGTGTCAATCTTTAGATTAAACCGTGCTTGCCGAGGTTGGTCCATAGATGGGTTACCATAAAACGATGACGATTTTATTGTTTTAGAACAGAGCCACAAATATTAATTTACCTGAGTACAGCAAATGTTTTTTAGGATTCAATAATGATGTTATAAATCCACCACATTTTGAAATTTTCGTAGTTACTTACAGGTAAGTAACTACGAAAATTTCAAAATGTGGTGGATTTTTTTTTTACCTTGTAGGTACAAGTACAAGGTAAAAAATAAATTACATATGCACGGCAGTCGTATTTCGCACCGAAATAGGGAATAATTTATGCTTAGATTATTCAAATATGTAATACAAATTTGACAGCCATATGCCGCCGCAATTAGTATATGCCACCGAATGTCTTAATTTATTCTGTGACATTTATTAAACACGCATATTTTTGGCTTAGAGGTAATGTGTCAAAATATTGCAAAGAGAACAAATTGTGCTGGTATCATTTTGCCTTTGTTAAAATATGAAAGGAAATGTCTGAAATCTAGTGCAGCAATCAACTCATTGATGTAGGTATTTTTTGGGGTTCACTTCCAGTCTAACCGGATGCAGCTGAATACCAGTAATTTGCGTGTACTGCCTATCCAACTTCCACAACCCAGTTATAGTTGGTGCCAGTTAAGATGAGAATAGCGGTCATTGACTCACCTACATTTATTAAACTTCTTAACTTTGAAAACCAAAAATAAGCATGTTCAAGTCTTGAATCGTCATCTATCGTGATCTTCAACATTTTTTCTAATGAAAAACGATACATGGTTTTTTTGTTTTGGTTCGTCCGAAGAGATATTATGGAAAGGGCAATGACCGCTATTCGCATCTTAACTGGCACCAATTATAGTATTTATAGTAAGACTGGTTGTCAGACTTTCGGGCCACTAACCCCCAGCTTTCAAAGATCTACAAATGACAGCCGGGACCAATGGCTAAACATGCTTTCCGAGACACAGAGGAAACTCGGTATGTAATGGATGGTCACCCATCCACGAACCAACCTTGGCAAGCACGGCTTAACCTTAAAGATCGACTCGTGTGGATGTTGTTATTTAGCCACGAGCTCCCCGTATTATATATATACTGACTCCAATTAGTAAGTATTTATGTGGAAGTGTCTCTGTACGGTTCCGTGTCGGCAATTTGTCCGTACTCGTAAGACCGCTTAATTCCAGACTATTTTAAAGTCACTAAGTTTCCCACCAACATAAAGTTCTACAAGTTATTTTGTTTCCAACGACTATTGTCCTAACTAATTAATTTCAGTTGCAGTTTCCAAGACAATGCAATTAGTTCCCTGGGACTGAACACGACGAGAGTCGTCCCTATTTATTGTCTTACTTTCGGTATTGTTATTAAGGCGACTACAGGAGCTAAACGTGAGTTTTATAATGCCTGAAAGTATATGACTAGCTGCAATAAACAAAACCAGTAAAATACATGATATTCTTCAGGATATATTATAGTATATTGTTTTGAAAACATAATACAATTAATTTTACTCAATAAAAAAAATCACGAACTTTTCTCTAAAAAATTCTTTTAACAAGTAAACACCATACTAAAAAACATGCGATCATTCTGATTTTTTGGCAAATAATTCTTCAAGCAATTAGCATCATAGTATTTTTTTTTTGTCCAATCAATAGATTTTTTGTAAATCGATCGAAACCATTCATTTTGCACTATTCGGCCCGCAGTGACTGACGTAACAACCACTATGTAGTTCAAGCTGATTAGAACTTTATTCTAACAGTATTTCAAACGAAGTTTGAACCACCACAAATAGAGTTGCTAAGTTAGCTCCTGTAGTCCCCTTATAGAGAACTATCGAACAGTTGCTCCATGTAAAATACTGGTTTTGTTGAAGGTAGACCTTTGTGCAGTCACTGTTTGATTTGTGGTTTTGATTCTATACTTCTGTCGTAGTTTTTTTGAATTGAGAATGACTTTTGTATTCGTCAATTCACATTGACGAATACAAAAGTCATTATCCCGCTTGATGGCTGCACTCAAGTATTTTCTTTAAGTAACTTTATTATACAATACTAGCTGACGTCCCGCGGTTTCACCCGCGTAGTTCCCGTTCCCGTGGGAGTACGGGAATAAAATATAGCCTATAGCACTCACGAATAATGTAGCAATGAACCAATTTTAAACATTATTTCACTGGTAGAAATACCAGTGAAATAATTTTTAAAATTGGTTCATTACTTCCGGAGATTACCCCCTACATATAATAATAGCCTTTATTCAGATCAACTTAACCTAATAACAATATTCAAAAGCAAACTTATAACTTATTAAAACTTATTCTAATATTTGCTGCTTTTTTTTTGTCTGTTGCAATCTGTTTGCCTATCGGCAAAGGCCTCCTCCAACCTTTTCCATTCTGATCTTTCACATCACTCCTTCCACTTCTCTTAACCCTCCGTATGAATTTTTTGACTCCACCCGTTTTACTGATATATTTTTCTATAATTTCCTTTCTGTTTTGTTTTCTGTCCTTTCTAATGCTATCTTTAATTTGTTCACTAATTTCTGTTAAACGTTTTCTTCTGTCCTATGTATCTTTAGTGCTAATTAAGTGGTTTCTCGCTTCTAGTAGTTTTGTAGTACCTTTCTGTTGTACCCCCTACATACAAACTTACAAACAAATGTTACCTCTTTATAATATTAGTATAGATATAGATATCTGATGTACGAGTTCTTCAAGTCTTTGATTGCATCCACGGAAAACCCTCTACAAGAAGTTATCAGGTATTCAGCTGCATCCGGTAAGACTGGAAGCCGACCCCAACATAGTTGGAAAAAGATTAGGCAGATGATGAAGATAATGAAGGCGAAAGGAGTATTTAAAAATCTTAGCAGGAGGCGATCTGTAGTTTCTTCTGCCCATAACCCACAAAGAATAAGGTAGATAACACCATAAAACAATAATTCCAAGACAACAACAACAACAACAGCCCATAACGTCCACTGCTGGACATAAGCCTCTCCCATAATGGGAGGAATTTGCCGTAATCTCCAGGCTTGGCAGGCGGATTGGAGATCGCAGTGATGAAAGACTAACAGAAAACGCTGCTACCCATTCTCAGGTCTACGGAGGCGCAAGGTGTTCTGCCTCAGACAATAGTCGCCTTATACGACACCCGTGAGTGTAATGGGTTGGTTCTATTCTACTCTGCCGGATACCACACGGCCACACGGTTTCTGACCATAATTCCCAAAGAATAGGGTATAGATGACACCATAAAACAATAATTCCAAGACAACAACAACAGCCCATAACGTCCACTGCTGGACATAAGCCTCTCCCATAATGGGAGGAATTTGCCGTAATCTCCACGCTTGGCAGGTGGATTGGAGATCGCAGTGATGAAAGACTAACAGAAAACGCTGCTGACCATTCTCAGGTCTACGGAGGCGCAAGGTGTTCTGCCTCAGACATTAGTCGCCTTATACGACACCCGTGAGTGTAATGGGTTGGTTCTATTCTACTCTGCCGGATACCACACGGCCACACGGTTTCTGCCCATAATTCCCAAAGAATAGGGTATAGATGACACCATAAAACAATAATTCCAAGACAACAACAACAACAACAGCCCATAACGTCCACTGCTGGACATAAGCCCCTCCCATAATGGGAGGAATTTGCCGTAATCTCCACGCTTGGCAGGCGGATTGGAGATCGCAGTGATGAAAGACTAACAGAAAACGCTGCTGCCCATTCTCAGGTCTGCGGAGGCGCAAGGTGTTCTGCCTCAGACATTAGTCGCCTTATACGACACCCGTGAGTGTAATGGGTTGGTTCTATTCTACTCTGCTGGATACCACAAGGCTACATGGTTTCTGCCCATAATCCCCAAAGAATAGGGTATAGATGACACCATAAAACAATAACTCCAAGACAACAACAACAACAACAACAACAGCCCATAACGTCCACTGCTGGACATAAGCCTCTCCCATAATGGGAGGAATTTGCCGTAATCTCCACGCTTGGCAGGTGGATTGGAGATCGCAGTGATGAAAGACTAACAGAAAACGCTGCTGACCATTCTCAGGTCTACGGAGGCGCAAGGTGTTCTGCCTCAGACATTAGTCGCCTTATACGACACCCGTGAGTGTAATGGGTTGGTTCTATTCTACTCTGCCGGATACCACACGGCCACACGGTTTCTGTCCATAATCCCCAAAGAATAGGGTATAGATGACACCATAAAACAATAATTCCAAGGCACCAATCTCATAAAAAAAACACTTTATTTTGGGCCTGAAAACCCGATTTATTTTCAAATAATTGCCAAATTGGATTTTTAGTTGCTTTTTAAATCAATAAATAGTTGAGTCATTGAGTTGACCAACCACACAAATAGTGACGTCACAGTTTGCTATTGCCATACAAAATCTATGAGAGAACCGCATTTTAACAGCTCTTAAAAATTATGTCAATTGATTGGTGTGTCATCATTTTATTAATTATTAAATATAGGTACCTGATCTCACTCCAATTGCATCTAGTATGTCGGGAGCACAGATCATAGAACCAACAGGTCGGGATGGACACTTGTTTTTATTGACTGAAATTGTTTTGTCAAGCTGTTCACAAAAAAAAAAAAACTAAATTGTTTTATTTGGTAAAAAAATCAAAACCGTGGAAGTGATAAAAACCATGTTTGACAACGATACAAGCGGAAAATGGTCTACAGTGAGTGATGAATACTTTCAAAATGATATTGCATTCAGAACAGTGTATTTTATTGAGGACATTATACACTTAATGGTAATCCTGCTGGCTCTATCTGCATTTCTATACGGCTTGATATCGTGGTACTTCTTAAAGAAGTTTCGAAATTACAAAAATTATGAGCTTCTCAACGCAATTTTGGCAAACTTTTTACTTTATTCAACAATAAAAATACAGGTCAATCACGAAGAACTTGGATTAAAAACTTTATACGAACCCAGTAGTATATGGACATTAAGGATAATATTTAATTTTTAATTCTATTTTTCATGATATAAGTCATATGTTTTATGTGGACTTTGTTAATTTTTTCAACGGGCACATGCGAAGGAAATAATAAAAATAATAATTTATTTGCATCATACACAACGATCCATAACTTAGTTCATAAAACACACTCAAAATATCAAAATATTTTAAAAAAAAACAAAATATATATTATATTGTATTTTTTTTTTCAAAATATATGAAAAGTGGTCTCTTTGCTTGGGGTGTTGCTTTTTTAACAACTTGCTTGTTCATATTTCTGTTTGTTTGTTGTTTGCCCGTTGATGAAGCCGTTTCTGACCAGATTACCCTTGTAAGCCAAACATTAGCTTTAATAACCAATATATAATAGCCAACTTTTGTATTTACGTTGTAATTGTATTTTCACTTTGTCGTAGTTTCAACACGAGCGCACATACAGCTGCTAACATCCGGCGCCGCTTGTATATAGCCACTCTGATATTTATATTAAGCGATGTCTTACTATCTGAGTCTGTTATACTCTTGTTATCAACTATCATTGGTAGACCCAAAGTGTCTATAAACGTTACTCTCCTAAAAGTAATAATAAGTAACATAAACGCATTAACATTACCTGCTTTTTTGTTCGTTGTGAAGTGTAACCGAGAAAATTGGTTTGAATTTTATTTAAGAAAAACGGGCCAAGCACCAGTCGGAATCGCTTAGTGAAGGTATTATACACTGTCGCACCGTCTTCGTGTTGTGGAAATATTAGATGTTCATAGTAAAAAAAAATGTGCCAGAACAACTATTTTGTATTACCTATACTTGTAAAATGAAATATAGGTATTCAAGCTATACAAACCCAGTTACTACCCACGACTGTCAGCGTTGTATCATTACGAACTCTAATAAATGGTAATTTGTCGAAAAAATAAATAATGTTATGACATGTATTAATTGTAATTGTTTATTTTTTTTTTCCTTAATCAATTCATCATGCTATATCATTTTTTTTTTTTTTTTCAATAAGATTTCTTATGACGAAGGCTCTTTAAGGAATTAAATTTAAAATACAATTTTATCTGTTAAGTACTCTGAATAGTAGTATATTAATCGTTATTTGCAGCATATTTAAGCATGGTTGTCATAATTAATAAATTATTATTAATAAATTATACACTTCACTGATTTGGTGTTCTCATTTTTGGTATTTTTGTAATCACCTTTTTCATGTTGATAACGATCTATTGTAGAATTATATTTTGTATTGTATTGTATGAAGGTTTGGGGTCCGCAACTCCACGTCCAAGTGCGTATATTTCATACGAAAATTATATTTTATCACAGCTTTATTGAAAACTAGCTGACCCGCGCAACTTCGTCTGCGTCACATGAGAGAGAGAGAGAGAGAGAGGTGAGAGGTTTAGAGAGAGTGTGAGTTAACCTTAAAAGATAGACATATCGCTTTCGGGGATTTTTTTAGAACGTTTTAAGAGGAACAATTCCCTCATACATGATTGTTGAGTATTTTTAACAGTTTATGCAGCGCTCGCAACGGAAGCTCTCAAAAGAAATACATTTTCCCTGTTTTTACAACATTTATTGATTTATCATTGATGCTCCGCTCCTTTTAGTTGTAGCGTGATGTTAGATAACCTATAGCCTTCCTCGATAAATGGACTATCCATCACTAAAAGATTTTTATTTAATTCGAACCAGTAGTTCCTATAATTAGTTCAACCAACCAAACAAAAAAACAAACAAACTCTTGAGCTTTATAATATTATTAAAGATTCAAGTGGATAGCAATTTAATTTCTCCGATATATTTACATTAATCGCTAAAATAATCTACTTATGTTTTTCCAAATAAGGGCTTCCTTCGACAGCCTTACCTACGTCTTCATCCTTAGACACTCGATGACAGTCATACTCTAGCTAGGTCGAAAGTTCTCATCTTAGATGCAGAAAATCAGCCCAAACACGATTTTTCAATTTTAAATGGGACCATATTTGAGATCGCAATGGCTTTTCACAAAAAAAGGACCACATGTATCCGTGTATCGGACTTCTCTGTAAAAAGTTATTCGGGGTCATACATAAAAAATATACACTTCCTCCTTTTTGTTTCGTCGGTTACAAAACTAAAGTTGGGCATCTTAACACCACGATTCAGAAAATGGAGTGAAATCAACAACGCCATCTATCGACAAAGATGTTAAACTGCTAAAATAGAATGCACGGAAATCATGTTGTGTAAATTTTCAAAGCAGTATCATGTAGACTTATCTAGAGTACCATAAGATATAACTTTTTTTTTACAGCCGGTCAGTCGATTTAAAAGTTATCCAGTTAGCACATTTTTAGTCATGTCGCTGTATGTTACATTTGATTATTAGTTCTTCTTGAACACTTTAAATTCATAAATCTTTTGATAGAATTAACCGATTACGATGAAACAAAAACTAAATAATACCTCAAGATACCCACATTTTGTATGTATAAAAGTTATCTACGTTGGTTTCGTAAATTTTACGTGATGCTTGATCATCGAAACAGACAAACAGATAAACAGACAAACAGACAAACAAACAAACAGACAAACAGACAAACAGACAAACAGACAAACAGACGAACAGACGAACAGACAAACAGACAAACAGACAAACAGACAAACAGACAAACAGACAAACAGACAAACAGACAAACAGACAAACAGACAAACAGACAAACAGACAAACAGACAAACAGACAAACAGACAAACAGACAAACAGACAAACAGACAAACAGACAAACAGACAAACAGACAAACAGACAAACAGACAAACAGACAAACAGACAAACAGACAAACAGACAAACAGACAAACAGACAAACAGACAAACAGACAAACAGACAAACAGAAAAACAGACAAACAGACAAACAGACAAACAGACAAACAGACAAACAGACAAACAGACAAACAGACAAACAGACAAACAGACAAACAGACAAACAGACAAACAGACAAACAGACAAACAGACAAAAATGCTGGAAATGAGTTCTGTTGGCTGTCCTTTCACACCCTGGCATTTTTTTTTCGAAATATTTTCGATGTACAAAAACGATTTTTCTACAGATTTATTATATGTATTGATTTAATTTTCAAATACCAATTCAATGCCGCATAACATAGTTAGTCCACTTTTTTTTTGCTTGTTCTCAATTTGGCATCTGGTTGTCGCCATATTGAATTTTGAGTCCAAGATTAATTCAAATCGATAGACATAAGAATTATTCTAAAGCGCCACGAAGAAAGAAACATACATAGATAAGCTGATAAACGGGTGCGTCTCTTAACATATAAAGTTATTTGGTATATTTTCATTTCAATAACGTTCACAAGATATAATAAACGTGAGTTATACCAAGTGTTGATATAATTTCTATAGATATAATATTTATATACTCTAAAACTTATTTCGTATAACGTTATTGGATATAATGTTTATTTAATCGAAAATCATTAGGCCTATCGTTTAAAACATATAATATTGATATAACATTTATTTAATGGCAGAAACGAATCGCTGCAAAACCGACTCCACGTAGTCTTGTCTGCCCTACCCCAAGAGTGTTATTTAAAATCGCGTAGGCGCGGAGGGGTGAGGCGGCCCGCGAGCTGAGGAGCAAGTGGTTCTAACAGTCGCCTCCACGGCTGAGGCTGGCCTGCAAAGCCGGCCAGCAAGCCGAAGCCGCGGTGGTGAGCGTGAACCACATCTGCGACGATAAGCTCGCATGGGACCGCCGGGACCCCGCAGCGCCGGAGCCGTGACAGAAACCATGCCTGCTGCATGTTGCTTGCTTGCTGTATGCTTGATTGCATGCTGCATGCTTGCTTGCATGCTGCTTGCTTGCATGCTGCATGCTTGCTTGCATGCTGCACGTATGGTGTATGCTTTTTTGCACGCCTGCTGCATGCATAGTGTATGCTTGTTTGCATTTTATTTACAGGGAAATAAAAACCACGCGTTTTATCATATTAGACTAAGTAAGTAAGTCGTAGAAGAAGTAGAGTAAGTAAGTCTTTATGTAATAAATATGAATGCTCGGAAAATCAAATTAAAGAGCATATTCTTGCTACAAATGCATTGGTAGACAAAGTGGACTCGCTGACTCTCAGCAACACTCAGTGTACTTGTCAGAGGGAATCCAGCAATGATGCCCTCCAGCTTGAGGCAACGGAGGACCCGTCCCTAGCTGTGAGTACTCAGGACTGTATTTCCACCCAAGATACAATACCTGACTTAGGTAATTTGGTCTCACCTAATAGTCTTGGTTCTAATCTTTCAGTTATGTTCTCTGATAGTATAGGTAGAGGGTTAGGGAAATTGATCAGTAATAACCTGAGTTATTGTACCCAAAATTATTGCATGCCAGGATCAACCTACAAACAGATTATGGCATCAGTAACAAAGACTGTTTGTGATCCTAGTACCACCATTACTATATGTGTTGGTAATAGTTCTAAGATTAAAAAGGAAGACATCACTGACTGTGTTTCAGAGTTGTTGAAGTTAAATTGTAACAAAATAATATTGTGTGGTTTTCCATTTTTTGAAAATTTGGGTAATAGAAAAAACAATTATATACATATGTTAAATAACCATGTACATTTTTTAGTAGGTCACTATAGTGACAGACTTATATATCTGGATATCAACACTATTGTTGGTAAACTGAAGTCGACACGGGGTAAGGTGTATCTACCTATTAGATGTAGACACAAAATAGCTCGGCTATTAGCTTATAATATTCACACAGACATAAATAGTATGTCTAAGTTTAGTTCTATTATTAACACTGCGACTATTAGTAGTAATACTAATATACAGGTGACTTTCAATGAATATAGCACTAGTGCTATAAATGTTTACAAACATTGTACTGAGGAGGATCCATGTGTCACCGTGGAGAATTCTCAATTAGGGTATATTAGTATTAGTGATAGGGTCTTGTTGTCTGAGGATGGTACGGGTGTCTCCAGCCTCACTCCAAAAATTAATTTAAACTAGGAAATGAGACAACAGGAGGTACGATTAACAATATTGTTAATCCTACCAATGTATCTTCTTGCACTCAATTAGTTAGTAAAAAAGGGCCTCAGCAGAACACTTTGAAATTATTCCACCAAAATATCCAAGGCATTTCTTCCAAATTATTAGAAATTGAATTGTTTTTAGAAAATAGTAAGTTTGACATTATTTGTTTTACTGAACATTGGCTTAAGGATTACCAAATGCTTATCAATTATGAGAACTATATGGTGGGTAGCTGCTTTAACCGTAAAACTAATGCTTCGTGGAGGTTCCCTAATATTAATAAGAAATTGTTTTAAATATAAGCAACGTAATGACATAGTAGGTCTCTCGGTTGAACATTGCGTTGAACTGTCCTGTGTTGAGCTAGATAAGCATGTAATTGTGTGTGTGTACAGACCCCCAAACTATCAAAACTTTTCTTTGTTTGAATCAATAATGGAAGATGTGATGGCAAAACTTGCAGTCAGTAATAAATCTACAATTATTTGTGGTGATTTTAATATCAATATTTTAGAAGAATGTGCAAATAGCAGTCGCTTATTAAATCTTTTTAAGTCATTTGACTTGACCAACACTTTTACAGAACCTACTAGAGTCACTCCATCTTCTGCTACTTGTATAGATAATATTTTCTGCGATTGTGATTACTTAGATAAAGCAATAGTAAATTGTCTACCCTCTGACCATAGCGGACAAACTGTAACCTTCAGGTGTAATACACCCCCATCGCAAAAAGTTCAAATTAAATTTAGACCTCTATCTTCTAGCAGATTAAATAGGTATAATATTTTGCTACAGAACAAGTTAAGCGTTATGGGCCTTGATGATATGAATATAGATCAATTGTATGATCGTTTCTTTTCAATAGTTCATACGGAATTCAATAAAACTTTTGAAAAGAAGACAAAAAGTATTTGCCCTAAATTCATATTTAGTGATTGGGCAACTAGAGGTATCAGAAAAAGTAGGGAAAGACTATTTGAGCTTTATGGCCTTAAGCCTTTTATAAACACTGAAACTTTTAACAAGTATGTTGCTAAGTATTCAAACATTTTTAGAAATACATGCAAGGTTGCTAAAGCACTGCACATTAGCAACAAGATCAAAACAGCAGAAAATAAAATAAAGACAGTTTGGAAAGTTATAAATAACGAGACTAACAGGAAGAAAATACGTAACACTAGCTACACATTAGATACAGCATGTGGTCCTAAAAGCTCTAATCAGGAAGTAGCTCAAGAATTTGTAAAGTTCTTTACCGATATACCACAAAAAACAACGGAGGCTCTTATTTCCTCACCTGAACTCTCAATTGGTTTATTAAAGGCGAATGTGTCTGGCTGCCTGGTTGAATTTAAATTTAAACACATTAACCCTATGATTGTTATTAAAACTTTCCGGCAAATAAAGATCAAACTAACCGAAGATCTATGGGGAATGTCTGTCAAAGTTTGTACATCCATACTTGAGACTATAGCCCCTTACTTAGCTTTAATTTTTAATTTATGTGTAGACCAAGGAGTTTTCCCTGATTTAATGAAATATAGTAAAGTCATACCTCTTTTCAAATCCGGAGACAGTAAAGATACTAATAATTATAGACCTGTATCCGTGTTACCAGTTTTTAGCAAGGTTTTTGAAAAAGTAATGCTTAATCAAATGCTCTATCATTTTAACACCAACAGAATCTTACATGATCAACAGTATGGCTTCACCAAGGGACGTTGTACAACTGACGCCGGTGTAACCTTATTAAAGCACATATTTACTGCGTGGGAAGGGTCTCAAGACGCCATAGGAATTTTTTGTGACCTCTCCAAAGCGTTTGATTGCGTAAATCACGACACATTACTTTTGAAACTTGAGTATTACGGACTGGGTAAACTTGCACTTAGTTTGGTAAAATCTTATTTGAATGATAGACAACAACATGTTCAAATAAATGGTGTTAATTCACAGGGGTTAAAAGTAAAAATGGGGGTTCCACAAGGCTCAATATTGGGTCCTTTCCTCTTTCTAGTATATATAAATGATCTACCCCATTTACTGAAAAATCAACCTCAAAATATGGTGTTATTTGCTGATGACACTTCCCTAATTTTTAAGATAAATAGGCGGGCCCAAAATCTAGATGACGTGAATAATGCCCTACTTCAGGTCCAAAATTGGTTCACAGCAAACAATTTGGTATTAAATGAAAAAAAAACCAAATGCATAAGATTTGCTTTACCGAATGTTAAAAGTAGTGATTGTGATATAATATTGAATAAAGAGAAACTTGAATTCGTAGATAAAACGGTTTTCCTGGGGATTACGCTTGATTCAAGGCTACAATGGGGTTCTCATTTGACATCTCTTGCGGGGCGGCTAAGTTCAGCAGCCTTTGCCATTAGAAAAATCCGTCAGTATACTGATGTAGATACCGCTAGACTGGTTTATTTTAGTTACTTTCATAGTATAATGTCTTATGGCATTTTGCTGTGGGGACGGGCTGCAGATATTGAGTCTATATTCATTCTGCAGAAAAGAGCCATCAGAGCCATATATAATCTTCGTAGGCGCGATTCTCTAAGGGAACTGTTTAAGGATATTGGCATCATGACGGTACATTGTCAATACATCTACGAAAACATAATGTACGTCAGAAAAAATCTGCACCTTTTTGGTAAAAGGGGTGACAGACATAATTACAGTACTAGAAATAGGGACCAACTAGTTCAGCCAGGTTTCAGACTCGCTAAAGTAGACTCATCTTTCATGGGGTACTGTTTGAGATGCTATAATAAAATTCCACAAAGTATTCTTGAACTGAATGAGACGAAATTTAAAACATGCATTAAACGCACACTATGTAAGCAAGCGTATTACAAGTTGAGCGATTATATCGCTTATAAAAATGCTTGGCTCAATGCTGGTCCTGCTCCACATGGACAGGGGCGCATAAATTGATAGCATTATAGTGTATTGTTGGAGCTGCTGAAGATTGTACAACTATCTTTGCATTGTATAGAATCAATCTCTTTAGTATTATATAAATGCATAGCCCATATTGTGTGAGTACTATGTACTAGAAAGCTATCATTCACTGGAAACCTACGTCTTTTCTTGACTTGAATGTGCCCTGGCGGTTTGGAGTATGTCATGCTCACTCTATTGTCTCGCTGATGGTGGCGCATGTGTCGGATCATTTAGTTCCCTTCAAAATGGTTGAGTTGAATGGTGCTGATCCATGCATCATGTCCGTGAACGGGCGCTGTCAGTTGTGACTGGTCATCTCTTGGTTGCCATGGCTTATTTGAATGAATTATTTTGAATTGTATTTTTTTTTTTTGTTTGTGTGTTTTTGCTGTGGACACTTTTACCGTGCACATCTTGCTACATTGTTCTCACATAATATACCATCTCAACGTGAATGATGTAACCAAGATTTTGTAACAATATTCTGATTTAAAAGAGTGTCCATGGAGTTTCTTGCCCATTCTTCTCCATAGAGATCTACGCTAGGGAATGGGCAACTACAGTACTTTCACAGTTTTTATGTCTTGTGACTGGGACTGTAGCTACATTTAATTTTCATCTTTGTTTCGACAATTCAAAAGTGCCTGTAACTGGCTTACTTGAAATAAATGCTTTGTTTTTTTTTTTTTTTTTAAGTTTTATGTCTTTTGAGTGGTATATCAAATGATTTTATATTTAATGTAGGTTATGCTTATAAAAATTAGTAACTTTAAAATTATATCAATCGTTTAACTGATTAACTGATTGTTATATCGAATAAAATCATAGATTCAGTTGTTATGTCTTGTAAATATTAGAGATTTTGTAATTATATCATATATTACTTACCCCTAATAAACACATTACCCTCCTTTGCGTCGTACAGTCGGGTAAAAATGACAAATAATAAAAAAATAACGAATGATTTAGCGTCAACTAAATGTTGAGACGAAATCTTTTACTACTGATGGTATATTAAAATTGAAGGTTTTCCACGTTTATTAGCGGACAAACTAGTGACATAAGTTTCTCTGAGTAATATACACTAACAGGAAAATAACCTTAGACATTCAAATTAAGAGTTCACGTATATTATTTAACATGATCTCGCACAATTACATCGAGTGTACAAGAAGGGACTCTTGTTTTTATTGACTGGAATTGTTTTGTCAAGTTGTTCACAAAAATTTTCAAAATTTTGTATTTTAACTCAATTATTTGGTTTAGTAAAAAAATCAAAACCGTGCAAGTGACAAAGTGTGGAACTCTCTGCCTGCGTCTGTGTTCCCACCCACATTTAACCCACCTGCCTTCAAAGCAAGACTGAACAGGCATCTTCTGGGCACGCTCGTTCCATCATAGATCTCATCCATCGCTTTCCATCAGGCGTGATCGAGGTCAAGAGCAGGCCGATATTGGAATAAAAATAATAATAATAATGTATGACAACAATACAAGGGGAAATCGGTCTACAGTGAGTGATGATGACTTTCAAGATGATATAAAAGTGTTTACAGTATTATTTATTCAGAATATTATACACTTAATTGTAATCTTGCTGACTTTATCTGCATTGCTATACGGCGTGATATCATGGTACGTGCTAAAAAAGTTCCGCAATTACAAAAATTATGTGTTTCTCAACTCAATTTTGGCAAACTTTTTGTTTTATTTAGCAATCCAAATGGACGTCAATAACGAAAAACTTGGATTACAAACATTATACGATCGCAGTAATGTATGGACTTATAAAATTATTTTGAACCTTTTTGTATACTTATTATGTGCTAAGAACCATTGGTTGCTAGTTATAAGTCATATGTTTTATGTGGACTTTGTTAAAGTTTTCAACGGGCATATCCGAAGGAGGTATTTGAAAAGTAGTCTCTTTGCTTGGGGTGTTGCTTTTTTAACAACCTGCTTGTTTAACTTTTTAGATTATAGTTTACCTGGAAATGACATTCTTCAGCTTGTCTTTGCAAGTCAAACATTACCTTCGGTAGCCAACTTTTGTATTTACGTTGTAATTGTATTTTCACTTTGTCGTAGTTTCAACACGAGCGCACATACAGATTCTAACATCTGGAGCCGTTTATACATAGCCACGTTCATATTTATATTAAGCGACGTCATAATGTTATCTGATTTTCTTATAAAGATAATATTTATTACCATCTTTCAAACCAACCCGTCACTTACCGTCGGTGTTATAGTAGCAATAATAAGTAACTTAAACGCATTAATGTTGCCTGTTTTTTTGTTCGTTGTCAAGTGTAACCGAGAAAATTGGTATGAATTTTATTTAAGAAAAACCGGACAAGCACCTGTCGGAATCATATAGTGAAGGTACTAACTAAGATAGTCTTATAAACTCTTATTAAGGTTCATTTGTCGATAAATAAAATAATGTTCATCATCATCATTCTCTTGCCCTTATCCCAATTAATTTGTGGTCGGCGCAGCATGTCTTCTTCTTCCATACTTCTCTATTTTTCGTCATCTCATCAGACACTTCTTTTCTTGCCATATCATTCTTTACACAGTCCATCCATCGTTTCTTTGGTCTTCCTCTACTCATATACCCATCCACATTCATACTCAAAACTTTCCTCACGACATTTTCCTCATCCCTCCGCATCACATGCCCATACCACGACAACCGATTACCACACAACTTTTCAGTCACCGGCGCCACTTTCAGACTTCCTCTTATATACTCATTTCTAACTTTATCCATTCGCGTAACACCACACATCCCCCATAGCATCCTCATCTCTGCGACATGCAAATGCCTTTATCTACACCCATGCTATAAATCCTCTATAAAAGTATCTGAAACAGTTACACTGAACAGCTTACTGCCAACATTAAAACAGCCAGTGTCATAATAACCATTATAACATCCAAACGGGTGTTATAATGTTGTACTGAATTTCATTATGCAACTCGTTTTAAAAAAAGAACATTGTCTAGCACGTGCGATTCCTCAGCACCGAAATTAAAAAAAAAAAAACTTATAGGTTAATTCGAATTCACGTCGTATCCCGCCATTTTTGTTCGATATTTGTATATTAGTATTGCATTATGTACTGTGTTGTTTTCAAAAATGAGTGATACAAGCTTTTTGAATTTTAATAATTGTACAATCCAGAATGTAAATAATTATATTATTACCTATACATGGTTTGTTTGTATTAAATACTCACCAATTAAACTTTCCATGAATTTACATAGACTTCTTACAACACTGCAACACCCTTACAGAACCTTTTATGGAGGATTCATATCATGGATGTAGATAAGGTCTTGTATGCCACTGTACATAATTAGGTATTAAAACACTCATGTGATACTATTATCACACTCGGCTTCGCCTCGTGTGATAAACCCACATTCGTGTTTGAATACCCCTCATTATACAACAGTTGCATAAATAACTATTAAACGCGTTATGAAATGTAATATTCACACTTTTTTAGCACGTACCACGATATCACGCCGTATAGCAATGTAGATGGAGCCAGCAAGATTACAATTAAGTGTTTATTATTCTGAATAAATAATAGTGTTAACATTTTTATATCATCTTAAAAGTTATCTGTACTGTAGACCAATTTCCGCTTGTATTGTTGTCATATAGATAATTTCATCCAAATCCGTTCAGTAATTTCTGCGTGAAAGGAAAACAAAAATCGATCCTCACAAACTTTCTCATTCTTCTAACTCTTTTTTGACTGTACATTAAAATAAATAGTTTTCCGTGTCTGTTATCCAGCTACCTAGGTTCCTTTCAATAATACACAATAACAGGAAAATAATCATAAACATCCCATACCTACATGTTATGAGATCAGGTATATTAGTATACCTGATCTGGCTCCAATTACATGGAGTGTGTCAGCAGGGACACTTATTTTTATTGACTGGAGTTGTTTTGTAAAGCTGTGCATAAATTCTTTAATGTTTTGCGTTGTAACATTTTTTTTTGTTTGGTAAATAAATTAAAACCGTGCAAGCGACAACAGAGCAAGTATATGTTTGACAATGATACATGCAGAAATTGGTCTACATTGAGTGATGAATACGTTGAAGATAATATCTTTCAAGATGATATCTATCAAGATCTCAAGAAAAAACTGTTATTAGTCGGAACAGTAAAATGTATTTTACACTACATTATACTTGTGCTGACTCTACTTGCATTGATATACGGCGTGACATCGGCATCGTGGTAAAGAAGTTCCGCAATTATAAAATTATGTGTTGCTCAACGCAATTTTGGCAAACTTTTTGTTTTATTCATCATACAAAATAGTGGTCTATTACCTTACCTTTTTGGATTTCAAACAATATACGAACCCACTATTGAATAGAATTATAAAATTATCTTTAATCTTTATTTTTATTTATTAAGTGTTAAAAATTACTGGCTGGTAGTTATAAGTCTTTTGTTTTACATGGAATTTGTTAAAGTTTTTAATGTGCAATTCCTAAGGAAATATTTGAAAAGCAGTCTCTTTGCTTGGGGTATTGCTTTTATCTTTCTATATTTGCAAGCTGGTTATCTTTCTATATTTCTGTTGTTTACCCAAAAAACAAAGCGAGTTATTTGATCACGACGTTCCTTACGAGATTACCCTTGTAGTCCAAACATTACCTGTAATAGCCAATGACGTGTTATATATAGACACGTCATGAACCAACATCGCGGCGCTTAAAAACGGCTTATAAGCGTGAAGAAAGAGAAAGAAAATATGACACCGAACGGCGGGATGCCTGTTGAGAGAGGGAGATAAATATACATCTTCAGTCACGTCACAGGATTTATTAAATTATAAACAAACGTAGCGTCGCGCGACAGGTTGGTGCGTAACTAAGCGCGATGTGGCCAATTGGCTTCATTTCATGTTGTCATTTTAGAGTGCGGACAACGTATCTATAGTTTATATATCATTGGTAATAGCCAACTTTTGTATTTACGTTGTAATTGTATGTTCATTGTGTCGTAGTTTCAATACGAGCGCACATACAGCTGCTAACATTCGGCGTCGCTTGTATATAGCCACTTTGATATTTATATTAAGCGACGTCTTATTGTTATCTGAATATGTTACAAACATAATATTTACTACTAGTATAAAAATCAAACCGCCAAATATCATTAAAATCAAAATGACAATGAACGTCGCTCTCATAAAAGCAATATTAAGTGAATTAAACACATTAATATTACCTGTTTTTTTGTTCGTTTTGAAGTGTAACTGAGAAAATTGGTATGAATTTTATTTAAGGAAACCGGGCCAAATACGAGTCGAAATCGCTTAGTGAAGGTTTATAATACAATATTAGTCGCAACGTTTTCGTGTTGTGGAAATATTCGTACCTATTAATATATCATATCGTGGTACGATAGCTCATCACAGAAATTACTGGGACTTACATTTCTATCCGTCATTGGCGTAGGATTATGTATTTTGTCAGTTTTTACTACACGACGTTGTGTCGCGATTATTTATGGACGTCGTAGATTTCCACGACGCGTGACGCGACGCCGTCGCAATGTATTAATATACGGCGGCGTATAGTGTGTGTGCGAGTTTTGGACATAAGGTCGAGTGTTATATCATTGAAGCATTATTATTTATATATTATATTATTTAATAAGCAGTGATAGCCTAGTGGTGTGACCGTCGGACTGCCAAGTCATAGGTCTCTGATTTTTCGGATTCATGTGCGTATTGTATACCTAATTATCACTTGCTTCGGTGAAGGAAAACATCGTAAGGAAACCAGCATGTCTGAGAGATATTTCTCGACGGCATGTTAAGCCAAGTCAGAGGCCCATGGGTGGGTTAAAAACTCTGACACCAGGTTAGACACTAACCACACGATAAAGAAAGAATTGAAGTACTACTCTGTCAAGAAAGTACCGGGAAAAGATCAATAATACACAAAATGTCTGTTATCCATCCAAATTTATTTTATCACCTTCAAAGTATGCTCCTTTAGAAACGATACACTTGCGCCAACGAATATCCATTCATCAAAACATTTTTTAAACGCTGCTTCCGGAATTGAGTTCAGTTCTCGCCGCGAATTCTCCTTTATGTCTTCTATCGATTGAAAACGGGTGCCACGAAGTGGTAATTTGAGTTTAGGAAAAAGAAAAAAGTCAGCAGGAGCCATATCTGGTGAATATGGTGGTTGCTGGATGGTATTTGTTGAGTGTTTGGTCAAAAATTCGTTTACAATGATAGCCTTGTGCGAAGGCGCATTGTCGTGGTGCAAAATCCAAGAATTTTCTTTCCACAAATCTGGCCTTTTTCGTCGAATTTGCTGTCTTAAACGCCGCACAACGCTCAAATAATATTCTTTATTTACCGTTAGACCTTCCGGTAAGAATTCAGAGTGCACAACACCGCGATAGTCAAAGAAAACAGTCAACATGACTTTGACTTTTGATCGACTACGACGACGACCGACGAAAAACCACGCCAAGTTTTTTCGGTTTCGGTTCAGTTGGAAGGCGCCACTCCCAAGCTTGTTGACTAGTTTGCATGTCAAACTCGTAAACCCACGTCTCGTCACCAGTAACAATGCGTTTCATGAATGTTGGGTCCGAACTGACTCGTTCTAGCATGTCCTCAGCGACTTTCATGCGATTGAGTTTTTGGAGAAAATTCAGATCTTTTGGGACTAGCCGAGCAGCAACATGTTTCATACCCAAATGATTAGTTAAAATGGTACGGATCGACTCGTGTGATACAGAAAGTTCGGCGGCTATCTCTCTCAGAGTTGAATGGGGATTTTCAGTCACTATTTTCTTCACTTTTGCGATGTTAACTTCAGTTGCATACGTTGACGGCCTACCAGACCGAGACAAATCTTCCATCACATCTCGAACGCTTTTGAACGCTTTGAACCACTCATAAGCACGAGTTTTTGATAAAGTCGATTCACCGTAAGCCTTCTGTAACATTTTCAGTGACTCCGAACACGAAATTCCATTGGCGATGCAAAATTTAAGACAAACTCTTTGTTCGATATTTTTGTCCATTATGAAATTCGCAATACACACTATATATGATATTACTAAAACCAGCACTGTATTTAATATAAATAACAGATGCAACTCAAACTCCGCGCCAAAATGGAAAACAGTTGTGCCAATCTAACAACTACAAAAAAACAAAAATTTGAATTTGGAACCATAAACAAATCATCCATTCCCGATACTTTTTTGACTGAATGTATTTATTTCAAACATTATTATTACCTTTACGTTGTATGCCGCTAAAAACGACGATGGATTCATGAAGTCATGATTTTTTTTTAAAGTTTAGTTTTGGCTAGTATAATTATGATTGTTATTTGCTAGCGCAAATTCCCGCACTAGTACTTGTATAGCTACAAGTACTAGTGCGGGAATTTAAAGTAAAATCACAATTGTCATACACTGCACTAATTTAGGATGACAATTCTCAAAATTTATTACAATTTACAATCACATAATAAAAGTAAAAGTGTCATAGTTACTATGTGGCCTGGATCTGGTATTTTCGGAAACCTACTAATTATAAAAGTTTTTGACGTCAGCGTTGCTTGTGATAGAAATAAGCTAACTTATCCTGACTGACTACCAAATTTCTAATTAGGTGTGTGATACAGATTTGATTACTTTTAGAAGTACATAAAACGTTACATTTCGAACTTTGATAGATACATACCCATTTTACGTACCACGGTACGGACACTGATTATGGCGCAACGTGAATATGGGAGCAAAACCATAATTTCATTTTTAGTTACTTTATTTAAGGGTATTGTTTTTATTTTTACTTATGTAGGTTTATTGAATAATTACTTAGTTTTATTTAAGGGTAGTGAGTTTTTTATTTGACATGTGTTGATTTACAAACTAATATTTGTATTTCCGTTTAATTAGTTCAAAAGTTATTGTAATTTCCGTTTGCTTTATTTATTTTTATATTTTATAGTTGTCTTTATTTTTTTGGTTACTTTTGTTTTTAAAATATTAAAAATGTACCTACTAGATACATAAAAGAAATAATGAATAAGTATTTATGTTGTCACACCAATATCATTTATGTAAAAAAATTTTACTTCTGTTTGTTTAGTAGTAGGGATTTATTTTGGTATTTTAGTATATATTTTACTTACACTTTATATTTTATCATTCATATTACCATTATAATTCCTTTATATTTGTTTCTATGTGTACACTCAACAAATCAATCTAAATACGATTCATTAACATAAAAATATCTGAAATAAAATATTATTACTCATAATTTTCAAAATTGTGACGTGTATGTCAGAGTTGAACTGTCAGTTACTTTTTCTTTCTCTTTCTAGCTTAGTCTATGATATTTACTTTGTGGTTCAGATAATTTAAATTATTTTTATCAATGTTTAGCTGAAATATTCTATTTTATAGATAATTACGATTTTTTAATAATTAACTTAATTTTAAATTATATTTATAAAATTCTTCACGCACTCATGGTTTTATGAAGGAAGTCTGATATTTCCTGGCCGACTAAGTACGTCTTATCAGATGAGATTATTATATGGCCGCAAGAAGAAAAACTATTTGAAAATTGGAAAGGAAGACTACTTTGAAAACGACCTGACGAGCCGCTGGAGGCAGTCTACAATTGGATCTCATAATTATGAGAAGGATCATAAAACAACTTGGTTTTTGGAAAACCAGAGATGCTGATATCCTGTTGCGTACCTTTACTTCCCAGGGGATCCAACTAAAGATTCACCTAGGCCTGACCTCTACTCCCGATCTTCGTAAGCTGTCTTCGTGTCTGTCCTAGCACTTGTCTCGCAGAGCTACCCTGACGACTGGCCCTGAGAACTACACTGGTACCTTCCTGCAGAGCTGGTCTGTTGCATAACTCTGAGAACTGCACGTCGCCCTTCCAGCAGAATTTCCCTGAAGCTCAATCCTTGGAGTTGTCCTGATAACTGTCCTGCAGTTCTACCCTAACGCCTGTTCCTGTCTCTTCTACAGTGCTGATCTGATAGTCTGAAGTAAGGGCGTGATCTATAAGACTACCACCTCATACTTACCATAGAGTGCGTGCTAGGTAGGTCTTTTTTATAATTAGCTGTATTCTTTATCTCATCTGTAAATTCATTTCTTTCCCTTATTAAATTTTAAATGTACAAGTCTGCTTATATCCCTTGTTTTGATATAAAATCAAGTAGATTTGTTACAAACGACTGCTAGAATTATTAAAAAGATTGCAAAATGAAATATTGTTTTTTGTATTCTACCTTTTGCTAACAACCTCTGTTTGAATATATGTCTGATAGAGAAAAAAAAAAAGTGTATTGTGAAGGAAAGATCATTTCTAGTTCGCTTATCATGGAATGAACACCCTTAACTTGAGTAAGGTATTTTATGACACTTGTGTTGATATTCCCGCTCCTATTTGCTGAGTAATTGTGTAACTGTGTTGTATTGGTGCAAACCAAATGTTGTGCGGTTCTGACGACAACGGCCATGATGCGCCAACTTACGCATTGTCGTCAACATCTTGCCTAGCCTTTTCCCAACTATGTTGGGGTCGGCTTCCAGTCTAACCGGATGCAGCTGAATACCAGTATTTTACATGGAGCGACTGCCTACCTAACCTCCACAACCCAGTTAGTACTGGGTAATACGATACCACTTGGTAAGACTGGTTGTCAGACATTTTTGGGCCACTGACTATCTGTAACGACTGTCAAAGATCTACAAATGACAGCCGGGACCAACAGCTCAACGTGCTTTCCGAGGCACGGAGAAACCTCGGTACGTAAGGGTGGTCTACCATCCACAGAACAACCTAGGCAAGCACGGCTTAACCTAAAGATCGACCCGAGCGGCTGTTATTATTTAGCCACGAGCTCCTGCGACTTCCACATGAGCCATAATGTGTGTGCATTTTACAATCCTGTTGTACGTCCTGGTTGTACAATATTATTTTCTTTATTTTTAGTTATGTGCTTTAAGTTACTATTCCATATCAAATTTAACTTAAAAGAACTTACGAAAACAAAAAAAAATATTTTTTTCGATCCATTTATTTGGCAGACTAATGTAACTTACCAAGTTGATTAATTTAGTTTTATAAGCGTTATTTTTAGTAGACAAATTTTTGAAAACTTAGTACAAGTAATTACTGTTGTCATCGTAATGAAAATACTAATTCTTTTAAAAAATACAGTACTTTTAAAAAATGTCATCGGTTATTCAAAAAGTAAAAGCTGTTAACAAAAAAGGTTGTAATTATACTAAATTAATATATTTGTATTTGTGAAAACTATGTCTGATTTATTCACTTTATTCGATTTAACACATACTAGTTACATTTTTAAATATCATATATATCATATATCAAAAAAAAAAAAATATATATTTAAAAAAATATAAAAAAATACGTATCAAAAATAGTATACGTCCGAGCAACCGGTGGTCAGGGCTCGTGCCGTGTTCAGAAGTGCTGCATGTCTGATTTTTTTTTTAGCCTTGTATTCCCACTGCTGGGCCCCTTTTCGTGGGCCACCTCGAACCAGCCAGCACAGTGAACCAGAAGTAAATGACAAGTACCTAATAATAAGTATCTTTACAAGTGGACAACCTTATTTGATTTACAACCGGAAAAATCTAAATCACATTCCAGCCAATTGTAGGGCAGAATGGCGCTTAGCACACGTGGCTTCGAACGAACCCTTATCAGATCGTAGGGGGAACCTCACGGATCCCCAATCTGGGTTAATGAAGGACTTTTTATGCCTTTTTTCGTAAATTACTTTTTTTAGATGTAAGCAGGTCATACAGAAACGACAATTTTGGTATTCAACCGCAATGTTGTAAGCGCCGCTGTAAGTAGCCGTGTGGTATCCGGCAGAGTAGAATAGAACCAACCCATTACACTCACGGGTGTCGTATAACGGCATAGGCGGTATAGGCGACTAATGTCTGAGGCAGAACACCTTGCGCCTCCGTAGACCAGAGAATGGGCAGCAGCGTTTTCTGTTAGTCTTTCATCACTGCGATCTCCAAACCGACTGCCAAGTGTGGAGATTACGGCAAATGCCTTCCATCATGGGAGAGGCTTATGTCCAGCAGTGGACGTTATGGGCTGTTGTTGTTGTTGTTGTAAGCGCCTGAAATGAGTTTGGGAACTGGAAAATATTGAATGCAGATATGGACATTTTATACAAACAAAAAAATAAAAAATCTGTCGGTCTGTTCCGGCTAATTAGAAAAAAGTTTAGGGTCACGTGCAAAAAAAATTAAAACCATGAAATTATTAACAAAATCCGATTAATGGAAGTAATTTTTTTATAAAAATTTCATGCGTACGAAAGTCGCGGGAATCAGCTACTTTTCAATAAACGAACACTAAGAACTGGCCTATTAAAAAAGTTTGAATATTTTTGTATAGATTCCGCCTTTTTTTATTAATTTATATTAATTAACAGTTGATAGTATTATTGTATGGGTCAAAATCGTATAAAGCGTCACATTTCTGAGATCTAAGCTATCAAAGTTCAATCTTTGCCATCATTAAATCAAGTTTTGAAAATATTTATTTTGATATTTTGGAAAAGACCAGAATAGACGAAGCGACATTATCTTAGTCTGTATAAATGAAATTACCTAATATTGTGTTAACATTTTTTTTAACTTAAAAGTACCTAAACAACCAATCAGCAGGTTGGAATCGATCAAATACTATAGAAGTTGCAACATCAACCAACGTCAGACTACATACCTAAGTATTTGATATAGAGCCTACGATAATATTATAGTCGAAGAGCTATTCTTAGCTGTCTTTACACTATCGAAAGCTACTTCAGCAGTCACAATGTCAGTTCCTTTGACACACAGAGCCTGTATTTGCTGTTTTGGTGATATTGGGCGATCTAGATCTCGGTATCTATAAGACCTAAGAGTTCCCTATTTGGACACCATTAAACTTAGACTTATAATCATTAAATCTGTTGAAGCGAAAACACGATTGGATAAAAAAATCACGATAGAAAAAAAATACAAAAAAAACTCGTTTTGCACTTATTTTGTGTTGGATCTCTGAAACCCTAAGGAATTTAATGATGATTTTTAGCCTAATAGATAGGTAACAATATTATCTAACATCGTGTTGACTTAATTTTTTATTTTTCTACTTGGTTTTCTCGTAATTAGCTACATGTGATTTGGCGCTTACGTTATTTTATTCTAAGCGAGCACGCACTCTTTCTGTCCCTTGTTTTGCACGCGGTAGTAATAGCGCTATCCTTTTCAACCGTTCCCTTCAGTAACGAACGGGCCATCCCAGAGTGAGGACGTATGACTTTGCTGCGCGCGGTCACGTGTTCTACGTAAATTATATTCCGGAGATTGTACGCCGACTACCATATTTTGATTTGAATTTTTTTTTTAATATTTTCATTTTGAACGAAGAACTTTGCTTGTTTACTGAGATTGTTCAAATTTTGTTCAGATTCAATACTAATGTTATGATGACGGCGTAAAGTTTGTATTCTATGTTTGGTTTGCGTGTTTGCAAGTTTAGATGTAGAGGGTAATTCGGAACTACTGATCCGATTACAAAAACTCTTTATATATTTTTTTTAATTATATTATCGCCGAGTGTCAAAGGCTATTTGCAGGACGTTCCCGTGGGATAGATAGAAGCGTCACGTTTCCGAGATTTAAGCTATCAAAGTTGTACTGGTAGCGATCACAACGCTATATATATTCGAAAACGTAGCTAACGTTGCTGTCTCAGACATAATGAATGTGTTAATGGACCACCATGAATGGACTTTAGCTTTCATAGCTCATATTTCTGAAACGTGACGCTTTAGAAGATTATGTACCCAACAAAATTTGCTTGTATAAATGTCGCAGCCAATTCGTATAATACGCTGTTTCACATAATGGCGCGCCGGATTGTAAAACGCCGTCGTTATGTAATACGGCGCCCTCACGTTCAGCCGGATTGTGGTGGCGATACGTTTGATAAGCGGCGTCCAACGTTTAGCCGTATTGTCAGCAATTTCGATACCTCAAATAACCTACTAAAATTGTCGTAAAAGTCTTGCTAGCTGGCATGAGGAGGGGCCGAAGGCCGGTGGAGCGACGACACCATTTGTGACAAAAAGTGGATGTGTAATGTAAAATCTACGACGAGCGTCATGGAGTCGTAGCAGGTTCTAAATTGGCTTATATCTCGAAAACGGTGCGTCCTATCGCAAAAATAATGAAAAATTCACCTCCCTTTTAGAAACTCCGTGCCAAGTAATTCTCAACATGTAGGTAAAAAAAAAAATGAAAAAAAATCGAAATAAAAAATGAAAAAAAAAACTGAAAAGCGGGAAAAGCGGCCATTTCATTAAATAAAATAAAATAAATAAATATTGCTGGACATTACACACAGCGCTATCTAGTGCCACACTAAGCAACGAGGCTTGTGTCGTGGACACCAGATAGTTGATATACTACATAGATACTTTTTGTTTGTAAATACATACTTATTATACATATAAACATCCATGACTCGGAAACAAATGTCCATGCTCATCACACAAACATTTGCTCCGACCGGGATTCGAACCCAGGACCCTAAGAACGTAAGGCAGCCTCACTACCGCTGCGCCAATCAGGTCGTTTGTGACATCGTTGTCGATTGTGACGCCATGTTTCTTGTTATGATCATGCAGCGCCACGTGCGGTGATAAATGGAACTAAAACTTTCAAAGCGGTATCGACGATGCGCCAGTTTGTATAACGGCGGCACGTTATTACGCCGCTTTGACGAACGCGAAGAGCTCATTCAATGCGGCGTACTTTATTTCAGCCGAATTGTAATCCAGCTGAACGTGAGGACGTCGTATTACATAATGGCGGCGTTTTTCAACCATACATAATAACGGCGCGCCAAACATAATAATGGCGCGGCATACATACAAATTGTCTACGACATTAATATGACCATTTTCTTTCTTTCTTTTCACTTAGTTTTTAACTAATGTCTGACAGTTTCGGTACTTTATGCGGGTTACAAGTTGAACACAACAATGTTTTTTTTTAGGGATGATCCTGACTAATAAAATATGATTCTGTTTAGTCCGTCCATTAGATTATCGAAAAATATTGGATACATGTTTTTTGTTTTATCAAATTAATAAAATTGACGAAGATAAAACGCGTCAAAGATAGAGAGAGGCTTGTGACGTCACTTTCCGGTAAAAACTGTACTCAAATGTGACGTCACACGAGTTTTCGACGCCGTCGTTTCGTCTTCATTTTTAGATTACGTGAAAAAATAAAAAAAATCTGTGTCCAATATTTTTTGCAAATCTTTCTGACGTTAATTTTTTGTTTGTCATCTACCCTATTGTATTGTTGATGAGTTGACGTACACGATAACTGTCAAATGTTTGCAATCTAAAATGGCCGCTTTAGCAGAATCCACGCAGAATCTTAGCATGAATCACGTTAAAAAAATAAATTTCTTAAAATGGACTTTATAGTTATGGTCATAAAGTCCATTTTAAGAATTTTAAATTTTTAACGTGATCCATATTACGATTCTGCTAAAGCGGCCGCTTTAGATTGCAAACATTTGACAGTTATCGTGTACATCATTATTTTAGACCCCCAGGTCCCCTCAAATGTGTACGGTTCTTTCCTCAAAATCATTAGAATCTAATCTTAGATATTAATCTGCGTAGATCTAATAATTATTACTTAACCATCATAACATCACGCCTTTAATCCCCGAAGGTATAGGCAGCGATGCACCTAACAGTACAGTACACCCACATTTCGCCAGTTCTGTGGAAATCCCATGTAACAGGGGCCGAGCCTATTGTCATCAACCGGGCACAAATCCTGACTCCATGGCTGCTACTGAGAAATTCCTGATGGAAAATCCAATAAGACGACATATTGATTGTGATAAGCACACATTCATGACTTTTATTTCTAAACCGTACTTACTACTTAAAATGTTAGGTACTTAAAAATAACTAAAAGATCAAAATGGTTTAAGCGATCACTACACTCGATCTTAACCCGTGTGTGCGTGTATCTGCATGAACAATGCACACAAACATAGGATCGCAACGAATTTGCCTAAACTCTAGCGAGTGGATTTTATACGGCGGACTTTTAACAATTTACGGCAGGCAGAAACTATAGAATAACTTGTTATACAAAAATAGTTTATTGCTTCATAAGTTCCCTTCCCCTTAGGTTCCCTTTAAGCAAGTAATGCCTGTGTTGGAAAGCCCCGGTCTTTCACAAAGCAATAAAAATTTAGCAAACTGGGTATTTACAAAAATAACAATGCTTCATAAGCGTAGCAAAATCACTTTGTAATGTACCTGTTGGGGCCTTTCCTCTGTCTGAGAGATGAAGTGCATCGTATTACATATCTTTTAGTATTTTCTCACTTTAAAACTCAAAGTATCATATTAATATTCCAGTTTTACGTGGCGTATATGAATGTAACATAATTATGTAAATAATGAAGGTAGCTGCGTCCCAGAAATAAAACAGCGGATAGCCATGGCTAAAGATGCTATGACACGCCTCCAAAACATCTGGAAAAATCGTGGTATAAGTTTTAAAACGAAAGCCCGTCTGGTCAGAGCACTAGTTTTCGCGATTTTCCTCTATGGGGTTGAGACGTGGACAATCCAAACAAGAGAAAGACAGAGGATAGACGCATTCGAAATGTGGTGCTGGAGGCGGATGCTTCGAATTCCATGGACAGCCAAACGCACAAATGTCTCTATCCTTTCCCAACTTTATATCAAGACCCGATTGTCTACAGTTTGCCTTCAGAGTATTTTGACCTATTTCGGCCACATAATGCGAAGAGGAGATAGCAGCCTTGAAAACCTGGTCATTGTTGGTAATACCGAAGGCAAGAGAGCGCGAGGCCGGTCGCCAACACGATGTTCCGACCAAGTAAAAGAGGCTATGTCCTTAAGCAAATTTCAGCAGGTGGTGATGGCAACTTTGGACCGGAGTAGATGGAGGCAGATTGTCCGTTTAAAGGGTTCCAGTGACCACGATCCTCAGTAATGAGGGACCGATTGAAGAAGAAGAGATGTATGTAACTGGAATATAAAATATGTTCTTCTCTGGAGAAAGATCGAGACAATCATAAATAATGAGAGATTCACTGCACGTTTGCAATTTTGGTTTCTAGAGAGCCTTGATAAAACACAAAGACGCTAGACGAAATGCATAAATGGCAATCACTTTTAAAGCGTTTCGTTTTGCTACAAAGTTTGTCGACAGGATTGACTTTTTCTTTCGATGGCTGTCTCTTTGTCTAGTACTTCATGATTTCTCATTGAAGAGATTTTCTCCGCCAGTAAAGGATTCTAAAATTCAATAATAATCTATCTATATCAAACTGTGGTCACATTGATACTTTTCAAACGCCTAATACTATCGTGAATTTATTGTTCCTCGTGTAGTAGGTACCAAGAAAACAGGTCAATAAACCTTCAAGCCACGGCGACGTTTTGAAGCAATGCTTCGAATATATCGCGACAGAATAAATGAAACTACTTAGTCTTGCCGACACCAAGGATATTTCAAATGAGCAAAGCTGAACATACCATTTCCTAGTAAGAAAATCGTCTGCGAAAACCGTATCGCGAGAACGCAAACGTCGAAATGATCGATGAAATGTAATTTGTCACAGCTTATCCCCTTCTCTAAACATGAGATTGAAGACAGGAATTTGTCGAAAGAACGTTTTATTTTTATTGATGGTAACACTAAATTTAATGGAATGCTTAATTTTAGGAGGGAATACAAATGTTAGGTATTAATATTTTTGTAGGATCGGAGATAGAATAATATTCTTTTTTCAAATAAAATGCGACTGTCAGTTATTTCAAAACTGAAATAAAGGACATTGCAATGGCCGTTTGACGACTTAATATTAATAGTAATGGAAATGTCGTGAAATGAAAACAAATAGGTAACCGAAACATACGAAATTCCTTGGCAATGGGGTTGCATACCTTCTAAATTTTGGCTCAAACATTCTTGACATTCATACAATTCATGATAAGTAAACTTGGGCCGGAAGGCAGATATTGTAGGTATTCAAATGTTGTTGAAGCTGGTAGACTTTATAAAAGATTATTAAAAAGTACTTACCATCAGGCACATACACGTTCAAAAAAAGACAATCCTCCGAATATTCCCTTTTCTTCTTATCTTCCATTTGTGACTCCAACAGCTTCATAAACAAATCGTCATGTTTCTTCAAAGGGTTCTGTACATCTTCCTTTTTAGGGTCACTTTGCATACAGTCCGGGGCATATATCGTCGCATTTTTCACTCCTTCCCATTGAGGCAAATCCGTATACTCAGGGGGCAAAAACCTTCTGAACTCAATTGGCGGCTGAGCGTACGGTATTCCGACATAAGCCGCTATTCTTTTAGTTCGGAATCTCGTAATATACATTCCCGAAATTGTCCCTTGATTTGCTAAAGTTATTTGGCGCGGTTCCCTTGCCGATAAAACTAATGTCATTTGCAGTAGCAACACTAATAAACGAATCATTTTTTATTTTATTTTATTTGCACAATTTATTTTCTTAAAACTGGCAGCACACAATTTGAATTGCATTTCATTTTAAAAAACGAAACGGTTGTTCGAATTCGTTAACGTGGACGTTCATTTCGATATTTGAGTTCTTTTTTTAATATAATTGACGGTTATTTTGTCACGTTTTCTGTTTAGTTTCGTTTCGATTTTATTACTGGTGGTGTATAACCGGTATGGGTGGGTGTTCGTGCTCGAAGGTGGTGCGTTACTGTTTCTCGTGCAGACTTCGGCTCGTAAACAGTGGGGTTGTCCGTCGTTATAGCGACGAAGGAACTGCTTTTGTGGGCTTTGTTTGTTTTAGAATAGGCTTTCAGAGTATTTGTTCTTGAATTGTTCGTTATAAGTGGGTCATTTCACCTTTGTAAAATTACAAATCTTGCATTCAAACCTTGATGGTCTAGTTAGTTTGTTATTTATTAATGTAAGCGAACAAAATTCAATTTATTTACTAAAAAAGTATCTAAATGCAGAAATACTCAATTTTAACATCAAAAACGTCGTTTTAATCAGTGGATACTCATTAGCAAACCATTCATCGTACTGTACCCAGTTCAACATAAATTTGTCAAAATCAAAAAACGAAGACTGACCGAACCTTCTAGAAACAAAAATATTCTTTCATTCCAGCCACTGCCAATTCTAAATATTTCTTACACCGACAAATAACTGGCAGTAAGCTTGCGACGCGACGGATCGCGTGACGACCGAAGGCAGGAGTCATTGCATTTGGCCACCGTCGACTTGTTTTCGCCTCATCTCTCCCTATGTAGGTCATTGCGACTTAAAATATTGATCGATATTTAGTATTTGTGTTATGTTTTATGCTCTGTTCGAAGTTGTATGCATTGCTTTCTTGAAGTTTTGAGGGGAATGTATTGGAGAGAGAAGTGAGTTGGGAAAATGGCTAGAACATAATTTTGACTGTTGAGGTATACTAACAAGATGGCTGAATTTCTTTTGAGCTAGGCAGGCTAGGCTTTAGGCTTTAGGCTAGGCTTTTAGGCTTTTTTTATTATGAGTGTCTGTAGTACTGGAACCAAGTCATCAGTCAAGTACAATAATAGTCAAAAACTGGTACAGTCCAGTGGGAGTGATATGAAGATTCGAATGACGTTATTCCGACGCACGCTATTTCGAAAAAATTAACGACTGGTAGCCAGTTCGAAAACACGTTGAGTCGAAAACCGCTACATCGAATGACGTTATTGAGACGCACGCTATTTTCGAAAAAATGACTGAATGGTGCGCTAGTACAAAAGTCTTGGTATCGAAATCCACTGTTGCGAATAGCATAGGTATTCCAATCTGAATTTCATCAAAGTACAATCAAATCAATCTGAGTTTTAATCGTAAAGCGTTGGTAGTTCTTGGTAATAGGTAACTGGGTCGCGAGTTCGATCCCCAGACAAATTCAGATTGGAATATGTTATTCGCAACAGTGGATCTAAGACTTTTGTAGTAACGCACCATTCAAATTTTTTTTGAAATAGCGTGCGTCGCAATGACGTAATTCGATATGGCGGTTTTTGACTCAACGTGTTTTTGAACTGGCGTACCACTCATAAAGTTCCTCGAAATAGCGTACATCGGAATAACGTCTTTCGAATCTTCATTACTCACCAATCCGAGAAGTACCTGCACATCAAGTTACCGCACGCTACTTGTCAAATTTGTTGCCTCCAAATGATTGTAAACCATAAAATGTTGACCGTTAAGTTCAAAATCGAATGAGAAAATTTGACAGTTTGTGGCAACTTGATGCGCTGGCGACTGTAAATAGCAATCCGTTTTTTTTTTTTCATTAGATGAACGGAAAAACGGAATGGAGCGGAACACTGAAACGACGCCCTGTAGAAAGTTTTTCGCAAACTTCATTTCAAAATTTCCTAATGAAAATGCTGTAACGTTGTAGAAACTCACAATAGTTTCTACCATTACTTTGTAAATATAACCTTTTCAATACTTATAAAATGTCAAAACAAACGCCACTGTCACTGTGGCGTTTGTATGGTGTTTGTAACTATGTGTCACTCATAGTTTCGAAAATATATTATATCATCAATCATGAAGGTATCAAATTCAAAATCAAAGCATTTATTTCAAATAAGCCAGTTACAGGCACTTTTGAATAAATTGTCGAAACAAAGATGAAAATTAAATGTAGCTACAGTCCCAGTCACAAGACATAAAATTGTGAAAGTACTGTAGTTGCCCCATTCCCTAGCGTAGATCTCTATGGAGAAGAACGGGCAAGAAACTCCATGGACACTTTTTTAAATCAGAATATTGTTACAAAATCTTGGTTACCTCATTCATGTTGAGATGGTATATTATGTGAGAACAATGTAGCAAGATGTGCACGTTAAAAGTGTCCACAGTAAAAACACACAAAAAAAAAATACAATTTAAAATTTAATGTATGTAAAGAAAAATATAATTTTCTTTAATTTCGATGTTGCAACAAACCTCTTCGAGCCGGACTGTGACATGACAAATGAATTTTGTAATCTATGGTAAAAGTAACCGATATGCGTCTCGAGGTAGTTGTGAGAAAATGATTTTTAGTTAAATACTTAAAAGAATAATCTAATTGTGATTTAGGAACAGACATTGCGATTATTAACATTAAATGTCGTTTCTTTAATTACAGGTATGTAAGATTTTGTAACTAAAACACTTTATTTTATGTGAATTTTATATGTAAAATAAACCCAATCTTTAATTACAGAGAAACAATTGTGTTTAATTGACTGTGTCGTCCAAATCACAGAAAAATATCTTATAAAACGACATCTATTGACAGAAAATGGAAAAATTTAAATTTACTTTTCAAATTAAACCAACAATTGACGGAAAGTCAAATTATATCGCCATAACGGCAATTGCCACACAAGATGACAAAGTTTTCTTAATTCCTGAAGTGTATCAAGCAGTATCACTTCACAAACATATCCAAACCTCGAAAACATTCACTACTGTGAAAAATACATTGAAAAAAAGGTATCAAACGAGAAATGTTTGGATAAAAACGACAGAAGATATGTTACAAACATATGTTGATGAGGATGGCAACATGATATTTCAGGACCAATTTCTAGAGGAAACTACCCAAGAACAATTGGCTATTGCTGATAAAAAGTGTTCAGACGATCCTATAGTAAAAATTTTGGAAAAATTAGTTGAAGGTCAACAAAACAAAGAAAAAGAAAATATTAAAAAGTTGGCTGACCGGTTTGTAATTGGAAAATTTGACGGAAAAAATACAAGTGCATATCAGTGGATGGAAGTATTTGAAAAAGAATGTGCAAGGTTTGATATTGTAAAAGAGGAAGAAAAGATCGAAATCTTCAGATTATTTCTAGAAAAATCATGCACGGATTGGTATTGTTCCATGATGATCAAGCTTACTTTACATTCTGAGTGGTCAGAATGGAAATCAAGTTTTTTGGAAACCTATGCCAATAAAGGTTGGACCACTAGCCGGTATGCTTTATCTTTCAAATATCAATCAGGATCTTTATTAGAATATGCAGTAAAAAAAGAAAAACTTTTACTAGAAGTAACAAAAACAATGGATGAAGAGACCCTAATCAATATAATTGCTGCCGGCTTGCCAGATTTTATAACAGATAGAATTAACAAAGAAGAAATTGTGCACACAAAGAACTTATTTAGTGAACTTGGCAGATTAGAACATTTGGTTACAAGGAAGAAAATAAACAAAAAAAAAAGAAGACACTAAAACAATTAAAGAAAAATGCAGTATTTGTGAAAAATTAAACAAAGGTCTACGCTATCATGCAGAAGATTCCTGTTGGTTTAAAACGAAAATAAATACTGAAAAGGATAAAAAGCAAATAAAGCTCATCAACAATTCAGAATTGGAATGTGAATTGCAGTGTGAAGACCAAAAAAACTAATAGTGCCGCCATTGATCAAAGTAAAATTAGTACTCAATAAAAATGTTGAAGTATTTGGGATCTACGACTCAGGCTCTAATGTCTCATTGATAAACTCAAAGTTGTTAAAGATAAATAATAAGGAAGCCAGTCACTTCAAAAATACTAATTTAAAAACGATTAATGGCGTTAAAAAGGCAAATGGCATGATTACACTCAATGTAGCCATTTTTGACGTGGAAAAAAGAATGAATATTTTTGTAATAGACAAAGAAAATTTCGATTACGATTTTTAGTGGGACTAGATTTTATAAAAAAGTTTTACCTAGTTCAAAACGAAAACTTAGAAATTAATCAGAAAATACCTATACAAAGAAGTAAAATAGTTTCTAAGGAAACAAATAAAACAGATATAGATTCTAAGGAACTAAAATCTGATAATTTAGTAAACTTCAACGAAGACTTCAATGAAGAAAACTTCAAAATTTGTATAAATCATCTAGACTATCAAAAACAGGCAGTGATAGATGAATTAATATTGAAAAATAAATTTGTATTTGCAAAGGACAAATATGACATAGGAAAGGTAACGGATTATGAAGCCCATATTGATCTACTAGTGGAAAAATATTGCAGTAAAAGGCCATATCGTTGCACAATAGAAGACAAAAAGGAGATTGAAAACCAGATTGCAAACTTATTGGAAATAAATATAATAGAAGAATCATATAGCCCATTCGCAGCACCAGTCACATTAGCTTATAAAAGAGATGAAAATAAAAGATCGAGATTGTGCATCGATTTTCGAGACCTAAATAAAATAGTTGTACCTCAATCACAGCCATTCCCTCTTATTGAGGATCTAATAGTAAAAACAAGACATTGTAAGTTTTTCTCAACTCTGGACCTTAATTCAGCGTTTTGGTCAATACCGTTGCGTATCACAGATAGACACAAAACTGCATTTGTGACTCAAGAGGGACATTATCAATGGACTTGTTTGCCATTTGGTTTAAAAACCTCCCCAGCTATATTCCAGAGAATAATGTGTAACATAATACGGAAGCACAAGCTCGGAGAGTTCACAGTATGTTTCATCGATGACATTTTGTTATTCTCAAAATCTTTCTCGGATCATGTCAGACATCTGAAACAACTATTTCAAGCAATTAAAAGCGAAGGTTTAAAACTAAAATTCTCTAAATGCACATTTGCAGCAGACTCAGTTAAATACTTGGGACATGTAATACAGAATAATTTAGTCAGACCGCTGAAAGACAATTTAATATCAATAAAAAATTTCCCGACTCCAAAAACCCAAAAAAATGTGAGGCAATTCTTGGGTAAAATAAACTTTTATCATAAGTATGTGCCAAATATAGCAATAAAGTTGGAACCATTGCACAACCTTTTGAGAAAAGGACAAAGCTTTAACTGGACTAAAGCATGCCAAGAGTCGTTTGATGAAATGAAACAAATATTATGTTCTCAACCAATATTATCAATCTATGACCCAAACCTACCTATTCACATATACACAGATGCCAGTGTACTAGGAGTAGGAGCAGTCCTAAAACAGCCACAAGGAAACAATGAAGAAAAACCAGTAGCATACTTTTCAAAAAAACTAAATCAAGTACAAAAGAGGAAGAAAGTTATATATCTGGAATGCCTGGCAATTAAAGAATGTGTAAAGTATTGGCAGCATTTGTTAATAGGTAGGATATTTACTGTCTTTTCAGATCACAAGCCATTGGAGAATATGAACATAAGGTCTAGAACAGATGAAGAATTAGGCGATCTAACATACTATTTATCACAATATGATTTCCAAATTAAATATTCTCCAGGAAGATACAACATCGAAGCTGATTGTCTAAGCAGGAACCCAGTCCTTGAATCAAATGAAAACCAAGAGGAACAGTTAAAAGTAGTTAACACATTAACACTAGAAGATATCTTGAAAGATCAAGTTAAAAATGTATATATACAGTGCAGAAAAGACAAGTTAATAACAAAAACAATGTTTACTACAAGAAAGATAAGAAAAAAGAAAAAATAATTATATCAGAGAAATTCAGCATAGAATTCATGAAAAGTGTACATATAGATCTGGGTCACATAGGAATTAAACAGATGCAAAGAATGATTAGCTCAGTGTATACAGCAGAAAACATGACAAAAAACATAAAAAGAATCTGCGAGAACTGTATAGTATGTTTAAAAAATAAATCAAGAGGACAAAATAAATATGGATTGATGTCCCACCTGGGTCCTGCCACAAAACCTTTTCAGATATGCTCTATTGATACCATTGGAGGCTTCGGAGGTTCCAGATCAACAAAGAGATACTTACGCCTGCTATCAGATCATTTCACCAGGTATGCATATATTTTGACATCAAGTACTCAAAATGAAAATGATTTCATCAAACTGATAAGGAACTGTGCAGAAATTGATGACATTGACTTAATACTCTCAGACCAATACCCAGGTATCAATTCTAAGGATTTCAAGAGATTTTTGGATGAAAATAATATTCCATTAATTTTTACAGCAGTGAACTCTCCTTTCTCAAATGGCTTAAACGAGAGACTAAACCAAACATTGGTCAATAAAATCAGATGCAAGATAAACGAACATGACACAAAAATAGCATGGACAACTATAGCACACAAGTGTGTAGAAAAATACAATGAAACGGAGCACACTGTAACTGGATATGCTCCAAAGTACCTACTTTATGGCACAGATGTTACCATTTTACCAAATGAGCTGAAACAGAAGAAGACTGAGTATGATTTAATCCAGGCCAGGAAACAAGCTCTGGAAAATACAATCAGATCACATAATTACAACAAGACAATTTATGATAAAAATCGAAGGCATAATAATATAGACTTCAAAGTTGGTGATACCGTATTTGTAGAGAATGGAAACAAACTAAATAGGAAGAAGCTCGATGAATTGAAACTCGGACCCTACAAAATCATAGAAAAAATATCAAACTTAACTTATAAGATAAACACTGACCATAGGAAATCAGAGTCAAACTATTTCCACATCTCGAAGCTGACACCAGCCCCTACCTGGGCTTAAAGGGTATGCATAGCAAACGTATCTCTATCTTCTCTAGGAGGGGAGATGTAAAGAAAAATATAATTTTCTTTAATTTCGATTTTGCAACAAACCTCTTCGAGCCGGACTGTGACATGACAAATGAATTTTGTAATCTATGGTAAAAGTAACCGATATGCGTCTCGAGGTAGTTGTGAGAAAATGATTTTTAGTTAAATACTTAAAAGAATAATCTAATTGTGATTTAGGAACAGACATTGCGATTATTAACATTAAATGTCGTTTCTTTAATTACAGGTATGTAAGATTTTGTAACTAAAACACTTTATTTTATGTGAATTTTATATGTAAAATAAACCCAATCTTTAATTACAGAGAAACAATTGTGTTTAATTGACTGTGTCGTCCAAATCACAGAAAAATATCTTATATGTATATAAGTTTCATTGATAAATACGAGTAATTAATTAACTCTTTTTATTTTCATCAACTCGTCCCAAATGGGCCGTGGGCATGTGGGACGAGTTGATGAATTACTCGTAATTAATTTTCATTCAAACCAATCATTCATATTTTACGAAGGTGTTTTACATTAGTAATGAATCGTGACTTTGTCATATTATTTTGTATCGAAAAAAAAAAAAACAATAAAAAAATAAATCATATGCCATTTGATTCTTTGTTATGGTCTCATTCTTAACATAGAGTTTGGGATATTAAAAAAAAACACCATGTTGTATTACGAATTTATATAATAGGTGTAAAAAGTACCACCATCTCACCGTCACCGCCGATTTAAATTTTCGCCCATACAATTTAATGTCAGAGGTCGTGAACTCTTAATGAAAAAGGCTTGTGTTCTGGATTAGGATAAGCCGGGTAGATCACAAGGATTACTGTGGTTTTAAACCAGGGTCCGTAAACCGTAAACGTATCGTTCAGCCCAGTTAAGAGATCTGGATATCATCATCATCTGCCTAGCCTATGTTGGGGTGCCGACCCCAGACTGGGGTCAGACTGGAAGCCGTTCCAGTCTGACCGGATATAGCTGAATACCAGTATGTTACGTGGAGCGACTGCCTATCTGACCTCCACAACCCAGTTAGTACCGCGTAATACGATACCCCTTGGTAAGACTGGTTGTCAGGCTCCATAGTCTGACAACCAGTCTACAAATCCAATCCAATCCAGTCTGTCAAAGGTCTACAAATGACAGCCGGGACTAACAGCTTAACGTGCTTTCCGAGGCTCGGAAGAAACTCGGTATGTAATGGGTGGTCACCCATCCACAGACCAACCTAGGCAAGCATGCATTAACCTAACGATCGACCCGAGGTGCTGTTATTATTTAGCCACGAGCTCCTTTAGCTCAAGACCTCCTATAGAGATCTGGATAATACTAGGTGTAAACAGAGGGTCTGTTTCAAACAAGCATTTTGTACATGATAAATCACTTTTTACAGTAAACTTAATGTAACGCACTCACAAAATGATGGATTAATGAAATAGTACGGAGGTCGTGGAGTTATTTAAAGTAAAAAAAAACTAGTGTAAATAATATAAAAAAAGTCTTATCAGATGAATGGTATGATAGTGTATAAAATACGAACAAACAAACACAAAATATTTTTTCATCCCATCTATTCGAAAACTTAAAGTCTTCATCTATTTGAACTTAAAAACTAAAATCGAAGACTTAAAGGCAAACCAAGTCGTCCGTCTTGGTTTGCCTTTAAGTCCACCCAAAGGTGGTGTTTTCTGTAAGAAACTTTTAGCAGGCAGTAATAAGTTTTTAATCTTCTGTAAAAGTGCGCCGCAATTATCTTTGCCGCGCACTTCTTGAATTTGGAACATCTTAGTGTTCAGCGCCAAAGAAATCGAACGCAAGTATTGTTTGAATAAAGACTGGCTGGTACGACGGCCCATAGTCGCGCCGCCGCGACGGCTGAATAATAAAAAAAAGAAATGAAGTTAAAAACGCCCAAACTACAGACCGCGTTTTCGCGTTTTGAAAAATGAGTTCTTCAAAGTGATAGTGAATAAAATATGAAGCGCCTTTTATTTTCTCTTAGTGGGTAATGAAAAGTAGAGTGTAGTTTTTGGCTCGGGCGACGTACTTTGAATCCCTCGCTACGTTCAGGATTCTACTAGAGCGCAAAAAAGCGCCCTCGCCGTAAAAATATTATTTTGCTCCCCTGTGATACAATCTACTATTATTTAATTATTAAATCAGCAATTTAAAGCCGTGAACGGCAGCTTTCCCAGCTGGCCATCACGAGCAACGAACTCACCCGAAGTTAGCCGAACGACGCACGATAAATTCACGAATATCGAGTTTTGGCGGCAGTAACTGGCCAAGACCGAAACTGTGGCTGAAACTAGATTTCTTATCCGCAACTGGCTGAAACCGAAACCGTACCTTCGGTCCTTCACTAGAAGCATGATTCTTTACTATAAATTGTTCTTAGTTTTAAAAAAAGATGTATTCATGATAAACAAAACAAATCGGCCCAAAATTATAATAGCAAGCAAAAATTATTTATTTGAAATAAAAAACATCAAAATTGTCAATCAATCAAATTCATTAATTACTTTTGCGTCAACAAGCACTGATATATTTTTACTGTGGCACTCAATTAAATGGCATTAATTTGTTTTTTAATGACAAAGTGAAATGATGTTATTTTACTTTGTCATTAAGGTGTTATTTTGGTTGAACATCGATGTGTCGCAGGATAATTGGAAAAATTGATTGTGGATTTTCCTAACATAAAAAAGCCGATAATTGTTCACAGTTTCTTCGAAAATAAATTATTCAGAATGATTTGATTTTTAAATTAGATTTTTCTCTAACTGCATTATTATATTATACTATATAAAGCTCGATTACCACTCACTCACTGACTCACTGACAGAATTGTTCTCCCAGATGGTGGATGGGGAGGTGGGTATATTTTGACAGATTCGTAAACAACTAACTCTGAATGGTTTGGGAAAAGTGCCAAACCTCCCCTTTTCGCCCCCTTTCTCCCCCCTCCCTATTGTATCTCGGAAACAAAGAGACTTGGAACATTTTTTTTTTCAGATTCGTATAGAGGAGGCTCGGAAAAGTAAAAACCAGTTTTCAAAATTGACCCCTTTTTCCCCCTTCTCCCCCCTTTAGGCGGATCTCGGAAGTTGAGAGACTTGGAACATTTTTTTTTTTAGATTCATATAAAGGGGCAACGCGTTAGTCGAAATTATTTTTCAAAAATCCCCCCCCCCCCCCCCCCCTCTTCACCCCTTTTTTTACTACTGAAAAATCTTTTGATTCTTACCTAAAACTATTGAGGGCGTTGAAATTAAAAATTTGTTTACCATTTCCTCCCCTCCCCAACCTCCCCTAAAAATAAAAGGGCTATAACTTCGTAACGGTCAGAGATAGCCATTATGTGTTTGAACAAATATTTTAGTAGGCGTCGAAACCTGTCTGGTGGTGGTAAGTCCCGAGTGGAGCGAACCTGCGAGACCGAGTGGAGAGAAGGGGGGAGGTGGCGAGCGAAGCGAGCCAGCGACCTCCGTAGCGTAACGAAGGTCGAGTGGGTGAAGCGTAACTCAGGGGCGACGACAAGCAACTTTAGGGTTATGTTTTTTTTAATGAGTCTCAGATTTTAAGTAAGGTTTTTTACTTTTATTTTATAAGGTTTTTTTTTATATTAATTTTATAATGTTTTAATGTGTTTTAATGTTTTGTCCTTAACGGTTTTCATACTGATTTAGGGGTAGTTGTAACGGATTTTCCAATTATTTTAAGGATTCCTATGGATTCTCAAAATTTTATGATGGTAAGGAATACTTCTCAAGAACACGACAACACGCGAGCTGCGCGCAGCTCGCGCACCCACGCAGATACTAGTTTAAATATATGGAGAAAATGGGTTGGAGTCGTTCGTTGTTGCCTATTCTTTCTAAGCTCTTAGTGAGTATTCCACGAGAAAATCTGGCATAACCTTTTAGCAGTTGACAACAAAACAAATTAAGTAAATAAATTCACCAAAACCGTAAAGTCTGTTATATAAAAATACAAACACGCGCGGTAAAATTAAATTAAACAAGGCTTAAAAATAAAATGGCCGGTGTATATAGAAAAACAAACAAAAATAGAGTTTGAAACGTGTGATGCTATAGTGGTCCCATTTGCATCTAAACTCAAATTTGCATAGATCACTATCGTGCGAGTCCCACATGGCTGTAGGGTAACCACACTATCATGGCGGATTTATCGGATTTTCCGTTTTCAGGTCAGCCTGTATAAATTTAAAAAATAAAAAAGTTTTTTTTTTACTTTTACTTTCTCTACTTCACATCTCTTCTCTTGCGAGACCTGTAAAAGAAGACAATCATCAGATGCCTTTGTATTAATAAGCAAAAATCGGAAGCAGAACAGACAGCACAGCCTATCATGATAGAAGTCTGTCAAATACACTGAAGTATCACTTATAGGTTCTGTAAACAGAATTTTATAATATGCCAGCGGTGCTTCATAATCTTTTCCTTTTTTTACTCGATTTTGACTAAAAACGCTGTATCCTCCTCTCAGCAAAGTTTTTAAATCAATAAGCTAGTTTCCACCATCAATAAATTGTAAATATATTTAGTCCGTCAGTCTTACAGTCCAGTAGTATTGGAAAATAATGGACACATATTTTTTGTTTTTGTAAATCAATGAAAATTGACAAAGATAAAACGCATCAACACTCGGGAGTGGGGGCTCGTGACGTCAGAACGCACTAAAAATTATATCATGGCGTGACGTATTATATTGCGAATTTTAAAAGCGTCGTATCTTCGTCAATTTTGTTTTACGTTACAAAAGAAAAAATACAGTTCAAATATTTTTTGATAATCTAACTGACGGACTAATTAGATTTTTTCAGTTGACTAGACTATGTATTGCAAGTGTAGTCAATCAATTTTATTTTAAGTATTGTTTATAGCTACGCAGTTTTTTTCAGGTACTTAACACAAAATGCTCTTTACTGAAAGATTATTTTAAGATGTTGGATGTGAGAATGTTGTTTGAGTGTCTGTGATGTGGCAGTACTGCAACAACGTCGTTCCATGGTTTTATTCCATGATAAGTCCAAAACTTTGCAGTGTACCTGTACAAGAGTACATCTGTAACACTTTGACCCGTTGTTATTACAATGCATCATCATCATCTGCCTAGCCTTTTCCCAAGTTTAATTAGGGTCGGCTTCCAGTCTAACCGGATTACCGGATGCAGCTGAATACCAGTATTTTACATAGAGCAACGGCCTATCTGACCTCCACAGCCCAACTGTGTTACTAACTAGTACCGGATAATACGATACCCCTTGGTAAGACTGGTTGTCAGACTTTTTGGGCCACTGACTACCTGTAACAACTGTCAAAGATCACAAATGAAAGCCGGGACCAACTTACTGTTTAACGTGTTTTCCGAGGCACGGAGTAAAATCTGTATGTAATAGGTGGTCACCCATCCACAGACCAATCTAGGCAAGCACGGCGTAACGGCTGTTATTATTTAGCCACGAGCTCCTCAATGTACCAAAATTTCAGTCCTAATCATAAAAAAAGAAAAGTATAACTACAGCAAATTCGGGTACTTATACTACTATTAGCTTAAATTATATAAGTCAACCACATGGAGTTAAGGTTGCCAAAATTTTTGAATAAATTGGACGTTCCACTTAGTGATACCTAACTGGTGAATTTAATGTTATGAGGAATAGCCGTAAATGCAGTTCTGTAAAACTACTTATGAGACTCGCTAAGCTAAAGGAGACAATTTTTTTTGTTTGGAGAACAGGCCACCCACATAAAATTTTAACAGATATACAGATATTAATGAAACGTATATAGATTTCTTCCTTATAATTTCTAGATTACAGTGGTAATATTAGCTAAGCCATGTCTAACCGGAATGATGAGAAATTCGAAAATGAAAACGTGAATCTAACAATAACAATAACACGTCAATAATGTCAAATGAAGTTGTCAGTCAACCACCAAAAAGACGAATTTACAACGTTCCGTGCCATGATGATTTTCTATAGCATCTAAAAGATTTTAGCGGAAACCTCTAAAATAGCATTAGAAAGCTCACAGTTTAATATTATTTCTTTTTATGTTATATTATATTTTAATTAAAGCAGATATTAGTACCAATGGATACCGTACTTTTTTTTTGTAAACGGATAAAAACGCCCCTATTTACTTAAGTATTTTCCGTCAAATGGCATTGACCACAACAGGAATGATTTGACTCGCAAAAAAATATCATAATACAACTTATTTGTTATGATTTTAAGATTCCGGTTTCGTTTCTATGTAATCTTTCGTTTATTATTAGAATAAAATGGTTACTTTTTTTGGTGTAAGTAATATGAATATCCGCAACATCGAAGAGGGCCTAAAAAACTGTCTCGTTTGATGTCGATCTTTAATTTTTAATGACTTTATTTCACAAAAACTCACACATTTTTCTCATGCTGCATATCTTTACATGCTCTTTCTGCTTCGTTCACCCACACGCTGGCTGTAACTTCTTCATACCTGATCTTGCTGAAGAGCATCAATAATAAGGTCAGTGTTTGTCCTTCTAAGGAAAATTTCACACAAAATCAATTTATAAATTGTCTACGAATTGCTTTGAAAATAAGAACATTCATACTTATACAAAATCGGAAACGACGCTGACAAAGTAATGTTTTATCCATTCTTGCCACGCCACACATTAATCTCAACATTCACATCTCCGCTACAGTTTATATAATATGTATAGTTCGGTTCAAATCTAATGGCGGCTCGGAAGTTAGCTGCAAGTGACGGTCTGCGCATTATACAGACAAAACGATGCGTCATCTGCGCCCCGTTGATATGCTCTAAAATTGTTGTCTGCGCAGCTCGGATCTAATTAATGGCATTCTCTAAATGCCTTCGAAATGCCTCTCTAAATGCCTTCGAAAGCCATTAAGTTTGAACCGAACTATACGTAGGTACGCATTCTTTAACCATTTTATCAACTGGCCCACAACATGGTAATCCTACTAACAACGCACGCGGCGGCAAGAAGGGCGTGCTTTCAATATTGTTCAATTTTACTGCGAACGGTCACGTGATCGTAGCCGTACGTTCAACAACATGGGTTCGCGACATTATCCCTTACTGCGATTATTTCAGTATTTTTATACGTGTATTATGCTGAACATGGTGCAAATACGAATTGTTTAGCGAAACGTTTGTCCCTGCGAAGCGGATTGCAATCTCGCATTTTCATTTAATAGTTGGTTCATTTGATTTTTTTAAAGTAGGGTTGTAAAGGTCACCGATAGACGTAAATGAAACCACGTTCTGTTAGTATGAAAACCACATGAAAAACCTTAGAAGTTGCTATACCTTAGATATAGGTCATGTTTTCCTTTCTTCTTTTTTTTTACTCGGCTGGCTAGTAGGTAGGCTAGTAAAATTTAGTCCAACCTGTAGGTAAGTTTCTACCCGTACAGTTCTGTGATTTGCCTTGTTTAAACAACAAGCCTAATTTTGTAATTATTGTTAAAACTTAAAATTGTGTTTCTTGTGGATCACACTGGCCTGCAAAACTAAGTAGTACTACACTTTAATTTTTAGGGTTCCGTACCCAAAGGGTAAAAACAGAACCCTATTACTAAGACTTCGCTGTCTGTCCGTCTGTCCGTCTGTCCGTCTGTCCGTCTGTCCGTCTGTCCGTCTGTCCGTCGGTCCGTCTGTCCGTCTGTCCGTCTGTCCGTCTGTCTGTCACCAGGCTGTATCTCATGAACCGTGACAGCTAGACAGTTGAAATTTTCACAGATGATGTATTTCTGTTGCCGCTATAACAACAAATACTAAAAACAAAATAAAATTAATATTTAAGGGGGGCTCCCATACAACAAATGTGATTTTTTTATAATAATTGGTACGGAACCCTTAGTCCGACTCGCACTTGGCCGGTTTTTTTTTTTTCTAAAGTATAGAAGTTAGAGATTTAAAATAAAAAACGTTTCATAGCAATTTTTATCAGCTTTATTAGTTTTTATGTACAAAATTAAACTCTTTTTCGAGTCCTTTTTGTTTCGAAAGTATATCTTGTGTACTTACTTAAAAAGTTATTGGAATTTTAAAAGTGTGATACTTATTTTTGCAGGCCAGTGTATTATGTAACGAACAAAAAAACAAAATGAGTTGGCAAGCTGATCTCTTCCAAAATCTGTGAACTGAAAGAGAACCTTTTAGTTTTGTCCTTCAGAGTATAGGTAATCAAAATAACTGCAACCAATTACGTATATTCAGAATTTAAGTCATAAACCCCGGAATTATATCGAACTAAAACCTCTTGGAAATTCTCCAATAACGATATAATTTGCGATACCATAGATAAAGAATCCAGAAGTGAAACTTCCGCTTCAAACGCTCCTTAAATGTAGGCATTTAAGGCATTAAGGCATTAATTTAAGGCATTTAAGGAGCGTCAATCTGGGAGCTTCTAAGAAGCATTCAACACGTTACGTCAAATCGACGAAGACACATCTACCTTGATAGACAGTCTGAGTACGACCTACTCACAGTCATCATCATTATCATTGCCAGAATCACCTACTGTTGGATATAGGCCTTCCCTTTCTTCTGCCACTCTTCTCTGTTCTCTGCGTCCCTTATCCAACATGTTCTTACTCACAGAATGAAAGATGAACGACGTTGAAAGAATACAAAGTAAGACTTACTCTCAGGCCCTGTAAAAGGAGTACTAAGTACAGTAAGTGAGTAGAAATACTTATCAACTGTGTCCATATGCATCGCAATGTCATTGTCGATTGAATGACTATCCTTGACAAAATTGACTTAGTTTTGGATAAACGCAGGTCGTCGCAGTCATCGTGAAGTAAACACCTAGGTCTGGTGGCCTACCATGACGTCTTAAAGGAGGATGGTTTTAATCTTGTTCCAGTGTTGATAAGAGACGGAGCTATAGAGGACGTCTAGCGCCTTCTCTTTCCCACTCTGGAATAAAATTAAAATAATCCAGCTTTAAGACGTCATAGTAGGCCACCTGGTCTGTAAAGCACTCAATCTGCAAATGGCTTACACTGATCGTTTTCTGATACATTCATTGACATGTTCATCAGATACTTTTGGAGTAGACGAAACACGAGTTGCATTTCTATTGAACTTTCTTATTCTATGACAATACTCTTGCCTGCAATCACACAGTCCGTATAACCCCCTATTATTATCACCGATTACGTTGCCGTTTTACACAAAACTACTTCGGCTATGGCCAAAATGACCTTGTGTTCTGACAGCCTGAGTATTATATTAGTATTGATTAAAATATTTTAAGTGTTGGCAATTCCACGCGATAGCGTATTGTAGGAAAGTTGAAAGTAATAGCCCTGTATTACGATTCAGTTTAGGGAAAAGACCTTGAACGTTTGAAGTACCTTAATTATCATGGGTTAAGTCGTTTTTGAGAAGTTTATTGTTATAAAATGGACTGCGACAGTTCAGTTGATTGATTAAAGAGGTTTTTGTCGTTAGGAAACGGAAATGATTCAAATATTTTCAAGGTTTGCTGTTTTCCAAAAGGTTAATAATATTACTGCTCGATGTAAAAACGCGATAAGTCGCTTATGAAAGGTGTGCGCGTGCGTAATGTAAGTCTCTCTCTAAATCTGACGAGGCAAAAAGCCTCCTTCAAGTTCTTTCAGGAACTCATTTCCTGCGCCGTCTCAAACTAGCCCTCGGGGTATGCATCCTACTCATTTCGTCATCTTTTTATGGGCTGGCTTCGACTACACTTCGCATCTTCAGGAATTCGTTGCGGCAAAACTCTCCAATTAAATTTAGTATGCAGGGGGTTTCGGGGGCGATAAATCGATCTATAGCTAGGTTTCATAAAAAAAAAAAAAGAGCAAAGCGGTCATCCAGATATTACATAATGGGGAATTTTCCAGTGCTTTTTATGAACGAACTAGATAGCACTGATCAACCTTGGGAATAATTAAATGGCTCGTTTTTATGTCCACAAAGCCTTAACTGAAGTACGGAGGCATCTAAGCTCGACTCGACGCACTAGGAGTTCAGACGTAACGCAATAACACTCAGAAAAACAATTGTTCACGCGCGAACCCCAGGTTAGAGCTATGTGGGGCGCTGTTAGGTGCAAGATTGTGTACAAAGGTCAAAGAATCCCTTACCATATTAATTAACCGATGCGTCTTTTGGTGTGATTCAACAATAGTGTTGAGCTGGTTATCCGCACCATCAACACAACTTAAGCCTTTTATCAGGCATCGTGTTAATGAGATACAGGAAACCACCCTTGGATCAGCATGGAACTATGTGCCAACACGAGACAATCCCGCAGATCTAGTTTCTCGAGGGGTGAAGGCTGATCATATCAGCGATTCTAGTTTGTGGTGGGCAGGTCCTTCATTTTTGTTGCAGGATGAATGCCTGTGGCCAAAACCACCGAACGACATTGCAAAACAAGACTTGCCTGAACTAACTTATTTTGTAAATCAGTCCAACAATAGCCACATTTCAGTCAATCAAACATTAATACAAAAACTAATTCATAAATATTCAGATTTTAACCGTCTGTAAAGAATTGTGGCCTACATTAAAAGGTACATTTACAATTTAATGAATAAAAATAATAAGTTGGTAGGGTGGCTGTCTAATCAGGAGATTCAATCTTCATTAAAATGTATTTTACGAAATGCACAATTATTTTAAAATTAGGAAAACCCTTGCCTCATAAAATGGCGGCTCATATCTTTATCTCCTTTTTTAGATTCTAACGGCATTATTCGTGTCGGAGGCCGGCTGAATAATTCGCCTTACGATTACAACGTGAAACACCCCATACTCATGTGCAGTAAGCATCATTTAACTAAAATCATGTTTCAAACTGTTCACAAGAAACTGTTACATGCCGGACCTCAGTTGCTCTTGGCAAACATTCGTCAAAACTATTGGCCCTTGGGGGGCAGAAATTTATCTAGAGTCACTGTTCAAAAATGTGTAGTCTGCTTTAGGCATAAGGCTCAAATTGTACAACCAATAATGGGACAACTTCCAAAGTCACGAAGTAATCTAGAATTCCCATTCTTAAATTCAAGTGTTGACTACGCCGGCCCAATACTGATCGCTGACCGAAAGGGAAGAGGCTGCAGGCTTATAAAGTCTCTTAGAATCTAGAATCTTTGTCTGCCTCGCTGTCAAGGCTGTTCACCTGGAGCTTGTCACGGATCTCACAAAGGAAGCATACATGGCTGCTTTAAATAGATTCATTGCGCGTCGCGGCAAGCCCCGTAGCATATTGTCCGATAACGGAACAACTTTTGTCAGTTCTTGTAATCAATTACGTCTTTTTTTGCAGACCTTAAATATTGAATATGATGTCGCTCAGGAAGGGATTGAATTTAAATTTGCGCCTGCCTACTCCCCTCACTTCAATGGCATTGCTGAGGCCGCTGTGCGCTCCACGAAGCATCACCTAAAGAGGCTGCTTAAACTAACGCACCTCACGTACGAAGAGATGGCCACGTGCTTAATTCAAATAGAGGCCATTCTCAATTCCCGACCTCTTACTCCTTGCTCTCCTGATCCACTTGATTTCTGTGCCCTAACTCCTTCTCACTTTTTAATTGGAAGACCACTCACGTCCGTTCCGCATCCACAGATGAGCGACAGCGGAAACATTAGTCGACTCGAGCGATTCCAAAGGGTGGAATATATCAAGCAGCATTTTTGGAGAAGATTTAATACCGAGTATATATCTCTGCTGCAGCAAAAAACCAGGTGGTCCACAACATCGGGCGACATCAAGGTGGGGAGCCTCGTCCTGGTCAAGGATAAGGCGCTTCCACCTCTCTGCTGGCTGCTGGGTCACGTCGTGCAAGTATACCCGGGCTGCGACGGCGTCGTGAGGGTAGCCGAGTTGAAGACGAAGAAAGGGACAATCCGTCGGGCCTTCAACAACATCTGCCCGCTACCACATTTTTGAAGAATGCTTCAACCCGGGGAGCATGTTCACGCGCGAACGCGTCCGAACGCGGCAGACGACAGCGGGGAGGGTGAGGCGCGCGGGACGGGACGCGGCGCGCGCTCGCGCCATCTCCCGCCCGCCACAAGCAGTTAGATCTCGCAAGCGAGTGGGTCATTTATTTTTATTAAGTCTATGTTGTTGCTGACCGATGTAGAACCTCATAATATACTAGCTTATACAGTCCACTATAGTTTAATTGAAGAGACCATTCCCAAACAACAATAACAAAAACCATGCAAAAACTTGTAGTTCAGTGATGCAAAAGAACTTAAAGACCTTTTATGTTAAAAATGTTTGACAGAAAAAAGGTTCTTTACAGTTCTCACTTTATATATATCACGGCAGGGAAAGCCTAGAGTAACCATATTGTCTTTCTGTCATCTATCACATCGCCTTGCGATACGATTCTTCATTGTTGGTAGATAGGTAGGTGGGTACTGGGTAGTTGAAATCACACACAGCACTTGACTCAAACTCCAAACGTTTATTTTTAGTATTTCAATTGTTTTGCTAATCTTATGATAACGTGACTGCTTGCTTGTCGCTCACGCGTCTATTCTGCCTGCGTGAGCGGAAGTCCTCCACACAGTACAGGTAACTCATTACATAATAAGTTCATTAAAACTTACAAACAATACTAGAAAAATTCATTATTAATTATTTTAATAATTAAACAATACCAATATTCACAAATGCAAAGGTTTTATCAAGTTAAAGCTAATTAGTCGCTTCAATACTTTTTACAACAATATTCAATCTTTTAAAACCATTTCCGGCAAATCAGAGTATTTAGTACAAAGAACACCTACGAAGTCTTTCACTAATAAATTGTTCTGTAAAATAATCTTGTTACTTTTTAGTTTGTAATTTAGTTAGATAATCTGATTTAATTGTAGTTTCAAATTATTAATTGATTTATTGATCAAATCGTATTCGGCCTGTAGTGTTGCCTCATAAAAATCTTGTGTCAAAATGAACAATAATAATTACAAATCCAATGTCATAAAATACTTGCTTATCATAATTTTAACTATAGATTTAGCTAAAGACTTACTGAGTCTTTAGATAGACTTTTGTTTAATACATTACTATTTGAAACCACGAACTATCTAAGTGCTAGTTACGCCAGTAGATGGCGCTTAACTCATTTGTCAAGTGATGTAATAACTGTACCACGAAGCAGAGATGGCAGGTTCATGGAATAGAATTATGAGTGTTAATAATTAGATTAAATCTTAGCAGATAGAGCCTCTTGCGGCGACACGGCCATTCTGATCGGCGGTGCGCGCTCTGCACCTGCCGTCGCCGTCAGTATGTGGAGTTTCTTGGTTGTTATCTGAAATAGTGGAGATAAATTTTGTCGGCAGATTATTGTTGCTTTTATTATTATCCTACAATGTTCATTGAATTGTAGGATTTGGTAATAGAAAGTGTCAGTCAACATAGAAAGCTAGTTATAGATCAGGCATCTATTCAGTTTTTCTTGTATTCAAAATTAAATGCGTTTATGTATCACCTAGACATACACACAGTCACAGAGTTAATCTGCTTGAAATTTTTATTTAATCTTTTAGTAGTGTTTAGATTGAAGCTGGTATGAGCTGTTAACTGAATAAAATGTTGTAGCCTGAATTATCAAATAACATTAATTGAATTGAGGTTATTGATTTTGTTTAATCAGCTAACAGCTGAATAAAATATTGTTGCTTCAATTGTCCAACAATATTTGTTGAATTGTTGTTTAGTATCAGTTAGTTTGCAAGCAGTTTTGCAACTTGTATTTGAGTTTGTTGATGCTAAAAGCTATTTGTTAAAAATAACAGCTTGGTATGAGTTTGGGTTTTTAGTTATCTTCAGAACCTTTTAATAGATCTACTGTCTACTAGATTTGTCTTAAATAAAATTATTGATTGCTTTAGATAGTCTGTAATTTGTATTTGTTAAGTGTAGTGTTAGTAGCATGTTTTTATTTGTTCATTCTCACGGGAAGGTAATGCTCTGTGATAGACACAAAGTCTTGGATTTGACAGGATAAAAGGATAGGATCAGGAACACCGCTCTGTGATAGACACAAAGTCTTTGATTTGACAGGATTAAAGGGTAAGGAGTTTAGGACCATTGCTCCGTGACAGGCACGAAGTCTTTGATTTGACAGGATATAAGGAACCAGGCTCTGGGCGTTATTACGCCGTGGACCCAGCAGGATAACATGAGAGTATTGTTTATCAGTTGCCTCCACGGCTGCTGATAGGATCATTAGTAGTGTTCATTATCAGTGGCCTCCACGGCTGCTGATAGGATTGTTTGTAATTTGTTGTGTTCATTATCAAGTACCTCCACGGCACTGACAGTATTTGTTTGATTTGTTGTGAGTGTTTGTATTACTCATTGAGCTTGTTGTTTCCTCCACGGATACCAATAGCTTGTGAGTTTTTTTATTTTTATTTTATTAGTTACTGTTAGGAGTACTAATATTTTGTTATTATTTTTGTAAATAGTTGCTTACAACTGGCAGGATTATAAAAACTAAAATAATCAATGTGGAAACATGTTACTCAATACACATGAGCATCATGTAGGTAAGTTGATTGGGCTATTGTATTAAGTCTTTTGTTGTAACACTGTAGGTATCAGTGGGGAAGTGTAAGAAGTAGTTTGAAAACTCCTCACCTTTTATGTTAGTTTATGATGTGAGGACACTGTAACAGTCATCCCTGGTTGGCTGTTCTCATGCTGTTCCCCATTTTATAGCTCCATAGCTGGCGACACGGTCATCTGTTCACCAGGCTGTAGTCCTTGAAGTTGTTAGTTTTTGAAATTGTTCATTGAGTCACATTTTTAAGTGACCTTGCTCCATTATCATTTGCTGGGGTAGCGGTTAATTGATGTCATCACTATCTTGGAGTCACTGGGTGCATAGAGTTGCTCTCAATATCTTTGATAAAAGGTATCATTTCTTCTATGATAAGACAATTGCCTGGAACCTGAAATGTGAGAAGTCATGCAGGTAAATAACATAACATCACGCCTGCAATCCCCGAGGGGTTAGACAGAGGTGAAAATAATAAATCCACACTTTGCTAAGCCTCTCGTTTAGCAATATGGCTATTTGCCATTCATATGATTGGCCAGCTACTGAGAAATTCCTGATGGAAAAACCCAATAACACTGCCAGGCCTGGGAATCGAATCCAGGTCCTCATGCTTTAATAACAGGGCTCATGACCACTGGACCAACAAAGCAGTCCTACTATTGTTAAAATTAGTTGGAGTGATAAGTTATAGAGTCGGTAATAAGTTGTTTTGAAAAGTTAATTAAACTAAGATGGGAAATTTAATCTGATCAGAACTATTTTAAGAACACTATTCGTTGTGTAGTTGCACTGACAAAACATTCACATTTTAATAACACATCAAAAGCTTTGCTTCGTTGATACAACACGCTAAGATTTCATTGTCATAACTTGTTGAACTGAAATTTGTTTGACATTTCATAAGTTGTCTTGTTTTATAAATCAGTTTCTTAACAAAGCGTTTTTGTATGAATCTTGCAACATGTTGTCCAATACAAATGTTTTCAAATTTGCATAATTATTTGAAAAGCCCTCAACGTTGCACTTAACGCAAACAATATCTGATTGTGAGGTATAAACTTATAAGTGTGAATGAAAAGTCAATAAAAACGTCTTAAATTTGTTACTAGTCATTTATCTAATTACTTAGTAGTAATTAAAAAAGTTAATTCATGATTTTAGTTTCTGACACATCATTACTGGTTATATTTCAAAAACCATTGATTGCATTCCATTCCATTGAGTGAATTAAATGGAGTGTTTTTATTTCACTTCCACAGGTGTTAAGTTACCATAACCAGCATGGGATGTGTTAAGTTAAAATAATGTTAACTGTAAAAATTCTCTACAGTAACAAAATACTAAAATAAATGAAACAAAATACTTCCCGGGATTGATAATCCATTAGCAGGTTTATTTATTGATAATTTTGCTTTCCCGGAGTCCAATCTTTGTTTATTCTGCTTCGGTCATTCTGTGCTGTACATGTTGGCAATTTTGAGTGCAATAAATGAAGTTTTCCATCACATACAACTTCATTGTTTGTTTACCAATATAAATTGCATTTTCAGTATGTTTTCTTATGATTTGTTTTGGGTCAAGTGTTGCAATAAATTATCATGTTGGTATCTGTCAGCCACTTGGATGAAAATGCAGCCAACTCTTTGGCTATCTTAGTCTTCCTAAGTATCTTCTTGTCTATCAGTTCATTGCCACTTAACACTGTATATTGGCTGTGGCAGCATAATAAGTCGCTCTCTCTTGAAAAGCTTCGTGGTGACCACTTCGGTGAAAAATTCTTTGCCACGCCTTCGGCCATGGTCACGAAAGCAAGAGTTCTAGTTCAGTAGTTGCTTGTAATTGTTCTGGATGTCCGGCACTGTGAGCAGCGCGCAAGAGCTATCACCTCTTCTGATATCACGGCAGGGAAAGCCTAGAGTAACCATATTGTCTTTCTGTCATCCATCACATCGCCTTGCGATACGATTCTTCATTGTTGGTAGATAGGTAGGTGGGTACTGGGTAGTTGAAATCACACACAGCACTTGACTCAAACTCCAAACGTTTATTTTTAGTATTTCAATTGTTTTGCTAATCTTATGATAACGTGACTGCTTGCTTGTCGCTCACGCGTCTATTCTGCCTGCGTGAGCGGAAGTCCTCCACACAGTACAGGTAACTCATTACATAATAAGTTCATTAAAACTTACAAACAATACTAGAAAAATTCATTATTAATTATTTTAATAATTAAACAATACCAATATTCACAAATGCAAAGGTTTTATCAAGTTAAAGCTAATTAGTCGCTTCAATACTTTTTACAACAATATTCAATCTTTTAAAACCATTTCCGGCAAATCAGAGTATTTAGTACAAAGAACACCTACGAAGTCTTTCACTAATAAATTGTTCTGTAAAATAATCTTGTTACTTTTTAGTTTGTAATTTAGTTAGATAATCTGATTTAATTGTAGTTTCAAATTATTAATTGATTTATTGATCAAATCGTATTCGGCCTGTAGTGTTGCCTCATAAAAATCTTGTGTCAAAATGAACAATAATAATTACAAATCCAATGTCATAAAATACTTGCTTATCATAATTTTAACTATAGATTTAGCTAAAGACTTACTGAGTCTTTAGATAGACTTTTGTTTAATAAATTACTATTTGAAACCACGAACTATCTAAGTGCTAGTTACGCCAATAGATGGCGCTTAACTCATTTGTCAAGTGATGTAATAACTGTACCACGAAGCAGAGATGGCAGGTTCATGGAATAGAATTATGAGTGTTAATAATTAGATTAAATCTTAGCAGATAGAGCCTCTTGCGGCGACATATACAACAATGAATAATAAAGAAATTTTACTATACAATGAGTTTGACATATCGCTAGGAGAGTTTTTTTTGCCCTGCTAAAGATTTCACCATTGACCTGTTATATAGTACGTGGTAAATTCCTTTTTCATTGGATTTTACTAGAACGCCGCTTCAAAAAATAATCCCAAAGCTGATCATTGCCATCTATTGATATGTACTGAAGCGTTGTGACAAACATCAGTGGCAAATTTCTCGTTATGCCACATGACTCGAAGTCCATATTTTGAGCCTGGCAGACTTTTTTTTTCTTAAATCCGTTCTATAGACAGATTAAACTAATTATGTTAGAAGTGTTGCTAGGGAAAAAATATTATAATTCATGTAGAAGTGGTTTGTGTCTTTCAAAGACCCAAAAACAAAACTGTAATAATTCTTCTAAAAGTTCGAAAGCACTACTTTATACCCTAACATCCAAAGTGTATTTTTAAATAGAAACACATATTTCTAGGTATTATATAAAGCCCGTCTGACATTTACTTAGGAAAAAAAGATTTCTATACATAGAAAAGGTTATGTTTTTTCTAACTGAAATTATTTTCTTGCTTTCTGACAAAAGGGCAAATTTTACACCTATTTTTCATGATTCTTGAAACTCACTTGAACAGCTGATATAAATTCTATTTTCATGTATATTTAACATCACGCCTGTAATCCCAGAAGGTAAGGAAGAGGTATGCCTAACTAGTACACCCACATTTCACCAGTTATGTTTCATTCCCATGTAATAGGGGGCGAACCTATTGCCATCAATAGGGCATAAATCCAGACTCCGTGGTCGCTACTGAGACATTCCTGAAGAAATAATCCAATTAAACTTTGCCTGATCCGGGAAACAAACCCAGGACCACAGAATATTATATTAGTACCTTGCGGTACAGAAGTTTCACTCCCGAGTTTAGGTATGATAAACGCAAGCGTGCGGCCACCGCACTAGTCTCAATAGGCTTGCACCCGCTCGACTTGTCGCACACGCAGCGCACGCACCCGCGAAACAAAAATAAACTGATAATACCGTAAAGTACCTCTGACAGCCCTAGCAGATTGAAGCGAGACGGCAGACAGTTATTGTACTATGAACGCTATGCGCAATGCAAAAGGTTGAAATTAGCTTGTTTTCCAGAATAGTAGGTAAATATCTCGGGGTTTTTGCGCCGCTTGTATGGAAGTGAGACAGGCCTGCCAGGACCTCATTACTGGTGGAATGAGGGGACACACCTCTGCCCAACCCTTCGGGGTTTACAGGCGTGGTATTATATTACGACTAACTCTGTTGCAGGAGACCTATTATTACAAATGCGAAATGCTTTCACACAGACCGATTGCTTTATAAATGTTGCCACGTAACGGAATTTTGCAAACGCAATTTGAAGGGGAAAAGCGGTAGCTCGCGAAACTCAAGGTATCTTAAGTTTCTTCCTATTTACAGGCCAGTGTCATGCTGTGTACGTATGTAGTAACAGAATTATAATCATTAAAATCATCAATACAACACCTTTAAGTTCATTAAATCCCATTGATTGATTATCATGAAATAGTCATTCAATGGGATTTAATAAAGTTAGCTTTACCTTTGCACGGATATTTAAATCAACAATGCAATCTGCACAGTTTTAGACTTTCACGGTTTTTCAGAGTACTTGCGGGATAATATACGTGATTTTCTTTTGTTTTGATTTTGATGTGCTCCCGATACTTCGACGCTGTTACAAGCATCATGATCGCGGGAATACTGAAGAGGTATGCGGGTGGGTCGAAGATTATTCATTACGAGCAGACAAATCTGAAAAAAAATCACGGATATTATCCTGTTAGTACTTTAAGTGGAACATGCAACCTGACATTGACGTGTTAATTGCAAAAACGTAAGAAAATTTAAATTTTGCGGGCTTCCCTGGCGCATCCGCCGTAAGCAAATCAAGCAACATTTACATTGAGACGGATCGTCTATCGCAGTTCTTTCGGCGTACTTTAAATCATGCAAAATCTAACCTTCGTTTTGGGGCAGCGAGTGACCGGCAGTTACCAACGGTAGGAATGGTTCAAGGGTAAATTTTGTTATTCATGAGCCCAATAGAAGTTTATCTGATTGCCTGAAACGTATACTTTAGGTCGAACGCTCCTTACAATGGCCTTTGGTGGAAAAATTTACGGAGTGGCAGCCTTAGGAATTTATTACACGTTGTTTCTTTCTTCGTGTTGGTGCGAAACTGCGAACTATAGTTGGGAGAATTTGAAATCATGTCATGATGAAATTGTGTAAACGATGATAAATTATCATTATGACCAGGACCAGGCAACGGCGGGGCGGGGCTTAGGATCAGGAGTGCCGAGAGGTATATCGTCAGGATTTGGAGTACCCATTTTATTGGGATAAACAAGACTGTATTAGGCAATTACAGTGTTATATTTACAGTAGGTACACACAACACACAATATAAAATAGCACACAATATAAAAATGGCAATAAAACAATAAAAACAAAAGATAACAATAGGCGAACAGACCTTATAAGGTCACAGTTCGTACAGTGGCCAAGCCACCCAATTACAGAGTGTATCTCGCTATAAGCAAGTCTACAACTATTGTAAATATACAGCAGCGCTGTACCAGGTAAACCGACAGTTTTGTCGGGAGCAAGCGAGCTCTGTAATGAGTCGAATCCGAAGACCGACTGACGAGCTTATTTTTTTTTTTTTTTTGAAATGGCATCTCGCAGTTCAACCTAGAGAGGTTGTCGTCTGCTTAACCGGACAATCCTGTGGGTACCTTAAGTGTAAGGCCTCCAGCCAGGGCATAAAACTTACAAACTAAACGACTACACGCTAAGGGCACCCCCTGCGGGGTACGGACCTCGGCTTAGGGCGTCGCTGGGAGAGGACAGCAAGGGGACAGGCTGGATCTGAGTAGTGTCATTAATTAAGGACTGATTTAGAACAACAGGTGCAGCAACGCGGGCTGGCACGAGCAAGGGACGGGGAGGGTTCGTATCGGGGCGTCGCGACGGGCCTCGACGGCGAGGACGGAATGACGGCTGTTTGCGTCTGTGCTTTCTAAGCGTGCTATTTTCCTTCCTGCTCTCCTGGAGGAGGGTAATAGCGTCATCGGGATCGACTAAAGTATGCCTTGGGCGGCGGATCTGACTAATTCGCGAGGGTTCGTAACGGGCGGCCGCTGCGATCAGGGGGTTACGGTGTTTAATAGCAAAATCGAAGAAGCGCTTGGATAGGCGCTTCATGAACTGAGCTAACGTGGGGATTTTAAGATCTAAATGTAAACGGTCATTACGGACGTAATAGGGGGCTCCCGTGACTTTACGTAAGAATCGGTTCTGAAGGACCTGCATCCTATGGAGATATCTAGGCTTGGCGTGGGCGTACACGACACAAGCGTAAGTCATGATGGGACGGATCACGGCGGTATAGAGACGCAATTTGCACCTGAGAGACAATTTGCTCTTTTCCGTAAGTAAGTAATGGAGTCTACCCATCGCGAAAGCAGCTCGGTCGCGAGCTGCTTTGATATGTGGCCCGAAGGTCAGATGGTTGTCGAGAATGACTCCTAAGTATTTGGCTTGCTTCTCCCAGGGGATTGGCTTGCCGTACATAGTGATCGGATTGGGGGTAGTGACATTAGTACGCGATCTTGAAAAAAGAACGGCCTGACTCTTATCGGGGTTAACCTCGATTCTCCATTTTCTAAACCAAGCGCCTAAGACGTTGGCTGAGGTTTGGAGGGTTTTGGCGATTGCGTTTTTACAGCGACCGGTGTAGTAGATGGCCATGTCGTCCGCGAACAGGGCTAACTGAGCTTTTTTGCTCTTGGGAATGTCACTAGTGAACAACGTGAATGCGAGCGGAGAGATGACGGAGCCCTGGGGGACTCCGGCGCGAATAGGGTGAGGAGCAGAGAGCGATTTTCCTATGCGGTATCGGAACGTGCGATTCGACAAAAAGTCTCGCAAGATGAACACGAGACGGTCCGGCACTCCCAGTTGATACAGCTTATATAATAAGCCGTTGTGCCAGACTTTGTCGAAAGCTTTCGCTATGTCGAAGAACAACGCGCCCGTCATCGACGAACGCTGGAAGCCAGCGCTCAGGTGTTCGACGATGCGATGGGTTCGTTGAATACAAGAGTGTTCGGTCCTGAAGCCGAACTGTTCGTTGGGAATGAGGCTCTTAGCTTCGGCGAAATCTTTGAGGCGCTTGTAAATAAGTCTCTCATAGATTTTTCCGAGTGCTTTCAGGAGACTGATAGGACGGTAGCTCGCGGGGTCCGTCTTGGGTTTACCGGGTTTGGGAATTCCGATAACAGTGGCCTCTTTCCATACTTGGGGGAAGAAGTTGTTACTTAAGGCGCCATTGAAGATGGCTGCCAATAAGACTATTAACTGACCGGGGAGAAGTTTGAGCACCTTGTTAGTGATTCCGTCGGAGCCGGGTGTTTTACGCGGTTTAACCCCTTTAATGATGTCGTACACTTCGTCTGGGGTGACTTCAGGTATAGGATCATCGGGGTCTTCAAAGGGGGGGAGGGAGGCCCTACGTTCGACTTCCGCGTTTACCATGTCGAGGTGTTTGTTATCTAGCGGTTGCATGCTGGGAGTGCACTGAGATTCTAAACTATCGGCAAGGCATTCGGCCTTTTCAGAGTCTTCGAACGCGAGGCTCTTGTCCGGACGAGTGAGAGGAGGCATCGAAGCCTCTTCGGTGGCACGTAACTTCCGTTGAAGTTGCCAGAAAGCTAGATGAGTGGGCTCGAGTTCGCTGAGCATCTTGTCCCATTGATTCGAACGAAACTCACTGGTGCGCTTCTTTACAGCACGCTGTAAGTAGCGCATGTGAGCTTTGTTCGAGTCACAGGGAAAAGAGCTGTAGGCACGGATAGCCGCGTTCTTCTCGTTTATCAGATCACGTACGTCATCGGGTAGTTTCCAGCGCTGATCGCTCAGGGCTGGGACTTCCCGTGAACAATCCATCAGTACGGATTGAATGTGCTCTGTAAAGGAGTTGATGGCGGCTGTCGTGTCTGCGACTGTGACAATATGGTCGGGGATGGCATCCAGGTGCGGCGACGAGAGAGAATTCAGCTTATCGCTAACTTTCCTCCAGTCGGTAATCACTTGGGAAGGCGGGGGCTGATCGGGGTCGGAAGGACCAGAGCGGGGGAGCAAGTGCATAAACACAGGGCGATGGTCGGAGTTGAGCTCGTGAAGAGTCTCAATCAAATGCAACTTAAGGTTGACATTTTTGAGAAGCGCGATATCTAGTACGTCAGAGTTTTTGCTCGGGTCGTGGGGATAATGAGTGTGCTCCATAGGAGCGATAGGGTCAAAGTTAAGGGAGACTCCTAAGTCATACACGAATCTTCCTCTGGGAGAGGTCAGCGTGCTGTTCCAGGCGGGGTGTTTGGCATTGAGGTCGCCCGCTATAATAACGGAGTCGCTCAAGCCGAAGAGGACAGTAAGGTCCTTGGTGAGTAACGAGTGCTCCTCGGACGTGCCGCCGGGAGGGATATAAGCCGATATGATGGTGATCGGTGGATGACCGGTCATGCCGAGCCGACAGATGGATACCTCGAGTTTAGACTCTAACGGAGGGGGTACTATGGGGATGCAATGCAGGTCCTTTTTGTAATAAATTAGAGTGCCACCACCGTGACAACGCGCCCAATCGTTGCGAACTATTTGATAGTTGGCTATTTTCGGATCACGGTGACTGGGCGAAAGGAAGGTCTCCTGTAAGAGGAATACGTCAATTTGATGGTCGCGGAGGAAAGCGGCGATCTTATCACGTTGGCTTCTGAGGCCATTTGCGTTGAAAAAACCTAATTTAAGGGATCGCGGTTTGAATTTACCTAAGTTCTTATTATCCATACTCAAGGGGATTTAAGGTCTCTTAGGGCTTGCTCTATCTCGGGATAGCGGCTGAAGATTTCGCTGTAGATTCCGCTGTAGATTCCAATGTCAATGGGGGCACTCCTAAGTTCAGCAGCTAAGCTATCTGCTTCAGTACCAACAAAGACCGAGAATCTTGCGATCGTTTGGAAAGAGGTTTTCTTTGAGATGGCCGCGGGGCCTAGAGGTCCGGGGCGAGAGGGCGCGGGAGAAGCGACGGGAGCAATCTTTGGGGAAGCTGCGGGAGCGGCCACTCGGGGCGCTGGGGGCGCAGGGGGCGGGACGGGGGTGTCAAGTAACCCTGGGATGGTGGTGGTCTCTGCCTTACCAAGTGCTGGAAAGGCTCTCTGGTGATTCAGAGAGTTCCAGGGTGAGGGTCTCTGAGGACTGAGACGTTCGGGCAATTGGGAGGAGGGAATCTTGACGGAGGGGCTTTCCCTCTGCTGCCGTTCGCTGGCGCGCTTCGCCAGCTTTGAGGAGGAGGACTTAGGGGCTTTGGGACAACCGCGATAGTTGGCTGGGTGGCTCGACTGGCCACACAGGACGCAACTGGGTGGCTCTGTAGCCTGGGAGGTGTCCTTGGGACGAGGACATTCGGCCGTGCCATGGTTGCCTAGGCACTTTACGCACCTGTGAGGCGCGTAGCAGTACTTTTGGCTATGGCCGTATGTCTGACAACGGTGACATTGCCCTATCTGATGGGACTTGAACGGCCTTTCAATCACGATTCCTGAAAGGCTGCAGGCCGATTTAATATTAAAAATTGGGTGGTGCCCTTCCACCGGGTCGCAAATAACCAGTAACATGTCGTACTGGTTGCCACCACGCGCCTTGTGAAGGCGGTGCACAGCTGTGGCAGGGATTTTTTGGCCGATGAGGTCGTTGAGGACGTCCTCGGAGGAGATTTCCTTAGGAATGTTCCTAATAACGACGCGTGTGGGTGTCTCCTCAGGGAGACCGAAGGTATGGAAAGCGTATTTCCGTTCTATCATAAGACGAGTTAAGGCACTATAGTCGTCGGACGTAGGGACCTTAATCTTAATCGCCTTTGGGGTGCTGTGGGCGCTGGTGTATTGCATCTTTTGATCCATACACGCTTTGGACAATTCTGTCCATTTCGCCTTGTCCTGTAAGAAAAGCGCGGGAGTGGGCTTTGGTTTTTTGGGTTTCGCGGCGGGCTTCGCGGTGGGTTTAGTGGCGGTTGGCTTGCTGGTATGAGCAGCAGCCAACGGAGCGGGGGACGGAGGGCGGGAAGTCACGGGAATGGGAGCGGGAACCGAGACGTTCGCGGCGGGTTTCTTGGCTTGGGTGGCCTTAGAACTTTTTCCCTTCCTCTTCTTCCCCTTTCCGACGACTTGGTAGTCGTCTTCGGAGGACGAGGCGGAGGAGAAATCTGGTTCGGGATCGGAGACCGGGACTGACGTGTCCATATTCTCGGAAGGAGAATCGGACGCAGCTGCGGGACGGACTATTGTTTCCGAAACAATGGCCTTCGGAACAATGGGTTTCCTAATACTCGGAACGCCTTTGTCGGCGAGACGCGGCGAGGTCGGGTAATTAGGTTCAATGGGTGCCGACTCGGGCGTTCCCAGAATAACGGTGTCGGCGTCCATTGAAGCTAATGGGCTACCGGGTGCGTCGCTGTATTCAGCGAACGCTGCGCGTTCGAGTTCGACTGACGAGCTTACTGAGTGCACGCTCTTTTATAGGACTATGCCCCCACTTTGCAATCCCTCCACAACTCTGTCCGTTGGCGCGCGGAAGTGCGTCACGTGTTTATTTGATACATAAAAATGTGCTAAATCTAGTAAGAATTACATTACAAAGTAATCAAATAATACAACAATAATTGTCGTAAATAAAGAATAGTGAATTCACAAAGAATATCAATTTAAAAATAAAGCAACATGTCATCAATTTGTTTTGAACAAAACTACCGGTCACACTTATCGAAATAAGTTGCCAAAGTGTACACCAAGTACTTAATAAATTATGATTCGATTTACTAGATAGTAATTGATACTAAAATCACTTGAATTATTAACAAAAAAATCGACTCTTAACAAAATTTGTTGAATACCCACAATTGTAATTGACAACCAACTCCGACATATATATTATTATTATTCGCGTAAAATTGTAAAAACCGTTAGATTGTAATCTAGCTAGCGAGATTGTAAACTCTCGAAAGATTGTCAATCGCATCATTTTTTGGTAGATTATAGTTTAGCGAAGTGAACCGTTAACCGAAGTTAGCCATGTGGTATCCGGCAGAGTAGAATAGAACCAACCCATTACACTCACGGGTGCCGGTGACATTAGTCGCCTTATAGGCGACTAATGTCTGAGGCAGAATATCTTGCGCCTCCGTAGACCAGAGAATGGGCAGCAGCGTTTTCTGTTAGTCTTTCATCACTGCGATCTCCAATCCGCCTGCCAAGCGTGGAGATTACGGCAAATTCCCTCCCATCATGGGAGAGGCTTATGTCCAGCAGTGGACGTTATGGGCTGTTGTTGTTGTTGAAGTGAAACCGTAAAATTGTGAAATGCATCAAATCGAAGTATCACTGCCCCCATTATCAGGATTTGAAGCACCCCGACGTCAGGTTAGTTAGGTTTCTAAATCCTGCAAACAGAATTAGGACGCGTGGCGGGGCTCCGTCGACTACGCTTTTTAGGCGAATTCATAGTGTTTTGAGTCACAATCTCGCTAGATAAACTACAAACTAACAGTGTTTACAATCTTACGGTGACATATGTATACAAGCACTTTGCCCGCGATTTCAAGCGCAAAAATTGTGACATATTATACGTTGTTGTGAGGATCGACCGGAGGACACGGTGGAGCACATGGTGGAGCACATGGTGGAGGTGTGCCCCGCGTAAGCAGAGCACCGCCGTGTCTTCGTAACAGCGATCGGCGGCGACGACCTTTTTTGTCCGGCCCTGGTTTAATGCATGGTCCGGAGCGAGACGGAATGGGACGCCGTCACCTCCTTCTGCGGAGCAGTATTGTTAGAGAAAGAGGTGGCGGAACGTGAGAGGGAGAAAACCTCACGTCCCGGCCGCCGCGGGCGACGCCCCGGGCGTCGGGGGCCACCACGTGACCTCCGGCCACCGTAGGCGCGGGCCTGTGGACGGTGGGCTATGGGCTAGCTCGCCGTCCGTCCGTCTCATGACGACAGGCCATGTCGACGTTGCGTTCGTGTTCCACGCGCGCCTCAAAGAGAGTCAGCTAAAGGAAGGGGTCCAAGCAAGGACTTATGCCTGCCGGGGTTGCGGGTCTGTTCGAAAGAGATACCGTGGCCCCGGAACACAAAGGGTGATGAAGGAACATGGATGGGTTTTAGTCATTAAAAGTCTGACACTCCCTCCTGCTCCGCCCAGAGCGCGGAGGAGTCATTTGATGATTTCCAATACGATAAAAAAGGTGTACAGAAACGGACATAGTACTGTTCCCGATTAAAACAACAATAACGTTCTTATGATAATAGATGGCGCCACGTGTCGTTCCGAAATGATTCGGAACGACACCAACCAAACTATACCTCTATAATAATAAAATTCAATCATGAGATTGAATTTTATTATTATAGAGGTAGAGTTTCTTTTTCTAAATTAACGCTAGCGAAGCCGTGGGCAAAGCAAGCTAGTAAGTTCATATTTAGTCCCACATATTCCTCTCGTTTCCTCAGTCATTCAACAGTAAACGAGTAAACCGGTGGACCCGAAACCCTTTCAGCCCGTCAAAATTCATTTCACGGTTTTTCAGCGTTTTTAATAAAAACACAATGTTCCAAATGAAAGATTATCTACGATCACGCAATGCGAACACGCACAGAGCCGACTTATATACTGCGTACGTATAATACATGCTAATTTCTAGGGTTCCGTGGCAAAAGCAGAATCCTTATAATTTCGTCATGACCATCTGCCCGGATGTCACACAGTCATTTTACGTGCATCGTTTAAGAACGGTAACCTTGAATCTCACGAATATAATAACTATGAGTACCACTCATCAAACATTTTTAGCGTAAATATTCATTCGAACTACGGAACTCTTTACTGTGCTTGGCCGACTCGCACTTGGCTGGTTTTATAGTTTACAGTTGGTACTTGGTTTTCATTAGGGTAATGAACTTTTAACCTTTATTTGTTTGGTATTTAACCAAATTCTTTAACGTTGAATTGGGAAAATAAAAGCCAATCGGATTGACTGCTTTGAGGAAACGTAAAGGTGGGAAATTACAAAGATTTTTGCATGACGGATTTGTATAGGAAGATAGCATTGCTGGTCTTCTAATTATGTTTAGCTATGCAATTTTCTTTTTCGAACGCGAAATCAAATAACCACGCCCGGTTCGTCTCCCTCTCACGTTCCGCCACCTCCTTCTCTAGCATGACTGCTTCGCAGAAGAAGGTGACGGCTTCCCATTCCGTCTCGCTCCGGACCATGGATTATACCAGGGCCGAACGCGAGAGGTCGCCGCTGCCGATCACCGCTACGAGGACACGGCGGTGCTCCACCCACGCGGGGCAGACCTCCACCGTGTGCTCCACCATGTCCTCCCGCCCAATTCGGTGCAGGAACCTCCCGAAACATCCGTGTCCGGTGAGAACCCTAATACACAGACTTATGACATTATGACTGCTTCGTTGGTGTAGTGGTCTCAAGTGCAATTGTTGAGGATGACGTTCTGGGTTCGATTCCCGGGTCGGACAAAGTGTTATTGGGTTTTTCCATAGAAGGGTTAGGCAGTGATGTGATGTGTTACATAAAAATAACTAACGAAATTTGAGTGTACCTATATTATTAGTACCTAGGACACCCACATGTCACCAGTTATATTTATGTCCTATGGGAGCGAGCCTATTGCCATCAACGGGGCACAAATCCAAACTCTGTGGCTGCTCCTGAGAATTTCTTAATATAATAACCCATAAACAATTCCCTATTTAAATGCAAAGGCGAATTTCAAGTAACTCTCAAACTACCAACTTAAGCTATTATATCAATTAGTTGCTCGTGTAATTAAGCAACTAGACAGCCTTAGTTGGCAAGTTGTTGGATGTAACTTGATAGTGTAAGCTTAAGTACGTTCCTAGTAACTACTAAAGTTATTGTTTCTAAGTTGTGGAATCAGAAATAGAAACCTAGTTCCTATTCATAAACTGCTATTTACAGAGTCAATTTTGGGTACAAATGAAAATGAAAATGAAATGACATTTGTGTTTTGTTTACTTCGGTGCAAAGTTTTTGAATAGGCATGATGACTGACTCAAAAAATAAGATTCTGTTTAGTCCGTCAGTTAGATTATCGAAAAATATTGGATACGTGTTTTTTGTTTCATCAAATTAATAAAAATTGACGAAGATAAAACGTGTCTAAGACCATGACGTCACATTTGAGTAAAAAATGTAATCAAATGTGACGTCGTGATTTTTAGTTAACGTGAAAAAAGAAAAAATATGTGTCCAATATTTTTTTCATCTGACGGACTAATTAGATTTTTTTTGTCATCTACCCTATTCAATCAAAATTTTAGCAGTTGCAATAATTAGAACTTTCTTCGAGGTTTTGGGGCTAGTTTTTAAGTGATTCAGTGTTGTGTTTCTACCAATTATATTCTAACAAACAGATATGTTATACACCTAAAAAACCACCGAAAAAAGTGTGCCGCGAAGCAGAGCAAGCTCACATAGGTACACGCAGTGACGCAGAATAAAGGCAAAACAAGCCAATTGGCCCGTTTTCGAGTCTTCACGATTGCGCGCGCACAACATATTTGTATAATAGAATATCATTGGTTCCTACTTAGTTTTTTCTCATAGTAAGCTTATAATGTAAATAGACCCCAACGAAGACGAAAGGCACTTGCTCTCCCCATCTTATTGTTTTTTGTTCGTTCCCATACCTGGGAAATAAAATGTGAAACGTAATTTTCTAATTTCACTGTTCCTAAAGCTCTTTAAATAATCTGGCCCAATTTCACCTTGTAAACAACATTATTTGTTATCTTCTTGCAAACTAACCTTTTTACTCCGCCCGGAAGTAATTTACGCTACCTAGAACCTTAATAAAGAGGCACAAAGGTCTATTCTGAGGTTTACTTTTAAAATTGTTTAATTTACTCCTTTTGCTTGCGAACTCCTTGCTTCATTTTGAGGCATTACAGGGATTTTATCCATTTAGGTCAAATCTGGATTTTATTCCTTCCTGTGGTTAAGTAAAAAATTAGTTTTTCTCAAACATACTTGGAGAGAGCATTATTTTGACAACCTTCTTCGAGATAAATCGAAATTGCTGTACTGGCCAGATACAATACATGGGACCAGCGGCCGGCAAAAGTTGTATAAAAATCCATATCTGTCGTGTTTATCGGCCAAATAAATATCGGTCGTGTTATTTAAAAATGGAACAATCTTTTACTCTGAAATATGGCAACCAAGGAGGTTACATTTGGGTAACATAACAAAGGTTTTATTTAAATTTCGAATTGGCTTGCAAATAGAAAACGGTTTATTGAAAAAAAAAAAAATGAACTCTTCAACGCGAGAAAAAATATTGTATCATCGATCAATCATATCATTGATTTTGAAAAGTAATTGTATTAATTTCCTCGCATTATTTGAGAAAAGTACTATACAAGCCTTGGCCACAACTAGGGATTGATGGACTTACGTGCCTCGGCTTCGCCTCGGCCCACATTTACAAGTTCGTCCATCAATGCCTCTGTTGCTGGCCGCTGCAGTAATGCACTATTTTAATATTATCGTGGGCTAAAAATAAAACGTCTTTCTTTTCAGAGACGATTGTCTTCATTAGAATTTAGTATATTGTGTTTGTCATCATTAGTTTCTATAAGTATTTTGAGACATACTTATTAACATATTTTAATAAACTTGTAGACTATTTCAATCCATTGGAGGATAATAAAACAAGTTCGTCATGTAAGTTTAAGATCCTAGTGATGATTTATTTGGTTAAAAACGTTTACTAATAACCACTAAATACAATACTAGCTTCAGTTCACGACTTTGCCTGTGTCGAAGAAATATATCCTATGGTAGTCGGTAATCATCATCATCAGCATTTTAGCCGAAAGACGTCCACTGCTGAGCATAGGCCTCCCCCAAGTGTCGCCACATTAACCGGTCCCGTGCGACTCGCATCCAGCGGATTCCCGCAACCTTCACCAGGTGTACGGTCCACTTAGTGGGAGGTCTTCCAACGCATCGTCTTCCGGTTTGCGGTCACCACTCCAGAACTTTTCGGCCCCATCGGCCATCCGTTTTGCGGGCAATGTGCTCTGCCCACTGCCACTTAAGTTTGGAAATTTTTAATATCAGTCGCTAATAGTTTAAATAATACATATTACTAAGACTCTCGTTGCTATAGCGGTTGCAAGCGTGACTACTAAACATGAGATCCTGGGTTCGATTCCCAAGTGTGGCAAAATGTTATTGGGTTTTTCCATCTGAAATGTCTCAGTAGCAGCCACAGAGTCTGGATTTGTGTCCAGTTGATGGCAATAGGGTCGCTCCGTATTACAAGGGAAACAAGCATAACTTGCGAACTGTGGGTGTGCTATAAATTAGGTACACTACCGCTTAACCCTTCAGTGATTACAGGCGTGAATTTACGTAATATTGGTATAAGTAGTAAAGAAAATGAACTTACTCAGCGAAATCGACAGTGAAACAAATACAAATACTACTGACGACGAAATATTATACACGAAAATAATGTTTAAATAAGACGTGTCAAAAACGAATGGAATCGCAACCATCAGAAACGAACATGATTCTCCAATGCTAGAAGAGACCAACCAAACGAAGGTAAAAAACCAATGCTCATTCCTATGGGTTGTAACTGTATTTACCACTGTTCTTATAATGGCTCTAGGCTGCATAGTCGGCTGATTGTGCCCGACTGGCTGCGGTTGGTCGGGCTTCCTCTCTCATCCCAGAGCATGTCTTTCCTTACAAAAAAGTGCCCCTGGTGTATCCGGCTTGTCCGGGTCAGGCTTGCTCCTTGCTGGGTGTGGTGCTTAATCATCATGATCAAGTAGTAAAGACAATTAACTTAAAATCTCTAAACAGAGAGGAGGCCTGTGTTCCAGCAGTGGGAACACTATAATTGTCAATTGTCTATAACATAATAGCACTAGCAATTCCTTTAATTTTCTCAATGTCAGCAACATTTGTTGCGCCCGAGCAGATGATTTTTTGGATTCTAACATGACGACAGTATCAAAAAATTGCAAATCTATTTAGTCCGTCAGTTAAGAGTATTGGAAAATAATGGACACATATTTTTTGTTTTTGTAAATCAATGAATATTGACAAAGATGAAACGCATCAAAACTCGGGAGTGGGGGCTCGTGACGTCAGAACTAGCTAAAAATTATACCTAGGCGTGACGTATTGAGAATTTCAAAAGCGTCATATCTTCGTCAATTTTGGTTTAAACGTAACAAAAGAAAAAATATGTGTCCAGTATTTTTTGGAAATCTATGTGACGGACTAATTATATTTTTTTTGTCGTCTCGCCTATTGTGTTTCTTATAAAGTGTGTTATGAAATTGGGGTACGTGTAAACAAAGCATCAAGACTAAACTTCCTGCCTTTAAGGATAACAAAATGTAAGTAAATTATATTCAGTTCAGTCAGGAAAGTAATTTAAAAGCAGCTTTGGGAAACATTATTCTCAATTTAGCCCTTTCATATTTATGCTTAGGCGTTTTATTGTTATTTATCCGGTCAGGATCAAGATTAACGTGTTTTCGCAACAAAGAATAATAAAAAGGGAAGCGATTACGTAAATGCCAAGCTTCTTTTTTCATTATTTTTCAATGTTGCTCTATTTAATGGTAAAAACTAGAAAAAACCGGATTCCACAAAAGGGTTATAATTATAAAAATATTAAATCATTAATTATTTCAGGGCCGAGACCCATATTAAATAAAAATACAAACACATAATAATTGAAATTGCACATTCGAAACATTATTTAAAAACAAAAGTAGATAGACACAAATATAAACACATAAATAATTGAAATGTCAGTCATTATAAAACTTATGTAAACGGGTATTTATCGCGAATTTTAACTTTAATATAAGCCTGACGTTTCGACCGGATTGCACCAGCCGTGGTCGCGGGAAGACGGTCCCAGTCAGTCAGTCAGCCCAGTCTTCCCGCGACCACGGCTGGTGCAATCCTGTGTTCTTATGTCAGAATTACTTGAGAAACATTATCGTTATAACTAGCAGCGGTAAAAATGCGCTTGTTTTTCAACCTCAAAATATGATCTCATCATCTGCCTAGCCTTTTCCCTACAATAGTGGGGTTAACTTCTAGATACAGATAAAAACCAGTGTTTTTAATGAAATGACTGCGTGTCTGAAGGAACCCGTGGCTAAATAATAACAGCCGCTCGGATCTTTAGGTTAAGCCGGGCTTGCCTAGGTTGGTCTGTGGGTTGACCAGTTAACCACCCATTACATACCGAGTTTCCTCCGTGCCTCGGAAAGCACGTTAAGCAGTTGGTCCTGGCTGTCATTTGTGAACTTTGACAGTCATTACAGGTAGTCAGTGGCCCGTATCGGATTACCCAGTACTAACTGGGTGGTGGAGGTCAGATAGGCAGTCGCTCCATGTAAAATACTGGTATTCAGCTACATCTGGTTAGACTGGAAGTTGACCCCTTTTTTTTTCGGATGGGAAATCATCAAATGACTCCTACCACTCTGGGCGGAGCAGGAGGGAGTGTAAGACTTTTACTGACTAAAACCCATCCATGTTCCTTCATCGCCGTTTGTGTTCCGGGGCCACGGTATCTCTTTCGAACAGTCCCGCAGCCCCGGTAGGCATCGGCCCTTGCGGACCCCTTCTTATTGCTGACTCTCTTTGAGGCGCGCGTGGAACACGAACTCGCCAACATGAGACGGACGGATGGCGAGCTAGCCCATAGTCCATCGTCCACAGGCCTGCGCCTACGGTGGCCGCCCGACGCCCGGGGCGTCTCCCGTGGCGGCCGGGACGCTGAGAGGTTCTCTCCCACTCCCGTTCCGCCACCTCCTTCTCTGGCATTACTGCTTCGCAGAAGGAGGTGACGGCTTCCCATTCCGTCTCGCTCCGGACCATGGCTTGCACCAGGGCCGGACACGAGAGGTCGCCGCCGCCAATCACCGCTTCGAGGACGCGGCGGTGCTCCGCCCACGCGGGGCACACCTCCACCGTGTGCTCCACCGTGTCCTCCGGTCGACCCTCGCAGTGGATGGAAGCCGACCCCAATAAAACTTGGGAAAAGGCAAGGCAGATGATGCAGATGATGACTGCGTGTCTGGTTTGGTTAGTCTGATTGTCAGAATTCCCCCAATTTATTTGCGGGAGGGGCAGCATAATTATCTTCTTGTTCCATACTTCTCTGTTACTCGTCACCTCATCGACATCCCTTCTCGCCATATCATCCTTTACACAGTCCATCAATCATTTCTGTGGTCTTCCTATATTCTTAAACCCATCCACATTCATATTTAAAATTTTGCTCACGATACTTTTACTCATTCTTCCGCATCACAAGCCCATACCACGACAACCGATTACCACACAAGTACTCACCCGCGTAGTTCCCGTTCCCATGGGAGTACGGGGATAAAATATAGCCTATCTTACTCAGGGTGAATTTAACTTTCTAATGGTGAAAGAATTTTTGAAATCGGCGCAGTAGTTTTTGAGTTTATTCATTACAAACATAAACACATAAAAATACAAATCTTTTCTCTTTAAAATATTATTATATATTGTAAGTGTAGATTATTGGTCAAATATTACTTTTCAAATGAGAAATTGGACCCTGTTTTCTGTCACCAGAAATCATATTGGAGACATGTCAAACATAAAAGAAATCGTTTCCTTCAAAGAGTTTCCGCAAGATCTATTCGTAGGAAATTGAAAATAGATATTGTTGCCGCGTCTATGAAAAACCGCTTACGTGGACATTAGGGCTGAACTTCCTCGGCTGAACGAATTGAATGATTCAAATAAATTGAATCCAGGAGATAACGCCGCCATCGTGTCGGCGATCTTGTCGGCTTGGACAAAGGTATTGATATTAATGGGTTTTCTCCTTTTATTACAGAGAATTCTGTTACTTTTACTACTTTCATTTGTTATCTAATTTCTCGTTTCTGTTATGTTTCGTAGTCTGTTAAGAAAAACATGGGACAAGATTTGGGGAACAATAATAATGCTATTGTTAACGACGCGACACTTTGGTTATTTATGAAATTATGAGTTAAAACCATTTTAGATCCGTAAATGCTTAAAAGTGTTTAAAGGGTATTTCTTTTCTTTTCAAAAAGTGTTTTTTTTTGGATATTGACATAGACTGAACGGATGGCCGATGGGGCCGAAAAGTTCTGGAGTTGCGACCGCGAACCGGAAGACGTTGCGTTGGAAGGCCTCCCACTAGGTGGACCGATGACCTGGTGAAGGTTGCGGGAATCCGCTGGATGCGAGTCGCACGGGACCGGTCAATGTGGCGATACTTGGGGGAGGCCTATGTCCAGCAGTGGACGTCTTTCGGCTGAAATGATGATGATGATATCGAAATACAAATAAAGTACCTACCTAGGTTCACTTTAAAAATATTTTTTTTTAAAGACGGAAGCCATTTCAAATGATAAGCATAGGTTTTATTCAAGTTTCAAGTTGTATCCAAACGTAAATTTGTGCATCCTTTTTTGAAACTTTAAACGCTGTAGAGGCTACCTTTTGTCTAGACACTGAAAACTACACTTGCATTGCATCATACCCACCATTCAAATAGGCTTGTTTCCACTATCAATAGTTACAAATCTATTTAGTCCGTCAGTTAGTATTGGAAAATAATGGACACTTATTTTTTTGTTTTTGTAAATCAATGAATATTGACAAAGATAAAACGCATCAAAACTCGATAGTGGGGGCTCGTGACGTCACAACGCACTAAAAATTTTAACACGGCGGCGGCGGCGTGACGTATTGAGAATTTTAAAAGCGTCGTGTCTTCACTTAAAATGTCACTTACGGGATATCTTCCGTGATTATTTATTATTTTTTAAGTATAGTTATGAACCGTGAAAGCTTAAAACAGTAGTCGTCGTGTCTTCGTCAGTATTTTGGTTTACGTAACAAAAGAAAAAATATGTGTCAAATATTTTTTAATAATCTAACTGACGGACTAATTGGATTTTTTCAGGACACAAGTCTATTCCACTTCAACCAACTTATTTGTGCAGGCGGCAAAACACAGAACTAAAATAAATGTACCAAGTTTGACGTAACGATACATTTTTCTTGAAACTTAAAGTGGTCATATCATAGACTTACAGCCTTATTCATAAAAAGTTAGAGCCTCCTTGAAGGCTCCTTGATGGCCCAATGCTAAAAAACATGATTCATAAACGTCTGTTAACGCTAATCAGTCCATCAAGGCTCTGCTAAAGTTAGACAGCCTTATTCATAAAAAGTTAGAGCCTCCTTGAAGGCTCCTTGAATGCCCGATGCTAAAAAACATGATTCATAAACGTCTGTTAACGCTAATCAGTCCATCAAGGCTCTGCTAAAGTTAGACAGCCTTATTCATAAAAAGTTAGAGCCTCCTTGAAGGCTCCTTGAATGCCCGATGCTAAAAAACATGATTCATAAACGTCTGTTAACGCTATCAGTCCATCAAAGCTCTGCTAACGTTAGAGGACCGTTGACCCTCCTTTATCTCCCTGCTAAGTCACAAAGTGGCCGCCGGAAATTTGAACAGCTGACTTTGACAAGAGCAAAAAACCATACCGAAGATAATTTTAGTGAAGGGAGGGTTACGCAGATTAAAAAAAATCCAGGAGAAATTATTTTCAGGACAAATTCCTGAAAATAAATTTTCCTGGATTTTTTTTTTCAAAAATCCTCTTAATTAGGTTTTTAAGATGATACGTATAAAATTGGGATGATTAACATAGTTACAGCTTTTTGCACTTATCGGAAATGGCGGGAAAACAAACATCTCGCTTATTATAAAAGTTGATCTTGGGGTTGTATCGTCAAATTTTATCTTTTCTTATTGGTTTATCATTTCTTTTTTTGTTCCTTTTCTTTTTTCTCGTGTGTATTTGTAAAAAAATGCGTTTTCCCTATTGATTTAAATAGTAAAGATACGGTCGTCCGAACGTTCGCCGAACGCGGTCGCCATACAGAAACACTAACGCCATCTATTAGAACTACTATGAACTACGATGTCAATCGGCGTGGTCTGCCCCTAGACGTAACTTTGTAAGAGCGGGTATTTTTAATCGACTTGAAAAAAAGGAGGAGGTTTTCAATTCATGAAAGACCCACAAATTACTGATTTAAATGCAACAATAACTAGATACTAACATTAACACTTGGTATTGCCGTTTTCTTCAACATTCTTATTGTTCCCGACGTATAGAAATCCTCCGCTTTGAAGTGTGCGGAACAAACACGTAAATAGCTATTTGACTTAAAATATGGTTCACCACGTTCCTGTCTTATGACACGACTCCAAGCTTCATTTCGCACCGAATCAGTAGGAAATCTGCAAATTAAATACGTATTTTCACTGTACTTATAGATTTTTACCAGTGAGTACATAAAAACACATTTTAATTTGCTTGTAATAAACAATAAAAATTATTATATACATATTAAATTAATTTTATGATATGAATTATTAAATCTTTTCATTTCATCGGCTAAAACGCGCGCCGCTGCAAAGATATGTCTACCTTTTACGCGGCTTCGCGTCGTCTTTGCCAAACGTTGAGACAAATACGAAAGAAAATTGTTTTAAATAATGTTAGAAGTTGATATAATATTTTTTTTTAACTTACCGGTGATAAGAAATGTTATCATTTATTTTATTGTGCTTTTTGTCGTAGTTCATGCATCCCTTCACGACACAACTTGGCATTTTTGCTTGTAAAATTTACGACCGCTCCCGAAGACAGCCGAACGCGTTCTAGTTTAGTTCGCTATAGGGAAGACCATTTTGGGACCACGTTCGAAGCGTCATTGTAACATGCGGTCCACCCAGTCCTTACGCAGTAATATATAAAATAAAATAAAATACATTTAATTCAGACTAATAAAATGTCCATAATTTGTTAGTAACATTATCTTAAAACTATGTTAGTCAGAAAAATTGCTTAGACAACATGCAGCCTGATAAGCCTTCCTACAACAGCAGATTCAGGTCTCTCTGCAATCATCCTTAGGATTCCGTTGCCACTTCCTCGAATTCGGCGAATTAGTGAGGCTGACTTTTTGCGCATTATAGCGTAAAAGTCATCCACCCTCGCGTCGGCAAACATGCCCGAGGCGCTACAAAACCGAGGTAGCCGCACCAGAATCCTAAAGGCGTTGTTGTACTGCACTCTAAGAGCATTGTAGGCCCGCTGCGTATAGTTGGTCCATAGGGCGCTGGTGTAAAAGCTTTGACAGTAAGCTCTGAACAAAGTTACCTTAACCTGTGCTGTACACTTTGCGAACCTGTGCACCAACATGTTAGCGCGCACCGACAATGCTCTCCTCTCCCTCTCAATATCTCTGTCATCATTAAGTGTTTCAGTTACAATGTGCCCCAGATATCTAAACTCAGACACTCGACTCAAGGATACCCCGTTTAGGTATACGGGTGGTATATGCTCAGGTTGTTTATTTTTACCTCTGATAATCATATACTCACTCTTTTTATCGTTGTACCTTAAGCCGTGAGTCTCGGCATATGACTCACAGATATTTAACAGTTTCCTCAAACCACCCACAGATGGACTCAGCAACACCATGTCGTCCGCATAACTGATGTTATTGACACAAACGTTGTCTATGTGACACCCGACATGGCTGTTGCTGAGCTCACCAATCAGCTGGTTGACATATAGATTGAAAAGTCTTGGGGAGGTCAGCCCCCCTTGTCTAACTCCACACTCAAGTGTATACTCATCTGAAAATACGTTTCCCCACTTGACAACGTTTTTCTGATGGTTGTACCAGAAGGAAAATATCTTAATGAGTTCGGCTGGAGTCCCGACCTCCCCAAGCTTCGTCCAGAGCTTACTATAATCCACTAGGTCGAAGGCCTTCGATAAGTCTAGAAAGCAAGCGTATATTGGTGTTTTCCTGTTAACATAGTAAGCGACTGTGTGCTTTAGTGTCAAAATAGCACTTTCTGTTGACAAATTCTCACGAAAACCAAATTGTGCATAGTGAAGGGTAATATATTTGTTGAGCTGTGCATCCAAGAGACCGTCGAAGACCTTTGCCAACACAGTAGCCAGGGAGATAGGCCTATAATTATTCTTATCAGATACATCACCAGTGACATTTTTTGCTATCGGCACCACAATAGTTTCCGTCATCTTAGGTGGTAAGTACGAGTGACGAATGCAAAAGGTAAACAACATAGCTAGTACTCTAAATAAATGCTTACCCGCGTGCTGCAAGTGTTCAATGCTCAGCCCGTCACTGCCCGGAGACTTACCTCGTTTCATGTTCATGATAATGATATATGTCAATGGTTTTCCCGCTAATTTGCTGTCACTGCTGTCAATTTTTTTTTAATTTTCGATGAGGTCTTTTTTAGAGTTCCGTAGCCAAATGGCAAAAACGAAACCCTTATGAATTCGTCATGTCTGTCCGTCCGTATGTCACAGCCACTTTTTTCGAAATTATTTGGTAAGTAGATTTATTCTGTGAACCGCATTAAGATTTTCACACAAAAATAGAAAAAGAACAATAAATTTTGGGGGTTCCCCATACTTAACTGAAACTAAACTATTTTTTTCATCAAACCCATACGTGTGTATCTAGGTATCTATGGATAGGTCTTCAAAAATGACATTGAGGTTTCTGATATCATTTTTTTCTAAACTATATAGTTTGCGCGAGAGACACCTCCAAAGTGGTAAAATGTGTCCCCCCCCCCATGTAACTTCTAAAATATTAGAATGATAAAACTAAAAAAAATATATGATATACATTACCATGTAAACTTCCACCGAAAACTGGTTTTAACTTAATTTAAAAAAAAAAACACTATTATTAAAACATCGATCAAAGTTACAACGAACTACAAGAACTTTTATATTATGTTACTTGCTGCTACGGAACTTTTTTGTCTTTTGAAGTCTCTATATAGATGCTCTGTGGTCAGTCTGCTAGCTAACAGACGCATCAACAGTCTACTAGCTGACTGCTAGCAGACCAATGATATTTAATTAAACAGATATGTTATGAGCGCGCAATCGTGAAGACTCGAAAACGTGTCAATTGGCCTGTTTTTCCTTTATTCTGCGTCACTGCGTGTATGTGAGCTGGCTCTCCCCCGCGGCACACTTTTTTCGGTGGTTTTGTAGGTGTATAACATATCTGTTTGTTAGAATATCATTGTAGCAGACCCATTAAACCTCAATTAAGGATTTTTTTATGAATAAGGCTGTAAGTCTGTAGCGGCACTACAAAAAGTACTTCGCTACATGGAACAAAAAGTACTACAACGCCATCTATGACACAGATAATGAACTAACCTCAAAACACGTCAAAATTATACATCGCGCAAGCAACTTTATCCGCGACTTGAGACTATATACGAGAACCCGACAACAACTGTCGGGCAGTGGCCCACCAGACATAACACCCGTCTGGTCGGAGGATCCTCCCTTTTCTACGGGGGATGAAGAGCTTTACACCCTGTTCTTCATACCCCCAAATTGGTGACCCCGACGTGATGTCAGCACAGCCTTCGAGCAACGTGACGTCATCATTATTAAATGAATCTTGCAAATAAATGAATCACTTCCTCAAGCTTTCGAGCAGCGAGACTTAGCCAGCCAGCTTCAAACGGGTATTCCTGACCACCAGCATGCAGCGGACGCGCATACCTGGTCAGCACCCTCAACCTAGCGACCTTGGCACTGCACCTACGGCCGGTCGAGTGCTGATCCTCCCGGTCAGCGCCAGCAGTCAGCCACATCGCAGCGCTACTCTACGGCGCTACTCTACGGCGCCACTCTACGGCGCTACTCTACGGCGCCACTCTACGGCGCTACTCTACGGCGCACTTCTACGGCACCTCTCTATGGCGTGAGTGCTCTATGAGTGATGTAGCGGCACTACAAAAAGTACTTCGCTACATGGAACAAAAAGTACTACAACGCCATCTATGACACAGATAATGAACTAACCTCAAAACACGTCAAAATCCTACATCGCGCAAGCAACTTTATCCGCGACTTGAGACTATATACGAGAACCCGACAACAACTGTCGGGCAGTGGCCCACCAGACATAACACCCGTCTGGTCGGAGAATCCTCCCTTTTCTACGGGGGATGAAGAGCTTTACACCCTGTTCTTCATACCCCCAAAAGTCTATGGGTCATACTGTATCTGATGGAAAAGAGGACTTTTGACATAATGACAAGCGCTTTCAAAGCGGTTTTTGTATTTTTCTACAACGAGTAGTGGTTTTTGTATTTTTCTGCGGAGCATAAGGTCAGGACTTTAGGTTCTCCTGCTCCGCAGGTTTGATTCCCGGGTCGGACAAAGTGTTATTGGGTTTTCCCATTAGGAATTTCTCAGTAGCAGCCACGGAGTTTGGATTTGTGCCCGATTGCCTATTCTAAAGAACTTGAACATAACCCTTGAAAAGTGAGTAGTAAGTATTGCAGGTCCACTTCTGCTTAACCTTTAATGGGAAAAAGGCGTGATGTTAAAAAAAGTTTCTTGTTTTTTTTTTGGCTCAATAAAACACCCTTTCAATATTATTTTGGTTTTGTTCATTAGCTTAGGCAGCTAGTAGTGACCTCTGTTAAAGAGTAAAGTAACTAAACAGTTTCGTTTGAATGAAACTAGATGGCACTAGCATGCTTGATTATTCAAACTTCATGTCTGCGTTGAATTATAAGCAGATAGGAGTAGGTTCAACACACATAACATGACGCCTGTTTTTTTTTAAGGGTTTGGCAAAGTTGGCAGTACACACTCATAATACACTCATCTACACTAATATTATACAGAGAAAAGATTTGTATTTTTGTTTGTGTGTATGTTTGTTATGAATAAACTCAAAAACTTCTACGCCGATTTTAAAAAATCTTTTACTATTAGAAAGCTACTTTCACCCTGAGTAACATAGGCTATATTTTATCCCCGTACTCCCACGGGAACGGGAATTACGCGGGTGAAACCGCGTGACGACCGCTAGTATTTTATACTAGCTTCTGCCCGCGACTTCGTACGCGGAACCTGTTGCTTATGCCAGCGACAACGGTGTCGTCAAAATCGAAGATCTGATACGTCTGATGTCGAAGCGCAATTCTCTATCCGTGAACGTCTCCGACTCGCGAGACAATGCGTGACGTTCACGATCAACAGTCAGTCGCGTATCACGTTCCCCACTTGTCTCTAGATACCTAGAAGTCGGTGTGTAGATACGCTGAAAACTCAAGCGTAATTCTCTTTCCGTGAATGTCTCCAACTCGCGAGACAATGCAGACGTTCACGATCAGCGGTCAGTCGCGCATCATTTTCTTCACTGGTCTCTAGACACCTGGATGTAGATGCGTAAATACGCTGAGAACGCAGGTGTGCTTCGCGATCCGAAGAGGTTTTCACGGAGCAAGTTGAAACCTGATGTTCTCGAACAGCATTAAGTCTCTCCTGACGCTCTTCGGTAGATTCTTGGGATCTTATGATCCTCAATCTTTTAGCTCCTTTGGAACACTGGGAAAGATTTGACTTCTTTCTAGGCATGGTTATAGTTTTATTAAAATCTAAGTGACTGCTCCGCTGCGTTACCGGGTAGGCTACCGTGCCACGTAGATAAATGGAAAAGGAAATTAAACACTAAAATAACATAAGCCGGAAGACATAGTTTTGGCCAGTAGACTCAAATTTTCAATGATACACCATTATCATCGAAAATCAGTCCTAAACTGTTACCACCTTGACCGCGTGAATATTTTATAATTATACATTGAAATTAGTGATAGCTTTGATTTCCACATCAGATCTTCAATTTTTATAAGTCAACACGAAATGCTCATCAGACCGAACAACTTTTGCTAAGACGTCATTCCTATATGTGTTATGGTGTAGCTGGGCTCTCGGAGTTCCACAACAGGTGTTCCAGATCTTCGATTTTTATAAGTCAACAGAGAGTGCTCATCAGATTGAACAACTTTTGCTAAAACGTCATTTCTATATATATGTTAGTGTAGCTGGGCTCTTGGAGTTCCACATCAGGTGTTCCAGATCTTCAAATTTATTCTCTCAGCAGAAAATGCCCATCACGTGGAACAATTTTTGCTATGGTACCATTTTTGTATCTCTTATAGTTCAGCTGGTCTGTTGTGGTTCTGCATCAGGTGTTCAAGTTTCCAAGATAAATTATAGCCTATATCTTGCCCAGACTTAATACCTATACAACAACAAAAAAATCATTCAAATCCGTCCAGTAGTTCCGAAGATTAGCGTGTACAAACAAACAGACAAACAGACAAACAGACAAACAGACAGAATTTTTTTTTTGGATTCGTGCTCTTTTACTGTTTCTAAACCCCCCTCAATTATTATTTTTTTAATATATTCAATGTACAGACAAAGTTTTTCTACTGTTTTATTATATGTATATAGATGAGTGAAAAGGTAATAGGTGTACCTACTCATACCTAATACTGTGACATAGACACAGGTTAAACAGAGATAGGTCATCATCATCATCATCATCTGCGTAGCCTTTTCCCAACTATGTTGGGGTCAACTTCCAGTCTAACCAGATGCAGCTGAATACTAGTATTTTACATGGAGCGACTGCAGAACCCAGTTAGTACTGGGTAATACGATATCCCTTGGTAAGACTGGTTATCAGACTTTTTGGGCCGCTGACTACCTGTAATGACTGTCAAAGATCTACAAATGACAGCCGGGACCAACGGCTTCCAGATAGGTCCATAATGCGAAATCAAGGGGCCGTTAAGGTTGCCCACAAAACTTTTTGTTATGTTGCAAGTTGTGCAACACACACAAAACGTAACCTCTTGTCTCGATGCGCTTCGACCTACTCTTGATTAACCTGTTATCTGACCTGAAGCAGGCTTAGAATTTCTGTGAACTGCTTTGTATGTGTGTGTGAGCCAATTCTGACCATATTTGTTCCAAGTTGAAATATGGTAGGGGGGCCGCCTCCACGAGCGAGCAAATCGCGGCGAATCAACGTATTTCTATACGAAAATATCGCCGCGATTTGCTCGCTCGTGGAGGCGGCCCAATAGAGAGTGTATAAACAACGTGGCAAGGACAATAATATCACCGCGATTCTCTCGCTCGTGGAGACGGCCCTTAGATCTAATATGTCTGTCTACTGTGTATCTATAACTGATTTTTTTTAACAATGAAAAAGAATTTCTCCGAAAGGATTATGGTAGAAAATGTGATACTTTTCCAGGAAATAGTTTAATGGGTAAGATGAAATGAAAAAATGCTTTTATGAATCAAAAATATACGTAGCTATTTCATTGGAATTTAACAATTCTACATTTTTTAAAGGCTTTGTTTTTGTCATGACCACATTATTTCGAAATATTTCCAGGAAAAGCCAATCATTATACAGGACATCAATCGAAATGGTAGCATGGAGTGAAAAGCATAATAAATTGAAAAAGAGAAAGTGGGAAAATTGTTATTTTTGTTTTTTTTTTCAGTAATTTTTCATCTTTGTTTATTTCCTGCACTTTTTTGTTCCAGACTGGAGTGGAATATCGTTGATGAAGTTTCTTAGGACCCTTCAAGTCGAAATATCGAACTTAGAAGTAAACCGTATTTTTTTTTAAGTTTCAATTTCTGTTTGTTTTAGTGTTTCTTCTCAGTGTAGTTAGATAGAAAACTCTGACCTCATCTAGTTTTAAAAGTATGAATTTTGAGTAGATCCTCTTCTAAACACTTCCAATGATTATTTTAAAGTAATTAAAATCTTTTCGAGTTCGGCTCTTACTGAATGTGAGAGAAAATATGTGACTTTTCGAAACAGACAGTCTCTCATTACTCTGTTTGAAACAGGCAAAAGTTATAACACTTTATCCTGTTTTAAGCGCCAGAAACAGTTCTAAAGTTAAATATACTTGGGGTGACTAAATGTACTCGAAAAGAGCTAATTTTTCATCGGCGTCTGTCATACTGTAAGCGAGAATAATCTTTATTTACCAAGAATGACTAAGCGTTTAATGGAATTTTCCTTTGTCAGAAAAATAAATTTCCTCACCATGTTTTTTTGGCTAGAGAAAATCGTTCGGAAGATCAAAGTCAATGTCGAGTGAGAATTTATTAAGCCGCCAAGCCGCCAATCAAAATGTCAGCTTACCCACTTTGTATTTTGTCACAATAACAAGTCTGGAATAAGTTAGAAGATTGGCACTGAATAAACTATAAAAGCGTTTTCCCACTAACGATTTACCAGCGTGTTTCAAGCGAGGCGATTTCGCTTGCGAGCTCTTCGCGGGTGAGAAGTGAGCTAGCCCCGACTATAAGACGAATTCTCCGCGATTTCACAATATTGTACCAAATTATTCATACTACCTTGTAGAAAAGAAAAGAATAGATATAAGGAAAGATTTTAAAAATCTTTTAATGGTTTAAGAACCGATTAATGAATTATAAAATAAATAGAGTTTTAATAAATCGTAAAGAACTCTACGTACCTATATTATAGAAGAAGGAAAGAAAAAAGGGATGAGTCATGAGTAAGTATAATACGAAAATAACAAAAGTACGAGTATAGGGATAGCAAAAGAGTGTAAAAGAGTATAAACGTGGAGTCTAGAGGATCTAAGTTCTGAAGAAGGATTCGTACTTGAAAAACTGAAGGAGTTTAAGAGGGAAGGAGGGAAAGAGGGAAAATATTGACTACCTCTTTTGCCTAGGGCCTTGCCTCTTTGTTCTGGGTTTGATTCCCAGGGCGGGCTAAGTGTTATTGAGTTTTTCCATCAGGAATTTTTCAATAGCAGCCACGGAGTCTGGATTTGTGCCCGGTTGATGGCAAAAGGCTCTCCCCCTATTGCATGGGACTTAAAACATGACTGGCGAAATGTGGGTGTACTAAATGTGTACATAATGTGTTGTTGTAAACAAAATCCAAATCAAAGCATTTATTTCAAGTAAGCCAGTTACAGACACTTTTGAATTGTCGAAACAAAGATGAAAATTAAATGTAGCTACAGTCCCAGTCACAAGATATAAAAACTGTGAAAGTACTGTAGTTGCCCATTCCCTAGCGTAGATCTCTATGGAGAATAACGGGCAAGAAACTCCATGGACACTCTTTTAAATCAGAATATTATTACAAAATGTTGGATTACATCATTCATGTTGAGATGGTATAATATTATGTGGGAACAATGTAGCAAGATGTGCACGTTAAAAGTGTCCACAGTAAAAACACACAAAATAAAAATACAATTAAAAAAAACAAAATAATTCATTCAAAATAATAGGCCATGGCAACTAAGTGATGACCAAGACTTGCTTGTCTTGCTCTTAATTATATACCTACGTCAATCGATCTCATAAAAAAACGCGGAAAAGATGTTGCGCACACGTGGCGTACTTTCTACTCACACGCATCGAGTTTGTAAAACAATAGGGAATATGCATACATTTTCTTTTTTTTTTTTATTTCGATACGGAATGTCAAAGTACTATAAAAATAATGACTAAAAGCGAAAACAAGACATAAATCGGCCAAACAACACAAAATTTATAACCATTTAAACTTTTGTTTCTATCTCTTTCTAGATAAACGGAATTTAGTATGGAGTTTGTACGTCGATGCAGAGAATGACGTCATGCGCTTTATCGGATCTCTCTGAATAATCAGCAGTTTCAAATGCTTATAACTTAGTATTTTTTATAGATATGAAAGAAATAATTTCACTTTGCTATTTCTGATGTTAATACGCTTTGTATAAAGTGAAAATACACTAAGAAATGGCCAGTGTGATAAGTCCCTAAAGATTTAATAAAGAAGAATAAAACCAATGGTTATTTATATTTCGGTCTATCTACATTGTTATGCTGTTCAACTTATTACCACGAGCCATAATACAAACCAAGGACACAATTTAACAAAGATTACTTTGAAAATAATTTGAATATTTATTTGAGATTAGTGTTGGCTGCGAGCTTCGTCCGGGTAAAACTATTATAAAATATTACTTCCCTATTTAAATCAGATTTTGTCAAAAAAAAATGGGTTTTGATTTTGTACGAAACCCTAATCCTTTAAAAAAAAAGTATCCAAAGTTAGGTACTCTAAGTGCTCATTTCTGGACACGCGGCGCGTCAGGCGGTGCGTCGGGCGGCGCGTTGTGCGGCGCGTTGCGCGTTTTTCCGATTACGGAGAGGCGGTGTGTGCAGCGGCGGTGTCATCTGTCATATGTTTGTATATGCGCGCGCACTGCTGCGTTGACCGCGGCGGTTCACGCGGCGGGCAACGCTGCATCTCAAGCAAACGCGCGTAAAAACGCCTCTCCGTAAACGCTCTCATACATTGTCATATGTTTTAACGCGCCGCACGATGCGCCGCGCAACGCGTCGCGTCTCTGTAAATGAGCCCTAAAACATCAGCTATATGTATAGGTATGTTTTAAAAGTACTGCATCAGCTACCAGCTAGCTATGTCATAAAACAGTTTTTTGACATATAGCTAGCCGATAGCTGATGCGATACTTTTTAAGTCCCGTACAATCGGTGTAGCCGTTTCGGTGATTAGTCGGAACAAACAGACATACAGAGGGAGAAAAACAAAAAAATAGTATTATGTTACAAGTACCGTATATTATGCTTTCATACGCATTCAGACTCCAGTAAAGAGTAATTCATCAACTCGTCCCACATGCCCACGGCCCATTTGGGACGAGTTGATGAAAATCAAATTAAATAATATTTTCATTCCGCAACTCCTCCCAAGTTTCTTGTTGTGTGGAACTTTAAACTTTATCAACGTTGGTACAGTTAGTAAGACAAGATTATTATTACGGGACTTTTACTTACAGATAGCTGATGTTATGAGGTGTATTTTATTTTAGAACGAAGGTCGGGGGCATCAGCTAGTACTGGATAAAATCTGTACGAAAACTACACGTAAAGAAGATAAATCTTTGTGAACAAGTAACAGTAGCTTAGAAGCACGCTAACAGCTTACTATGACACCGTGTTACAAATGTGCGAACGCGACCCGGCGGCCAAAGTCCAACTTAACTTCAAGATAGATAAGAAAATAAATTTCAGCTCGTTTTAACGTCGACTTAACTCAACCCGGGGTTGAAACTTGAATGTTGGTTGACGTGACTTTGAAAACTTTTTATTAGGTGAAGTAAATGATTATTATGAGTTTAAGTTCTTTGAGATTTTATTATGATAAACAGGACGATGACAGGACGATGGATGACACGTTTGATGGATAGTTGTTAGGCCTAGCACCACCTTTGAAGAACTTGCGAGCCTCAAGGTATTTCCAATGGTTACTTCCAATCTTTATCGTGTGGAGTAGACCGGTGTCAGAGTTTTAATGCCTCTGACTCTGCTTTATGTGCCGTCAAGAAATATCTCTCAGACATGCTGGTTTCCTCACGATGTTAATGGTTATTGAATTAGGTGTAGTTGTTGTAATTTCCCGGGAAAACTCTTTACAAACAAGCTCTTGTAGACAACTTTCTACTGGAAAAAAAACAGAGTCGAAGAGGTTTTTCTGAAACAGCAAGACTGCTACAAGATTTTGAACAATTTTGTTTGAATTTTCTCTCATCACCATCATCTTCCTGCCCTTGTTTCATGTTACTTGGGGTCTGCACAACACGTTTTTTCTTGCATTCTCCTGTATCAACCGTCACGCTACGGTATCATTTACACACAATCCATCCATCGTTTTTTTGGTCTTCATCTCCCTCTTCATCCAAAAACATTTATATCAGTTACCGTAAAATTGTAAATACCGTTAGATTATAATCTATCTCGCGAGTTCGTAAACTCTCGAAAGATTGTGAACCTGTCCCTGATTGGACGGTCTTAAAGTAGGCCGTTCTGTTTGTTTCTTTGGTTAATCACAGATAAATTTTACCTCTCCCACAATTTCTTACACTATGTTCTAAAGCTGTGAGTTATTATCAATACAAAATCAATTTACAATCACCAAAACACGTGTGTGTTCGTTTACATTCGACAGCAAACGAATTATCAAACAAAAATGGCGGCGCGTGGCACATGATGTTCTACCAATCAGTGCGCGAGATGCGTTCCGTGTTCACAATCTTTCGAGAATTTACAATCCCGCGAGATAGATTATAATCTAACGGTATTTACAATTTAATGGTGACGTATCGATCACTCTTTAAGTCACATGCGATTCGTCCCTCCCCATCACATGCACAAATTGCACATACCAAGACAGTTGATCCCTTTCAACTTTTCTGTGACAGGCACAACTTTCAACCTTTTAGATTCTTGAATTATCTTTCATACTTTGACATCGTCCTTCCGTACAAAAATAGTCCGGAATTCAGACCAAAATGTAGCACACTGCAACGGAACGTGGAATAAGTAAAGGAACTATCTGACTCTACCGTCGTCCAAACTTTGAACCTACATTTCATACCCATGAAAAGCTGAATATAAATCATGTTTACCATATTCTTACAAAACTTAAATGTAAAATTTGGCAAGTCAGCCAGCCAAGATACACGGTGAAATATATGGCATTGGCGAGAATTTATGCTGCATTTATGTATGTATGTATTATTTATGTTGGGATTCTTGGGAATCTTAACAAATTAAACTATCCTGAGTTATTCCACAACGGTGAGATGGGCAAATGACATTGTTGCTATCGCGGGTAAATCCTGAATGAGGTTTGTTCAAGAAGGTGGGTTTCGCACAAACAAGAGTCCAGTCCAGAAGTGGGTGCTTTCAGACTGTGGGTGCTGTATTTGTACCAGCTATTGATTCATACAGACTTTATACGTATACGTGGCTACAGTTTTGATATTAAAATAAAACGTCAGAAGTGAGGCAGGCCAGGTTTCATACAAAAATAGTCCAGCCATTTTCAACGCTGATTGGGAGCGGCGCGGGCGGTGGGAGCGGATGCGGGAAGGGCGGTAAACGCTATTTCCTAATCGTGAACACAGTATTTCGCGGGGCGTCTCAGCGTAAACGCGTAGTAGCATTATCAAGTCTTCTGTCGAGAAAGACATGTCGGCCGCCACGAGCGGGAAACGCAAACTGGTTTGCATTTCAGTTTGCGTTTTCTGCTCCACCGGCGCCCCTCGCTTGTCCCGCTGCGGATACCACTCACCCGCGCCGCTGTAAAGGTGTGATTCCAAACTCGGCAACAAGCAGCAGTGCTGTTGCCGCAGTGCTTTTTTTGTTGCTTTTCTTTTACTATTGGCATAAAGCAACAACAAAATAATCATCGTCATCTTATTCCTCTTCCAACAGCATAAATCAAAGTTGGTCATCAATCGATATCTTGTCTACTCAAAGTAAACTAACGAATGCACAACAACTGCTGCGGCAGCACTGCTGCGTGCAGCGTGGTTCGGAATCATAGACACCCGCTAGCGGATTCCGCCGCCCGTACCGCGCCTCTCCCACTGAGTTTGCACACAGACATCGTACAAGTGTCGTCGAGGTCGTCATCGTTGTGGCATCTCGTCCCTTAAACCGTGTATTAAGATATGTAGTATATCACACTTTTGAATTTTCCCTAGGTAATTTAAATAGATGAGACTATCACAAGAACGTGGAGCTTGGCATAAGCAAAGAGAAGCCTATTTTCAGCAGTGGGAGAAGTCAGACTGTGGATGGTGATGAACTTAAATTAACCTTGTACAAAGGGTATAAAACACCTCTTAACGAAGCCGAAAGGCACTTGTTTTCCCCGTCATCATCATTTTTTTGTTCTACACCATACCTTTTTTAGTTTTTTTTTTAATACATGTTTTTAATGTATGATTTTTACTTTAGGCACTTCCACGACCCCTGCACTATTCAATTCATCCATCAGCACAATGTTTTGAATGCGTTACATTGAGTTCTACCACAAAACATGATTTTTCACCCAAAAAAAAAAAAGTTGTTTCCCAGCAATAATTTTTGCGTAAAGTTACTTAGTTTGCTGTACAGAATGCTTGGTTGACGTCTTCGTGATGAGGTCTTTTACACCCTGTATATCTAAAACTTTCACTCCCTACAGATAGATTCCGTATATTCCCAGTCGCCAAAAAACTTAACTGAATCATACTTTTTCATTCAGATCAGGTTTAAAATTACTAACACATCTTCTCAGGGTAGCCAGCACGTTTTATTTAAGCTATAGCTTAACTGCTTACCCCACCCTAGACCGCGAATAAATCCATTTGCAAAAATGTGGGTACAACATTAAAATGCCACGTGACCTTGAACAGAAAATGCGTGATGTTGCATATTCATTACCAGGATTTCATGGTTACTCTTTTTAAAAATAAAAGACGTAATATAAACAAATGTTACAACTGACTGACTCGATGGTCTAGTGATCGAAACCACGACTTCTGAGCACGAGGTCCTGGGTTCGATTCCCAGGTCGGGCATAGTGATATTGGGTTTTTTCATCAGGAATTTCTCAGTAGCAGCAATAGGTTCGCCCCTACCTGGGACCCAATTCTGTAAAATTACCAACTTGTCAATAGTGTGGCGGATAGTGTGTAAGTAGTGTCTCAATAGGCTAATCATTGGCATTTGGTATTCTACAAATTACCTATGGTCATTGACTTACCACCGTAGTGCCATTGAAACGCCATAAAAGACTATTGTAATAATTGGTATTGTGCTCACTATAATGTTTCAATGTCATCATGATGGCCAAAGTAACGGTAGTCTGTAAATATTTTAAGTGTATTTAAAAGTTGTGTCTATCGTGTTTGAAAAGTGTTTTGGCCATCGAACCGCCATTGTGAAGCCATCGAACAAGAAAACACTGAAAAATATTGTACCACCACACTATCGACACACTACTGAGACACCACTGAAACGCCATTGAAGTTTTTGCAGAATACCAAATTTGCAACAGTGGCAACATAATGTCTGTAGTGTGTCGATAGAGTGTCAATGGCGTGTTGCTTAACACAAAGTTACAGAATTGGGGCCCTGACAACTACGATTACCCTTTCAAACGATTACGCGGCATAGAGAGTAAGATGAATAAGGATTATGGTGAAGCGTATTCGCTTAACAACACAAAAATATAAAGGTGCGTGTTTAAATGATTATTTGCTTACAGGGCCGGACTTATTAGGCGTATTGTTTAAGTTCCGAAGTGGTCGAATAGCTTATACAGCGGACATAGCCGACATGTTTTTACGTATTAGGATTAGGAAAGAAAAAATCAGGGCGCGCAGCTCTTTTTATGGAGAGGCCGAGACAGAGAACGCGACTCTGATACCTACATACGTAATGGATTCAATGATTTTCGGTGCTAAGTCGTCGCCTGCCTCAGCCATTATGATCACTTTTAATCATTTTTGTGATTTTTATTTACATTCTTTTTGAATAGAACTTTTTATGAATTTTATATGATTATTGTGAATGTGGGGACCATGTGGGGCACATTTATATTTATTGTTTATTTTTTCCCACAACTGTCTGACAGTTTGAGTACTCTAAACGACCTACCCAAATGTCCTTTCTTTGGTATTGTTCGTCGTTTCGTTGAGCTCCTTGAGTTATAAGTCGAGCTACACGTTAACTGACAAATGCTTGCACTGACTGGACAGGTCCACTCAAATCTGTATGGTTCTTTCTTCAAAAGACCATCTCAGACACTAATCGCATAGTCCTCATGTGAATTGAGCAAGATTGTCTGGACTTTAAAAGAGACTATGACCTCTGAGTTTGTTTCGGCTGTTTCTTCTCAGAGTAGTCAGGTACGAAACACCGGCCCCATCTATTTAAAAAAAATGACTAAACATCATCTCATCATACATGTATTAAATAAAAATGCTTAATACACAAACATAGCGTGTTTAAAAATACCTAATTAAAGAAACTCAAGAGGTACCTAATCCTCTACAAAACGAACGCCTAAGCATTCAACAAAATAATGCATCTTAAAGCATTCCACACACGTTTAAACACTTACACCAAAATTAGTACCTACACGTTTCCCATCTTTGAGAGAGAGGACATAAATGATCAAAGTCCCGACCCAATTACAGAGCCATTTAGATTCTCTCGCCGTGGACCAAGGCGGATGACATTAATTACAATCTCGATCGAAGTAGCATAGAATAATCCAGAAGGTTGGCTATAATGAATTTGTGGATGGGACGGGCAGTGTTCGCTAGCGCACGCTCATTTCAAGCTCTCAGTTTTTAAATTGCCAACCCCAGTAAAAAGTGCATTACTATACCTAAAAGTTATATCAGTACAAAGCTGAATTCAATACCTATATAACAGTGCCAGTGAATCCGTATTCTGACTACCAATGCTGAAGATACGACGGTTTTTAAATCAGTGCAAAACATAAACTTTGAACAGCTGACCGGTACGGGTGAGTCACAGAGCGCGCGAGCGCCGCACTACCACATCACACTATAGCTGTCGCAGTCACACTTTCGCAATACGGGCCGCTGCTGTCCTGCTCTCAAGCCGATCACGTACACAGCACGCATTTGCTCGCGTGCAGTACAAGTTTGTGTGTTTATTAAAACTTAAACCGAACTGCATTATGAATATGTCGTGTGAAGCCTGTAAACAAGACATAAAAACGACAGATAGACCAATTAAATGCTCTAAGTGTGAGACTAACTACCACAAAATATGACTGTGTTAACGCTTCATCGATCGATTCTAGCAAACAAATAGACATCTGGCTATGTCCTTCCTGTCGGGTTAAGACACCTCGCACTGATAACAGCAACACGCCCGCTCGACCAGTGAACACAAGCGCCGAGCTCGACGTCTCGAACATAAATACTCAATCGCGCGGGCACAAGCGCGTAGCTATTGGGTCACCCGCTCGAGACTTCACTGACAAACCTTCTTTCGCTGAACTTCTCTCTGAAATCAGGCTTATGCGATCGGACATGGATGAAGTTAAAACATCACTGAAGTCATTACTCGATGGTGTTATCCAATGCAATGCCCGTTTGGACAGCTATGAAGGTAGGATAAAATCCCTCGAGCAAAGTAATTCGCAAGTCGTTATCTTAAACGAAACAATTTGTAACTTGAAGGACCAACTAAACCATCAAACGCAGTCAGCAATGCGTAATGAGATTGAGATCATGGGCATCGAAGAATCCCCCTCCGAAAATCTTCAACACATAGTCTTACTAACCGCGTCAAAGCTCGGTGTCGCGGTGACTGTGGATGACATCGACTGGACAGTTCGGGCAGGCCTAAAAAAAAGTCCTGTGCGCGACTCAGACACTAAGTTTCCCAGGCCAATTATCGTAAGATTATTAAGAAGGGCAAAAAGGGATGAGCTCATAAAGGCATCCAAAACTAGGCGCAACTTCTCCTCCAAGGACATTGATATCCAAGGACCTGTCCGTAAGATATTTGTCAATGAGCATCTTACCAAGGATAACCGTATCTTGTTTCGTGAGGCTCGGGCCCGTGCACAGAGTGCGGGCCACAAATACTGCTGGACGAACAACGGGCGCATACTTATCCGCAAGATTGAGGGGCAACCGGCCATCACGATCAAGAGCATCAAAGAACTCGATATTTATCTTGGAAAGCAAACGAGTTCTCCTATACCGGCTTCCTCAACTCAGGAATAATATTGTCGAAATTTTGGTCTTTGTTATGCCTTTTTATAATTTAATAATTATTATTATGTGCAAAAACACAGACATGACATTCACAACACATAAACACAATAAAAAAATAAACACACACCCCTCACGCACACTCATACACACCCCTACTATTTTCCCTCCAGTAATCTCCATCGGTCGATTAGTGACATTCCATAAAAAGATTTTTACTACAACATCAGTTTTTCGTACCTATACAGATGGCTTTATTTAACATAATGCAAGATATTGATGAAAGTCTCCAAATTAATTGTCACTCTTACGATCTGATGGAAAACTGTAGGGAACAGCTACTACATACTGACTACAACTTTAAAATTCTCACATTTAATATTAGGAGTTACCAACGCAACTTTGATAACTTTTACGCGGTTCTACAACGTCTTGATTGCGAATTCGACGTCATTGTCTTAACTGAGTGTTGGCTGAGCGATGGGTTGTTGTTGGAACTATTACCAGGCTATACTGGCTCCAGGACGCACTCACAGTCAAATAAAAATGGTGGTGTAGTCGTTTACATAAAATCTTCTTGGAATTTTACCGTCAGTGAACCAACAATAGCAGACGCAGACAGTCTATTAATCAAAATTAACAGTGATATTGCCATTCTAGGTATCTATCGATCCCCATCCTATACTAATCCGGACAACTTTACCACATCCTTAGATGCCACTCTGAACCAGTTAATTAATTATGACAAAATATTTGTAACAGGAGATATAAATATCGACATATGTAATGAAATTAACAACAAAAATGCGGACTATCTACGGATGTTGGCTACACACGGTCTCCTTCCTGCAATTACCATTCCAACGAGAAACAGTACTTGTCTTGACCATATTTTTATTAAATCTAGAAATAAATCTACGGGAGCAGTTTCTAAATGTTCTGTCACTGATCATGACATAGCGATGGCTGCTACCAGCTTACAAAATAATAAATCTTGCTCCATCAGACCAAAATGGAAAATTAAAATTGACGAGGAAGCCGTTGTCGCCGAGTTAAATAATATTTCATGGACTGAAGTCCTGAACCAGCATTGCACCAACTCCGCCGTTAATATTTTTGTTGACATCATCTCAACATCACTAAAAAAACACTCACGAAAAGTCAAAGTTAGCAGAAGTAATTATAACATCAGGCCCTGGATTACCTCAGGCTTAATAAGGTGCATGCGCCACCGCGACAAACTGCACCTAGACTCACGTGCGCACAAAGATGATCAAACAAAAAGGTTAATCTACACCCGATACAGAAACTCTTGTAACAGCCTGCTACAAAAGTTAAAAACCAACTACCACAGCAATCTAATCGAAAATAGCCAAGCTGACCCGAAAAAACTTTGGAAGTCAATAAAATCTATATACAGCGATAACAAAAAGACGTCAAATGATTCCTATAAATTAGTTACCAATGAGAACCCAACAGAATCACTTAACAAATGCAATACTTACTTCACTGCACTGGGAGACAAACTGTCTGACATCATTCTCTCGAGACTCTCGGAAACACAAGCCTCTCTTGCCGATAAATATACCCCAAATATAACCTGTCCACACACATTCTTCTTACACCCCACAGATGAAACTGAAATAGAAAGCCTTATAACTCAACTCAACAATGACAGCGCTCCCGGGCCCGATAATCTTAATGTAAGACTAATAAAAAAAATCAAAACCGCCATTATTCATCCACTAACTCTTATATTTAACCTCAGCTTAGAATCTGGAATATTCCCGGACCGATGGAAAGTTGCAGCTGTCAGCCCAATTCACAAAAGTGGTGCAACAGATATCCCCGATAACTATAGACCTATCGCCCTATTGCCTATACTATCTAAGTTGCTCGAAAAAGTTGTAAACAAACGACTTACGAATTTTTTCGAGAAACACAACATTATTTCCAATAAGCAGTTCGGATTTAGGAGGGGTAGGTCAACTGAAGATGCAGCCAGGCTCCTAACAAATATTGTGTCGTCAACTATCGATAAAGGAGAACGCACTATGTGCGCTTTCCTAGACCTGGCTAAAGCTTTCGACACTATTTCAATAGATCTCCTGCTAAAGAAGCTGGAAGCAGCAGGTATACGCGGTACCCCCCTAGATTGGCTTAAAAGCTATCTTTCCAATAGAAGGCAATTTGTTAAGCTCGGAGATATCTCTAGCAGCCTACTTCCTGTCAACTATGGAATCCCTCAAGGTAGTACGCTTGGCCCAACGCTTTTCTTGCTTTATATGAATGATATATTAAATATTTCACTCACCAGCGCTGAAATAATAGCTTATGCAGATGATACAGCGGTCATATTTCATGGCAAAAATTGGGACCAGGTGTACAGCATTGCCGAAGAGGGACTCCTCAGAATAGCGAATGCTCTTGATAGGAATTTACTAACCTTAAACGTTAAAAAGACTAAGATAATTACTTTCTACAAGACCAAGACATCAAAACCCCCCCAACATCTCACCCTCACAATTCATTCTTGCTCCCATAACCCTCACACTCGTACTGCGGGCTGTTCGTGCACTGTGATTGAGCGTGTGCAGTCCATGAAATATTTAGGAATTACTTTAGATGAGAACTTATCCTTTAAACCACAAATACACACACTATCCGGCAGAGTCAGGAAACTCATCTACATCATGAAAAAACTTCGTGACTGCACACCCACTCCTGTACTGCGTACTGTTTACTTTGGTCTCTGCCAATCCGTTCTCCAGTATGGTATCTCTGTCTGGGGTGGCGCAGGTAAGGCCACATTTATTGAAGCTGAGAGAGCACAAAGAGCGGTCCTGAAAGTTATGCTGAAAAAACCTTTACTTTATTCAACTGACCATCTATATAAGGATTTCCCAGTCCTCCGTGTCCGACAGCTTTTTATCTTAGATGCAGTACTACAAACACACAAAAAATTAAAATCCAGACCAGACTACACAGAGATAATCTCCAAACGTATATTTAGCATACCTGTGCCCCGGGCAAACTCTCTTATGGCAAAACGCTCTTCAAATTATTTATATCCACGCATTTACAATGAAGCTGTTAAGAACTGCAACATAATAGATCTCAAAATATCCCTGTGTAAAAAGATAATAAAGAACTGGCTCCTCACACTCTCCTACGACGAAACAGAAAGAATCATTTACAAATAGCTACTACACTAACTGACAGCACTCCTAATCTCACTCAGATACACACACAGACACACACACACAAACACGCACATACACACACACACACACGCACGTACCAAGTTTTTGTTTTTAATTACTTGTAATTTCTCTGTTCTTACCACAAATTTTGTAAATAATCACATTTTGCATACTATTTTAAGTTATTTTCGATGTTATTAATTATTTATTTCTTTTCTTTTTATTTTGTAATCAATGCTAATAATTTTATTAATCCATGATATTTTTCTTGCGCTAGCAGAACATTGTAATTTGTTTTAACTTGTGTTTTGTCTGGGTCACCAAGATACAGGCTGTGCCTAGTTTGGGACCCGCTGTTAATCCTGTCAGTATTCTGTTGCAAGCTAATAAAATGAATTTGAATTTGAATTTGAATGAAGGGGTTTGAGGCTAAATAATAACAGCCATATGTATTGATCTTCTAAGATAAGTAATGGTTGCTGAGGTCCAAATATGAGTGGGTGTCCATCTATACTAATATTATAAAGAGGTTTGTAAGTTTGTATGTGGGGGATAATCTTCGGAACTACTAACCCGATTCCAAAAATTCTTTCATTACGGGAACGGGATATAGGCTACATTTAAAGCTTTCCCGTGAGATAATTTCCGTATACATGGGAGCGAAGCGGCGAGCAAAAGCTAGTCCATTATACAGAGTGTAAACAACCTCATCACGAAGCCGTCAACCAAGCATTCTGTACATCAAACCAAGTAACTTTACGCAAAAATTATTGCTGGGAAACAATTTTTTTTTTGGGGGTGAAAAATTATGTTTTGTGGTAGAACTCAATGTAACGCACTCAAAACATTGTGCTGATGGATGAATTCAATAGTACGGGGGTCGTGGAGGTGTTTAAAATTTTTAAATTAAAAACTTGTATTTAAAAAAAACTTGTCAAAAAGTTGGAACTTTGACCCCCAATATCTCCGTAACTAGAAAGTTCCCAGGTAAAGTGTAGAAGAAAAAAAAGATCGCAATGATGGGGAGAATAAGTGCTTTTCGGCTTGTTTAAGAGGTATTTTACACCCTTTATTACGATGATTATATAGAAGAATGATTATTAATAGTGACGAGTTTTGTACTAAGCTACCTTACAGCAATTAAACAGTAGCATACGTCAGAATTATTTCTCGTCGGAATGCTCTTCAAACCATAACCATCATCCACACGTCACACACTGCTGTGTACAACCCCCTCTTTGCTTGTGTGCGCCAATCTACACGTTCTAGTGCCAGCCTTTATTCAGGATATTCCCGCAATGTGCAATGGCAAAAAAGTCGTCTGCCCATCTCGTCTTTTCAAACAATCAGTGATCATCAATCCAAAATTATTTTGTTACGTCGCCGCGTCAGCTGTTTTACGAGAAGATTCTACATTACTCTAGGTTCGAGTCTAGAATGTTCCTCTATGGAACTGTCAAAGAAGGTTCGAGAATTTTCCTAGAACATTCCACTAAGTCGAACCGAACAATGTTTGTATGAAGCCGACTTTCTGTAGAGAATGTTCCACTCTGGAACTGGGTACCAGGATCAAGAATTTTCCTAGAAAGTTCCATTGGGCTGTGTAAGTCAAACTCGCTTCTACAGCGGGGCCAATTCCTCCCACTCTACTTGTATTAACCCGACCTTCTGTAGAGAATATGTTCCACTCTGGAACTGCGTACCAAGATCACGAATTTTCCTAGAATGTCCCACTATTGAGCTGTGTAAGTCGAACCCGCTTCTACTCTACAGCGGGACCAATTCCTCCCACACTACTTGTATGAAGCTGATCTTCTGTGGAACAGTTAGTGTTCTGTGAGACTAGTTACGGGATTAGTTATTTCTATAAACTCCTTCAAGTCCGTAACTATCTCTGGGAAAATCTTTAATCGAGTTTAGATAGCTACCTTCAATTTTGTAATTGTTTTGTTTGTTTACGAATAGAGGAACCTTGAAGTGTTGTTTATTTTGTAGGTATAGAATGTACTTAATAATTTTAATAGGATTAAATACTTAAAGAGAAATAGAGATTTAAAGTAAATCCTTTGTTCGCCTTTCTTAGAGTGAATTTCACTAATCAGCGCATCTAAATACGCTTAAAAGCCGTTAGTGTAATAATTGCTATGGAACGCGTGTGTGTGCCAGTTTTAGTGGTGAAAGTTATCCGTTGTTTCATCATCATCAACATCAGACAACAGTCCACTGCTGGACATAGGCTTCTTCAATCGCACGCCACGCAACTCTCATTCAGTTGTTACCAGCCACCTTGCGAAGGTCGTCGCTCCACCGAGCCTGAGGGCGTCCCACTTTATCGTTGTTTAAAACTAATTTTCTTCTCCATGTAATAGCCTCTTTCACTGTTTTTTTTGCTGTTTAACCTAGAGAGGTTGTCGTCTGCTTAACCGGACTATCCTGTGTGTGCCTTAATTGTAAGGCCTCCAGCCAGAGCATAAAACTTACAAACTAAACAACTACACGCTAAGGGCACCCCCTGCGGGGTACGGGCCTCGGCTTAGGGCGTCGCTGGGAGAGGACAGCAACGGGACAGGCTGGATCTGAGTGGTGTCATTAATTAGGGACTGATTTTGGATTATATGCTCAACCACGCGGGCTGGCACAGGGACGGGGAGGGTTCGTATCGGGGCGTCGCGACGGTCCTCAACGGCGAGGACGAAATGACGGCTGTTTGCGTCTGTGCTTTTAAAGCGTGCTAGTTTCCTTCCTGCTCTCCTGGAGGAGGGTAATAGCGTTATCGGGATCGACTTAAGTATTCCTCGGGTGGCGGATCTGACTAATTTAACTGACGAGGGTTCGTAACGGGCGGCCGCTGCGATCAGGGGGTACGGTGTTCCTCTTTCTGTCCTTTGATATTGACTTTTATACTGATTGAACCAATTTGGAAGAGAAAAAAGGGTCCACCCTTTATAGCAGAACTTTTTATGTCATAATATTACTTTGCATAACAGCGGATAGCATAAACATCATTTCGCAGAAAATCGTTTGGCAGGCACTCATTTATCATACATTCAAAACTTATAATTTTGTAAGTCGGAATCATCTTTAGGCATAAATTTCATATGCATAAAAAATAAAAGTAGAACCATCTAAGCGCAGAAAGTTCACAGCCAGAATCACCTTTTGGCATAAATTTTATATCGATAGTCACTAAAAGCAGAACTATCATATCTCAGAAAGTTTACAGTTAGAATAATCTTTTGGCATTCATTTCTTATGCAACAATGGAAATACTCATCTATCGCATCCACATCACAGAAAATTTATTAAAACAGTTGATTGTGAACATGTGGTTTTTATTTTCCTGTAAGCAGGAGGCAAACAAGCATGCAGTATGCAAACATGCAAACCAGCATACAATATGCAAACCAGCATACAATATACAAACATGCAAACCAGCATACACCATTCATGCAGCAAGCATGTAGCATGCAAGCATGCATGCAGCATGCAAGCAAGCATGCAACATGCAGCAGGCATGGTTTCTGTCACGGCTCCGGCGGTCCCACGCGAGCTTATCGTCGCAGATGTGTTTAACGCTCACCACCACAGCTTCGGCTGCTGAGGCTGGCCGGTTCGCCGGCCAGCCTCAGCAGTGGCGGCGAGTGTTACAACAACCTGCTCTTCAACTCGCGGGCCGCCTCGCCCCTCCGCGCCTACGCGATTTTAAATTACAATTCTCTAGGGGTAGGGCAGACAAGACTACGGAAAGTCGGTTTTGGAGCGATTCGTTTCTGTCACTAAGTTTTGTAGCCCATCATATTGACTTTTTAAGACAATATTTAAATGTTTGGTTAAAAATGCAATTTTATAGAAATGGCAATAATGCCAAATAAAATTATTCCAAATGAAATTCTGCCATCTTCGTAATATGCTAAGTGAAATTGTGCGACATTTGAACATTGCCAAAGGTAATTATGTCAAATAAAATTCTGCCATCTTAAAAGTATGCCATTGGAAATTAAGACATACAAACATTCGGCCAAACAATAAGTATATTAAATATTTTTTATGCCTTAAAAATATTCGTTTTAAGAAGATTATGCCAAGTGTGTTATGCCAAATAAATTTCGGAGCATCAAGATTCGGGATCCCTTTTTTTTGCATAATATTCTTTTTCCTAATATATTTTGCATAACTGTTTTGGCATAATTTGTTTTGCCATAATAATACTTTGCCTTTTTTTTTGGCATACTGTTTATTTTGGCATAATCATCTTGAAGGCTAATTTGTTTTGGCATAAATAGAATTTTGCATAATGTTACTAGGCATAATGACTATTAGCATAATAGTATTTACAGGGAAAAAACTCACATAATATGTTCACAATCAACTATGTTCAAAGCAAATATGTTATGTATTACCTGCTTCGGAGAGATGGATTTTTTCCAATCGTCAAAATAAATTGGTATATCCAATTAGGGTACGTCTAACATTTTAGGATTATGCTTTTTTGTTATGCCTATAAAAATTATGTTTTAGTATCATTATGCGTAAATCAATTTATGCCTAACAATTTTATGCTTGATCATTATTATGATTAGATAAATTATGCTTAAAAAAATTATGCGTATGCTGTTATGCGTAAATAATGTTATGCGAAAATATAATTAGTAGTAACAAAAGTATGCCAAGTTATATTAGGTCTTAAAATTTTATGCAAATGGATAGGGAACCTCAAGATTCTGCCAGATAGAAGGAACCCCTGTGGATGAGTGACCACCCATTACATACTGAGTTCCTCCGTGCCTCGGAAAGCACGTTAAGCCGTTGGTCCCGGCTGTCGTTTGTAGAACTTTGACAGTCGTAGGTAGTCAGAGGCCCAAAAAGTCTACAACCAGTCTTACCAAGGGGTATCGTATTACCCGGTACTAACTGGGTTGTGGTCTGTGGAGGTCATATAGCCAGTAAAATAAAGTAAGCCATGTACTGGTATTCAGCTGCATCCGGTAAAACCGGAAGCTGACCCCAACATAATTGGGAAAAGGCTAGGCAGATGATGATGAATAGTAGATTTGGAGAAAAACAATTCACAGAGATCCTCACCTAAGTGTTTTTTATCAATTCCTTAAATCATTACCCGCACACACACGGATGGGCAGTCGCATCATGTAAAATACATGATATTGAGCTATGAATTTATAGACTTCAAGAGAAAATCTTAAGTAAATTATGATGAAGATGACCTTAAATCATTATCCGCTATGAATTCAATGTTCTACTTACTTCAAAAAGGTCAGGAAAATCTAAAGTTGGAACAAAAATAACCTTAATTAAATTATCATAGACGAACCATCTTTAAAGACAACAAGTCTGACATTTAACAGCTTCATTTAAGACTAAATAACTGTTGTTATCAAAGAAACTAGTATTAAATCTAGCTCAGTCGAGATTTCCTACGAAATTAAGCTGAAAATGTAGCTCCGGAAAATGGAAAACTAAGTTTAGAAGCTTCATAAAGAAAGTGCTTTGAGACTTTTTGGGTTTTATTTACTTTGAACATCTACAGCCGTTACAGGTATATAGCCGTGTGGTATCCGGCAGAGTAGAATAGAACCAACCCATTACACTGACTGGTGTTGTATAAGGCGACTTATGTCTCAGGCAGAACACCTTGCGCCCCCGTAGACAAGAGAATGGGCAGCAGCGTTTTCTGTTAGTCTTTCATCACTGCGATCTCCAATCCGCCTGCCAAGCGTGGAAATTACGGCAAATCCTCCCATCATGGGAGAGGCAGATGTCCAGCAGTGGACGTTATGGGCTGTTGTAGTAGTGTAGCCGTTACAGGTTATCAGCGTCCCGAAAGTCTGACAACCAGTTTTATCAAGGGGCATCGTATTACCTAGTACTAAATGGGTTGTGGAGGTCAGATATAGGCAGTCATGTGAACTGCTGGTATTCAGCTTCATTCGGTTAGACTGAAAGCCGACCACAACATAGTTGGGAAAAGGCTTGGCAGATGATTTACTGCTATGCGAAGAGAACATGTGCCCGGTTGATGGAAATAGGGATACCGATGCCTATTATTATATGTTTTCCGCAATCATCTAAGATAATACTGTAGTAAAGATATCCACTTATACAAACCTCTTTGTGATTCTACGAAGAAATTACTTAATATTATTATGTACTCTTTTGAAAGGATTATTAAACATTATTTTGTTAAAAAGCTACTGAACAAGATGTTTTATATCTATTTCTTTTAATTCTTAGTTGTGTTTCTTGTCAAGAATTTTCTTTGACTTCGCTTGCAAGTATTATTTTAATGTCTGCAACAAGGGAGGTAATTTGTTGAATAAATATAATAAATATAAACGTTTTTATGGTATTTGAATGCCTCATTGATCTAGTGGAAGTAAAAAAATACTGAGCACAAGGTCCTGGGATCAATTCCCAGGTCGAGTCAACTTATTTTAGGGTTTATCGTTCAGGAATTTCTCAAGAGCAGCCAAGAGTTTAGATTTGAGCCCGTTTGATGGGAATTGGCTCGCTTCTTGTTAGAAATGCGGGTGAACACCTCTGCCAAACCCTTCAGGTATAGCAGGTGTGATGTTATGTTTTTAAACAAAATTCCATCTAAAGAAGGCTTAGAAGTTTTATTACTTTAATCTTGCACCGAGCTAGGTACTTTCGTTGTAAAAAACTTTATAATGGGATCGAAAGTTTTCAAATAAGATTTTAAAGGCTTAAAATTAAATAATATGCTTTCAGCATTATTGGTTTTACGTAAAAGGGTTTCTTCAAGGCAAATATTGTTAGGACTTAAATGTACTGGAATAATATTAGGCTTTAGAGCTTCAATAGGGCATCGGTCTTGTGATGTCAAAGTTCATACACATCTTCTACTTTATAGAAAAACTCTAGTTGTTCCCCGCGCCTTTCGTCTGCGTGAAATTATTATAAAAATACTAGCTAATGCCCGCGGTTTTGTCCACGTAGAGTTCGGTTATTGTCTCATGGGATCGTACAATCGAGATAGAAAGTATTATATGTGTTAATACAGGTTAAAAACTATCTGTGCGCCAAATTTCATCCAAATCCGATCAGTAGTTTTAGCGTGAAAGAGTAACAAACATACACACATACACACTTTCGCCTTTTTAATATTAGTTAGGATTGCTTGTCTATTCGAATCAGATTTTGTTCAGCAATTTCAAGGTACCTTCAATGGAATAAATTTTAAAATGAATTCCATCGAAGGTTCCGCTTGTACGTCATATCCAAAACTTATACGGGGTGTAAATGACCTAATCACGAAGCCGTCAACCAAGCATTGTGTACATCAAACTAAGTAACTTTACACAAAAATTATTGACTTTTTTTTTGGGAAGAAAAATCATGTTTTTTGGTAGAACTCAATGTAACGCACTCAAAACATTGTTCTGATGGATAGATTGAATAGTACGGGGGTCGTGGAGGTGTTTAATGTAAAAAACTTGTATTAAAAAAAAAAAAAACTTGTCAAAAAGTTGGAACTTTGACCCCAAATATAACAATGTAACTAGAAGGTTCCCAGGTATGGTGTAGAACAAAAAATGACAAGTGCCTTTCGGCTTCGTTAAGAGGTGTTTTACACCCTTTATAAAACACCACCAAAACCAGAAAGCACGTAAGTAGAGGTACCCTTTGCTTAGTCCAGCTTCAAACACATGGTCAGATACGCCACTATTATCCATCTTACAAAAAGGCTTTTCCATGCTATTATTTTATCGTTTTTTTCTCTTACACATTGAAAACTTAAATTCTTCGAAAATTCACTTCAACAATTCGCAAAAGAAGGTGCGGGCAACAGCTATTATATAATCATCATCTTCCTGCCCTTATCCCATGTTACTTGGGGTCGGCGCAACATGTTTGTTTCTTCCATTCTCCCCTGTCAACCGTCACACAATCATTTACATCTTTTTCATTCATATCATTCCTTACACAATCCATCCATCGTTTCTTTGGTCTTCCTCTCCCCCTCCACCCATCAACATTTATATTTATCACTCTTTTAGTCACATGCGATTCTTCCCTCCTCATCACATGCCCATACCAAGACAGTCGATTCCCTTTCAACTTTTCTGTAACTGGCGCAACATTCAAACTTCCTCTAATATACTCATTCCTTATTTTATCCATTCTTGGCACACCACACATCCACGTCAACATTCTCATCTCCGCTACATGCAATCTTTTTTCATCTATCTTCTTCACAGCCCAGCATTCATTTTCCCCTTTAACTTGAGGGGCATCCGTGGGTCGCAAGTTGTTCCAGTGACCTGTCGCCATTTCATCCATCCTGAGTTGATCCGATGCGTTACGTCACGGTCTACTTCACCTTCCCCTTGGACAAGCGACCCGAGGTACCGGAAATCGGTACAGATCGGTATGGGCGTTCCGGCAAGAGTTATAGGCGTAGGACTGGAGAGACCGCCGAAATCACAGAATAAGTATTCTGTTTTGGACCTACTTAATTTCAGGCCAACATTCTCCAGTGTTTGCCACCACACCTCCAATCTGCTCTGGACCTCTTGGCCACTCTCGGCAACCAACACAATGTCGTCGGCAAACAGCATACACCAGGGAGCCTCTTCCTGGATGTCCGACGTAAGTGCGTCCATTATCACCAGGAAGAGGTACGGGCTTAGAGCCGACCCTTGGTGCAAGCCAACAGTCACATTGAAGCTGCCGGTAGTAACCACTGTAGACCGGACTTGGGCACAGCACTTTGGCAACAGCTATTATATAATATTAATGCGAAAGTAACACTATTTGTTTGTTTGTTTGTTACCTTTTAACGACTAAACGGCTGATCGGGTCGTAATAAAATTTGTCAAGGAGGTGGGTTACATCCTAGGAAAGGACATAGGCTATCTTTTTTCTCACACATCAAAGTTTCCACGCGGACAAAATCTTGGGCACCAGTTACCTATAAATTGGTCTTCTCAACATAATCGTTTGAACTAAGATCAATACTAAAGGCCATCGGTTAGATTCTATTTTCGGATTTCTTTAGGAACTACAAAGCTATTTCGAGATTGGAAAGGCAGGATAGAATTGAATTTCATCTGGAGTAGTAGAACGCGAATATTTTAAATAGAAACGGGTGCTCGACAAGTTTTTCAAGAAAAATAAAACTCGGAAATATTGACTGCAACAGACCGCCGCCAAAAAATCCGCCATTTTGTTTTTTTTTTTTATTTTGATATACCCAGTGTCACTTTCACAGTAAATTCGAATCGAACGACACCTCTCAAGCTAAAATCCACCGAGCCGTTCAGGCCACAGAGCGTAGCAAACAATTATACATACATACATACTTGCATACATACTCTCGAAAAACATAACCCTTCTTCTGGCGCAGTCGGGTAAAAAAGGCATCGGGCAAAAATTTTTATTCAGATAGTTATACTGTGTAAGAAACTAAGAACGTTAATTAGATAATAATAAATTAATAGCAGTGATGTGATAGTCATCGCATGTATAATTATTGCAGCATGTTTTAGAGATATTTCTCGACGACATGTAAAGCCAAGCTAAATGGGCGGCATATAAACTCTGACATTAGGTTAGACGAGTCGTTCATCAACTCGTCCCACATGCCCACGGCCCATTTGGGACGAGTTGATGAAAACCAAAAAAAATATATTTTCGTTGTGCAACTCGTCCCACGTTTCTTTTTGTGTGGAACTTTTAACTTTATCAACGTTAGGTACAGTTAAGAAGACAAGATTATAACAATATTCTTTTAAGAATTTTTAATTCAAACAAATTGATAAGTTACCTTAGTAAAAGTACGAGGCTAACATAAATTAGGCACTAGTCACACGAAAAAGAAAGAGTGACTAGATTTACTGCGGGGACAGTCCATTGAGATATCTTGTGCAAACAACTTCGACAACCGCAGGTTCTAAAAGTCACTTTATTTGCAAATATTTCGTAGAAGTTGTTAACGCATAGCCGTGTGGTATCCGGCAGAGTAGAATACAACCAACCCATTACACTCACGGGTGTCGTTTATGGCGACTAATGTCTGAGGCAGAACACCTTGCGCCTCCGTAGACCAGGGAATGGGCAGCAGCGTTTTCTGTTAGTCTTTCATCACTGCGATCTCCAATCCGCCTGCCAAGCGTGGAGATTACGGCAAATTCCTCCCATCATGGGAGAGGCTTATGTCCAGCTGTGGCCGTTATGGGCTGTTGTTGTTGTTAACGCATCAGACCCACCGTTGGCTCCAGTTAATTCGACGCAACTCGTAGATAATAACATTTTAGCTATATGTATTTTACCAGGCGTTAACTGCACTGTCTTTGCTTTCTTGTTAAATGTCAAACTAAATAAATTAATGTTGGCTCACTGTGTAGCTTCCTGAGTTTTTTAATTCCCTAAATTCCTGCAAAGTTCCTTCAGTTTTTATACAGAAGTCCTTTAAAAATAATACGGAATCTCACTTTACTTTCCTACATTTTATTTGCACAAATGTTTCCATTAACTTTTTCATATTAACGCGTAAATAAAGAAAATCCAGATGAAAATTCATATTTATGATTTATTTTTTCACATAAAGTACATATACCTGATGTTCTGGGATTTTTATTAAGATTAAATTGGATGTATGATTTTTATATGGAATTATTATACAGTGTGATTGATAAATGGGTACATTCCTAATCTGTATAAATAAAAACAAAAGTCCTGACCGACTGACTCATCAACGCCCAGCCCAAACACTTGGACCCAGAAAGCTGAAATTTTGCACAGAGGTTCCCTTTATAATGTAGACTAGGAATAAGGCAGGATATTTCAAAATTCAACCCCTAAAGAAGTTAAATAGGGGATGAAAATTTGTATGAAACTCAGTCTTTAAAAAAAAACATTTCATCCCCCTTTTCACCCCCTTAAGGGTTGAAATTATAAAAATACCGTTGCGTTAGCTTCTAACCATAAGCCTAGATAATAAATTTAGTGATTTTTACTTCAATACTACCCTCAACACAAAGCCAAAAATAATTATGAACAAAATACCCAGATCACCTTGAATAAACTTATAGGCACGTGAGTACCTGTATCAGAATGACTCATAAAAAGTAACACGAATTAACTCGGATGAATATTGGATTAAGATTCAGGACGTAAGCGATCCGTCGTAACCGTCTGGCCTTAGCTACGCCACCGTTCGATTCAAAACTGTCGGTCGAGACGGTGGTTGTTTGACGTTCTTGACGTTTCGCTAGGGCGACAACCCCGTTGTCACTTTCGTCCGCATGATGTTCATTCGTTAAATCATTCGGTTAGTGTCAAAACAAGGTCTTCAGTTAATCCAACTAGATGGCGCTAGGATCGCGCCTACAAACTTATTGTTTTCTGAATGACTAATAAATCAGTTTTATTTGCTAATTTATGTAGGTACGTATATACTTTTTCCTGTCTAAATTCGTGCCAAGGACCACGTTGTTGATTTTTCTTGTCCATTTTCCTTTAGTATATATTTTTGAGTTCCATCTAAAATGTAGGTACGTCCCCTTTGCCAGTAAAAAATACTGAATCATTTTGATTAACATACTGGAATGTTGTCACGTACCTTTTGGATGCAATGTGAATTATAATTTAATTAAACAGCATTTCAATTCGTTTGGTGCTTATGCGACCAAATGCGCGTTTGACAAAGACACAGGAAAATATTAGCATATCCACTGCATTTTATTGTTTTTTGGAAGTACTTGCATGGTCACGTATTTTACAATAAGGAAAGAATATCATTAGGGATTGATATCATCATATTTTTGTAAATTGGATTGGACAGTTCCTACGTTATTGTTAAATCTTAAACTAAAAATGATAGTAAATAGTATCTTTAGGAGGAAGGCCTTTAAATAAACTGGGTATGTTATGGGCGGTCACCCATCTACAGACCAACTAAGGTAAGACGGCGGTTATTTAGCCACGAGCAGGCTCCTTTTACGAATAGAGAGAATCCTAATAAATCATAAATAATATTTAATGTTATTAATATTATTGTCAAAGATAATATTTAATGTTTCTTAAATGCTTTGTTAAATTGTTAACTAGATACCTAAACTACGAGTACAATGTGTTAAGTATTTTAATTATAAGTTTGCATGCTGAAAGAAGTCAGCGAAATATGTGATACCTTTTATTCTTAAGACCATCATGTACCATACCATATTTCATGCAAATAAAGAATCTTGAATCTTGAAATGAGTAATTATTTGTAAGTAACATAAACATTTTCAATCACGTTCTCGAAATAGTCGATCTAGCTAGGTCTCATGTCTAGTAAAATTAGTGTTTTCTATTTTCACCCGAGCAGAACTCAGTTGCCCAAAGTATTAAACACTTAAGTACGTGATGTTGAATACGGGAACCGTTCAGTTTTCCAATTTTTTTTTTTTGTTGACCAAATGAAACGTCGGAGTAACGAAAAAAATCGAATTGATAATAGGTAAACTGATACGGTGGCAGACGTGACTTCGATGAAGTGAAAAAAAAACGATAGGTACGATAATAGCTGAAAAGTTTTAGGTGAAATTAAATTCGGTTATATGATTTTCTAATATAGTTGTATGATAGTAGGTACTCGTTGAATACGTATACTGCCTATTTCTTTCGTTATTTCCTCGTTCATGTATAATCAAGTAATTTTTATGCAAACAACAATAAATTCACTTTGACTATAATGAACCGCAAGCCAGGCTCTCAACTTCACAATCTGAAGAATTTCAAAGATTCTCATTTGGAGTTTGTCGCTATTCCTCCTGGCAAAAATATAAAGCCTTGGATATTTTTATCAAAATATTTTGGTCGCCCTCTAACGTATTAAGTGGCCTTACCATAAAATACTCATTTTTAAAAAGGTTCACTTAGTGAGGAATTTTGGCAACGAAAATTTTGTAAAGCACCTCATAAAACTAGTTCTTATTTAATTTTGGTTTCGGGCGTGTTCAAAATAAACATGGTTGGGTATCTACAGCGTATACAGGACTTATTTATTTTATAGCTTTAAAATTTTTTTCAAGATTATGCAGGTCGTCGACGAGGACGAGGTCCTTTTCTTTTTTGTTTTTTTTTTTTCGGTTGGGAAAAAAAAGGTCCTGGGTTCGATTCCCAGGGTCGAGCAGTGTTACTGGGGTTTACTATCTAGAATTACTCAATAGCAGCCATGAAGTGAGAGAGTGTGTGTGTATGTGTGTGTGTGTGTGAGAGTGTTTTAGCTTGTAAAAATTGGATTTTACTTTGCCCTGACAGGGGTCTACAACGGCTCTTAGCTCTAAGCCTTTTTTGTTAACACCATGGTTTTACCTTGTAGAACGTAAATAAATTTATATGAAGTCTAGATTTGTGCCCAGTTGATGGCAATAGGCTCACTCTCTATAATATGAGACTTAAACATAACTGGCATAACTTTAACTTAACAAATCAAGAACCCGGGCTGCTACTGTGATAACCATTTTGTGATGGAAAAACTTAATAACACTTTGCCTTACCTAATAGAATCCAAGACCTCCTCGTACCAACCTTGCCACCGTGCAGATCAGTTCTTTCAGAAACATTCACCCAAAAAACGTTTTAAGTAAAGAAAAAAAGAGAAAGAAAAATATTTATTTGACGTCAGTTATAAGATCCGATAAAGATAACGCTTTTTAAGGCATACTGCCAGTCATTTTACACGTGCAGCCTGTGGACCAAGTATACCCAGCGGGCATACAGCGACCTGCGCGTACAGTACAATAACGCATTCAGGGTGCTCTTGGGGTTACCGTGGCGATGTAGCGCGTCAGGGATGTTTGCGGAAGCGCGCGTCGACGGGTTCGCCGCAATCATGCGGAAGAGATGTGCTTCCATGTTGACGCGCTTGCGCTCCTCCTCCAATGGCATCCTGAATGTGTTTTCAGACCGGTGGGACTCTCCTCTCCTACGAAGGTGGATAAGTGTTCAGACACACTTATCCAAATAAGCTGTTGTTCCATTGAACGTACAGTTCATTGTTATTCTTGTTGTTTATTATTGTAAATTTAATTTAATACTAATATTAGGCTAAGTTATACTACTACTAACAATATATGGATGTAATTCTGAAATAAAATATTTGAATTGAATTGAATAAGCACACACACATATAAAAAAAAGATACAAAATAAGGAGGAAGAGGAGGGTGTGCCTCACGGCTGCGCCAAAAAAGTCCATTTCAGCATTCATGCCAGACAGGTGATGGTGATTCTGTCTGACGCTGGTCTTCCAATGAACCTTGAGGGGATATGTAAGTAACGGAAAACAGTTTCAAACAAAATGTTTAAATAAATGGTTACAAATCAATTTAAAACGAGTAAATTAATTAAATGCGTATTTGTGAGTTCGGTTATAGAAGAATGTAAGTTTAATAAGAATTTAATCTAAATATATAAAAGAAGAAACGGACTGACTGATTGACTGACTGACTGACTCATCCATCAACGCACAGCCCAAACCGCTAGGTCTACAGATTCCAAATTTGGCAAGTAGGTTCCTTATGTGGTCTAGGGGTGCACTAAGAAAGGATTTTTCAAAATTCATCCCATAAAGGGTTTAAACGGGGCTCCAAAGTTTGTATGGGGAAACAAGATTAGTTAGACTATTTTATTCGAAACTTCACAGGAGTGCTCCTATTGATAAATGAGTAGAAACGGGTTTCAGGTTTTTTCAGAATTCAACCCCTAAGAGGGGGAAATGGGGTGGCAAAGTATAAAAACCAATGCACAGCCCAAACCGCTGAGTCTAGAGATTCCAAATTTGGCACAAAGGTTCTTTATGAGGTTTAGGGGTGCATTAAGAAAGGATTTTTCAAAATTCACCCCCTTAGGGGTTGGAACGGGAGTCCAAAGATTACGTGGGGAAATAAGATTAGTTAGACTACTTTATTCGAAACTTAACAGGAGTACTCCTATCGATAAATGAGTTAACGTTTGTGATTCGGTTTTTTTTTCAGAATTCAACCCCTAAAGGGGGAAATGGGGTAACAGAGCCTGAAATTCAAAATAGGTATTGTTTTTATGGTGAATTGGGTCGGGTGTATTACAAAAACAACGATTTTAAGATAAAATGTGGCAGACCTGAAATACTACCATTCCCTGTTGGGGTGCAATGGGGTTGAAATGTCTAAAAATCAATATGGGTGACGCTACCGAGATTATCAGGGGTGCTGATTACGAAAATGGCATTTATTTTGAGATCCAGATGATAATGATTGTGATTACGATGATGATGATTGTGATAATGATGACGATGATTGTGATGATGATGATTTTGATTACGATGATAATGATTGTGATTACGATGATGATGATTGTGACAATGATGATTGTGATAACGATGGTAATGATTGTGATTACAATGATAATAAGTGTGATAACGATGATGGTGATTGTGATTGTAATGGTGATTGTGACAGTGACGGTGATTGTGATAGTGTCGGTAATTGTGATGGTGATAGCGATGGTTGTGATAACGAGGACGGAGATTGTGATGATGATGATTGTGATTAAGATGATAATGATTGTGATTACGATGATCATGATTGTGATAACGATGATGGTGATTGTGATAGTGATTTTGATGGTGATGGTGATGGTGATTGTGATGGTGATTGTGAAAGTGGCAGTGATGGTGATAGCGATGGTGATGGTGATTGTGATTGTGACAGTGATGGTGATTGTAATAATGATGTAGATTATTGTGATTACTATGATAATGATTGTGATAACGAGGGTAGTGATTGTGATCATGATGGTGATTGTGATAGTGATGGTGATTGTGATGGTGATGGTGATTGTGATTTTGATTGTGATAGTGTTGGTGATTGTGATAATGATGGTGATTGTGATAATGATTGTGGTTGAGATAGTGATAGTGATGGGGATTGTGATGGTGAGATAGTGATGGTTGTTGTGATTGTTATGGTGATTGTGATGGTGATTGTGATGGTGATTGTGATTGTTATGGTGATTGTGATGGTGTTTGTGATGGTGATTGTGATGGTGATTGTGATTGTGATGGTGATTGTGATGGTGATTGTGATGGTGATTGTGATGGTGATTTTGATGGTGATAGTGATGGTGATTGTGATGGTGATTGTGATGGTGATTGTGATGATTATTGTGATGATGGTTGTGATGGTGATTGTGATGGTGATTGTGATGGTGATGGTGATGGTGATTGTGATTGTGATTGTGATGGTGATTGTGATGGTGATTGTGATGGTGATTGTGATGGTGATTTTGATGGTGATAGTGATGGTGATTGTGATGGTGATTGTGATGGTGATTGTGATGATTATTGTGATGATGGTTGTGATGGTGATGGTGATTGTGATGGTGATTGTGATGGTGATTGTGATGGTGATTGTGATGGTGATTGTGATGATGATTATGATGATGGTTGTGATGGTGATTGTGATGGTGATTGTGATGGTGATTGTGATGGTGATTGTGTTGGTGATTGTGATGGTGATTGTGATGGTGATTTTGATGGTGATAGCGATAGTGATGGGGATTGTGATGGTGATTGTGATGGTGATAGCGATAGTGATGGGGATTGTGATGGTGATTGTGATTGTGGTAGTGATGGTGATTGTGATTGTTATGGTGATTGTGATGGTGATAGAGATAGTGATGGTGATGGTGAGTGTGATAATGGCTGTAATTACGATGATAATTATTGTGATAACGATGATGGTGATTGTGATAGTTATTTTGATGGTGATTGTGATGGTGATGGTAATTGTGATAGTGATTGTGATAGCGATAGTGTTGGGGATTGTGATGGTGATTGTGATTGTGATGGTGATTGTGGTAATTATGGTGGTTGTGTTAATGATGATAATTGGTGATAATGATGGTGACTGTGATAGTCATGGTGATGGGGATTGTGATGGTGATGGTAATTGTGATAGTGATTGTGATAGCGATAGTGTTGGGGATTGTGATGGTGATTGTGATTGTGATGGTGATTGTGGTAATTATGGTGGTTGTGTTAATGACGATAATTGGTGATAATGATGGTGACTGTGATAGTCATGGTGATGGGAATTGTGATCGTGATTGTTATTGTGATTGTGATAGTGATGGTGATTGTGATAATGATGGCGGTTGTGATAGTAATGGTGATTGTGATAATAATAATTGTGATGATTATGAAATGTGGCACATAGATAGTTTATAACCTGGATTAACATGGAGGACACTATTATCCCTTTAGTATGATCCAGTGGGACAGTTACCGAACTTCACGCGGGAGAAGCCGCGGGCAACAGCTAGTTGTGTTATAAAGTAACACTGGTAACAATAAATAAAAACAGAGATAAGTTTCTTGGCTATATTTTTAAAAGAAAATAAAGTAGGCATACCGTATTTTAGTTTTAACATAAAACCTTTATGAAATATAACATGAACTACAAAGAAAATATATACCTACGTGTACCTATGTGTGCAGTATGAAAGTACGAAAAATAATATCGCAAAAAAAGGTTTTTCAAACTTTTCTTAAGGGAGTCATGGCCCATTTGTGGTCACGACATGTCCTTTGATCACATCTATAAGCGTCGACTATTTTTACCCTGTATTATTTGAATAGAGAACGCCGTTTTATTGGTTTACCTGTCATTTTCAGGGGCGTATTTTCGTATTGAAGAAACGTTTGGCATTCCGAATAGTTTGCGTGAAAATATGTGGTTTTTATTAAGCGGTTGGATCTTTGTGCGACTATTTTAGGCATTTTCTTGGCTTGGCTTTTCAGATATTTTGGTACAAAGGTCATCTTTTTTATGACTCAAAGTCTTTGTCACACGTTTGGATATGTACTATTTGTGTTGTTAACAACATTATCCCTGCTTTCCCAATCACTGGAGTCTTTTTCTTCCGCTTAGAATAGCTAATGCAAATGGCAACCAAAGCAAATGGCATACTATTCGAAATTCAAATCATACACGTATATTGCGTATGATTTGAAATTCGATTTTTTTCATTTCGTTTTTCAAAATTTCTCTTTGTTCGAATATGAAAAGTTTACTTGAAATTCGTAGCAGTTTTTGATGATGGATCAATTTTTTTCTAAACTGTGGAAAAAAGAAAAAAAAAATAGGTATGCCATAACCTTCTACTACGTTCACCTAATATACCCATTTTTTTTGGAAAGTGATAGAAAGTCATACGATATAACATAGGAATTTCTCAGTAGCAGCCATGAAGTCTAGAATTGTGCCTGGTTGATGGCAATAGGCTCACCCCCTATTAAAATATAAATGTGTGTGTACTATTAGTTAAACCTCTGCCTAACCGTTCGGGGATTACAGGCGTGATGTTATGTTATTTTTTATTCTATACATTTGCATTACATTACAAACATAAAACGTAATTATCTCTATTAGCCGTAATCTCAATGTTATTCGTTATTCCATGCGTTTAATCATTTCTGAAATCATTCTGATTCCCTATTTGTCGTTCTGGGGTCTTGAATCATGTTAAAATTCGTGAAACGGTCAAAACGTGATAATTCCACCGTTTTAACAATTTCAATTTTATTCGTTATTATCCTTTTATGATTCTGCTAAAACGGCCATTTTAGGCCCCTTGAATTCTTATTTTTCCTGTAAACATTATTATTTCGAGGGTAGTCTTTCAAGGAAACTCCTGACAGTCAGATTTTAGAGGTCTGCAAGAAATTCATTTACGCCATACTATATAAACCGACATAATAAAGTGATCTATGTGAAGAAGATAATGTTACTCATCCTTCATTTCTTCCTCATCATCTGCCTAGCGTTTTCCCAACTATGTTGGGGTTGGCTTCCAGTTTCACCGGATGCAGCTGATTACCAGTATTTTACATGAAGCGACTGCCTATCTGACCTCCACAACCCAGTTAGTAGGTACCGGGTAATACGATACGCCGTGGTCGGTTGTCAGACTTTTTGGGCCTCTGACTACCTAACGACTGTCAAAGATCTACAAATGGCAGCCGGGACCAACGGCTTAACGTGCTTTCCGAGGCACGGAGGAAACTCGGTATGTAATGGGTGGTCATCCATCCACAGACCAACCTAGGCAAGCATAGCTTAACCTAACGATCGACCCGAGCGGCTGTTATTATTTAGCTACGAGCTCCTCACGAAGTCACTCATTTCTTCCTCCAGTTTGATAATGCACGCGCTTCGTCGCTTAAGATTGCAGTTATGTGAAAGTGAAGCAAGAAATGACTTAAGTCGAAATTAAAATACAAATTTACAACTTCAAAGTCATGCAACATCCTACTTATATTAAAATGCGAAAGTTTGTGAGAATGAATGGATGAAGAAAAAAACAATGTCACATAACCTGAGAAATAGATATAAAATCAAACTTGAAGTCATCAGCGTACGCACTAATTACGGTAGAAAGACCATATTATTTGAAGGAGTTCACCTGTTCAATGAATTACCGGTCGTGAATATATTTAAAAATAAGCTTAAGAAACATATATGAACATTATAACTTCTAATACTCTTGAGGAAATTGTATTATCTTACTTATTAATTTGTATCTTATTATAAGCGGACTGTATGTTCTTATGAGAAATCAATTTCTTTAAATCGATGTCTGGATGTTTGTTGCTCTTTCACGCAAAAACTTCTGATCGGATTTGCATGAAATTTGGCACACAGATAGTCCTGGATATAACCTGGAGTAATGTATAGGATAATTTTTATACCGGTACGATCCCGTGGGACATTACCAAACTCCTCATATGGAATGAAGTGGAAATTACGGTTTTTTCCTACTCCTCCGCTATACTTTTCTGATTAATTTCGTTGCGGGATCCAAGACAGTTTTAAATTCATTCTCTGGGACTTCGTCGAGCTTTATTGTCTCGGCGCTTTTCTGGTGGTCGCCACTGTTGATTCTGGCTTTCAGGAGTTACAGTGGTTTGGGAATGGTGTGGCGGGCTTGTCCCATAACAAAAAAAAAACTCCACGCGGGCGAAGCAGCGGGCATATTTAAATTCCCAAGAAGGATTAGGATTAGTCTTAAATTACAGTGAAAAAGTTTTTAATTTCAACTTAAATTTTTAAAGTTGTAATTAGGTAATATTTCATATTTCTAATAACGAAGGTTGATCCTTGTCAGCTCAAAAGTTCATAAATAATTTTAAAATTGGAATGCACCATGTTTATCATAAATTATAATATAATTAACGGTCTTACATGTGTCACAAAACGTAAAATACTGAAATCAAAAAGCAGTACCTACTCCTATAATACTAGTTCCATCTTACGGCATCAGCTGAATATTAAATTTTCCTGTTTCCCAAAATTATTAAAAACTCTCTGTCATTTCTAAGTTCCTAGATATACCTAGATAGTTGAACTTACCACGACACCTATCACATATCGCCTCAATTTTTCCTTAAACATTTATTTTTATTTCTAACTGCATCAGCCCAATAACAACTTTATTTTGTCAGATGTAACGGTGATTTTGAATTTGACAAAACTTTCAGTGGCAGTCTCCTAACAATCTAAATATATAAAAGAAGAAACTGACTGACTGACTGACTGACTGACTGACTCATCTATCAACGCACAGCCCAAACCGCTGGGTCTACAGATTCCAAATTTGGCAAGTAGGTTTCTTATGTGGTCTAGGGGTGCACTAAGAAAGGATTTTTCAAAATTCATCCTCTAAGGGGGTTAAACGGGGCTCCAAAGTTTGTATGGGGAAACAAAATTAGTTAGACTATTTTATTCTAAACTTCACAGGAGTGCTCCTATTGATAAATGAGTAGAAATGGGTTTCAGGATTTTTCAGAATTCAACCCCTAAGAGGGAGAAATGGGGTGGCAAAGTATAAAAATCAATGCACAGCCCAAACCGCTGAGTCTAGAGATTCCAAATTTGGCACATAGGTTCTTTATGAGGTTTAGAAGTGCACTAAGAAAGGATTTTTTAAAATTCACCCCCTAAGGGGTTGAAACGGGGGTCCAAAGATTACATGGGGAAATAAGATTAGTTAAACTACTTTATTCGAAACTTAACAGGAGTACTTCTATCGATAAATTAGTTAACATTTTGTGTTTCAGGTTTTTTCAGAATTCAATCCCTAAAGGTGGAAATGGGGTAACAAAGCCTGAAATTCAACATTGGTGTTGTTTTTACAGTGAAGTATTACAAAAAAGACGATTTTAAGATTTAATGTGGTGGACCTGAAATACAATCATTCCCTGTTGGGGTGCGATGGGGTTGAAATGTCTAAAAATCAATATGGGTGTCGATACCGAGATTATCAGGGGCGCTGATTACGAAAATGGCATTTATTTTGAGATTCAGTAGATGGCGGATTCGACTTCTATACAGGGTTATTGTTGATTTATTGTGATGATTGTGATAACGATGAAGATGATTGTGATGATGATGCTGATGATTATGATAATGATGATTGTGATTACGATGATAATGATTGTGATTACGATGATGATTGTGAAAATGATGATTGTGATTAAGATGATAATGATTATGACAACGATAATAATGATTGTGATAACGATGATAATGATAGTGATAGTGATTTTGATGGTGATTGTAATGGTGATTGTGATTGTGATAGTGACGGTGATTGTGATGGTGATAGCGATGGTGATGGTGATTTTGATTGTGATTGTAATAGTGATGGTGATTATGATAATGATTTTGTTTGTGTTAGTGATGGCGATTGTGAATTTGTGATCATGATTATTGTGATTAAGATGAAAATGATTGAGATTACGATGATAATGATTGTGATTACGATGATCATGATTGTGATGACGAGGATGGAGATTGTGATGATGATGATTGTGATTACAATGATAATGGTTGTGATTACGATGATAATTATTGTTAAAATGATGATAGTGATTGTGATCGTGATTGTGATGGTGATTGTAATGGTGATTGCGATTGTAATGGTGTGTGATAGTGATGGTATTTGTGATAATGAAGGTGGTTGTGATAGTGATTGTGATAGTGATAGTGATGGTGATTGTGATTGTGATAGTGATGGTGATTGTGATAATGATTTTGGTTGTGATAGTGATGGCGATTGTGAATTTGTGATCATGATGGTTGTGATTAAGATGAAAATGATTAAGATTACGATGATAATGATTGTGATTACGATGATCATGATTGTGATGACGAGGATGGAGATTGTGATGATGATGATTGTGATTACAATGATAAAGGTTGTGATTACGATGATAATGATTGTGATAACGATGATGGTGATTATGATAGTCACTTTGATAGTAATTGTGATGGTGATTGTAATAGTGACGGTGATTGTGATGGTGATAGCGATGGTGATGGGGATTGTGATTGTAATGGTGATTGTGATAATGATTGTGATTGTGATAGTGATTGTGATAATGATGGTAGTTGTGATAGTGATGGTGATTGTGATAATGATGGTGGTTGTGATAGTGATGGTGATTGTAATGACTAATGATATTAAAAACTGTGATGATTATGAAATTTGGCACATAGATAGTTTATAACCTGGATTAACATGTAGGACACTATTTATCCCTTTAGTAAGATTCAGTGGGACAGTTACCGAACTGCACGCGGGCGAAGCCGCGGGCAATAGCTAGTAACCTTATATTTTTCTTCATGGCAATAGGTGCCGATGTCACCAATTCTGCCAATGTCGGAAGTCTTGCAAGTGGCAACCTTATTTTTACGTTAATAAAGTTAAAAATCATAATATAATTTAGACAGCGACGCAAACTCAGATGTCGAATAACTATGAAAAGATTGACACAAACCATAGACAGACGAACGAATTTAAAAATGGAAACAACAATAGATTCAAATGGACCCGACCTTTTTTCGGTCATTTGTGTTACTGGCCATTACGGCTGAATACCATCCATCATTTGCTTAAATATGATGCTGCATGGTCCCGCATAATTTAACCAAGATTGAAAGTCGGGTAGAGACGGGATACGCATTAATTGCTCACACTTGCCCGCGTAATTGTATTTTGAATAAATGTTTTACATTTCACTTTACATGTTCATTTTGCTTTTGCGGAGTAATCAGATGTGGCAGAAACATTAAAATGTTCAGAATTTTCTAGAATTTAGACACAATTTAATATTAAAGGAATGATGTTAACTCTAATGAAAATGTCAGTGTTTTTGATAGGAGTTTACGTAATACACACTAATAGCTTAGACTTGATCGATGGATCTTACACAAATCGGTTCAAAAGGTTGCAGGTTAGTGCACTTTGACCTTGAGCTGGTCTGGTACGTGGTTTCAATAGAATAACAGGCCAGTTTATATTGGTTTTGTTAAAACTGACACTCTACCAAACCTAAGTATATCTTATTTATGTCTCAGCTTGAAATATTCCAGACTGTAATTGTAACAATATTTGTAATAATCTCTTTGATTACCAAGGAATAATTGCTACCGTCATGTTTACAGTAATAAATAATTTATAAAGGTTGTATCTTAGGTGGAACAAATTGCTTAGGTAGGAGTAGATGTTGTATTAGTAAGATAATTATTAATCAAGAATAAGAACAAGAATTTCGTTGGTCGCCTGAAGTCCCGAGTTCGTTTCCCGAGTCGGGCAAAGTGATATTGGGTTTTTCCATCAGGAATTTCTCAATAGCAGCCACGGAGTCAGGATTTGCGCCCGGTTGATGGTAATAGGCTCGCCTCTATTACATGGGACTTAAACATAACTGGCGTAATGGGGGTGTACATTTAGGTACATCAACATCAAGATCATCATCCACTCATTTCAGGGGTGTCATCCTGTCAGCCGAAAGACGTCCACTGCTGGACATAGGCCTCCCCCAACGTTGGAAGTCTTGCAAGTTGCAACCTCATTTCAACGTATTTAGGTAACGATGTATCTAGACACGCGGGAGCGTGTCAAGCCAAGTTCTGGCGCGCAGCTCACAGTGTGTAATATTACACGAACCATTTGGAGCCACTTTTGAGCCCCTCATAACTCAAAAACTATTTGACCTAAACTTCTCAAATTTGGCTCATATGTTGAGACTGGCGAGATACATATGTGTTCCAAATTTTATAAACATATCCCAAACGGTTATTTAGATATTAACGTCCAAAAACCGTCATTTTTATGACTGACCTATAGATCAAAACTATAACCCAGTTCCAGATGACCTAGAAAGTTCAAATTTGGCATGCAGGTAGGTAATTAGGTGAATACAAAGGAAAAAATCCGAAACTCGTAGTTTTTTATAATTTTATTATTATTTTCACTTAACTTATAATTAGTGCCTGTAAATCTCTATAAGTGGATTTTAAGATCTTTACGTGAATATATAACGATTTGAAAAATACCCTTAATTTTTTTTATCCAAATATTTTCGTGTTTGTACTTATAAATAAGAATATAGTAGATTTTCATATTTATTACGCTTAACTAACCGTATTCTACAACCACTAGCGCCACCTATTATCATTCTCAGAAACTCACTCACTACAGCATGCCGCCTCCATTGATTTATTTAAAAGTAACACTAGATGGCGTATGTACAAAAAGTAATGATATCCCATCAAAAACATAAATGTGAAATGAGAGCCAAGTTCAATATTATGATATATGCCTTGGTTGTTGACTTCAACGACAAAAGAAGTGAAATCTAAATGGGTGCCAAGTTCAATGGTCAGTCCTGAAATTTATTTATAACCACATAAAATATCATTTTTTCTTATAACTGCGAAGAATATATTGTAGCCTAAAGTCTGACTTGGCTAGTTTTCATATATATATGAATTATTTTATTATTCATATATGAATTATTATATTCGATGGTTAGGTTAGGTTAGGTTAGGTCCATCGCCGCAGTAATTGGGCGATTGAATGCTGCGCTGCGTGTTGCGGGTACCATTCCAGGGAATACAATATTCGTGTGTACTACAGTGAGTTCCGAGTCTGGCTGTTTGTGAATGTAAATCAATGTTTCTAAACGCACCCACGATACAGAAGATATCCCTAGTGTTTCGCAGTGTTTTTTTTTATAATAAGAATGAATGGTAAAACAAAACGGCCTGAAAAAGCATGTAGTATCCCTGGAAATAATATTACAGCAAATTACGATGTCGTTATCTTGTTTGTGAATGTAAGTCTAAATGTTTCTAAACGCACCCACGATACAGAAGATATCCCTAGTGTTTGGCAGTGTTTTTTTAAATAAAGAATAATGGTAAAACAAAAGGGCCTGAAAAAGCATGTAGCATCCTTGGAAATAATATTACAGCGAATTGCGATGTCGTTATCTTTTTTGTGAATGTAACTCTAAATGTTTCTAAACGCACCCACGTTAAAAAAGATATCCTTAGTGTTGGACAGTGTTTTTTTTTTAATAATAAGAATGAATGGTAAACAAAACGGCCTGAAAAAGCATGTAACATCCCTGGAAATAATATTACAGCAAATTACGACGTCGTTATCTTGTTTGTGAATGTAACTCTAAATGTTTCTAAACGCACCCTCGATACAGAAGATATCCTTAGTGTTGGACAGTGGTTTTTTTTTAATAATAAGAATGAATGGTAAAACAAAACGGCCTGTAAAAGCATGTAGCATCCCTGGAATAGTAATAATAATAATAATCAAATGACGACGTCGTTATCTTTGTAATTATTTTGTCTTTACGAGTCCTACTAGCACTAGAAGTAATAAGTAGTGTGAATAATGTACCGTAGTGACAAAGATAACTAGGTTTTATGACACAGATGGCCTGAATTTTCAGCTTGATAATAATATCATAAATAAAATTATGAAGATTAAGCATTTTTTGCTTTCGTTCGAAAGAAAACCTGTGAACTAATGACTTGTTAATGTAAAATAGTGTATATGTATGAGTATACAGGGTGTAAAAGACCTCATCACGAAACCGTCAACCAAGCATTCTGTACATCAAACTAAGTAACTTTACGCAAAAATTATTGCTGGGAAACGACTTTTATTTTGAGGTGAAAAATCATGTTTTGTGGTAGAACTCAATGTAGCGCACTCAAAACATTGTGCTGATCCTTCTGCGATTGTTCTGCTTCCATTGTTGTGACCTCTTTAACGAAGCCGAAAGGCACTTGTTTTCCTTGTCATTGCGATTTCATTCATATTTTTTTTGTTCTACACCATACCAGGGAACTAGTTACGGAGATATATTGGGGGTCAAAGTCACAACTTTTTGACACCTGTTTTTTTTAATACAAATTTTGAATGTAATATTTTTACTTTAAACACCTGTACGACCCCCGTACTATTCATTCCATCCAACAGCACCATGTTTTTAGGGCGTTACATTCTACCGTAGAACGTGATTTTTCAGCGATAATTTTTGCATAAAATTACTTAGTTTGATGTACAGAATGCTTGGTTGATAGCTTCGTGAAGAGTCCGTATACACCCTGTATATGCCAAGGAAAAAAACACAAAAAAGTGAAAAAATAAAATAAATAAATAAATATTGCTGGACCAAAAAATAACTTTAGCTTCAGAAGTCGGTGACTCTTGTTTGATTGATTTCGTTTTTTTGTCACCGACTTCTGAAGCTAAAGTTATTTTTTGGTCCAGCAATATTTATTTATTTATTTTATTTTTTCACTTTTTTGTGTTTTTTGAAGTCGGTTTTATTTTTTGCTAAAAAGTTTTTTATTTTTCCATTTTTAGTTGTTCCCAAATATTTGCCATGAATTTATTTGGCATTGTTAACAATACATGTCATGGTAATAGGCGTATCCCCAATATATGGAAATTAACATACCTTTTTTTTTGGATGGGAAATCATCAAATTATCGCTCTGGGCGGAGCGGAAGGGAGTGTCAGACTTTTACTGACTAAAACCCATCCATGTTCTTTCTTAGCCCTTTGTGTTCCAGGGCCGCAGTATCTCTTTAGAACAGTCCCTTTTGCTGACATCTCTTTGAGGCGTGCACGGAACACGAACGAACTGTCGAAATCTGGGTGGATTGTACACATCTGCGTACCCCCTCAGACCATACAGGCGTGATGTTAAGTTATTTGAGGCGCTCGCTGAACACAATCGCGCCAACTTAGCATACCTAACTGTCGAAATCTCGGTGTATTGTATTCATCTGCATACCCCCTCAGAGCATACAGGCGTGATGTTACGTCATGATGTTGTATAAACAATAAACATCCAAGCGATTGCAACATTCACGGCACGTTTGCCGTCTATTTTTGAAGAGTTCCATTGCATATCTCCGAAGATCAGCATCAGATGTTCACAAAATTTAAATGGGACCACACGGGAAGCACCAGCTTTCAAATAAAAAAAGAATTGTCAAAATCGGTTCACCCAGTCGAAAGTAATGAGGTAACAAACACAAAAAAAAAAAAAAAAAAAAAAAAAAAAAAAAAAAATACAGTCGAATTGAGAACCTCCTTTTTTTGGAAGTCGGTTGAAAAACTGGATTAATCCATCCAAAATGTGTTAGTTCATTTCATAACGATTCCAACGACATAACTTTTATTTATTTTATTTTTGCGGTGCGAACATGGCCGGATATCGCACAAGATAGAGAGGTTTGGAAGGAGAAAGGGGAGGCCTTTGCCCAGGAGTGGGACACAATGACAGGCTAAGAAAAAAAAAATTTATTCAGTACAGTATTTAAAACCATTAACACTAAATTAAATACCTAACTCTTTTACTTGGTCTTCTCGTAGAACCACAAACATTCTAACATTATCGTCTTCCATTCATCAGCAAACACGTTCAATCCAGGGCAATCCAAGCAAGCGCGGTATTAGGGGAAGTGGATCGAGCTACAGTGCAACTAAATGGGACATTAAACAATTTATGTTTCCTAGAGTTAATATAATTATTGGGAACATTTAATTGACACAGCTCCGCATGTCATTCCGAGGCGTTGTTGGTATAATTATGTATAATTTTATACGCAATTGTTAGTTGGCTAACAGCACGCCTGACTTTACTTTACTTTATACAGGTCCCATCCATAACTTTGGAGATATCGGCATTTTAATCACACGCGACGATATCTCGCAAAATCACACGAAAGTAACGAACGTGACAGATGTGCGATTCAGCGGATAAGAAAGCTTTCAATAAACTAGACAACGTGTAAAGTCGGTTAAAGCCAACCTATGTAGGCATTAATGTAGTAAGCTCAATTTACTTTACAGAGGTTCCTATCAGTCTGAGAAAACGATGCAGCATAAAAATATATCACCGAAAATATTTATAAATTTTTCCAAGCTTAGAAAATTTATTGCTTCAAAGTTATTTTGCTTGCAGCTATTTTAATTAAATCTTTGCCAATGTTTACAGTTACTAAGCATATAGGCTAGGGGAATAAGAAAGTCTTATATTTTAATTAACTTCTTACAGCGTTTATTTTGAGGGATCGGTTCTTGTTTGTTGTACATTTTATTTTAGCACTCGATTCGAGGTTGTTTCGTTCAATTTATTTGAGTTTAGGGTATATTTTTGTTTGGCAAACGTGTCGATTGAATGCAGTTTACTTTATAAATAGGTCAACCGTCCGAATAAAACTTCCGACTGAAACTAAATCACCCAAAAGAGAATTAAGAATGAAAATACAGAAGAAAGTTTAAAAGTAAATTAAAGAAAATAGAAAGAAAATAAGTTTACTTGGCACATGCCAAATGCAAACAACATTAAATAACTTAAATCTAAACACAAAAACAAATATAATTTTTGTGTGTCTCCGACTGCGCCTCATAGGCCCAGTTCAGCAAAATGCTGGACTACTACTCCATTCTGGTGTTCAACTGGACCTGACGAGCATTCAAGAGCATCAGGCTTTTTGCAAAACAAGTGCAAACTAACCTACACATTCTCTAATATCACCCCGCATAAGAGATAATTCGCAAATTGAAACACAATGACAGATCTTTAAAAATAGAAACTTATACTAAAGACTAGCTGACCCACGCAACTTCGTCTGCGTCACATGAGAGAGGGTTAGAGAGAGTGTAAGTCAACCTTAGAAGATAGACATAATTATGCTATCACGGATTTTATTTAGAACGTTTTATGAGGGCTGTTACATTTTTTTCGCAAATTTTTGATTTTTACTTCCTGGATCAAATTTTTTCGACCGGCCTACACGACTCAATAATAATATTGATCTCAGGACGATTGTCGATTGTTATTGACGAAAATTAGAGACGAGACTGACATGAGACTGAGGTGCGAGGTGAATTGACGCAGAATTATAGTTCTCCAATTTTATTTATTGTAATTTTGTCTTATTATATTGACAAACGAAAACTAATAAAACGTATTTGTTGTAGATCGAAGTTTTATATCATATTAATTTATTTGATAAAATTGAGTTTATTTGGAATATAATGGACGCTGAAAATGCATACATTTTAGATCAATATTGCTTTTGAATATCGTTTTTTTTTTTTGCTTCGATTCAATTTTATTTCAATATTCTAATCAATCTACAACCTTGAGGACTATAATGACCAGTACATATATATATTTTTTTAGATTTTTTCGTGTTACCAGTTTGATACAAATGGCATGAGAAAACCTAATGTTTAACGTATGCTTGAAATGGGCTGTCGGAAAATTGCTATTTCTCGTAATATTAACTATTATAACAAAATTCTAATCAATCTACGAACTAAAACAAAGCCAGATTTATGATTATTCATTGAAATATTATGCCATTATCTTTATATAAGAAATATTGAGGACTTGGAAAACTACGTATTTTTCAGGCGCGTGCGCCCCGAAGAGGCAATTAGACAATGCCTACCCTACCAACTGGGGCAATTATTATAACTAATGAACTATGTAATAAAATAACACTTTGTACAAAATATTTTTAAAAAATCCAACCCCTGTTCGAATACTTATAGCAATTTTTCGCGCCCGTGTTACGTAACTAACACTGTACTGGAAGTTGCTAAGAAGCTCGACGCTCACCCGCCGCACGTATGTAATAGGCAATTTGTCTTCGAGCCTAGATCTCATTGATAAATTTACGCACACAGCGGCACATTGGTGCATATTTTCGTGTGTATGAACCGCACACATGTATAGATTGCAGCCATTTTGGAGCGGTAATTCCTGCGAGTGTAGCTGGGCTATGATTGGCTGCTACAATACAAGGTCAGGATTCAAGGTGGATGTTCTTTAGCCCGCGAAATTCAAATTTCCTTACGTTTTTTGAAATTTGCAGGCCAGTGCTATGTTGTATGTTGATTAAATTATGACTACATACGTCTTACAGCCGCAAATCATATAATCATCAACATACAACCTAGCACTGGCCTGCAAATTGCAAAAAACGTGAGGAAATTTGAATTTCGCGGGCTACCGTGCAGTAATGCACTAAATGGTTCCGGTTCCCTTCCAAATTAAATATAAATTAGTGGAGATTTCGTATTATCCTGCAAAATTTTGTTGACCACTGTCGTGAGAGCAACTCGATATGAAAATGATGCAATTTTATTTGGTCGTATTTTTTATCGACAAATTAGAAATTATATTTTTCTGAAGGAAGCCATTATTGTTTCTTTGTGACAAGCAATTTATATCGCGATCTTGAATAATTGAATGTTTTAATTTTAACATATTATTAACTTATTTACACATTTGTTTTGAAACGAAATACGTACATTTAACAGTAACAGTAGTGTAAATATTAATTTTGTTGTATATATTAATTGTTTATTCACATAAGAATGGTGTTTACTTGTGATGTTTGTGCTGTTAGTGTGTGTTTGTTAGAAGTTAAAGGCAATAAGTTTTCTCAATTATCGTATAATGATAAGCTTCAAGTTGTGTCTAAAGGTAGATGTGTACCGTTAACTTATTAGATATATGTATACATGCGAATCACAATGAAATATGGTCTGCAAAAGCCGCTTCGGATATCTTGCAAGTGACGTGTTCTGTAACTATTATCACCCACTCACTTGGTTAAGATATTTGAGGTGGCAGAACCTTTCTTCTGTTTGCATCGTTAGAAAATTGTGAGTTGTGTTCATGAATCGTTGAGTGAGAACCTTGAATAATGTGGTGAGTTCTTGACTTCTTGCATTTATAACTTTTGTTTGTATTTTTAAATATAATAAATCAATAAATGTGACTATTTTGAGGGCCATCATAATGTAGAGCGACGTTGTGGAGTTGGCCGATTTTTTTTTTTTTTTTTTTGTTTTTGCTCTCCTTATGTCGTGGCCTACCCATCCTGCTGGACCTCTGCACGCCACTGGTATTTTTGGTCAAACGCCCAAAATATGTGAGCACGCCCGTAAGAGGTACAATTCCCTCATACATGGTTGATGCGTGACTTTAACCAAAAACCCACGATGTTTTGTGTGGTATGTTTAAGTTGTATTAAATATTTGTAAACAGTGTTTATTGATTAATAAAAGTAAAAAAAAAAAAAAAAAAAAAAAAACAAAAGGTGCAGGAAATTAGCCCAAACACGATTTTACAATTTTAAATGGGACCAACTTTGAGATATCTGCGGTTTTCACTCACAAAAAAAGGACCATGCGTATCGGACTTCTTTGTAAAAAGTTATGCGTGGTCATACATAAAAAAAAATATTACGCGTTGAATTGAAATTTTCAAAATAAATTTCATGTCATTTCCTTTTTGTTACGGCGTCGGTTTTTTTATATTTAATTCAGACACAATGATCCATAATTTTGTTAGTAGGTACACTAAAAAACATAATACCTAAGTTATAAAACCAAACTTGAGGCAACTGACACGGGGGACGGTCATTCTTTCACGGAAAATCTTAACACCGAGATTCAGAAAATAGAGTGAAATGAACAACGCCATCTATCGACCAGCATGTTAAACTGCTGAAATATAATGCACGGAAATCATGCTACGTAAATTTTCAAAGCAGCATCATGTGTTATATAACCAGTCAGTCGATTTAAAAGTTATCTGGTGAGCACATTTTTAGTCATTAGTACCATTTTAGTACAATAGATGTCGTTGCATCTAACATTTGATACGCACAATTTTATGTATAAAAGTTATCTACATAGGTTTCGTAAATTTTACGTGATGCTTGATCATCGAAACAGACAAACAGATAAGACAAAAATTTAAAAAATGCTGGAAATGAGTTCTGTTGGTTATCCTTTCACACCCTGGTATTTTTTTAAAATAATATTTTCGATGTACAAAAACGATTTTTCTGCAGATTTATTATAGGTACCTATAGAAAATCCCGTAAAAATTATAGCCAAAAATATTAATTAGTAAGGAAAGGTGAGGATTTTGTTTTAGTAGGAGTCTAGACTTGTACCCGGTTGATGGCAATAGGATCACCCCCTAGAGAGTAGAGTAGAGTAGGGACTCCATTTTCCGCACTTAGACTCTCATTCGGTCCGTTGTGCGTAGGTGTCCTGGCTAAGTTAGCCAGCCTAGCTCCGTCCAGAAGCACAGAATTTTCCTGGGATCATCACAGGCTTCGCGGAGCGACCTCACCGTTCCGAGGATTTGTTTGCGTTGGGTAGCCACAGCCTCGCATTCCAGGATGACGTGGGCAGCTGATTCTTCGGCGTCAAAGCAGCCCCTGCAGAGTGGGCTGTCCGTGGCGCCTATGTTAAAGAGATGTTTGTTAAGGGGGCAATGGCCCGTTATTGTCCCTATTATTATTCTGAGGTTGTTTCTGCTTAAGCTGAGCAGTCGTTTTGTTAGTCGTGGATGTAGACTTGGCATCGCCATTTTTGACTGCCTACAGTCTGTAGACCTTGACCATTTGTTGTTATGAAGTTCAGTTGATCTCTGGCGAATCCACGCACGGAATTGTGAGAAAGGTAGGGGAAGGAGTGGGTACGGGCCTAGCACTGCCATCTCGGAACCTCTCTTAGCAAGCTCGTCCGCGGCGTCATTGCCTAGGGAACCACTGTGCCCCTTAATCCACTGGAGGGTTATTCTGTTAGACAGCGATATACTCTCCATGGCGAGGTGACATTCAAATATTAATTTACTGTTGGTTTGTTTGTTTTCTAGGGCTTTAAGCACAGCTACTCAATACTCAATACTCAATACTCAATACTTTATTGCATTCCACATGTAGGTACTTAGGTGGTAAAAACTTATAATTAGATCACATGGACCCTGTCGGGCACAGCAAGATAAGTGAGTTAGGAGAGAGGAAGCATTTATAAATTCTCAACAAATAACATTATAATTCTTTCTTGGGTACTTTCTAGGATAAATTAATTAATAGTATAAAATTATTATTAGTTAAGTATGTTTAATGTATAATTATCGTGGCAGCTTATTTATTGGTTTAAAAAATATAATTATTAGCATAGATTATTAATTAATAATATAAAATTATTATTAGATAAGCGTAATTATTAATTATTCTTAATATATTATTATAAAATATTAATTAATAGTATTAGATAAATAAATAAATCAATTGTATAAAATATAAACAGGTATTTATTGAGAGGTTTATGAGTAAATAAATCAGACAAAGTTTTAAGTCCACGAAAAATACTTAGGGCTAGTTATGACTTTATAAGTCTATCACTTAGATATTCATTTACCGAATAGTAGCTTTTATTTAGCAAAAATTGTCTAAGTTTTTTTAAAAATGTGTTAATTTTATCTTCTTTTTTAATTGATGCGGGTAATTTATTATATATTTTAATAGACATTACGTAGGGACTTTTTGAGTGCATTTTTAATCGAGAACTTGGTAAGTTTAGTCTAGATCGATGTCTAAGTAGATAGCGTGTCTGGATGTCTTCTCGTTTTGAATAAAATTCTTGGTGTTTCCGCACAAACTTGCATGTTTCTAAAATATAAATACAGGGAAGGGTTAAAATATTGTGTTTTTGAAAGAAAGGCTTGCAACTATCTGTTTGCTCAATGTTTACTAGGATTCTGACCAATTTCTTTTGTAGGGTGAAAAGTGTTTGTGCACCTGTGCTGTTTCCCCAAAGAGTGACACCATAGCTAAGCCATGCATAGGCATAAGCATAATAAGTGGAGAGAGCTGTTTGTAGATTGGTGGTCTTTTTTATTTCACGAAGGGCGTAAGAGAATTTAGAAATTTTTGAGTGAGTTTTATCTATATGTGATTTCCAGTTTATGTGAGTGTCTATAACTAGTCCGAGTAAGGTAAATTTGTTAACAGTTTCTAATTTTGTGTCGTTAAAAACAAAATCTAAAGATAGAGGAGTTTTTTGGTAAGGGTGGAAAGTTATTAATTTGGTTTTGGAGTAGTTTATCTCGAGGTTATGTTCGTTCATCCAGTTGCATGTTTTAGTAAGTATGGAATTGAGAGTTTCTTCTATATTTTCATTGTCTTGGCATGAAACCAATATGGATATATCGTCCGCGAATAAGACACATGGCCCTTCTATGGTCTTAGGTAGGTCATTGATATATATTAAAAATAAGAGGCATCCTATAACGCTTCCTTGAGGAATTGAGGCGTTAATTGCTTTACTGTATGATCGAATTTTTTTAATTTCATTATTTTTATGGTCAAAGTATTCTATTTCTACTAATTGTTCTCTGTTCTTAAGATAAGATGTTAGCCATTCGTGGGCCTTTCCGCGTATACCTATTCCGTATAATTTGTTGAGCAATATCCCAAATTGTACTTTGTCGTAGGCTTTGGTCATGTCTAGCAATATTCCTACTGCATATTTTTTATTATTAATGATATTAAGGGCTTCTTGGATATACTTATAGACCGCTAAGGTAGTGGAGCGGTTTTTTCGAAAGCCGTTCTGGCATTCATCAAATATATTGTATTTTTCGCAAAACGTATAAATGCGGTCACACATGGCTTTCTCAAAGATTTTTGAAGCTGTTGGTAAAAGAGCTACTGGACGATAGTTGTTTGGATCTGTTTTCGTATTTTTTTTGTGGATTGGTTTTATTACAGATTTTTTTAATAAATCAGGGAAGACACCTTCATCAAAAGACTGGTTCAATAGCAGGTAAAACGGTAAGGTAAGTTCATCTGCGCATTGTCTTAAAAGCATTGGTGGTATTTCGTCAATCCCGTGACTACTTTTGTTTTTTAAGTTTTTTATTATTTTGTTGACTTCCCAAGCGTCTATTGGGCCAAGAAACATCGTGTTCTCTGTGGGATTTAGTACCGAGGTGCTCCCCGGTGAGCTACCAGATGAATTGTTACTGTTTTCGCCAATGGACGCAAAGAAATTGTTAAAAATGGTGGCTATTTGTTTGGGTTCGGATATAAGGTCGTTATCTATTTGCAATTTAATATTATTATGTTCTTTTTTATGTTTTTTGTTTGTTTTCTCATTTATGATGCTCCACATGGTTTTAACCTTATTGTTAGATTGTTTTAATTTATTTATATATTGTATCTTTTTTGATGCAGTGACCAGGTTTTTTAATATTTTTTCATAGGTTTTATAATAATTTGTGATGATAGGATTTTTTGTTTTAAGTGTGAGTATTTTTAACAATCTTTTGTTTGTACAGGAGATCTTGATGCCCGTCGTTAACCAGTATTTTTTAAATTTGGTTTTTAGTTTAACCCTACATATTGGTATACAAAGGTTTAAGATGTTAGTTAACGTATCATGAAATGCTTTATAATTATCATTTATATTTTGGTTTTTAGGTAGGATTTTATTCCAATCGTACTCATTTAATTTAGACTTAAACTTTAAAATGTTCGTGTTGTTAAATAATCTTTTTTTAACATACCAAGTTGTTTGTGTAGCTAAATCTGGTGTTGTTATGGGGATGTGTATAGTTGTTCCGCTATGGTCTGAAAAGCCTAGTTCCTCTACTGTTGTATATATTTTATTTGTGTTAGTGTTTGTAAATATTAAGTCTAAACATGTAGATGTAGTTTGTGTTATTCGTGTGGGTGTTTTTATGTGCTGTGTTAGTTTATATTCTAGCATTAGGTCTAGAAATTGGCTAGATTTTACATTTCTCTCTAAGATATTTATATTAAAGTCTCCACCGATAATTATATTAAATTTAAAATACTTATTATTTATATAATTTAAGATACATTTTACCTGGTTAATAAATATTTCTTCCTCTCTTCTATTCCAATACATTGTTACTAATAATATGTTTTCTTTGGGTAACTCGATTGCACATACTTCTAAAATATATTCTATGGACATATTCGTTATATCATTTATCTCTTTAAAGTCGACATGATCTTGCAGAAGGATGCAGACGCCGCCTCCCGCTCGCGTGCTGCGGCAGTATGATGCTGCTATTTTGTATCCGCTAAATTGTATCATGCTTAATTTTTCCTTAGACAACCAAGACTCTGTTATACATATTGCATTATAAATTGGGTTATCTACGATGAAGGTTTCGAGTATATGTTGTTTGTTATACAGACTTTGAATATTTTGAAATAGAATTTTAAATAGTTGGCCTGTGTTTTCGAAAGGAATAACTATTAGTGTCTTCATTTCTGTCTGTAGGATCTCGTTGGCTGGTGCTGCAGGAATTATAACCATTTTTCTCGTTTGCTGTGTAGTTTAGTTGATTTTTGTGTGTTTCGTCTCTTAGATTGATAACTTTACCTTCTACATATAACTGATTATTTCTTATTACTGCATATAAGCCTTCCTTTCTTGCTTTTAGCATTTCCTCTCGCATTTGTTGTCTTTCCTTACGTGAATTTTCGTCCAAAAATTCAGACACAGATAATCGTGTTCCCTGGAAGTAGTGGCTATTGTTTTTGATGTATTTTGCCATTCTTTTGCTTATTAATTCTATTACCAGTGGTCGGGTATTAGTGTTATTTCTGCCTAATCTATACATATTTTCTACGTAACCCATCAGGTCCACTTGTAGAATATCGCGAAACATTTCAATGATTCGGTTATGCAGGTCAATTTCAGGCTCTTTGTGGTACTCGGTGAGGCCGTAGATGACTATCTTCTTGGAATTGCTTTCTGTACATTGGATTACGGGGGATGTAGTTATTGATTTTATTTCCGATATTTCTTGTTTTAATTTTTCGTTCTCTTTTAGTAAATTTTCTATCTTGATGTTAATCTCTTGAATTTCCTGTATTCTTAGTTCATTTTGTTTTGATAATGAACTAGTTTTCAGTTCAAAATCATTTACAAGTTTCGTAATAGCCTTGTTTATTTCCGTTTGTATGGTGCTTCGTAGGTCGGTTATTATAGATTCATTATTTGCTAGGCTATCAGATACGAATCTGATTGCGTATTTGTGAATCCCCAGACGCTTTACGGCTGTTGCAGCTTGTGTTAGGGCGATACACTCGCATTGGAAAATCGAGCTGTGTTCGCCTAGTGGTAGGTGAAAGTTAATGTTGAGGTCAAGGGAGTGTACGCCAGCCCCTGAGCCGTTTTGAGTTTTAGAGCCATCTGTGTATATGCGTACTTCATTGACTCCTGACTGATCCCTTAATTCCTCTGTTGTTTGTATGCTATAACTTTTGTTGAACATAGGCTTATTATGTGTCCTATCACACGGGGCAGCGATGAGAGGTTGATATTCAATCGCCCGGTCCAGGATGCCTGCGTGGGGACTGGTGTGGTTCTTTCCCCATATGCCCAAGTGCATAAGCCTGATAGCTGCTAGTGCTGCCTCCTGCTGTATGTACAATTCAAGGGGAGTTAATTGTAGGGCTATCTCCATTGCCGCAGTTGGGGTTGTCCTCATACAGCCCGTGATAGCGGAACAGGCCAGCCTTTGGAACCGCTGAAGCCTAGAAACGGTGGTCGAGAGTTCAGTTCTCGTCCACCAAACCAAAGCGCCATAAGTCAGCATTGGTCTGATCACCGCTGTGTAAAGCCACAGCGTGATCTTTGGAGACAGCCCCCACGTTTTTCCTAACATTTTTTTGCATTGGTACAGTGCGATTGTGCTTTTGTTAAGTTTGTAGTCAAGATGCCTATTCCAGAGCAATTTGTTATCGAGGATCACTCCTAAGTACTTGACTTCTTCTTTAAGTGTTAATTCGGTGTTAAATAGTTTAGGAAGTTTGTGTGGTCCAAGGACTCTTTTGTTTGTAAACATTATTAGTTCTGTTTTAGTGGGGTTAACTGATAGTTCGTGTTTTGTACACCAATTCTCGATTATTTTGAAGGCTTTCCTCATGAGGTCACATAAGACTCCTTCAAATTTCCCCGTAATTAGAATTGCTATGTCATCTGCATAACCCACCGAGTACAGACTGCTAGCATTGAGCTCTGTAATGAGCTCATTTACTACTAGGTTCCACAGTAGTGGTGACAGCACCCCACCCTGTGGGCAGCCCCTACTAACGATACCTCGTGTGGTGGTGTTAACAGTAAATTGAATAGCGCGGTATTTTAACATGTTGTGAATCCATTGTATAAGCGTTGGCGCCACACCGTGCACAACTAGTGCCTGGCTGATGCTGGTGAAGTTGGTTTTGTCAAAAGCGCCCTCTATGTCTATGAAAGCGCCCAGTGTTGGGTTTTTGGTTTTTAGAGCGTTTCCTATGCGTGTGACTACGCAGTGGAGAGCGGATTCAGTTGACTTGCCTTCGCAGTAGGCGTGTTGGTTAGGGTGTAAAGGTTTAAGTGGCGAGATTTGATTCCGAATCCTTCTGTCCCCCAGCCTCTCTAGTGTCTTCAAAAAGAACGAGGTGAGGCTGATGGGTCTGAAGGACTTGGGTTGAGTATAATCGCTCCTACCTGGTTTTGGAATAAAGATTATTTTTACTTCGCGCCATTTCAAGGGGATGTAGCGGTGGGCCAGACAGGCCCGGAAAATCTTAACAAGATATTCAGCTAGCGTGTCACCGCTCCATCTGAGCAGAGCCGGAAAAATACCATCCAACCCTGCAGCCTTGAAAGGCAGGAATGTGTTGATTGCCCATATTATTTTGTCTTTGTCTATTACTTCTGAGGCTACCTCCCAGTCTATGTTGCTCGCAGCCCTTTCACTGTACGGTTCCCAGCTCTGCTCGGACGCAATCCGGCAGCCTGGGAAGTGGGTGGTGAGAAGTAATTCGCTAGTCTCCGCATCGTTAATTGTGTAGGTATTATCTGGTTTTTTGAGGCATCCTATAGAAAGATCAGTCCCGGTGGCGAGACATGTTTTGACCCTCATTGCCTGGTTGCTATTTTCAATGTTAGTACAAAAACGCCTCCAGCTGTTTTTACTTCGGAGGCGTATCAGTTTTTTATAGTTTCTACGGGCAGTTTTGTAACGGTCCCAGTCGTCCGGCGACCGTGTGTTCTTGGCTCTGTTGAAGAGCCTTCGCAACCTGTGTCGGTGCCTTTCTAGTTCTGGACCCCACCAGGACTGCCTTGCCTCCTGTCTTGGTACAGTGAGTGGACAAGACTGCTCAAAGCTGGTTAGAAGAATTGATGTGAGGTTGTTTACGTGTTCATCTAAGTTGTTTAAAGGGATTTCAGCTGGAAGGGAGGGTAGATTACCAAACTCTGCCTTGACTAGCCTTATGAATTTGGTTTGGTCTGTATTACGAGGGATCCTCCTCGGTTGAGGCTTTGGTAGGTTGAAATTGATGGTGTATCGAATCCATCTGTGATCCGAACATGATAATTCGCTGGACACATGCCAGTCCTGGATGGAATTGGAGATACCTATAGTTGATAAAGTTAGGTCTATTACTGTTTGTGATCGTGCGTTTATGAAAGTTGGTTCTGAACCTTTGTTGAGTAATACAAGATTATTGCTAAGAATAAAGTCAAGCATTGCCTCACCTCGGTTGTTGGTTTTGACATTACCCCAGAGAGTGTGATGCGCGTTGGAATCGGTTGCGATGATTAGTTCCAGTTTCTCCCTTTCGCAGTACTCCACCAGCGAGGCGAGCTCCAGAGCTCGCCTCGCTGGTGGAGTGTAGTGGCACGTCCTCGTCGCCTGGCAGGTAGGCCGAGGCGAGGACGATATCCGGAAGATCCTGTTCAGTTCTGGAGAGCCTCGTCCTCGCCTCGCCTCGAGGATCACCCCCTATTACATGGGACATAACTTGTGAAATGTGGGTGTTCTATTAGGGACACCTCTGCCTAATTCTTCGGGGATTACAGGCGTGATGTTATGTTGTGTTTAAGGAAAGGTTAAGAATATGAAAAATTATTTAGGTAAGTTGCTCTTTACTTCATGAGGAAATCTTATTCTTGGTCGTGACTGTCCCTTGTTTTATTTTTCTTTATTTCTTGCAACTAAAATGTGACTTGTACTAACTACATAGATATTCCTAGATTAGGGCTAACCTTTCCAAACAAAGAGTAAATCAAACAAATGTAGGGTCCGAAAGGAAACCTTTAGAGGGTCAAATCACAGTCATTTAAGATTAATTATGTCAATAATTGTTCAGGGTACGAATGGTTCTTAAACAAAATGGTGGATGAATATTTTACAAATGAAAGAATTTACGTGTAGACTCATTCGATTTCCCTTGGGTGCAGTGTAATCGACGCAAAGAGGATTTATTTTTATCCGACTTTTTAAAACGGAGGAAGTTATGTTTTCCACCAGAATCTATGTATGCATGTACGGTACACCGTTTTCTCTTTTATTGCTGGTCCGATTTTCATAATTATTTTTTCATTTGGTAGAAAGCTCGCGCGGTGGAATTCATTATTAACTTTACTTTGGTAGTTTATGAGTTATCTGTATAATACGTTTTTTTCTTCTTCGTCTATTTTGATAATATGATAATTTCATAATAACTTCTCGTTACAAAGTAAAATTTATATGCATATAAGTGCGACAAGAATTTGAGCAGGAAAACTCAAAAGGACAAAAAAACACTTTTCCAAAAAAAAAAACCGACTTCGTGTGGCAATAAAGACAATGAAACAAATAAAGTCACCGACGTAAACCAATTTTTCACTTCCACAGTGATTTTTTTGGTCAAAAATTATTTTTATCTCGTTGAGCTCTATGTGGTCTGTAAATGTCGTCGTATTAAGTTCATCAAAATCAAAATCGGTTGTCACATTTGACACCGATAGTTATAGATAGCATTACTTATTTTTTACGACAGTAAAAATCTTCCACATATGACAAGAATTACAAATCAATTGACGTAAACTAAATAATTGTTTTTCCAATAAGTAGTTCACACCTGCAATGCAATAATAAAATAAAATTAGCATAAAAGTGAGTCACTGTATTGATCTACATATTATAATTGATCAGTTTCGACCATTGAGATTATTACTCTGCGGTTTTAGTCACTACTCAATAATAAAAAGAATCACAATCAATCAATCTCAGTAGGTAGTTATTAGTAATTGATCAATTATTTGTTAAGCTATATACCTCAATGATTACATGAGTTGTCGTGGTCAGTAATTGCATAAAAAAATATTATATTGTGACGTGACATCTGTGCATCATCTGAGCCTTAAGGTAGATGTCATATGTCTACCAATTTCTGATTCTAGGACATGCATTCTGAAACCAATCTAAGACACCCAGCTCAGCAATAGCTTTTTGACTCCACTAGCTAGAACAACGAGGCGGTTTCATCAATAAACTGTTACAAAAATGTGTTTTGGCTAGTTTGTTATGGTAGGAAGCATCTGCCCGTCTTGACGTAACTTTTTAGTCGCCTTTGTGATACTGAGGGTACGGAAACGGAAGCCATATTCTTTGTAGGCACACATGGATGGTATACAGTGAATGCAGTAGCCCAAAATGCTAACAAAACATTATAGGTACCTATACAACGCACATAATAAGTTCATTTTACACACAAAACATGTTTTTATCGCAGGATACATCGTGTTTTTTTCCCAAAGCCTTTTTTGGCATGCCTGCCGCGACCACGCCTCACATTCTCAGGGTTCGTTTTGTTCTATTTTGGCTCACAGTGGTGTCGATTCTGTTGTGCACAAAATAAACATAATTTATTAGGCTATTGCTATATTTTACTAAAAGGCAGTGCGAGAAAAGGACGGTTATAGCTATGAACTAAGTTAGAAATGTCAAACTAGTTCATGCATTGCGCTTTACAGTGTTTTTAGTCGACATTTACGTGCACCCTACATTTGTATGGAAATATTAGTTCCAATTAAATTTGACAGCTATAAATTACGTCCGTCTCTTTCTCGTTTTATTAGTGGGAAAAAGAGAGCAATAGCCTAAATGAAGTTTAGTTTGTGCACAACAGAATCGACACCAGTTTGTTCGGTTTTGGAGAGCGGGATTGTGTTTCGAACACGATCCGTAGGAACAATTAGGTACTTGTCTTAAAATTGTAAGCGATTTCGACAAATACATCATTGAAAACGAAACTAAGAGATTTTGAACAATTTTAGTGAGTAATTAACATATGTTATGTTAATTAACATATGTTATGTTAATTACGCACTAAAATTGTCTAAAACACAGTCACTAAAACATCAAGCCTGTAGTCCTCGAAGGATTCGGCAGTTTTGTACTTAATAGTACACCCACATACCAGCCAGCTATGTTTAGTTCCATGTAATGGGGGCCCATCCTATTGCCATCAACCGGGCACAAATCAAGACTCCGTGGCTGCTACTGAGAAATTCCTGATGGCAAAATCCAATAACACTTTTGCTCTTGCGAAATAAGTGAGTGATTAGGTCTCGGTAGACTGCCGAGCCTCGAGAACGATTATTACACAGACTCGTTTGCGACAACAATGATTTAACTCAGATAAGAAACATAGGACAGCGTCAATGTTTTATTTAAGAAAAACTCTTTATCAAAAGATGAAAGGTTTATTTTACATATTTCGTTACCTACTTAATTTAATACTTATACTTTTGTTAATTTTATATTAATCTACAAACAACATCGAAAAATCAAAATTTTCGAGTTATGTCATCCTTGTCGCAAACGAGCAAGTTGTTCGTTACCTTAGACATGATCTTAGGATTAAAAATAAAACTTTATAACAAAATCGTGAAACAAATCGAACCGCAAGTTAACAAACAAAGATAAGCATTGTCACGATTTTAATCGATTTACATAACTATGACCCGCACTGCTTGACTGTTGAATCATATAACAATATGGGAAAATAATTATGATTAATGCTAAAAACTCGTAGATAAGGGCCCCTATTTGTAACACTCATCTTTAAAAAAAACTGCAATGTCATTATTTTAGTGTGTCATGGGGGAAACGGGTCAAAAGTCCACATTCAGGGCCCTAAAGATAGTTTCGGCATTATCCTTATATTCAAGTTAAATAGGGAAAATACGTGTTATGCAGATGAAATATTCGTTGCGCTTGCGTCATTTCGGGAAGTAGACGGGTTTTTGTGACGTAAATAAGGTTAGGCTGAACTTGGCTATGCGAGATTTCCTTACGCATGACGTATGGTTTGTTGAGGTGTCAGTCTATGCGAACATAGGCTTTTTCACATACCTAACAAATTAATAATAATAATTTATTTGCATCAGACACAACAATCCATAACTTAGTTAATAAACACACTCAAAATAATGTTACTTGGAAATCAAATAATCAGAGATGGTGCACACAATACTATTATAACTAGACAAAATAAAATTTAAATTAATACAATTTCTTTTTGTCAAATAAAATGTCAAAACTAAAAATAAAATTTCGTTAAAATTCAATACATAATAAATACAAAAAAAAAAACAATAAATTAATAAATCACAATAAATTATAAACTATTTCAAATTCTGTGGTGATTTTTACATTTATCGGGCCCCGGGCCCGATTACGGGTGCATGTTAAGGCCTGCCAGTGCTGCATGAAAGGTCTGTCCAACCTGTTGGCAACAGCGGTAAGAAGACTGTTGCCACAAAGCATTAGCATTATCCAAGATATATCCCAAGATTCGTCTACTTGTCAACCACGTACTTATTACAGTTACTATGATGCATTTTGGGAGATGCCTTAAACCTCCTTTGTCTAGTAGACTAGTGTACGGCAGTGCATGAGGTTCTGGGTTCGATTCCCAGGTCGGGCAAAGTGCTATTGGGTCAACCATCAGGAATTTCTCAGTAGCAGTCAAGGAGTCTAAATTTGTATAACCGATTGACGGCAATAGTTGGTCCTATTACTTGTAATAGGACAATTAATTTCAATGGTTATGTTTAAGACTCTTGAGTCTTAAACATAACCATTGAAATTAATTTGGGTGTACTAGGCAAACCTTACAGGGTGTAAAAGTCCTCATCACGAAGCCGTCAACCAAGCATTCTATACATCAAACTAAGTAACTTTACGCAAAAATTATTGCTGGGAAACGACTTATTTTTGGGGTGAAAAATCATGTTTTGTGGTAGAACTCGATGTAACGCACTCAAAACATTGTGCTGATGAATGGATTGAATAGTACGGGGGTCGTGGAGGTGTTTAAAGTAAAAATCTTCCATAAAAACATTTATTTTAAAAAAAACTTGTCAGAAAGTTGGAACTTTGACCCCCAATATCTCCGTAACTAGAAGGTATGGTGTAAAACAAAAAAATGATCGCAATGACAGGGAGAACAAGTGCCTTGCGGCTTCGTTAAGAGGTGTTTTACACCCTTTAGGTATACCTTCGGGAACTAAAGGCGTGGTGGTATCTTAATACTATTTTATACCTATACCCATGGGATCGTCGGTAGAGCAAAGCGGAGCCCATCCTGTGTTTTTTGGCCTTTCAACCTAACATTCTTGCGGTGAACGGCAATTTTAACAACGGGCAATAAACTATTTACTTCAATGTGCTACTATAGGAACTACGGTACCGTATGAAAATCCTTTTGGAAGTTTTTGAGATTATCACGTTCCGGCAAACAGACAGACGCAGCGGGTGATTTTGTTTTATAACATGTAGTGATAATGATTTGCGAAGACATCCGCAAGAGAACCAAGGTTACCGAGGTAGCCCGAAGAATTGCCAAACTTAAGTGGCAGTGGGCAGGGCACATTGCTCGCAGGACGGATGGCCGATGGGGCCGAAAAGTTCTGGAGTGGCGACCGCGAACCGGAAGACGTTGCGTTGGAAGGCCTCCCACTAGGGGGACCGATGACCTGGTGAAGGTTGCGGGAATCCGCTGGATACGAGTGGCACGGGACCGGTCAATTTGGCGACACTTGGGGGAGGCCTATGTCCAGCAGTGGACGTCTTTCGGCTGAAATGATGATGATGATGATGATAGAGATTGTGTTAAAAAATAATTTACCCAGACGGAAATTAATTCTAGCAAATTGGTCTATATAGGCCGGTGGCCCAGTGGTGGCAGCCCCGACTTACGAACAGTAAGTGGTCGTTCGAACCCAGACAGGCGCATTACTTTGTGTAATTATTTCATCACCACTGCTCAAAAAACGGTGAAGGAAAACATCGTGAGGAATCCGGCATGTCCTTGAACCAAAAAATACGAAGACAAATGTGGCATCTAAAAATCCGCACTGGGGCCGCGTGGTGGCCCATTCCTTCTCATAGAGAGGAGGCCTGTGTCCCAGCAGTGGGAACATTAATAGGCTGATGATGATGATGGTCTAAGCAGGGCATCCCTTTCAAATCTGAAAAAGTCAATAAACAACGACGATAATAAATACCGACTAAAAAACATTCATTCACAAAACGGATTACAAAAAAAAAAACAAATAAAGCTACGTTACACTAAGCCGTTGTTCAGTAGCGTTCAAATTCACGAAATTTTGGTAAGAAAATCCCTCTTTATGTAGAGGAAGGAGTCCTTGCCTCCTAAATCCTTTAATATTCTTTCCTTTAAATTCTTCGACTTTGCAAAGATTTGAAGAAGGAGCTTGAGGATTATATTGAGACGTTTCTTCGTCAGTATCCGGTTGCAGTCTGCTGCTATATTAATTGGGGACACGAATTGACATTTTTGTTGTTGTAATAAAATTACTTTATACAGTAGAAGATGAATTTTAGCTACATCTTGCAAGTACATTTATTTAAATACTAAAAAACACACATACAATGAACAAGAGCTTCAATCTGGCCACAAAATTCCTTATTATTTTTTCATTCAAATTTCTTAAAATTTCGAGTACAAACGAACTAACTAATCCAGGACATATCTTTCAATAATTTTAGTTCTGTCATATTATCAGGTATTTGTAAGTCAACTATGTAAGTAAATGCTTCTGAGTTGACTTTAAGCCAAAATAAAATTAAGACAGAACCAGGTAGGTAAGTAGTAGAAACAAAATATGAACACCAAGTTTCTTCTCCCAAACTCCACAAAACTTGGCAGCTTACTTTCTTCGATAACTGATAAAAAAAAAGATTAACAGTCGGTGTGTATAAAACGATAAATCTTTGTTATTCATGTTTCAAGTAACTTATTTGTGCCGAAACAAAATTTATGGGCCTACGGTAGAATGTATTACGAGGGCCCAGACCGTTTTGAGGCGATAGTCGATCAGTTTATTGGGTTCTTCAAAGTTGGTATAAGATAACTTATTGAAAAGAAATGGTATAACACCTTTCTTTTTGCGTCGGGGGTTAATAAAGTTGATATCTTACTAATAAAGTTCTATATAATTGGTCATTCATTTTCATTTGGATTCAGTTCTACTTGATGCATATGAAGCTGCGCGGTATCTTCTCGATTAACTTACCGTGTAACAGTGTCTTAAGACGAAAGTCTATGACCAGTTTGTGTTGCCAGTAATTACATACGGGAGCGAAACGTGGTCGCTCAAAATGGGCGTTATCAGAAGGCTTAAAGTCGCCCAAAGGGAGAGTGCTATGCTCGGAGTTTCTTTGCGTGATCATCATCCGCAAGAGAACCAGGGTCACCGACGTAGCCTGAAGAATTGCCAAACTTAAGTGGCAGTGGGCAGGGCTCATTGCTTGCAGAACGGATGGCCGATGGGACTGGAAAGTTCTGAAGTGGCTAGCGCGAGCCGGAAGACGATGTGTTGGAAGACCTCCCACTAGGTGGACCGATGAACTGGTGAAGATTGCGGGAATCCGCTGGATGCGAGTCGCACGGGACCGGTCAATGTGGCGACACTTGGGGGAGGCCTATGTCAAACAGTGGTCGTCTTTCGGCTGAAATGATGATGCAGAAGCCTTTTGCCCCTGTGATGTGTTGGTTTTTGACTAATCACTGTTGTCTAAGGTTCTTGAGTTTTATCCACAAATTGGGCAAAGTGACAGTATTTTTTTAACAGTTCAGAGTGAGCTGGATCGCAAAAAATAACTTTCACCTTGGAAATGCATTTATATTACACCTTTATGTACCATTTAAGGTACGGTCGTGATTATTTGGTACGTCCATTGGTAGACTCAGCTAAATGAGTTGACGGATATAGTGGTTCCTTCTGAGGTCGCCTTATCAGCTGCATACCAGGTTTGTGGGTCGCATTTCTCGGTCGGAATATAGATTCACTATTTTGAATGGCTTAAGGCGACTACATGAGCTAAACGCGAGTTTTATAATGCAACAAAAGCATATGATTCACTGCAATAAACAAAATCAGAAAAATATATGATATTCTTCAGGATCTAAGCTAGTACGATAGTATTTTGAAAACATAATACAACAAATTTTATTTGATAGAAAAAAATCACGAACTTATCTCTAAAAAAATCTTTTAACAAGTAAAAACCATACTAAAATACATGCGAGCATTCTGATTTTTTGCCAAATAATTCTACAAGCAACATTAGCATCATAGTGTTTTACTTTTTTAGTCCAATCAATAGATTTTTTGTAAATCGCAAAAAAACACTCATTTCGCACTTCTCGGCCGCAGTGACTGACGTAACAACCGTTTTGTAGTGCAAGCTGATTAGAACTTTATTCTAACAGTATTTCAAACGAAGTTTGGACCACCACAAATAGAGTTGTTAATTTAGCTCCTGTAATCGCCTTAAGCTCTGTCATTCAGTTCATTTATTTCACGAACGTGCTTGTAATCCAGACAGGTGTTAGGCACGTTCACACGTTGCCAATTGTATTTAAGTTCCGTGCGAGCCTATTACCATCAACCGGGTCCATGCTGTTACTGATTTTTTAGATGGAATGGATGGAACTTACAATATTATAGCAAATTTAATTTTTCTAATGTTATCATCAGAGCAGTGGTGGCCCAGTGGTGGTGGCTTCGACTTCCAAACAGTAAGTCGTGGGTTCGAACACAGACAGGCGCATTACTTTGTGTAATGTATTTCATCACCACTGCTCTCAAAAACGGTGAAGAAAAACATCAAGAGGAAACCGGTATGTCCTAGAATCAAAAATTCGAAGATACGTGACATCTACCAATCCGCACTGGGCCCACGTGGTGGATTATAGCCCATTCCCTCTCATAGAGAGGAGGCCGTGTCCCAGAAGTGGGCACATGAAAAAGCTGATGATGATGAATGTTATCATTAACACTGAAAACGGGATAATTACCGTGTTTACTATCTGTTTTGAGTTCCCAATATTTCAGTGGTGGTGGTGGTGGTTGTTGGTTTTCAGTGTTAATGATAATGTTAGTAACCATGACAGTTTGATTACTTTTCTAATGTTGCTTTTTTCTGCATATAATTTATGAAAAAAGTTTCCATACAATTAAATATTGACTTCATCACGAAGAACCAATCTATTGTTCCCTAGAGTCCTTTGTAACAAGAATAAATAATTAGAAAAGTTTGGTTTGCGGTAAGTCTGTGTGGTTCGGGCTACGAAACTGTTCCATCAAAGTTCGGGAACTTCCAATCTATTGTTAGTGTCGCTTCCACGAGTATCAACTATCTCAGAAGTTTGTGGAATATACATATATAAATAGATATTACAGATTTTCTTTTCTAGTGTCAGTGTTTATCTTCTATTAAGGTACATAATGCCCTTGCCGGGGTTGCGGGACTGTTCGAAAGAGATACCGTGGCCCCGGAACACAAAGAACGATGAAGGAACATGGATGGGTTTTAGTCGGTAAAAGTCTGATACTTCCTCCTGCTCCGCCCAGAGAGGGAGGTTAATTTCCAATATGATGTTGCTGAGCCCATCGATCGGTGCTCTGAGGCGACTGATCGCTATATATGCGAATGCTATACGGTGAATCATGTTCTCAAATATAACGTCACATAGAGCGAACTAATGGTTTTTAAAGCAGGCAGTGTGACATATTCGTGTATTCCAACTGTCGCTCTTTATGGAGAACCACTGCTAAGGGTGGACAAGTTTAAGTATCTAAGCCACTGGGTCACTGAAGATCTTAAGGATAATTGTGACATTGAAAGGGAACGTAGGTCACTGGCTGTCCGTTGTAACATGCTGGCTCGCAGGTTTGCACGTTGTACGAAGCCAGTAAAAGTAACGCTTTTCAAAGCTTACTGTCAGTCCTTCTACACGTGCAGCCTGTGGGTCAACTTTACTCAGTACAATGGACATACAGCGACCTATGCGTTCTAATGTGTATACGCCTTGTATAGATTATCCAAATAAAATGCTTGAGTATCGAAAATATGTTTTAATCAGATAAAATGACACTTACAGACATTTAGTATAGCGGATGGAAAATTGGAGTGTGTCCTTGGGTTGCTAGTCCTACCTTTCTTAAATTCCCAAAATGGTGTTACCAGTAATTTAGATCACAATATACTACAATACTCCCCCTTTACAAATTCAAACGTTGAGGTGCTTTCCTCTGTCTATCAGAACGCCTCAAAGTTTGATTCTCATTACTACAAGAAACAACGGGTTGATTAACAGGTAAGTTTTTGTATGTACTGTTACAAGTTTTTGCATCCTGGTAAGTATGTGGGCTAACTTCAGAGACTTTATTAAAACTTTCAGGTATAATATTAACATTATCATTTGCTTCTTGCAATATCTCTAAAATTGGCTCATTTGCAATAACATTAGATTCATCATTAAGAACTATTTGCTTATCATTATTATTTTCTCTTAAATCCTTAGAATTTTGCAATAAACTATCATCCATTACAGAACTGGTTTCATTTAAATCTTCCTCTTGGTCTTGAGGCCAAGAACTTATAATCTGGTCTAAATGACGTTTCCAAATTAAGTTCTCTTCTAAAACTCTACATAGATAAGTTCTTTGTCCCAATACCTCATCAATTACACATTTAACAAATTTCTTTTTATTAGGATTCCTATAGTCCCTACAGTAAGCATACTCTCCCTCTCTAAATTTTTCTTCTCTTTTTCCTACATTACACTGTTTTTTATCTTTTTTAGTAGATAGCAAATCCAATCTAGATCTAAGTTTTCTATTGAACATAGCTTCTGATGGTGAAATATTTGTAATGCAATGAATTGAATTTCTGTAATGAAATAAATATCTGTTCATTAAAGTTACAAATGACACATTTCTATTTCTAACATCATTCAAAGACTTGTACATAGCATTTTTAAAACTCTTTACAGCATTCTCTGCAAACCCATTTGTTGCAGGATGGAATGGTGGAGAAGTTTCATGTTGAATACCATTTTTAGATAAAAATTCAGAAAATTCCTTAGAACAAAATGTAGCAGCATTATCTGTAACAACTACTTTAGGCAAACCAAATCTACTAAAACATTCTCTGAATTTTTCCACAGTTGTATTCGATTCTAAATTCTTTACTATAAATGCTTCTGGCCACTTAGTGTAACAATCTATTATTATTAATATCATTTTACCATTTATAGGTCCTAAAAAATCAGCATGTACTCTTTCATATGGAAAATTAGCTTTTGGCCATGTTATAACTTTAGATTTCTGTGGTTCTGGTCTAGCAGACATACAGACTTGACAGGATTTTCAATAGTACTGTGTAAATTAGGAAACCAAAAATAAGATCTAGCATTATTTTTCATTTTAACAATGCCTTCATGTGAAACATGAAGTTCTTGTAACATACTTTTTTGTAATTTATTAGGTATTACTACTCTATAACCCCACATGATAACCCCGTTTTCTATATAAAGTTCACTTTTTCTGTTTATAAACGGTTTCAAGACTTCACTATTCACATGTTCTGGAAATCCATATCTGACCATGTTATAAACACTACTCAAAACTGAATCCTTTCTAGTTTCTGAACGTACTAAATTTAAATCTATAACATTCTGATCTTCAATAAAATTAATGTAATCACATTCCTTCCTGTTATCTGAAACAGCTGATGGTAATGGCAATCTTGACATACAATCTGCTTTAACATTTTCTATACCTTTTACATGTTTAAATGTATAATCAAAACTTGACAAATATAATGACCATCTTTGCAGACGACCTGCTGCCATTTGTGGTAAACTCTTGTGCTCACCAAATAATGCTAATAACGGTTTGTGATCAGTTAATAACTCAAACTTTCTACCAATTAAATATTGATAGAATTTTTGCACTGCCCAATAAATTGCAAGCGCTTCTTTATGAATCATGGAATAACTCTTCTCAGCCTTTGAGAAAACTCTAGAAATAAAACTAATTGGTCTGTCTGACCCATCTGGCAAAATGTGGCTTAAAACTGCCCCTATTCCATTTTGTGAAGCATCACAAGCTAACCGTAACGGCATATCTCTACTGTAATGAATTAAAACATTATCAGAAATAATATCCTTCTTAATTGTATCAAAACTCTTTTGACATTCTCTATTCCAATAAAATTTGCAACTTTTCTGTAATAAATCATACAAAGGCTTTAGTTTTATAGATAGATTGTGAATGAATTTACCATAATAATTTACCATACCTAGCCATGAACGAACTTCTGAAACATTCTTAGGCGCAGGTGCATTAACAACAGAGTCAACCTTTGACATATCTTTGGATAATCCACTCTTTGAAATAAAATGTCCTAAATATTTTATTTTTGGTTGCATAAATTCACATTTACTTTTATTTAAACGAATACCTGCCTCTTTGAATCTTCTTAAAACTTCCTTTAAATTTTCTAAATGTACAACATCATTAGTGCCTGTGACTAGGACATCATCAATAAAATTTACAACACCCCGAGCCCCTAACAATACTTTTTCAAGTTTGTTTTGAAAAATAGCACTAGCAGGCTTTGTACCATATGGCAATCTATTGACTCGGTATATCCCTTTTGGTGTTGACCAAGCTAAGAGTTCACTACTCTCCTTACTTAAACACAAATGATTAAATGCATTTCTTAAATCTAATTTTGAAAATGATGTACCACCTTGTAATGCAGTAAAAATGTCCTCAATTCTAGGTAAAGGATGGTTAACATCTTTAATATGTTTATTCACAGTAATTTTGTAATTTGCACATAATCTTATTTTATTATTTTCCTTCAATACTGGAACTAAAGGTGTCCCCCATTGGGATGTTTCTGTTTTTGTAATAACACCTTCTTTCTCTAATCTATTTAATTCAGATTCAACCTGTTCTTTAAAAGCATGAGGTACTTGCCTCGGTTTGTGAAAAATAGGCTTTACATCTCTATCAATTAACTCTAATGTAATTTCCTCACCTTTAATAATACCTAATTCACTTTTAAATAATATCTCAAATTCCTGTAACAATAATTGCAATTTCTCTTCTGTACTTTGCACATAGTTAATTTGTAAAAGTTTTGAAATATCAAAATTAAATTACTGAATTAAGTCTCTACCAAATAAAATTTTACAACCATTTTTAACAATAACCATACTACAATTATTTACCTCTTTATCTTTTACTTTAATGCTACATTTTATTTCTCCAACTGGTTTCAAAATATAACCACTATATGTTTTTAATTCAATATCTGAATTTTCTAACTTAATATGAGAAAATTTTGATAAATAAATGTTTTCAGGTAAACATGAAATTGCAGCACCGGTGTCCAGTTCCATTTGGACCGGTTTGTTATCAATACAACAATTAATTGATATTGGTAAAACATAGTTAACATTTTTCTCTATTGCAAAGATATCAATTGAATTATTGCAAGTATCTTCATTTACCTCTACATTATGAGTTTGACCCTTACTCTTACACACAATAGCTAGATGTCCCATTTTGTTACATATTTTACATTTATATGACTTAAATTTACATTTTGAAAAATTGTGGTTTGGTTTACCGCAATGAATGCATTTTAATAATGATGACTCACCATCCTGTTTCTTTTGTCTTTTTCAATGTGTTGTGGGAACTTTTATTCGTCTTGGCCTGTCCGTTCTGAGCCACTTGATGTACTTCCTGCACTTCCTTCAAAGCCATTTCCTTGTTCAGTGCTGTATCTACTAAAAATGTCACCGACTTGGAAACATCTTGTTCACATAATGTTTCCTGGATTGGTCCTGGACGCAACGAACTCGAACGAATTTATCCTTAACACGTTCTTCTAATGTATTTGTAAAATTGCATCCCGCAGTAAATTCTCTTACACGAGCATACCATTTGGCTATACTCTCCCCTTCCAATTGTTGTAATTTTTCGAATTGAATCCTTTTTCTAAAATGCGAAATTCTTTTCTCGAACCTTAATTTTAACAAATTCTGCAGCTCCTCATATGACAACTCCTTGGGTATCTTCGGATGACACATATTCTTTAGAATTTTGTATACATCTTCGTGAAGACTTAATAATAATATTGAGCATTTTTTTTCAATTTTAGTCTCATTTGCTTCAAAATACTGCTCAATCCTTTCCAAAAAACACAAGATATCGCCATCTTGTTTGAAAGCGTCTATGCGAAAATCGTTGGCCATGTTTCAGCCGTAAAAATGTACCTTTTACTCTTCAAAATTCGCTTTCATCCTCGTCGCCATTTAATGTGTATACGCCTTGTATAGATTATCCAAATAAAATGCTTGAGTATCGAAAATATGTTTTAATCAGATAAAATGACACTTACAGACATTTAGTATAGCGGATGGAAAATTGGAGTATGTCCTTGGGTTGCTAGCCCTACCTTTCTTAAATTCCCAAAATGGTGTTACCAGTAATTTAGATCACAATATACTACACGTTCAATACTATAATGCTAAGAGTGCTGCTGCGGCTGCCGTGGCGAAGTAGTGCGTCAGGGATGTTTGAAGATAATGGATGTTTGCAGATGGTTTTGCTGCCGTTATTAGAAATAGATGTGTGCAGTGCCAACTGTATTCTAAGTGTATTCGCAGATCGGTGGGATTCCCCGATGGTGCGGAGGTGGATGCGGCTCCATGCTGAATTGTGATTGTACATTTTCATCTGTGTCTATACTAACACTAGAATTTAAGTGAAATTGTTACTAACCCTAAGGACTCCGGTCTGAAATAAACATTTTCTATTCTATTCTGTTCTATTAACCAAGAACTACACGTGCAAAACACTCTCAGAGGATTAAGGATCATTTTCCTGTTGAAATAAATTCACACACACAATAGAAGGGATTTCATAAAATTCGATAAAACATTCATCCCTTTCCGCCCTTGGGTTCAAGGTTAAATAATGTCACCTTTTATATTGGATCCTTTTTATGAACTTTTGGGCCGGTCACCCTTTGAGATTTATTTTTTGCAGATCGCCTACGCCATATAATGTGACCCGGTCTTTATGGACACAGCTTTTCGTATTGAGGAGGAATAATTTGTTCTTCTGCTTCTTAGCGTGTGGATGGCAATCTCAATTGTGTCGGCCCAGAACTGTAGGCTTAGCCAAGTCGACAATCTACAATCGTTAACGCTAGTAGAAAACCACTAGAAAACTAATCAAATGTATGGGAATGACATCATCTTAACGTTAAATCACGTGATCAACACAAACGAATAGAACATTCGTAGACAAGTTTACATCGTTCAAAATGATAGAATAGAATGTCATCGTTTCTACAATGTTGATCGCTATACTCTTTGGTAGGAATGCTGGAACGCTCACCATAGACTAAAGAGTAGGTTTTTTCCACAGAAATTAGAGAACCAGCGTCAACTCATTCGTGTCAACTTGGCTACTAATTTAGTGCTTTCTACAATCGCATACGCCGAGGCGTTTACGATTGTAGAAAGAGAATCGATACGAAACGTTTGTAACTTGGATAAGCCTGCTGAGCCACTAGTTTAGTGCCTTCAGTTACGTCCATCAGTTCCTGTAATGAACAAACAACACTCAATTGTAATTTGTAAAAATATTGGGAGCACGGTATTATTTTCAGGATTGACTCTTTCCTACTGAAATGAGTAACAGAATGATTAGTTATAGCGTCTCAGACAGAACGCACAATGTCGTGTGGCATCTGTCTTAGGTTAAGGGTGTCAGAACATGCTGTGAATGAGCATACGACGACGTCAAAGAAGGTAACAACGGGCAATCTTTATCAAATGTGTTTATTTTTAATAAGAAAGAAAAGAAAAAATATAAGTAAATTAGGTATAGTAGACAAAACAAATTTAAATAAATAGAAAACAACAAAAAATAATAAACAACACATAACATCACGCCTGTAATCCCCCAAGGGAAAGGCAGTGAATGTGGTTGTACCTAACAGTACACCCACATTTCGCAAGTTATGTTTAAGTCCCATGTAATAGCTAATAGCCATCAAACGGGCGCAAATGCAGACTCCATGTGCTACAGAGAAATTCCTGATGGAGAAATCCAATAGCAATTTTCCCCGACCTGGGAATCGAACCAAGGAGCTCATGCTCAGCACTTGTGCTTGTGACCTCTAGACAAGGCCGTCCAAAAATAAGAAAACTTAATACAAGACACATTAGTGTCGATTCTGTTGTGCACAAACTAAACTTAATTTAGGTTATTGCTATCTTTTAATAAAAGGCAGTGCGAGAAAAGGACGGCTATTGCTATGAACTAAATTAGAAATGTCAAACTAGTGTATGACTTGCGCTTCACCGTGATTTTAGTCAACATGTTTTTACGTGCACCCTTCATTTGTATGGACATATTAGTTCCAATTAAATTTAACAGCTCTAAATTACGTCCGTCTCTTTCTCGTTTTCTAAGAGAGAAACAAACTAAATTTAATTTATTCTATTGCTATCTTAGCAATAGCCTTAATTAAGTTTAGTTTGTGCACAACAGAATCGACACCATTAACGCCTTAGTAAAACCATTAGTTACATCAGACAGAAACAAAAACAGACACATCCTCTAAAATTCGCGTCAACCAACAATCTCGTAACACCAGCTCACAAATTAAATATTTTTTGCCGACAAAGTTCCAAACTATAGTAAAACATTCTGTGCAAAACAGTTCTTCAAAAGTTAGTTCCAGAGTTCGCAAGAAGTTGTTGTTAAAATTTTCATTCAGGAGCTAAATTGGGATGAAAATCTTCAATTACTGTTTACGTTGTGTCACAAGTTCATGGGACAAAGTTTAATGGCATTTAAGGTGGAAGAAAATTAATTGAATGAAAACGAGAATCACACCGTTATGAAGTTTGGAGGTTGTGGGAAAGGTCAGGTTTGTTGGCCTCGTTACTGAAAATAATGGAGTCGGATAAAAAGCAGGGATGTTACGAAGCTTCGACTCCGACTCAGACTCCGATATGTCGGAACTTACGATTACACCTCCGGTTCCGGTTGCTCCGGTTCCGGTACTTTTAAATCGGAGGTTTTAATCGGAGGTCGAAGCATAGCAGATAGCGGTGGTCGGCGGCTGCGGCTAACGTGTACGAACAGGTTTATGCATGTCGCCCGGGGAACAGCACGTGTTATATCTTTTATTGCCTGAACACATAAACATGTGTTCAGACAATAAAAGACAGAATGCGTGCAGTTGGAGTCGGAGGCAGAATCGGAGATGGTGGCAGAGGAAAGCCTCTGCCACTATCTCCGACTCCGCCTCCGACTCCGATTGCGGTTCCGGTTCCGACTCCGACTCCGACTTCGGTTCCGATAAAACCACCTCCGAAATATCCTTGGCTAAAAAGCATTCCCGTACGTTTACAAGCATGCACGACACCATCTTTTTTTTTTAACTGACTTCCAAAAAGAGGAGGTTATCAATTTGTCTATGTCGTTTTGTCTGAGTCGTATGTTCTTATCTGTCTTTAAAAAGAACCACATACCAAAAAAAAGTTAACACAAAAAGGGGAAAAATATGCTTCAAATCCACCCAGAACGGCCGCAGTGGAACAGCCATTTTTCAGGAGCAGCCGGCGTTGACGTGAGACCATCAACAGTTGCAGCATGGAATTGGTTACCTAAAAGCAATTTAATGTAAGACCCACACCACTGCTGTTTTGGTGTTTCCTTAAAAGAATTTCAGAACTAGTTTTCCACAGTCACATAAACAGGGCCGCCAGATGGTTTCAACGAAACTTTCCCACGGTAACAAAAGCAACGTAAAGTGGCAATTCTTTGTCTTAATGTGGTCTAACATAATTACATGTACTTTACCTCCCCTCTCTTCAATTTCATCTTTTAAAATAAAAGCAGGATGCTTTCTTCCAAAAACATTTGGTATCAAGGTTTTTTATGATATTGAACTACTCCTAATAATATTAACCCTCAGAGGGTTAATATTTCATGGTCTTTGTTCAATTTGGAAAATTAGAAAGGTTTTATGAATCGAATAATTTTTGCTTTATTTTTTCCATCCGGATTTTTTTACAGCATTCTTCTAATTAAATAGTATATCGTGTGTTAAGCCCAGATGGTTCATATGTATGTATGGTATTTTGGGGTAAGTTGGGCGAAGAGTTTATTGCCGAGTACTTAAGTACGGTAATTATGAGAGACAAAAAAAAAAATATTTGGAAAGTTTTTAGTGCTCTTTGATTAGTGGCCCAGTTTCAGATCTCCAAAAAGGACGAAAAGTTAAGTGGTGCTCAGATTTATATCTACACTAATATTATAAAGAGGAAAGATTTGTATTTTTGTGTGTTTGTAATGAATAAACGCTAAAACTACTGCGCCGATTTCAAAAATTCTTTCACCGTTACAAAGCTACATTCACCCTGAGTAACATAGGCTATATTTTATCTCCGCACTCCCACAGGAACGGGAACTACGCGGGTGAAATCGCGTGATGTCTGCTAGTCAAATATAAATATAAATTGTCAGGTGGAAAAACACAGACAAAGTAATTGCGTGTATTCTCTGTTTTGTGTAAACATGGCCGAAAATATTAGTGTCCTTAGTCAATATACCAATCTCTCAAAAATAAATCGACGCAATACAGGAAAACAAACAATATACCCTGTGCAATGTTTAAAAAGTTAGCAATTTTCTCGAAAACGGTATGAGTTTTATGTGACCCCTAGTTATGAAGTATGAATAAGTAAACACTATCATCCGACCCATCCCTCCAGGGGGTCAACCTTTTTCGCAACAATTATACTTATAATAGTTACATTTTACCCGATTGTCGTCCATAAATATTGTTGTTTTCAACAGAGTTTGCGAAATAAGAAGCCGCTTGTGATGGTTTGTTTGCAATATCTATAACCAACCTTTTGGGCACTTCTTCTTTGACAGTGATGCAGTTTTTTTTTAATGTCCAGGGAGTTCCACGTGCCCTTTTTTCTTTTGATTTTTAGGGTTCCGTACCCAAAGGGTAAAAACGGAACCCTATTGCTAAGACTTCGCTGTCTGTCCGTCTGTCCGTCTGTCCGTCGGTCCGTCTGTCCGTCTGTCCGTCTGTCTGTCACCAGGCTGTATCTCATGAACCGTGACAGCTAGACAGTTGAAATTTTCACAGATGATGTATTTCTGTTGCCGCTATAACAACAAATACTAAAAACATAATAAAATTAATATTTAAGGGGGCTCCCATACAACAAACGTGATTTTTTTATAATAGTTGGTACGGAACCCTTCGTGCGCGAGTCCGACTCGCACTTGGCCGGTTTTTTTTGTATTTGGAACGTTCTAATGTTTATAAAATCAAGCATTTATTTCAAGTAGGCGAGTTACAGGCACTTTTGAATCGCTGAAACAAAAACGACGGTAAAGTAAAGCTACAGTCCCAGTCACAAGCCATAATAACAGACTGTAAAAGTACTGTAGTTGCTAATTCTAAAGCGTAGATCTCTATGGAGAAAAACGGGGAAGAAACTCCATGGACACTCTTTTAAATCATAATATTTTGATAAGACGTTGGTTACATCATTCCTGTTGAGATGGTACATTATATAGAACAATATAGCAAGATGTAAACAATATCTAAACATTATTGAAGAGAATCGTTTCTGCCTGAAGAGAACCCATATGTTTTGGTACCTATCAAAATAGGTACCAAAACATATGGGATAAACGCGATGGTATCGATTGAATACCAGACACTGCTAAGAAAGCCAAAATACTTCCAAAGTATCTACTATTTTGGCTTATTGCGATGCAAATGAATCAAATACTAGCTATTCTTAATACTCGTAGATCTAGAGATACAACAAACATTTCTACGTATTTTACTTTTCGATTCGATTCGGTAACGTTCGGGTCGTCTCGTTGGTTCATAACACACGTCTTGCTCATCTATGACAATAGGGTCTTATCTACTTTGTAAAGAGTATGACTCAAATGAAGTGTTTGTAAGTGATTGTGAAATGAAAACAATAAAAATATTGTGAAACCGAGTAGTGTTAACATAACCTGCTTTTCTTATTTAGTCGGTTAAGGCCAAGAGGGGTTTTTCTTAGCCATTGATTACAAGTGACTATACTCTAACTAAATGATGTTTTTGTCAATTAAATATGTGTGGAAAATATACACACATCAAAAAAAGTTTGCGATCACATTGAAAAAGCGAAATCTTTTTTTGTTACGGTAGATTATATTATGAAAAAATAGTTTTATTTTTAATTTCAAACAGGGTATTTCTATTTAAAGAAAACACACGACAAAGATTTTTTCTTGATAAAGTTCAATTTAAAAAATTATATCAGCAAATGCTAGTGATCACAAACTTTTTTTGATGTGTGTGTGTCCGTCATCTGCTTAGCCTTTTCCATTTTACCATTTGGTAAGACTGGTTGTCAGACTGTCAAAGATCTACAATTGACAGCCGGGAAGTGATTAGCATGCTTTTCGAGGCACGGCGAGATTGCGGAACCACCTAATACGCACCGAATTTCCTTCGTGCCTTGGAAAGCACGTTGGTCCCGGCTATCGTTTGTAGATCCTTGACAATCGTTACAGGTAGTCAGTGGGTCGATAGTCTGACAATCAGTCTTACCAGGGGGTATCGTATTACCCAGTACTAACTGGGATGTGGAGGTCAGATAGGTAGTCGCTCGTTAGCCGACCCCAACATAGTTGGGAAAAGGCTAGGCAGGTGATGAATGATTCATTTATTGTGTCTTGCAACCATTAATCTTATAAACAGTTTAGTTTAATACATACGCCTATACGTACTAAGGAAGACTTATTGAATACATTTAAGATATAATATTCATGATGTCACTTACAAGAAGTCATTGCATAATTATGTAGTAACTATGACGTCAATGCAAATTAAAAAACTAATTCCTAGTTGCATTTTTTTTTAATACCGAGCAAGAATCTTGTCTTACATAACTTAAGGCGACTACAGGAGCTAAATAAGCAACTCTATTTGTGGTGGTTCAAACTTCGTTTGAAATACTGTTAGAATAAAATTCTAATCAGCTTGCACTACAAAGTGGTTGTTACGTCAGTCACTGCGGGTCAAATAGTGCGAAATGAGTGGTTTTTTTGCGATTTACAAAAATATTGATTGGACTAAAAAATAAAACACTATCATGCTAATATGTTGCTTGTAGCATTATTTGCCAAAAAATCAGAATGATCACATGTAAGTATTTTGGTATGGTTTTTATTCGTTAAAATAAATGTTCGCGACGAACGTCACCAATCCAGCACATAGAGTGTTGCTTATAGTTAAAATATAGTGTAGAGTCAGTGTATGGGCAATACAGTGATATAACAAAATAATATATCAGTGAATTTAGAATAGTTTACATAGTAATTTTCAGACGCGCTAGACACATATAGGCTCGCAAGTAGAGTTTTTTAGTGTAATTTAACGTTTTCACGAGGTTCAGGTAGCCTAGGTTGCGACCTAGGCCTGGATATAGTATTTATTTATAACTTAGCTTATAGTTGAACCACTTAGACGAGAGTATGACGGTCTAGCGCGGCCATATTAGACAAAAACGAGAGAAAATTGTCTTACAGATTTACAGTTGAAGGATCGTTACAGGCTGAAAAATACAGACACGAAAAAATAAGTAACAGTTTTATATGGACCATATACTCGTCTAGTCTAAGGCAATTATATACTTACAGTCACAGCAACAGTTTTCGTGTAATTCAGCCTGTAAGACCCTTCATCCAGACACTTTTGGAAAAGCTGTCCGGTTTTATGGAAATAATTTCCACATTTTAATAAAGATTTTCGTTGTTTCTATGTCTGTACATAAATAACGTTATGTAGAATTGTGGCGATGTATATAATGTGTTTAAACATAAGCTCAAAATTGTAATCTGCAGAAAGATTGTACATTTCCATAATCAAATTTTCATTAAAGTTTTCCGAAATCAGGAAGCGAAATCAGGGTCCTCGTTACAGTAAAGTTCTGGAGTACCTTAGTAAACTCGACTTTTCTAGGAATTGTAGTCATCAGTACGGCAAATATATATAGTAAACAGTGAATAAGTAGTGCGCGAATAATCCTAAAATCGCTTCGTGTACAGTAATGAAAGTTAAATAAGTGTCTTATTGTCCCAGTAACCCCTATCCCCCCTCGTTAGGTCAACGCCCTGAGATAGCGAAGAATGATCAGCTACAGTTAATTAGGTGTAGGACGTCAGCGCCGTCTGGCGGCGAAGTATAGTACAAGCGTGCGCCCGGTAATAATAGGGTATAGGCAGACCACCAGGTACACGTATCCACGCCATCAGCGGATAACGCCCGTCCGGCACAAAATTTTTAGAGATAAGTTCGTGATTTTTTGTTATCGAGTAAAATTAGTTGTATTATGTTTTCAAAACACTATCATACTAGCATATATCCGGAAGAATATAATATATTTTTCTGGTTTTGTTTATTGCAGTGAATCATATGTTTTTTTTCATTATAAAACTCGCGTTTAGCTTCTGTAGTCCCCTTAAACATCACGCCTGTAATCTCCGAAACGTATAATGCAGAGGCGCGTGTGTACCTATCACTACACTCACATTTCGCCAGTTATGTTTAAGTCCCGGTTAATAGGGGGTGAGCCTATTGCCATCAACAGTGCACATAAATACAGACTCCGTGGCTGTTACTGAGAAATTCCTGATGGAAAACCTAAGGTGCAATATCACTTTGCCCGATCCGGGAATCAAACTCAGGATCTCTTGCTCAGTAGTCGCGCTTGCGACATCTAAACCAACGCAACGCAATCGCATTGAAAAATAGTACAGTATCTTAAAGGTACAGTTACACCTTGTACTAAATACCTTAGGCTCGGCGCAAACGGGCCACCAACCGTAGCCAGCGACAAGCTGTTCACACGCTTTTTCATACATTTTGTAGAAACTCGCCGCACACGTGTGGCCGGTGGCGGCCACTCTCTACAACAGTGTCGGTGACTCGCGGTAGCGCGTGACATCCACCGGTGGCTGTTGTTGGTGGCCCGTTTGCGTCGAGCCTTAATGCCTACCTATTTTTAACCTTTATTTTTTAAAGAGTTTCAGGTTTTTCCAGCTGACTAAGTAGTTTTACTGAAAAATGAGAATGTATGATATCATAGAAACAGTACCTGTGGATTCATATATTATCAGGCTCCTCTTCGTGTCGCTCGAACGACATCATCATCTGCCTATATAGTCGTTTCCCAACTACGTTGGGGTCGGCTTCTAGTCTAACCGAATGTAGCTGAATACCAGTACTTTACATGGAACGACTGCATATCTTACCTCCACAAGCCAGTTAGTACTGGATAATACGATACCCTTTTGTAAGACTGGTTGTAAGACTATCGCACCACTGACTACCTGTAACGACTGTCAAAGGTCTAGAAGTGACAGCCGGGACCAACGGCTTAATATGCTTTCCGAGGAACGAACGACACGCCGCGACATACTTCAAATATTATGGGCCCCAAACTTTGCCACATCGCAGCTCAGAGGTCACTTTGACTCCTTTTTAAATGTATTAAATATATTACTATTGTTATTATTCTATTTTTATTATATATTTTTTTATTATTAAATATTTTTATTATTTTCTTTTTTTTTTATTAAATAAATATTTATAATGCAGGGCTTTGTAAACTACGTCCGACATCGTACCCTGAATCCATGTAACCTGAAGTGTATTTTCGTTTTAACAATAGTATTATCATCTTTTCAGCCCGTATCGGCCCACTTTTGGGTGTTGACCTCGACCTTTTGTGTCAATCGTATCTGATGTGAGCAATAGGGTTTTTCCTACGCCTTTTTTGTCATTAGAGTTTCTAGATCAATAGTAATTTCATCAGCTGCTTTCAACTGATTTAGAAAAGTAAGACTAAGAACCATCCCATTGCTGTCCCGCTGCAGGAAAAGGTCTATTTTCATAAAGAAAAAACACGTGCATCGATCACTACGCTTGCTCAAAGTAGATTGGCGATTTCAGACTTATACCTATTCATTTTTTTTCCACCCATATTTTCTCTTGTGTCATAGGTGCATTTACAAACATTTAAACTTACGTACACAAACAACCAGACCCTTAACCTATAGGTCATACAAATATTTGTTCTGCGGGGATTGAATCCGCGAAACGCAGCGTAGTAGCCAGTCGACCAGCCACTGCGCCAACCATGCCATCAAATAAAATAAATTATAAGTCCAGGTATTACCATAATTAAACCCATCTGGACTTATGGAATTGAGTTATGGGGATCAGCAAAAAATAGCAACGTAGAAATCTTACAACGGTTCTAGAATAAAGCCCACAAAATGATAACCAACGCACCTCTGTTTATCAGAATCAGTGAATTGCACGAGTACACAGAAATGAAAACAGTCAAAGAAGAAGTGGAACATAGCATACCAAAACCGAATAAAAACACACACAAATACCCTGGCAACGGCGTTATGTGAACCACTATGTGACAGAAGACTTAAAAGGCAACACATATGTTACTTTGTTCCCAAATAGAGCCGTAGTTAAAATAAAATACAGCTTCCTCACAGGAGGAACAGTTCTTACCTGACAATAACCCTCACAACAAATCTGGTAAGGGCTTATAAAGCCGATCGTAAGATGACACATCGAAAAAAAAAAATCCAGGGTTTAATTATGACTGACAATAAAGAAAATAAATCAGCAGCAGCAGTAATTAATAATAAGCAGTTGGTCCCGGCTGTCAATTGAAGATTTTTGACAGTCGTTACAGGTAGTCAGTGGCCCAAAAATTCTGACAACCAGTCTTACCAAGGTGTATCGTATTACCCAGTGCTAACTGGGTTGTGGAGGTCAGATAGGCAGTCGCTCCATGTAAAATACTGGTATTCAGCTGCATCCGGTTAGACTGGAAGCCGACCCCAACATAGTTGGGAAAAGGCTAGGCAGATGATGAATAAAGAAAATAAATATTGACAGTCACAGAAGAAAGACGCTGCGTGCCTCTTGACACGAATCGACGAATTTGGCCCAACATGTTACTATCCAATCAGCACAAGAATGCATTTTACAATCTGATAAGTACTCCCCGAAATACTGTTCATAACGGGAAAGCGACTTAAAATAATCTGGCACATAACCAACTGAACTCAATAAATAACAAGAATTTAAATGGCTATACTCATACGTTACCGCGAATTTCAGATAATCGGTGTCGTTATTACAATATCGTGATATCTGCTGATCTGATAAAAAGTGTGATTTGTAGGAATCCTGTGTGAGTCAATGATTATGCAAATAAAGGGCGAGGATGTGCGTATTCGCGGTTTTAAGTAATGTACCAGTCGTGAGCTTTTTGTGCACTATAGAAGGTATTAGACTGGGCAAAATAATTATATTATAGTAGAGCAATACGCGCCTATGTGTTCGTTTCAAATTCAAACCCAGGCAACCAATTTGCTTATTAATTTAATTACCATTGCAGTTCTCAAAATTGTAAAGAGAACATTTTGAGGAAACCGGCATAATTATCCTAAAACCAAAAATTCGAGGTCACGTGAAATCCAAAAAACCCATTCCCATCCCGCTCGTGTCATATACGTGGAAAGGAAACATATTAGCTGAATATGCTGTAAAAGGTTCAGCCTGCGGGCTACTCGAATTATAAAGAAAAATTGTATTTTTCTCTGTGCAATATTGACCCAAATCCATCTAAACGTTTACGCTAGAAAAAATAAATTGGGAAATTGGGTCAAAGTGGCAACAGATTGGCTTCCAAACAACAGAATCCGGTGACACGGTCGGCCCTGAAGCCGAGGACATGACGAGCTGGACTCCTTTTTTTCGGATGGGAAATCATCAAATGACTCCTCCCGCTCTGGGCGGAGCGGGAGGGAGGATCAGACTATTACTGACTAAAACCCATCCATGTTCCTTCATCGCCTTTTGTGTTCCGGAGCCACGGTATCTTTTTCGAACAGTCCCGCAGCCCCGGCAGGCATCGGCCCTTGCGGACCCCTTCCTTTTGCTGACTCTCTTTGAGGCGCGCGTGGAACACGAACGCGCCGTCGACACGGCCTGTCGTCATGAGACGGATGGACGGCGAGCTAGCCCATAGCCCACCTTCCACAGGCCCACGCCTACGGTGGCCAGGGCGTCTCCTGCGGCGGCGGCCGGACCGTGAGGTTCTCTCCCTCTCACGATGAGCTGGACTCCTACCAATAGGATTGGGCCCAAATAGCCAAAGACAAAGTAAACTGGAAAGAGGAATGAGAGGCTTTTGCCCTGCAGTGGGACACACTAGGCACATAATAATAATAATGAAAACTGTTTAGAATTTATTTTTTTCTCTGAGCCCTGGCAAAACCATAATCGGACGCAATCTCACACAACTACTAAAATAAGATCCAGTAAGTCATGGAAGAAGCAAAAAGGTACTTCCAGCCATAATGTCAACATAATCGGCCTCAACATCATCATTTCAACCGAAAGACGTCCACTGCTGGACAAGTTTTGTCACATTGACCGGTTCCGTGCGACTCGCATCCAGCGGATTCCTGCAACTGTCACTAGGTCATTGCTCCAACTAGTGGGAGGTCTTCCAACGCAACCTCTTCCGGTTCACGTCTTCCAACGCAACCTCTTCCGGTTCACGGTCGCCACTCCAGAACTTTTCGGCCCCATCGGCCATCCGTTCTGCGAGCAATGTGCCCTGCCCACTCCCCACTTAAGTTTGGCAATTCTTCGGGCTACGTCAGTAACCTTGGTTCTCTTGCGGATGTCTTCATTTTTTATTTGATCGCGCAAGGAAACTCCGAGCATAGCCCTCTCCATTGCCCTTTGGGTGACTTTAAGCCTTCTGATAAGGCCCATAATTATAATAATCGGCCTATATTAATATAACAGGACAAACCTGCTTTTTGTGAGAGCCAAACCCTTATCGGTCCAAAAAAACTTAACTCGTTACAACCATGGGAAAACCAGTTTATTTTCCTGTTAAAGATCCCACTATAGCCTGCCATGTCAGTGACGTATGATGTGTCAAACCGGTGTAAGATGACGTACACAGCGGTCACCAACCCTCTAGCCTACTGTAGCAGAAATAGGGATACATTTTCAATAGAAGTGACAAAAAAAAAGAACACTTTGAGACTGGTTTCATCATTTATCATAACTGCTTCACCAGGTCTACCTTGAGCCCTTCCAACGGGTGATCACCACTCCGAAACCTTGCGGCTCCAACGTTTCAAACTATTCGTTAATACTCAATTTTGATACACATTCGGTTGACCATACCGATAGGACCAACACCCAGTGCAAATGGAGTGCTTCTGTCCAAACCATGTTCCTTAATTATGTTGGTGAATCCAAAGTATCTGAACACCTGCACTTCGGAGGACTTAGAACGCCACTGATCCCGCGATTAGCATAGACACCTCCTGGGTCAAACTCATTAAAATCTAACTAACTGTACACAAAATAAAAAAATAAATTTAAAAAATGTTTGATAGATGGATGTTTGTTTCTCAGTCACGCCAAAACGGCTTAACGGATCTGGATGAAAATTGGAACAAAGATAGATAATATAAAATAGCATATAGGCTACTTTTCGCACAAATACACATCAAAATTTCCACGCGAACGAAGCCGCAGGCAACAGCTTGTTATTAATTATTTATTTATTTAAAAATAAGTTAAACACGCATTTCTTGCTGAAGTTAATGTATTGACATCTGGCGATAAGTAGACTTCACACACTGAAATGAGATTTTACCTTACATACATCAAAAACCGTAGCAAATTCGCAATAAATGTCGCAGAAAGGTGAACACAATCAATTAACTATACTCAATATTAAAGGCTCGCGCAGACTGTCGATTAAAATTCTTTGCCCCAACAATTCTTAATTGATGTCAAAGTGATCGAATTAAGGTCGTTTGAAGATTGTTCGTGATTGGGGACAAAAGGTTTTCTTCCTAAAAAACCTATATGAAATATAAAAAAATATACCTTCCGGAAGTAATTTTTATCATTTTGGCCGATTTCCGTCTTTTCTTGTCTTCTCCACTAAATTTATTATTTAAAAACAATGCTACTCAATTATTATTTTTTTATTAATAAAAAAATCTTAAATATCTTGCAATAAAATACTCTTTTAAAGTTTTTCGTCAATACCAAACTTGACAATAATAAAAACTAAAGTAAATCTGGAATCTTCTTCCAGTCAAACATATTGTAACCAGAAGAAATTGTTAAAAAAAAAAAATATCTCCTCTAAAGTTATTTTTGGCAGAACAAAGCCCAATTTTCCTACTTTAATAGGGAAAACTGCACCAAATTACCCGCTTGAAATATTCTTCGCTCTGTGGAGATTCCATAGGTAGGTACTTACTACAGGTACACCGAACGTAAGGGTATGAACTAAAGTACTATATATTGAAGTGCGTTTTATGCTCAAACATTCCAGTTGAGATAGCCGAGCCATTCACTTGTGTCATTCAGTTTAATCATGCAGGTAAATAGTGTTATCTTTTTACGATAGTTTTTAAATATTTAGAACAAACTTTGAATATAATCAGCAGTAGTAAATTGTGTTTTGTAAACTACGAGACAGTAAAAAAAATGTTGAAGTTTTAAGTTCTCAGTCAAATTTGGAAGTGAAAAGTTTTGTTAAAAAAAAAACTTTTTTTTTATAACGTGTTAAAAATTTGGTAAAAGTGTCCTCTTCAAAACTTAAATATTTTACACTGGTGATATAGGTCTGGAAAGTGCTGGTAAACTGTGTTACCATTTGAATTAGTGTCTTTTAAAACAAGTTAAGATATTATTCAATTTTATTAACACTGTCGTCGTCGCCCAACATGACTATAGTTACAAAATTAAAGCATCGTAGATACACACTTTGATACTGTTTGTATTTAGAAGCTATTTTAAAAAAAGAATGTTAAATAGGATGTAAACGGATCAGCATTCTGTTTATCAAATTATGAAACACTACTCAAAAATTTTGCTGGGAAACGATTATTTTTTGTTTACAAAATCAATGTTGTGTATTGTAGTGCTCGATGTAGGACATTCCAAACATTATGCTGGTGGAATTGAATAGTCATAGGGTAGGGAGGTGTTATACGTATAAGTAAAGTCATAACATTTTAAACCTGTGGGATAGTTGAATTGAAACGTTTGAATCTTTAAGGTCTGCGTAACTAGGTTCCTAGGTATCGTACAAAAAACAATATCGGAATTACTGGAAGCTTCTATAAGAGCTTTTTTAGACCCCTTAGATTATTCGTTTAGAAGTGGAACAACCCACTTATTTATTTTAAAATTATGCAAGAGACAGTTCAGCCATGTTTTGTAAAATAACCTATATTCATATAACTACAGGGCCGAAATTAGATCGCGTAATTTACAAAGAAAAAAACCTGCGTAATTTCCGTCGCGTATTTCTCGATAGCAAATTTTTCGTCGCGTAATTTTCGGTAGGGTGTCGCTACGCTAAGGCCAGACTACAAATACAGTAAGCTGTCAGTTTGAGCATTAGAAATCGGAACTTAAAGTAAAAGTTCGGAAAACCCGAGGATAGTAAAACCGCGCATATTTTCCTCAGAGTGAAAGTAATATAATAGATTTGTAGCCGGCGCAGTGGTTTAGCGTCTTGCTACAGACAAGGTCGTAGGTTCAATTCGTGCTCAAAATGTTTTGTATACTTAATATGAATTTTTGACGCAGTGTAAGTTTGATTGGTGTCTAAATGAAACCAAAATACATACCTAAATATGAATAGTTTACTCAACAGAATATACATTATTTTTTTGTTAGCCTGAACTGTCCCACGCCTGGGCAAAGACCACCCCCATTCCTTCCACTTTTCTCGATGTTGCGCCTCTTCTCGCCAATTAACAAGAAAGCTATCCAAAAATAAATAGATAATTAAGAATATCTTTTCTATCTTTTTCAGATCACCATGTCGGCCACAGCTCTGATTCTCCTCCTAGCCATCGTCCCCTGCTTTTGCCAGCGTCCATTCTACGCTGGAAGCCAACCAATAGGATACCCTCCTGTTCCAGCAGCTTCTGGATTATCCGACAGATTTCAGAATGAGGCAATACCAGCCCAGTTAAATGGCGACAGGAACACTGCAAATCAGCTTGCTTCGTTGCCAGTGGAAAACCAACCTTTCTACTTTGTGAATAGAGACCAAATTGCCGCACTCTTGGCTAACCCACCAACTTATCCAGTGAGACCAAGTCCGTTTAATGAAAACGCTAACAGGAATCAGATTTAAGGTATTTTTTATCATTGTCAAAGACTTTTGTTAAATGTGCTTAATTTTTAAGTTATTGATGTACTATTTATAAAATTAAATTAATGTTTTAACAGAAAACAAACGATTTATTTATTTATTTATAATAAGCATACCAACAGCATAATCACTCACAATTCAAATCAAATAACATCTAATATTGGCATTTTAGTAACCATGCAAATAACAGGAATGCACAACATTTAAATATTAATATCAGAGACAAAGGGGAACAATAATAAAAAGTGTGTCTAATATAACACTAAATTTATCTAGAACACTACAAAACAAACCAATTTAAGCTACTTAGACATGCATTCATCGCATTGTTTAAATACGGCACGTCTGTATGCATGAAGCGAAACTCATGGAGAAAATATCTACAGAAATTATCAAAAACCTCACTGATAAAAATTTTTCAATACACTTCCTCGAAAACGGGTCCATAACGCACTACGATTAGGTACAACATGCAATGTATTTCACACGCGTGCGATTTTTTCCACTTTCCCGCACGTGTGCGGGAATAAAAATTGCCACAGATAATTATACCTATACTTAGTCCAAATTGGTTCAATGCCTATAGTCTGAGGTGAATGTTTTTTTTTAAATTTTTGCAAAGTACTACGACGCGTCTTTACGGCATAAAGATTTTTTGAATATTAAAATTGTGTTTATAAATAGAATATCATAGATAAACATGATTATTTAAAACTAATAGTTACTTTTATACACAAATTAACATATAATTGTGTTCTGAATTCAAAAATATAAAATAAATCATTTTTTTTTTAATAGGCCGTTAAACACGGCTTCATACCATTGCCTCTCCTTCAACCTGGCGCAACCAAAGCGCGAAAAAATAAGAAAATTAAAGTCATAGGTTCATAGTTCGTGCCAAACCTTTTTTTTGTTATTATATTTTATTTCTTCAAAAGTGTATTGAAAAACGTCGTTTGATACACGTGGACATTTGTTATTGCAATTCTCCGCTCAAAAACACCCTCGCTTACGGCTCGGGTGTTATAATTCCGCCTCGAATACAATAACAAACTTTCTCCACTTATATCAAAATGTACTATTACAGTTTTGTCTGGAATGCTGTTGATTACCTGTAACGACTGTCATAGATCTACAAATGACAGCCGGAATCAACGGCTTAACGTGCTTTTCCGAGACACGGAGGAAACCCGGTATGTAATGGGTGGGGGGCGGCTTAACCTAAAGATATACCTGAGTGGCTGTTATTAGGGTTCCGTACCCAAAGGGTAAAAACGGAACCCTATTACTAAGACTTCGCTGTCTGTCCGTCTGTCCGTCTGTCCATCTGTCTGTCACCAGGCTGTATCTCATGAACCGTGACAGCTAGACAGTTGAAATTTTCACAGATGATGTATTTCTGTTGCCGCTATAACAACAAATACTAAAAACAGAATAAAATTAATATTTAAAGGGGGGCCCTCCCATACAACAAACGTGATTTTTTTTTATAATAATTGGTACGGAACCCTTCGTGCGCGAGTCCGACTCGCACTTGGCCGGTTTTTATTTAGCCACGAGCTCCACGAGCTAACAGTAGGAGAAAAACACTTTTAAAAATTGTTAAGTGTTAACTTATTGGTGCTCGTGAATTCGTGACTCTACCTAGGATGTTGAGAAGCGTTACTTTGTCCAAGGTTTCAAGTAAAAATAAAGTTCTATTTCTGAAACTGGTATAGCTGTCATTTTGCGTTTCTGACGTTCTTCGCAAAAAAACCGTCGCGTCACGTAAACACAACGCTGAGCGACAGTGAAATAGATGAGTTTTCGCACGGTATTGTCGCATCCTAAAGTACTAGGCTAATAATTTTTGTAATTATTTTATTGTAGAATCATAAAGCCTGTACTTTACTAGCTACTTAGTATGTTGGAACAGACTGGAATTAAAAAAAATGATTATATTTACTTGATTGGTCAGCGTTCTTTTTGACGGGACCTTTAAGGGGATTGTGATTCTTAATTCAAATTCGCGAAAATACCCGTTTTCACAAACACTGGCGATAACATTGTAATAACACACAGTAACTACGTTATGAGTCAACTAGTTACTAGCCCCTAATTGCTAGTAATTAGGGGCTATAACAGCCGCTCTGGTCAATCTTTAGGTTAAGCTGCGCTTGCCTAGAGTCATCCGTGGATGGGTGTCCACCCATTACATACCATGTTTTGAGAGAAAGAAATTAGTTGTTAAAGTGACCCAATCTAAAAAAAAAAATGAAAGTAATAGGTACCCGAAAAAAAAAATAACATACCGAATTGGCTATCGCCGTTTCTACAGCAACTCTCAAAAGGATTGGAAAATGTTTTTTGATCGAAATGTTAATCGAATACAGTTTTGAGAACGTCAATTCGTCGTCAGCCCATGAAATAAGCGACGGTCAGCAACTAGAGATGTGTTTAGGAAACCTAAATTGAGTTTTTTCGTAACAAACTTATGTATGTGGCGACAGAGACAAAAAATAGAAACATCAACAAAAGGTTTCCTTGTTTCTTTGGGAGCTGGCTGACTGTACTGTACAAAAAACAGTTGAAAATGGTTGATGAAACGGGATTCAATGTATGAAGACTAAGGCGCGGGACAAATACAAGAGGCGACGGGCGGAAGTGTGGCGCAGGCGAGGTGCAAGCGTGGCGCCGCACTATGGGACCATACAGTATTTTTCATCTCAAAAAGGGTTTGGACAAAAGTCGTGTTACTGAAACCATTTTGATTGTTTTATATTTTTAGATAATAGATCTATCCGAAATAATAGTAAAAAAAAATTAAAAAAATGTTTTAGGTATTTAAAATTATACCCAAACTTTATACTTTGATATTCTATTTTAACTAGATTACTCATTATGGAAGTTAAACTTAAGATATTTTCTATGTTCTTCAAGGGAATACATAACTATTATACATTTTTGGTTTGCTCAAGATCTCTAGTTTATAAGTATGTTATGTTTTTATGAGAAATAATGTTTATAATTTTTTTATTTAATTTTAAGTGACATAAGTAAATTTTCCGTCTTTTTAATTTTCAAGTTGAGGTTTCCTTGTTATCGATGTCTGCCGGTGTCGAGTTAATGACATTTTTAGATTTGTTAACTATTCAGTAATACAAGGAAATAAAAAAAACCTCAGACATTGCTGCGCCATTTCGAGCTAGAAGCAAAAATGTCGATCGAAAAATATTTTCACATAATATTTTTTTTTGCGGTGATCATTTTAACCACACTTATCTCAAAAATGATGATGCATAGTTTTATATCTTGAGGTAATTATAATAAGTACCGGTAACTGCATTTCTGTGAGAACTGATTTTATCAATTTTCTCATTGGTTTTGCACAAGTTACTGAAACTAGGGTCCTATAAATCCTTAAGCTAGACAAATTAAAAAACTCGGCTTTCGTGGCAGTCCTAAACACGTCTGTTACAGATCATGCAATGGTTTTATTAAAAATATCCCACACATACCAAAGGAAGACTTGTGTCAAATATAAAACGATAACAAACTGGGAGAATGCCTTTCAGCACCTTGTAGACACAGATATATCTTTTCTTAGCGCACATAGAGACCCAAACATTCTAGCTAACGCGATAATAGACGTGATTAGGACATCTCTCCTTCAAAACACTAAAGTTGTCACAGTGTCCAGCTCCAAGCGAACCCTAAAGCCCTGGATATCTATGGGTGCCCTAAGATGTATTAGGTTTAGAAATAAATTACAGCTGCAAAGGAGAAAAGACCCTTTTAACGTTATTTTGATCATAACTTACAGGCGTTTTCGCACATATTGTTCTAATCTTATTAAGAAACTAAAACGGCAATATCATAAAAAACAGATAAACAATTCTTTAAAAAATCCTAAACTACTCTGGCGTAAAATTAATGACATTACCCATTATAAAAAACCTAAGGTGTCCGGTACACACCTACTGCATCTCACACCACATCCCCTCGACTCATTAAATCGCGTCAACCAGTTCTTTGTAACCATTGGAAAAGCACTTGCGGAAGACATTTTAACCCTAACTGGACAAGCATCTAGACCTGTCAGTAACTTAAGTTCACTATCTCAAATTAACTCATTCGTGTTACTGGAGACCGACCCGGCAGAAGTGGATAGCATACCTGGGTCGCTTGACTCAGGGATTGCATACCTGTGAGTTTCCTTAAATTATCTCGAGATCTTGTTGTTCCTCTTATTAGCCAGTTGACTAATCTGTGTTTTGAAACAGGCATATTTCCTGACGCGCTAAAACGTGCTATAATTACACCTGTGCACAAGGATGGGGATAAGAGCGATGTCAACAATTATCGGCCGATATCTGTCTTATCATCACTTTCGAAAATAATAGAAAAAATATTAAATAAAAGACTAGTAAGTTATTTAAATAAATACAACATTCTTTCCGATTCACAATACGGTTTTAGACAGGGACGGTCAACTCAGGATGCGGTCATTGCGTTAACATCTGAAATCACTGATAAGGTAGACAAGGGTTATAAATGCGTTACGGTGTTTCTAGACCTGAAAAAGGCTTTTGACACCGTGTCTGTCCCCATCCTTATGCAGAGACTTGAGGCTATAGGGATAAGAGGTAAGGCTCTCTCCCTCTTTGACAGTTACCTCCGAGGTAGGAGACAGCAGGTTAAAATAGGTAGTTCACATAGTGATGAGGAAAACATTGTTTTCGGTGTCCCGCAGGGGTCAGTCCTTGGCCCACCACTGTTTCTAGTGTATATTAATGAACTTTGCAACCTACAAAGCAGTGGGGGTAAAATCTTCTCTTACGCAGACGACACGGCCATTGTTTACTCTGGGGACACGTGGGAAGCCGTCTGCAACAATGCCGAGCAAGGATTGGCTGCAATCGATAGATGGCTCAAAGCCAACCTACTGACCCTTAGTGTTCCTAAAACAAACTATATTTGTTTTTCTCCTAGTAGCAGGTCTAAACCGAACACTAATTTTAGAATTCGAATCCACTCGTGTACGGATTACAGGGACCAAAATTGTAACTGTCAAGCCATAAATCATGTAACGTCCACAAGATACCTAGGAGTTATAGTGGATGAGTGCTTAACTTGGCATTCGCATGTTGAGATTGTTACGTCACGGGTGCGTAAGTTTATATGGATTTTTAAAAATCTAAGATATGTGATGCCACAGAACACATTAAACAGTATCTATATTGCGCTCACGCAATCAGTTATTGCATACTGTTTACCAGTCTGGGGAGGAGCTACTAAAACCAAATTTCTCGAGTTAGAAAGAGCCCAAAGATCACTCATAAAAGTAATGTACAGTAAACCATACAGATACCCCACAGTTGATCTGTATAGAATCAGTGGCTTACTTACAGTAAGAAAACTATACTTTTTAATCACTACACTGTACTTACAAAAGTCTATTCCATTTAACCATGACAGACAAGAGAAAAGACGAAAGGGTATGGTGGCTTACTCCCCGGGGGTCCGAACTGTTTTCGCACGGCGTCAGTATGCAACCCAATCAGCCTACATTTATAATAAAATAAACGACAAATTAAGGTTCCACCATGAGGTCTCACATATATGCAAAAAGGTAATAACCGAGTGGCTTAAAACTTTAACATATGAAGAAACTGAACAGATTTTGGTCAGACTTGGATAAACAATTTCTTTTTATTTTTCTTTCCCTACGATTCAACAATGTAAGTACTACCCGAGTATAATCTGTAAATAAATTCAAACAAATTCTAACACATTGGCACTTCAAAGAAGACATACACATTCACACACACAAACACATACACATTACACACAAACATATGCACATACACACGCAACAATACAAACCCAGTTTAAAAGCACGACGCACATAAAGTTAACAACAGTTACATATAAGAGCTGCTAATTAGTTTATTTACTGTTAATTTTCTTCTTTTAATTTTTAGTCACCTTGTAACGTTGTAGAAACTCAGAATAGTTTCTACCGTTACTTTGTAAACATAACCTATTCAACACTTTAATTAAGTTAAATGTCAAAACAAACGCCACAGAGTATACATACTCATTGGGCCGTCCAGTTACTAAACGACTAAAATTAGCTGTATTTACCAGTGCAGCTGTGCGCGCGTTACGTGTATCTGATCGAATGAGTGAAGACTTGTCTATGCGTAAACACGCCAGTATAAATGTCACGGACTCGCGATGACGAGCCTTTTTTGGAAATATTCTGCTCCCAGTGACTAGACGCGTTTTTTTATAGGAAATTAAATTTCTAGAAGTATTCGTGATCTAGAATATTCGGGCTTAAAGCAGGCAGCTTTAATTTTTGTTATTAACCTAACTCTTTCCGTTTTGTGTCTACGTAAACCCCATACTGGATTACGGCGGACGTTCAAGATTCCGGCTGACAGTCAGGATTTCGGCTGACAACCGTTTTACCGGCATCCAATTTGCCGCGGGCTCCGCAGCGGGTATCTTTAACCTGCGTGGCCGCGTCAAAATTCTACGGGTCGGCGCGAACATCTGCCGTCCGTCACCCTACCTGGCGTTTGCAGCGTGGCACACCGCTACGGTCATCGTCACGCCGGGCTGAGCCAGGAGAGTACCGTGCAAACCCCCGGGCGGGATTGGAGAAACTTGTGACCATAAACCTACCCACACCCGTTTAGTTTATTAATATATTTTTATGTTGACTTGGGTCCGTGGTTTTCTTTTATTTACCCCCACGGACACCCTTTCCGTCACAACCTTTTGTCAAAATTGTGTAATAGTCTCAATATTGTATATACTTATGGGAAAGAGCGAGATATGCCCCAACACATGTATTACCAATTACTTACTGGGGATGTGTAATCGATCGATTTGTAATCGATGTAACTATTTTGGGACAAATAAACATTTTTCATTTTCATTTTTCATTTTCATAAATACTCGGGTTTTCAGCGTGTTCGTCAAAGTGTCCGTATACCTTCCCTCAGTAACTGTAAATTTGCTGTAAAAAAGAGTGAAAAAAAAAAGTTCAAAATGAGTGAATTCGTTTGTTCTCGACGCGGTATATGTGCTCAGATAATAAGCGGGAAAAGTACTTCAGATATTGAAAAATAATTGTTGGACAATTTCCATTTATCAACAACGGATGTGAATACGGCTATGAAAAGTATGCAAAAAAAGAATGATAACGATTTGTAACCAAAAATGGGTGAAAGCTCATAGAAAACAAGATCGTTTCGAGGGCCAAAACACAAATTGATTAGTAGATACCATTGAATTCGTGCAGTACCTCAACATATGACGCATGTTCGGAGAGTACAAAAAAACGTAAAAACATGGAATTACTTCAGGAGTACGGAATGGGGTATGTGCATTACGCTTATGTATGTCATTATGTTTGTTTTTTTATGGCTTTTTTTTTTAGTTTTAAATTATGTAATTAGGTAGGTATTAACTTACTAATAATTTTAATTTAACCTAATGTAAGCAAACAATTAATTTTAATAATCTAATTTAATTTTTGAATGAAAATGTACAACATTTTATTTTAGTATTTTTTTTACTCAATAATCATAGTTTTTAAAGTGGCAATGTTTTAATTATCTCTTAGCATACGTATTCAGAAATACGTATATAAAATTTCAATTCAAAATATCCAGAAACAAAAAAGTTATAGAATTTTGAGATGGAACGCACCGTTTGGTCCCATAGTGCGCCGGCGCAATCTAGAACAGGCGCGCTAACGGTGTCGGAAAGGCGAGGAGCGGGTGAATACAGGGAAGCATTTGGCGAATTCTAGTGTTTAAAATTCTATATCGTCACGCATTATCGCCGTCTAGTTCCCCCTTGTGTACACTGTCGGCATTCCACTGCTAACTGCAGGTGTGTCAAGGGCGAGGAGTTGGCGCCCGCGCCGCGCCGTCTCAGTATGCCTCGCGCCTCACCTCTTCTATACATTTTGTATGAAATTTCAGTGAAGTGGCATCGCACCCGCGCCGCGCCCGCTCCTCGCCCGCTCCTCGCCTACGCCCAACGCTTCTTGTATTTGTCCCGCGCCTAAAATTTTATCCACTTGTTTTGCACGTCTTTTGTTTAGTTGTCGAAATGGGAAAGTTACCGAACGGGACGTAACCTACCCCAATAATCGTGTCTGAATTTCTGAAGCGCAATCGATATGTCATAGGTATCCTTATAGTTATTTTCCCTTTACTGCACAGTAATGAAAAATTAACTGTTTGCATATCTAACTGTATAAGCAATTTATTTTTCCTATTATTTAATGCGTAAAGAATTAATTGATTTTGTGCGCTTAGCGCGAAAACGAACGAAATCACTCTATATAATTTCATATCTTATGCATTTTTTTACAGTGTGAAAACAAAATTGTTCTAAGTCAGTGTGCAAAAAACAGGTAAATATCAATAATAACATTGCTAACTCAATTGTGGATAAGTGGACTGCTGGAATACTATCAACAACAGTTCTGCAGTGGGTTGATAATTATCTGTGAGCAAGTAATAATACTTTTGTCTTTTATCATTCATTCAAATCATTAATTTTATTAGGGTTTCGTACAAAAAAATAAAAAAACGGAACCCTTATAGGATCACTCGTGCGTCTGTCTGTCTGTCCGTCCGTCTGTCACAGACATTTTGCTCGGAATCTACTGTATCGAATCAGGTAAATTTTGGTAGGATGGTGTAATCCTATGACCCAAACCAGATGTGCAAAGTATTTTTTTTTTTTTTTAATACGGGTAATTTTCGGGGGACAAATTAGGAAATTATAAAAAAGTTTTGCAAACTTTACTGTGTCATATATCAAATGAAAGGGCTTGTTATGAGGATCTCCAATATTTTTGTTATTATTGTAAAATAAATAGTTTTGATTTTATTCATGAAAGATGACGAAAATTGACCATTCCCCTCTGATCTCCAAAACTACTGAGCCTAAAATTTTGAAAAAAAAATACGAAATATAGTTAATTGCTTGTAAATTACAGGAAAACCTATAAGAACTCTATCAACAGATATCAAACACAGACTCAGACTCTCTCTCACAGGTCTCTTATCTCTTGTAACAGTGTTTTCGGCAAAAATAAATGATTTGATTTGATCAATTGAAAACAAAGTAGTATCCTCAATACAAGACTTTGGCATAGTACGGAACCCTCTCCACGCGAGTTCAACTCGCACTTGGCCGGTTTTTTTTTTATTTTCACGCAACTTTGGCCCATAGTTACTTTACAGACTAACATAATATTTATGTATCGTAAAAACCGGCCAAGTGCGAGTCGGACTCGCGCACGAAGGGTTCCGTACCATTATTATCAAAAAACGGCAAAAAAATCACGTTTGTTGTATGGGAGCCCCCCTTAAATATTAATTTTATTCTGTTTTTTTTTAGTATTTGTTGTTATAGCGGCAACAGAAATATACATCATCTGTGAAAATTTCAACTGTCTAGCTGTCACGGTTCATGAGATACAGCCTGGTGACAGACAGACGGACAGACGGACAGACGGACAGACGGACAGACAGACGGACAGACAGCGAAGTCTTAGTAATAGGGTTCCGTTTTTACCCTTTGGGTACGGAACCCTAAAAATCATCAATCGTGTTAGTAAATAAAAATTAAAAAAGCATGTTAGTAGCACTTGACTGTACTATGTCACTGCGTTCATACGGGACTTACTTGTGGAAACGTCGGAACACCACTCCACGGTCGAAAATCCTCTTCCAAGACATTCAAGCATAGTATAATGTATCAAATCTACCTGCTCCTATTAAATAAAGGGATAAGCAGACTTGTTCAACTAAAATTTAATTTGGGAAAACATTTACATGGGAGATAAAAATACAGCCAATTATAGAAAAACCTACCTTAGCACGCACTCTAGGATAGAAACGTAGTAGTTTTATAGTTCACGCACTTAATTGGTGGCGAATCAGTTCAGCACTGTAGGAACGGGAACAGGCGTTGGGGTGGCAGGTCAGTCATCAGGCAACTTCGAGGATCAGCTTCAGGAAACCTCTGCTGGAAGGGCGTCGTGCAGTTCCCAGAGTCACGCACCAGGTCAGCTCTGTAGAGAGGTCCCAGGTCACGAAGATAGCTTTCCAAGATCAGGAGTGGAGGCACCAGGCGGAATCTTTAGCGGGATTCCCTGGGTTATATAGAAATGTAACAGCAAAAACCAAACTGTTTTCTGATGCTTATTTATCATCTCAGATCCAAGAGTAGACTGCTTCCAGCGGTTCGTAAACTCGTTTTCAAAGTAGTCTTCCTTTTTCAATTTTCAATTATTATTTTTCTTCTTGCGGCCATCATCTCTTCTGACAAGTGTAGTCGGCCAGGACATATCCAAGAGTGCGTAAAGAATTTTATAAATATAATTTAAGCTATTTATTAAACAATCGTAATTATTTATAAACTACGATAGCTAAACACATATTGATAAAAATAATTTGAATTTTATAAACCAAAAAGTAGCCATCCATAGACTGAGCAGAAAGAGAAATAAAAAGTAACTGACAGTTCGCCAATTTAGTGTCACAACATGAAAATTTTGAGTTAATATTTTATTTCAGCTATTTTTATAGTATTGAAACGTATTTAGATCGATTTGCTGAGAGTAGACAAAAGGATGATGAAAAAAAGGATGATAAATAGTATTATGAACGATGAATATAAAGTGTAAGTATGGCATAATACTGTAATAATCAGTTTATAAAGTTCCCACTAGGGCATTGGCTATCTCTAGGTATATGAAGGAGAGTGGGACATCATCCACCACGCAGGTACCATGAAAAAATGTTAAAAAATGATTATATTTGATGGGCAAGTGGACTGTATCTAACGGGAAAGGTAGAAGGGACTCACCGAATCTCTTGATTGCAGTTATTCACGATAATTTTGCGGAGTCGTTAAGTTTAGTGGTAAGATATATGGCGCGGATCGTCAATTTCAGCTAACTTCAGAGCCGCCATTAAGTTTGAACCGAACTATAGGGTCAAAGGGACTTCTAAGGGGTAACGAGGTCAAGTGAACAATAATAAAAAAATCCATAGATAAGTTCGAGGAAATCATTTGTACGTCCTTGGATTTATGTATAAAGGACGATTTTCTTCACAAGGGTCTATTAGTTTATGTAAGAGGACATGTTTTTTTTCTATAATAAAAGCTAGGAATTTATGTGAATCTCATGAAAAACTCACCTTTTTCATGATAATAGGTACAAAAGGAAGGTAAAAATCTCATTGTATGAATAGGCTCTTGGATTTTTAATGCCTATTAGAAACGCCAATTGCAACAAAACATTTTAATTATCAGATTTTTTTATCGATTCGCCCATGTCAGCTAAATGTACAATCGTAGATACATTGTAAAACGTTAAACAATTATAAATTACTTTATTATTACTGTTGATAGGAATTTGTTCTTCGTAAAACTAGTTACAGGTAAGTTATGCCATAAAATATGGCCATTTTAATTTTCTGGCGTCTTAAATAAATGCGTTTATGTGGGACTTGCTTGTGGAAGCGTCGGAACACCACTCTCTGTGCAATGATATATAAACTATAGATACGTTGTCCGCACTCTAAAATGACAACATGAAATGAAGCCAATTGGCCACATCGCGCTTAGTTACGCACCAACCTGTCGCGCGACGCTACGTTTGTTTATAATTTAATAAATCCTGTGACGTGACTGAAGATGTATATTTATCTCCCTCTCGCAACAGGCATCCTGCCGTTCGGTGTCATATTTTCTTTCTCTTTCTTCACGCTTCTAAGTAGTTCTAGTATTTTCGCCGTTTTTAAGCGCCGCGATGTTGGTTCATGACGTGTCTATATATAATACGTCATTGTCTCTGTGGCCGAAAATCTTCTTCCAAGACATTCAAGCATAGTATTACCCGCATATTATTTGTGGCGTCTTAAATATAGAAGAAAGTATAGAAACTGACAGTTTTGAAGGCAGTTCGGTCGTCTCGAATTTTATTAGTCGGTACTCCGAGCCTTAGAGACTGCTAGCTAATATTCTGTGCTCTTTGATCTTTACTATCTTCATCTTTATCTTTGTGTCGATAGACTCAAAAAAACCTGCCAAGTGCGAGTCGGACTCGCGCACGAAGGGTTCCGTACCAATTATTATAAAAAAATCACGTTTGTTGTATGGGAGCCCCCCTTAAATATTAATTTTATTCTGTTTTTAGTATTTGTTGTTATAGCGGCAACAGAAATACATCATCTGTGCCAATTTCAACTGTCTAGCTGTCACGGTTCATGAGATACAGCCTGGTGACAGACAGACGGACGGACAGACAGCGAAGTCTTAGTAATAGGGTTCCGTTTTTACCCTTTGGGTACGGTATCCTAAAAATACCCGACCAGTATGTTGCCACCTGCACAGCTCTGTCATTGGCTTCGTTTAAATCCTGAAAGGTGTAGGTGGCTGTGCAGGATGGGCAGGAAAGGAGGTGAGGCATATCCTGCAGAGGGGCGCCACACTGACATTGTCTTTGGGACGGGTCGATGATACCCCATTTGGCCAGATTACTTCTACAGCAGCCAACCTGGGCCCGCAAACGGTTAAGAGATTTCCAGATTGAACTGCAGTTCCTGTCCACGAGGAAGATGTTTTTCTGGATCGATGAAATGAGGAAGAGTAGGATGTCTGTTCCTCCACAATTCGCATCTTTCATCTGACGCACTGTATTTTGAGGAAATCGTGTGTCTCACAAAGCTTTTATTCAAACTCAATCTGTACAATAACACTATCTTTTGATTTGCAGGTTATCATGAAATCGCTAGCCTTTATTTTAATTCTGGCCATTGTTCCTTGCTTCTGCGAACGTCCATTCTACGCTGGACTCCACAACATCGGTTATCCTGACATAGTTACTCCTGAACCACAGAAGACTAATCTATTGGGTCACCAGCTGCAAACTTTCTCCGATTTGAATAAGGAATATATTGAACAACATATAAGAGATGTAAATACTTATCCGCAGAAATCTTCTGGGTTTAATGAGAATTTTCGGGATAAGCCTTTGAATAATTAAAATGTGACTATCGATATTATTTGTATATGTTTCTATAGTTATAAGTTGGGTCGCGGCTGACTCAGTGTCTATTTCCCGTAAGTATTATAACTTCCTAGGGCTTTGAATTTACGAGCAATTTTGCTTAAGACTGATGCTCCAGGGTAGCCCGCGAAATTCAAATTTTCTTACGTTTTTTGCAATTTGCAGGCCAGTGCTAGGTAGCATGTTGATTAAAATATTATTCGCGGTTGTAAGACGTATGCTGTTACAGAATTATATTCATCAAAATCATCAATACAACCCTCAAAGTTCATAAAGGTGGAAAAATTACTTTTCCAAGGTCAAAATCATTCTTGCAAAATCTTCGCGGGCTACCCTGAAGCATTCACCTTAATATAAGATTTTAAACAACTTAACCTTTGTAACAACGACGCGGAAGACAATAAAGTGAAGGGAATGAGTGAGACAGATTGGCGATTATTAAAATAATTATCATTATGTTTGCAGTAGTGACTTAATGCAAAGTCATTGTATAAAGTTCCCATTAGGCCGTGTTCCAACCAAACGTTTAGTCGGCCGCGGACTTCGCAAATTTTATAAAAACAAAAGCGAATCAGTCGGTAGCTGAAGTAAATCTCTTGTACATTTTACAGACAGACTATATGCGTTGGTGTGAACGTAGCCTTATGCTATGGAAAGGAACGTTGATTGGAGTTCATTGTTGACAGAATTATGACAGCCTTGAGGTTTGTAGTTTTAGCTGGGAATAAGATAATACCGACTCGACCCACATGTATGGGACAGCTGATTACTTTTTTGTGATGACTTTATTGGTCCCATGTAGTATGTGGTTCAGTTTAAAGGTCTCTGCATCCTTAAAGTTATGATCAGTGATCGGAGTAGGTAGAGCTATTTGACCGCTAAGTGTGCTATGCAGTTTTCGGTAATTTGAGTATTTTTCTAGATAATTGTGTACTAAACATTAAGACACAACATAAAAATCTCGTGGCTAAGTAATAACAGCCGCTCAAGTCGATCGTTAGGTTAAGCCGTGCCTGCCTAGGTTGGTCTGTGGATGGGTGACCACCCATTACATACCGAGTTCCTCCGTGCCTCGGAAAGCACGTTAATCCGCTTGGTCCCGGCAGTCATTTGTAGATCTTTGACAGTCGTTAGGTAGTCAGAGGCCCAAAAAGTCTGACAACCAGTCTTACCAAAGGGTATCGTATTACCCCGTACTAAGTGGGTTGTGGAAGTCAGATAGGCAGTCGCTCCATGTAAAATACTGGTATTCAGCTGCATCCGGTAAAACTGGAAGCCCACCCCAACGTAGTTGGGAAAAGGCTAGGAAGAAGATGATAAAAATTTCGTTGCATAATATATCGTTACATCAGGTAATCCAGTAGCGGTGGCTCATATAGTGGTGGCGGCCCCGACTTACGAGCAATAAATCGTTAATTCGAACCCAGGTAAGCGCATTACTTTGTGTAATTTATTTCATCACCAATGCTCTCAAAAATGTTGAAGAAAAAGATCGTGAGGAATTCGACACTACCGACCTACCAACCAGCACTGGAACCGCGTGGTGGGCTATTAGCCCATTCTCTTTCATAGATAAGAGCCATGTATCTCAGCAGCGCGAACACCACAGTAGGCTGATTATACAGAATGCTTTTTTTATTACTTTTCAAAAAATATTGGTTCTTTCTTTGTCGTGTGGTTAGTACCTAACCTGGCATCAGAGTTTTAAGCCGCCCATGGGCCTCTGACTTGGCTTAACATGCCGTCGAGAAATATCTCTCAGGCATGCTGGTTTCCTCACGATGTTTTCCTTCACCGAAGCAAGTGATAATTATACAATATTGGGGACAATAGGTGAACGGAGTAGAAGCAAATGGCATATATAGTTTTTTTTTTTTTTAATTTGAAACTCAAATCATAGGTACGCGTATTGCGTATGTTTTGAAATTCGATATTTTTAATTTTTTTTAAATTTCTTTTTCTTTGTTCTAATTATGAAAAGTTTACTTGAAATTCGTAGCGTTTTTTTTGGTGATGGATCAATTTTTTTTTTCTAAGCTGTGGAAAAATGAATAAAAAAATCTAAGTATGCCATAAGCTTCTAAGTACTCCGTTCACTTAATATACCCATTTTTTTGGAAAATGATAAAATTGTCATCCGGTAGAGTTTATTGCACTCATGCAAAGTAAAAGCGAGTCGGTACTGTAGAATAATCTAATTCAAATCCTCCACCTCTCACTTGAATCATTGACAATTTGCCACAAAACACAAGTTTAGTGTGAATTACCGGGCACCGCATGTTTGCTCTTGACGACGCGAAAACACACTAAATTGATACAAGCCCAATATTTGTAGATTTCGGGGAACATTACATTACACAACGATGAATATTTTGCCTACCTTCGGCGTATTACGTTTAATCTAGCTACATATTTGTAGTTCTTGTTTGTGTGTTCACAAATATTAATGATTACCCGTCAGCTGTTTTGTTAAAGTTTAGTTTATTTTCTGGGAATATCTTGCCATTCAAAAACCAACCTCAACACCCAATGCAGTGTTTCCCTGCATGAAAGCCTCTAAGCTTGAAACCTTTTGATTCATTAGTAGATTAAAACCTTTGCATATTTAACTGTCAATTTCGAAATTCGAATTACAAATGAAAAAAAACATTTTTTTTTTCAATCCTATTGTCAGTTGTGGAATTTATCTAAAACAGTAACCTTATTGCTATGTAGTAGTTCACTATGTTTGACTGCAGTTTCTGCCCTGCGAAGACCGTCGCTTCACCGAGCCTGAGGGCGTCCCACCTTACGTTTGCTGATTTGCATTTTCTCTACTCAAGAACACGTCTACTGTCTACTCATTGGAGTAGACGTGTTCTTGATGTAGACGGGTTCTACGGCTTATATAGCCGGCCCAGTGCCACTTCAGTTTACTTATTCGCAAGCTGTGTCAACAACTCTGGTTCTCTGTCGGATCACCTAGTTCCGGATGCGATCCTTCAGAGAGACTCCAAGCATAGCCTGCCAGCAACAATTCCTTATCTATATATCTATATATATGTATACTCTATAACTCTTTACCTAAAGTAATCAAGGAATCGAAATCACTTCCAACTTTTAAGAGACTCTTAAAACACCACCTAAATAATTTATAAATTGTAAGTTTTTGCCGTTTTTTATAATTTAATTTTAGTTTAGTATCAAGCGAAACCGTCGCTTACTGTATCCTAATTATTATGTTTTTCCTCATAGAAGTGAATAATTGTATTCTTTTTGAGCGAAATAAATTTCTTAAACCGTATGTATAAAACAAAGTCGGGATTGTTACAACATTTATAACTCGAGATCTGCTGGATCAATTTTCATGGTTTTTGTTTCGTTGGATTTGTCTCCGCCCTGAATAGCAGAATACATTTTAAAAACAATGAAAACTTGACGAATACATACATACATATGAAAATGAATCATTTTCCATTTAATTATGTTGCTTTGTTTCGTACCTGTCAAACATTTGTTTTCCTCCTGTCATCCTGTCAAATACTGTGATTGACATTTATGGATGCGTTCAGAAATGTATTTTGTGTAAACTACCTATTTAAAAAGGGTGAATAAACTTTTGTCTGTATTTTTTAAAAATCAATTACGTAGGTAGGTAGTAGGTAGGTAGTAGGTAGGTAGTAGGTAGGTAGTAGGTAGGTAGTAGGTAGGTAGTAGGTAGGTAGTAGGTAGGTAGTAGGTAGGTAGTAGGTAGGTAGTAGGTAGGTAGTAGGTAGGTAGTAGGTAGGTAGTAGGTAGGTAGTAGGTAGGTAGTAGGTAGGTAGTAGGTAGGTAGTAGGTAGGTAGTAGGTAGGTAGTAGGTAGGTAGTAGGTAGGTAGTAGGTAGGTAGTAGGTAGGTAGTAGGTAGGTAGTAGGTAGGTAGTAGGTAGGTAGTAGGTAGGTAGTAGGTAGGTAGTAGGTAGGTAGTAGGTAGGTAGTAGGTAGGTAGTAGGTAGGTAGTAGGTAGGTAGTAGGTAGGTAGTAGGTAGGTAGTAGGTAGGTAGTAGGTAGGTAGTAGGTAGGTAGTAGGTAGGTAGTAGGTAGGTAGTAGGTAGGTAGTAGGTAGGTAGTAGGTAGGTAGTAGGTAGGTAGTAGGTAGGTAGTAGGTAGGTAGTAGGTAGGTAGTAGGTAGGTAGTAGGTAGGTAGTAGGTAGGTAGTAGGTAGGTAGTAGGTAGGTAGTAGGTAGGTAGTAGGTAGGTAGTAGGTAGGTAGTAGGTAGGTAGTAGGTAGGTAGTAGGTAGGTAGTAGGTAGGTAGTAGGTAGGTAGTAGGTAGGTAGTAGGTAGGTAGTAGGTAGGTAGTAGGTAGGTAGTAGGTAGGTAGTAGGTAGGTAGTAGGTAGGTAGTAGGTAGGTAGTAGGTAGGTAGTAGGTAGGTAGTAGGTAGGTAGTAGGTAGGTAGTAGGTAGGTAGTAGGTAGGTAGTAGGTAGGTAGTAGGTAGGTAGTAGGTAGGTAGTAGGTAGGTAGTAGGTAGGTAGTAGGTAGGTAGTAGGTAGGTAGTAGGTAGGTAGTAGGTAGGTAGTAGGTAGGTAGTAGGTAGGTAGTAGGTAGGTAGTAGGTAGGTAGTAGGTAGGTAGGTAGCTCATGTGACGCAGACGAAGTTGCGCGGGTCAGCTAGTAAATGATAAATGATGTTTATTTTGCAAGTTGGTTTTTACAAACACTTTTACACGTCATTTTTTAAAACTAGATGGGGCCGGTGTTTCGTACCTGACTACTCTGAGAAGAAACAGCCGAAACAAACTCAGAGGTCGTAGTCTCTTTTAAAGTCCAGACATAATCTTGCTCAATTCACATGAGGACTATGCAGATTAGTGCCTGAGATGGTCTTTTGAAGAAAGAACCATACAGATTTGAGTGGACCTGTCCAGTCAGTGCAAGCATTTGTCAGTTAACGTGTAGCTCGACATTTAGCTCAAGGAGCTCAACTAAACGACGAACAATACAAAAGAAAGGACATTTGGGTAGGTCGCTTATAGTACTATAGTACTAATATAGAAACCGCAAATCGACGAACCCAGAACTTGACAGTCCAATTCCAGAACATGTAACATTGATACCGCTTGGAGCTCTGACCAAAACTTTAATAAAGTTACGAGAGCTAGCTTGAGTCATAGAACAAGAATGTATGGAAGCGAAGCTCATGCTTTCAACGTTTTTCTCATGGTATCTCTTTCGGGGCTTAGGATACGTAAAATAAAGGGTCATATCAAGACCCTTAGCGAAGCCAGTGCTTTTAAGGCTTCGCTTGTTTAAAACAAAAAAATGTTCATAAAATTCCAGGGTATGCCTCGGGAACCTTCTAGTTACGGAGATATTAGCACATTAGGGGTCAAAGTTCAACATTTTACCCAAGTTTTTTTTTTTTAATACATGTCTTAAGAGCCTATACTACCTCAGATTAGCAACTCTATTTGTGGTGGTTCAAACTTCGTCTGTAATACTGTTAGAATAACGTTCTAATCAGCTTGCACTACAAAGCGGTTGTTACGTCAGTCACTGCGGCCGAATAGTGCGAAATGAGTGGTTTTTATTCTTTAAAAAATCAAATTTTCGTCTTTTGGAAAAAATAAAAAACATAAGACCTGCTTTATAGTTAGTTCAGTTAGTATGCTAAGTTTCATCGTATAATTTGAAGTACTTTTAGAATACCAGCGGTTTATTGTTCGATTTGGAGGTAACTTTGGGATTTTTTTCTATCGAGAAAATTTAATGAAATCGTGTTATTGCTAAACATAACACCTAACATTAATCCTCAACTTTAACATAATTATATTTATTTCAAAATTAATGCTGCAGTATTTTAGGCGTAACGGAGGATCATGCTAAGCCATTTGAGGTAATATAGGCCCTTAATGTAAGAACTTTACTTTAAACACCACCACGACCCCCGCACTATTCAATTCATCCATCAGCACAATGTTTTGAATGCGTTACATTGAGTCCTACCGTAAAATGTGATTTTTCACCCCAAAAAAAGTCGTCTCCTAGCAATAATTTTTGCGTAAAGTTACTTAGTTTGATGTACAGGATGCTTGGTTGACTGCTTCGTGAAGGGTCCGTTAACTCCCTGTATACTCACGGTTGTGTAGTCGCTTGAGGCGCACATCACGCTGAGAGATTTTCTTTTTAGCTCTTCCCTTGTCGCTGGATAGATGGCGCTAGGAGTTAGTATGATAATGCAAGGAACGGAACCTAAAAAAACTGATTTTAACAAAGCGCGAGAATACTAGGTTATATTCGGAAGGTTAAGCATATGAAAGTTTCAGTCAATGAGAGTATGTGACGTGACACAATGTTTTTTTTTTCCAAGCGTTTTGGCTTTGGCACCAACTATCATAGCAAGTTCAACGCCATCTATAAAGTTCTTGGAAACTAAGTTTTTTTTTAATATCTCAAAAGGAAAACCTCTCATTGACAATAATTTCGTTCAAGTATGGTTCTTTTTAATGATCGCATTTTTTTCAGTTTTGACATCTGCCAAAATAATGTTGGACTGATTGACAAGACATTTTATATTTTACAGTTCTTCGTGAGATAGTTATCATTACTTAAAGTAAATGAATAAGTTTAGAAATAAAAAGGATGTCATTGTAGGCGGTACCTACGAATAAAATGGCCGCTATCTTGGATTTTAATGTTGACTTCATTTTGACTGTTTAGATTTAGTTGACACGCTCAATAGTAGGTATAGTAAGTGGTTGTAGATATGGGGTTTTATACATAGTTTGGCTCAATACATCATCATCTCTGTGGCTCATAATAATATCTGTGTGAAAGTCTCTTTCTCAAACTTGATGAGGCTTATGACCTGCCAAGTGCTGTTTCGCTTCTACACAGTTTTGTTATTCTTTGCCCAAGTCTAGGAACGCTCGTTAAGGAGTCTAATATTCGTTAATAACTTGGTTAGTTATGTAGATCACGTCGACATACAAGATCTTTGTAAACTAACAGGAGAATAGGAAGGAATTTGGAGATGACAGCCTAGGTTAGCTTGATAACCCACTTGGGGCTTAAAAACGCTACTTACACAATTTTATTTATCAGATTTTTCGGATCACTAATATTCTGAGCGTTGGAACAGTTAGAAGCATTGTTTTTTAGGGTTCCGTACAAAAAATTAAAAAAACGGAACCCTTATGGGATCACTCGTGCATCTGTCTGTCTGTACGTCCGTCTGTCACAGCCAATTTTCTCCGAATCTACTGGACCAAATCAGGTGAAATTTGGTAGGATGGTGTAACCGTGTGACCCAAACAGATACAGGGCAAAGTTTTTTTTTTTTTAAATAAGTGTCGTTTTCGGGTTTTGGGGTTTTTTTGAGGAGCAAGTGGCTTAATAATAACAACCGCTCGGGTCAATCTTTAAGTTAAGTCGTGCTTGCCTACGTTGGCCTGTGGATGAGTGACCACCCTTACATACCGAGTTTCCTCCAAATGCTTCGAAAAGCACGTTAAGCTGTTGGTCCCGGCTGTCATTTGTAGATCTTTGACAGTCGTTACAGGTAGTCAGTGGCCCAAAATGTCTGACAATCAGTCTCACCAAGGGGTATCGTATTACCCAGTACTTACTAGGTTGTGGAGGTCAGATAGGCAGTCGCTCCATGTAAAATACTGGTATTCAGCTGCATCCGGTTAGACTGGAAGCCGACTCCAGTAAAGTTGGGAAAAGGCTAGGCAGATGATGATGAAGGGTCATTTTCGGGGGACTAGTTCGACGATAGAATGAGCTAACCCAAGAGAAGCCTAATTACTCGCGACTTAAATAGATTGGGGTCATATGAACTTGGGGATATCGACGCAGGCAGGTAATTCCACTCCTTGGCTGCAGTGCGCACGATACACGATATAGCGAAGCGTTTCGTGCGAATGTGTGGGATCTGGAAAAAGTATGGGCAAGCAACTTGCAGGTTTCCCTTCTTCCATCGGGAGTCTAGACGTACTGCAGTACGTCAAAAAGAGACAGTGGAATGACCTCGTAGAGTTCTTGGGCACACTCACCGAAGTACAATCCAATCCGAAGTAAAATGTAATATAAACAATTAACTAGGTTCTTTCGCAGAGCAACGGTGGCTCAGTGGTGGCGGCCCCGACTTACGAACAGTAAGTCGTGGGTTCGAACCCAGACAGGCGCATTACTTTGTGTAATTTATTTCATCACCACTGCTCTCAAAACGGTGAAGGAAAACATCGTGAGGAAACCGGCATGTCCTAGAACCAAAAAAAATCGAAGACATGTGACATCTACCAAACCGCACTGGGCCCGCGTGGTGGATTATAGCCCATACCCTCTCATAGAGAGGAGGCCTGTGTCCCAGCAGTGGGAACATTAATAGGCTGATGATGATGATGAGGTTCTTAAAGCTTATCTAAAGCATTTGGAATTCAATTTGCAAAGAAATAAAGTGACAAAATCATACTCGAAGTAGAACATAAAAATCCTGATACTTGTAAAACAACATTTATACAGTCCTGTCACCAAAACAAAATTTCCCCCATTTCGGCTCATTTGCACAAGATCCTATAATAGATCCCTCCGTGTATCTTTTTTGTTTGATTTCCCTCCCTATAGTGCCTGGCTTCGCACTTTTTCTGTCCTCACAGGCTTTAGTTACATTAAAAGACCGCCATTTCCTTTGTCACTGAGCCATCAATCATTGACCTGATGTGGGTCACGATATTTGAGCTTAACGCGGTCTTTATCGGGGTACGAGTAGTTATTTATGATGGCTGAGATATTTTTCGTATATGCGGTGTGTATTTAATGTTCAGAGAGTGTCACATTAGTAAGGTAAGCATAAGCATGAGGGCTTACCTAAAACCCTTTTTGGTCGACATTCACTCTTGCCAAATGCAATTGAATAACATACCACACTACTACTACTACAACAGCCCGTAACGTCCACTGCTGGACATAAGACTCTCCCATGATGGGAGGAATTTGCCGTAATATCCACGAATGAATTGAATGATATTTTTATGAGTATTAATGATTTCTTTACTATTTTATCTGTTTCAATTTTATTTTTCTTGTTTATGGGTATTTTTGCCTGCAATAAAACACTTTTTTTTTTTTTAATACCAGTCTTCTTTATCGTGTGGTTAGTCCCTAACCTAATTCAGGGCCTCTGACTTGGATTTATATACCGTGGAAAAATATCTGTCAGGCATGCTGGTTTCCTCACGTTTCCTTCACCAAAGCAAGTGATAATCATCTATCATAAGCCAGAAAGTCTAATAACCAGTTTTACCAAGTACTGTGCTAGGGATGGCATATATAAGCTGTCACTCCATGTAACATACTGTTAATTGAATTGCACCTCAGCATAGTTAAAAAAACGCAAGGCGGCTGAAGCTAAATCATCCATCATAGTCATAGTAAAAAGATTTGTGGAGCAGGCAGGCCTTCACCATAAACGCACGCGCGTGCCCCCTCCCCAAACCAAAATTATATCTCAAATACCTACAAAAAGAATAGTAATTCCAAAACTATAATATAACAGCTTACTTCGTGTTATAGTGCCCCGCATATTTTTTGTCACTGTGTATAATATTGTGTCGTTGGCGTACAGGTGGCCTACCATGACGTCTTAAAGCAGGATCGTTTTAATTTTATTCCAGTGTGGGAAAGAGATGGCGCTAGACGTCCTCTATAGCTCCGTCTCTTACCCACACTCGAACAAGAATAAAACGATCCTGCTTTAAGACGTCATGGTAGGCCACCAGGGCAGTCGCTTGCTTGTCACGTATATGTGACAATGGTGTTCAGAAGATTAAACTACTACCTACATTCATGTTTTAGAACAAATGAGGGCTCCATTAGTCTTAATGATACATCAAACATTAAGGTAATTAGCAGCATTATTAACGCGAATTTTAATATTTCGTTGAAAAGGACACGCCAGGAGATAATTAATAGAGTATTATTCCGTTCAGTTGATAATCATTAATCAATTAATTAATGTAGGCATAATTAATGCATCCATAATATTTTTGGAAGGTGAGACAGATGTTGCAGAATTTTCAGTGATAATGAGGGAATCATTTGCCGGATTATCGAAATCTCATTAAGAATTATGCGAATATTAAAGGCCTTTGTTCGTATTGTTGATGTACCCTATTGTGCTTGCTTTTAATTAATTGAAAGAATATAATATTAATAAAGAACAAGCTCACTCTTCGAGTACTTCGATGAGGAGCTCTTGGCTAAATAATAACAGCCGCTCGGGTCGATCGTTAGGTTAAGCCGTGCTTGCCTAGGTTGGTCTGTGGATGTGTGACCGCCCATTATATACCGAGTTTCCTCCGTGCCTTGGAAAGCACGTTAAGCGTTGGTTGCCGGCTGTCATTTGTAGATCTTTGACAGTCGTTAGGTAGTCAGAGGCCCAAAATGTCTGACAACCAGTCTTACCAAGGGGTATCGTATTACCCGGTACTAACTGGGTTGTGTAGGTCAGATAGGCAGTCGCTCCATGTAAAATACTGGTATTCAGCTGCATCCGGTAAAACTGGGAGGCAACCCCAACACAGTTGGGAAAAGACTAGGCAGATTAAAGAACAAGTTCACTCTTCGTGTGCTAAATGACCGCTTTACTTCTTTGAATCTGATTTATGTATTTCGACGCGGTTTTTACCTCCATTTAGAGAGTTTATCCCTCATAGGTTTGGATGTACGATGAAGTAATTTTTCACTTAGATATAGTGCGAAAAATGAGATGTTTTTATTATGTTGCCACATAAAAATATTACTAGAAGTACACAGATGATAACGAAAACTTGCTATAAAACTGCTGTCTATCGCACTTGAAATAAATTTATTACTTTGTCTGTACGCTGCGGTTGGAAAAATGAAAAAGGATAAGTACAGTCACTAGCACTCATATGTATACAGATACTAAATTTCAAAAGCGTATTTTACGCGGAATAACTTTTAAATTAAATTTATTTAATTAAAAAACCGGTTTTAAAAACCCGTGTTCGTAACAACTTGAAGTTGCAATACAGTATAAGAAAATCAGTATACAGGATGTAAAAGACCTCATCACGTAGCCGTCAACCAAGCATTCTGTACATCAAACTAAGTAACTTTACGCAAAAATTATTGCTAGGAAAAAACTTTTTTTTTGGGTGATAAATCATGTTTTGTGGTAGAACTCAATGTAACGCACTCAAAACATTGTGCTGATGGATGGATTTAATAGTACGGGGGTCGTGGAGGTTTTTAAAGTAAAAATCTAACATCATAAACTTGTATTTAAAAAAAAAAAGTTGTCAAAATGTTGGAACTTTGACCCCCAATATCTCCGTAACTAGAAGGTTCCCAGGTATGGTGTAGAACAAAAAAATTATCGCAATGACAAGGAGAACAAGTATCTTTCGGTTTCGTTAAGAGGTGTTTTACACCCTTTATAGGAAGTTCCTTAGTGTATACAAATTGGTGCTCGCGACTGTACACAGTGCATTTTATCAACGCCATACTTTTATGTCTGAAATAAAAATCCAATACCTCTCACCCAAATAAAAATATCCCAATCTACTCCAAAAGAAATACCATCGCAAAATTTTCATTACGGTACAGCATGTTGCAATAAAACGAGCCAAAAGTATTTTACGTCTTTTTCTCTATATTTTTTACGGAAAACTCGCAATTTTTTACGGTGTATATTGGCTTTTATATTAATGTCAATTCGAGTTCTCTCCTTAGGTCAAACGATAGACATATTTTTCGCAAACAGACAGTATTTATTGGTGCTTACGTCAATCGAATTGATATAAATGACATTCTGATATGAGGCGGTTTGTATGTTTTGGGGAAGATTCGTTGAACAATCGGTGGTCGAGGTAGGTAGGGAGGTAACCAAAATGGAAAAAACATACAACCAACTGTAAAAAAAAAACAACAAATAGTATGAAATAATTAGTTAGCCAACTTATCTATGCAGGCGGGAAATGACAGAACTAAAACTCAAAAAAAAAACTCAAAACTCAGAGCATTTATTTCAATTAGACCATTACGGCACTTTTGAATGTCAAAAATACAAAAAAAAAAACAAAGCTACAGTCCCAGTCACAAGACATAATAACTTGAGAAAGTACTGTAGTTGCCCAACTAACAAACTAACCACTAAACCAAACCAACCACCTAAACTAACTACTATGTAAGTCTTTTTTAAACCTAGCGATTTCGCATTTAATAAAAAGTAGATGCAAAATCGCTAGGTTTAAAAAAGACTTTTAGGTCACTGTACCCAAGTCGTAATATTTTGTTGTTCTTGTATTTTTATTATAATATACTTTTTCTAATTGTTCATTTCTGTTGTTATTATAGTTCATCTTTTATGTAATTTATCTTGTTTCTTTTGTATATTTTTTTTGTGTAATGTATTTTGATTTGTTTAGATTTTTAACCTTATCAAATTTATTGTATGTACCTACCTAGATTATAAGTGAATAATGTGGTCTCCTATAATTGGAAGCGCACACTTGTATTTGTCCCTGATCTATGTATACTTGCATGTAATTGTGTAGTTTCTGTTGGAGATCCAATAAAAAAAATAAAAAAATAAAAAAAAATAAAAAATGTACCACGTGTGACATATCAATGTACAGTCGAACAAGCGATTTGGTTTACAGTTTAACCCACAAATTACTTTGTAAAATGTAAACCAAATATGTAGCTTGTTCGACCGTACTTGTCAGACTAACGAAAGACTTTTTTTTGTAACAAAAGATTTTATCGTTTTTGTTAATGTCCGAAAAAGGTTTTAGGGAGTAAAAGATAGGAAAAGTTGGACGAATTAAATTAGAGATTGGAGAATCAGTTTGGGACAGACGTCTGTTGGGTCAGCTAATATTTAGAAAATAAATCTCATAGTACTATTTACATATTCATTTATTATATGTTAACGTTAAGTTGGACACTGACATAATTGTTGAAATTCTTATTGCATAGGCCATGAATACACGTACCAATAATTTGCAACAAAATTATGCATGTATCTTGCATGCCATTGCACATCATCATTTCACTCTACTAGTTTTTAGGGTTCCGTACCTCAAAAGGGAAAAAGGAATCCTTATAAGATCACTTTCTTGTCCGTCTGTCCGTCTGTCACCACCAATTTTCTCAGGAACGGGTGGATCTAGCAAGTTGAAATTTATACCAGGTACTGAGGTCTATAGTCCCTATTACGTGCGTATTAAAAAAAAGGTCCTGTGTCAACACGATAAAAAGATACGGGCAAATTTAGATTTTCGCGAAAACTTAGCGATAAGTAGCTACCAAAACTTACCTTAATGATCATTTATTTTTATTTTTCGGAATTTTCCATTTATTTCTGCTTCACCAAAGTGCCTTGTTTTTAACCAAAATTGACAATTCTAGGTCAACCGGAAGTACCTTATAGGTTTTGGGTCGAAACCTATACCTTACCGTAGTTCCTTGACCTAGAATTACGAAATTTGGCGAGAAGCAATGTCTTACAGCACATGTAAAGGAACAAATCTAAAAACCGTAAATATGTAGTTAAATAACAAAAAAAAAGCGATTTTACTATTACAAACTTATTCTTTGCGATTGGTGCAATAGCCGTTTCTAGGGATTGAACAGCAAAGTTAAGTTTGTCCTTTAAAAAGTTTGTACGGAACCCTCTCGGTGCGCAAGACTCGCTCTTGGCTATTTTTTTTTAATGTTACAATAGCTTGCCTGAAACTTGCATGCTTTTGAGCAAGTTACTGGCATGTGCTGTGCATTACCCGTATCTATAAACAAGTCAAAGTGTTTATTTGAATAAAACTAACAATTTAAGATACGATCTTCATTATGTAGTTTAGTAATGGATTGAAGTAAGAATTCTTAGCTTTGCTGTCTCTGACGGTTCTTAATTCGATTAAATTATTGTCTGTTACATTAAAAATGTTTGTATAAGTAATTAATTAAACTCAAGTAATTACTTAAACTCAAGTAATTACTTAAACCCAAGTAATTACTTAAACTCAAGGAATTACTTAAACTCAAGTAATTACTTACACTCAAGGAATTACTTATACTCAAGTAATTACTTAAACTCAAGTAATTACTTAAACTCAAGTAATTACTTAAACTCAAGTAATTACTTTAACTTGACTATATTTACGGGTGTTAGTATTGTGAAAGTTACTGGTACATGAATCCCGGCTTAATAGGAACAAAAAGTGGCATAGTGTTGAGTTGTTCAAGCAGGTACCCCGTGGCTCATAGCTAGCAAGCTTTTGAGGCGAAGATCACGCTGCGCCCTCAGCCACCGCGTGCATTTCCCGGACAGCCAGCCTAGTGCGCTGCAGCCAGTGCGCCATTCCTGCTGCAGATTAGTTCCTTCAGCCGCGGATCCTGATACCTTCGCAGTCATTTCCAGGTCATCTGTTCAATAGCAATGATAACACGATGTTAAAAGATAACAATACGATAACGTTATAACATGCCGGAAGAGTTAGGGCGGTAAATATCCCGGTTGAAAAACACAATATTTTGCCCAACCTAGGAATCGAAACCAAGACCTCGTGTTCAGCGGCAATGCTTGCGACCACTAGGCCAACGAGGCTATTTATGAAAGAAGAAAGAAAGATGAAATCACAGACCAGATTAAAACTGGTCCTTAAGGCCTTTCTAACCCTAAAATTAGCAACTCTATTTGTGGTGGTTCAAACTTTGTTTGAAATACTGTTTAAATAAAGTTCTAATCAGCTTGCACTACAAACCGGTTCTTACGTCAGTCACTGCGGCCGAATAGTGCAAAATGAGTGGTTTTTTGCGATTTACAAAAAATCTATTTATTGGACTAAAAGAATAAAACACATAAGACCTGCTTTATAGTTAGTTCAGTTAGTATGCAAATTTTCATGATCTAATTTGAAGTACTTTTTGAATACCAGCGGTTTATTGTTCGATTTGGAGGTAACTTTGGATTTTTTTTTCTATGGAGAAATGTTAATATCATGAGGATCATGCTAAGCCATTTGAGGCATGTTAGGCCCTTAAACTGTTGTAGAACTTTGCCAGTCGTACAGGTACTAAGAAACCTGATACTCTGACAACTAGTATTACATAAGGATATTTGGTTGTGGACCTAGGCAGTCGCTCCAAGTAAAAATACTGGTAGATTTTTAGCTGCATCCGGTAAGACTGGAAGCTGACGCCAACATAGTTGGTAAAGGTAAGGCAGATGTTGATGGTAGTACAAGTAGGTAACCTATAGCCAAAGGTTTGTTTATAATTATGAGGTTCCTACCACAGAACTGCGGCCAGGGTAGGAGCGGCAGGGTGGAGCACGAACTACGTGCAAGTGTGACGTGTTGCAAGCGTGCGGCGTGCCCGTGCAGCGGGCTTGCCACGTGCTCGTCGTGCGCGAGCACGGCAGCGTGCCCCGAGCATCGTTCCCCGCACGAAAACCTCACCGCGTAGCGCCACGTCGTGTAGTTGCTATGGTCTTCCTCCACCGACCACGATACACTGCAAATAAAAACCGTATAGCATAATGAACTTATAATGTTCCCACTGCTGGAGCACAGCACCTTTCTCTATGATAGGGAGTCTTCCATCTCTGGATTGAAGTAGAAAGATGTAACTCCATCCTCGTTAAGTGGATCCTCAACAGAAGAGCAGCTAGGTGTGGGTGGAGCTGTGTCACAGACTATGCTCCACCTTTTATCAGAGCACCGTGAAAGTGGCGAAGATTATGGCCTAACTAAATATAAAATATGGTCATGGTACCGATATATTATTAGTGTAGAAGACTGCAAGGACATGTACTCACATGTCCGGCTGGTTGGAGAAGTCGGCGAGTGAATGTGCGACGTCGCTGGGCGCGTGCGCGGGGAGGTGGTGTGTGGAGGAGAGTTCAGCTGGTAGATGCAGACGCAGTGCAAGCAGCGCCGCTACCACCAGCAACAGTGCACCCGCGCGCCCCCGTAGCCCGCCCCCGCGCCGCCACGCAATGACACACGACCGTAAACTCATCGCGCGTACACCTACACCGCCTGAAACCTACAATTTGCAAACGTTACTAAGGTGAGATTTTTCTGTTTTTTTATCGCTGATAGGAGCACACCATTTTTTTTCTCGAGTTGGATATGCTCAAAGTATATCCTGCACCCTTGCGTCTGCGTCTAACAAACCTCTCTATTACCCGTAGAGGGGTCTGTCAGACGCGTAGTGACTAAAACCACCTCGGTATTACCGCGCAAACTTGCGTCGGAGGGCAGCGGAATCTCATGTGACTTTCGCTTCCCCGGACTCGTGCCGCTTGACCTGCGAACCTGGTTCATGGCTGAGTGATGTGTGAATATGGTTTTTATGTCTTAGAAAGGCGCGTGGAATACAATGCGCCGGCTTTTCGGGTCCGGTGTGATAGAGGGGACTGGAGTAACCCAACAGCAACCGTATTTCTACGTCCATAAAGATCACTAATTTTGACTGACTTGCCAGTGGCTGCAACCTTATGGTAATAAATTGACAAGATCAATATGACTTTGACAGTTACGTCAAAAGGATTATAACATTGTAGTCCTTGGCAATGAATGCGCCCTCCCATCTCTTCAACAGCCACAACACAGAATGCACATTGTAAAGAAGTAAAGAATATGCAGAATGAAGGTTATAGTGCGTCATCATTCTTTTGGCGTTTGAATGACATTGACAGGAGAGCGCTGTTAGTAAACATTTTGTGAAATTGTCTGTGGACATTGTATGAAAAAAAACAAGATGGCGGCGGTAGTTCCACTTATGGTCACGCGCCAAACAAACCACGTTACTCCACGTGGAACAATGGAGATGCTGTATGTTCCAGCTTTCTCTCGCTTGTGCCCACCACGTTCAATTGAACCCCGTTGAATACACTCAGCAGCACTCAGTATTGTGGCTAAGTAGGTTTATACCCACATGGTTTTTTTTTTTTTGTGTACACACATACACTTTAACTATTGTTTAAAAGTACCAGTAGTGAAGTAGTGCAGTAGCTAAATAAATGTGTGATCTTCGTAACTCAGCATCTTCTTAGTTGATCTCTAAGAAGATGCTGAGTTACGAAGATCACACTTTAGATGACATGGATGGATCAGTTCACACTTTAGATGACATGGATGGATCAATAACAAAATTAAAATAAAACTTACTCGATAAGATCCGCGGTCCTGTTATATGTAGTACTATTTCCAATGATTACAGCTTACAGCACAACAGCACACTGACGTAATATGACTGAGAGTCGCTCACCAATGAAAGTCGGGACTCCTGAGAGGAGCGAGAGAGGGGCGGGAGGCGCGGGTGCTCAAATGTACGAGTGTGAACCGATCATGCTGCGGAAGCTTCGCGCTTGCAGATAGCGGCGTCCGGCTGCGTCGTCGTACACGCAGACATGCGCATGAGCAAGTAAGGCTACGGTTTCACTGTTTAGGTGACGGCGATTTTGTAAAACGAACTCATATTAATATGAACAAGATAAATATTGGACATCGGCTAACTTTAGGAGCCTTTTCTTTGAAATGACATTGACATGTATTAGTTAGTGATAAGGTTGAAATCGTATGTGTTTTGTACGACTAATGATTTTTTTTCAAAAACGATAGACCAATAACTGTTGTAATATACAGTACGAGTGTTACCGATGTTTGCCGATGCACAATATTTTTTCTACAGAAGGGTCAAGTGAAGTTTTATTTATTCATATTGAGCGTAATTTTTAAACGTTCGTTCTACGCGTAAAAGTTGTTCCATTACACGACGTACGGTTCATTGCCATTGCAGTGCAGCCACTTATTTTGTCAAGTTGCCGTTGTGTCGCAGTCGCTTTTGCAGTGAGGTCACAGCCTAAAATCCGCGGCTATTATTAGTTCGGGCGTTAGTTTATACAACGCAGCGCTACACCATGCCGTCTGTTGCCGCGAGACTTTATAATCTAGAGTGAGATCATCACTTAAAGTTGTATGGCAAAATTGTACGTAATATTGATAGGTACGTGGCAAGAATTTCTTTACCACGGACGCGCGGACGGAGACCACGAACGGAACGGAGGATTGTGGGAATGTTAAAATGAAACAGCCCTGCTTTCAACATTAGGGTTTATTCCACATGACATAACATTTCTATAGTTACCTCAGTACACTCTCAATATAAAACCTACATCATCTTCCCTCGTTAAGGGCTAATATCTCCCTCAAATGCCTTGGCATGATCCTTCGTTACGCCCAAAATAATTTGTAAATCGCAAAAAACACTCATTTCGTACTATTCGGCCGCAGTGACTAACGTAACAACCGCTTTGTAGTGCAAGCTGATTAGAACTTTATTCTAACAGTATTTCAAACGAAGTTTGAACCACCACAAATAAAGTTGCTAATTTTAGGGTTAGAAGGGCCTTAAGTTCGTTTCGTAGTCCAGTAGATGAGTTGGCGGACGCCGGCTTCTTTCAGATCGCCGAGGGTCAGAAGTGGAGGAGGTTCTGTGTCATGAAACTCGATATCCTCAACATCTGCGCCTCCGCCTCTTGGCGCCAAGTGTCTGTTAGATTCCATATTTTCCCGTCAATTTGCAAATCGCACTCTGCTACTCATTGGGGATGGTATGACAACCGACTAGGTGGTCAAACGATCTAATTAAAGTGGTCGGAAGAAACTGGACAGCCATGACTCATAACCGCCAAAAGGGGAGAGATTTGGAAGAGACCTACCCTTAGCATTGAGTGCCCAAGGGTTGAAGAAGAGAGAGAGAAAAGAAGAAATTCTTTGAGATACGTATCAGAGAAAAGAGTAAAAAAACGTTTTTTTCCAATTTTATACAACCGTCTTTCCTAAAATACTACCGCCGTAAATAAAATGATAATCACTTAACATTTTGAAAGTCGGTGCCAAAAACAGGAATTATTGCATTTGCGCTTTTTCCGGTATTTTTTAAGAGGCTACCTTCGTCCGCGTGGAATTACTATAAAAATACAGTTTTCCCCGTTTTTGCAGTATTTTTCATTGATGCTCCGCTCCTATTGGTCGTAGCGTGATATTATATAGCCTTTCTCGATAAATGGGCTATAAAACACTAAAATAATGTATCAATTCGAACCTGTAGTTTCTGAGATTAATTGTTCATCCAAACAAATAAAATTGTTCAACCAAACAAACTATTCAGCTTTATAATATTAGTATATACGTAGATAACTTGCATGAAGTATTTCTCAGTAGCAACCTAAAGTCTGAATTTGTGCTCAGCAATAAGCTCGCTCCCCGGGATTTAAACATAACTGGCGAAATGAAGCCGTATACTTTAGCACTTTTGTCTAACCATACGGAGATTGTATGTGTAATATTTTAAAAAGATCAGATTGTGCGCGATGGTTTCCTTTGACTTTCTGTCGTTTAGCTACAATGGGCTTGATTAGGAAGTCCATCAATAGATTCTGCTAAATGCAATATTGGTTCTGCGAATATCGATGCTATATATGTTGGCTGATAACCTATAGGCGCGGGCTTACGCCCCCTCCAAAGGCGACAAGGGTGTATGTCCGTTGCTTTTAAGGCGCCGCACGAAAAGGCTACGCACGTGAGTTAAGGCCCTTCTAACCCTAAAATTAGCAACTCTATTCGTGGTGGTTCAAACTTCGTTTGAAACACTGTTAGAATAAAGTTCTAATCAGCTTGCACTACAAAGCGGTTGTTACGTCAGTTACTGCAGCCGAGAGTGCGAAATGAGTGGTTTTTTGCGATTTACAAAAAATCTATTGATTGGACTAATATAATAAAACACATAAGACCTGCTTTATAGTTAGTTCCGTTAGTATGCAAAGTCTCTTGATCTAATTTGAAGTACTTTTTGTTTTTTTTAATACTAGCGACGAGCGGGAGGGGAGTTAATCGTTTTTTTGCGCGGCGTCTGAGAGGTTAATGTTCGCTTTGGAGGTAACTTTGGATTTTTTTCTATTGAGAAAAGTTTATGGAATTGTGTTTTCGCCACACATAGGCCTTAGCATTAATCCTCATCTTTATCATATATTTATTTCAAAATTAATGCTGCAGTATTTTAGGCGCAACGGAGGATCATGCTAAGCCATTTGAAGGATATATAGCCCTTAAGCTTCGCTTTGCATGAAAATGTATGTGATTGTGTCCACTGCAAACCACGGACACGCTATGCATCAACCACGCTACAGTTATACATAGTTCTGGGTGTGTAGTGTGTACTGTGGAAATTTAGACCACGTTGTCAAACAAATGAATCCACGTAGGTAAAATGCGCCGCGTGCCTGTGCACAGCAGGATTTGCGCTTTTATGGCGTGGCAAACGAAGTCGTATAATTATCTATACGTGTAATGGTTTAATTTGTTGTCTCCGTAATCGCTGTCACTCGTGTGGAGTGTAGTTCGTGGCCAATCAATTTAAATAAGAGCAGCATAGAGAAAAAATAACAGGAAAATAAATCAGTTTGATGTAAAAAACATTTCTTTCCGATTGTTTTTATTTGGTGTTTATCACCTTGTCATCTTTGTTCTACAACTCTTTATACCAACATTCAACGAGAACCAGATCTGTCGACATAACTCACAGAATAAGTAAGCTGTAGTCGCAATGGGCATGGTCATATTAGCCGTAGAACCGATGACCGTTGGGGTAGACGTGTTCTAAAGTGGAGACCGCGAATCGGCAAACGTAAGGTGGGACGCCCTCAGGCTCGGTGCAGTCAAGATGGGTGGCTGGTAGCAAAGCAACTGGATGAGAGTTGCTGAGAATCGAGTTGAGTGGCGTGCAATTGAGGAGGCCTATGTCCAGCAGTTTACTGCTGTTGACTGATGAAAATTTGCGATTAAAAATGTCCGTGCGTGTTTGCCATACCTATTATTGGAATAAAATATAACAGCTCACATCTTAGGACCCAAGGCAATTGGGTCTATCCCAGTTGTAAACGTCCCTTTGTGCCTAAATTCTCTGGGACTTCGTCGAGCTTCATTGTTTCTGGTGGTCGCCACTGTTGATTCTGGTTTTCAGGAGTTACATGGTTTGGAAATAATGTGGCGGGCTTGTCCCATATAAATATGTTGACTGATGATGAAAATGATACCAACATTGTAAAATAATACAAAAATGAGTTCCTCCAAAGTAGATGTCATGAAGATCTAAAGGTTAGTAATAAAAACAAACTTTTAGATAACAAACACTTAACAAAAACGTCAAGCAGCATTAATTAAACCCATTAATTAAATTAAAATAATTTTGTTTTGTCACACAAATAGGGCACTTAAATGCTGAAGTTCATGAAATATTGCCTGAATACAAATTTGTGAACGGCCATTAAAGCGAATAGGGCGAATAATTTATTAAATAATTAGCACTGTAAGCGGAAAGGTTTTGTTATGAAACGGGTTTTGCCTAATTAGGCTGTACTCGGGACAATGCGGAATTACTGTAATGGATTCTTTGTGGAGTGTGAACTCGAGAATTGCTTAGTAAATAAATATGCTTAATTTAAGTTGTAACGTTACATTTTCCTGGATAGGATCCACGAAACTGTAAGGTCACTATGAGCACTCACCGACCTAACTTTCAGTCTGGAGGGGAGCACTATTAAAAGAAATAGTCAAGGGGTAGTTATAAGAATTTATTATTAAAGATCCTAACCTAAGGCTGGAGCTACTTAACCACTAATGCCAGTGAAGCCGGCGGATAGAACTGAAGATGAGCGCAGGACGGAATGAATAGCTAAAAAACGTCCGTCTTCAGCCCGTGGAGGAGGGCCGAGGAACATCAATCCTCAGGCCGTAGAGAAGGGCCAAGGGCATCCGTCTTCAGAACGTGGAGGAGGGCCGAGGAACATCAATCCTCAGGCCGTAGAGGTGAGCCGAGGGCATCCGTCTTCCGACCGTGGAGGAGGGCCGAGGAACATCAATCCTCAAGCCGCAGAGGAGGGCCGAGGAACATCAATCTTCATAACAGGCTCGTGCAGCTCAAGCTTCAGGTTTCCAGGTGTTCAAGGAGAGAGTGTGGCACGGAGAGAGGCCGACTTAAAAAAACTTAAGGAGGGGCCCTCTAAGTATACTTTTATGAAGCTTTTCAGATGTATAGCTGCTCAGAGCTCCCAACGTAGACTGCCAATTCCACCACCAGGCTCCTGTCAACTCCAGATGATTGACATTTTATAATTTGGAAGAATATAGAATACAATAAAAAGAAAAGATAATGAGGTCGATGTGATTTACATAAACGACCTACAACTAGCTCCAGCAATAAATTAAAAATAAAACTAGGGTTGTCACTAACTGACATCACAAAAGTAAACAAAGATTCAAGAGATAAAAAATCCACAGAAAAACTTAAATAACATTAATTACAAGGTAAAAGGCCAAAGCCGTTGCTAAGCCTCCAAGAAATGACCATGAAGCTACCTAGGGAGGACGAATGCTTAAATTTTCAGGTTAATAATTAATGATTAAACGAACTTACCTGTAAGTGAAGTTCGATCATAATTATGTGAGGTGTTTCGTTCGAAGAGATTAGTTATTACACTTGTAGTCCCACACACAATGTCGCCATAATGCACTCAGTTTAAAGACAAACAAAAAAAAAAAAATAGACGTGGGTAGACCGACCCCATCCCATAGATTCATTGCGTTCAATTCATCATTTAGTTCAGAGAAAAGTAATATTATACTCATTTCACAATTTTGGGTGTTCATTTTGGGAGGGCGGGATGCTAATCTCTTCGAACGAAACACCTCACATAATTATGATCGAACTTCACTTACAGGTAAGTTCGTTTAATCATTAATTATGTTTCAGTGTTTCGTTCTCGAGATTAGTTATTACACTTGTAGATATTGAGAGTAATTTGTGAAATTAATACTTTTAGGCGTCAGATAAATCAACAAAAACATTAAACTACAAAGGATTTAATATGTAAACCACAAATTATTATGCAATTATAGAGGCATTAAATGATATATTTACATAATAATATCACAATTTTTATAATTAAACATAATTAATTAATTTATAATAATGTTAGAAACAATCATGTGATTTCTTAATCACCATCTATTAAAATGCTTCTAGCAAAGAGTTCTCTAGAATTAGTGGATATGGCCCTGTTATAAAACTTGGCAAAAGTTGTAGATGTGCCAGACCAACCGCCAGTTTTTCGGATCAAATCTAAATTGACACCCATTTTATGAGCACGAGAAGTACTGGCATGTCTAGTACTATGAGCAGAAAATTCAGTAATATCGATTCCACTGACCTGTAAGGTACTCTTTATCCACCTACTTAATGTTTGAGCACAAACTTTATTATGTGGCTTTTTGGTGCTAATAAACAGAAAAGTGTGATTATTACGTAACGATTCGGTTACCCGTAAGTAATCTATCAAGGCACAAACACAGAATTGGCCAGTTAAGCAGACGACAACCTCTCAGGTCGACAAGTGAAAAATTGTAAAATACAGACCGCTAGTAGCGAGCGCGCGGCATTTCGTCTGCTCCGGAGCATCTTTATCACTTACCTGCTAACTGAAAGATTTTAAAACGATGTTTTTTTTTTTTTTATCTCTCTATTCTCGTCTCAAGGGGGTTTCAAGAAATAAGTACTTATTGCATTTACTTAGTCAATTCGCTCGAGTTTCGGATTTCATTTCATTTCACAATTTCATTTCATTTCGAGAGTTGTCAATTTTCTTTTACAGGAAAACTTAATGTTTTGCTTATTTTAGGCTGGCAAATAAAAGTCATGTTTTTGTTTTTATATTTCATTTATTAATTTTCAAATTTTATGCTAAATAAGTATAACTTTTCTATAAAATATCGTATGGCCTTTACCCAGCTGTGGGATACTACTCAAACAGACTAACAAAAAAAATGTATCGTATACATAAAATAATGAAATGATTAGAATAATTTGGTAGGTAGGTAACTTACTTAATTTGTCCATAACTGTCTTTTTTAATTAACATAAATAAAGACCGTGATGATTCATAATGTTAATCGATTCCAATAAATAATACTTTTGTGACGACTTAACTATAAATGAAGGGACTAATTAACAACTGTCATTAAAAATCCATTTTAGGTTATCATACCAGTAATTACCCAAAATATCGTTTTTTAATTTAAATTTAATGTTCTGTCATGCATTCTCGTTCTGTTTTAAATTTCGAAGCAGTCTTAGAGTTTTTGTTTTTTCTTAATTTTTATTTATAAAGTTATAAATTTATTTTATCTCTCAAAGAGAACAGAGTTGGAGTTGGGTTGGCTGTTGTCATCAATAAAACTGTTTCCTCGTTGTGGGTATGACTGTACGCTGTTCCTGTTTTCTTCTAGAGCCTTCCAGTTGATGAGCCAGAAAGGTTGCTGGTCAACAGGCAACTTGAGAAGCCTCCGAACTAGTTCGACATCACCGAGGGCTTCAAGAGGCAGCTTGATTGCAGTTCCTGAGCCGGTTTCGTCTCCAAATCTGGAATTTTTAAATAATGGTTTTAGTTTTTGAAATCGTATGAAGTAATTTTAGTTTTTTAAATCCAATTTAGTGACAGAATTTCATGTTTAGTTGACGTACTCGTATAGTGTGGTTTGTAAAATTCATGACGTCGTTAAAATAATAGGCTAGTTTCCACCTTCAATTAATTGCAAATCTATTTAGTCCGTCAGTTAGAGTATTGGAGAATAATGGACAAGTATTTTTAGTTTTTGTAAATCAATGAATATTGACAAAGATAAAACGCATCAAAACTCGAGAGTGGGGGCTCGTGACTCGTGACGTTACAAGGCACTAAAACTTAATAGGACGGCGTGACGTATTGAGAATTTTAAAAGCGTCGTATCTTCGTCAATTTTGATTTACGTAACAAAAGAAAAAATACGTGTCAAATATTTTTTGATAACCTAATTGACAGACTAATTAGATTTTTTCAGGACACAAGCCTATTGTGACAATCAAAATATTGAATTCACCAATTTGGAAGGAATGACGGGACGACTAGTTTAGTAAGAAAGTATATTTTTGTAAAAATTTGATAATTACCTGCTTTCCAATGCTGTATCGGATGAAGGAGCGGTGCTAGGCGGAACATAAGGAAATCCTATGGGTCTGCTGCCTGCATACGTTGGTCTTTGGGCAAGGCAGCTAATGAGGACGGCGGAGAATACTATGATGGTCTTCATTGTAGGTGCTGGAAAGAGAGAATATATTGTCAGGTTGTGTTTGCTTGTTACATATTATTTGAGAATCGTGAAGATGATAAAAAAAAATTGTTTAAGGTATCTATGCAATGAGGGTTTTCCAAAAAAAAACACAAGTTGGCAGTACTAGCGTAAGGTTTAAACATCTATTAAAATACACGAGTTTCTTGTAGCTTACGATTATTTTTCATTTAATTATCTTTTAAATCATTAATAAAATGCCTTAATGTTGTGCCGCATAAGTGACCTTTCATTAAGTTTTTCCTTGTACCACTGACTTTTGCAGTACCTACTAAGAAGCTTATTCTTTTTTATCAATATTTGTATTGTAAAACAGTGCAAATACGATGAAATTTCGGTAAAACATTAGCATAAAATTCAATACAATTTGACAGTTGTCTTTACCAGACGCCTACGTAGCGACATCTGGTGTCTGGTTCGAATAACGCTCAACTTGTCGGCTGTTTCGGGAGTTTGTCGGGAGTTTCTTGTCCAATGTTCTCCATAGAGATCTACCCTTTGGAATGGGCAACTACAGTACTATCACAAGTTATTATGCTCTGTGACTATGATTGTAAGTTAGCTTTCTTTGTTTTTCTATGCCGGTAATGGTATAATCGGAATAATTACTTTGAGTTTGAGTATTTAATGACCATTTACAAAGAAAAATTTAGGTGTTTATAATGCTAAAAGTGCATAGGCATGGTGTGCAAAGTTCAGATTAAGATTTCAGTTATTTATTTTAATTTGTCAAAAGAGCATTATAGAGGACTAGCTGACCACCAGTAGCAAGGCGACAGAATTTCATAAATTCACAGATTTTCACCCCTATTTCACCTGCTTAGGGGTTGACTTTTCCAAAATTCATTTTAACTGATATCTACGTCGTAATTACATCTATGTGTACACCCGGTGCAGGGTTTGGACTGTGCAATGATAATTATAATCAATCAGCAAAACAAAAAAAAAATCTTAAAAACCGGCCAAGTGCGAGTCGGACTCGCACACGAAGGGTTCCGTACCACTGACTATATTTAGTATTTGTTGTTATAGCGGCAACAGAAATACATCATCTGTGAAAATTTCAACTGTCTAGCTGTCACGGTTCATGAGATACAGCCTGGTGACAGACAGACGGACAGACGGACAGACGGACAGACGGACGGTCAGACGGTCAGACAGCGAAGTCTTAGTAATAGGGTTCCGTTTTTACCCTTTGGGTACGGAACCCTAAAAAAAAAACAGACATCTTAGGTAGGTACTTCCCACACAAAAGCATAAAACAATAATGTTTTACAGATTTCCTATAATTACAACGTCATCACAAGGTCTATTGACCACAGCGAAACCGCGCGCTGATAACAAGCCTGACCTCTACGTCACCTAGATAACGCAACGATAAGAACCGGTAGACGCCACTTTTATAAAAATATTAAAACAACGGAAACTTGTTTGAGAATTTATTATGTTGTTAAAGTTATTTTCTTGACTGTCTCGTTTTTCTATTTTCGAGGTCTAGATCGCGTGTCCAACATATTTATAAAAAGGGCCAAGTTTACTATTTTTGTAACCGCAACGGGCCAAAAAAAATGCATAGTGACCTTGTTGATGTCTTTTAAAGTTTTGAATCTTGCACGGGCCGGATAAAAGACCTATGCGGGCCGCAATGTGGCCCAGGGGACTATGTTGGACGGGCCTGGTCAGATCTAGGTTGCAAACGTTATTGCTGAATATGAGGTTTTCCCTTGGAATGTATTAGAAGGCTGGATTTATTTGTGGCTTGCGAATATTACAATTACAATAGGAGAGGACCGTTGTTAGATGCGGAGACGATCTAAGAACAGAGCGGAGAAGACCTGAATGAGACTCGGGTAAACATAGCACAAATGGGATGAGGCGCCTATACAATTAGCAAAATAGGCAGCCAATGATTTTTATGATGTAGTCCGTACATAAGTATACACTGGCGCTGGTGACTTTTAAATCTTTATTTTATATCCATATTTTATTTTGCCCAAAGATAAAAATTAACTAAATAAAGGGTGTAAAATACCTCTTAACGAAGAAGCACTTGTTCTCCCCGTCATTACGATAATTTTTTTGTTTTACACCATACTTGGGAACCTTCTAGTTACGGAGATATTGGGGGTCAAAGTTACAACTTTTTGACAAGTTTTTTTTTTTAAATACAAGTTTTTATTGTATGATTTTTATTTGAAACACCTCCACGACCCCCGTACTGTTCAATCCATCCATCAGCACAATGTTTTGAGTGCGTTACATTGAGTTCTACCACAAAACATGATTCATCACCCAAAAAAAAAGTCGTTTCCCAACAATAATTTTTGCCTAAAGTTTCTTATTTTGATGTACTGAATGCTTGGTTGACGGCTTCGTGATGAGGTGGTTTACACCCTGTATAAATGGCTTCGAAGCATTGAAATGAAATGCGTCTTATCTGAACTATCTAAAGACTGACCTCTGTGTTAGGAATATCAATAAAATAAATAAATCTATTTAAAATATTGTAGAAACTCACCTTAAATTATTTCTCACTTGTCTCACGGAATCACAGGAAAAAAGTTGAACTGATTTTTAACAATTCTAATAGATATTAATATATTTATTAATACTACCGTGTTCACACAGCGACCGTAAACAAATTTATGAATAAAATGTCCACAAACCTTTTTTATATATAAACAAACGTTCTTAACTAATAGCTTTACCAAGTGACAGAGACAAGACGATTGAGACTTATCTGCGTGTGACAAGGATAGAGATGTTTTACAACCAGTGTGTGTCTTGATGACGCATATTGCATCGTCGGTTTTATTTCAACTTGGGTATTTCCAACTTGAACGGTTAAATGGAATTCGGTGACGTATCGATGTTTTGAATTTGGAAAACGGGAGGGATCTTCTCTATTTTCTAGAAATATTTTTGTATGAGTCAGTGGTTCTTTTTAAATTATGGGAAAAATCTTGTAAAGTAGGAATTAAATAAACTTTGTATTTTTTAAAAGCAAAGCCCCGAAAAGCTGTTGGAATTAGAAAAAAAAGAATCCGGATGCCAAATAAAATAATAAAACCACTACAAAAAATAACTTAAAATAAAATGTTTGAATTTTTTTTTAGTTTTCTTTGTTTTGGAAGTCGGTTATTTTTTGGCCGATATAAACAAATTCTGGCTTTATACTACAATGGTATGGTATTATAGAAAATAACTCATAAACTACTCAAGTAAGGATAGTTTATTTATATAAACTTCATGTACAATAGTGGTACATAGGCGGATTTAATACAACAAGCTTGCTGTATGCTTAATTAAATTAATATGAAATAATGAAATATTCGACCACCGCGCGAGTTTCTTCTACGAAATAAAACACGAAAATTGGCCCAGAAATCACAGAAAAATCGGTCAACACATTAAAAAAAAAAGATGCTGGTGGAATTCATAACCTCCTTTTATAGAAGTCGGTTGAAAATCGATTGTGTAATACTAATTATCATTTAATGGAAAAGTAACTATCTGTCGGATTCTTGATCGATAAATCGATTAACAACTAAATGGATTTGTTTAAACAAGAAAAATCAGAAGGAAACATAAATATTTTTTTTTTTTATAAAATTAATAAACCCGACTGCTATTAGATAGCTATTAAATAATCTAGACCAAAATCATTACATCCGATATGGGTCCCGACTGTTGCAGTCAATATGTCCTGTTTCCTGAACTTGTTTTATTCGTTTCAGTTTTTATTTAAAGTTATTAGTTATTTTTACGCAGTCGGGTTTTATAATTTTTTAAATTATTTTTTTATTTTACAATTTTTAGTTAATTAGATATACCATTTTTAAATCATCCCTTTATCGAGCCGTTCAGGCTGCAGAGCGTGCCAAACTTTTGAAATTGGCGCCAAAAATACGCCATCTTTTTTTTTGGTTACCCAGTGTCACTCTGACAGTAAATACGAATCTATCGACACCCGTCAAACTAAAATCCATCGAGCCGTTCAGGCCACAGAGCGTGCCAAACAATTATACATATATACATACTCTCGAAAAACATAACTCTCCTTCTGGCGCAGTCGGGTAAAAGTAATTATATAGCAAATATAAAGTCTACGATTTATTTGTAAAACTGGGAAAAATTAAATTGGTTGCTAGGATACCGGTAGCCAATACGAGCTATCATTCGCAGTTTCCATACGAGTGCACATTACTTACAACACAATATTGCAATCCTTGAAACTTACCGATATCGTGATGCTGCGGATGTATTTATAAGAGAACTGAGATTCTATTGGATTATTCATAATATACCACATAGATAGTTTTATTTCGTTTACTCATTTAAACACATATGTTTGACATTTTTAAATATTTATTAATAAAACTATATAAAAAAACATTAAAAAATATAAAAAAAACAGTAGCCCACCAGCGCTGGGAACAGGGTCCGAGCCGCCGGCGCCGGTGGTCAGGGCTCTTGAGAGAGGAACCTCCTAACAATACGTGCCGTGTCCAGAAGTACCGCTTTCTGAATCAAGCTCTTGATCCAGCTGCCAAGCGAGAGACTCCTAAGATGTTGGTCGAGGCTCGTGGCTATTATTAAATCATGTATTTCGAGCAACAATTCAATTATAATTCAATTATTCAATTTAAAATGTCCAATCATTTTCATTTTTCCTGTTTTTAATGATTTATCAAGTTTCTTAAAATTAAAAAATAATTACAGGGTGTCAAAAAATCATCTGCATTGCTTTCAACGGGAAAAAGAAAGAAAGAAAGAAAGAAGAAAGAAAAATATTTATTTATCACAGGGACATGACGAATCATTCCCCCTGCGTTCGCTTTACGTCGACTCGTGAAACAAATGACATCTGTTTTAAAAAGTTTACGCTTGACGTGCATAAAAAATGAAAACAGAAACAATAAACATAACAAACATTTAGTAGAGTAGGTATTACAAAACGGAACGTTACAAAACGGAACATAAACAAAAAGTAATATAAAAAAAAAAAAAATTGTTGGCAGCTTGCACGTCGTGGACGGTCGTGGTCGTCGTCGTCGTCGTTGCAAGAGGGTTTTATTTAATTTTAGAACCACTTCCAATTTGTGTTAGTTTTACTTTCATCGTTTTTTTTAAATGCTAAATACCAAGTTAGCTTGAACCTCGAGGAGCGAGGAGGACCTGGTGTCTAAATAATAACAGCTCGGGGTCGATCTTCAGGTTAAGCCGCGCTTGGATAGGTTGGCCCGTGGATGGGTGACCTCTCTGAAATATGTATGAGTCAATGAACCTTTCCTACTAATTGTTCTAAATTATGCCAGAGCTTCCCTAATTTATTATACAGATTGCTGATTGGATTATTATATTACGTACTTAGGAGACAGATTCTTAATTTTGATGGACATTAATCTTGCTCAGGCAGACAGATTAATATTTTATCAACCGACTTCCAAAAGGAGGAGGTTATCAATTCATCTGTTTGTTTTTTTTGTATATTTGTTCAGCGATATCTTCGCCAATTGTGAAATAATTTTGGTGATTCTTTTTTTTTGGAAGAATACTATTTCGCTGTGGTCCCGTTTAAATTCGGTGAAGATCTGATGCTGGTCTTCGGAGATGGAACTCTTCAAAAATATACAGCAAATCTGTCGTGATTGCTGCAATCACCTTGATGTTTATTGTTTGCACAACATCATAACATAACATCAGGCCTGTATGCTCCGAGAGGGTACTCAGAGTACAGCACAGTTAAGTACACATTTCGACAGTAAGGTACTTATGTTAAGTTCCATTTTATTGGGAATAAGCCTTTTTCCATTAAATGTATTGTTAATAATGTAAAATAAATGGATAGCTAATATTTTTTCAATACACTTCCTCGAAAACTGGTCCTTAACGCACTACGATTAGGTACAACATGCAATGTATTTCACACGCGTGCGATTTTTTCCACTTTCCCGCACGTGTGCGGGAATGAAAATTGCCACAGATAACTATACCTATACTTAGTCCAAATTGGTTCAATGCCTGTCTGAGTCTGAGGTGAATGTTTTTTTTTTAATTTTTGCAAAGCACTACGCGTCTTTACGGCATAAATATTTTTTTAATATTCAAATTGTGTTTATAAATAGAATATCATAGATAAACATGATTAATTAAAACTAATAGTTACTTTTATACACAAATTAACATTTATTTGTGTTCTGAATTCAAAAATATAAAATAAATATATTTTTTATATTAGGCTGTTTAACGGCTTCATACCATTGCCTCTCTTTCAACCTGGCGAGACCAAAGCGCGAAAAAAAAAAGAAAATTTAAATCATAGTTTCTTATTTCGTGACAAAAATATTATTCGTTATTTTATTTTATTTCTTCAAAAGTGTATTGAAAAACGTCGTTTGATACACGTGGACATTTGTTATTGCAATTCTCGGCTCAAAAACACCCTTGCCTACGGCTCGGGTGTTATAATTCCACCTCGATTGCAATAACAAACTTTCTCCACTTGTAGCAAAATGTACTATTATAGGATAATTGCGGACGTCACGCGGTTTTACCCGCGTAGTTCCCGTTCCCGTGGGAATACGGGGATAAAATATAGCCTATGTTACTCAAGGTGAATGTAGCTTTCTAATGGTAAAAACATTATTGAAATCGGCGCAGTAGTTTTTATAATAATAATACAAATATTTCCTCTTTATAATATTAGTGTGGATTACTATATAGTGTTGATTACAACTAAAAATGGTAAAATAAAAAACTTTTTTGCAAAAAATAACTTTAGCTTCAGAAGAAAATAACAATTTGTCACCTTCTGAAGCTAAAGTTATTTTTCGCTTTTTTGTGTTTTTGAAGTCGGTTTTTTTTTCTTTAAACTTTTGTCATATTATCATGTTAAGAAAAATATATTAGTTAGTAAAAGTTGTTTCAGTTACTTTATATGTGAAAAGTTGAAAACCTAACACCCGTATCTATAAGCAAATCAAATGAATTTCTTGGTAAGTTATAAGTTGTTTCAGTTACTTTATATGTGAAAAGTTGAAAACCTAACACCCGTATCTATAAGCAAATCAAATGAATTTCTTGGTAAGTAATAGGTAACTTTAATTGCTTGTAATTAGAACTGTCTTTTCAAATAATTGGTAATATGCACAGAGTTTTGTATCAAATTTAATTACGATAAAAGAACTATTAAGTAGATACATTTTTAATGAAATTATTATTATAATAGTCGCTTAAACAATGCAAATATTACGATTTTACCTTGTATTTTTCGACTAGGTATAACAATAAAGATTACCGTACAGGAAAAATGCACTTCAACTCAACTATAGTCAACAAAACATTACGTGGCTACTTGGGTTGGGAAAAACCAAAGCCCCGTTTACAATTTCATAACTCTTCAAAAGAATAACCTCAAAATCTTAATTCACTAGCGCACCGCAAGTTTCCTAGGACAAATACTATGTAAATCCGTATTCTTCCAAGAAAAAAATACTTGTTTTTTTGGCAAAATGTGTTCGGAAATAACAATCTGCTAGGTACAAGTTTCGTTATATTTGAGGTCGGCTTCCAGTTTAATCGGATGCAGCTGAATACCAATATTTAACATGGAGCGACTGCCTATCGACCTCCACAACCCAGTTAGTACTGGGTAATACCACAGAACATATAAAGGAGGGGTAATACAATACCCCTTGGTAAGACTGGTTGTCACTTTCAGGCCACTGACTACCTGTAACGACTGTCAAAATCTTCAAATGACTGCCGGGACCAACAGCTTAACGTGCTTTCTGAGGTACGGAGGAAACTCGTTATGTAATGGATGGTCACCCATCCACAGACCCACCTTGGCCAGCGCGGCTTAACCTCTAACATCGATACGTGCGGATGTTAAAATTTTGCCACGAGCTCCTCTAATAATCATTTAAATAAATCGATGGAAAAATGTAAATGTGTATGCACGACGACAGTGTCAACAAATTTACTAAAGGTATTTAAATGAATTCCAAATCGTTAATTGCACACATTACATCATCGTTATATTATTCGTTTATAGCCTACTGATATTATTAAAGTCTAGCTTATTCCCGCGGCTTCGCTCGTCTTGTGTTCGAACATTATTCCAGGGAAACGTCGTAAATAGCCTATGACACTCGTAGATAATGTAGCTTCCCATTAGTGAAAGAATTTTCTGAATCGGATCAGCAGTTCCGAAGATTCCCTCCTACATCCAAACATACAAACTTTAAAATAGTTAGTTTAAATAATGGTGTTGATTCTGTTGTGCACAAACTAAACTTAATTTAGGCTATTGCTATCTTTTACTAAAAGGCAGTGCGAGAAAAGGACGGCTATAGCTATGAACTAAGTTAGAGATGTCAAACTAGTGTATGCCTTGCGCTTCACCGTGTTTTTAGTCGACATGTTTTTACGTGCACCCTTCATTTGTATGGAAATATTAGTTCCAATTAAATTTGACAGCTCTAAATTACGTACGTCTCTTTCTCGTTTTATTAGAGAGAAAAAGATAGCAATAGCCTACATTAAGTTTATTTTGTGCACAACAGAATCGACACCGTTATGTGACTAAATTTAGGAGATTTAAGAGAAAGTGGAATGTTATTTGGCAGACTAATCAAATTCATTTTAGGTAACAGAAATTAAATTATGTAGAAGTTGTTTTCTTAGTGACTTCAAAACAAGTAGCAGGAAAACAAGCCTTGTGTTAAGAAAAAATAAACTTTTGTTTAGAAATAGAAAGTCAAAAGTCTGACAACCGTTCCACCGAGGTGTAGGTATCGTATTGCCCACTAACTGGGCTGTGTAAAATTTTGTTATTCAACTGAATCCGTCTTAGTTTTGTAAACTTAATTACAGGATATGTTTAATAGAAAATATTATAAAAAAAAAACTTTCAAAGCTTTCGCTTGGAGGTTGGGCCTGATACAGAAGGCAGTATTTCTCGATACGGCTCGGCTCGCATTGTGAGGAGATTTTTCTGTCTCTGGGGTCCTCACCACCGGTAGCTTTACCCATTTAAAAAAATATAAAAAAATGTAAAAAGAACAAAATAACTTACCACATGTATCTCTTGGCGCTTGAATGACATTGACGAAGAGGCGGTGATGGTAAGCTTTTGTGAAAGTGTTTCATGAAATTGTTATGAAAACATGAGTTGGCGGAGATAGTTCACATATATAGATACCCACGCGTCTTGAGATCCAGAACAACTAAGTATAAGTTCTTATGTGCCTGTCATGTTCGCTTGTTCATTTCACATTTCCAGTATAACATGACCGTGCTTTGTATAGATTTCTCGTACAATTTGAGATCCCCATAAATTGGTATTGTATAGCTTGATTGGTCGTCGGTGCATACACGTCCGTTCCTCGCAAACAACAAACTGTGTTTTATCCATACTTATTCGAATAGTTAAGTTGTTGTCTTTGTGGGTAGTTCTACAGTACTTATACTTCACGTTGCTTCTGAAAGCCTCCCACTATGTGGACCGATAACCTGGTGAAGGTTGCGGGGACCCGCTGGATGCAAGAAGCACGGGACTGGTCAATGTGGCGGCACTTGGGGGAGGCATAAGTGGACTTTCGACTGAAATGATGATGACTTTGACTTCAATCAGGCGTCAGTGGTATTTGCCAGGACCAATTCTTGGAATGTACTGACGGTTTAATTTAGTAGATATTTACCTGTCAATTTAAAAACCAGCCAAGTGCGAGTCGGACTCGCGCATTATCTATACATTAGACAAAACGGCAAAAAAATCACGTTTCTTGTATGGGAGCCCCCCTTAAATATTAATTTTATTCTGTTTTTAGTATTTGTTGTTATAGCGGCAACATAAATACATCATCTGTGAAAATTTCAACTGTCTAGCTGTCACGGTTAATGAGATACAGCCTGGTGACAGACGCGTATTTCCCTTTCCGTGTTCAACTGGCGACACCGGTCTCGCGAAATTCACACGCTTTTGTTTTACTACGGAATCCTACGATCCCGTGTTCAATTCGCGTCAACTGAGCACGCTTTTGCGATCAAGCAACGTTAAAAGAAGTTTTACAAAACCACAGAAAAGAAAAAAACAGTAGAAACAGCATAGCGCTTTATTACTATCGGAACCAGCGTACCCCAAACTAACACATAAACAGGTTAATTGTATTTCGTAACACTAAGAAAAGCGTAGTGTGATTGGTAACTAATATATCAGTCTTCGTTTATTTGAAAATAAACCATAATCACATGCAAATAGAGTGGTTTATTATCTACTCTATTTACGTATTAGCTCTTAGAGAATAGTTTCACGAGCAAGTTCTGCTACTCGCCGCTAGATGTCACTACACTAAATGCATTTAATAAACCTTTATTACTTTTGTAATAAGATTGATATTTCCGTAACGAGCTCATTACTATTTTTGTGCTATTCGTCCTTTTCTAGGGTTGTACCACTGTCGTTGCCTTTTTATCGACATTGCGTTTTATTTTCAAATATAATACAAGAGTCGATAAATATTTTTAAATTTCAAAATGAATGTTACATAAGTATGTTTGAAATCAAGTGTTATAAATTTATAATAATGCTTATGATTTTTAAAAAGAATAATTAAGAATGTATTGTTATGTTAATATACAACTGATTGATTTCGAAAATTATACTATTTGATGGAAAGGTAACAGATTAAACTACACGATATTTTGTTACTACGGGTACCTAGTACCTACGTTCTATTGACATGAAACCCTGCGATTTCGCCGGCAGCTACACTCGTTTTAAGTATGTTTTAGCTCGACGAACTCCTTAGCAAACTTTGATGAAATTTCAGACATAGGCCACTTATTAGGCCACTTATTTATTACATAGGCCACTTATTAAACTAATACGGGCCACCTATCTGACGGCGACCCACCCATCATCGCTCGCCGTCCTACGGTGGCCGGAAATCGCCCTGCGACTCTCGACTTGACTTGACCAACTCGAGACTTTGCGAATGACCTAAGGTGAGATAAATCTTTTCTCGTTTGAATATTACGAATAGATACCCCATATCCATATTTTAAACTTATTTCAAACCTGATATGGAAATATGTACTACCTATTATTAATTCAGAATCATAAAAAAAAACGCACACAGGGTTAATTTTTCACCGATACACCATAGAACATTGAAGTTTAAAATATCGATAACTCATTATCGATAACGTCAATCTCTAATTGAGTAGCGGACTGTGACATGTGCGTAGTTGGAATCTGCGAGAATAATATGTTTGAGTTAAAAGAAAGTAGACCCTATGGTGTAAACAATAAAGTCTATTTTTACTTGTCTTGTCTAATAAAATAATGTTTTTCAAATTTTAATCGAAATAAAGCAAATTAAGACTTACTGATGGTATGATATACCACCATTTGATACATTTTTGGTTCTGCTATCGTTTTTACATTCTAGAATAGCACAATAAGGCATTTTAGTATTTTTTTTTAAAAGTTAAGTTATGTTTTGTAGGAGTTATTGTCATTGTGACGCTTGTATCTAGACTGATGTGCATGGCGTGTGCGTGGGGGAAACACTTTGCGGAACAGCGCAAAGCTCGGGGTATGCGCGCCCCGCCCACATACGACTTCTACTGTTTTTTCTATTCTGTGTACAAAACAGTGTGTAATTGAATTGAACACGGTTTTTTAACCTGTCTATTCGAAACAAATCCGTACTGATTTAGCGCGTTCGTAAATGTTCGGGATAAATCGTGCGGGCCGAAGCAGGCGAGAGCGCCCGAAGTTGGATTCGCGCGCTTCTCATTGCAGTTTGTTACTGTGCGTTCAAGGTTATGTTTTGTTTACATAGCGCATAATGGAAGAGTTTAAAAGGGTTTTCAGTGAAATCACTAAAGATTTTGAAATACTCAACTATGACGGACAGTCGAGTGACAGTTATAAGTGTAAAGTTCAGTGCTAATTACCTTATGACGGAGAATACGACGAAAAATGTGCTAGATTTGTGGAATGTTTTTCAAAACAAACAAATTCTAACTGGGTTATGAAAAGACGGTTTGCAGAACCCATACGTTATGAATTCAGAAAATTGTTTGTATGCCATCTTTCGGAAAGAAATAAATTGATAAATAAAACGCAAGGAGTTAACAGAAACTTTAATTGCAAGTCGTCTCTTAATATAAAATTTTTGAAAACTACACCAAGTACTCTGAGAAGTTCAGCCCTGCTGAGAAAAGGATATAATGTTATAGTTGACATCCACTTCAATCATTCCCACAGAGTTAATGTAGCTCAATCGTTATCCTTGCTCCGATGTTCGAACGATACGAAACAAATATTTATATCTTATTTCGATAGAGGTATGACTGCCGCGGCCGCTAAGATGTAGCATGAATTAAATATTATAAGTACTTATGAAAGCGATGCCTACAAAATCTTAGCTAACGCTCAGCATAACCCTCTAGATCGTCAAGTTGTGTATCTTTACGAACAATGGCGTAAACAAAATTATGGAAATAGAAATGAACAGACTGTGTTACAAATTTTGAAAAGAAAACAAGACGAGTTAGGGAAGTTGGGTATAGACTTGATCATACTCGAGAATCCTACTATTTGTGTAATTATTACACCAATAATGAAGCGAGTTTTCACTATAGGATTAGCCGATGAAATAGTTTTTATAAATACCAGCGGATCATGTGATCAATCAAACACATGTGTGACATTTATTTTTGCAGCTTCTAATATTGGTGCGTTGCCTGTTGCAATAATTTTACACGCTAATCAGACAGAAGAACAATACAGTTTAGCGTTCAAAACTCTGAAAGAGTTCCTCGAAAATAAATTCAACAAATTATTTCAGCCAAGTGTAGCCATGACCGATGACAGCAGAGCTGAAAGAAATGCGTTGAAGTCAGTTTTACCTAACACCCGGCTTTTGCTTTGCATATTTCACGTTAATCAAGCAATATGGCGTTGGCTTTGGACAGAACAGAGCATAATGTTAATAAAGATGACAAACAATACATAATGAAACTGTTCCGCAAAGTTATGTATTCAAATACTATAGCAGAGGCCGAATTAAATATGTCCATATTGAATGAAGATGTAAAAGTCGCGACAAATTATAAATTGCAAAATTATTTAACAAATATGTGGGCCCGACGAGAAGAATGGTGTTTGTCATATAGGCATGACATTATCAATAGAGGACATAACACAAACAACTTTTGCGAGGCGTCTATAAGAATTTTTAAAGATATTATATTGCAAAGATGTAAAGTTTTCAATATGTGTGCCCTGCTGGATTTTATCACTGACACGTTTGAAAATTACCACAAAAAAAGATTGTTGCAATTTGCTAATGGGAGAGAGCGAAAGTTAACAGTAAGCTACGAAAAATTTTGTCAGAAAAGTAAGTCGATAACTCAAATATCACCACTTGATGACACGTCTTACTTAATAAAAGAAAAAACAGACGTGTATGTAGTTGATTCTGAAATGGGAACGTGTGACTGTTTATCAGGGAAAGGTGGACGCTACTGCAAGCATGTATGTGCTGTGGAACTAAAGTTTGGCATAACGATTACTATATCGTTAAATTTGACTGAAGATTGTCGACAAGATTTGGCCAAATTGGCATTGGGAGACGAATATAACCCCTATTTCTTCCAAAATATAACACTGGATTCAAATGACGTGGAGATGGCTGAAAAAAGTCAAGGCACCTCACAGCAACAGTTTACGTTGCCGATTAATGAACCTGATAACACAGAAAATAATATTTCCACAGAGTCTTCAATTCAAGAAAATTATATGATTACTGTAGACGCAATTGAGTCTGAGTTTATTAGTATAATCAAAGTACTTAAAGAAGAACAGAAGAATTTTTTCAGTATTTGTGTGTTTACTGGATTTACCAGTAAACACACAAATACTGAAAAAATATTCATCTGAACTATCTCGATTGCAGACTCCTTCCTCTATTGTTTCATACATGCATGATAAGAAAATACGACGTTCACGAAAAATAAAGGTCCAACCTACATCTATTTCGAGACGGCATCAAAAACAATTACCCAGCAGTGGTAGAATTCAGTCCGGCCGTCCTGTTAAAAAAAGAAACGTGCACACAATATCGCTGTGAACATAGACAAAAACGAACGTTCCGCAAAAGTTGTCTTGTCGGTGTTTTTTTTGTTATTTTTGTGCTGATAATAAATGTTTCATTAATTGTATTGTATGTAATATTTCATTGAAATCATATTGAGTTAATAATACAACCTACTGTCTACTATAAAATAATACCGTCGCTGATTCAACACGCTTTTGAAGACTCAAACAGTCTAAGAGTCAAGTCAAAAAAGTGTTCAGTTCAACTGCACACGATTTTGTTAAACCTTACCCAGCGCCACTTGATCACAAAGGCGTGCTCAGTTGACGCGAATTGAACACGTGATCGTAGGATACCGTAGTAAAACAAAAGCGTGTGGATTTCGCGAGACCGGTGTCGCCAGTTCTGCCGTCCGATAGCTATAATGCCGCTAACCCACACTTTGTCAATTTCGACTTTTTAATATATTCTGAATCAGAAAAAAAAGTTCTATCGACTGATTTTACCCGTATTTTTCTATCTATAATAGTTTTCGAGATAATGAAAAGAAAAATGCCGTTATATGCCTAAATTTTGAATGTAAACAATGCTAAAATGCAGTAAATAGTAAATGCATGGCTAAAACGCGATTAAAAGCAATTTTAGCAAGCATTTGCATGACTACATTGCCGTTACTTTGTTTTCACTAACAATAATGAGGTTAAAGTACTTTAAACTCGTTACAGCTGTGTTATATTTTTCATTAATATAAAACAATCCAAAGCTTTAATGCCGTTAAGTGAAAACACTAAGCAATAATGTAGTTAAAATGCAATAGCGGCATTTTAGCATTTTAATTCGAATTTTTTTATCATTACTTTGCAATTATTAAAGGGCTTATGACGGCAAATTAAAATAAAAACTGAAATAATTTTACACTTAGTCAAGACTAAAACGCGACTATCCCACATTACTTAGCTAAAATGCGGTTATAAACTCTCGTTCATTCAACGGTCGCGGAGTGTGCGAATCCGATCGCAGTTTGGCGCAGGAGTCTAGACGAGACGGACGTGTTACGCATCAGCAGAGGTGACCGAAGTGCGCTTACGCGGGAAGTTATTTGGCGCCAAATCACATCTACATGCTACGTAAGTTTTACTGCCCATTTTATTTTGAAAAACTAAATCTTAAGCTAGTAAAATTTCTTTTAAAAGACGTTTTTAAAATTACCCAGGACAATAAAATAAATATTTGCCATCTCAATTCAATTCGTAAGTGTTGGTGGCTGAGCGCGTTGTGTTCCGTTTCTGGGATGTCGAATGTTCGGTTTAAAATGGTATTCGCCTCAATACTGCAACTACTGCAGTTGGAGATCAGTTTACATCGGTTTTAGTCATACGTCACTGGCGAAAAAACTACCTACCTAACAAACTACCTCGGTCACTGGCGAACAAACGCGTTCCTACACTTCCTACGCACACAATCTAAGCTCGTGTAGGTGAACGCGTACCATGCTTTGTGTAAGTGAGATAAGACCAAAACCAAAACGTTACGTAAGTTGAAAATATGATTTTTTGTTGATATAGATATTGTGTTGTTTTAACATAAAATAACAATCACCTTAGGTCGATTGTTTTGTTATGGTTGGTTTAATGGTTAAATGTTTTTTTTTTTTTTCAGAACATGTATACAAGAAAGGATATTATATTACACAAAACAAGATCACCAAATATTAAAAAGACTGACATAAAATCTATATTTTCCCGGCCATACGACTTCAAAAAACATGGTGCAATTTTTGACTATAGAAATGAATACAAAACCACCTTGCACTCTCCACACTTATTAAAAAAAATTGATAACATAGAAAACTATTTGGACGAAATAAAATCCATTCAAAAACAAAAAAATATAAAGCCCGTAAATAATACCGCAGAATTGAAAGAAAAACCAGTACATCGACATCGACAACTAGTAAACGTCGGATTCTGTGAAACATGCGAAAAAGAAAATCAGGAAGAGAAGAAAACTGAGAATAATGAGAAGGAAAACGCAAATTCGAGTGAAAAAGAGAGCGAGAAGGAGAACAAAATGGAGAGTGAGAAGGAGATTAAGGAGGTGAGTGAGAAGGAGAACGTAAAGGACAGTGAGAAGGAGAACGTAAAGGAGAGTGAGAAGGATACCGAGAACGAGAACGTAAAGGATAGTGAGAATGAGATCGAGAAGGAGAACATAAAAGAGAGTGAAAAGGAGATCGAGAAGGAGAACATAAAGGAGAGTGAAAAGGAGATCGAGAAGGAGAACATAAAGGAGAGTGAGAAAGAGATTAAGGAGGTGAGTGAGAAGGAGAACATAAAGGAGAGTGAGAAAGAGATTAAGGAGGTGAGTGAGAAGGAGAACGTAAAGGACAGTGAGAAGGAGAACGTAAAGGACAGTGAGAAGGAGAACGTAAAGGAGAGTGAGAAGGATACCGAGAACGAGAACGTAAAGGATAGTGAGAAGGAGAACATAAAAGAGAGTGAAAAGGAGATCGAGAAGGAGAACATAAAGGAGAGTGAAAAGGAGATCGAGAAGGAGAACATAAAGGAGAGTGAAAAGGAGATCGAGAAGGAGAACATAAAGGAGAATGAGAAAGAGATCGAGAAGGAGAACGTAAAGGAGACCAAAAAAAAGAGTGAGAAAGATAACGAGAAGGAGAACATACAGGATAGTGAAATGGATAGTGAAAAGGAGAGCGAGAAGAGGAGTGAGAAAGAGAGTAAGAAAATGAACCAGAAATCGAGTGAGAAGGAGAACGAGAAACAAAAAGAAAAAGAGAATGAAATTGAAAACGAGATGTCTGCAGGTTTTTTGTACTGTGACGAGACACTTTCATTATCTGACGCATACATTGATACTGAAATGCAAGAACAAGATCCGTATACAACGTCAGACGACAGCAAAGATGACGATTACATTCCAGACACAGATATCTATAGTGAACAATCTAGTGAAACAATAATAGTAGACGATATTGAAGATACTAACAAAAAATCTATGGTATCAAGTTATTCGCAGCATTGTGAATATGAACATTGCATTGAACCAGCTATTAGCAGTTGTGAAGTATGTTTTTGTCTATTGTGTCCAGATCATTTTGACAGTCAAACAGCTTTAGCTATTTCTTGCATAAAACATCATCCATTTTCTACTGAAAAAGAGCATAATAAAGAAAATGACTGTAATATCATCAATTTTTCAACAAATACAGGAAATCACAAACAAAGAAGAGAATTAATGAAACCAGTACAGCTTAAGAAAAATAATAAAAATAAATCACCGGAAAAGTTTGAAGCGTTATTATGTGAGTATATTAATTGTTATCAAGAAATACATAGTTCATGTGGGAAATGTCTGGGACTACTTTGTTACGTTCATTTTGAAAATGATTTTACTTATGTCGATTGCAAAAACCATAGATCTAGCTTTAAGGGCGCGTTTGCATATCAGGCAAAATTATGCTGTTTTTCGGTACATTTTATGGCATTTCCAAACAAAATCCAATATAACTAATAACTACCTCGTATAGATTGGTTCTTCATCTTCAAATACTAGGTACTAGATCATCGAAAATTTTAGTTTTTTATAATGTAAAATCGATCTGTCGTTGCCATTTTTCACAAAATTAACGATGCCGGGTTGAGTTTAGGTACATTTTTTGTGCTATTATTAACATATTTTACTATTTCTAAAAATACTGTTTGTTGGCAAACATATTCAATTCTTAATGCTAGGATTTTTTTTTAATCTATATGCTTTAAATAGTCGCAGAAAAAATGAAAACCGAAACTTATTTTTTCACATTTTTTGCTCTTCTGGATGAATCTTAATCGATTGCGATAAGGGTTATTTTATTTTTGATACCCGATTTGATTTATTGCAAAGTATTTTGAATGAAACTAGTCCGCGCGCGACCCCCGTCGAGAGTGGACACGTATCGCCTGTTTGGAGCGCCTCGAGTTGAAAAAGATCGCTGTACAAACACAAAATATTCAATAAAACAAATTTGATACTTCACAAGGTATGATTTTTATTCTATTTTATTTCGCTATAAAAAGTATGTAAGTAGGGTTTCTAAAAGCCTATTCGTCCTGGACATGGAGTGACCTGAAGGTGTACTTCGGTGACTGCTACTGGAACTCCTTGAGGTGTTGTACTAGGTGAGCCGAGTTTGGGCTCGTTTTGTTAGTTATGATGAGACCTTACCTCCGGACTTGATGGAGTGACCTGCAGGTGTACTTCGGTGACTGCTACTGGATCTCCTTGACGTGTTGTACTAGGTGAGCCGAGTTTGGGCTCGTTTTGTTAGTTATGATGAGACCTTACCTCCGGACTTGATGAAGTGACCTGTAGGTGTACTTCGGTGACTGCTACTGGATCTCCTTGACGTGTTGTAATAGGTGAGCCGAGTTTGGGCTCGTTTTGTTATTATGATGAGACCTTACCTCCGGACCTGATGGAGTGACCTGAAGGTGTACTTCGGTGAGCTACTGGAACTCCTCGACGTGTTGTACTAGGTGAGCCGAGTTTGGGCTCGTTTTGTTAGTTATGGTGAGACCTTACCTCCGGACCTGATGGAGTGACCTGAAGGTGTACTTCGGTGAGCTACTGGAACTCCTTGACGTGTTGTACTAGGTGAGCCAAGTTTGGGCTCGTTTTGTTAGTTATGATGAGACCTTACCTGCAGTCTTGATGAAGTGACCTGCAGGTGTACTTCGGTGACTGCTACTGGAACTCCTTGACGTGTTGTACTAGGTGAGCCGAGTTTGGGCTTTGTTTTGTTATTATGATGAGTCCTTACCTCCGGACTTGATGGAGTGACCTGAAGGTGTACTTCGGTGAGCTACTGGAACTTCTTGACGTGTTGTACTAGGTGAGCCAAGTTTGGGCTCGTTTTGTTAGTTATGATGAGACCTTACCTCCGGACTTGATGAAGTGACCTGCAGGTGTACTTCGGTGACTGCTACTGGAACTCCTTGACGTGTTGTACTAGGTGAGCCGAGTTTGAGCTTTGTTTTGTTATTATGATGAGTCCTTACCTCCGGACTTGATGGAGTGACCTGAAGGTGTACTTCGGTGAGCTACTGGAACTTCTTGACGTGTTGTACTAGGTGAGCCAAGTTTGGGCTCGTTTTGTTAGTTATGATGAGACCTTACCTCCGGACTTGATGAAGTGACCTGCAGGTGTACTTCGGTGTCTGCTACTGGAACTTCTTGACGAGTTGCACTAAGTGAGCCGAGTTTGGGCTCGTTTTGTTAGTTATGATGAGACCTTACCTCCGGACTTGATGAAGTGACCTGCAGGTATACTTAAGTGACTGCTACTGGAACTCCTTGACGTGTTGTACTTGTTGAGCCGAGTTTGGGCTCGTTTTGTTAGTTATGATGAGACCTTATCTCCGGACCTGATGGAGTGACCTGCAGGTGTACTTCGGTGACTGCTACTGGAACTCTTTGAAGTTTTGTGCTAGGTGACCCCAGATAGGCAAAAAATATGGAGCTCATAATAAAAAATTGATAACGTTTTTTCATAATCACGAAAGTACCTACACCTTTAGGTCACTCCATCAAATCCGGAGCCAAGGTCTCATCATAACTAACAAAACGAACCAAAACTCGGGTCACCTAGTACAACACGTCAAGGAGTTCCAGAAGCAGTCACCGAAGTGCACCTTGAGGTCACTCCATCAGGTCCAAAGGTAAGGGCTCATCATAACTAAAAAAATGAGCCCGAACTCGGCTCACCTGTTACAACACGTCAAGGAGTTCCAGTAGCAGTCACCGAAGTACACCTGCAGGTCACTCCATCAGGTCCAAAGGTAAGGGCTCATCATAACTAACAAAATGAGCCCAAACTCGGCTCACCTAGTACAACACGTCAAGGAGTTCCAGTAGCAGTCACCGAAGTACACCTGCAGGTCACTCCATCAGGTCCGGAGGTAAGGTCTCATCATAACTAACAAAACGAGCCCAAACTCGGCTCACCTAGTACAACACGTCAAGGAGTTCCAGAAGCAGTCACCGAAGTACACCTTGAGGTCACTCCATCAGGTCCAAAGGTAAGGGCTCATCATAACTAACAAAATGAGCCCAAACTCGGCTCACCTAGTACACAACGTCAAGGAGTTCCAGTAGCAGTCACCGAAGTACACCTGCAGGTCACTCCATCAGGTCCGGAGGTAAGGTCTAATCATAACTAACAAAACGAGCCCAAACTCGGTTCACCTAGTACAACACGTCGAGGAGTTCCAGTAGCTGTCGCCGAAGTACACCTTCAGGTCACTCCATCAAGTGCAGAGGTAAGGGCTCATCATAACTAACAAAATAAGCCCAAACTCGGCTCACCTAGTACAAAACGTCAAGGAGTTCCAGTAGCAGTCACCGAAGTACACCTGCAGGTCACTCCATCAGGTCCAGAGGTAAGGTCTCATCATAACTAACAAAACGAGCCCAAACTCGGTTCACCTAGTACAACACGTCGAGGAGTTCCAGTAGCTGTCGCCGAAGTACACCTTCAGGTCATTCCATCAAGTCCGGAAGTAAGGTTTCATTATAACTAACAAAACGAGCCCAAACTCTCCTCACCTAGTACAACACATCGAGAAGTTCCAGTAGCAGTCACTGAAGCACACCTTCAGGTCACTCCATAAAGTCCGGAGGTAATTCGTAAAAATATAAACAGCAAAAATATTTTTTTTGTAGGTACCTACCATTATTTTATTGCAAAGAAATACGTAAAAAAAATGAATCATTCAAATTATCAAAATGTGTTCACTTGACTACTATTCTCGCAGTTAGTCGTGCGTACACTTGTGTGTATGACCCGTGTCAATGTAGTAGTTCGATTTTGTACCTATCAATTTTGCAAACGCGTCCTTAATAATAAAAAGAACAAAAAACTGTTGAAAAGTAATGATGTTAAAATTAGTCACCTAGAAGTGAAGCAAGAAAAGATAACTCAACTAAGAACAATTAAACAAGATACCATGGAGAAACAAGAAAATAAAAAGAATGCTTTGAAAAGCTTATGCATTGCAGAGAACAGCAAACCAAACACAAATAAACGCAGAATTTCATTTGATTGTTTTCAAACTGCAAAAGATGTACCATTATCGCCACGACCGCACAAGCGAAGAAATACAACTGATTTTGGCGTTTCTCAAACTTTAACTACGAATGATTTGGATACCACGCAATGTTTGGAACCTGAGATATTAGAACCCCCTAAAAAACGGAAAAAATATGCAACTACACGACTTCAGCGGAAAATGGACGCAAAAAATAAAAAGATTTTAGAACGTTATGGCGTTAAAAATGCATGTAACCAAAAATGTAGGAAAAGATGTACTTCTCTTTTCAGCCACGAAGAACGAGAACAAATAAATACAACTTACTGGAACATGTCGTGGCAAGAGCGACACTCATTTGTCAGAGCGCACACTTCATTAGCAATACCAAAGCGAAAATATACACAAGAGCCTAAAAGAAATCCAAAACGAACTTTCGCTCTTAAAAAAAGTGATTCTACTAGAATAGAAGTATGCAAGATATTTTTTATAACTACTTTAGGATATGAGAAAACAAACGACAGAATATTATACAACGATTTCGATAATTTATCTGTAGATAAGCGCGGGAAGCACCAGAAAACACCTCAATTCGATCGATCATTAGTGATTGAACATGTTGAATCTTTTAAACCATTAGAACACCATTACCGCCGTGAACATGCTCCTTTACGGCGATACTTGCCAAGTGATCTAACTATTACTGAGATGCACAAACATTTTTGTGAAAAGTATCCGGATAAAAAGGTTTCATATGAATATTATAGAAAGAATATAAAGGAAATGAATATAAGTTTTACACGGCTTGGTAATGAGGAATGTGAAACATGTGAGCATTACCACTTGCATCAAAATGAAACTTCTCATGATGCCACCAGCCAGATGGTTGCAGATTGTGATGATTGTGCGGAATGGGCTAAACATCATGAAAAATATAAAAAGGCTAGAAAATTGTACAGTGAACACAGAGACGCAACAGAAGATACTTCTACAAAATATTTTAGCGCAGATCTAGAAAAAGTCATCATGTTGCCTAGGCTTGAAGCATTCAAAAGTATAATCTTTTGTCAACGTTTAGTAGTATACAACGAAACGTTTTCTCCACTTGGCAAAATTACAACAAAATCAAAGCCGCTCACCGTTCTTTGGCATGATGGCATTGCAGGACGAAAACAAAATGACATAATATCTACTTTCTACCAATTCCTTCTTCATAATAGAGATGTCACTAGTTTACATGTATGGTTGGATAACTGCAGCGCACAGAATAAGAACTGGCTCCTATATGAATTTCTCGTTCATTTAATTAACAGCGAAACAATTGCTACAAAAGAAATAACACTTTATTATTTTGAACCAGGTCACACATTTATGTCTTGTGACCAAGTGCACCATCAAGTAGAGCTGGCAATGAAAAACAAAAACAAATTGTATGATTTCACAGATTTTGTAGATACAGTGGCATCAATTAATAAGTCGCAAGTCGTTGTGAAATCTATGGCAGTAGAAGATTTTTTGGATGTGCCAAACTTTATTTCGGACAGAAGAATTCAAAACGCAATCCCACGAGCATATTTGAATAATATGGTTCAGGTACGTTTTGTACGAGAAAGTTACGATATCAAGTATAAAAATGATTTTGACGATGATAATTTTACTGTGTTGCGGTTTTTAAATGAAAAATATTTGAAAACGCCTGATATTATGGAACTGGTATTTCGCACGGAACCAAAGGGTATACAATCCGCACGAAAAGCTGATTTGATAAAAAAATTAACAAATATAGTCCCAACCCATAAACAGCTTTTTTGGAAAAACTTACCAATAATAGCTGTTGATGAAAATGCAAAGAAACCCATTAAAAAAAGATCTCGCAGAGACTGAGACTGATTATATTTAAATTAAAAGAAGTTCTCGTAGAGACTGATTATGGTTATCTCTAAGTTTTTATAGCGGATCGTTTACAATATTATATTACTTAATAGTTGGAAAAGTAGTGTAAGTTGATTTGTTACCTATTTGTTGATTAAAAATGTTCCTATTACAGATACGTTTATTAGTTAAGTATAAAAGTTTTTCATTTGAGAACACTTATTGTGACTGATTTTTAAGAAGGTACAAATTAGAATTAATTAAGAATTTGGGAGTAATAGAGTTTATAATTATTCATGTTTTAAAGTTTGGAATAGTCTTATTTGTGAAGTGTCCTTACAATTTATTATTATAGAAAGTTTATATTTTTGTTACGTTACAAGTGATAGCTTGTATTTTATTTTCATTTGTATTATTGTAAAGTTTAAAAGTTTTTCTAAACATTTATTCGACATGTCTTTCTTTCTTTTAAGTTCACACTTTGACTTTGTCATTTTAAAGGACCGAGATATTTGATCGTTATGTTAAACCATGGACTTACTAAATACTTGTCCAGAGTTAAACTATATTTTGTGAGTGTAATAATTTTTCCAAAAAGATCTCATTTATAATAACTATTTTTTAAGTAAAAAAAATAAATGATTAAATACTCATTTAAAATTATGACCTGTTATTTATTATTTCATATAAATAATCAACCTGGAATTAACTAAATACCTTTAGTAAAATTTTCACTTTAGATGCATTTTGTTGTATTTTTTCAATCATGATGTAACATATACATCGCTAAATTGCCGATAAGATAGATGGTTTAGTGTTTAGCTGCATTAAAGTGTAGTAACTGCTGATAAAATAAATAGAAATTTAAACGTATGAAAGTTTTACGTATTTTCTTAGACTAAATTGCAGTTAAATTACGTTAACCGCATTTTAGTTTTGCATTATACGATTAGCTAAAAATAAAAAACTTAGCAATAAAATTCTGAAAACGTTTAACGGCAATATAGATTGGGAACAAAAACAATATTTCTAGTGCTTTACAAGTTCCTAAAATTTATGCAAAACCAATGACTAGAATGCCGCTAGGGTTGTCCTAATGGCGTTATAGCTGTGGCTTTTGTTATCAATTTATGCAATGAATACTAACTGCAATCAGTTTTATAGCATTATCTCAAAATAAGCTAAATATTTCGGTTTTAATTTAAAACCGTCTTATAGCCCTTAAAATTTCCTATTTTATGATATTTTAACATTTAAAATCGCTAAAATGGTTTTTGAACAGCAGTGATTTTAACTTCTCCCGCGCTTTTCTCGAATTTTGGTTTTTGGGGTTAGCGGCATTATAGTTATCGGACGGCAGAGTTGAACACGAAAAGGGAAATACGCGTGACAGACAGACGGACAGACGGACAGACAGCGAAGTCATAGTAATAGGGTTCCGTTTTTACCCTTTGGGTACGGAACCCTAAAAACTGGCTTAGTAAGGACAAAAACATTGATGTGTCATACTATTGGAATGATAGGTACAGTGTCGACCAAAAGTCGATAGGCAATCTCACAAAGCAATAGCTTGACGTTTAGTTTGACTTACGACCTTCTACTTTCAAGAAAATAGAAATTAGTAGGGTATTATTGGGCATTCTATACCTACCACTTTCGGCAATTCGCTCGGCGAGTACGCCTCGCTGCCGAAAATGGTATAGAATGCCCAATCATTGATAATCGACTCGGCTCTCCACTCGACCAACAATTGTCGCTGATACAATTAGTTGTTCCGGTCTGGGTGTTTGTGTATGTGAGTTTAAATGATTGGTAACGCACCCATCGATTCAATCAAAGACCACAGTCACGAGAAGCTATGTTCGACTTCACTTCGTATAACAGATTAAATATTATTAGTAATAAAAAACCGGCCAAGTGCGAGTCGGACTCGCGCACGAAGGGTTCCGTACCATTATCTATACATTATACAAAACGGCAAAAAAATCACGTTTGTTGTATGGGAGCCCCCCTTAAATATTAATTTTATTCTGTTTTTAGTATTTGTTGTTATAGCGGCAACAGAAATACATCATCTGTGAAAATTTCAACTGTCTAGCTGTCACGGTTCATGAGATACAGCCTGGTGACAGACAGACGGACAGACGGACAGACGGACAGACAGCGAAGTCTTAGTAATAGGGTTCCGTTTTTACCCTTTGGGTACGGAACCCTAAAAACAACAGAATGTTCAATACTATTTATTTGTACACAATAACGTTAAAGTTTACTTTAGTGATCGGTATTATCGCTCGTGTGTGAAACAACAGTCATTTGTCGTAAAATTTTGGTTGTTCTGGGAACAACACGTCAGCCGAGCGGACGAACTCTTGCAGTTTTCTCCATTGAGGAGGATCCACGTTGCTCTGGAACTTAACACGAACGAGCGCCTTCTTCCACAGCTCTTGGGAGTCGGTGAGGCGCGCGTCGCTAGCCTTGTACACCTTGCAGTCGATGTAGTAGTCTCCGACCGTACTTGTTGTTCGACGCTCGCAACCGTTGGCCACACGGTTTACGAAGAATGACGGTAGACATGATGAAAAAGTGAACATTAAACATTATCATATTATCCATCTGCACCATTATTGAGCTCCGTGTCACTTTCATAGCCGTGACTGATACCGAATATATCGACACCAGTATTTGTTAATTTACTGAAAAATAAAACTGTTGTTAGTATGTTACCTTAATAAATAGTTTACTTCTTTGGGATAATACATAAGTTATATTGTATTATATACATAAGTTTATATAAGTGGAAACTTGTAATTGGCTTTCTTCTACTTATTACTTCTGACTACTCAAATGTATTAGCTGTAAGTTTTCTTAAAATTAATAAAATAAAATAAAATAAAATAAATATTTGTAAGTTTCTACGTAGCGCTGATCTCTAGAACTGTTGAATCGAAAATGCTTTAGCCCGTAGAAAGCTACATTATTCCTGAGTTACAAAGGCTATATTTTATTTTCAAATTGCACCTGTGCGAAGTCTAGATTAGGCATACACTTAAAGAAATATGGTCACAACAGATAGAATATTAAGAGATGTTTCTCTTAATATTCTATCTGTTGTGACCATATTTAATAATGTATAATGTTATAATGTGTTCATTAATGACACACAAATTGAAATATGTTTGTGCCTAAAACCTTTATGTCACAAGTTTAATTAATTGAAAGCAAGAAAAATAGTTAAGAAAGATATTGTTTACCTCGTTCGAGTTGTATTAGTTGATGATGAATCCGACTTCCGTTTCCCACTGGGTTTTGTAGATGACTTGCGGGTTGGTTTAGTTTTCTGGTCAGGGAATGGAGCTGGTTGAGAATAATCATACTCAGTATCAGACCTGTAACAAAGACAATAAAAGTTTTTGTTAAAATCAATCTACAGATAAACACGCGGATCACGGACCTCTAGTAAAAATCACTCAGAATATTTTATACTTACATTTTTTCAATCTGTAGTTAGAATTTTACTGAATTGGTTTGATGGCTATCAATACCGCTACTAGCAACTCGTGATTCACACTAATTATGATCGATGGCAGAGTACTTCTTGAAGATAACTTCCACACTTGCAAACTTCAATTAGATTGTATAGTATACTCTAAAAACACGTAGCTTATAAAATCGGAAACGCATAAAAATTCACTATTTTAAAAATTACCACATTCGGTCAACTATGTTAGTATGAATCATCTTTTTTCCTTGGACGTATAATACCAGTTGAAAAAATACAGATTAGGAGTTATTCGTATATCAGCGAATGTCGATGCAGCGAAATAACGTAGGGTTGACAAAACGAGACAGTAATATAATAACAAATAAAAAGTGATCAAGTGTGAGTTCCATAACTAGTTTATACCTTTAGTTGATTAGTAGACAATGCCTAACATAACGACTAAGTTTATTGGCAAAGAGTTTTTTTTTTTTTAAATTTGAAACACCATTTTTATTCTTTTGTGTTTTTGTCATCCGTAGTATAGTAGTATCCATAACATTAACTGGTTCGATAATCCATATAGAAACATGGGTGGATAGACTTAGCAATGACATTCTATGATAACATTTGGTTGAACGGAACCCCAACAACATATTTTTTTTTTTAAGAACTTTGCCTTACACTAGGAATTTCTCCAGTGTCATGGGTGCGTTTTCAAACATTTAAATTCACATACACAAACAGCTGGACCCAAAACAACTACTTGTAGTTCATACAAATATTTGTTCCGTGCGGGAATCGAACCCGCGACACGCTGCACAGCAGTTGATCGCTCAACCCATTCCGCAAATTATCTGAGTAACATAAATGTTGAATGCGTGTCAACCTTACCTAAAATAGATGATTGATGCAAATGTAACTTAGCTGACCTAAAAACAAATATTTGTGCAATAATGCAATAATATTTTAATGCTTTATTGGAGAAATATCGTATTATTGTAAGTAATAACATCCTGTTATGATTTATTAGTTTTTATGAACAACATTTTCAACACTTTAAAAATTGGAAAGTTGTAAATTGTAACTATATTATCTAAAATCAACGACGGAGTGTGAAACCTATTCAAAAGACGTTATTGGTCAGGAAGGAATCAGTGTTTCATCCACCAAGTTTCTGAACGCACCTTTTTGACGTTTGACAGATTACGTTTCAGTTGTCAGTGCGATGACGTTTTTGCTTGTCTGTGCAATTTTTGGTTGGGAAGAAATTTTGCTTCCATTGCCTTGTTTTTTTGATGCACGCTGTTTTCGTGTAATTATTGATTGAAACTTTGAGTTAATTTTAATCCGATACCATCTTGATCGGTGTTTGATACTTTGTTGATAATTGAGTGAAAATTGAGAGATCTCGCCACTTTGGGTCGTGACCGCGAGTAATTTGTTGGTTATGTAGCCGGCCTTTGTCATTTAGACGCCGGTAACTTCCTAAATTCAGTGCTGGACTATTGTACATCCCCGATTGGGTTAGCAAACCAGGATAAAATTCAGTTAGACATTGATGAAAGGTGCCACGTGTGTGATCGGAAGGTTTGACCAGGGAGACGACGGTACGCGCCCTTGGTTACCGTCGAATCTACATGACTTTACAAACACAACACAAGCACAGTTACACTTACACCCCACCCAGATACGACGTGACCAGGACTACGTCACATCACCAGTACCAACGTGATGGTAAGTGTATCTAATAGGTGTTTTCCATTTGTCGATTGGACAAATATTATTTTGATTAGGGCTCCGCGTAATCGCGGACATCGTGAGTCTGTTTGTGCAGTCTCACACAACTGGTAGCAGAGCGTGGTTTAATTGTTAAATTCACCACTTATTGTCGGGTTGAAAGTATTGAGAAGTCTGATTTGTTGCCGGTCAGCCTGACTCAAATTAAACATAGATTGTTTGACATAATATATTATGATATGTAGTGTCCCTTGTGGCTTGTACTTTAATTTGTTATTGTATAAACAAGGTATTGCTTGTACAGGGTCGGATTTGAACTTGTAATAATTCAAACTAAGTTTTATTATTTGGTTTAAATTGTAGTTGGGTCCGGGAAAATTATTCCTGTTGATTATTTAATTGAATTTAATTTGTTTTATTTTGATATTTGTCCCAATGGCTTCATTGAAAGCTGTAAACCAAGCCATTGGTAGATTGACCTCACAGCTAAGATGGTTTGCCTCTGCTGCTGCAACCGCTGAGCGTCTAGACCTGGAAGAGGCCACGCTTGCCCTTTATGAGCAGTTGAATGCGAGATTGAGTGCAGTTGACACTTTGTTTGCTCGCTTCAATGAATTGATTCTGGACTTGGACCTGGAAGCATTGGGTCAAGCAGCCCGTGATAAGGTTGTTGCGGATTATGACCAGATGTTGAACCTGGGTGACATAATAAGTATGCGCGCCAGGGAAATTTTGAAGAGTCGGGACCCTGCCCAGGTCAAAACAGAGACCTCTGTTGTTGCAGGCCCTGGACTTTTGGGTAGACTGCCTACCCTGGAGCTGCCACATTTTGACGGTCACTTGGACCATTGGTTAAGCTTCAGGAACCTGTTTGACAGTTTGGTTGATTCGCGCTCTGACCTCCGACTGGCCCAGAAGTTGGCTTATTTGTTGTCAGCCCTAGGAGGTGAGGCTCGAGCCTTGGTGCAGCACTTGCCGGTGACCGACTCGGCCTATCCCACTGCTCTGGAACTTCTATCCCGACGATACCAGAACAAACGTTGCCTGGCTGATGTCCATATTGACCAGATCTTGGGGTTGCCGGCCATCACCAGAATGTCAGCGTTGCGTGCTGATCTGTTGAATCCATTGCTGGCAGCAACCAACGCCTTAAAACGATTGGAGTTGCCGGTGGACTATTGGTCCTATCTTTTGGTGCACTTGGTGTTGCAGCGGCTTCCGTCAGATTTGAGGTCCCGTTTTGAGCAGAAGTATGGTGGGGATAGTGCCACCCATCTTCCCCCCTTTGAAGACCTCGTCAAATTTTTGGAGGATGAGTGTCGTTTCCTTGACAACGCTCGTGGTGCCACGGGGTTAAGCCAACCGCCCTCTCGGCCGAGGGCCCAGGGACGGACTAGGACTGTCGGGCCTGGTGATAGCCGCCCTGCCCCCCGTTTTGGTGGCACCCAGAGTAATCTTGCTTGCGGCTATTGTAAGGCCACGGGACATGCCGTAGTCACTTGCGCGGCCTTCTTGGAGTTGCACGTGAGTGCCCGCCGCCGAGTTGCCAATGCACGCCGTTTGTGCTTTTCTTGTTTGGGGAATCATTTTCATCGGGATTGCCCCAACCCCCGCCCTTGTTCAATTTGTAGGGGCTCACATCTGGAAGTTTTGTGCGCCAACGCGAACCGCTCTGACAGACCAGCCTCTGATGGGGGTTCGCGCAGGGGAAATGGAGATGAGCACCGGGCTCCTCGCTCGCCGGTTCAGAATCGAGGAGGGGCCCGCAACTTTGACCGCCGTACTCCACCCCCCGCGCCAGTTGATCGGGAGCCGCGCGACCGCCGATTGACCTCCCCTCGTGAAGGCGACTATGCAGCTGCTGGTAGGCGACATTGGCCAGACCAGCACCGCCTTCCCTCCCCTCCGTTGGCGGAACGTCCCCGTTTGGCGACGCGCCCCCCGCCACTCAGGCGTCAAGTGGGATATGCCCCTCCAGCGATGGCGCGCGGCTCGGGACATCGCGCGGACGAGGAGTTTGATTACTATCCTCACCGGGATAGACCCCAGCCTGGATGCGGCGATCGGTCGCCGCCCAGGCATTGCTAGGAAATTGGCGCCTGTCCCGCTAACGTACCTCCCCAGATCGACACGGTTTTGTTGCCAACGGCATCGGTCAGGGTCTGGGGACCCACGGGGGACTCTGTTGTGGTCCGTGCCATTTTGGACACGGGAGCCCAGGGTTGCCTTTTGTCGTCTTGGTTAGCGGGTCGGGTGAGCCTGGATGTCCGTGCCTTTTCAGGCACGATTAATGGAATAGGCGAAACACCTATCCCGACTGTTGAGGGACAAACCTTATTTGGGCTCACTCCTGTGAGTTGTTTGGACCCTAAGGTTTTTCTTTCGGCTATTGTTCTGACGAGTATTTTGGGCTGTCATCCCCAACGTCAGCTGTCGCCTGATATTGTCCGGTTGACGTCAGGCCTGGATTTGGCTGACGGCCGGTTTGATTCCCCTAATACAGCTCATTTGATATTGGGTTCCGATGTACTAGGGAGAATATTGTTGGGTAATATTAAAGTCTTGCAGCCGAACGGTTTGGTGGCTGTCTCGACCATCTTTGGCTTTGCGGTGATGGGCCCAGTGTTGAAGGCTGCCCCTCCACCAGAGCCTGATTTTGCGTTGGCGTGTGGCTCCGCTCTCTCTGACGCTGTTCAGAGGTTTTGGGAGGTTGAGGAGCCACCGCAAGTGGCCCGCTTGAACCCGGAACATGAGGAGTGCGAGTTGTTCTATCAGAACAACACAGGTCGACTCCGTTCCGGTCGGCTCGTAACACGGTTGCCCTTTGTTGCAGTTCGACCACCTCTCGGCAAGTCCAGACCTATGGCCGAGAAGAGATTGTTGGCGATGGAGCGCCGTATGGCCAGGGATCCGGTGCTGCGGCAGAAATATTTAGATTTCATGCGTGAGTACGCAGACTTGGGACACATGTCGGTGTCAAATTTGGATTGGCGCTCAGTTGAGCATTACTTTCTGCCGCATCACGCGGTCCTCAAGGCATCCACCGGTAAGCAGCGCACAGTGTTTGATGGGTCTGCGCGGACTTCCTTTGGTGTCTCTTTGAATGATTGCTTGCACTCCGGCCCCAAATTGTTGAGGGACCTTTGTGATGTCATCACGTCTTTTCGTCGTCATCAAGTAGTCTTTGTGGCTGACATCAAAATGATGTTCCGGCAAACGGTTATTCACCGGGATGACAGACGTTATCAGTTGATCCTGTGGCGAGAGAATCCCCGGGACCCCATGGTTGTTTATGAGCTCAACACGAATACGTACGGCCTTCGATCGAGCCCTTTTGTTGCTATTCGTTCGCTTTGGGAGCTCGCGGACCGAGAACGCTTGAAGTTCCCTCGGGCGTCCGCCATCTTGAAAACGGACTTGTATGTTGATGACGTCTGCACTGGGGCTTCCACGGTTGAGGAAGCTATCCTGTTGCGTGACGAGTTGGTTCAAATTTTGGATTCCGCTGGCTATGAGTTGCGTAAGTGGGTGTCCAACTCGCCAGCACTGTTGGAAGATGTGGAAGAGGATCATAAGCAGGATCCTCATTTGTTTGAAAATGCTGACAACCCTGCTATGTTGGCCGTTCTCGGCGTTCAGTACCGACCAGTCCAAGACACCTTTACGTATGATGTCGATTTGGAGTCACCACACACTTGGACTAAACGACTGGTATTGTCTACTGTCGCGAGAACCTTTGACCCGAATGGTTGGATATGCCCGGTATTGTTTTGGGCGAAATGTTTTCTCCAGCGCCTTTGGACCGCGGAACTTGGTTGGGATGAGCCACTTCAGGAAACCCTTTTGGAAGATTGGCTCCAATTTGTATCCGCACTTCCTGCGGTCAACGAGGTCGCGTTACCACGCGCTATCCTCCCCCCTGGGAACTATACTGCTACCCTTCATGGGTTTTGTGACGCATCTTCGCACGGTTATGCAGCTGTTGTTTATCTGCGCACCGTCAGCGCGACAGGCCAGGTGAAGTTGTCACTGATCATGGCCAAGAGCAAGGTGGCCCCCCTCCGGACGGCATTGACCATCCCTAAGCTAGAGTTGTCAGGGGCGGCGCTTCTTGTGCGTCTCTTGAATCACGTTGCTCAAACTTTAGGTGGATCTGTGAACATTCGGAATTCTTACGCCTGGACGGACAGTCAAATTGTTTTGTGCTGGTTGAAGACGTCCGTCCACTCCTTTTTTTTTTTTTTTTTTTTTTTTTTTTTTTTTTTTTCGGATGGGAAATCATCAAATAACCCCTCCCGCTCTGGGCGGAGCAGGAGGGAGTGTCAGACTTTTACTGACTAAAACCCATCCATGTTCCTTCATCGCCCTTTGTGTTCCGGGGCCACGGTATCTCTTTCGAATAGTCCCGCAACCCCGGCAGGCTTCGGTCCTTACGGACCCCTTCCCTTTTGCTGACTCTCTTTGAGGCGCGCGTGGAACACGAACGCGCCGTCGACACGGCCTGTCGTCATGAGACGGACGGACGGCGAGCTAGCCCATAGCCCACCGTCCACAGGCCCGCGCCTACGGTGGCCGGGGGCCACGTGGTGGTGGCCCCCGACGCCCGGGGCGTCTCCCGCGGCGGCCGGGACGTTGAGAGGTTCTCTCCCTCTCACGTTCCGCCACCTCCTTCTCTAGCATTACTGCTTCGCAGAAGGAGGTGACGGCGTCCCACTCCGTCTCGCTCCGGACCATGGCTTGCACCAGGGCCGGACGCGAGAGGTCGCCGCCGCCGATCGCCGCTTCGAGGACACGGCGGTGCTCCGCCCACGCGGGGCACACCTCCACCGTGTGTTCCACCGTGTCCTCCGGTCGATCCTCACAATGGAAGCACCCGGGCGTTTCCTCCCGCCCGATTCGGTGCAGGAACCTCCCGAACACTCCGTGTCCGGTGAGGACCTGCGTCAGGCGGAAGGTGAGGACGCCGTGGCGTCTCTCAAGCCACTCCTCAAAGAGGGGACTTATCGCCACTATCGTGGCGTGCCCTGCACGGGGTTGCGACAGTCGCTCTCTCCATGTCGCCATGAGATCCCGCCGGAAGTCTGTCCGCTGAGCGACAATTTGTCGCTGCAGCGGAGTTTCCCCCCGGCGTAGCGCCTCCGCGCGCCATTCATGTAGGCGCGCGAGGACAATCGCCTCTAGATCCCATGGCGGCAATCCGGCAAGGAGGCTCGCCGCCTCGCGGGAGATCGTACGGTACCCCCGGGCCAGCCTTACGGCTACTACCTTTTGGGGCGCGTTCAAATAGTGGGCGGCTCGCAGCCTCAATGAACGCGCCCACACCGGGGCCCCGTAAAGGGCCATTGACCGCACGACTCCCGCGTAGAGCCTCCGGCAGGAGGCGTTCGGCCCCCCCAGATTGGGCAGGAGCCGCCTGAAGGCAGCCCCAGTCCGTTCCAGTTTGGGGGCCAAACGTCGGAAATGTTCTACGAAGTTCCACCGGCTGTCAAGGACAAGTCCCAAGTACTTTAACGTCGACTCAACACCGATGGATACCCCTCCTACCGTCAGTGAGGATCCCGGAGGTGGCGCATTCCGAGGCCCATGAAAGCACATGGCCTCGGACTTGTGCAGTGCCACCTCGAGACCCAGTTGCCGGATCCTCGCAACGACTGTCGCAACCCCGCGTGTCATCGCTTCGGCCGCCGCCTCGTGCGACCTCCCCTGTGCCAGCACCAGCGTGTCGTCAGCGTAGCACACTACGCTGACACCGCTAGGGAGGTCGGCGCGCAGCACCCAGTCGTACCCGATGTTCCACAAGGGCGGCCCTAGGACCGATCCCTGCGGAACACCGCACGACATCTCTCGCCGGTTCCATTCTCCGCTGCGACCGGGGTAGATGACGGCTCTGTCCGTCAGATAGTCCCCGACCACTCGACGGAGGTAGGTTGGCACCCGGTGATACCGGAGTGCCTCCCTAATGCAGCTCCAGGGCATGGAGTTAAAGGCGTTGGCGATGTCGAGAGACACCGCCAAGACAACCCCCCCCCTGGACACCGCATCCCCCGTCGTGAGGGCTCTCACGCGCATGATGGCGTCCACCGTAGAGCGCCCCTTGCGGAAACCATACTGGTGTTCCGCAAGGTCCGGCCCAGTCCCCGCAAGGTGCTCGGCGAGGCGGTTTGCAATGACTCTTTCAAAGAGCTTGCCCACCTCGTCGAGCAGCACCACGGGCCGGTATGCGGACGGAGAGTCCGCAGGGCGCCCCGGCTTCCGGATGAGGACCAGCTTCCCCGTCTTCCAACGAAGCGGGAACTGGCCTCTCTCCATGCATGCGCTTAGGAGCCCCTCCAGTCGGGGCCCAAGAGCCTCTGAGGCCAGGACCCAGGCTTTGCCAGGCAAGCCATCGGGTCCCGGGGCGGTATTTTTGGCACTGAGCCTGCGTACCGCCACTCTCAGGTCTACCCCAGTCACTTCCGGAGCGTTGTCGTCGTCGTCCTGTTGGTCCGCTTCCAGCATCGCAGGCGGCGGAGCCATAGGCGGGGGTGGGTGTTCCCCTCGCGAAGGGAACAGAGTGCTCACCACGTCCTCCACGAGCTCAGGCCGGAGACTCTGCGTCAGTGGGGGGGCCCAGGGGCGGAGTTTGTCCCGCACCAACTTGTAAGGGCGCCCCCACGGATCTCTGTCGAGAGTCCCCAGCAACTCCTCGCGGGCCTGATCCCTGGCCCGCAGGACCGCTTCGCGGAGGGCGGTCTTCGCCGCTCTGTACCCCTCATAAAGCTCCGCCTCAATGGCTGCCGCATCCGGTGGGCGGATGCGGAGCCTGCGATGCCTGGCGTACAGGTGTCGCGCAGCCACGCACGCCTCGCGCAGAGATGTCAACTCACGCGACCACCAGTACACCTGACGCCGGGCGCATCTTGGCGGAACACGGGGCATTGCCACGTCGCATATGTCAGACATGGCCTCCTGGAACCACCCTGCCTCATTGTTAACGTCGGCAGGCCTGTCTGGTGATGTCACCCAGGCCTGCACGATCGAGGCTTCCAGGAGGAGCTCCCGGTCCAGCTGCTTCAGCGCCCAGCGCGGACCACTCGGGGCCTGTTGGACCGGCGTGCTTGAGTTCTGGGTGGAGACGTCGAACCGGATGTACCGGTGGTCGGAATAGGTCTCCACCCCCTCCATGACACGCCAGTCAACGACACGCGGCGACAGAGCGGGGCTAGCGAACGAAATGTCCACCACCGACTCGCCCCGCATCCGCACACACGTGGGGACAGAACCCCGATTTAGGACAACCAGGCCCTTCTCCAGGGCCCAGTCTTCCACCATCCTTCCCCGCACGTCTGTACAACGAGAACCCCAAGCCAAATTCTTGGCATTGAAGTCCCCGAGGACAACCACAGGGAGGGAATGGTTTCCGACGACAACACTCAACTCTGCGAGAGAGTTGTGGAACTCGGCGAGAGTTCGGCTCGGGGAGAAGTAGACTCCCACCACTACGATCTCCCCGAACCGGGCTGCTACGCACCCCCGACCCCTCCTGACACCTTCAAGGGTCGGGGTACCGGCGGCGGCCGACGACACTATGGTCACTGAGCCGCTAAGGTCCGCCACCCAGTCTTCCCTGGGCAGGACAAAATACGGCTCAGCGACCACAGCGATGTTAATCGACCACTGCGCCATGCTCTGGAGCAACAGATCCTGAGCGCAGGCGCAGTGGTTGATATTCGCTTGGAGGAAGCGTAATGGGGCCGTTATTGGCACTCCATTACCGCTTCCTCCTGCCTGGCCCCCTGTGAGGGCCCGTCTGTGGCGGCGACAGCGGCTGTGGCGGCAGCGGCGGCGACAGCGGCAGTGGCGGCAGTGGCGGCAGTTGCGGCTGCGGCGGTGGCGACGGTGGTGGTGGTGACACGCCCCTCTTTTCCGCGTCCGGCTGTAGTGTTATCACTACAGCTGCGGTCTTCGGGGCGCGAAGCCTGGCCGCGATCTTTCGCGCCCTGTGCTGGCGCTGCCGCTCCGCATTTCGGGCCTTTTTGGCCGCCTTCCTCCCCTTCTTCTTCTCCCCGACCACTTGCCATCCGGCTTCAGCCGCAGGTGTCGGGGGCTGGGGGGGCGGTGGTGGCGGCGGCAGTTGGCCTGCCGCAGGCACTGGCCCACTCGCCGCTGGCACTGGCGCCGGCACAGTCACCGCCTGTGCAGCTGCCTTGCCCTTCCTCCTCTTGGGCGCCTTCTTTACCGGCGCCGGTTTCACCGGAGCCGGTTTTTCGGGGGTGGCCGCCACAGCCCTGCCGGAGGGTTGTCTCGCCGGCCCCGGTCCGGGTGCGGGTGACACAGTCGCAGCGGCAGCCGCGTACGACACCGTGCTCGGGCCCGCGGCTGCCCTGTTTGCACCCAGGGGGGGGCGCAGGACCCTACCCTCCAGGACGGAGAACCGCTGTTCGAAGGCAGCCAGCTCCTTCCGTACCAGATTCAGGATCTGGTTCTCCGCCGGTTCGGGCTGGGTAGGCCGCTGGGTCTGGCCCCCAGTTTGAGAGCCGCGCCCCCGCAGGCTGGCCAGGTCCGCTTGGAGCTTGGCATTCTCCTGTTGGAGAAGCTCCGTGGTGGCCGTCAGGCGGGCCACCTCCTCCCGCAGTTTGGCCACATCTCCCTCTGACGAAGGAGGAGGAGGAGGCCCCGCAAAGTTGGCCTCCGCTGCCGCCAAGATGGAGGCGGAAGCCGCGGGTATGGCCTTAAGTTTCGACGACGTCTTCACTTTATAGGCCACTCCCCTTATCGCGGCTTCCACCGCCTTTGCGAACCTGGCCTTACGCTCCGCATCGGAGCCGCCAGGTGCACCTGCCTCTTCGCCAGTCCCTCGAGCAGATGTGCCCGGTTGGCGCCCTTCTTCGGCGAGACTCACCGACCTCTCGGGGGCAGATATTCCCCTCCCTCTGCCTCTGATCCCACCACGCTTGTTCGTGGGAATCTTTCTGGCCGAGGCCTCCTCTTCTCCGGATGACGACCTCCGGTCGCCATCCCGCCTGGGTCGCTTGCGGAAGAACTTACTGTTCTCCGCGGGCGTCCCGGCCCTCACGCGGCGGGAGCTCTCTGAGCCTCCCGCGCTCACGTCACTGGATGCGATGTCGGACTCCGACGCCGCATCCCTCCTCTCCTCTCCTTTGCCGTTGCCGGCGGTGTTGGGTTTTTTAGTATTTTCCATATTGTTCCCACGAGTATGGGGGATTTAAAAGTCCATCTGGGCAGAGACCCCTTTACCCTAGATAAGCAGATTTAAGTATTTGTTACTCGCCATGGGGGTCTGCAGGTACCCTGGCGAGGAGTGCACTAGCGACTGATTTGTTCCATGGAACACCCGTCAGCCATACATCCCCTCGCGGTGCGTCGCCACTTGGGATTCGGGGTAACTTTTTATAGAGGTTTTCTACCTCGCGGTCCGGGCGGTTAAATTGTTTTGTGTTGGTTGAAGACGTCCGTCCACTCCTTGGAGTTCTTTGTGGCGAACCGAGTGTCACAGATACAAAATTCCGAAACGCCTTTGATTTGGAGGCACGTGCCTGGAGACTTGAACCCCGGCGACGTAGCCTCACGTGGGTGCATGGCCCCCCGCCTGATTGTGCACCCCCTTTGGTGGGGACCGGATTGGCTGACTCGCCCCGAGGATGATTGGCCTCGAACGCCAATTTTGATGTCGGATCCTTTGCCCGGGCTTAAGGTGCTCGCTGTTGGGACGAAGGACCCTCCGTTTGATCCTGATATTTTGTTGAATCGATACAGCTCCCTCGACAAATTGTTGAACGTTACCTCGTGGATCAGGCGTTTTGGTCACAATGCTAGGAATCCAGGGGACAAGCGCCTGTCACCGGTTCTCTCTCCTCAAGAGCGACAGAAGTCACTCCTCCTGTGGGTTCGCTCTGTGCAGGCCGTACACTTTGAGAAGGAGATCGAGACCTTGAAGTCCGGTAGAGTTAAGTTGTCGGGAGCCGTTAGTAAGTTGAACCCCTTTTTGGATGAAACGGGTCTTTTGCGTGTTGGAGGACGGTTGAAGCACTCTAGCCTTCCTTATGGGGTCCGTCACCCCATTTTGTTGCCCAAGGCGGGCCATTTGATTAAATTGTTGGTGACTGATCGTCACATTAAGAACTCGCACGCCGGTTGCAATGCGCTGTTGGCCATTCTGCAGCGAGAGTTTTGGATTTTGTCGGCTCGTCGTACCATTCGTAGCATCGTCTTCCGTTGCATACCGTGCTATCGGACTAAGGCCCCAACGATGCAGCCCCAGATGGGAGACTTGCCTGCTGATCGTGTCAATGAGGCGAGGCCCTTTGCAGGCGTAGGAACGGACTTTGCTGGTCCCTTTTCGATAAAGACGTCTACCCTTCGCAATAGTAAAATTGTCAAGGCTTATTTGTGCGTATTTGTCTGCCTGTCAACTAAGGCAGTGCACTTGGAGCTGGTATCCTCCCTCTCGACGGAGGCCTTTGTGGCAACTTTGGATAGATTTACGTCTCGCCGTGGGTTACCTTCTCTGATCAGGTCTGATTGCGGTACCAACTACAAGGGTACAAGTAACTATTTGAAAGAAGTGTATGACTTTCTTAATGAGAGCCAGGTTGACATTGGTAACAAATTGGCCCGTCGAGGGGTCACTTGGTTGTTTGACCCGCCAGCCTGCCCCCATTGGGGGGGTATTTTTGAGGCCGCGGTGAAAGCGGCAAAGGGACTCTGGCGGAGATTGTTGGGAGACACCGTTCTCACCTTTGAGGAATTAGCTACGGTATTTTGTCGCATTGAAGCGGTACTAAATTCGCGTCCATTGTGCCTGCTCTCTTCGGACCCTAACGATTTGGAGGCTCTAACCCCGGGCCATTTCTTGATTGGACAGCCACTTGTCGCTCTGCCTGAGTACCCTTTTGTTGATGTGAGCCAAAATCGGCTATCGCGGTTTCAGTTGGTGCAACAGCTCACTCAGAGCTTTTGGAAGCGTTGGAGCTTAGAGTATCTGCACATCCTCCAGCAGCGCGTCGAGTGGACTGATAAAACTCATCCGCCCAAGATAAGAGACCTCGTCCTTATTAAGGATGCCAACCTTAAGCTTCTGTATTGGCGCCGGGGGCGCATTCTCAATTTGGTGGCTGGCACCGACGGGGTACCTCGTTTTGCTGAGGTTTTAGTGGATGGATCGGTTATGAAGAGAGCGGTCGCAACCTTGTCAAGACTGCCAATTGATTAGCGGACGGGACGGCCCGTCCGGGGGAGGGGGTAGATGTTTCATTCACCAAGTTTCTGAACGCACCTTTTTGACGTTTGACAGATTACGTTTCAGTTGTCAGTGCGATGACGTTTTTGCTTGTCTGTGCAATTTTTGGTTGGGAAGAAATTTTGCTTCCTTTGCCTTGTTTTTTTGATGCACGCTGTTTTCGTGTAATTATTGATTGAAACTTTGAGTTAATTTTAATCCGATACCATCTTGATCGGTGTTTGATATTTTGTTGATAATTGAGTGAAAATTGAGAGATCTCGCCACTTTGGGTCGTGACCGCGAGTAATTTGTTGGTTATGTAGCCGGCCTTTGTCATTTGGACGCCGGTAACTTCCTAAATTCAGTGCTGGACTATTGTACATCCCCGATTGGGTTAGCAAACCAGGATAAAATTCAGTTGGACATTGATGAAAGGTGCCACGTGTGTGATCGGAAGGTTTGACCAGGGAGATGACGGTACGCGCTGTGGGGCGCCCTTGGTTACCGTCGAATCTACATGACTTTACAAACACAACACAAGCACAGTTACACTTACACCCCACCCAGATACGACGTGACCAGGACTACGTCACATCACCAGTACCAACGTGATGGTAAGTGTATCTAATAGGTGTTTTCCATTTGTCGATTGGACAAATATTATTTTGATTAGGGCTCCGCGTAATCGCGGACATCGTGAGTCTGTTTGTGCAGTCTCACACAATCAGGAATTTAAAATTTTCGTATGAAAATAAATATTTACGCATCTGGACAATTGACATCTGGATAATTGATATAAATATTTATATGTTGCAGGTAATTATTATATGGTACTATTATTTTTTACTTTAATATTTTTTTAATTCTATGAACCGAGTGCCAAATTAATATTATGCATTTCTCTTTCCAGAAATATTTTGATAAGCGTTTCGATTACTTTATGAAGAAGTCATTATTCAACTAGAGAACTACAGCAAATCATTTCTGATCTGGATAATTGATATAAATATCTATATATTGCAGGTAATTTTATATACTATGTTTTACTGTAATAAAATTTAAATTTCAACTAGGGAGCAAAATTAATATTATGCATTTCTCTTTCCAGAAATAATTTGATAAGCGCCTCGAATCTCGTCAACTAGAGAACCACAGCCAGCAAACAGTTTCTATTTGGACGTCAATAGTTGGTTAGTTTAGCCGTGTGGTATCCGGCAGAGTAGAATAGAACCAACCCATTACACTCACGGGTGTCGTATAAGGCGACTAATGTCTGAGGCAGAACACCTTGCGCCTCCGTAGACCAGAGAATGGGCAGCAGCGTTTTCTGTTAGTCTTTCATCACTGCGATCTCCAATCCGCCTGCCAAGCGTGGAGATTACGGAAAATTCCTCACATCGTAGGAGAGGCTTATGTCCAGCAGTGGACGTTATGGGTTGTTGTAGTAGTGTAGTAGTTGGTTACTCGTCCTAATACTTTCTTCGGTTATTACTGTATACTTTTAAGACTTTAATAAGATCATTAATTTTAGTTGTTAGAATTAATCTTTTTTACGTTAAACTTAGAGACTTTATTCTGTTAATCAAACGTTAAGTAGTTAGTATTGATAAGTAAAACTAAATTAATCAATAATGCCTCATTGCTCAGTTTGCAACGTATTGGTAGATAATCGACGATGGTCAGGTCATTTACGTAGCAATGATCATAAAAAAATAGCACGATCCTTTTCCACGATAACATTGAAATTATTAATACTTCGTTTAAAGGACGAATCGTAAGTTACAGAATCATTGCAACTGAAGAACAGATAAATATTTTTCCAGAAATGTTGCTCAGTAATATTAGTTTGCAAGTAAAAAATCTAATAGATCAGTCAGTATTAGAACATACCTCAGTGAAAATTAATTTTGAATTTTTTACATTTTTTCTTATGTTTAAAAGTGATCTACAAGAATTAAAGTCATTTGCTACAAAAAACTATATCAATACTTTTAATTACGATTTTGATTCAATGTAAAAATCAATAGTTCAGTTACTCATAAAGAAAATTGAAGAGTTTGAGGAAAGAGATAGCGGTTGGTCATTCTTGTGTAATTTACATTTAGAAATAAACATTAATAAATATCAGCCTCTCGGTGGATCGAAATTTATACCTTTACCAAAAATTATAAAAAATAAAAAAGCTTGCTTGAATATTAAAAACAAAGACGAGTATTGCTTTCTATGGTGTGTTGTGGCAGCTTTATACCCTACAACGCAACATCCTGATAGAGTCTCGTCTTATCCTCACTTTTGTGATATTTTAAATGTTGATGATTTGTCATTTCCGATAACATTTCTAACATAGCTGTTTTTGAGAAAAATAATCCATATCTGAATATATTCGTGTACGGATTAAAAAATGATAAGACAATCATCGGACCTTTGTATAAATCAACGAATAATAAGTCTAAGAGCATCCATCTCTTGTTTTTAGAAAAAAACGATAAATCTCATTATTGTCTAATCAAAGATTTACCTCGACTAGTCAGAAATCAGTTAACTAAACATCATGGTAAACTATACTTCTGCGAAACTTGCTTATTGTTCTTTCCAACTCTCAGTCAAATTGAAACACATTTATGTGGAGGGGTTGTGACAGATTTACCAGAACAAGGATCTTATTTAAAATTTTAAAATTATGATAGAAAACAAGACATTCCATTCGTTATTTACGCAGATTTCGAAACATTGTTGGAACCTATTTCCGGCGATGAATTTGACTCCGCTTATACGTCATACTCACAACGACACGTGCCAGCTGCGTTTGCATATAATATAGTATCATCATTTAATGAGACTGTTATAGGCTATAGAAGTTATCGCGGTAATAACTGTGTTACAAAATTTGTAAATTTTTTGACTGAAGATGCTAAATCAATAATATAGAATTCTAACCAAATGCGAACCTATGATATTCACAGAAGAAGATGCTCTTAATTTTAGGCTCGCTGTTAAGTGTTATATATGTGAAAATTTACTGTTAACCGATAGAGTTAGGGATCACTGTCATATTACAGGACGATACCGAGGCGCAGCACGTCGTCATTGTAATCTACAACATAAAATACCAAAGTTTGTTCCAATATTTTTTCATAATTTATCTGGATACGACTGTCATTTGTTTATAAAAAAGTTAGGTGAAATTCCTGGACAAATCAAAATAATACCGCGTAACAAGGAAAAATATGTTACATTCACAAAGTTTATTCATATTGCTGATAATGAGTATAATATACAAATAAGGTTTTTAGATTCCTTTAACTTTTTAGGAATTAGTTTAGACAAACTTGCTAAAACAATGCAGACAGAAGATTTTGTCAATCTTCTATCTAACTTTTCTGATGAAAGTAAATTTAGTTTGTTAACACGGAAAGGTATATATCCGTATGACTATATGACAGATTGGAAATGTTACGATCAAAAATCTTTACCATCCAAATCTTGTTTTCATAATTCTTTAACTAACGAAGATATTTGCGATGAAGATTATAATCATGCTAAGACTGTGTGGAGCGAATTTAAAGTAAAGGATTTAGGTGAGTATACAGATTTATACTTAAAAACAGACGTACTTTTATTGACAGATATATTTCAAAAGTTTCGTAAAACATGCAAACAACATTATAAACTAGATCCTGCGTTTTACATTACCGCACCTAGTTTGTCCTTCGACGCAATGTTGCTTAAAACAGGCGTTCAGTTAGAACTCGTGTCGGACCTGTTTATCATCAGAATGATTCAAAGTGGTATACGAGGTGGTTTGTGCATGTGTTCCCATAGGTATGCAAAAGCCAATAATAAATACATGCCTGAATATAATACATCAAAGCCTCAGAGTTATATTGCATATATAGATTGTAATAATCTTTACGGTTTCAGCATGTGTCAGTATTTGCCATATTCAGGTTTTAGATTTCTTTGTAAAGATGAAATAGATAATTTACATGTTGAAAATGTTGAAGATAACGCTGAGTGGGGCTTTATTTTAGAAGTTGATCTCTTGTACCCTGAACATTTACACAATCATCATAATGATTTACCTTTTTGTCCCGAGAAATGTATACCTCCAGGCGGTAAAACAAAAAAACTGATTGCAAATTTGTATAACAAGTATAATTATGTTATACATTACGTTCATTTAAAAAAGTGTCTAGAACATGGTTTAATATTACGAAAAATAGAGTAATTACTTTTAGACAGAGTCCTTATTTGAAACAATATAATATAGAATTAAACACTCAATTGAGACAAAAAGCAAAGAGTTCCTTCGAACAAGATTTTTTTAAATTGTTAAACAACAGTGTGTTTGGTAAGACATTAGAAAATACTGAAAATAGAGTGACTGTTCATTTAGTCAATCAATGGTGCGACAAATTTAACCGAACCAAGAAATCAATATCCGCCGAGAGACTTGTAGCCAACCACTATTTCCATAGTGCCTCTATCCTCTCAGAAAATTTAGTTGCAATACAAATGAAACCTGATCGAATTATTTTAGATAAACCTATTTATATTGGATTCACTGTATTAGAACTTTCTAAGTCACACATGTATGACTTTCATTACAATATTGTAAAACCTTTTTATGAAGATCGAGTACAGCTATGTTACACAGATACAGATTCTTTTGTCTATTTAATATATACTAATGATTTTTATCATGACTTAAAGTTTAATTTTTTTAAATATTTTGACACCAGTAACTATGATAATAATAATGATTTTAAGATACCCTTAATGAACAAAAAAGTACCAGGCCTGTTCAAAAATGAAATGGCTGGGAAATGTATATCTGATTTTGTTGGTTTGAGATCAAAACTTTACTCCATAAAAACTGTTGATAAGATATGTTTCATCCACCAAGACTCTGAACGCACCTTTTGACGTTTGACAGATTACGTTTCGTTGTCTGTGCGAGTCTGTGCGATGACGTTAGCTTGTCAGTGCAATTTTGGTTGAATAGTGGTCGCTCGGTGCTTGTAATTTTGATGCATGCGGCTGTCTTGTAATTATTGTTTGAAAACTTTGAGTTATTGTTAATCCGATGCAATCCTGTTCGGTGTTTGATATTTTGTTGATAATTGAGTGAAAATTGAGAAATCTCGCCATTTTGGGTCTTGACCGCGAGTAATTTGTTGGTTATGTAGACGGCCTTTTGTGTCTTTGAACGCCGTAAATTCCTAAATTCAGTGCTGGACTGTTACATCCCCGATTGGGTTAGCAAACCGGGATAAAATTCAGTTGGACATTGGTGAAAGTTGCCACGTGTGTGATAGGAAGGTTTGTCCAGAAAGACGTCGGTACGCGCTGTGGCGTCCATGGAACCGTCGTAATCTCACATAACTACACATACACCACACAAACCACAGTTATACTTACACCCCACCCAGATAAGACGTAACCAGGGACTACGTCACATCACCGGTACCAACGTGATGGTAAGTGTATCTAATAGGTGTTTTCACTTTGTCGATTGAACAATATTATTTGATTAGGGCTCCGCGTAATCGCGGACATCGTGAGTCTGTTCGTGCAGTCTCACACAAGATAATTAAAAAAGCGAAGGGTGTGAAATCATGCGTAGTAAGAGACTTAGACATCACAGATTATGAAAATATTTTATTTAAAGGTGGAGTTATACGTAGAAAAAATATAATGTTTAAATCAATTAAGCATGTAATATTTACTCAGAGTGTCAACAAAATTGCATTGTCTAGCAATGACGATAAACGAGCGATATCTGTAGGGAAAATATCAACGCAAGCCTGGGGTCATGCGTTTCTTATAAAAAATTAGGTGTTTTAGACTACTGTATTAGTTATAATTATTACTTATTACTTAATATTACTCATTGTTTGGATTTAAGTTACTGTTTTGTAGAAATATAAATAAAATGTGAAACCATTAACTACTTGTTTTATTTATTAGAAACTTATTCAAAGACATCATCCCTCTTTTTTGAAGTCGGTTAAATAACATGTAATCAAATCTAGACTATTGAAGTTTCGCAACATCATAAGTATGAATCATGTAATATGATCACAACATCCGTATCGAAATAATTATTTAGAAACAAACACACCTCAGTTCATTTGGAGACAAAAATGCTTACTATGAACATTTTATAGTTAAAGGTAGTCATTGACTGGAAGCATGTGTGCAACTATTTTACCAGTTCGATGTACTTACTAGGAAGCATTCGCGCCTTGTAACACTAGCTCGAACGTATTCACTGATTTAATGCTTGAATTATACACTCAGTGAGTGACAACCTTTACATTATTTTATTGTATAAGATTTTTCTGTTCAAATTGTTGTCATTTATCAAATATTACTCGCTCAGAGTCCTTGTTTAAAATAAAAGTGCTGCATCACAATTATGTCAACTGTAAGTAAACTATTACATTTATTCTGTTATTAAGACGTAACTAATTATAGACTTGTGTTCACAACAGCGTTAACATTTTTTAATATTTTTGTTCCAGATGTCTGAATCTGAGGTTGTCTTCAGCCAGTACGCTCAAGACCCTTATGAAGGGTTCTCCGAGATGCTTCGCATCGAACCTGAGCATTGCAAACGAGTTACGAAAGATAAGAAATCGAAACAACAGCGCAGAGAAAAGTTAAAGAAACAAAAACCAACAAAATCTTTCGTTATGAGCCGAATCCAGCAAAGAGGTATAAGGCTAATAAAAATTTCAGTCGTAGATCTCTCTAACAATCCTCAAACCAGTGACAGTGAAAGTGATAGTGAGAATGTTATTATAAATGCACAATATATTGTTAAAGACGCTTTCGACAGTGTCATGGACGAAACTGAATCATTCGTTAAGAAAATATCAAAATCTTTGATAGACAGTGATTTTTAATATCATTTTGTGTAATATTATAATCTGTTGTTTTATTTTATTTTCTTAGGTATGTAGTATGTTATTTGGTTAGGTTTATCATAGCGAAATAAAACATTATTTTAGAAATAAAAGATTTTTATTTATAAAACATATGTAAGCATTTTATTACCACTCTAAATACTTTTTAATACACAACACATTTTTAAGGGCACATTGTTTTAAATGGTTATTACAATTTAAGTTCGAATTTACATTACAGTATTTTTTATGCAAAATAGATAAATTAGGACATTGTTTTTCACCAAGTTCTGATACCTTACAATTTACACATAGATCCTTTACCCACTGCACCTTCTCCAAACCTTTTACAATAATTTCTTTATTTTGTAAGTATGGAACGATTATACGATGGAATTCTCTATAGTCAACATATCCTTCATTCCAATAAATGCCTCTGTTTTTTTCAATCCATTTAACTTGCTTCTGTTCATTGTTTGTTAAGTATCTGAATAAGTATGGAGGCTTTACTAAGAAGGTTTGGGTGTAATCACGAGTGGCTAAAGCCAATTCTTTTACTATAAAATTGTTGTAGAGGTCCTTAAATCCTTGAACGTCCAATAATATACTTTCGGGATTCATGATATTTTTCTTACGGTATTGCTCAACGGTTTATACTCAATTATACAGTCGTTTAATATAAGGCAGTATGCTGAAGTTTGATCGGGTATATCCAAATCAGTTTCAATTTCCACTCTTACATCCACAACCGGACCTGCCTTCAAGTTATCTGCTTGCCTGGAGCAGTCAACAACAAAGAGGGGAGCCAAGTCTTTAAATTGTTTTTCGCTTAATAAAGGCTCCGTGCGACGACCGTAATATGACTGCTGGAATCTAGTGTATTGTTCGTATAATAAAGCAATTCTGTTATTAGCAAAATTCACATTTAGATTTTCATATGGGAAGTAGTTTGAATTGAGGTATACTCTAACGTCACGAATATGACAGTGATCGAACATCTATTTGTCTGTAAACCAATAATAACATATCTCGGTTTCTCTATTTGTGATGATGTTTTAATAGACCAAGTATGTTTCGTTGATTTAGGTAAAGTAGGATATTCGTACAGATCCCAATTTCTAAAAATCATCTGGAGTGGACGGTCTTTCTCTAACAGTTTTAGCAAACTTATTTTTTCTTTGTCTGACACTTTAACGTGCGGTACACGCCAAACTATTTTATTTATCTGAATCATCTACAACTTCACCAGTATTCAGTTTTACTGCGTTCAGGTTAGTATTGGTTCGTAACAATATCAATTCGTGTCTACTATTTATCACTACTTTCTTAAAATCTTCTGCAAACCCGAGAATATTACAAAGTGGTATAGAAGCAGAAAAACTACCTCCATTAATATTTTTTGTGCCAACGATATTCCAACCCCATGCATAAGATATCTTTGACTCACTCTCATTCATTGACACTAATGATTTCATCGTAGTAGTCACACCAGCGTTTTTTATTTTATCAATTTCTACTCCATTTAGTTCGTATCGAATATCTTGAAACAAGTAGAGTAGAAAATTATTTGTTAAAGAAACGCTACTCGCTTTTTCTTTTGGGTCTTTTTTGCTAACGATTATAGTTCCTTCCAAATACAAAGTGCTCGCTGAAGGTAGTATATACAGATCCTGTTGATTAATAGGTATGCGGATTTCATCGTTCCTGTTGGAGCTTGTTATGTAGGGTTTGTAAGAATGAAATTCGATTCCCTCAACAGTGTTGTCGTAAGTTGGAGCAGATAAAACATCTAAGATATTCATTATAGCAAACCGATTGTTTTAAGAAATTCCTTATTTTCTCGTGTTAATTTTATTTTTTTCTTTGACCGAGGTCTTATTTGCTTGATTGCTTTAGTAGAACTGACATTTCCAATTTGTTGATGTACATATTTATTGAAGTCAATCATTTTTTCTAAGATGTAAATATAGCTGCACTTCTTCACCACGTAAGTTTATTAAGCGATTGTTTATATCTAATAGCCTGATATGTATACTGCTTATGTTGTTTTGGTTGATTGGAAAGTATATGGCATTTTTCGGAATTTCAATAATTCTATATCCCGGGGGCACGTTGAGAGCGAATTCGTGTACTATGTGACTAGGATTACCATTTATGTACGAACCACTTACAATATCACATTCTATCCTGATCACGGTCGTAGGTAAAATGTAAACTCGGACACATGCCATTTATTTGCTTTCAAGATCTGCTTCTTAAACCCCAATAATCTCCTAAAAGTCCCCTCTTTAGTAAAATCGATATCTTTAGTACAGTATATCAAAGTTTTTAGAGTATTGTTATTACATCGTACTTTTATTGAACAATCTTTTATTTCCGATTTTAAATAATCGCTGATATCTTGTAATTCATAAGTACCTTCAGGTAATTCAAGGACTTCATTAGAGCCATAATATAATTTATTATTCATTTTTTGAAATGCAATAAGGCACACTCATAATGTCCGTGAAGTTGCAATGTATTAGGATAATATGTACATAAATCGGACGAGCTTCCCGTTATCGATAAGGTGAGTGACATAATGAAAAGGATTGAAATAAAAAAAATACATTAAATTTATACGTATTTATTCCAAAATTTCCATAGATATTCTAGACATAAGTGTCCACAGTTTACTGTATTAAATTGTTGAAATCTAGTATAGTTATAAAAAACATCACAATTTTTAAAGTACTGCATTATTTCCATTGGAGGTTTCAAATCTCCAAAGCTATCAAAGTATTCACAATAATTGTTTATTTTAACATAAGCTACCCAATGCGTACCTTCGTTCTTATAATCGTCTAAGTTAACGATACCACATTCAATCCGTTTTGGCGTCCTTGGTAACTGATCCTTCATGTAGACTCCTCGAAAGTGTGGTATGTCACGTGCGTGCCTTAGGATGTCAACATTACTTAGAGCACGATTAGGTACCTTATTTTTTAGTTTTTTGAAGATTGTATGAATAAACCTTTACCATTTTTATGTGACTTTATGTATAAACCTTGGCCTAACTTTAAAGACTCCATAGCCTTATTATGTCGTTGTGTTTCTCGCAAATTTTGCTGACCTGCTTTGTAATCGTTAACAGTTTTTGCTATTCCAGCCGCTCCGCCAGCTAGAGTTCCTAATGCTGATAACCCCGCAAAAATTGGGATTAAAGGCAGAATTCCACCTGTTTTAGGTAAAGATATCACTCGCGGTACTCGAATTTTCTGAATCTTTGGAAATATTTTTTTTGCTGCCAAGTAAGCAGCGTTAATTAAAGTTTTACTGTCCTTTGGTTTCAGTTTTTTTTATTTTCGCTCTTATTTTTAACACGAAACTTTAAAACGTTGTAACACCAGAACCACATTTTAGTTTGGTTTTCATAACTTTGCTCACTAACCATGAACTAAGTTTTTCGCCTTTCCCTGCATCTTTTGATTTAAGTCTTTGTTTAGCCATATTTAGTAGTTGTAAATCGGCTTTGTGACGACTGGGTAAGTCTGTATGGTTTGCATATGCAATGTCGTGATGCATACAGGCTTCGTCTAGTTTATTCACACCCCGATCGCCTCGCAGCAATCGCTTCTCGAGTTTCGTTCCCGGTCCGCAATAGTTATAACCAGGCAAATGAAGTTCGAATGGCAGATTGTTAATTACACTAATAACTAGTCCATCCATTCTCTTGCATAGTAGAAAGTGTAATGAATGAAATATTTCTTACAAACATGGTTATATATCCGTAATCCTAACCTACAATTTCATCTTTATCAATCCAACTATTTTCGTCGTTACTTAAGCCCAACCATTTCACGTAAAGTTTCTTTCCTTTCCTTTTAAGAACCTTTTCTATCAAATAAACGCCAGGATAGCTAGTTTTTTGAAGTTCTTGTCCATAAAAAGATCCTCGAATGGGTTGCTTTCGATGATCTTCTATATGATATGTTACTGGTATGGTATTATTAATCCTTTTTATAGTAAATATCTCTGTCGACCAATTAGGAGTGTAACCTTTATCAAAACATGTTTGTATTTACTGATCCGAACATTTTCACCCACTTTGAATGTAGGTCGACATCGGTCTGATGGTTGATTTTGAGTGTTTTGAATATTCTCTTATTTTTGACTCGTTCAACTTATTTACCTCGACTGGTTTAAATTTGATGGTATGATGTTTTGTATTATTATATGTTTTTAGAATAACTTCTAATGGTGGACCTACCCATTTATAATTCCCAATGAGACTAAAGTATTTATACATTTTATTTTAATTGTTTTAATCACCCTTTCTACAATCGAAGCTTTCTTGCTAGAAAACGAAGAGTAGTGGTTAATAATGTAGCTCTTCATAAGCTTTTGGAATGTTACGTTGTAGAATTCTGTCCCAGAATCAGTTTGTAAATGATCAGGTTTTCGATTGTTAGTAGTTAGTATTCGTTCAAATGCACGAGTAACATCAAGTTTACTCTTGGATTTTATAGGTTCTGTCCAGGTATACTTTGAGAAACAATCAATCACCACTAAAATGTAATAATAACCTTTATTAAACTTCTTTAGATTTTGTATATCTATCAAATCAGCTTGCCATAAATCATCTATGCCTTTTAAAATATCTGAACGTCTAACAAAGTTTCTTCGGGCTGCTTTGTGTAGCTCATTAACAATTTGTTGTTTTGCCATCACGGAGTTTTTTCAAGTAATTTTTGTACTTGTGCTTTGTTATAAAACTTATCTTCCAACTGGACTAAAACTTCAGGTATCTTCGCTTTTAAAGCGTTTTGGACTGTTATTTGTGCATCTTTTATGATTTGAGCACGCAACAACCCAAACACTTTATTCAGTTCATTTATTGTATGTTCACGCAATCGATCGACGTAATCCTTATTCACATCATCGTCTGTTTCTACAGGAGATCTTATTCCTCTCAATCTAGATTTTTTCATGTCAAAATCCCCACTTTCGGATTTTAGCAGTGCATTTTCATTGAACTCTAATAATTCAGAGAAACGCATTCTCTTATGAATATGGTGTCCAAATTTGTATACATTCATATTTAAGGTGTATTATATTTAAAGGCTTATAATAAAATGAGCAATGAACATTTTATACCATTTATTTATTACTTAATCAATTTAATTTCACGCAGTTCTTCAATAATTGATATAATTTCGTTGTCTAATCCAGTGTTACCAGCGTCTCGAGATGCAATTAATAATTGTAACCTATCTACAAGTTCATTAGGGTCATCCCAATATACAAAATCAACATTTTTTTTCCACATTTTTGTCAAGGGTAATCCTTTCCCCTTTGATTGACAGCTTTGAATAGTACTTGGCTGTTTGAAAAGAGGTTTTATAACTTGCAAATATTTTTGACCTTTATTACTTTTTATTGGTTTGTTTGAGTCAAAGTCTCGACGATGTGCGTTTGTGGCGATCAACATCATCTTATAATACCGCATATCAGACTCTGTAACTATGCTTAAATCTACATCCTTTTTCAGTAACAATTGTTTTAGTCCGGGAGTGCTTCGATATTTCTGTCCAGCAACGGTAATATAATCATTGTTGATTGTTACGAAAGCAGAACCTAACATCAATTGCCCTCGCTCCGCTCGAACACCAAATGGAATATCTGTCAATGCTTCTGAAGATATTGACCAGGATGATGTATCACGCTCTTGATTGTTCTCACCTAATGATTGGTACGACTCGTCACTGTCGGTATCACATTCATTTTCTTCCGCGCCACTGTCTCCTTCGTCGTTACCAGAACTTTCTTTCTGCAAAATATTGTTTCTCAACGGAACTTTTGTTTCTTCTACTTCTCTAGATCGCAAGAGGTCAGTTTGTTTAGTGGTATTAGCTATGCAGTTGAGAGACTCTGTTACAGGTCTAAAAACTGATTCGAATGCTTGCTTATTTTCACTCTCAAAATCTTGCATCCTTCGTACTTTTTTCTTTACAGCTTCTGCAGCATCAACGATTTGTCTTTTCAGTGATTTTTCCATTACGATAGAATAAGTTAGTTATCGATTAATCAGTCAAGGAATAATGAAATCATGTAAGTACCATAGTCTTAAATATTTGTATTTCTAATCAAAGACTACAAAAGTATCAAATTTATTTCTATAACATCCATTATTTTTCTGGCAATCTTTATTAATTACAACATAATTAAAGGGCTCACTCCATATTTTTGAACACATTTCACGAAATTCAGTCCATGTCATATCAGTGTTAACATGTTCTTCATAAACATGTCTCAAGTTGATATCATCTTGTTTGAATAGTATAATTAAGTTAGCATTATCTCTTACTAATTGTTTCGGGATTTTGCTATATGTTTGATTTAGATAAAAACAGTCGATGTGTTTGTGCCTTCCCATTGCAAAATAATCACGCATGTTAGTTTGATTCTCGCAAGCAACGTCGTCAAATATAATCACAGAGTTGGGTTTCGCATCCTGAACGCTTATGACTTCCTCATTCCCTTGATATTTCTGGAGTGAGATAATTGGTACCCGTTGTAAAACTCTTTCTAAAAAAATGTACTTAGGTTGGTGTAAGGTTTTTGAATAGACATAAACATTGCGAAACCTTAAACCGTTTTCATGTTTAAGAAGTCCAATAAGTAAATTTGTTTTTCCACAATTCGATGGTCCACAAATGATACATCGTACTGAATTAGGTAACAATTCTCCATGACGCGAACTACTTTTACAAAAATCATCGCAAATTGTATTTACATGCAGCGATTGTGGTTGTTTAACAAACTTCATGATTACTGTTGTTAACAAACTGAGTAACAATAAGTAAAACTGTTTATTACAAGAATATTTATAGACTTCAACACTACCTAGTATCTACTGTCTATTTCGCGTTCGTTTATCCGAAGCGAGAAGAATTTGCTCGATCGTCGATCGAAATAGATGAGACATTCAAAAATACTAATACTAACGACAGTAATGACACCATAGCAAGATCTAACTCGACGTCAAATGCCATCTATCTAGCACTTATGTAAACTCTGGACTCTGTAGGTAATAAAATTCAAGCGCATTCGCGTGGGCTGATTCCTCGGTAAGTATACACTACAAAAATACTACAGCACCATCTATGACATATCGGATGAACTAAAATCATCAAATCCTAAATCGCGCAAGCAAAGTTTTCCGCGTCTTTAAGACTATAAAAGAACCGTCTGGTCGTTATAAAAAAGAGCAGTGAAAAGATCCTGAAGGCTAGGTAGACGGTAATGTGCTTACGATTTATGATTAACTATTAGATTTCAATTTGTCAATTTTTTTGACCACTAAGAACAGTGATGATGAAATAAATTACTTAAAAAAAGCGCTAGCCTGGGTTCGAACCATGACCTACAACTTGTAAGTCGCAACCGTTACCACTGGACCACCACTGCTCTCCACTGTTACTCTCAAATATGTTTATCTAATGTTATTTTATGCAAACCTATGCAAACGGAGTGAGCCGAAGTGACTTCCATCATTTCAGTTCTAAACTTATAAATAATTGTTCGAAGTAATATAAAGCCACATTCGAGTCTTACTATTGTAGTAAGAAGGTTGCATTTCGTATCACTGAACTAAATAAATATAACTAAGTTAACTACAATGCATGACTCAGAGAAATCTGATATAAAGGACATTTGTAAACTTATTATGAGGAATTCTAGCGGTGAGATTATATTTATTCAAGATTTGCAAACTGGTCAAAAAAATACAGATATCGGTTCATCAAAACATCAGGACTGGCGTACAGCTCAAACAGAAGATTTGTTCTTCCAACAAATGCTTGATTGGCTAAAATCAAACAATCGCTATCTTATATTGAAGGACAGCCATGGTGAGGCTCGTACATTCGTTCGAGCTAGCGATATAAATGAAATTCTAAATACTGGTTCAGCGCCTATTTCACCAAATGGAGTATGAATTTCTACATTATGCAGTAAAATACTGGTTCAGCAGCTATGCACAAAACTAAGTCTTGTCGCTCAGCCACTGCGCCAACCGTGCCGTCAAATAATTCGCTTCGTCAAGCGATAATTGTTGGTCGAGTGGAGAGTCGAGTCGATTATCAATTATTGGGTATTCTATACCATTTTCGGCAGCGAGGCGTACTCGCCGAGCGAATTGCCGAAAGTGGTATAGAATGCCCAATAATACCCTACTGACATTGTCATCTACAAGTAATAATAATAATAAATAACTAAATAACTGGCAACTCTCGATGACATGTACGTCGTTTCATAAATCACGCAATTTATTCCGTATATTTTTTGAAAAACCACTGTTTTTTTTTGGATTTACTTCTGTTTCCTAAGGAAATTTGAAATCATATGATTTATTTAACAAATTAAAACCTCCACAATCTCAATAAGTTTATAAAAATACGAAGACGAACATAATGACAATGAATGACAGATGTCATAAAAGAAAAAATGCAATTGTTGTACAAATAAATTGTTAGATGATTAACGACGACCAGATATGTTGTGTATGTGAATGTTAACGAGAGCAGCAGCACGACGCGCACGCCTACCATCCCCGGAATCGTCGCTCAGCTCCGCCTCGCCGCCGCCGGGCCCCGGATCACCAGTGTCACCGGTTGCGGCAGTTGCGTCGAGCTCGAGCGACGAATATTTCTCTCCGCCGACGTCGCCACCACCTGTACGTCGTGCGGGGAGAGGCCGGCCACCGACGAGCTAGGGGCTTAGGGGCCAACAGGCCCCGAGCCGGGTCCCCGCCACCGGTGGTTGTGTGCAGCGCATGAAATGGACTCAATCCATTAACGAGAACGTCATGCGCGCATACTACGGGTCTACAGAGGGGGGAACTAACCTCACTGCGTACCGTGTTAGGATGCACACATCCTATACTTACTCACTACACACACACACATACACACTCGGAACCCACATTTATTCTCCTCACCGCTCACTTATACGTTTTCCTTTTTGTGTTTTTATCTGCATAGTTTAAAATTAGTTTAAAATTATCCTGTTTTCTTTTACACCAATTGCTTATTGTTATAAAGTCCTGATTTATTAATTATTATACCATGGCTTTGTCTTGTTATTTATGGAGAATCACTGACTCCTAAGACACAGGTACATACACCTAGTTTAGGAGTCAGGGAATTAAAATTATTGTGTCCTAGTTATAAGCCTTATATGCTCTTAGTTTTTGGTCCTTGTTGTTGTTGTATGATGGCTTTGGTGAAATAAAGAAAAGAAAAAAAAAAGAAAAAAAGAAATGCTGTCTCTGTTCCAGGATCTTGAACCAACCGTCAACGTCTCAGCCCAACGACTGTCGGATCAGGTGCGGGTCATCCAACGCAACCACAGGTTGGACGACGCCGCACTTGATAGGCTGCGCTCAGAAGTACTGAGCAACCTTATCATCCTAACTCCGACACAAACCGCGGTGCATACGTCAGTTAATAACGTAACCCTACCGCGGTCGAACCCTGATGTTGTAGAGGAGGATGATAGGGTTGCCACGGTAAGTAGCCAGTGCAACTACCGATTGAGGAGCGCTCTGGAGGATGCGTTTCGTGAATATCGGTCCACTCCTACCGAACTTAGACCCCGATTACCACGGTTACCCATGCATAAGAAAAATAGGGCGCTGGTGTGTGCCTTGGACTCGCAACTCAAGAATATATTCGAGAGTAGCGAGAACCTCGTTGATACACACTCGATCCTGTTCTGTGGGGCTGTTGCGGCATGTCGTTTAGCTAATGTCAAGTTCCCGAATTGTGACGTAGCTACTCGACCAAAACCAGCCGCACCAGCCTGGCAGTGCAGGATCGAGCGCCGTATCGACGAGGCCATCGATAAACTCATCGGCAAACTATACTGCTTCAGGGTGGGCAATACACGACCACGAGTGATGCGCTTTGTGAGGCGGGCATTCTCGGGGACTGAAATCAGTCCTCAAGAATACATGTTCCGTGTCACAGAGCGCCATCGACTTCCTGAAGCAGAAAGTTTATGCATGGGCGAACCGTATTCGGCGGTATAAGCGGCGGGTTGATCGGTATTCACAGAATCGCATGTTCCAGAGTGACGAGAGGTGGGTATACAGAGCTTGGGAGCAACCCGAGCAAAATATGACAGACGTGTGTCGCCCGGATGATGCCGCCACGAGTTCTTTCTGGCGCAGCATCTGGTCGGTACCCGTTTGTCATACTGAGTCTGACTGGATGCGTGATGTCGGGCGAGTGTATGAACCTATCCCAGAAATGGAGCCAATTTTAATAACACCTTTAGATATAGCCAAAGCAGTTCGTCCGTTACCGAATTGGAAATCACCGGGACCGGACGGACTGCACAACTTCTGGCTCAAATGGTTTAGTAGTTCACACACTTGCCTGGCATCGCAATTCCAGTCATCCTTAGAATCGGGGTCTCTACCACAGTTTTTAACAACAGGCGTTACCCACCTGCTCCATAAGTCAGGTAGTCCCGCGGAACCCAAGAATTATAGACCGATCACGTGTTTGTCGACGATCTACAAGCTTCTTACATCCATTTTGAGAGTGAAAATTAATACACACATTGACAAAAACTCCATCATGTCTGCCTCTCAGAATGGATGTAGGAATGGGTCCCGCGGTACTAAGGAGCTACTCCTTATCGACATGGCCATTAGCCAACAGGTTCGTCGATCCCGCAAGGATCTGTCGACATGTTGGATAGATTATAAGAAGGCCTATGACGTTCCTAACTAAGCCTAGGCACGACGTGTTTCTAGCCGCTCGCAAACACTTTAGTGTGAAGCAGTGTTGGACTTCCGAGGGCAAAATTATCATCTTACTCCCAGACAATTCGCGTCGAAAGATTGAGTCGGCTACTGAACTTCAAGAACTTGTTGCGCAGTTTCCAGTATCTACATCTGCTGGTTCGGCTGCGACGGTTGCATCTTCACCTATTAGCAGCAACCCTGTTTTGGACAAGAGATCGCGGAGGCAGGCCAAATGAGCGCGCACATCACGTTCCAGCATCCTTTTTTTTTTATTATTTCTCTATAGTGTCGGTCACTGAAAATATTTATATAAATTGTTTTGACATTTTGACAGCGATGATTGTAGCTTGCTCGTTCGGAAACTTTCCCAACTATTGTTTCTTTTTTTTTATGACTTGGATACTAGCAATTTAATCTTTGTTTCAACGGCAAGGTGCATCGAGGATTTTCGATATAGAATAACCACAGAAAAGAAAAAAACAGTAGAAACAGCATAGCGCTTTATTAGTATCGGAACCAGCGTACCCCAAACTAACACATAAACAGGTTAATTGTATTTCGTAACACTAAGAAAAGCGTAGTGTGATTGGTAACTAATATATCAGTCTTCGTTTATTTGAAAATAAACCATAATCACATGCAAATAGAGTGGTTTATTATTTACTCTATTTACGTATTAGCTCTTAGAGAATAGTTTCACGAGCAAGTTCTGCTACTCGCCGCTAGATGTCACTACACTAAATGCATTTAATAAACCTTTATTACTTTTGTAATAAGATTGATATTTCCGTAACGAGCTCATTACTATTTTTGTGCTATTCGTCCTTTTCTAGGGTTGTACCACTGTCGTTGCCTTTTTATCGACATTGCGTTTTATTTTCAAATATAATACAAGAGTCGATAAATATTTTTAAATTTCAAAATGAATGTTACATATAAGTATGTTTGAAATCAAGTGTTATAAATTTATAATAATGCTTATGATTTATAGAAAGAATAATTAAGAATGTATTGTTATGTTAATATACAACTGATTGATTTCGAAAATTATACTATTTGATGGAAAGGTAACAGATTAAACTACACGATATTTTGTTACTACGGGTACCTAGTACCTACGTTCTATTGACATGAAACCCTGTGATTTCGCCGGCAGCTACACCCGTTTTAAGTATGTTTTAGCTCGACGAACTCCTTAGCAAACTTTGATGAAATTTCAGACATAGGCCACTTATTTATTACATAGGCCACTTATTAAACTAATACGGGCCACCTATCTGACGGCGACCCACCCATCATCGCTCGCCGTCCTACGGTGGCCGGAAATCGCCCTGCGACTCCCGACTTGACTTGACCAACTCGAGACTTTGCGAATGACCTAAGGTGAGATAAATCTTTTCTCGTTTGAATATTACGAATAGATACCCCATATCCATATTTTAAACTTATTTCAAACCTGATATGGAAATATGTACTACCTATTATTAATTCAGAATCATAAAAAAAACGCACACAGGGTTAATTTTTCGCCGATACACCATAGAACATTGAAGTTTAAAATATCGATAACTCATTATCGATAACGTCAATCTCTAATTGAGTAGCGGACTGTGACATGTGCGTAGTTGGAATTTGCGAGAATAATATGTTTGAGTTAAAAGAAAGTAGACCCTATGGTGTAAACAATAAAGTCTATTTTTACTTGTCTTGTCTAATAAAATAATGTTTTTCAAATTTTAATCGAAATAAAGCAAATTAAGACTTACTGATGGTATGATATACCACCATTTGATACATTTTTGGTTCTGCTATCGTTTTTACATTCTAGAATAGCACAATAAGGCATTTTAGTATTTTTTTTTTAAAGTTAAGTTAAGTTTTGTAGGAGTTATTGTCATTGTGACGCTTGTATCTAGACTGATGTGCGTGGCGTGTGCGTGGGGGAAACACTTTGCGGAACAGCGCAAAGCTCGGGGTACGCGCGCCCCGCCCACATACGACTTCTACTGTTTTTTCTGTTCTGTGAGAATAACTAATTAGTTTAGTATTTTGTTTTAGTAATAGTTTTGAATAATTTAGTATAGTATTTATTTATTTTAATATGTAATTTTATCTGTTATGTTAGACAATATTGATGACAGTTTTGTCTCCTGTTCTTCTTCTTGTTCATCTGACAAGAGCTATGCCAGTGCGTTCAGTGATGATGATTCTATACACTTACGCGACCAGCTTTCTTCTACCTTTTCTTGCTACAACAAGTTCTTCAATGCCGTCCATATTAATGCTCAAAGCATTCCAGCCCATCATACCGATTTGTTATCCTCATTTGACTCAGATCTTGTTCATGCTGTGCTTGTCTCTGAAACTTTCCTGAAACCTGCTCTTCCTTCAACACAATATTCGTTGCCCGGCTACAGGCTTGTGCGTAATGACAGAACGGGCAAGGGTGGTGGGGGGGTTGCCATATATCTTCGTGATGATATTATTTACAAAATTATCGATCAGTCTCCGAGTAATTATTCAAAATCTGCTGAACACCTTTTTATTGAGGTAACTTTTAATCATGCAAAATTACTTTTAGGTGTCTTCTATAGTCCTTCCTGTCATATTGATTTCTTTGCTTCTTTTGAAACAAATCTTGAAAATCTTTCTTCCTTATATGACCACACTATAATACTCGGAGACTTCAACACTTGTCTGATCAAAGATGATGGGCGCAGCCGTAAACTCAGGACCCTTGTCTCTTCTGTCAACATGCACATCCTTCAGCTCAACGCTACTCATCATGCGCCTCACTGCAATCCCTCTCTTCTAGACCTTATTCTAGTTTCCGACCCAAACAAAGTAGCCACGTACGGGCAACTCTCTGCCTCATTTTCTTACCACGACCTTTTATTCATATCGTATAAAATTCGCCCTCCAAAACGCAAATCAAAATTTCTCTTGCTACGCAGTTTCAAGAACATTGATCTGAAGCGTTTGGGAGAGGAAGCGGGCAATATTGACTGGTCTCCTGTTTATGACAGCAATGACTTGGACACTAAGGTGGCCGAGTTTACCAAGATACTGTTGAAACTTTTTGATGTGCATGCTCCGCTGAAAAAGGTCAGAGTGAAGCATCTTCCAGCTCCTTGGTTGTCGGATGCAATTAAAAAGGAGATGTCTATAAGGGATAAGGCGAAAAAGCGTTACAAAAGGGACCCTACTGATGAGAACTGGTCTCTCTATAAGAAACTGCGTAATCGCTGCGGTCGTATGTGTAGGGATGCTAAAAGGCGTCACATACACGATACAATTCAACACTCCAACACAGCACAAATTTGGCAATTTCTCAAATCTCTTGGAATCGGCACAGCTACGAATGACAGCATGCCTGATATTGACCTAAATACGATTAATTTACACTTCTCCAAATCACCAGTCACTCTAGATGATGACGTTAAATCTTCCACTCTTAACAATCTCTCTAATCTTCCTCTGCCAACATGTACTTCTTTCTCTTTTCACCCAGTTACAGAAGGGGATATTAAGCGGGCCATTACATCTATTTCTACCAAAGCAGTAGGTGATGATGGTCTGCAACTTCAAATGTTCCTTCCTATCCTTGATGACCTTATTCCTGTTATTTTACACATTGTAAATTATTCTCTCTTCTCTGGCTCCTTTCCTTCTGCTTGGAAGAAGGCCTACGTTTTGCCTCTTCCCAAAGTTGCAAATCCCTCTTCAGTATCCCAGTTTCGCCCAATCTCAATACTTCCAATCCTGTCCAAGGTCCTTGAGAGTGTTGTTAATAATCAACTATCGCATTACCTTTCTACTAATAGCCTGCTAAGTCCATATCAGTCTGGATTTCGTCCTGGCCATAGCACTGTTTCTGCCTTAATTAAAATTACTGACGACATCCGATTGGCCATGGAAAACCGTCTCCTTACGGTGTTGGTTCTATTGGACTTTAGCAGTGCGTTTAACTCAGTTGATTTTGACATCCTCTCAGGTATCCTTTCCTCTCTAAACATATCTCCTTCTGTGACTGCTTGGTTTGATTCATATCTTCGGGGTCGCTCGCAGTCAGTACACTTGAATGAGGCTTGCTCTCATTGGTGCGATCTTTCTGCGGGTGTTCCTCAGGGTGGCGTCCTTTCTCCTCTTCTTTTCTCCGTTTTCATTAACGCTGTCACCAAGGTATTATCTTCACATTATCATCTCTATGCAGACGACCTGCAGCTTTATCGGCATTTTAAACTTGAGGAGCTTCCTAGAGCTATCGATGCCATCAATAATGATCTTCAGAACATCAGTCAGTGGGCTAAAAGTTTTGGACTATTAGTCAACCCAACAAAATCACAAGCTCTCATTATTGGTGGCAGATACTTCGTCAATTTGTTAAATCATCAGTCTCTTCCTCCTGTTGTGTACGATGGTAACGCTATAGCCTACTCCAAGAAAGTTAAAGATTTAGGTGTATTCTTGGACTGCAACCTATCTTGGAATGTTCACATTGCTGAAGTAAGCAGGAGGGTGTTTTGTTCGTATCGGTCTCTTAAGCGTCTTCAGAAATTTCTGCCATTTGAAACTAAAATTACTCTTGCTCAGTCTCTCCTTCTACCTCTTCTAGACTATGCGGATGTATGTTTTCTTGATGCGACTGAGGAACTTCTTAATAAGCTCGAACGTCTGCAGAATTTGTGTATCCGCTTCATTTTCGGGCTTCGTAAGTACGACCATGTGTCGGAGTTTCGGAAGCAGCTGAAGTGGCTACCTATTCGGCAGCGTCGAGATTGTCACACTCTTTCGTTTCTCTTTTCCATTCTTCACAATTCTAAGGCTCCTTCGTATCTTCAGGAACGCTTTGAGTATCTTGTTCCTAGAGGTAAGCCTTGTCGCTCATCGTCATCTCTTCTCCTTCGTTTTCCTTCCCACTCAAGTCGGTATGATGGATCTTTCACTGTTCGTGCTGTGCGCCTTTGGAATTCACTTCCACACTCCTTACGGGATAGCCCCTCATTAGAGGTGTTCAAGAGAGGAATAAGGGAACATTTCCTGTCAACATGATCAATATGTATGTATGTAGGTTTATATATATATATATGATTTTATAGGTATGTATGTATATACTGTATGTATGACGTATATAATATTGTATGTTTGTAGTTTAGTTTATAAAATTAATTAATTTTAGTAATGTTATTGCACATTCTTAAGTGAATCCTCTTCTGCAAATCTCGCTATCAAAATTAGGTTTGCTGTAAGAAAACCCAATTCTGGGTTAAGCTCGCCTTTGTACATAAGCTATATAATTGCAATTTTATGTATATTTGATTTTTTTGTGTGCAATAAAGAATAAGAAGAATAAGAATAAGGGTGCTGGAGTTGTACAAAATAGATACAACTCTACGCGCCTTCCTTGAGTCATGTATGGGGCAATGGAAGACGGTCCTTCGATATCCAGGATGTCGACAGATCCAGGGGAGCGATGAGCCTGTATGGATTAAGCGGGGAATATTCCAGGGCGACAGTCTGAGTCCACTTTGGTTCTGTTTAGCCCTGAATCCTCTAAGCACATTGTTGGAGAATTCAGGCCTAGGCTGCCGGTTGAGGAAGGATGGTCAGGTTATATCTCACCTACTTTACATGGATGATCTGAAACTCTTTGCCCCCAACAAATTGCGACTGATGGAGCTACTTAAAGTAACTGAAACTTTTAGTAGCGCCATCAGGATGGAATTTGGTGTGGACAAATGTGCAGTCATGTATGTAAAGCGAGGGGAGATTATGGAATCCGAGGGACTTCAGCTCTCGGACTCCATACACCTAAGATCTCTTTCCTCATCTGAAACCTATAAGTATTTGGGTATGTCGGAAGCGTTAGGCATTAACGTAACTGACATGAAGCAACCGTTGAAGGAGCGCTTCTTTGGTCGCCTGAGAAAGGTATTAAATAGCCTTCTTTCAGGCGGGAACAAGGTGCGCACCTTCAATGGTTGGGTCATGCCGGTTTTAATGTACTCTTTCGGCATACTCAAATGGACTCAGACTGAACTTGACGCCCTGGACAGAAGAGTTCGTACACTGCTGACCGAAACCCGGATGCATCACCCACGATCATCGGTGATGAGACTGTACATCCCGCGGAAGTGCGGAGGTCGAGGCTTTTTAAACGCGAAGACCCTCCACAACCGCGAGGTGTGCAGTCTCAGAGAATATTTTTTAAAAGCCGAGGTGGGTATGCACCGAGATGTGGTCGCAGTGGACAAGGGACTCACCCCGCTGTCCATGGCTAAAGAGAACTGGCACAAACCTGAAGTACTTACCACCGATGACCGTAAGGAAGTATGGCAAGGCAAAGAGCTTCACGGGCGCTTCTACCGGGCTCTTCATGGGCCCGATGTAGATTTTCTAGCGTCCGTGTTCTGGTTACGTTTCGGCGACCTCTTTGGGGAAACTGAAGGTTTTGTCTGTGCGATTATGGATGAAGTTATGTTGACGAACAACTTTCAGAAATATATTATGAAGGACGGGACGGTTGACGTGTGTCGGGCATGCCACCTTCCGGGTGAGACCATCAGACATATTATTTCTGGTTGTTCTCGTCTGGCTAACGGCGAGTACTTGCACAGGCACAACCAAGTAGCCAGGATTATACACCAGCAACTTGCCTTGAAATATAAACTTGTGGAATCTGAGGTACCGTACTAGAAGTATGTGCCCGACCCAGTTCTCGAAAAAGACCATGTCACGTTGTACTGGGATCGGTCTATCATTACTGACAGGACTATTGTTGCCAATAAGCCTGACATAGTGATGATAGACCGATCAGCGCGCCGCGTAATGATAATCGATGTTACCATTCCGCATGACGAGAACCTCGTGAAAGCCGAGAAAGAGAAACAAATAAAATATCTCGACTTGGCACACGAGGTTCGCGACATGTGGAATATGAACTCGGTTATCATTGTGCCGATTGTCGTGACGGCCAATGGCCTTATAGCCAAGAGCTTTGATGACCACATATCGAAGCTCTCTTTAGGCGGTTGGATCAAGGGCCTGATCCAGAAGGCAGTACTCCTCGATACGGCTCGCATTGTGAGGAGGTTCCTGTCTCTGCAGCCCTAACCACCGGTGGCTTGGACCCTGCTCCCGACACCGGCGGACCACTATTTTTTATATTTTTGAATGTATTTTTTAATATATATATTTTTTAAGGTACATTTAAAAATATGTGATGAAGAAAGCAATGTACAGCGAAACTGTAGTGGGGGCAATGACTTCCCAGTCACCACCGGTGGCGATTGGGAATTTTTATTCCCATTTGCCTCCGGTGGCAATCCCCGCGGGGGCGACTGGGAATATACGTAAAATAAGGAGATAAGATGAATAAAGGAAATAATAATAATATGTTTATTCAAGAAAATGTCACAGAATTTTACAAATATCTTTTAGGCTATATTTTTCACAACACAAAAGAATTTAACATCTGCCTCTCCGCAGCCAAGCGCGCGGATTGCAAATACCCCAAACGCTCACATGCAAAAATTTTTGCAAGTTTTCAAAACATTTTCTGCCCGATCCGATAAAAACACCTGTAGCTCAAAAACTACAAGTCCTAGAGCAATTTCAAAAATACTGTTGTCAAGCTGATTAGATAAGGAATCTACTTATCTAGAAATCAAAATGAAATACTTTAATTATATACTCCAAGTCATAATGTATAGCAAAAAATAGTTACAAAAACTGATATTTCGCTAGAAATATCAGTTTTCTCTTAGTTTTTATCCATTTTAACATTAAAGAAATAAACTAGACTATATTTCCTTTCCAACAAGACCACAATCTCATTTATAGCTCAATAGCATCATATCTAAATATACTTATGAAACTAGATACTCACTGTTTGTTTACATCTGGGAACTAATTTTTGGCAACCGGTGTTGGATGAAAAAACACACAAACCCACATGTTTTTTGGTGTAGATAGTTGAACAATCTAATCACCTCACTAATTAAGCACTGTTTTTCCCATTTCACACACGTTTTAGTCACTAAATCACGTATTTCTTCACACAACACAATCACTATAGGTACATATAATAACTACTTTTTCACGGGCGAAATATTGCAACTTCGAGATTCCAAAACGAATTTACATTGACAAAATAATGAAGCACGGTTCACAAGGATAATTTTGATATATAATAGTATCAGCTACCATTAAAAATACCAGAGTACTCACGACATTTGCTGCGCAGGTAAATTTTAGTGTTCACCGCCAGTCGTCTAATGTCAAATGGAAGTTTCTTTTTTTTTTTCGGCAAGTTGTCAGTGGAATAGTGTTGCAATGTTCGATTTTATTATTGAGGAATTTAGTAACGAATTGAACACAGAGGTATAAGCTCTAGAGGAGACAGTTTTAGACGGTTTTTAATGCAGTTTTTTGGGAGGCGGGTGCGCGTAGTACCAAGTGTGACAGATAGCTATCAATTGTAGGACAGCGATATACAATGTGTGACAGATAGCTGCGGAGAGGGTAGCCGAACTAGGCAAAAGCCTGTATTTCGGCTATCAGTGCCAATCCCCTCGAATAATTTTTAATTAATGGCAGCCATCAAGCAGAAATGTTAACCTTAGTGGGATTTAAACAAGGAAATTTTACCAAAAACATAAAAATAAAATGTTTAAAATTAAGTTAATACAAGTAATGAAATAATTACAATTAAATAAAATCACTAGATTACAACCATTGACATAAAATAATTAAAATGAATACATTTGAATAAAATCACTAAAATAAGAATATGAAATAAATAAATTAACAAAATCATGACAATAACATTGGTGACACAAAATGATAAAATCCTTAAAATAAAATAAATTCTGAATAGTGTGTATCCTCTCTTTGTGTAATATGATAATGTGTGTGCGTGAGTGTGAGAGGGTGTGTATCTGTGGTAAGCAGACAATCACCTTGGTATATGTAGTAGAAGTTCGGTCTCTTCGTATGAAAGTTTTTGTAAGTATTCAGTTACCTTTTTCTTACATTGTGTTTTATTTAAAGGGTAGATGTTTATAGCTTTGTTTATCTTATTGTAGATGTAAGGTCCAAAGAAGTTAGTAAATCTAGTGCTGAAGCTAGTATTAGTAACATCCCTTCTGACACATACCATATCTTTTGTTCGTGTTTGTAGATTTAAGGGATTAAAGTTTTGTTTACAGTGTTGTAGGAGAGTAACATTTAATATATACAGTTGTCTTACGGTTAGGACCTCGCAGTTCTTGTACAGTTGAGCGGTGGGGAAAAAAACACGTTTGAAAGTGCTGACCTTGAGTACGCTTTAAAGTTGTTTTAGAGGAGCCACCCCAGGAGGAAATACAGTACGACAAAAGCGACTGACAGAGAGCATAATAAATCTGTTTCAGTAGTTGTGGGTCAGCGACATGCCGCAAATTTTTAATACAAATATTAGTTTACGGATCCTTCCACATACAAGTTTAATGTGTTCTTTGAAGTTGAGATTACTGTCAATTGTGACGCCTAGGTATTTAATTGTCTGCACACGCTCAAGCAAAGGGCAAGTGCAGACTGATTTTACTTGACACTCGTGTGAGACGATTTTCAGGGTACTAGCGACACCACTTACATCCCTAATGCCGAAACAGACATACTTAGTCTTATCTACATTTAAAGTAAGAATGTTACTCTGCAGCCACTTTCCAACCATATCAAAACCAAGCTGAGCAGCACTGAAGGCCTCTTCCCAGGTATCGGCAGCAAAACAGAGGGCAGTATCATCTGCGAAAGAGATTATTTCGCCTTGGGACAGTTTAAAATTTGTGAGTTGGTTGATGTATACCAGAAATAAGGTCGGCCCTAAGATGCTACCCTGCGGCACTCCATGCTTTATTGGAAGGTCATCACTCGTATGTGCATCTAGACGAACACATTGAGATCGCCCAGACAGATAGCTTTTGAAAAGCTCATGCTGCGTGCCTCTAATTCCCAACTTTTCCAGCTTATCCAGGAGGACGGAGACAGAAATCGTAAATGTAGTCCAAAATTTCAACATGGAAATATAAGTCAAGATGGCCTAGTGGTTAGGCGCGTCCACATCTAAGAGTGAATCAGTAAGTCGTGAGTTCAAATCTCACGATGTTAGTTTTGACTTTTCATTTTGTAGATGTAATTAATATATTTAGCTTGAAAAAGATATTTACCGGTTTCTTTAAATTTTTTATTATTTTTATTAGGTTTAAATTTTTTTATTATAATTTAATCCCTTTATTCATTACGTTACATATCTTTTACATTTTTAAATATTTCTATACAAAATACTATAAAAAAAAACATTTAAAAATATAATAAACAGTAGCCCACCAGCGCTGGGAACAGGGTCCGAGCTGCCGGTGGTCAGGGCTCTTGAGAGAGGAACCTCCTAACAATACGTGCTGTGTCCAGAAGTACTGCTTTCTGAATCAAGCCCTTGATCCAGCTGCCAAGCGAGAGCCTCCTAAGATGTTGGTCGAGGCTCTTGGCTATTAAGCCATTGGCCGACACGACTATCGGCACAATGACTGCTGTACCCACGTCCCACATGTCGAAAACCTCGCGAGCCAGATCTAGGTATTTAAATTGTTTATCTTTCTCTGCTTTCACGAGGTTCTCGTCATGCGGGATCGTTATATCAACAATCATTGTGCGACGCTCCAATCGATCTATCACCACAATGTCAGGCCTATTGGCAACAACAGTCCTGTCAGTGGTGATAGGTCGATCCCAATACAACGTGATATGACCATTGTCGAGAACTGGGTCGGGCGCATACTTATAGTATGGCACTTCTGATTCCACAAGGTTGTATTTCAAAGCAAGTTGCTGGTGGATAATCCTGGCAACAAGGTTGTGTCTATGCAAATACTCTCCATTAGCCAGACTAGAACACCCAGAAATAATGTGTCGGATCGATTCTCCCGGACGGTGGCATGCCCGACATATGTCAACCGTGCCATCTTTCACAATGTATTTCCGATAGTTATTCGTCATCATAACTTCGTCCATAATTGCACAGACAAAACCTTCGGTTTCTCCGAAGAGGTCACCAAAGCGCAGCCAGGATACCGACGCTAAGAAGTCTACATTCGGGGCCATGTAGGGCCCGGTAAAAGCGTCCGTGAAGCTCCTTGTCCTGCCATTCCACCTTGCGGTCATTAGTGTATAATACTTTAGGCTTGCGCCAGTTCTCGTTAGCTAGGGAGAACGGGGTGAGGCCCTTGTCCACTGAGACCACATCTCGGTGCATCTCCCCGTTGGCTTCTAGGAAGTATTCCCTGAGACTGCACACCTCACGGTTGTGTAGGGTCTTAGCATTTAAGAAGCCACGACCCCCGCACTTCCGTGGGATATACAGTCTCATTACCGACGACCGTGGGTGATGCATTCGATTTGCGGTCAGCAGTGTCCGTACCCTCCTATCCAGGGCATCAAGTTCCGTCTGAGTCCATTTGAGTATGCCGAAGGAATACATCAAAACCGGCATGACCCAACCGTTGAAGGCGCGCACCTTATTTCTGCCTGACAAAAGACTGCCTGGCACCTTATTCAGGCGGCCAAAGAAACGCTCCCTCAACGATTGTTTCATGTCGGCAGTATTGATACCTAATGCTTCCGACATACCCAAATACTTGTAAGTTTCTGTTGAGGAGAGGGGTCTAAGGTGTATGGAATCCGAGAGTTGAGTTCCCACGGATTCCATAATCTCCCCTCGCTTCACATGCATGACTGCACAGTTGTCCACACCAAATTCCATCCTGATGGCGCTACTAAAAGTTTCTGTTACCTTTAGTAGCTTCATCAGTTGCAAATTGTTGGGGGCAAAGAGTTTCAGATCATCCATGTAAAGAAGGTGAGATATGACCTGACCATCTCTCCTCAACAGATAGCCTAGACCTGAACGTTCCAGCAGTGTGCTGAGGGGGTTCAAGGCCAGACAAAACCACAATGGACTCAGACTATCACCCTGGAATATACCACGCTCGATCCTTATCGGTTCGCTGTTGCCCTGAATCTGTCGACATCCTGGATAGCGAAGAACCGTTCTCCACTGCCCCATACATGACATCAGGAAGGTACGTAAAGTTGCATCTACTTTATACAACTCCAGCACCCTCATGAGCCATGTATGAGGTACAGAATCATAAGCCTTCTTATAGTCTATCCAACATGTAGACAGATTCTTACGGGAGCGGCGAACCTGTTGGCTAATGGCCATATCAATGAGGAGCAGCTCCTTAGTGCCGCGGGACCCGTTCCTACATCCATTCTGAGAGGCAGACATGATAGAGTTACTCTCAATATGTTGGTTGATTTTAGCTCTCAAAATGGATGTAAGAACTTTATAGACCGTTGGTAAACAAGTGATTGGTCTATAATTTTTGGGCTCCGCGACACTACCTGATTTATGGAGCAGGTGGGTAATTCCTGTCGTCAAGAACTGGGGCAGCGACCCTGACTCTAAGGCTGATTGAAACTGGGACGCCAAGCAAGCGTGTGATCTTTGGAACCATTTGATCCAGAAGTTGTGCAGTCCGTCCGGCCCTGGAGATTTCCAGTTAGGCAACGGACGGACTGCACGAGCTACGTCTTGGGGGCTGATGACGATTGCCCCCATTTCTGGTATTGGATCACACGCTTGTTCAACTTCCCGGGTCCAATCGCCCTCAGTGTGACTGACAGGCACCGACCAGGTGCTGCGCCAGAATGAACATATGGCGCTATCATCCGGCAGACGCGTGTCAGTCACACCTTGTTCCGGTCGCTCCCAAGCCCTATATACCTACCTTTCATCGCTTTGGAATGTGCGATTCTGAGTGTACCGCTCCACTCGCCGCTTGTACCGACGAATACGGCTTGCCCATGCACAGATCTTCTGCTTCAGGGAGTCGATACGCTCTGCGACGCGGGCTAAGTAATCTCGACAACTAATATCAGTTCCCGAGAATGCCCGCCTCACAAAGCGCATCACTCTAGGACGAGTATTGCCCTCCCTGAAGCAGATTAACTTGCCGATGAGTGCCCTAGCCTCACCGATACGCCGCTCAATCCTGCACTGCCAAGCTGGAGCAGTTAATTTTGGTCGTGTAGCTCTGTCGTTGTTGGGGAATTTGACGCGAGCTACACGACATGCCGCCATAGCTCCACAGTACAATATTGAGTGAGTATCAGCGAGGTCTTTGCTGCTGTCAAAGCAGTTTGACAGCTGCGAATCTAGAGCACACACCAGCGCCTTGTTTTTGTTGTGCATAGGCAAACGAGGTAGACGTGGTCTAAGTTCAGGTGGTGTGGAACGGTACTCCCGGAATGCACTCTCCAAAGCGCTCCTCAATTGTGCGTTGCACTGGGTACTCACGGAAATAACTTCGCTATCATCCTCTTCACCATCTCGGTCGGATCGCGGCGGCGCACTGGATACATTTTGTACCTGTACCGCGATCAACGGCGAAGCAGGCGTAACTAGGTTACTCCGTGATTCGGAGCGTAGTCGATCAAGTACGGTGTCATCCAACATATGGTTACGCTGGATGACTCGCACCTGATCCGACAGCCGTTGTGCCGACGCGCTGACACCTGGCTCAAGCACCTGAAACAGAGAGAGCATCCGACCACGATACGCAGTCAAGTTAATCCCTCCCTCTGTAGCCCCATAATATGCGCGCATCACATTTTCGTTCATTGACTGTGTCCAACGAATGCGCGACACATTTCCACCGGCAGCGGGGACCCTACTCTGAGCCTGTTGGCCTCGAGGTCCCAAGCCCGCTGGTGGCCGTCCTCTTCCTCGTCGTCTTCCTCGTCGTGGTGATGGTGATGGTGTCGACGGCGGGGAGAAAAACTCGTCGCTCGAGCTCGACGCAACTGCAGCGACCGGTGACACGATGCTCACGGGTGTGGCGCGTCCCGGCGGCTGCGAGGCGGAGCTGAGCGACGAGCCCGGAGATGGTGGGTGTGCCTCCTGATGCTGTTTTGCTCGGCTTCTAGTGATCATTGGTGACTTATGATGAGTGACTTGGTGACATTTTGACAATTTGTTTTCAGAAAATTTTCATTTTGGTCGCAATCCTTATGTAATAAATCAATGTATCAAATTTTTATTCATTATTTAGCTGTTTGGTTTCGATTTATTGGTAAATATGGAGTAAATTGATGAAAATAATTAATTAAATCGGTTGGGTGAAATATTTTTGTCACGTCACTTTGACGTCCGAGCCACAGATACCTATCTATTAAACCACACATTAATCGAGTAAACACAAGCATTTGTTTTGAAAACTTAAGAAAGAAATTTGTTTCTATTAATTTATCCTAAAAATAATTAAATTATAATCATTCTCTTGTAACCGATCATATGATTTTTTATTGTTTACGGCATACCCACTTACTTTATATACTTTACATAGGGTAGGCTTCATTTATGGCGCAAGAATAACAAGATGTGTAATAAAGTATTTAGTGAATATTAACTTATCCGTAATTATATTAATGATCTTAAATTGAGGTTTAGTTTCAATCTTCTTTTCTTCGGGAAAATGAACAGTTAAACTATAACCTCAATTCTAGTTACATTTATTGTGACGTCACAAAAAAATATATTCATAAAGTCTAAATTATTTAAATTAGTTTTCAATAAACTCTGCTGATTACCGATACCTATAATAAGTGGGTATCAACTATATGTTATATTTGTGTGATTAGAATATCCTTTCCTTGTTACTTAAGTATGTTATTATGAATTGAAAGTAAGTGGGTATACCTTATACAATAAAAAATCTTATGATCGGTTACAAGAGAATGATTATAATTTAATTATTTTTAGGATAAATTAATAGAAACAAATTTCTTTCTTAAGTTTTCAAAACAAATGCTTGTGTTTACTCGATTGGAAGTAATGGGACAGAAAAATATTCTCGCTTTGTTCACACATTTCATAAAGTTAGAAGAAGGTAGATCATAGAAAAATAAGTCAAGAATTTATATTTCTGTGAGGTAAACCTGAGTTTTATGAATATTTTACTTGATCGAAATGAACGTTGTCGTTTGGTTATGTTAAATTTGGTTAGTGACGTGTGGTTTAATAGATAGCGGTATTGTTGTTGGTATTTCTCAAAATGCAGGCAAATATTGATATTGAGGCGAGGGCGTCTAATATTATCGTGCTGCATAAAAGTGGTCTTAATAGAACACAAATATCTGAAGAAACCGGACTAATGTGAATATTATATTTATGAATTATTGTAACAAAGTTTTATTAAAAATTAAAGCCTACTTTGTTATTGTTTATTTATTTGGTGACTTAGGGATTAATAAATTGATTTTAAATCCATCATGAGGCATAAAAGATAAATAATTAGTGTTAATTATTGGATTTATAAACGCAGAGTGAATGATAATTTCAGTATTTTATTATAGCTGCCTAACATAATTTTTTTGTTTTTTGTTTTAGAGGAATACTGTGAAGTGGAAAGCCGTCGCTTATTATCGATGCGCAGCGACGACATAATATATGGTTGGCGAATAAGAAACAAATGGTTTCACACCTACGAGACACTTTGTGGAATTATTTGACACCTCATCGCAAACTGTTTGCCGTGCCCTCCACGCTGAAGGCTTGTATCACGAAGACCAGCTTAGAAGCCCTTCTTGACAGAAAGAGTTATAAAGGAACGATTACGTTTCGCACGGGATTATTTAGATTTTTACTAGAATACAACCATGAGAAGACTCAAAAAACTGACTTTTTAAATAAAGTCAAAAGGGTGGGCTTCATTTATGGCGCAAGAATAACAAGATGTGTAACAAAATATTTAGTGAATATTAACTTATCCGTAATTATATTAATGATCTTAAATTGAGCTTTAGTTTCAATCTTCTTTTCTTCGGGAAAATGAACAGTTAAACTACACACATCAAAAGTATCTAGGGATCAACATATATTTTTGCAATAACTTTTCTCCTGATTGATATTAATTAAAATTTTCTTTAAGGATTCATCAAATAAAGTGTTTTCGTTTGTCACAGTAACGATAAACCAAGTCACCTTTGCATTAATAAAGAAATTTGCCATTTTCCTAATAAAGGGATTTTTGACATTTGAACCACTAACATTAAAGTTCGAAAAAATGACTGAAAACACAGTTTTCTTTAAAATTTTATTGGGTAACTTAAACAATTAATAATCCGTGTTTCTACCGCGAACACTAACAACACAAGAACATCGGTTTGGCATACTCAAAATGAGTTCATCCAAATCACGCTGTGGAATGGCCGCCCATGTTCGTTGCAACAACAAAAAAAGGTCTTCTTGCGACTGGATACCCTCCATATTCGGCAGAGCTCTTCTCTGTAGCATATCCCATGCATGCTCAATCGGGTTCAAGTCTGGCGACTGAGCAGGCCAGGGCAGGACATTGATGTTAGCTGCGGCGAGAGTCTGTCTTACAACTCTTGCGGTGTGCGGTCGTGCATTATCATGCATTAACTGAAATAAGGGACCGATTTGCACTTGTAGAGGAACGATGACGTCTGATACAATCGTCTCAGCATAAATTTGAGCGTTGAGGTTGCCTCTGATCCAAATCAACTCAGTTCTTCCGCCGATCCAAATACCCGCCCATACCATGATGGTTCCACCACTATAAGGATGGACTTCCTGGCAGGATTTTAATCGCTGTTGGCGTCCAGGGGTTCTCCAGTGTCGTATACGTCTTGTATCCGGTCTCATACCAAAACGAGACTCATCAGAAAAGCACACGAAACGCCATTGTTCTTCTGCCCAATTTCTGTGTTCAAGAGCCCATTGATATCGAATCCTACGATTGTGCATTGCTATAGGTGGTACCCGTAGCGGTCTTCGGGAATGAAGGTTCACTTCATGCAAGCGGTTTCTGACTGTTTGGTCGCTAATTAAGTTCCCTGAAGAGTGATGAAGCCTCACGGCTAACATCATGGCGGTTATTGTTGGAGCTCTTCGAGTTAAGATTTGAATGTATCGGTCTTGTCTCCGTGTGGTGCAGCGATACCGTCCTCTATGGCGCTCAGCCACGGTACCAGTGCTTCGGTAACGTGTCCAAAGTCGACTGATAACACTCTGACTTGTATTCAGAGCTAAAGCTACAGTACGTTGCCGGGAACCAGCTTCTATCATTCCCACGGCTCTGAGCATTTCTTCCCTGCTTAAATGACGTCGCCGCTCCATAATAACGTTGGTTTTAATCAGTAGTAGGGAAACAGTAGCACTAATAATGTCTTCAATGCGTTGTATGTTTTTATAGGGAAAATATTGACAGCTTATTTTCATCTTTTACTCGAATTTGATTGAGAGTTCCTGATTCAAATTATGAAATGCACCAAAAAGGATCCATATAAATTTATAAAATCATAAATTTATTACAAAGCCACATCTCAATCTCAAGAAATCCGCATAAAAATGCTTGATCCCTAGACACTTTTGATGTGTGTATAACCTCAATTCTAGTTACATTTATTGTGACGTCACAAAAAAATATATTCATAAAGTATAAATTATTTATATTAGTTTTCAATAAACTCTGCTGATTACCGATACCTATAATAAGTGGTATCAACTATATGTTATATTTGTGTGATTAGAATATCCTTTCCTTGTTACTTAAGTATGTTATTATGAATTGAAAGTAAGTGGGTATACCGTATACAATAAAAAAATCTTATGATCGGTTACAAGAGAACTTTTTTACATCTAGGTAGGAATGTGACGTTACAATTATCATGAAAGTTTGTTAATTTTATCCCATCAAAAACATAAATGTGAAATGAGAGCCAAGTTCAATATTATGATAAATACCTTGGTTGTTGACTTCAATGACAAAAGAAGTGAAATCTAAATGGGTGCCAAGTTCAATGGTCAGTCCTGAAATTTATCTATAACAACATAAAATATCATTTTTTCTTATAACTTAGGAGAATATATTATAGCCTAAGGTCTGACTTGGCTAGTTCTCATATACGAATTATTATGTTCGGTGGTTAGTTTTTATCAGCAAGCCAAATTTTCGGAATAATAAAATAAGAACCGACAGTAAGTAGAGGTAACAGGTCGAACTTGCGAAGGCTATAATATAATTCGTATTTGAAAACTAGCCAAGTCAGACCTTAGTCTACAATATATCCTCCTAAGTTATAAGAAAAAATGATATTTTATGTTGTTATAGATAAATTTCAGGACTGACCATTGAACTTGGCACCCATTTAGATTTCACTTCTTTTGTCATTGAAGTCAACAACCAAGGTATTTATCATAATATTGAACTTGGCTCTCATTTCACATTTATGTTTTTGATGGGATATCATTACTTTTTGTACATACGCCATCTAGTGCCACTTTTAAATAAATCAATGGAGGCGGCATGGTGTAGTGAGTGAGTTTCTGAGAATGATAATAGGTGGCGCTAGTGGTTGTAGAATACGGTTAGTTACGCGTAATAAATACGAAAATCTACTTTATTCTTATTTATAAGTACAAAAACGGAAATATTTGGATTAAAGAAAATTAAGGGTGGTATTCAACTCGTTATATATTTACGTAAAGATCATAAAATCCACATATAGAGATTTACAGGCACTTATTAATAAATTAAGTGAAAATTATAATAAAATGATAAAAAAATTACCAGTTTCTGATTTTTTCCTTTGTATTCACCTAATTACCTATCTGCATGCCAAATTTGAACTTTCTAGGTCATCTGGAACTGGGTTATAGTTTTGATCTATAGGTCAGTCATAAAAATGACAATTTTTGGACGTTAATATCTAAATAACCGTTAGAGATATGTTTATAAAATTTGGAACACATATACATCTCGCTAATCTCAATATATGAGCCAAATTTGACAAGTTTAGGTGAAATAGTTTTTGAGTTATGAGGGGCTCAAAAGTGGCTCCAAATGGTTCGTGTAATATTACACACTGTGAGCTGCGCGCCAGAACTTGGCTTGACACGCTCCCGCGTGTCTAGATAAATAAATAAAACGAATAAACATTTTTGTTATCATTCACCACGACTTTTTTATTTCCACCTTCCAACACCGAACAGCTAAAATAATAAATAAATAGTTGAATAATAATACTATGTTATTTTTTACTAATATTTAACTTATTCTTATAAAAAATAAATAATGAACCAATAACTAATATTACCAAGAAACAAAAACCCCACACGTTGTTAACAGGATTTGAACTCGGATCTCTTTGATCGTGAATCCTACTGATTACCCCAACAGCTATCAACACATGGTCAATAGATGTGAATTTTAACTATCCAATGGTAAGAACAGGTCGCTACACAAATAAGGTTTGCTGCGTGTATAATAAAAGAAACGGAAATATATTCTTATGTTTCGTGGAGTGTGACGCGCGACATGCGATTGGGCGAACTCTGTGGCTGTGGTGTGCGTACTGTATTAAGACCACTTACACATGTAGACGCACGGACGCTCGACCGTGCGTTCACAGCAATACAATCCTTAGCGTACCTCAGCACTTATAAACGCTTACTGTACTTAGTGTCGTCATTGCTTATTATTGAATCACTGTCACAGCTAATTAATTACCTACTGAAAAATAAAGCTGCTTTTTAAATCTTGACAATTTGGTGAAATCCGATAACTTCAGTAATGAACAGGGTTTAAAAAAAAAAATCATTGGGTTTTTCGTTTTAAATATATATATATTTTTATACCTATGTATTTTTTCAAATGTTTTTTTTTATATAAAAAAATATATAGGTAACAAAAGTGTACAAAAAAAATGAAAACATTAAAAAAAATGTTAACAAATAAAAATGTTTACAAAGACATATTTAAATTTTAAAAATATATGTATATAAAAAGAATAATAACAATACAGTATATTTGAGTCCTGTGTTGACCGCTGTCACAAACGGTCGCGTTGAGAGATGCGCTTGCACATCTGGTACGAAAAAAAAAATGTATTGTTCTGCGCCCCGGCCGACGCCGGCCAAGCCAGAGTTCGTTCGGTGTGCCATTATTTAAAGATTTTATGTAGATACTGTATTGCTAGTATTATTCATACCCACTATTAATTCTACTCGTTTTAAAAGGTTTATAGGCGTGTGTGTTTGTAAATAGTGTGATCGTGTGTCTGTGAATAGTGTGATTTCTGAACCATATCGTGAACCTAGATGAGATTGGTAAGATTAGGGTTAAAACGTTGACATGTCGAAGTACAGTGTTACAGTGTAGAGTTTGGGTAAGTTTGGGTATGAGCACCCTAAGTTGCTGCTAGCACGGCGCTCATGGTACCACCGAGAGCGGAGCGCGGCGATCGGCAACCTGCACCAAGAGCGGAAACTCGGTGAACTCGTTTTGTTTATTGATCTTTATTGAGCACAGATTGTTTTTCGGCCAACCAGCGGTCACTTGTGTGTACAAACCTGGGGTTTCCCAGTCTACCTAGCTAGAAATACTATCTATGTTTTAAACGATGAACTCTTGCATAACCAAAATACATTATTGTGCATGATAAATGCCTCCATGTGGAAAGCCAGAACTCCACATAATCGATATGCCTACGTAATCATAGAAATGGTTAACACGCGTCCTTAATAGTAGATTAAGGACGCCTGTTAGCTATTTTTATGTTTAGAATCTTAATTTTAATCCTTTGTGGAAACTACATTAGATCATTTTAAAATTTAATTGTGATAAGTGGCCTGGCTTTGACATTACTGGAGCTGTAGCCAAAATGCAACATCTGGCGTAATACGACTCCCAAAAACTAAGCCGAACTCTTGAAATCAATACGAGTAGGACAACAAAAGATTACGGTCTGTCATTTTTTTTTATCGGCCTCACTCCGGGTCCCAACGAGGACAGATGGTATAAATAAATCTCTGGACTTGAAAACGTTGGGAAAAACCTAACAATAGTGACCGGCCTGTCAATAAACCCATAGTAACAAAAGACAACCCTGCTTTCTCCCATTACCCACGAAACAAAAATAAATTGCATAACCCGACCATTAACAAACTAACAAAGCCTATAGCCAATATAGAGGTCTAAAACAGCGCGAGGTGATAGTCCTAGTAAAATATCATTAGTTATTATCTTTGCCCAGGAGCACTAATACATTTTTTATTTAGGAACAGTAATGAACTTTTCCCGCAGGCTTAAACTACAAGGACTACATTATAAAGAGCCGTAAAAAAGCAATACATAACGAATTCTTGCGAGGTCACAACAATGAAAGTGGAGGCGAAGCAACACAATAGCAAACAGGATCCATTATCATTAAATTCAAACATGGAAATAGTCCATAATATGATCGGAGATGGAAACTGCTTGTATAGGGCCATCGCGCACCAAGTAAACGCCATATCTTTCCGGACGTTCGACCAACACATGATAAGAAGAGACCTGGCTACTACCACAAACCAAGGAAACGCCGATGAGGAAAGGAAAAAATATATCGAACAACAATACAAAGCTGGCATCTGGAGTGGTGAGGATATCATCATTGCAGCAGCCGAGTATTACTACATCAACGTAACAGTTTACAGTACACAGTAGTGGGGACAAAAAATATCAGACCATAAAATATTGCTGCGGATATTATTATTCTGAACCACAAAAGGGAGAAAAAAAAAAAAGAATGTCCGACACTATAATAAATATGTTGAAATTTAACGAGAAATCAATGCACAAATCCGAGCTTGAATTCAACTACAGGAATTACGAATATAGCCGACTCCAAAGTGAGGAAATAATGAAAGAATAACAAAATGCAATTAAAAAGCCAATCTCAGGTATTAATTCTACAAAACAAGAAAAATGGCCAACTAGTCCCATGGAATTCCCTTATGAATATCATGAAATCAGTAGCGGCAAAGTTTCTTATAAGCAGGCCAATCAGATCCAGAGAACATAGAATCGCGCTCGGAAAACTGCAAAAAGCCAAGTTTATCAAAAACTGCTACCCTAGAGAAGCATTTGCAATCAACAACACAATCTGCAAAATATAAGAAATGAAGTAGAAGAGAAAAAATGCGAAATAATTTTTAGAAACCTATGCAGAACTCATCCATCACAACAAATGAGAACCACATAAGATTATACAGGAGACATAAAATGAACATGAAGCGCAACAACAAACAACACCCATGGCAAGGTAGGAGTAAGAGATTTAATTTTAAAAAAATCAGCAGCCCCACACATAGAACTCCTACGCAATGGGAACTCATCAGAAGTAAAAGAAGAACTATCAGAAGAGGAAATAAGTGATATCATTAAAAACATGAGCAACGGCAGAGCACCAGGTACTGACAAGGTGGTGTCCAAGCTATTCAAAGCCTTGCCAACAGAAATGCTAACGGAAATTATAAAACACAGGCAGGCAGTATGGGCATGTAATTATATACCAATGTTTTGAAACAAAACAATCCAAATTCCAGTGCCTAAAAAAGCAATGCCAGACGGAATTAGTGACTACAGAAAGTTATCTATGTGTAATGTGGGATACAGGATACATGCGAGCTTTCTTCTAAAGCAAACTGGATGCTTCAATAAAAGAACTAGGAAACTACTAAGCAGCCTTTCTTCGCAATAGATCGACTGACGACCATACGTAGTACACACTTAGGTGAATTCTTGACGAGGAATGGAGAGCAGGCTCAAAAACCTATGTGCTGGCGCTAGGCATCGAAAAAGCTTTTGATACGCTGGACTCAAACTCTCTTAGAGACATTTTAGTTAGTAGAACTAACAAATATCTAACAAATAGAATTATTAAGGCATGCATGAATGAGTTCACCTGCATAAAATGGTTTGGACAGCAAAAAGAATCGACGTACAAAGACAAGGGAGTCAAACAGTGATGTCCGCTTCCCCACGACTATTCACCATAGTAATGAACAACATTCTCAGAACATTAGAAGAAAAATTAGAATGCCTTCACCTAGACAAGGACCATGAGGTTCAACTCCTTGTTATACTGTCTTTTGCAGATGACGGGTTAATAGTAAAAATCTCAGTAAACCGGACGAAATAGTCACCAAAATGAAACCGTTACCGGAATCAGTCGGACTCCACATTAATGAAACGAAAACAAAACTAGTAATCAGAGACCCACACAGCACCGAAACCCGAAGTCTTATTATATTTGGAGTGACGTCACGGACAGTGTACGGTACGCACCAGCTGTTTTTGTTTTGACGTGTAAATAATATAAAAACACCAATATTCCGCGCTAAGTTCTCGTTCGGACGTGCTACCTAGTCTGACTTTCGTGTGTGATCGTTCGTGGGACTGACTTATTTGGTTGAGTGGTGTAATTTAGAATAAACAATCGTGAATCTGGTTTTACATTTTTTTTTTTTTTTTAAACCGGGTTTCTTGCTGTTTTTTGTGGTTACTGGTACCCCCAAAAGGTGACTTATGAGTCATAAGTCACCTTTTGGGGGTACCAGTCATCATAAGTTATGACATAGGTCTACGGCAGTCAGGCTCACGGTCAGACCTTAGGCCTACCCTTTGCGCGAACACAATGTCCCTCTCATCAAGCCCCACACCAAGCTTCGCCGCCACCAGCCCAACGGTGTGCAACACATTTTCACCCGGGACCTCAGGGATGTTGGCAAGCTCCAAGTCGGAGCCAAGCAAGTCCTGCTCGCGGTCGTTGAGTTCCAACTGCAGCTGCGTCACAATTTGTTCCAGCTGGTTCACTTTAACGTCAGGGAGAGCGGCACATTGCCTGGTTTCCAGGGCCTCAATTCTGGCCTCCAGGTTATCGACCCGCTCACTGCAGGCTCCCATTGATAAGTGCAAGCTAGCCATTTTGCGACGGTATTCTCTCACTTCATCCCTGACCTCACACAGTTCGGAGCGGAAAAGCCTAATTTCCTCGCGGAGGGTTGACTGGGTTTCTATTGAGGAGGGTTCCTCATCAGTCCCCTGTTCGCTTCCAGCCCGGGACAGCACCCTAGCCACTGCAGCAGGGGGCTTGGTCTCAGTACCCTGAGCCTGAGTCACCGCAACGGGAGACCCAACCATACCGCCCCGGACAGGAGCCGGAGCTGCAGCCAGGGACGACGCCGCTGCAACCGAAACTACTGCCGCTGAAGAAACTGCCCCCACAGCAGACGCTGGCGCTGATGTCGCTGCTGCCGATGCCGCCGAAGGCAATACTGAAGGATGACCGTCCCTGGCGAGTGCGGCGCCACTAATACTCCTGGGCACCCTCTTCCTGCACTCAGGGCACAGCCAGTCGCTGCTTATCTGTGACTGTTCGGGCAGCAGCAGGCAAGAAAGATGGTATCTATTTGGACACGCCGAGTTTCCACACGTAGCGCCCCCTTTTGCCGAGAGGCAACTTCCGCAAGTTGCACACTTTACCATAGCGGTACAACGGTGAGCAGCCAGATGGCGCTGCCCTCAGTTCAGCCCGACCGCGCCAGATGGCACTTGCGACGCAGAAACTATTGACACCGATCAATGACACTGCCGTAGACCTATGTCATAAGTCACCTTTTGGGGGTACCAGTAACCACAAAAAACAGCAAGAAACCCGGTTTAAAAAAAAAAAAAAAATGTAAAACCAGATTCACGATTGAAAAATGGGAAGGTGCCAGATTCACAGTCGCCAGATGACGAATGACTCAATCCGTCAAGAACTAGTCCAGATCGTCACGCCAGCGTTTCTTGGGCCTGCCTCGGTTACGACGACCGTCTTCAGACTGCGGCTATCTTCGCCCATCTTTCCGACTTCATCATAGAGACATGACCCGCCCAGTCCCGCATTTCAGCTTGTTGGTAATAAGTCTGCGCAATTTAATAGTCGCGGAAAGCTTAATGCTAGTTCTTCATTTGCGTCTTAGATGAAGCTGTAGTATTTTTACATATTTTTGGCACTAAATTTTATTGTAAATCGTTAGTTTTTTTTTCAACCATACCATAGATGGGGTATCAACCTCGTGAAAAGAAAAGTTGATTAGATTCTTTTAATTCAATGTTGCTTAATATGAAATCAATTTTGGTATACTTAATTTTTTGGCAAGGATGAGATGTCAAAATAAAATTGTAAAATTGGCAAAATATTTTAATGAAAAAAAAAAAAAAGTGGAAATTAACTTTACTTTCGGAAGTCGCCAAATTTTGTTTGTTTCATTGCCTTTTTTGCCACCAATTTCGAAAATTATATTATTATATTTAGTTTTAATTCTGCAAAAAAATATAGGCTCGGGCGCCCCGTAGAGGGGCGAATCACGTGTCGAGTATAAGTTTGGGTGCATGTTGTTACTTTTTGCACTTCCTGCATGTGCATAATAATATTTTTATTTTTTTTATTTTTTGCTGTGCTGCATCCTGCATCCAAGTCTGGATCTAGTTGATCAAATCTCAGGCCATGACATGCTAAGACTGACCCCAGAGGTCTAATTGTGTGCTTTGTATAGTTGTGTTTGAACATGAAAATTTATAAAACAAATAAAAATAAATCTATTGAAATATTTATTTTGCATAAAATTTTACGAAGGCACGATCTGACTACACAAACAACAGGAAAATGTATGCTAAATACGATAACAAATTTAAAAATAAATAAGTCCTTAATTAGTTTTAGAACTGCATCAAATGTTGCAGAAGCAACACTTGTTTTTATTGCTGGAATGTTTTTATAGCTGGAATGTGATTTCGTAACAAATTACCTGTTATCTATTGAATTCTCAAGAACAACTATTTGTTACCAATAAGTTCTCATTCTCAAACTCATATTCATACTTACTTTTTTATCTATTATAACTATACTAAAATTATTATTAATTTTAGATTAAAATTTGAAACTATTGCCTTACTAAACGAATTTTAATGTAATAATTATTTAACACAAATTTATAAGTATTTTTTAGGACAAAGACAATTATGAATTTCGTAGCATAAATAACCTAACATAACCTTAGAGGTCAGATACCGAGAGACAACTGGACAGCAAGGCGTCAGAAATCAGACACTCAAAAAATGTTGTAGTAGCGGTGGTCATTCAATCATGGACAATCTTAACACCGAGATTCAGGATCATGACGTAATTGCACAACGCCATCTAGTGTCACTTTTAATAAATCAATGGAGGCGGCATGGTGTAGTGAGTGAGTTTCTGAGAATGATAATAGGTGGCGCTAGTGGTTGTAGAATACGGTTAGTTACGCGTAATAAATACGAAAATCTACTATATTCTTATTTATAAGTACAAAAATGGAAACATTTGGATTTAAAAAAATTAAGGGTGGTATTCAACTCGTTATATAATCACGTAAAGATCTTAAAATCCACATATAGAGATTTACAGGCACTAATTATAAGTTAAATGATAATTATAATAAAATGATAAAAAATTACCAGTTTCTGATTTTTTCCTTTGTATTCACCTAATTACCTATCTGCATGCCAAATTTGAACTTTCTAGGTCATCTGGAACTGGGTTATAGTTTTGATCTGTAGGTCAGTCATAAAAATGTCGATTTTTGGACGTTATATCTAAATAACCGTTTGAGATATGTTTATAAAATTTGGAACACATATGTATCTTGCCAGTCTCAATATATGAGCCAAATTTGACAAGTTAAGGTGCAATAGTTTTTGAGTTATGAGGGGCTCAAAAGTGGCTCCAAATGATTCGTGTAATATTACACACTGTGAGCTGCGCGCCGGAACTTGGCCTGACACGCTCCCGCGTGTCTAGATAGTTCATTATATAAAAGGTTTGTTTCTGAAACCTGATTACATGCTTGTTCTTTCTGTAACTTTATTATACAACTATTGGCATGAATTAACTCATCTTCTAGGTCCCTAATTTTATATAAAGCCTCCTCATATAAGTTACTACAATTATGGAAACCATCCGTCACCACCATCAGTTGATCCCGTTCATCAACAACGTCCAAGTATTGCTGATGTAGGTCTACTAGCTCCCGTTTTAAGCTGGAGTTTTTGCCATTAACCTTATTAATGGCAAAAACTCCAACTTAAAACGGGATAATTATCGACTTCCACCTCACTCTCTTCTCTCTCATGTAACAGTTGTTGGACTTGGAGGTTGGATTCTTTGAGTTCTTGGAGGGCTGTTCTCAATTTTAGCTCCATATCCAGTGCAGTAGCCTTACGGGTCATCACAGGCATGGTATCAGGATTGGTTACTGAAAATTAGAAGTAAAGAAATGGTGTGAACTAATAGAATAGACAAATAAAGGGAAGTTAGCGTTGAAAGGGAAAGCAAAAAGTTAAAGTTATGAAATGAAATGAGGTAGGCTGCTATATTAGTTTTAAAAGATTATCCAATTCAATGTAACTAATTGAATAAATATTCAGTTTCAATGGCTCTATTGTCTTAGGGATTTACTTTTTCCTATGTGGGTATGTTGCATAAAAGAAAAAAAAATAATAAGATAATTAATGCAAGACAATAATGCACAATAAATTATCTTAAACGATATATCTTATCATTTGTATTGAAAAGATTGATTCGAATAAACAATCGGAGTTATGGAATTACTCAGTTTCGTTGTTCAAGACCGGTTGTCAACAAAGAGATTTAGAACCAGTACAGGGTAATAAATCAGCGAAAAATTATACTAGAAATGGGCATGGATGTGTTATAGAGCTAAAGAGACGTTTGTGCTGTTATTAAATAAAAAGTAAACAATGCTTCCCCGAAATATCCGTTTATGTCCGTAGTTAGAGCGTCAGCTGTTTTTTTTTAGGTTACCGGTACCGTTGTAGTGCCGAATACTTCATTAATTATCAGGATAACAATTTTCCTGAGTATTTACGCATTATGATACGTTTACACAAACAATTACACCTTAATCTATCTTATTTACTCCACTAATATGAATTTAAAGTGTTCAAGAAGAACTAATCATCAAATGTAAGATGCAGCGACATCTATTAAACTAAAATGGTACTAATGACTTAACATGGTGTGTAGAATTTACATAGCATGCATTATATTTTAGCAGTTTAACAGCTTGGTCGATAGATGGCGTTGTTCATTTTACTCCATTTTCTGAATCGTGGTGATAAGATTTTCCGACCCCTCGCATGTGTCAGTTGCCTCAAGTTTAGTTGTTTAACCGATGAAACAACAGGAGGAAGATCACAATACGACGCGTATTTTTTTTTTGTTTGTCCACGAGAGAGAGAAGTCCGATATAGTACACTAATGTAGGAGCGGAGTATCAATGATAAATGTTGCAAAAACAGGGAAAATTTATTTCTTTTGGGAGCTTCCGTTGCGAGGGCTGCATAAACGGAACATAATCAAATTAAGGGTTAAAGTGTACAACAATCATGTTTGAGGAAATATTGTTCCTCTTAAAAAGTTAAAAAAAATCCGCGATAGCATAATGTCTATCTTTTAAGGTTCACACTCTGTCTAACCATCACTCTCTCTCATGTGACGCAGGCGAAGTTGCGTTGCGCGGGTCAGCTAGTTGTAAAATAAATGATTTATTAGCAACTTAAACAAGTGTACCACAATGTTTTTATGGGTCAATACGAGGCATTTTTTAATAAATAAAAAGAGTTTTTTATTTCATGCATATAGGGAATATGCATGAAATACCAAACTCTTTTTAGGCCGGTCATATTAGCCGTAGAACCGATGACCGTTGGTGTAGACGTGTTCTAAAGTGGAGACCGCGAATCGGCAAACGTAAGGTGGGACGCCCTCAGGCTCGGTGGGGTGAAGAACTGCGCAGGGTGGCTGGTGGCAACTGGATGAGAATTGCTGACAATCGAGTTGAGTGGTGTGCGATTGAGGAGGCTTTTAGCCAGCAGTGGACTGCTGTAGGCTGATGATGATAATGATACCAACATTGTAAAAAAATGTATTCCTCCAAAGTAGATGTCATGAAGATATCTAAAGGTTAGTAATTAAACAAACTTTTCGATAACGAACACTTAACAAAAACGTCAAGCAGCATTAATTAAACCCATTTATTAAATTAAAATAATTTTGTTTTGTCACACAAATAGGGCACTTAAATGCTGAAGTTCATGAAATATTGCCTGAATACAAATTTGTGAACGGCCATTAAAGCGAATAGGGCGAATAATTTATTAAATAATTAGCACTGTAAGCGGAAAGGTTTTGTTATGAAACGGGCTTTACCTAATTAGGCTGTACTTGGGACAATGCGGCAATCACTGCAAATGGATTCTTTGTGGAGTGGATTCTTTGTGGAGTGTGAACTCGAGAATTGCTTAGTAAATAAATATGCTTAATTTAAGTAAGACCCACTTGCTCCAGAAATCATGTAGGGTCGAAGCGGCATAATAACAGCCACTCGTCGAACTTCAAGTTAAGCTGCGCTTGTCTGGGTTGGTCCGTGGATGGGAGACCACCAATTACATACCAAGTTTCCTGGTTGCCTCGGAAAGCACGTTAAGTCGTTGGTCCCGGCTGTCATTTGTAGATCTATGACAGTCGTTACAAGGAGTCAGTAGCCCGAAAGTCTGACAACTACTTAGTCTTATCAAGGGGTACCGTATTACCTAGTATTAACTAGGTTATGGAGGTCAGGTGCTCTATTTAAAATACTGGTACTCAGCTGCATCCGGTTAGACTGATAAATGATAAATTATGTTTATTTTGCAAATAGGTTTTTGAGAGCAGCGGTGGCCCTGTGGTGGCGGCCCCGAACAGTAGGTCATGGATTTATTTCATCACCAAAACATCGTGAGGAAACCGTCAAGTCCTAGAACCAAAAATTCTAAGAAATGTGACATCTACCAATCTGCACTGGGCCCGCGTGGTGGATTATAGCCCATTCCCTCTCATAGACATGAGGCCTTGGTCCCAGCAGTGGGAACATTAATAGGCTAATGATGATGATGATGAGGTTTTTACAAAGTTTTCAGTCGACCCCAACATTGTGGTACAAAGGCTAGACATATGATTACATTTAGAGTCGGCGCTGACCAATTGCTTGCGTGGCTGTTTGAAACTGAGAGTTTCAAACAGCCACGCTGTTTGAAACTCTGTTGAAGATGTCATACCGGCTGCTTATTCATCCAGCCTGCCCTTGCAGTTTTCTCCCAGTGACACTCTAAGTCGAAGATCGTACCCCGCAGAGGATCTAGCAATAGTTTATATTTTTTTGCCCTGGCTTAGAGAGGTCTTACTCTCAAGGCACAAACACAGGCTTGCACAGATAAGCAGAGGACAACCTCTCAGATTAACATTATGGCAATTTGTAAAAAACAGACTGCTTGTAGCGAGCGCGCGGCATTTCCTCTACTCCGGAGCGTCCATAACACTTACTAACTTAAAGATTTTAAACATCACTACTACAGTAACAATATGTGGTTTACGTGGGTTTTAGGAAATATTGCATTTATTTAGTCAATTTGCTCGAGTTTTAGATTTCATTTCATTTCATTTCGAGAGTTGTCAATTTTCTTTTACAAGAAAACTTAATGTTTTGCTTATTTTAGTCTGGTAAATAAAAGTCATGTTTTTTTTATATTTCATTTATTAATATTAAAATTTTATGCTAAATATAACTTTTATATATAAAATATCGTATGGCCTTTACCCAGCAGTTGGATACTCAAATATACTAACAAAAAAAATGAATCCTAGACAGATAAGTAAAATAATAAAATGATTAGTATAATTTGATAGGTAACTTACTTAAGAGCCATTTCACGTTTTCGCGCAAATTTCTAAGACTTTAGTAGCCTAAATTACCATCTTAGAGAACATCCTGGCATTTTTGAATACATGTTAAAAATAGATCAGTTTTTCTTATTGACACTTAATGTAACACATTTACAAAAAACTTATTTGTTTACTATGTAGTGATTAATCTCCCACAACTAGTTTACTAAAAAATCTTCGCAGAGTCAATTTCAGACTCCTAATTCTATCATAAATATTTATAAATTTCACTCAAACAAATACACAAAGCATCAGACATATACTTTTGTCTACACATAATGTACTAGAATATCGATAATTAATAACATTAATTAGTAAAAAAATAAAGTCATAGGTCAATTTTTACGTTTTATATTGCTATTTTATCGTGATTTTTTGGTTTGAATAAAGCGTAATTACATTGAAAAAAAAAATGTATAAATAAACTATGTTCTTTTACTAAACTAATTCCAAAGTTTTATTTAAATCAATTCATTTAATCAGATACAAAATAATTTTTAACATCACTCTAAATTAGAATAAATTACGATGCATAAGCGAGCACGGATTAGTACGGCCCGAGCGCCCATCGACGAAGGACCTGTGCATTTTTTTTCCGCGTCCCGATTTTCGAGCGTATCTATCGTAAACGCATTATTATACTACGACTACAACATTTTAATTCTCTTTGTATTTTTTTTCATTACGTTAGAATTTCGTTTAAGTAAAGTATTATTTTAGTAGTTTGTAAATGAATTGTTATATTTCTGTTTTATTAGTTTTAGCAATGGGGCGTAAGGGTTGTATTATCATTGTGTCAATATAGGGAAAGAATAAAAGAAAAAAGAAACAGAAGCGAGGTGGATATTATTTTTATTTGCAATTCATATACATAGTTATCGATCACGTAAGATGAAAGCGCAAGGGTACCCCGCGAAATTCAAATTTTCTAACGACTATTTCATTGATGAGTTGATTATAACTCCGCAAATCCATTATTTGCTACGATCGCGAATCATATTTTGTTCAACATACAACCTGACACTGACATATAAATTTTCTTTTCTTAACATATAATTATATCGTCATGGAATATAGAACCTTTTTTTTTTTTTTTTTCGGATGGGAAATCATCAAATAACCCCTCCCGCTCTGGGCGGAGCAGGAGGGAGTGTCAGACTTTTACTGACTAAAACCCATCCATGTTCCTTCATCGCCCTTTGTGTTCCGGGGCCACGGTATCTCTTTCGAACAGTCCCGCAACCCCGGCAGGCATCGGTCCCTACGGACCCCTTCCCTTTTGCTGACTCTCTTTGAGGCGCGCGTGGAACACGAACGCGCCGTCGACACGGCCTGTCGTCATGAGACGGACGGACGGCGAGCTAGCCCATAGCCCACCGTCCACAGGCCCGCGCCTACGGTGGCCGGGGGCCACGTGGTGGTGGCCCCCGACGCCCGGGGCGTCTCCCGCGGCGGCCGGGACGTTGAGAGGTTCTCTCCCTCTCACGTTCCGCCACCTCCTTCTCATTACTGCTTCGCAGAAGGAGGTGACGGCGTCCCATTCCGTCTCGCTCCGGACCATGGCTTGCACCAGGGCCGGACGCGAGAGGTCGCCGCCGCCGATCGCCGCTTCGAGGACACGGCGGACATGGAATATAGAACCTTAATTACAATTTGAAGGGTTTGAAAACACTTAACACTCTTTAAAAATATTTAGGGTCCGAAATTTGATAGCTATTTTGTTTTCATTTTAGAATGAGAAATCGCGTGAAAAGAGAGGATAGTACTTTTAGAAGAGACGCCGTGCAGGGTACTAGTGGAAAGTGATTCAATAAAATTGATTGTTTTAGTTACAACTAGCTGTGCCCGCGGCTTCGCTCTCGTCAGCGCGTATTCTTTTGGCATTATCAGGGAACATTACATGAGAACGTGAAGTCGTAGTATATTCCTGACATCTTCTACAAAACAACATACTAATAAACTAACTTACTGTTAATTTTAATTAAAACTTGTTACTACTTTTTTTTTTAATACCTTCTAAAGGAACTCGTAGTAAATTTTTGAGGGGAATCAATTTAGATGGCCATCGACACGGAAGAAGTTTATGAACAAAGCAAATAGATGAAATTCATGATATATCATAGGTACACCTACACAGAGTAGGTATTCTTAAAAAAATTCTTTCAACTCTGAGAGCATAATCAGTCGATCAAAAGTAAGAATATGGAACAACCTCGTTACTGAAAAATACTGTAAACGCTTGAATTTAATGTATTTAAGGAACCAGAAAGAGTATGCGCTTCGAAATGAAGATTATCATGTTTATCAACCTACCTACCTACTAAATAAAATAAAAAGTATAATAATAAATATGTAATAGAAACATACACATAAAAACATATTTACATAACATATATTTGTGTTTTATTAGTTTAGAAGGGTTTAATAGAATAACGACTGAATCAATAAATTATCTTTTTGCCTAAATCTCAAACCAAGGTGCATTACGATTATAACGGCCCAAGATTGTTTAGTCCGTCTCGACACTCGCGCTGCACTGTTCGCGTTGTGTAAGTGTGGATAGCTACGCACACATACACAAAGCTGCGGTCTTTTACCTAAACTCGAGCGTTTGAATTTTGTGAAATGGCTCTTAATTTGTCCATAACAGTCTTTTTTATTTAACATAACTAAAGACCTTGATGATTCATAATGTTAATTGATTCCAATTTAATAATACTTTTGTGACGACTTAACTATAAATGTAGGGACTAATTAACAACTGTCATTAAAAATCCATTTGAGGTTATCATACCAGTAATTACCCAAAATATCGTTTTTTAATTTAAATTTAATGTTCTGTCATGCATTCTCGTTCTGTTTTAAATTTCGAAGCAGTCTTACAGTTTTTGTTTTTTCTTAATTTAAATTTTAAAAGTTCTTATTTTCTTTTTATCTCTCAAAGAGAACAGAGTTGGTGTTGGGTTGGCTGTTGTTATCAATAAAACTGTTTCCTCGTTGTGGGTATGACTGTACGCTGTTCCTGTTTTCTTCTAGAGCCTTCCAGTTGATGAGCCAGAAAGGTTACTGGTCAACGGGCAACTTAAGAAGCCTCCGAACTGGTTCGACATCACCGAGGGCTTCAAGAGGCAGTTTGATTGCAGTTCCTGAGCCGGTTTCGTCTCCAAATCTGGAATTTTAAAATAATGGTTTTAGTTTTTGAAATCGTATGAAGTAATTTTAGTTTTTTAAATCCAATTTAGTGACAGAATTTCATGTTTAGTTGACGTACTCGTATAGTGTGGTTTGTAAAATTCATGACGTCGTTAGAATAATAGGCTAGTTTCCACCATCAATAAATTGCAAATCTATTTAGTCCGTCAGTTAGAGTAGGTATTGGAAAATAATGGACACGTATTTTTTGTTTTTGTAAATCAATGAATATTGACAAAGATAAAACGCATCGAAACTCGAGATTGGGGGCTCGTGACGTCACAAACTCACAACGCATTAAAAATTATAGCACAGCGGCGTGACGTATTGAGAATTTTAAAAGCGTCGTATCTTCATCACTTTTGGTTTACGTAACAAAAGAAAAAATACGTGTCAAAATTTTTTTGATAACCTAATTGACAGACTAATTAGATTTTTTCAGGACACAAGCCTATTGTGACAATCAAAATATTGAATTCACCAATTTGGAAGGAATGACGGGACGACTAGTTTAGTAAGAAAGTATATTTTTGTAAAAATTGATAATTACCTGCTTTCCAATGCTGTATCGGATGAAGGAGCGGTGCTAGGCGGAATATAAGGAAATCCTATGGGTTTGCTGCCTACATAATTTGGTCTTTGGGCAAGGCAGCTGATAATGACGGCGGAGAATACTATGATGGTCTTCATTGTAGGTGCTGGAAAGAGAGAATATATTGTCAGGTTGGGTTTGCTTGTTACATATTATTTGAGAATCGTGAAGATGATAAAAAAAAATTGTTTATGGTATCTATGCAATGAGGGTTTCCAAAAAAAAAAAAAACACAAGTTGGCAGTACTAGCGTAAGGTCTATCTCATCAATTAAAATACACGAGTTTCTTATAGCTTACGATTGTTTTTTCATTTAATTATCTTTTAAATCATTTATAAAATGCCTCAGTGTTGTGCCGCATAAGTTACCTTTCATTAAGTTTTTCCTTGTATCACTTACTTTTGCATTACCTACTAAGAAGCTTAATGTTTAGTATCAATATTTATATTGTAAAACAGTGCAAATACGATGAAATTTCGGTAAAAGATTAGCATAAAATTCAATACTATTTGACAGTTGTCTATACCAGACGCCTACGTAGCGACATCTGGTGTCAAAAAAATTCGAAAAACGCTCATTTTGTCGGTTGTTTCGGGAGTTTCTTGTCCAATCTTCTCCATAGAGATCTACCCTTTGGGATGGCCAACTACAGTACTATCACAAGTTATTATGCCTTGTGACTGTGGCTTAGCTTTTTTTATTTTTATGTGCCGGTAGTGGTATAATCGAAATAATTACTTTGAGTTTGAGTTTTTAATGACAAATAAAAATTTAGATGTTTATAATGCTAAAAGTGCATAGGCACGGTGTGCAAAGTTCAGATTAAGATTTCAGTTATTTATTTTAATTTTTTAAAAGAGCATTATAGAGGACTAGCTGACCACCAGTAGCCCGGCGACAAAATTTCATAAATTCACAGATTTTCACCCCTATTTCACCAGCTTAGGGGTTGAATTTTCCAAAATTCATTTTAGCTGATGTCTACGTCTTAAAAATATATATGTGTACACCCGGTGCAGGGTTTGGGCTTTGCAATGATAATATAATAAATCAGCAAAACAAAAATAAAATAAAATCTTAAAAAAAAAACAGACACCTTAGGTACTTCCCACCCAAAAGCATAAAACAATAATGTTTTACAGATTTCCTATAATTACAACGCTATCACAAGGTCTATTGACCACAGCGAACTCGCGCGCTGATAACAAGCCCGACTTCTACGTCACCTCGATAACGCAACGATAAGAACAGGTAGACGCCACTGTTATAAATACATTAAAACAACGAAAACTTGTTTGAGAATTTATTATGTTTTTAAAGTTATTTTCTTGACTGTCTCGTTAAAAAAAAAATCAAAGCATTTATTTCAAGTAAGCCAGTTACAGGCACTTTTGAATTGTCGAAACAAAGATGAAAATTAAATGTAGCTACAGTCCCAGTCACAAGACATAAAAACTGTGAAAGTACTGTAGTTGCCCATTCCCTAGCGTAGATCTCTATGGAGAAGAACGGGCAAGAAACTCCATGGACACTCTTTTAAATCAGAATATTGTTACAAAATCTTGGTTACATCATTCACGTTGAGATGGTATATTACATAATTATGTGAGAACAATGTAGCAAGATGTGCACGGTAAAAGTGTCCACAGCAAAAACACACAAACAAAAAAAAAATACAATTCAAAATAATTCATTCAAATAAGCCATGGCAACCAAGAGATGACCAGTCACAACTGACAGCGCCCGTTCACGGACATGACGCATGGATCAACACCATTCAACTCAACCATTTTGAAGGGAACTAAATGATCCGTGCAACACATGCGCCACCATCAGTGAGACAATTGAGTGAGCATGACATACTCCAAACCGCCAGGTCAAAAAAAGACGTAGGTTTCCAGTGAATGATAGCTTTCTAGTACATAGTACTCACACAATATGGGCTATGCATTTATATAATACTTAAGAGATTGATTCTATACAATGCAAAGATAGTTGTACAATCTTCAGCAGCTCCAACAATACAATTTAATGCTATCAATTTATGCGCCCCTGTCCATGTGGAGCAGGACCAGCATTGAGCCAAGCATTTTTATCAGCGATATAATCGCTCAACTTGTAATATGCTTGCTTACATAGTGTGCGTTTAATACATGTTTTAAATTTCGTCTCATTCAGTTCAAGAATACTTTGTGGAATTTTATTATAGCATCTCAAACAGTACCCCATGAAAGATGAGTCTACTTTAGCGAGTCTGAAACCTGGCTGAACTAGTTGGTCCCTATTTCTAGTACTGTAATTATGTCTGTCACCCCTTTTACCAAAAAGGTGCAGATTTTTTCTGAGGTACATTATGTTTTCGTAGATGTATTGACAATGTACCGTCATGATGCCAATATCCTTAAACAGTTCCCTTAGATAGAGAATCGCGCCTACGGAGATTATATACGGCTCTGATGGCTCTTTTCTGCAGAATAAATATAGACTCAATATCTGCAGCCCGTCCCCACAGCAAAATGCCATAAGACATTATACTATGAAAGTAACTTAAATAAACCAGTCTAGCGGTATCTACATCAGTATACTGTCGGATTTTTCTAATGGCATAGGCTGCTGAACTTAGCCGCCTCGCAAGAGATGTCAAATGAGAACCCCATTGTAGCCTTGAATCAAGCGTAATCCCCAGGAAAACCGTTTTATCTACGAATTCAAGTTTCTCTTTATTCAATATTATATCACAATCACTACTTTTAACATTCGGTAAAGTAAATCTTATGCATTTGGTTTTTTTTTTCATTTAATACCAAATTGTTTGCTGTGAACCAATTTTGGACCTGAAGTAGGGCATTATTCACGTCATCTAGATTCTGTGCCCGCCTATTTATCTTAAAAATTAGGGAAGTGTCATCAGCAAATAACACCATATTTTGAGGTTGGTTTTTCAGTAAATAGGGGAGATCATTTATATATACCTGAAAGAGGAAAGGACCCAATATTGAGCCTTGTGGAACCCCCATTTTTACTTTTAACCCCTGTGAATTAACACCATTTATTTGAACATGTTGTTGTCTATCATTCAAATAAGATTTTACCAAACTAAGTGCAAGTTTACCCAGTCCGTAATGCTCAAGTTTCAAAAGTAATGTGTCGTGATTTACGCAATCAAACGCTTTGGAGAGGTCACAAAAAATTCCTATGGCGTCTTGAGACTCTTCCCACGCAGTAAATATGTGCTTTAACAAGGTTACACTGGCGTCAGTTGTACAACGTCCCTTGGTGAAGCCATACTGTTGATCATGTAAGATTCTGTTGGTGTTAAAATGATAGAGCATTTGATTAAGCATTACTTTTTCAAAAACCTTGCTAAAAACTGGTAACACGGATACAGGTCTATAATTATTAGTATCTTTACTGTCCCCGGATTTGAAAAGAGGTATGACTTTACTGTATTTCATTAAATCAGTGAAAACTCCTTGGTCTACACATAAATTAAAAATTAAAGCTAAGTAAGGGGCTATAGTCTCAAGTATGGATGAACAAACTTTGACAGACATTCCCCATAGATCTTCGGTTAGTTTGATTTTTATTTGCCGGAAAGTTTTAATAACAATGATAGGGTTAATGTGTTTAAATTTAAATTCAACCAGGCAGCCAGACACATTCGCCTTTAATAAACCAATTGAGAATTCAGGTGAGGAAATAAGAGCCTCCGTTTTTTTTTGTGGTATATCGGTAAAGAACTTTACAAATTCTTGAGCTACTTCCTGATTAGAGCTTTTAGGACCACATGCTGTATCTAATGTGTAGCTAGTGTTACGTATTTTCTTCCTGTTAGTCTCGTTATTTATAACTTTCCAAACTGTCTTTATTTTATTTTCTGCTGTTTTGATCTTGTTGCTAATGTGCAGTGCTTTAGCAACCTTGCATGTATTTCTAAAAATGTTTGAATACTTAGCAACATACTTGTTAAAAGTTTCAGTGTTTATAAAAGGCTTAAGGCCATAAAGCTCAAATAGTCTTTCCCTACTTTTTCTGATACCTCTAGTTGCCCAATCACTAAATATGAATTTAGGGCAAATACTTTTTGTCTTCTTTTCAAAAGTTTTATTGAATTCCGTGTGAACTATTGAAAAGAAACGATCATACAATTGATCTATATTAATATCATCAAGGCCCATAACGCTTAACTTGTTCTGTAGCAAAATATTATACCTATTTAATCTGCTAGAAGTTATAGGTCTAAATTTAATTTGAACTTTTTGCGATGGGGGTGTATTACACCTGAAGGTTACAGTTTGTCCGCTATGGTCAGAGGGTAGACAATTTACTATTGCTTTATCTAAGTAATCACAATCGCAGAAAATATTATCTATACAAGTAGCAGAAGATGGAGTGACTCTAGTAGGTTCTGTAAAAGTGTTGGTCAAGTCAAATGACTTAAAAAGATTTAATAAGCGACTGCTATTTGCACATTCTTCTAAAATATTGTTATTAAAATCACCGCAAGAAATTGTAGATTTATTACTGACTGCAAGTTTTGCCATCATATCTTCCATTATTGATTCAAATAAAGAAAAGTTTTGATAGTTTGGGGGTCTGTACACACACACAATTACATGCGTATCTAGCTCAACACAGGGCAGTTCAACGCAAAGTTCAACCGAGAGACCTACTATGTCATTACGTTGCTTATATTTAAAACAATTTCTTATTAATATTAGGGAACCTCCACGAAGCATAGTTTTACGGTTAAAGCAGCTACCCACCATATAGGTCTCATAATTGATAAGCATTTGGTAATCCTTAAGCCAATGTTCAGTAAAACAAATAATGTCAAACTTACTATTTTCTAAAAACAATTCAATTTCTAATAATTTGGAAGAAATGCCTTGGATATTTTGGTGGAATAATTTCAAAGTGTTCTGCTGAGGCCCTTTTTTACTAACTAATTGAGTGCAAGAAGATACGTCGGTAGGATTAACAATATTGTTAATCGTACCTCCTGTTGTCTCATTTCCTAGTTTAAATTAATTTTCGGAGTGATTTTGGAGACACCCGTACCATCCTCAGACAACCTACCTTACCTATACCTTATCACTAATACTAATATACCCTAATTGTGAATTCTCCACGGTGACACATGGGTCCTCCTCAGTACAATGTTTGTAAACATTTATAGCACTAGTGCTATATTCATTTAAAGTCACCTGTATATTAGTATTACTACTAATAGTCGCAGTGTTAATAATAGAACTAAACTTAGACATACTATTTATGTCTGTGTGAATATTATAAGCTAATAGCCGAGCTATTTTGTGTGTACATCTAATAGGTAGATACACCTTACCCCATGTCGACTTCAGTTTACCAACAATAGTGTTGATATCCAGATATATAAGTCTGTCACTATAGTGACCTACTAAAAAATGTACATGGTTATTTAACATACCTATGTATATAATTGTTTTTTCTATTACCGAAATTTTCAAAAAATGGAAAACCACAAAATATTATTTTGTTACAATTTAACTTCAACAACTCTGAAACACAGTCAGTGATGTCTTCCTTTTAATCTTAGAACTATTACCAACACATATAGTAATGGTGGTACTAGGATCACAAACAGTCTTTGTTACTGATTTGTTCATGTATTTTCGAGGTCTAGATCACGTGTCCAACATATTTATAAAAAGGGCCAAGTTTACTATTTTTGTAACCGCAATGGGCCAAAAAAAATGCATAGTGACCTCTACATTTTTTTTTTTTTAAATATTCGCGCAATATTTTTGTTGATGTCTTTTAAAGTTTTGAATCTTGCGCGGGCCGGATGAAAGACCTATGCGGGCCGCAATGTGGCCCAGGGGACTATGTTGGACGGGCCTGGTCAGATCTAGGTTGTAAGCGTTATTGCTATATATGAGGTTTTTCCCTTGGAATGTTAATACATAAATAAACAAATACATACATACAACAACAAAACAAATACATACATACATACATAAATAAATCCAACCTTCTAATGAAGGTTGGATTTATTTGTGGTTCGCGAATATTACAATTACAATAGGAGGACGTACGTTCGTATTACAATAGGAGGACCGTTGTCAGATGCGGAGACGATCTAAGAACAGAGTGGAGAAGACCTGAATGAGACTCGCACGATCGGGTAAACATGGCACAAATGGGATGAGGCGCCTATACAATTAGCAAAATAGGCAGCCAATGATTTTTATGATGTAGTCCGTACATAAGTATACACCGGCGCTGGTGACTTTTAAATCTTTATTTTATATTCATATTTTATTTTGCCCAAAGATATCAATTAACTAAATAAAGGGTGTAAAACACCTCTTAACGAAGAAGCACTTGTTCTCCCCGTCATTGCGATCATTTTTTTGTTTTACACCATACTTGGGAACCTTCTAGTTACGGAGATATTGGGGGTCAAAGTTCCAACTTTTTGACAAGTTTTTTTTTAAATACAAGTTTTTATTGTATGATTTTTATTTCAAACACCTCCACGACCCCCGTACTATTCAATACATCCATCAGCACAATGTTTTGAGTGCGTTACATTGAGTTCTACCACAAAACATGATTCATCACCCAAAAAAAAAGTCGTTACCCAGCAATAATTTTTGCCTAAAGTTACTTATTTTGATGTACTGAATGCTTGGTTGACGGCTTCGTGATGAGGTGGTTTACACCCTGTATAAATGGCTTCGAAGCATTGCAATGAAATGCGTCTTAGCTAAACTATCTAAAGACTGACCTCTGTGTTAGGAATATCAATAAATAAATAAATCTATTTAAAATATTGTAGAAACTCACCTTAAATTATTTCTCACTTGTCTCACGGAATCACAGGAAAAAAGTTGAACTGATTTTTAACAATTCTAATAGATATTAATATATTTATTAATACTACCGTGTTCACACAGCGACCGTAAACAAATTTGTGAATAAAATGTCCACAAACCTTTTTTATATATAAACAAACGTTCTTAACTAATAAATAGCTTTACCAAGTGACAGAGACAAGACGATTGAGACTTATCTGCGTGTGACAAGGATAGAGATATTTTACAACCAGTGTGTGTCTTGATGACGCATATTGCATCGTCGGTTTTATTTCAACTTGGGTATTTCCAACTTGAACGGTTAAATGGAATTCGGTGACGTATCGATGTTTTGAATTTGGAAAACGGGAGGGGTCTTCTCTGTTTTCTAGAAATATTTTTGTATGAGTCAGTGGTTCTTTTTACATTTTGGGAAAAATCTTGTAAAGTAGGAATTAAATAAATTTTGTATTTTTCTTTTATGTATGAGTCAAAGGACAAAGGGATACCGAGTTACCCAGTATGGTCAGTAGGTCGTCCTGGGTTATGGAGGTTAGATAGGCAGTCGCTCCATGTAAAATACCTACTGGTGATCATGATTCCACTCTTATTAAAAAGACTGGAAGCCGACCCCAATAAAGTTGGGATAAGGCTAGGCAGATGATGATGATGATGATGATGATGAAGATTTTAATAGCTCACCGACCTTGCTGTCCTATTATTAAATAAACTTTTAAAGTTAATTATTACATTTACACTTGTTTTGATGGACCTACTAACTACTAGTTGTCTCTTGAGACCAATCCTTGTGTTAATTACAATTACAGAACTTTTTTTGCAGATTTATAAAACTCCAAAGGGAAAAATTATCATAAATAACATGAAAACCAGGAATTTGCAAAGCTGTTGGAATTAGAAAAAGAAGAATCCGGATGCCAAATAAAACAATAAAACCACTACAAAAAATAACTTAAAATAAAATGTTTGAATTTTTTTTTAGTTTTCTTTTTTTTGGAAGTCGGTTATTTTTTTGGCCGATATAAACAAATTGTGGCTTTTTACTACAACTACTACTAATACACGGTATTATAGAAAATAACTCATAAACTACTCAAGTAAGGATAGTTTATTTATATAAACTTCATGTACAATAGTGGTACATAGGCAGATTTAATACAACAAGCTTGCTGTATGCTTAATTAAATTAATATGAAATAATGAAATATTCGACCACCGCACGAGTTTCTTCTACCAAATAAAACACGAAAATTGGCCCAGAAATCACAGAAAAATCGGTCAACACATTAAAAAAAAGATGCTGGTGGAATTCATAACCTCCCCACTCAGGCGCTATCTGATACATTTGGTGTATGGCTGCATTACACTTGATAGCTATCTGTTACACTTGTATGGCGCGCACCCGCCTCCCAAAAAACTGCATTAAAAACCGTCTAAAACTGTATCCTCTAGAGCTTATTCCTCTGTGTTCAATTCGTTACTAAATTCCTCAATAATAAAATCGAACATCGCAACACTACTCCATAGACAATTTGCCGAAAAAAAAAAAAACTTTCATTTGACAGACGGTGAACACTCGAATTTACCTGCGCAGCAAATGTCGTGATAACTCTGGTATTTTTAATGGTAGCTGATACTATTATATATCAAAATTATCCTTGTGAACCGTGCTTTATTATTTTGTCAACGTAAATTCGTTTTGGAATCTCGAAGTTGCAATATTTCGCCCGTGAAAAAGTAGTTATTATATGTACCTATAGTGATTGTGTAGTGTGAAGAAATACGTGATTTAGTGACTAAAACGTGTGTGAAATGGGAAAAACAGTGCTTAATTAGTGAGGTGATTAGATTGTTCAATCTACACCAAAAAATCTACACCAAAAAACATGTGGGTTTGTGTGTTTTTTCATCCAGCACCGGCTGGCAAAAATTAGTTCCCAGATGTAAACAAACAGTGAGTATCTAGTTTCATAAGTATATTTAGATATGATGCTATTGAGCTATAAATGAGATTGTGGTCTTGTTGGAAAGGAAATATAGTCTAGTTTATTTCTTTAATGTTAAAATGGATAAAAAAATAAGAGAAAACTGATATTTCTTGCGAAATATCAGTTTTTGTACCTAACTATTTTTTGCTATACATTATGACTTGGAGTATATAATTAAAGTATTTCATTTTGATTTCTAAATAAGTAGATTCCTTATCTAATCAGCTTGATAACAGTATTTTTGAAATTGCTCTAGGACTTGTAGTTTTTGAGCTACAGGTGTTTTTATCGGATCGGGCAGAAAATGTTTTGAAAACTTGCATAAATTTTTGCATGTGAGCGCTTGGGGTATTTGCAATCCGCGCGCTTAGCGTCGGAGAAGAAGTCAGTTGAAAATCGATTCTGTAATACTAATTATCATTTAATGGAAAAGTAACTATCTGTCGGATTCTTGATCGATAAATCGATCAACAGCTAAATGGATTTGTTTAAACAAGAAAAATCAGAAGCAAACATAAATAAAATTAAAAAATTAAAAAACCCGACTGCGTTAAAATAACTAATAACTTTAAATCAAAACTGAAACGAATAAAACAATTTCAGGAGACAGGACATATTGACTGCAACAGTCGGGACCCATATCGGATGTAATGATTTTGGTCTAGATTATTTAATGGGTTGTATGTAAACAAACAAAACAAAACAGAAAACAGATTGTGACATCATTGTCATTGTTTTAAATGACCAGCTAAATTTTGTGTTAAATTTTCTAATCCAATAGTAAAAAATAATTAAATTATTCAATTTAAAATGTCCAATCATTTTCATTTTTCCTGTTTTTAATGATTTATCAAGTTTCATAAAATTAAAAAATATTCACAGGGTGTCAAAAAAAAAAATCTACATCGCTTTCAACGGGAAAAGAGGGTTTTATTTTTATATTATAACCACTTCCAATTGGTGTTAGTTTTACCTTCATCGTTTTTTTTTAATGATAAATACCTTGCTTGAACCTCGAGGAGCGAGTAGGGGGACCTGGTGGCTAAATAATAACAGCCGCTCGGGTCAATCTTCAGGTTAAGCCGTGCTTGGTTAGGTTGTTCCGTGGATGGGGGACCTCCTTGAAATATGAGTCAACGAACCTTTCCTACTAATTGTTCTAAATTATGCCAGAGCTTCCCTAATTATACAGATTGCTGATTGGATTATTATATTACGTACGCAGGAGACATATTCTTAATTTTGATGGACATTAATCTTGCATAGGCAGACAGATTAATATTTTTCATTACTCGTACTCGGAAAGTAGGTCTGAAGTTGCCTGAGGAGCGAGTTGAAAGTAATACTTTTCAGCCTTATCGTTATGTTATCGAATCGTTTTCAACTGACAGCTGGCAAATTATTTTAAAAAAATCTATTGGACCATGTTCCAACTTTCTATACAGCCACGATATAAAATTGAAATAACATAAAGTAAAGTATTAATTAAAGAATATATATTTTTAGATAACTGTAATAAAATTAAGTTTCAGCTATTTCTTTTAAATAACATGAGTTGAAAAGGTACGTTAAGTTCCATTTTATTGGGGATAAGACTTTTACTATTAAATGCATTGTTAATAATGTAATATAAATGCCTAGCTAATATTTTAATAGGAAATTACAACTAAAAATGAAAAAATAAAAAACTTTTTTTGCAAAAAATAACTTTAGCTTCAGAAGTCAGTGACAAAAAAACCGAAACAAACTAACAAAACTCACAGACTTCTGAAGCTAAAGTTATTTTTCACTTTTTTTGTATTTTTGAAGTCGGTTTTTTTATTTTTTTTATTTTACTTGTAACGTTTGTCGTATTATCGTGTTAACAAAAATATATTAGTAAAAGTTGTTTCAGTTACTTTATGTGTGAAAAATTGAAAACCTAACACCCGTATCTATAAGCAAGTCAAAGGATTTAATTGGGTAAAAGTATTAGTACGATTTTTAGTAATTGCTTGTAGTTAGAACTTTCTTTTCAACTAATTGGTAATAATTATGCACAATGAGTTTTGTATCGAATTTAATTACGGTAAAAGAACTATTAAGTAAATAGATTATAATAGTCGCTTAAACAATGCAAATATTACGATTTTACCTTGTATTTTTCGACTAGGTATAACAATAAAGATTACCGTACAGGAAAAATGCACTTCAACTCAACTATAGTCAACAGAACATTACGTGGCTACTTGGGTTGGGAAAAACCAAAGCCCCGTTTACAATTTCATAACTCTTCAACAGAATAACCTCAAAATCTTAATTCACTAGCGCACCGCAAGTTTCCTAGGACAAATACTATGTAAATCAGTATACTTCCAAGAAAAAATACTTGTTTTTTTGGCAAAATGTGTTCGGAAATAACAATCTGCTAGGTACAAGTTTCGTTATATTTGAGGTCGGCTTCCAGTTTAATCGGATGCAGCTGAATACCAATATTTAACATGGAGCGACTGCCTATCGACCTCCACAACCCAGTTAGTACTGGGTAATACCACAGAACATATAAAGGAGGGGTAATACAATACCCCTTGGTAAGACTGGTTGTCACTTTCAGGCCACTGACTACCTGTAACGACTGTCAAAATCTTCAAATGACTGCCGGGACCAACAGCTTAACGTGCTTTCTGAGGTACGGAGGAAACTCGTTATGTAATGGATGGTCTCCCATCCACAGACCCACCTTGGCCAGCGCGGCTTAACCTCTAACATCGATACGTGCGGATGTTAAAATTTAGCCACGAGCTCCTCTAATAATCATTTAAATAAATCGATAGAAAAATGTAAATGTGTATGCACGACGACAGTGTCAACAAATTTACTAAAGGTATTTAAATGAATTCCAAATCGTTAATTGCACACATTACATCATCATTATATTATTCGTTTATTGCCTACTGATATTATTAAAGTCTAGCTTATTCCCGCGGCTTCGCTCGTCTTGTGTTCGAACATTATTATTAACTCCTCAAAAAGTCCCCTCTTTTAGGAGTGGCTTGAGCGACGCCACGGCGTCCTCACCTTCCGCCTGACGCAGGTCCTCACCGGACACGGGGTGTTCGGGAGGTTCCTGCACCGAATCGGGCGGGAGGAAACGTCCGGGTGCTTCCACTGTGAGGATCGACCGGAGGACACGGTGCAGCACACGGTGGAGGTGTGCCCCGCGTGGGCGGAGCACCGCCGTGTCCTCGAAGCGGCGATCGGCGGCGGCGACCTCTCGCGTCCGGCCCTGGTGCAAGCCATGGTCCGGAGCGAGACGGAATGGGACGCCGTCACCTCCTTCTGCGAAGCAGTAATGCTAGAGAAGGAGGTGGCGGAACGTGAGAGGGAGAGAACCTCTCAACGTCCCGGCCGCCGCGGGAGACGCCCCGGGCGTCGGGGGCCACCACCACGTGGCCCCCGGCCACCGTAGGCGCGGGCCTGTGGACGGTGAGCTATGGGCTAGCTCGCCGTCCGTCCGTCTCATGACGACAGGCCGTGTCGACGGCGCGTTCGTGTTCCACGCGCGCCTCAAAGAGAGTCAGCAAAAAGGAAGGGGTCCGTAAGGACCGATGCCTGCCGGGGCTGCGGGACTGTTTGAAAGAGATACCGTGGCCCCGGAACACAAAGGGCGATGAAGGAACATGGATGGGTTTTAGTCAGTAAAAGTCTGACACTCCCTCCTGCTCCGCCCAGAGCGGGAGGGGTTATTTGATGATTTCCCATCCGAAAAAAAAAAAAAAAAAAAAGGGAAACGTCGTAAATAGCCTATGACACTCGTAGATAATGTAGCTTCCCATTAGTGAAAGAATTTTCTGAATCGGATCAGCAGTTCCGAAGATTCCCTCCTACATCCAAACATACAAACTTTAAAATAGTTAGTTTAAATAATGGTGTTGATTCTGTTGTGCACAAACTAAACTTAATTTAGGCTATTGCTATCTTTTACTAAAAGGCAGTGCGAGAAAAGGACGGCTATAGCTATGAACTAAGTTAGAGATGTCAAACTAGTGTATGGCTTGCGCTTCACCGTGTTTTTAGTCGACATGTTTTTACATGCACCCTTCATTTGTATGGAAATATTAGTTCCAATTAAATTTGACAGCTCTAAATTACGTACGTCTCTTTCTCGTTTTATTAGAGAGAAAAAGATAGCAATAGCCTACATTAAGTTTATTTTGTGCACAACAGAATCGACACCGTTATGTGACTAAATTTAGGAGATTTAAGAGAAAGTGGAATGTTATTTGGCAGACTAATCAAATTCATTTTAGGTAACAGAAATTAAATTATGTAGAAGTTGTTTTCTTAGTGACTTCAAAACAAGTTGCAGGAAAAAAAGCCTTGTTTTAAGGGCATACCGAGCAAACGATACGTAATTCCAAAATATTTGCATTCGCTTGATCCCTTGCTGCATCGTTATTAGTTATCCTATAATTATGCAATTAATATCTAAGATGTTTAAAGATTCACTCTTTAGATCATACACTTTAGAAACACGATTACTTTTAGTTTCCTCGATAGAAAAAAAATCCAAAGTAATCTCTAAAAAACAAAATAAACCCTAAATACGGCGATTTTGAATAATAACAAAACTACATTTTTTTTTTTTCATTTTACATTTTCGAAATGTGTATTTGTTTGAATGATATGAAGGAAATACCTAAATTAGCGTGCGTTCCACCCGTTCTAACCAGAGCCGCCACGCTTCCCCCCTATCCGCTTTAGTCCTGCTTCGGCTGTCGGACAGGGAGCTTGTGTGTTGCTTGTTGATTTTTGCGGCGCGCCATAGAAATTTAATTTATTAAATTTCGACTTTCGGACCGCGGTCGTAACAACAACAACGTGACGACTGTACTATTTTTGCAATAAATACATTGCTCTTTAACCACTACCTAAGTTTGTCACTAAGTCACTGGACAAGCAATGTAAAAATCACAAAACGATACTTCATTAAGCGGATACTTCGCGTAGTACAGCCGCTGCTTCTTGCGACAAGTTAGTGATGTGCATGCTTGAGCAGATTCACTGACGACAATGTCGACTGACGAATGAAATATTGCTATTATAGTTTATTTTTCAATTTGTCAACCGTTTTAACCCGGTTGGAAGATCGATTTGTAATAACGTTTTTACGTATTTTGATTATTTTACAGCATAGTAGAGAAACGCGTAAATGGCCTACTTTCGTAAAGTAAGTTAATTAAATTTCAGGTTAAATCGGTGGATTGTTTATGGCTTTGAATTAGGGTTCCTTCTATCTGGCAGAATCTTGATGCTCCGAAATTTATTTGGCATAACACACTTGGCATAATTTTCTTTAAACGAATATTTTTAAGGCATAAAAAATATTTAATATAGTTATTGTTTGGCCGAATGTTTGTATGTCCGAATTTACAATGGCATACTTTTAAGATGGCAGAATTTTATTTGGCATAATTACCTTTGGCAATGTTCGAATTCCGCATAATTTCGTTTAGAATAACGTTTATTTAGAGCGGCCATTATTTGGTACAATTTCACTTGGCATACTATGAAGATGGCAGAATTCCATTTGGAATAATTTTATTTGGCATATTGCCATTTCTATTAAATAGCATTTTTAAACCTGAATTATATTTAAAATATTGTCCTAAAAAGACAAAATGTTGCGCCAAAAAAGTTAGTGACAGAAACGAATCGCTCCAAAACTGACTCCACGTAGTCTTGTCTGCCCTACCCCTAGAGTGTAATTTAAATCCGCGTAGGCGCGGAGGGGTGAGGCGGCCCGTGAGCTGAGGAGCAGGTGGTTTTAACGCTCGCCGCCGTAGCTGAGGTTGGCCGGCGAAGCCGGCCAGCAAGCCGAAGCTGCGGTGGTGAGCGTAAAACACATCTGCGACGATAAGCTTGCGTGGGACCGCCGGAACCCTGCAGCGCCGGAGCCGTGACAGAAACCATGCCTGCTGCATGTTGCATGCTTGCTTGCATTCTGCATGCTTGCTTGCATGTTGCATGCTTGATTGCAGGCTGCATGCTTGCTGCATGCATTGTGTATGCTGGTTTGCATGTTTGCATACTGCATGCTTGTTTGCATATTTGCATACTGCATGCTTGCTGCATGCATGATGTATGCTTGCCTGATCAGAAATATGCAGCAATTAACATTATCGTCGTATGTTTGTGGCGAAAACAATAATGTTCAATAAATTTTACTAAACTGGTAAGAAATACAAAATTATTCTAACTATGATTTTTTTGTTATGTGATAGATGAGGCTTTCCATTATTATGCATAGTTAAATGTATGCCAAAAGATGATTCTAACTTTAAACTTTCTGTAATATAATAGTTCTGCCTTTTAATGACTATCGATATGAAATGTATGCCAAAAGATGATTCTGACTGTGAACTTTCTGCGATAAGATGGTTCTACTTTTAATTCTTATGCATAAGAAATTTATGCCTTAAGATGATTCTGACTTAACAAAATTATTAGTTTTGAATGTATGATAAATGAGTGTCTGCCAAACGATATTCTGCGAAATGAAGTTTATGCTATCTACTGTTATGCAAAGTAATATTATGACATAAAAAGTTCTGCTATAAAGGGTAGACCCTTTGAATTATCGTATATTATGCCTTATGCTCGTGCTACTAACTACTGTTTCAATAGGCCATAACAGCCTAAACCAGCGGTCGGCAACCTTTTAGCAGGCAAGGGCCACAAGGTGGCAAAATAAACTAAAGGCGGGCCGCACTTGTGATATTAACCCTAGAAGCCCAATATACCTACGTATAATTGGTCATATCTCATAGAAACAATGAAAAGCGCGTTGTTAAGGTTGCACTAGTCGCGGGCTCGAACTCACTGGTGCGCGTGCCCAAAAAGCACGCTGTCTCACCTGGCATCGTACCCGACAGAATGAGCTCAGTGAGATGCAAGATAATTCATAGTAAAAGACGCTCGTAAAAAAACACGAAAATAACTTTGGAAAATCGAGTTTTATGAAAAAACCAGCGCATAAATCAAGTACAAATCAAATTGATTGAATTTTTCAATAATTGTGCTTTGTCAGTACCGACTTGTTTTGGAAATTTGACACTTCTTTTAATAATAATTCACGCCCAAAGTTGCGTTAAAATTGGCAATAAAAAGTAAAACGAATCTTTGGTAGCTCGTAGTTACGAGTTACTCTTTAATGACTTTTTATTTTACTATTCTGTTTCCGTACAGACAAAATTAATAATGAGACAAAACGATATCATGTGTAACATTTAGATGTACAGTGTCCAACAGTGGAGTAATTCCCTCCCGAAATTTCTGTAAAAAAAATATCGACTAGTGTCACCTTAAGGCTGGATCCACACTATACGGTTGATTGTGGTTCGTTTATGCATTTATTTTATTTTGATAATTATAACTTATTTACAAAACTTTTACGAGCCGCAAGTAAGACGTCCGCGGGCCGCGGGTTGCCGACCGCTGGCCTAAACCAACGTAACCGGATATTTTATTGTTTTAATTTACTTAATAATATATTTTTTAGTTACATATTGTTTATTTTGATTATAATATTATATTCTGGACATTATTTTTATTTAACTATTTTCAGGACCCAAAACAAAAATACAATAATAAATGAAAGATTCGATAACTTTCCGATTTAGTCAATCACTAGCGTACTTACGCTTTTGCACAGCAGCACAACGATAGCGAGTGTTTTTTTGTGTGGGTAAGTTGTACGGTGCATGGTAAATTAAATACACGCTGTGTTTGATGTCATAAGGTTTGTAATTGATTGTGTAGTACGTTCAGTTTTAAGAATTGCCAGAGTTGTCCTGTGGTTGGGGTATATCTCCTTCTTTATTAAATCTATGCGGCGTGCGGATGTGCCTTACGCACACATACATGGATCGCATAGAATACCTAAAATCTATTAGTGCCAGAAGCTCGGCTCGCCCTTAAGAAAAAATAAACTTTTGTTTAGAAATAGAAAGTCAAAAGTCTGACAACCGTTCCACCGAGGTGTAGGTATCGTATTGCCCACTAACTGGGCTGTGTAAAATTTTGGTATTCAACTGAATCCGTCTTAGTTTTGTAACCTTCATTACAGGATATTTATTAAAAAAAACTTTCGAGGCTTTCGCTTGGAGGTTGGGCCTGATACAGAAGGCAGTGTTTCTCGATACGGCTCGGCTCGCATTGTGAGGAGATTTTTCTGTCTCTGGGGTCCTCACCACCGGTAGCTTTACCCATTTAAAAAAATATAAAAAATGTAAAAGAACAAAATAACTTACCACATGTATGTCTTGGTGCTTGAATGACATTGACGAAGAGGCGGTGATGGTAAGCTTTTGTGAAAGTGTTTCATGAAATTGTTATGAAAACATGAGATGGCGGAGATAGTTCACATATATAGATGGGTATCTGTACGCGTCTTGAGATCCAGAACAACTAAGTAAAAGTTCTTATGTGCCTGTCAAGTTCGTTGTTCATTTCACATTTCCAGTATAACATGACCGTGCTTTGTATAGATTTCCCGCACAATTTGAAATCCCCATAAATTGGTATTGTGTAAACTCAAACTCAAACTCAAAGCATTTATTTCAATTAGACCATTACGGCACTTTTGAATGTCAAAGATACAAAAGAAAACAAAGCTACAGTCCCAGTCACAAGACATAATAACTTGAGAAAGTACTGTAGTTGCCCATTCCCTAGCGTAGATCTCGATGGAGAAGAACGGGCAAGAAACTCCATGGACACTCTTTAATCAAAATATTGTTACAAAATCTTGGTTACATCATTCATGTTGAGATTATACATATATGTGAGAACGATGTAGAAAGACGTGCACATTAAGAGCGTCCAGAGCAAAATATTAAATCAAAAATGTATAAATAAAGTAGGTAATTAAAATGAACCATGGCAGTTAAGAGATGACCAGTCCCAACTGACAGCGCCCGTACACGAACATGACGCATGTATCGGCACCATTCAACTTAACCAGATTGAAGGGAACTAAATGACCCGACACACCCGCCACCATCAGCGAGACATTTGAGTGAGCATGACATTCTCTCAGCCACCAAGGCATATTCAAGTCAATGAAAGATAATTAAATGCAAATGCTTTACAGTACATGGTACTCTATAGCTTGATTGGTCGTCGGTGCATACACGTCCGTTCCTCGCAAACAAAAAACTGTTTTATCCATACTTATTCGAATAGTTAAGTTGTCCTTGTGGGTAGTTCTACAGTACTTATACTTCACGTTGCGTCGGAAAGCCTCCCACTATGTGGACCGATAACCTGGTGAAGGTTGCGGGGACCCGCTGGATGCGAGACGCACGGGACTGGTCAATGTGGCGACACTTGGGGGAGGCATAAGTGAAATTTAGACTGAAATTATGATGGTGATGATGACTTAGACTTCAATCAGGCGTCAGTGGTATTTTCCAGGACAAATTCTTGGAATGTACTGACGGTTTAATTTAGTAGACATTTACCTGTCAATTTCAAAACTGGCTTAGTAAGGACAAAAACATTGATGTGTTATATTATTGGAATGAAATTATACTTCATAATGCCGTCATTGCTTATTATTGAATCACTGTCACAGCGAATTAATTACCTATTGAAAAATAAAGCTGCTTTTTTAAGTTTGACAATTTGGCAAAATCCGAAAACTTTAGGGGTGAACAGTGATCGACCAAGTATCATAAATACACACAGAAAGAATAACACGGTAGGCCATTTTTCCGGAAAGTAATTCCGGTATTTCCAGATTCAATTAAATATTATTAAATCAAAACTATATTAATTTATTATCTAGCACATGATCCTTTGTTCTGATTGGTCGTTGGGTTGTGTCAAATCGTGACTGTGTGCCGTTAAAAAAAATTATGAATGATATAATATTGCTCATTTTAATACAATTCCTATCTAAGTTCCGGTTTTTTTTTAATAATCAACCAATTCCGGAGAAATTTCCATATTAATATATACGTTTCGGATCAATGACCCCAATTCAATCTACCTACTCCGATCACTGGTAATGAAGAACAGGGTGTAAAACTGCAAGTTCTCAATCCCCCATAGAAAAAGGAGTATCCTCCTACTAAACGAGTGTTGTCGGGTGGGCAACTGCCCGACAGCTGAGCAGTCGTCGGGTTTTCCTATGGCAAATACCATAATGTAAAACCACCCGACAACACCTGTCCGCGACTTATTTTTTTTTTTTTATCTGGCTATTCGGTCCCACTGATGGGAAAAGTCCTCCCCCCATGGCTTTCCCATCCTGTTTACAATTTGCCCTCTCCAACCAATCCGTCAAGAACGAGTCCATATCGTCACGCCAGCGTTTCTTCGGCCTGCCTCGGTTACGACGGCCGTCTTTAGACTGTGTGGCTATCTTCGCCCATCTATCCGACTTCATTCTAGAGACATGACCCACCCAGTCCCATTTCAGCATGTTAAAAAAAGAAAAGAGAAAAGAAAAAGCATTTACTTATTAACCCGCACAGGACAATACACATAAAATAAAATAAATGTGAAATTATCAGTACACTAATAACAATTAATAAACAGAAAAAAAACATAAAAATAAATAATTCTAGTCTTGTACGAGGCCAAAAGGCCCCTATCTCAGCATGGAGCTGTAACATTAATAAAATTAAAAGAAAAAAAAACTTTTTAAAAACAAGCTTTTACTTATTAATAAAAAGAACTAAAAAGTTAAAAATAATTTAAACCTGATAAGAAAAATAAAAGCGTGTTACATTTTTTAGCATAATTACCTTCATTATTTTTCTTTTGCAGTGAAAATGTAACACGCTTTTATTTTTCTTATCAGGTTTAAATTATTTTTAACTTTTTAGTTCTTTTTATTAATAAGTAAAAGCTTGTTTTTAAAAAGTTTTTTTTTCTTTTAATTTTATTTTTAACTTTTTAGTATGTTTTTGTTCATGTTGTTCCCACGAGTATAAGACAAAAACGGTCCATCCCCCCAGAGGTCCATTGCACTAGATAAGGGCTTCAGTACAACAGGATTCAACCTGATACCCTGAGGCGCAAGCGCAACGTTAGCGATATGACATATTTATACACCCTCATACCATTCAGCCCTGCACGTGCTCACCTTGGGATTGAGTCATCTATCTATCTATCTATCATGGGGTTTTGGTTTCCGCACTTAGTCCTTAACGTGGACCATTGTGCGTGAGCCGTGGTGGCCGTTTACTCCAACCAGCCCACCTCCCTCCAGAAGCAGATCAAACTTCCCGGTCTTCTCAGGGCGTCCGCAAGGGATCTTGGTGTACCCAAGGTCTCCTCGCGAATCTTGGTAACGCCAGTGCACTCAAGGAGCACATGGGCCACCGTTTCCTCCGCCTCCATGCACGCTCTGCATAGAGGACTGTCAGTGATTCCTAGGGTGTGGAAGTGTTTATTTAGTGAACAGTGTCCAGTGATGGTCCCCGCCACCAGTCGTAGGCTATCTCTGTCCAGGCGCAGAAGGCGCCTGGTCAGCTTTGTGTCAAGGGATGGCATGGCTTCCTTGGATTGCCTACACCCTGGTGCCGAGGTCCACCATTTCTCCGCTTGTATTCGAGTGTGTTCCCTTAACCAGCTTCTTAGTTGCTTGAAGGGAATAGGCACAATGGGCTCGGGTCCGCAGGGTTTTGTGCTGGATCCTCTTCTGGCAAGCTCATCAGCCGCATCGTTCCCAAGTGATCCACTGTGACCTTTGATCCATTGTAGTGTTACCGTGTTATGGTTTAGTACCGTGATTCGTTCTAGGGCATTGTGGCATTCTAGTATCAGTCTCGACGTTATCTGAGTACTCTTTAAGGATTGAAGGACTGAGGCACTGTCGGATATTATTCGAATATTGGTATCCGTAACCTCCCTGGCCTCTATAGCGTGTGCCGCTTGGATGATACCCACACACTCTGCCTGGTAAACAGAGTTGAGTATTCCAAGGGGTTTGGCTATTTTAATGTTTAGGTCGTCGGAGAACACCCCGAAACCTGTCCCGTCGTCGGTTTTTGATCCATCAGTGTAGATTCTTAGCTCGTTCGTACCTGAGTAGTCATACAACTCCGCTGTGAGCTCTATGTTGTAGTGTTTTTGGAAGCAGTGGGTCTTCAGGATTCTGTCGCTGGGTGATGCCATCATGCACTGTTGTTTGATAGCATCTGCTCTGATGCGTGTGTGTTTGATTCTGGAATCGTTACTTAGGGTGCCAGATACTTCGAGTCTGAAAATCGCTATGGCCGCCTCCTCTCTTACGACGAGATGTAGAGGTGGTAGCCCCAGCATCGCCTGTAAGGCAGCAGTGGGGGAAGTTCTCATGCTGCCGGTGATTGCTACGCAGGCAAACCTTTGTAGTTTCTCGAGATCCTTTTGGTTCGTGCTTAGGTTGGTCCTGGGCCACCAAACTAAAGAGCCGTATGTGATGATTGGTCGGATAACTGTGGTGTATAGCCAGTAGGTGATTTTGGGGCTTATGCCCCAATTTCTCCCGAGGAGTCTCTTACATTGCCATAAGGCTATACTGGCTTTTGTGATTGTGTATTCGGTGTGTTTTGCCCAGTTCAGCTGCTTGTCCAAAAAGATACCCAGGTATTTGGTTTCAGTCGATAGGCTTAGGGTTGTCCCAAAGAAGCTTGGTAATTGTAACGTTGCTAGCTTCCTTTTCTTTGTGAAGAGGACGAGTTCGGTTTTGGTAGGGTTCACTGCTGTCTGTATTCCTTGCACCAGTCTTCTACTATCCTTAGGGCTTGGCGCATAAGGTTGCATAGTGTGTTTTCGTGTGTGCCGTTTATTATTATGGTCAGATCATCGGCATAGCCCACCGTGTAGTAGCCTCTGCTGTTGAGACGTTTGATGAGGCTGTCTACTACGAGGTTCCATAGTAGTGGCGAAAGGACCCCGCCTTGGGGGCAGCCCTTCGCCACTATTGCTCTGGTGGTGTCGTTTACCGTAACTTGTACGGCTCTTAGTCGGAGCATATTTTGTGATCCATCCTCGCAGGGTCGAGTCCACACCGTGTTCCTCGAGGGCTGCGTTGATGCTATGGAAGACGGTTTTGTCAAAAGCGCCTTCTATGTCAATGAAGACGGCCAGTGAGGAGCCTTTGTGGTCCACTGCACATTCGATCTTGGAGATCACACTGTGCAGCGCAGATTCTGTTGATTTTCCTGAGGAATACGCGCGTTGTTGTCTGTGGAGTGGTCGCTCCCGAAGAGGTCCGTCCCGAATGTGTCGATCACAGAGTCTCTCGAGGGTTTTCAGTAGGAAAGATGTTAGGCTTATTGGTCTGTACGCCTTAGGTTGTGTGTAATCTGGTTTGCCTGGTTTAGGGATGAAAATAACTTTTACCTCTCGCCATGCAAGGGGTATGTATTTTTGTGCTATGCAGGCTCGGTAGATGGCGGTCAGCCACGGCGTTAGGACGTCTACTCCCCATTGTAGCAGGGCGGGGAAAATTTCGTCTAAGCCTGCGGATTTATATGGTTTAAAAGTCTTTATTGCCCATTTTATTCTCTCTGCGGTTACTATGGTGCGGGCTCTGGCCCAGTCTTGATCATTTGGTGTGTGCGTTGGCTCACTTGCCCAGGTTCTGTCCTCAGAGAGATTGCAGTCTGGGAAGTGGGTTTCCAAAAGGACTTTACTTGTTTCGTGGTCCGACTTGGTGTAAGAGTTATCTGGGGTTTTCAGCGACCCGAGGGTGCGGTCCTGATCAGTGGATAGGATCTTTCTCACACGCGCGGCTTCGCTGTTCGATTCAATTTCTTCGCAGAATTTCCGCCAGGCAGCCCTGCTGGCATTCCTGACTTGTTTTTTGAAGGTGTATTGTGTTTTCTTGTATGAGTCCCAGTCTTCTGGTAGTCTGGAATTTTTGGCTCTGTTGAATTGTTTGCGCATGGTGTGCCTGAGCTTACTAAGTTCCGCATTCCACCAGGAGTTACCCTTGCTCTTGGTGCTTGGATCTTTTAATTTTCAGCAGGCGTGGTAGGCCTCAATTATAAATTCTGAGAGTTTTGTCACTGTTTCTTCAAGTTGTTTGGGGTCTGTTAGAATACTGGGCGTTTGGTGCTGCGCTAATAGGGAGGCCAACAGTCGTTTGTAGCCGGGTACGTTGGTACGGCGTGGATTGCGTCTAGGATCTGGTTTTTTAAAATTAGCTACTAATGAGAAGCGAATCCTTCTATGGTCAGAGCAGGAAGGCTCGTTGGATACGTGCCAGTCAGAGATAAGTTTTGCCGCGCATTCCGAAGCCAGCGTTAGATCAATGATCGTTTGTCCGCGGGATGTGACCCAAGTGGGTTCCGAGCCGCGGTTTGCGATGTTAAGGTTAGTGGAGAACAAATATGTGCATAGTACCTCACCTCTATTGTTGGCTTTAGTGCAACCCCAAAGCGGGTGATGGGCGTTCGAGTCCGTGCAGATGACCAGGTCCAGGTTGGCGTCTTCACAATACTTTACCAGGTCGGCCATTTCTTTTGGTGGGCAGTCTTCATCCTCGCCTGGCATGTATACCGAGGCCAGGACGATATCAGGTGCATCGCCGTCGGTTTTGAGCCTGACGGCTGTTAGATCTCTGGAACATAATTGCGTGAGTGTGGTGGTGGGAAAATCTTTGGGTATATAGGCACAGGTTCGTGGTTTATCTGTGCCCTGTGTGTCGAGGATCAGCTTACCTCCAATGTTACCAAGGCCGCATATTCTGTTATTACGGATCCAAGGCTCTTGGATGAGTGCAATGGTTCGGGGTTCCATCTCCAGTGCCCTGCGCAGACAAGCAGTAGCCGTCTGGCTATGCTGGAGGTTGGTCTGGATGATGTTTAGGGGACGGGATGTGGGAGGCAGGTGGGTGGAATTAGGGGGAGATGGATCCATCGGATGATTCCCCCCTGTCCTCCAGCCCGTGCTGGTCTTCAATGGGTGCCGGTGACGATGAGAGCAGCTGCTCCGTCCACCCTGGTGGTGAGGATGGCATCCTCACAGCGTCAGCATCAGCCATCGCTGTTCTGGCCATCTCCTCCTCCAGTTGCGTCATCGTCAGATCATGTTCAGTCGGTGCCGGTTTCGTCTGTTCGGTGTCGTTGTCAGTCTGGGTATCGGAGGGATGGGTTTTGGGGAAAAAGCGCACGTATATCGACCCAAGTAGGTACGATATCCGTCGCTCCCTCCCCAAGACCTTTTCGGCCTCGTCCGGTGGGATACCCAGGGTCAGATAAGTCCCGTAGTTATCCCCACCGACCGATGTCGCCCTGTACAGGGACCATCTACCGATGGCGTACCAGGGGTTCTGGCAGGTCAAAATCGTCTGCAGCAGCTCTATTTCCCCATTGTACCTGGGTACGAAGAGCGCTGCTCGAACCCGGGTTGGTACGTCGGATTGTCTCATGACTGTCAGTGTCAAGTCGGTGTTCGGCAGTCTTATCTTAGGCACGTTCTGGGTCAGCCAAGTCAGGGCGTTGTCGTCTTTGCACCACATGTGCACCGTGCCATCCGCTACCCTTGGGTAACCGCGGAAGGCTGGGACTTTGGTGGGGTCAGTTCGACACGTGTCCACTATCAGGTCTTCAAGGCTGAGCTTGATGTGCTCTCCCTCGTCAGTCGTCATGTCTCGAGTTGAAGGCGAGAGGCAGATCGCTACGGCGAGTCGCGCAGGCATATCCTTTGTGGCCCGCGCGTAGGTTCTCTGCTCCCCTTGAGCAGGCTGGGTTCTAACACGCTTGGCGTCCCCCTGGAGCGTACTCGGCGAAGCCGTGTCGTCCGGGCGCTCCCTCTTCGCCGCTCCCTGGCCACTTGGACCGGGTTGCGGTTCTGAGGGGCTTGGCACAGCGTTTTGTGCCAGGGACAGCCGGCGCAGGAACCCAGCCCGCTTGCCTCGCTTCTGTCTAGTTCGGGGTCGGTCTACAGTCATCTCGTTGCGGTTCCGGTCGTTTCCTCCGGATGATCCTGGTGCGGGCAGGAGCTTTGCGCTCTGGGTTTCCCCTTCGCGTGCTGTTCCTTGCCCGCTCGTTTCCGCGTCCGACTGCTGTTCGCGCAGGGTTTCCCCTTCGCGTGTCTGTAGCCGGTCGCGTACTCCCTTACAACTAACCGCTTGTGCTTCGCGCAGGCTATTGCCTTCGCGGATCTTGCGCAAACGGTTGTTGAGTTCTCTCTCTCTGTTCCGGATCTTTCCGCGCTTTGTTTTCAGCATACGTACTTCGTCCACAGAGATGAAACCAGAACCAGCAGATTCCGCTTCCTTTCCCGTCCCGAGAGAGTTTATGTCTTTCAACCTTGCCTCGATCTTCTCGCGCTGAAGTGCCAGCGCGCGGAGTTCGCTGCTAAGGCTGGAGAGTCGAGCTTTGTCACTGTCGTTGTCAGGATTGTTCGTTACACTGTTCCGAACGATGCTCTGTTGCCAGGCTCTCGTGGAAGGTGTAACAGTCGTCAGAGTATTTGTCGCGGAAGTCGCAGTCGTGTTAGAGTCGTTAGGCGCAGAAGGCGCAGCCCTTGTTGAGTCTTGTGGCGCGTGAGCCGCAGCCAGAGATGTCGGCGCTAAAGCAGCCAGCCGCGCAGAAGGCGCGGCGCTAGAAGGCAGATTGGTGCCCCCCCCCAGATTACGGTGGGGGCAGACCGACGAGTCGGTGTGGGATTCCCCGTTGCCGGGACCCACCTGGGGAATTTTACTTTTTCCACTCTGCATTTTTTGGGGTTTGTGGGCTTTTTTGGAGTTGAGGTTACCCGTCCTCAAGGACCGAAGGGAGAAAAAGGAAAAGGAGGGAAGGACTGGGCGTAGGATCATAGGAGTGGGGTGTGGGATTACCCTAGGCCTGGGATTTTGGCTTTCGGGAAAGTGCGAGATAAAGCGCCTGGGGGTTTTTGTTGCGTCTGTTTCTTATGGAATCAGACCAAGAACAGGGTGGCAACCTCGTGAAGGTGAATCCTCCAGACTTGCCTTGAGGATCTACACGACCGTAGCGCTCCCCCTCAAGACCCCGCCACCCTACCGCCTCTGAGGGAGGCAGTAGGGTAGGCCTGCATCTATACTACCAAGCAAAGCCAAAGCAAAGCATGTCGTTGTGCAACCACGAAAGCATAAATACAGACCCCCCCCAGGGATTGAGTCATCCATCTAATCAAAAACAGAATCCACATTCATAACAAACGGAACGGATGAACGAATGAACTTATTTTACCAAAGATGGTGTCGCATATTCACAACCACCAAACCACTACCACTCAGCACCCATCAAGTCGAATCAAACTCGACAGGGTAGTGACGCTTAATTACTGATTTCCTATATGGCCACTTTCCTGCTCCACCATCAGACCAGGGTCCATCTACCACCAAAGTACTCATCAAGATGAATCAAACGAGCCCAAACTCGATGGGGTTATGTCGTTTAATTACTGAGTTCCTATGGCCATCTTCCAGCTCTATCATCAGACCCTGGTTACCATCTAGCACCAAAGTATGTAGCAGATACATTTCATAACCTGCTACTTGTTTCCCAACAATTCAATTAATGTTAGACGACAACATTTTGAGGTTATTTATTTTACAATGAAACCCATGAACATGAATTACAATTGGAAAAGAATAACCATCATCGTGTATAGGACATCAATGTATTAAGTGATCAGAAACAGCATCTGCTTTGAAATGGGATGCTGTATTTATCTCATAATAGCGTAGGAACACTTTACAAAACCGGCAATATTGGCATGCAAATTACTCAGTAACTACTGTACGGATTTGGAACATATAGCCACTTTTTAGAATGCTCGTAAAACGATCTTTTCAAATATGACAATAGTTTTTGGATTTATTAAAACTTTTGTTTAATTATAACCATAACATTTATTAGGCATAGTGCGTTTCGTTTCATGCAGCTGTCAAAGTTATAGGCCATGACGTTAGTGATTATGTAGTCGCACATAATCATCAGTCTCTTTTTCGAAAATTATACTATCGCGAACAATTAAATCATGTTCGTTTATGGGATGCTGTAACGTAATAAGTATTATGTACTGTTCTAAATTTAGAGATAGAAAAAATAATAGATATATTTCATAAGTAATCATTCTACGTGGAACGAATTTTAATGTATAGATTTTATCGATTTTGGGTTGTCAGTCTGAGTCCAACAGCGGGGCACGCTGCCCGCGTTCCTCAGGCTCACGTATTTTGACAGTTCAAAAGTACACGTCATGTGAAAAGGTTAACCTAGTACGCGCCACGTGCGCGAGGTTCTCTTTTCTTTTATTTTCGTGCTGGACTTCGGTCCAGGCCATTGTAATAACTTAGAATCAGTGCTAGCAACATGAACCTGTAAAGCTAGGTATTTGTGTGTCAGTGATTCCTCGTAGGACAGTCAACGGCGGTCTGTGTTCACTGTAGTTCCGTAACTAATGAACGATTCCAAGAGGACTTCAACGCCGTTATAACATTATTTGTTTACGTGCGCATCTCCGATGATGTATTTTTAACTGCACCATCGCCTCAAGGACAAACTGAAGAGTCTTTGATCATCTTCGGCTCATCGTGTCATCTGACCAGCTTCATGGGGAAGTACTACGTCCGTAGGGCTTCGCACCAGCGCTAGTGTCTGCCACCAACCCTGTGTGGTAGACGATCCCAAGGACTACTCACCGTGTTTCCTGCTTAACTTCGCCTCCGGCATCCCGCGCCAGCTTCCGCGCACCTTCGTTAGGTGTGTTGGAGGGGTCCTCCAGTATCCTCTACGTGCCCGGTCTTCAAGGGACACTGTCGAGCAGTGCCCCGGTGAACGTCCGGTTTACCATCTTCGTGGGGAACCAACTATTGCTTCGGTAGCAATACGTGATGGGAAGTGTGCGTTCATGGTACCATGAGTAAGTCATTTTATTTCTTTATTATCTGGCCAGTAGTGTAGAGTCAGTGCGCGACATATTCAATAGGCACCGTTGCCTCGTTCCTACTTGGACTGTCTAATTTTAAGATGCTAGGTTCTACCCAATCCTTAATGTTTTAGTTTGTTATTTTTGAAAAACAATATAGTGTTTGCACTTTTAAGTTAAACTTAGTTTTATTCCAAATAAACCTCCTATAGGTTTCTATAGCAAGAGGTCCTTGAACTAATAGTTGGATGCTGAAAGCCGAGAGCTTGAAGAACCTTTTATTTGATAATCACGTTTCATACTTAAATAAACTAATCGTGTGTCTCAACTCTCAATAACAATCACGAGTCTTTTTTTACATACGACAAGTACTTTCCAAGACGGATCAAACGAGTCTAAACTCGATGGTGTTGTGTCGTTTAATTCCCGAGTTCCTATGCTAAATAAATACGTTTTCTGTCTTTCTTTCTTTCTATGTCCATCTTCCAGCTCCATCATCAGTACCAGGTTACCACCTAGTGCCAAAGTACTGATCAAGACGAATCAAACGAGCCCAAACTCGATGAGGTAACGTCGTTTTATTACGGAGATCCTATGTTCACCTTCCAGCTTCATCGTCAAACTCTGGTTACCAATTTATGACCAAAGTACTCTCCAAAAAGAATCAAACGAGCCCAAACTCAATGAGGTTATGTCGTTTTTTATAGGAGTTCCTACCACCACCACCACCACCACCAGCAGCCACCTTACCTTGCCACCTTTCAGCTCCATCATTAGACCCTAGATACCATCTAAAAACAAAGTACTCATCAAGACGAATCAAACGAGTCAAAATTCGATGGGATTATGGCATTTTATAACGGAGTTCCCATGGCCACCTTCCAGCTCCATCATCAGACCCTGGATACGATCTAAAGACAAAGTACTCATCAAGACGAATTAAACTAGTCCAAATTCGATGGGGTTATGGCGTTTTATAACGGAGTTCCTATGGCCACCTTCTAGCTCCACCATTAGACCCTGGATACGATCTAAAGACAAAGTACTCATCAAGACGAATCAAACGAGTCCAAAATCGATGGGGTTATGTCGTTTTATATCGGAGTTCCTATGGCCACCTTCCAGCTCCATCATCAGACCCTGGATACGGTCGAAAGACAAAAGAGACGAATCAAACGTGTCCAAACTCGATGGGGTTATGTCGTTTTATATCGGAGTTCCTATGGCCACCTTTCAGCTCCATCATCAGACCCTGGATACCATCTAAAGACAAAGTACTCATCAAGACAAATCAAACGAGCCCAAACTCGATGGAATTATGTCGTTTTATAACAAAATTCCTATGGCCACCTTTCAGCTCCATCATCAGACCCTGGATGCAATATACAGACAAAGTACTCGTCAAGACGAATCATACGAGCCCCAACTCGATGGGGTTATATCGTTTTATAACGGAGTTCCTATGGCCACCTTCCAGCTTCATCATCAGACCCTGGATACCATCTCAAGACAAAGTACTCATCAAGACAAATCAAACGAGCCAAATTCGATGGGGTTGCGTCATTTCATTACAGAGTTCCTATGGCCACCTTCCAGCTCCATCATCAGATCAGCTCCATGTTATTATAATATTGCATTGCCCCTCAATATATATATGCGTGCAAAATTTCAGCTCAATTGGTAACCGGGAAGTGGATCAAATTTAACTTGCAAGATTTGATTACAGACAAACACCGGGACAGGTGAAACTAAATAAAAGCTTGTAAAAAACGTCACACGTTGTTGGTAATAAGTCTGTTGTTAGTTCTTCATTTGTGTCATAGATGGAGCTGTAGTATTTTTCACATTTTTGGCGCTATAATTAGTTAAGGTAAGTAGTTTTTTGTCAACCAAACCTGTCGGGTATCAAAATGCAGGAAATTAAAAGCAAATTCATCGTGAAGAGAAAAGTTGGGTTCCTTGATTCTTTTAATTCAATGTTGCTTGAAATCAATTTTGGTATACTTAATTTTTTGGCAAGGCTGAGATGTCATTTCTTTTTTAAATTGGCCAATTAAAAAGAAAAAAAACTAAAAAGTGGAAAATAACAACTTTCGGAAGTCGCCAACTTTTGTTTGTTTCATTGCCTTTTTTGCCACCGATTTCCAAAATTATATTATTATATTTAGTTTTCGTTTTTTTAGTAATTCTGCAAAAAAATCTAGGCTCGGGCGCCCCGTAGAGGGGCGAATCACGTGTCGAGTATAAGTTTGGGTGCATGTTGCACACTTACTTTTCGCACTTCCTGCATGTGCATAATAATATTTTTAATGGCTGTGCTGCATCCTGCATTCAAGTCTGGATCTAGTTGATCAAATCTCAGGCCATGGCATGCTAAGACTGACCCCAGAGGTCTAATTGTGTGTTTTGTATAGTTGTGTTTTAACATAAAAAATTATAAAACAAATAATAAAAAAAACGAAATTATAATTATTATAATTATGTATTTTGCATAACATTTCACGAAGGCACGATCTGACTACACAAACAACAGGAAAAAATATGCTAAATACGATAACCATTTTAAAAATAAATAAGTCCTTTATTAGTTTTAGAACTGCATCAAATGTTTCAGAAGCAACACTTGTTTTTATTGCTGGATTACATAAAACCGTTCATTTATATTTTAACAGTGTGTACACTAAATAAAATATTGTGTGCATAAAATATTGTGTATTGTGTTTTTGTGTATTGTGTGTCTATTAAAACTGTGCAAGTGACATTCACCATGTCTGACAACGATACTACCGTTCATAGTTATACACCAAGTTATGACTACTTTTCACCAAGTTATGACATGCTTTATTTAGAAGGAACTATTGAAAATACTTTGGAGCAAATAGTGCTGGTGATATCTTCATCTACTATGGTATACGGAGTGATATCATGGTTTATCTTACTAAAGTTTCATAATTTCAAAAACTTTGTGGTTTTCAACGCAATTTTTACGAACTTCTTAAACGTTGCAGTGCTTCAAGTGCAGAGGTTTGAAATAATTGTCAACTTACCTGGGCTGTGGTTCCTTTATGTTGAACATTTCTCAATGTACTTAAAATCTGTGTAAAACCACTGGTTACTGGTTTTATGTCATATGTTTTACGTGTGGATATTGTAAAGGTATTCAGTGGGCATATCCGCAAGAAGTATCTAAAAGCTTGCCTTTTTGCTTGGGGAGTAGCTCTATTGACAACTTTAATATTGGCGATTTTATTTTATGTTTGTATCTTTAAGGCGCTGTTAACACCAAAATCGCGCACACTGTCTATTTGTATGGGAGAAAACGAGACGTCACTATTACTGGGCGGCCAGGTTTTAGAAGAAAATAATGAATAAATATTAATATAAAAAAAAGGCTGGATTATTTGTGAAATATAACTCGTTAGCGGTTTAGGTATGAATATGTTGACTTCATGTTTTTAATTGCAGACCCATACGTCAAAAAAAAAATAAAGACATAGGACCGTTATTAATGATTTTAAGACCAATCTTTGCAATTATTTTCTATCGAGCCAATTTCGTCGAAAAATGTATCGAGTCCGTCCAAGGTCTTTGAAATATGATTAATATTAACATTTTTTTTGCCGTGCTAGAACAAATAGTTTTTCTTAAAAAACTGCTTAAATAACATCAATTTCAACAAATTAGGTGTTGTCAGCCCCTTAAATCATGTAAATACCAGTTCAATGATGTAGTATGGCCATTTCTCTTAAAGGGAAGTCATACTTTACCGTTGATAGTAAACTCTTGTTTTTACATCATAATTTTATATTCACTTTGTCGCAGTTTTAACACGAGCGCACACAGAGCTAGTGACACCTGGTGTCGCTTGTATATTATGGCCACTTTATTATCTATACATATAATAAAACAGTAGAAAAACTGTGTCTGTACATTGAATATATTAAAAAAGAAATAATTGAGGGGGGTTAAGAAACAGTAATAGATCACAAATCCAAAAAAAAAAATCTGTCTGTTTGTCTGTTTGTCTGTTTGTTTGTACACGCTAATCTTCGGAACTACTGGACGGATTTGAATGATTTTTTTGTTGTTGTATAGGTATTAAGTCTGGGCAAGATATAGGCTATAATTTATCTTGGAAACTTGAACACCTGATGCAGAACCACAACAGACCAGCTGAACTATAAGAGATACAAAAATGGTACCATAGCAAAAATTGTTCCACGTGATGGGCATTTTCTGCTGAGAGAATAAATTTGAAGATCTGGAACACCTGATGTGGAACTCCAAGAGCCCAGCTACACTTACATAATATATAGGAATGACGTTTTAGCAAAAGTTGTTCAATCTGATGAGCACTCTCTGTTGACTTATAAAAATCGAAGATATGGAACACCTGATGTGGAACTCTAAGAGCCCAGCTACACCATAACACATATAGGAATGACGTCTTAGCAAAAGTTGTTCGATCTGATGAGCACTCTCTGTTGACTTATAAAAATCGAAGATCTGGAACATCTGATGTGGAACTCCAAGAGCCCAGCTACACTAACATATATATAGGAATGACGTTTTAGCAAAAGTTGTTGAATCTGATGAGCACTCTCTGTTGACTAATAAAAATCGAAGAACTCGAACACCTGATGTGGAACTCCAAGAGCCCAGCTACACCATAACACATAGGAATGACGTCTTAGCAAGTGTTGTTTGGTATGATGGGCATTTCCTGTTGACTTTTATCTTGGAAACAAACACCTGATGCAGAACCGCAACAGACCAGCTGAACTATAAGAGATACAAAAATGGTATCATAGCAAAAATTGTTCCACGTGATGAGCATTTTCTGTTGTAGATCTGGAACACCTGATGTGGAACTTCAAGAGCCCAGCTACACTAACATATATATAGGAATGACGTTTTAGCAAAAGTTGTTGAATCTGATGAGCACTCTCTGTTGACTAATAAAAATCGAAGATCTCGAACACCTGATGTGGAACTCCAAGAGCCCAGCTACACCATAACACATAGGAATGACGTCTTAGCAAGTGTTGTTTGGTATGATGGGCATTTCCTGTTGACTTTTATCTTGGAAACAAACACCTGATGCAGAACCGCAACAGAACAGCTGAACTATAAGAGATACAAAAATGGTATCATAGCAAAAATTGTTCCACGTGATGAGCATTTTCTGTTGTAGATCTGGAACACCTGATGTGGAACTTCAAGAGCCCAGCTACACTAACATATATATAGGAATGACGTTTTAGCAAAAGTTGTTGAATCTGATGAGTACTCTCTGTTGACTAATAAAAATCGAAGATCTCGAACACCTGATGTGGAACTCCAAGAGCCCAGCTACACTATAACATATATAATAGGAATGAAGTTTTAGCAAAAGTTGTTCAATCTGATGAGCACTCTCTGTTGACTTATAAAAATCGAAGATCTGGAACACCTGATGTGGAACTTCAAGAGCCCAGCTACACTAACATATATATAGGAATGACGTTTTAGCAAAAGTTGTTGAATCTGATGAGTACTCTCTGTTGACTAATAAAAATCGAAGATCTGGAACACCTGTTGTGGAACTCCAAGAGCCCAGCTACACCATAACACATAGGAATGACGTCTTAGCAAGTGTTGTTTGGTCTGATGGGCATTTCCTGTTGACTTTTATCTTTGAAACAAACACCTGATGCAGAACCGCAACAGACCGGCTGAACTATAAGAGATACAAAAATGGTACCATAGCAAAAATTGTTCTACGTGATGAGCATTTTCTGCTGTGAGAATAAATTTGAAGATCTGGAACACCTCGAAGATCTGGAACACCTGTTGTGGAACTCCAAGAGCCCAGCTACACCATAACACATAGGAATGACGTCTTATAAGTGTTGTTTGGTCTGATGGGCATTTCATGTTGACTTTTATCTTTGAAACAAACACCTGATGCAGAACCGCAACAGACCGGCTGAACTATAAGAGATACAAAAATGGTACCATAGCAAAAATTGTTCTACGTGATGAGCATTTTCTGCTGTGAGAATAAATTTGAAGATCTGGAACACCTCGAAGATCTGGAACACCTGTTGTGGAACTCCAAGAGCCCAGCTACACCATAACACATATAGGAATGACGTCTTAGCAAAAGTTGTTCAATCTGATGAGCACTCTCTGTTGACTTATAAAAATCGAAGATCTGGAACACCTGTTGTGGAACTCCGAGAGCCCAGCTACACCATAACACATAGGAATGACGTCTTAGCAAGTGTTGTTTGGTCTGATGGGCATTTCCTCTTGACTTTTATCTTGGAAACAAACACCTGATGCAGAACCGCGACAGACCGGCTGAACTATAAGAGATACAAAAATGGTACCATAGCAAAAATTGTTCTACGTGATGAGCATTTTCTGCTGTGAGAATAAATTTGAAGATCTGGAACACCTGTCGTGGAACTCCAAGAGCCCAGCTACACCATAACACATAGGAATGACGTCTCAGCAAGTGTTGTTTGGTCTGATGGGCATTTCCTGTTGACTTATAAAAATGTTTAGTCTGATGGGCATTTCCTGTTGACTTACAAAAATGAAAGATCTGGAACGTCTCGAATCGTCTCGCGCATCCCGTTGTATTCCCGTCCCCAGGCTCTTAAAATTCCACATCAGACGTTTTGAGGTCTTCGATTTTGACGACCCCGTTGTCGCTGGCATAAGCAACAGGATCCGCGTACAAAGTCGCGGGCAGAAGCTAGTTTATAATAAGTGACGTCATTATGCTATTTGATTATTTCCTAGATTTAATAGTGGGTTACAATCATAGTGATACATTAATTATTACTCAATTATTTTTGGATCGATTTAATATTCTAGTATTAGTTGTTTTTCTTGTTGTCGTTAAGAGTAATCGGTTAATATGGTATGAATTTTATGTGAAAAAGTAAAAAAAAAGTGTGTTATCACCAAGGTATAAGAGGGACCGCGACATCGCCATGCAGGAAGGAATCAATCATGAACCTGCGGATTGCCACCCGCCGGTTCTTGTAGTGTAAATAATTAAATTTCACAAAATATAAAATAAAGTACCCTCTGTGCGTCTGTCCATAGACAGACGGCTGTCTGAACGCGTCGTACCCAAAAAGTAAGGCACGGATTTTCATAGGGTTTTTAATTAACAATCTATTACAGAGTTACTCCGATGTCTCCAAATTTTGTAAAAGAGTATGGTTGGTGGAAAGATCTGTTGATCGTAAATTACACCCGTGCAAAGCCGGGACGGGTCGCCAGATAGTAATAGATATTAATATTGTGGTGTTCACTCGTACACTAGTCAGGGTTTGAAGTATAACCACCATATCAGTGTGGTGTCTTCGTTCAGGGTTGGGTTCTACAATAAAACACTGTTTCCAATATTACTGCGTTAGACGTGCTGTTGCTATGGATGTTCGAACTATAGTGAGAGTGCGGCGCATCGCCCCGCACTCCCTCCACCGCGCATCCCCCACCACAGCACGCATAACTCATTTATTAAACACCACAAATATGTTTAGATATTAACTTTTTGTGTGCTTGTCTTGCCGGTGGGAATAAACATTTATAGTTAAATTAGATCAGTGAAAATCGTCCTTACTGCTACGATTTAAAGCTACAGTTATTGGTGGCGATTCTGTTGTGCACAAACTACTTAAACGTAAATAAGGTTATTGCTATCTTTTTCTCTCTAATAAAACGAGAAAGAGACGGACGTAATTTAGAGCTGTCAAATATAGTTGGAACTAATATTTCTACACAAATGAAGGGTGCACGTAAAAACATGTCGACTAAAACACGGTGAAGCGCAAGGCATAAACTAGTTTGACATTTTTTAGTAAAAGATAGCAATAGCTTAGATTAAGTTTAGTTTGTGCACAACAGAATCGACACCAATGTCAAATTGTTGTCGCTGATGTGCAGAAACTATATGTCTCAGTTTCGAATGTGGTTTAGTGATTGTTCTGGTGCAACATTATTTTTCTTCACCTTTAAGGTTTTATGTTTTACATAAAATGTTTTTACGTCACAGGTTTTCTTTCTAATTGTTTCGAAAGTACCCTTATGATGTCACAATCTATTTTCTGTTCTGTTTTATTTGTAAGTGTTTGACTATCATATTTTGTAAGTATTTTGTTACTAAAACTATGAGTATTGTTTGTTCGAATTTTAAATGATTTAATAATAAAGGTTAAAAGTAGTAGACCGTCAGTGAATTCGTTAGTACCTCTAATGTATTTTTCTATCTTCCCTATATGTTGTGAACTTCAACTGTTTCATTCCTTGCTACCCTCATTATCTGCTGTTTAGCCGTTTCTCAACTTTGTTATATTTTGTAGCTTCCAGTCTAACCGAATGCAGCTGAATACCAATTTTTTACACGAAGCAACTATTTGACCTCCACAACCCAATACTAGGAAACACAACACTGATACTCTGCTGACTGGCATTGCCAACTGCAAAAAATTGCCATTGCATTCAATCATACAATTTTTTTACAAGTTCTAATTAGTCATAGCCGTCGAGTCTGTGAAGTTATCAGATTATAACTGTCGGTCATCATTTTAGACGAAAGACGTCCACTGCTGGACATAGGCCTCCCCCAAGTGTCGCCACATTGACCGATCCCGTGTGACTCGCATCCAGCGGATTCCTGCAACCTTCACCAGGTCATCGGTCTACCTAGTGAGAGGCCTTCCAACGCAACGTCTTCCGCTTCGCGGTCGCCACTCCAGAACTTTTCGGCCCCATCGGCCATTGGTTCTGCGAGCAATGTGCCCTGCCCACTGCCACTTAAGTTTGGCAATTCTTTGGGCTACGTCGGTAACCTTGGTTCTCTTGCGGATGTCTTCATTTTTGAATCGATCGCGCAACGGAACTCCGACCACAGGAACTGTTGGTATCTTACAATTGAGAAGAACTAGTTGCCACCGTCGATTACAAAGTCACTTATGAAATTCCCTATTTGATTAAAAAATCATCCAAAGTGTAAACTGACTCTTAACGCTCACGTTGTTAACACTCCAACTCAAAGCAAGTGCCAAGCTAGGCACACTGACACTAGACGAGCGGTCTCACATCAGTCTCTCACTCACCCTGTCTCGGATTGTCTCGGCGAGAAAGTACAGTCATTTTGCAATTTGCAGATTTGATTAAAATATTAAGAAAGACGTATGTAGTTAAAGAATCATCAAAATCATCAATACAACCCTCCAAGTTCATAAAGGTCGAGGAACGATTTTTTCCGATTTTAAACCACCGCTACAAATGTTGGCCCGTGTGTTGGCGACCCTGCCTTGGCCAAAGGCTTGCCAAACAATGATCGTTAATAACCTCAAATTAAAATTAAACGAATTTCAACCTAATCAATAGAGAAACATATTTTGAAACAATAATAATTATTATAGCTGAAAATCCTTCAAAACTTTAAAGCAAAGAGCTAGAAGTTTGTTGAAATATACCTAACAAAGGGTATTTGTACAACGATTTCTTTTAATCGTGGGTATTGTTCAATAAACCTTGTAGTAGCTTTTAGCGGTAAGCGGTCTGGTTGAACACTTAGGGGCTTAGCTGGACTGGTAAAACGGTTCGTGACTATTGTATTCATGACTAGCAAGCACTATTCCTGCGACTTTGCAAAAAATGTGGTATCTCGGCTAATTTGCATGATTTAAATAAAGTGTCATGCCGGTTTCCTCATGATTTTTTTTCCTTCACCGTTTTGAGAGCAGTGGTGAAGAAATAAATTACACAAAGTAATGCGCCTGCCTGGGTTCGAACCCACAACTTATTGTTCGTAAGTCGGGGCCGCCACCACTGGGCCACCGTTGCTCCCAAAAACCAGAACCTATCTGTCATAGAACCAAAAAATTCGAAGACATCTGACATCTACTAATCCGCACTGGGCCCGCGTGGTGGATTATAGCCTATTCCCTCTCACATAGAGAAGGCCTGTGTCCCAGCAGTGGGAACATTAATAGGCTGATGATGATGATGATGAAATAAAGGGTGTAAAAAACCTCTTAACGAAGCCGAAAAGCACTTGTTCTCCCCATCATTGTGATCATTTTTTCGTTCTAGACCATACCTTGGACCTTGGGTCAAAGTTACAACTTTTTGACAAGTTTTTTTTTTTTTTTTATACAAGCATTTAATGGAAGATTTTTACTTTAAATACCTCCACAACCCTCGTATTATTCAATCCATTTATCAGCACAATGTTTTGAGTGCGTTACTTTGAGTAAAAACAAAACCACAAAACATATTTTTTCTCCCCAAAAAAAGGTCATTTCCCTGCAATAATTTTTGCAACCTTTATGGTGTGCATTGTTACTTTAATTGTGTCTGTAATTGCGGGTATTGAAGTGCTACAGTTACTTAGTTTGATGTACAGAATGCTTGGTTGACGGCTTTGTGATGAGGTTGTTTACACCATGTATATTTTTTAGCCTATGTTACTTTCTGTTAATATAGCTTTCTATTGGTGAAAAAAACCGGCTAAGAGCGAGTGGGACTCGCGCACCGAGGGTTCCGTACAAACTTTTTAAAGGATAAACTTAACTTTGCTGTTCGATCCAATTATTTGCGGTTGATGCAATTGACGTTTAATGCATTAAACGTCAATTGAACCAACCGCAAATAATTGCTTCTCGCCAAATTTCGTGATTCTCGCAACGGGAACTACCTTAAAGGTTTTCGACCCAAAACCTATAGGATACCTGTAGGGTAGGGTAGGGTAGGGTATTGACCTAGAATTGACAATTTTGGTTAAAAACAAGGTCTTACAGCACAAGTAAAGGGCTGAAAAATAAAAAAATATAGTTGAAAAATAAGGTAAATTTTGGTACTTACAAGTTTTCGCAAAAATCTAAATTTGCCCATATATTTCTTGACTCAGGACCATGATTTTCATTCTTTGATTCACATAATAGGGATTAGAGACCTCAGTATCTGGTATAAATTTCAACTTTCTAGGTCCACCCATTCCTGAGAAAATCGGTGGTGACAGACGGACGGACAGATGGACAAGAAAGTGATCTTATAAAGGTTCCTTTTTACCTTTTGAGGTGAGGAACCCTAAAAATGACGGAAAAACCCAATAATATTTTCCACTTGCACTTTAACCAAGTTAGTATCCAATGATAACAATCCCCGACCACTATATTATTTTCCACCCTTATTTTCGTTCGACAAACAAACAAAAGAGATTGCTTTCCGGTCTGGAGCGGGTCCAGAAACTGGTTTTAATTATTACTCGACTACGCTTATAGGCTTTTTGTTTAAATAAATTCGTTTTTCTTGTCTGTTGGAGGTTATTTTAGAAAGTAATAAAGAAAATCCATTTATTTGGCATTTATCTATATATTATTATCTATATTTTATATTTATTTATTTATAAGATAGCGCGCGGCAAAGTTTCCTGCTCTCGACTGAGTGGCCCAATAAAACTGAGCGTCATTACAACACCTGCCCGCTTAGCATGAACGCCGCACATAGGAGTATTTAACCCAAAAAGTCGATCAAAAGTCGAATATTACAAAGTATCAATATGGAGGTAGTTTTCGCTACCTGGCAAACCGGAAGGGTTGGGGGGACAATATACCACTCGACTCTCTTTTGATCTTGCTAACATTACGTTCACAATCAATCGTCTTTATAAGGAACAATCTTAGGGAATTATTTTAGTCAATGTCTTTCCACGGTTGAAACATTTTGTCTTTTGGAGTTCGTCATTTTTGCCGATGACAAATTCCATCACGCGTCTTGTAACAAATAAATTGAGATGTCTTCAAGTTGTAAGAACCGTGCAAAGCAGCGGCGATTCGCAAGTATTTGAAATTATTAAAATTATTCGATTCACATTGTATTTTAAATGTAATTATACATTTAAAATAATATAATATCAATAAAAAATAAATGAAATAATACAATATAAAATTATTAATTTTAAATTTAAATTATTCGATTCTTATTGTATTATTATATTGGTGAACATTTTTGACATTTTATTAATTACGTTTCAATTTAAAAAAGGTAGTGTTTTATTTGTCCAGCCAGTGCAAAGATTTGTTTTTATTTAATGAACTGTGATTTTGATATCCAACACTTAGATTTGTATATAACAGCTTATTTATTAGTAGCTTTTGGTGGTGGCTTCATTAGCGTTAATTTAGAATTTGACAATTAAACTCTTAACACACTACTAAAGTTTATATCTATACTTACTTTATCTATACTAATATTATAATAAAAAGGTAACATTTGTTTGTAAGTTTGTATGTAGGGGGTAATCTCCGGAATTAATGAACCGATTTCAAAAATTCTTTCACCATTGGAAAGCTACATTCACCCTAAGTAACATAGGCTATATTTTATCCCCGTACTCCCACGGGAGCAGGAACTACGCGGGTGAAACCGCAGGAAGTCCACTAGTAATAATATCATTCAATTATGATTTAAAACTCACGTGGCGCCATCTATTATTATAAGAACATTGTTGCTTTCCTCGGAAGAGCTCGTGGCTAAATAACAACAGCCGCTCGGGTCGATCGTTAGGTTAAGCCGTGCTTGCCTAGGTTGGTCTGTGGATGGGTGACCACCCATTACATACCGAGTTTCCTCCGTGCCTCGGAAAGCACGTTAAGCCGTTGGTCCCGGCTGTCATTTGTAGATCTTTGACAGTCGTTAGGTAGTCAGAGGCCCAAAAAGTCTGACAACCAGTCTTACCAAGGGGTATCGTATTACCCGGTACTAACTGGGTTGTGGAGGTCAGATAGGCAGTCGCTCCATATAAAATACTGGTATTCAGCTGCATCCGGTAAAACTGGAAGCCGACCCCAACTAAGTTGGGAAAAGGCTAGGCAGATGATGTTGCTTTCCTCGGGAACAGTACTTTTTTTAGGGATGAAACGTACCATAAGTCCATTTCTGTCCATCTGACAGCGTATAATTAAGCAAAATTTCAGGATGATCGGTTAAGTGCTTTAAGTGTGAAAACGTAACAAACAAACAAACTAATTTTCGTATTTAAAATTAGTTAGGGTTAGGAGTTAGAAGTTAGTTTCGTATTTAAAATTAGTTAGGGTTAGGTGCCGTGTGGTGTCGGACGTAAAGAATAACACCATCCCATATCTTCCCGTGGGTGTCGTAAGAGGCGACTAAGGGACTTACCAGAGAATGGGCAGCAGCACTCTCTGTGTCTTATGTAAGAACTGCACTCACTGCGATCGCCAACCCGCTTGCCAAGCGTGGCGATTATGGCAAAACCCCCCCATGAATAGCGCAACAAAGAAATGGCCCCTAGTGCCCGGCAGCCCGTCTACCCTCGACTACGGCAGCGGTCGAGGCTACGGCGTGGCAAGGGGTGCGAAGAATCTCCGGAAGGGATCCGGCTGCCAATACCAACGACTGGACCTGGCAACATATAACACGCGCACACTCCGGACCGACGAGAAGATAGCGGAACTAGAAGAGGAATTGAGCAGGCTGCGATGGAGTATTGTGGGATTATCTGAAGTCCGAAGAGAGGGGGAGGACACGATAATCCTGAAATCCGGCAACCTGCTCTATTTCCAAGAGGGTGACCGGCAGTCCCAGGGTGGTGTTGGGTTTATCGTCCACAAGTCCCTTGTGAACAACGTGGTGAAGATCGAGAGTGTGTCGACCAGGGTGGCGTACCTTATACTCAGAATATCCTCAAGATATTCGCTGAAGGTCATACAGGTCTACGCCCCGACCTCGGCACACCCCGACGACGAAGTGGAGACCATGTATGAGGATATATCTAAAGCCATGCATGGTTCCAAAACTCACTTCACAGTTGTCATGGGGGACTTCAACGCGAAACTGGGCAAACGAGACGGGGATGAGCTGCAGGTGGGGCAATTTGGAGTTGGACATCGGAATCGCCGGGGTCACCAACTGGCTAGTTTTATGGAGAAGGAGGGCCTCTATATGATGAACTCCTTCTTCAGAAAGCGTGAGCACAGGAAGTGGACCTGGCAGAGCCCCGATGGTGCAACTAGAAATGAGATCGACTTCATCATGTCAACCAAGAAGCAAATGTTCAATGATGTCTCTGTGATCAATTCGGTGAAAACCGGGAGCGATCACCGCATGGTAAGAGGCACATTGAACATCAATATCAAGCTTGAAAGGTATCGACTGATGAAGTCTACGCTCCGTCCAGCACAGATCCAAATCCAAAACCCCGAGAGCTTTCAGCTTGAACTCCAGAACCGTTTCGAGTGCCTAGGAAGCTCAGTGGACGAATACAACGATGGGTTCGTGGAAACTGTCCATACGACCGGGTCTAAGTTCTTCAAGGCGCGTCGTACGGATCAAAATAAGAGGCTCTCCGATCACACTCTCAAGCTCATGAAGGAGCGGCGTGAGATGATCCTGCAGTCTTCAGACGAGGCGTGTAAATACCGGCAGCTCAATAGACGGATCTCTAAATCCTTGAAGAGCGACCTCCGCCGCTTTAATACCGAGCGTATTAAAGACGCGATTGAGCGGAATAAAGGCTCCAAGGTATTTGCAAGGGATCTGGCTATTGGGCAGAGCCAGCTCACGAAACTGAAGACCGACGATGGTAGGATCTTATCCGCCAAACCGGAGCTTCTGAGGGAGATCGAGAGCTTCTATGGACAGTTGTACACGTCAACCAGTAAACCCGTCGTAGATCTAGCCAACGACCCAAGAGCTAGACTGACCCGACACTATACCGAAGACATCCCGGACGTCAGCCTGTACGAGATTAGGATGGCTCTGAAGCAGCTCAAAAACAACAAGGCACCGGGTGATGACGGAATTACGGCCGAACTCCTGAAGGCGGGTGGAAAACCGGTACTTAAGGCCCTTCAGAAGCTGTTTAATTCCGTCATACTTGAGGGGAAAACGCCACAGGCATGGTGCAGGGGTGTGGTGGTGCTCTTCTTCAAAAAGGGTGACAATGCCCGGCTGAAGAATTATAGGCCCATCTCACTTCTAAGCCATGTCTACAAGTTGTTTTCTAGAGTCATCACGAATCGTCTCGCGCGCAGGTTTGACGATTTCCAGCCACTCGAACAAGCCGGTTTCCGAAAAGGCTTTAGCACCGTGGACCACATACATACGCTGCGGCAAGTTATACAGAAGACCGAAGAGTATAACCTGCCTCTCTGTTTAGCGTTTGTGGACTACGAGAAAGCCTTCGATTCGATCGAGACCTGGGCTGTACTGCAGTCTCTCCAACGGTGCCAAATCGATTATCGGTACATCGAGGTGTTGAAGTGTTTGTACAAAAACGCCACCATGTCAGTCCGACTTCAGGACCAAGCCTCGAAACCTATCCTCCTGCAGCGAGGTGTGAGACAGGGAGACGTCATATCTCCGAAACTGTTCACCACTGCACTGGAGGATGTCTTCAAGGTTCTGGACTGGAGAGGGCTAGGCATCAACGTCAATGGCGAGTACATCACTCACCTTCGGTTTGCCGATGATATAGTGGTAATGGCTGAGACCATGGAGGACCTCAGTACAATGCTCGATGACCTCAGTAGAGCTTCCGGAAGAGTGGGTCTAAAAATGAACATGGACAAGACTAAGGTCATGTTGAATGCCCATGTCACACCCACTCCTATCAAGATCGGAGACTCTACTCTCGAAGTTGTAGACGATTATGTGTACCTGGGACAAACGGTCCAGTTAGGTAGGTCTAACTTCGAGAAAGAGGTCAATCGTCGAATCCGACTCGGTTGGGCAGCGTTCGGGAAATTGCGCGGTATCTTCTCGTCCAACCTACCGCAGTGTCTCAAGACGAAAGTCTATGACCAGTGTGTGTTGCCAGTGATTACATACGGGACCGAAACGTGGTCGCTCACAATGGGCCTCATCAGAAAGCTTAAAGTCACCCAAAGGGCAATGGAGAGGGCTATGCTCGGAGTTTCCTTGCGCGATCGAATCAGAAATGAAGACATCCGCAAGAGAACAAAGGTTACCGACGTAGCCCGAAGAATTGCCAAACTTAAGTGGCAGTGGGCAGGGCACATTGCTCGCAGAACGGATGGCCGATGGGGCCGAAAAGTTCTGGAGTGGCGACCCCGAACCGGAAGACGTTGCGTTGGAAGGCCTCCCACTAGGTGGACCGATGACCTGGTGAAGGTTGCAGGAATCCGCTGGATGCGAGTCGCTCGGGACCGGTCAATGTGGCGACACTTGGGGGAGGCCTATGTCCAGCAGTGGACGTCTTTCGGCTGAAATGATGATGATGATGATGAGGAGTTAGCATTAGGATTTTCTTCTTTTCGTACGCGTTGACCAACCTGTTTGATTATTCGTAAACTACTTTAGATTTTTTAGATTTTACTTTAGATTAGTGACAGTGTAAGAGTATCCCAAAAAAAAAACTATGAAATATATTTATTGTTTTTTTTTGCAATAAAAAAAACCCAAATAACTCTGAATTGGGTTATATGTAGATTTAAAATATGATTCGTAACCTTAAATAAAATGTATCAAAACGATAACTCCTAAAAAAAAAAAAAAATTAACTCTAGTTGTCCAAATTAAAGTCTCTAAAGATTGGCGCAATTGGGTATAATTATAATATTTAACTAGCTGTTGCCCGCGGCTTCGCCCGCGTAAAGTTCGGTAATTGTCCCACTTAATCATAATAAAGGGATAAATAGTATCCTACATGTTATTCCAGGTTATAAACTATGTATGTGCCAAATTTCATAATAATCACAATTTATTATTATCATCAAAATCACCATCACTATCACAACCACCATCACTATCACTATCACAATCACAATCTCTATCACAATCACTATCACACAATATCACAATCACTATCACAATCACTATCACAATCACTATCACAATCACTATCACAATCACTATCACAATCACTATCACAATCACTATCACTATCACAATCACTATAACTATCACTATCACTATCACTATCACTATCACTATCATTATCACTATCACAATCACTATCACAATCACTATCACTATCTCAAATCACAATCACAATCACTATCACTATCACAACCACCATCACTATCACTATCACTATCACAATCACAATCACTATCACAATCACAATCACTATCACAATCACAATCACTATCACTATCACAACCACCATCACTATCACAATCACAATCACAATCACTATCACTATCACAATCACAATCACACGCTATCACGATCACTATCACACACTATCACAATCACTATCACAATCACTATCACTCTCACAATCACTATCACTATCACAATCACAATCACAATCACTATCACTATCACAATCACAATCACTATCACAATCGCTATCACAATCACTATCACAATCACTATCACAATCACAATCACAATCACTATCACAATCACTATCACAGTCATTATCACAATCACTATCACAATCACTATTACAATCACTATCACAATCACTATCACAATCACCATCATCGTTATCACAATCATTATCATCGTAATCGCAATCATTATCATTGTAATCACAATCATCATGATTACAATCGCCATCACTATCACAACCACAATTATTATCACAATCACAATCACCATCATTAACACAATCACACCCACCATCACATTCACAATCGCTATCCTCGTTATCACAATCATTATCACAATCATCTTCGTCATTATCACAATCACCATCTCTGTCACAATCACAATCACCATCACCATCACTATCACCATCACAATCACCGTCACCATCACGATGAGGTGATTGTGATAGTGATTTTGATGGTGATTACCATCAAAATCACTATCACAATCACCATCATCGTTTTCACAATAATTACCGTTGTAATTACAATAATTATCATCGTAATAACAATCATTATCATCTCAATCACAATCATCATGATCACAATCGCCGTCACTATCACAAAATCAAGTTAAAACAATCACAATCACCATCACAATCATTCTCGCAATCACTATCCTCGTTATGACAATCATTATCATCGTAATCACAATCATCTTCATCATTATCACCGTTGCTGTCACAATCACAATCACCATCACCATCGCTATCACTATCACAATCACCGTCACTATCACAATGACCATCACAATCACCATCAAAATCACTATCACAATCACCATCATCGTTTTCACAATAATTATCATCGTAATTACAATCATTATCATCGTAATAACAATCATTATCATCTCAATCACAATCATCATGATCACAATCGCCGTCACTATCACAATCAAGATAAACAATCACAATCACCATCACAATCGTTTTCGCAATCACTATCCTCGTTATCACAATCATTATCATCGTAATCACAATCATCTTCATCAATATCACCGTTGCTGTCACAATCACAATCACCATCACCATCGCTATCACTATCACAATCACCGTCACTATCACAATGACCATCACTAACACAATCACAATCACCATCACCATCACAATCACTCTCACAATCACTATCCTCGTTATCACAATCATTATCATCGTAATCACAATCATCTTCATCATTATCACCGTCACTGTCATAATCACAATCACCATCACCATCGCTATCACCATCACAATCACCATCACAATCACCATCAAAATCACTATCACAATCACCATCATCGTTACTACAATCATTATCATCGTAATCACAATCATTATCATCTTAATCACATTCATCATTATCACAATCTTCATCGTAATCACAATCATCATCATCATAATCATCAGCATCATTATCACAATCATCGTCACCGTTATCACAATCATCACAATAAATCAACAATAACCCTGTATAGAAGTCGAATCCGCCATCTTCTGGATCTCAAAATAAATGCCATTTTCGTAATCAGCGCCCCTGATAATCTCGGTATCGACACCCATATTGATTTTAGACATTTCAACCCCATCGCACCCCAACAGGGAATGATAGTATTTCAGGTCCGCCACACTAAATCTTAAAATCGTTGTTTTTGTATTACACCCGAGTTCACCCGACCCAGTTTACCATAAAAACAATATCTATGTTGAATTTCAGGCTTTGTTACCCCATTTCCCCCTTTAGGGGTTGAATTCTGAAAAAACCTGAAACACAAATGTTAACTCATTTATTGATTGGAGTACTCCTGTTAAGTTTCGAATAAAGTAGTCTAACTAATCTTATTTCCCCATGTAATATTTGGACTCCCGTTCCAACCCCTAAGGGGGTTAATTTTGAAAAATCCTTTCTTAATGCACCCCTAAACCTCATAAAGAACCTTTGTGCCAAATTTGGAATCTCTAGACTCAGCGGTTTGGGCTGTGCATTGGTTTTTATACTTTGCCACCCCATTTCCCCCTCTTAGGGGTTGAATTCTGAAAAAACCTGAAACCCGTTTCTACTCATTTATCAATAGGAGCACTCCTGTGAAGTTTCGAATAAAATAGTCTAACTAATCTTGTTTCCCCATACAAACTTTGGAGCCCCGTTTAACCCCCATAGGGGGTGAATTTTGAAAAATCCTTTCTTAGTGCTCCCCTAGACCACATAAGGAACCTACTTGCCAAATTTGGAATCTCTAGACTCAGCGGTTTGGGCTGTGCATTGGTTTTTATACTTTGCCACCCCATTTCCCCCTCTTAGGGGTTGAATTCTGAAAAAACCTGAAACCCGTTTCTACTCATTTATCAATAGGAGCACTCCTGTGAAGTTTCGAATAAAATAGTCTAACTAATCTTGTTTCCCCGTACAAACTTTGGAGCCCTGTTTAACCCCCTTAGGGGGTGAATTTTGAAAAATCCTTTCTTAGTGCACCCCTAGACCACCTAAGGAACCTACTTCCCAAATTTGGAATCTGTAGACCCAGCGGTTTGGGCTGTGCGTTGATAGATGAGTCAGTCAGTCAGTCAGTCAGTCAGTCAGTCAATCAGTCAGTCAGTCAGTTTCTTCTTTTATATATTTAGATTACAATATTTAAAAAAAAAAATATAGATAAGCCGCCCCGTTGCTAGCCAACTACTATACATAAAGACCTAGCAACGGGGTTGCCAGATCTGTCGCCAACGCTAGTTATAAATAAAATGCCTAACAACACTGCCCTACTATAATATTGTATTAGGGACGTCCCTATTTCGAAACCAAATTGACTTCGAACAAGAGAGTATTGGGGAACGCAAAATTTAAACACTTAGTTTCATCCCTGAGGGTAGAGGGTTTAGTACAGAAGTATCCAAAGAGGGTTTGATGGAAATATCTGATAGTGCGGTTTGATAGGATTCGGGTAGAGGAAACAATTTGAAGTCGGAAAACTTGTAAAAGGCCATTTAAATTCGGGATAATAAAAATGTTAGCAACGCATTGTTGTATTATAGGGCATATAAATAAGGCACATTTTTGGCATACAATGTTCACATCATAATCTTTCTTTATCGTGTGGTTAGAGCCTAACCTGGTGTCAGAGTTTTTATGCCATCCATGGCCCTCCGACTTGGCTTTACATGCAACCATGAAATATCTCTCCGGCATGCTGGTTTCCTCCCGATGTTTTCCTTCACCGAAGCAAGTGATAATGAAAAAAAATCGGAGCAGTCTTTGGGGACTGCCGATAGAAGTGAAAACAAAAAGTACACAGGGCCCGCCCCAGTCGTAGCACTGGTTATGCCCCGCGCATGCCTATGTGGTGCTACGCCGTAGCGGATGCTACGAGTGCTACGAACGGCTACGAAGCGTGACCGCACATTACGTTACGTGACGATGAGTTCAATGTTTTTCCTTCACCCAAAAAGTGCTCAACGCGCCTATAGAAGTTTTCACTTCAAAAATGAAAAGTAAAATACGCACAATGAATCCTAAAAATCAGAGGCGCGTAAAGACCTCATAAGCATTGGAAACATGATTTTGAATTGTTTGCAGCAACATCAAAATATTGTTTGAAGCAGTGTTGCGCAGTTTTTGATAAACATAAATATGTAGTTAGCTACATTCACATTATGCTCCTAGCAAAACTGTAACATTCGATATTGCCGGGAACATGTTGCTGAAACAATGTTGTGTTGTAAAAACACAGTGTGTTTTTAATTATTGTGTTGTGTCAGTTGTGTGTAGTTCGTTGCTTATAACGATGGGATAACTTTTTAATGTATCATGTAGTCAAAGTCCTGGTATTTGTTCGTCCAGCGTGCAATAAACAATATTTCTTTCATCATATTTTTTTTATTAATAAACCAGCTAAAGTGCTGGCAACTTATTTATATAAAAAATCTTCCATCTTAATATTCATGATAATCTCTGTAGTCGTTCATACCAGAGACGATAACTTTTTCTTTAAATATGTTCTTCATGAGGTGTCTCTGGCAGAAATGCAAGGGAACTTCAGCGTATCCTAAAATGCAGAAAAATATTATGCACCATTTACAGATTTTCATCCAGTCAGGCATTTTATAGTTTTTTGAGAAAAAACAAAGTTTAAATAAAATCATCTTTTCTGTTTGCATTGTATTGTTTTTTTTTCTATTCACATACGTGAAGTCAAACCATAAAAGATATGCGCTTCAATAATCTTCATGTATCCGGATGGGAACGAAATTTGCGCCACAAACGCGAAACTTTTAAGAAATGTTTTGTCGCGTATTTCACATTTGTGTGAAACTTTTTCTCTTTCTTTTGATTTGCCTACTACGGTCGCAGATTGATCTCCGGTTTGATAGTATGCATAGTATTACAAAACAAGCATCTAATAATTTCGTGGTTAATATCCTCATCCTCATCAAGATGGCGGGACGAGCTGGTCAAACGACCAGTGGCCCACATCTTAGCCCTGGATCGAATAAACTGTAAGTCATAGGGAGATAGAGGTCTTTGCCCAGCAATGGGATGACACGGGTTAGTTGTATGAGTAACATTGCGCGTTCGTATTTTCGGTGCAAAACAAGAACTGCCGAAGCGCATACTTTTTCTGGATGATTTAAATCAATGGTCAATGGTAGCCAGTGGCCCAAAAAGTCTGACAACCAGTCTTACCAAAGTGGTATCTTATTACTAAGTATGAACTGTGTTGTGGAGGTCAAATAGGCAGTCGCTCCATGTAAAATACTGGTACCCGCTGCATCCGGTTAGATGGAAGCCGACCCCAAAATAGTTGGGAAAAGGCTAGGCAGATGATGGATGTTCCAATGTTCAATCTAATTCACAGCTAAACATGGCCTTGTTCAAATGGAACAGATCTGGAGGTGAATGCATTCTCAACCAGAAATATAACTGTATTTTACATTACCATCATCCTCATCACCCCTGCAATTCAGCATGTCGAGGTAGCAACCGTTGATGAAAGTCTTGTAAATGTATGCCCGCAGCTTGGACATCGCACATACTGGTCTGTAGTGGCTCGGGCAGAACAACGGGCAGGATTCACCGTACATCCTTCTAAGGCTGGTTTTAAAATGTTTTATGCAGAATTTTAGGGGTGTTTTCTTGAGCTCTAGAAGAAAATTTATATTATATTATCATCTTAGAATAAAAATTATGAAGGCGTCAATAGGAAATCAAAGCGTTAACGCGTAGTTAACGCAGGCCGCGCGCGTTTGCAGGCCAGTGTATGGCCTGCAAAAATAAGTATCACACTTTTAAAATTGCAATAACTTTTTAAGTACACAAAATATACTTTTGAAACAAAAAGGACTCGAAAAAGAGTTTAATTTTGTACATAAAAACTAATAAAACTGATAAAAATTGCTATAAAACGTTTTTTATTTTAAATCTCTAACTTCTACAGCCTTACAAATAAAAATGTGTTATACCGCATTTATACCATTCTTATACCAAATATAGCTATAACAGATATAACTTAAGAATAAGTCGAGAATATTTTCTTACAAATAAACCAGATATATCTTTGTTATAACAACGCTTCCGTTATGTCAAAATGCACGATGTGGCAACAGCGCGACCGAAGAGAAACTAGCAGAAAAAAAGCAGTTTGTCTATAAAAACTGTATGGGGACCCTTTGTCAACTTGACGATTCTCGACCTTTTTTTTTGTTCTATTGTTTACGCGTGGACTGAGTCAATACAGTTGTAATTGAATTTGTTTATTTTTGTGGATAGAGAAATATAATTTAGAAACTGAATATTAAAATGGCTAAGAGAGACCGATCAATCACCTGGGAGAACGATTAGAATATATTTCTTTATTATAGGACGTAAATAATATCTTTATTTACGTCCCCAATACCTCAAAACAGAAGATAATCTACCTCCGCACGTGTCCATATTGAGAGATCTACCAATAAATTGGTCTAAAAACGTTACACCACCTTTAGAAAATTAGTATTTTAACCGTAACTGCTCATCGCTATTTATATCAAAAGGATTTTCTCTTTTTTTAATATTTTATGTTTTCTTTGAACCTGCATTAGATAGATTTAGAATGATATTTACTGGTTCTACTTCTTCTATTGCATCTAATTCCATAATCAAAACGAACGTAAAATAATTAAATTCGCGTAAACAAACACAAACCGTGGTATTTTTAAGGTTATACTAGCTTTATACAAGGGTGGAAGCGCGCATAACTTCGGAATAGCGGTTGTATGAATACAAATGTCAAAGTTATACCTGTTATAAGCTATGCTTTGTTTATTTGTAGACATTTTGCTTATTCTTTGTTTATTCTCGAGTATAACTTTATACCACGTTTATTTGTAACGCTGCTAGAGTTTAGAAAAAAATGAAAAGTATAGTACTTAGTTTTGCAGGCCAGTGTAATACAAGTCTAAAATTACTGCATGTTATTAGTAACAATCAATTCGAACAGTTTTCAATGTGAAAATACTGGTTCGCACCAAATATTGACTTATGGGTCTGCCTCGTTGGTTCCGGGTTCGTTTCCAGGGTCAGACAAACTATTATTGGGTTTTTCCATCAGGATATTTTCAGTAACAGCCATTGTGTCTGGATTTGTGGCCGGTTGACAGCAATAGACTCGCTTCCTATTACATGGGACTTAAACATAACTATCGTTTGGGTGTATTATTAGTTCCACCTCTGCCTAACCCGTTGGTAATTACAGGCGTGATATTATGTGTAATATTTATTATTATTATTGGTGGCAAGAATGCTCCAACCAGCCCTCGAAATTCAAATTTTCTTACGTTTTTTGCAATTTGCAAGCCAGTGCTAGGTTGTATGTTGATTAGAATATTATTCGCGGCTGTAAGACGTAATAATCAATACAACGCTCCAAGTTCATAAAGGTGCAGGAATGACTTTGACCTTGTAAAAGTCATTTTTTTACCTTTATGAACTTGGAGGGATGTATTGATGAATATAATTCTGTAACTACATCTTACAACCTACGTCTTACAGCCGCGAATAATATTTTAATCAACACACAACCTAGCACTGGCCTGCAAATTGCAAAAAAACGTAAGAAAATTTGAATTTCGCGGGCTACCCTGGAGGATTCACCTTAACCTTAAGAGTCCTAATACATTTTTTAGGTAAATTCATGATTTTTGACGAAGTAATTCTCAGCAGCAGTAAGATATTTCGTAATATCTGTTGGATATGAGAATTGTCTGTGGTCCAGCCCCGCCCTCTTATTCTGGTTGGCTTGGTCTGTGCTTTGTGTCAGCGATCAAATAAACCTATATTAATTAATTATAGTGTTTAATTTCAAGATATAACAGTTGGCGACGAGAATTAAGGACCTGTGCAGCAAATAAATAAAAAGAAACATCAAAATAAAACGAGAACAAACAAATAAATACGAAATAAGTACGTACAACAGACACGCGGTACAGAGTGAAGTACGCGCGTGTTGCTTACGAATTCCTAAGTTCGCCATATTGGCTAGAAAATTAATTGTGAGTTTAAATTATCTCAAGAAGATGTTAAATAAAAAACATAATGCCAAGTTCATCAGAATATTCAGATGCTGAAGATGAATTAGAATTCACAAAAAGAACCTGGATCTATGCGCTAAAAAAAGACGAACTACAAAAGAAACTGACAAGTCTTAACATTTTATTTGAAGAAAAAGCATCGGTAGACGAGTTGCGTAAAATATTGTCAAATTACTGCAAAGAAAATATAAAAATACGCCAGGAAAGAAGAAAACCTACTGCTAAAATGACTACAAGTTACAACATACAACAATTCAATGGAGAAAATTGGGAATGCTTTGAACAACAATTACAGTGCTTGATACAGTTAAATGACGTAAAAGAAGAAAAAAAAGTATCATTATTACTAACAAAAATAACGCCACAGGTGTTAGAAATATTGAATTGTTTATGTACACCGAAGAAAGCTATTGCATGCAGCTATACTGAATTGTGTGAAAAATTACGGGAAAAGTATATACCAAAAAATCTATCAGCTATAGAAAGAGCAACATTCCGAAACAGAAATCAGCTACCAACCGAAACGATTGAGGAATATGTCCTGGAACTGAGAAAACAGGGACGGAAGTGTGATTTTAAAGATTTAAACGACCAGATTAAGGAGAAGTTAATCGATGGAGTTTACTCTAAGTTATTGAAATTTGAACTACTTAAAAGCTGTACTACGGAAATGAGTTTGGAGGATACTATTGTTGTAGCAAGAAAGGTGGAAGGTGCATTGCAGCAAACAAAACATAAAGAAAATTCAGTGACCGAGATGTTCTATTTACAACAAGGACAAAAAGCAAATGGAGAAAGAAATAATAAATATAAAAATAAAATACAAAAAGTGAACAAATCAGTACCAATATCAAGTGAAAACAAGTGTTATTGCTGTGGTGCAAGTAATCACATAAAAAAGGAGTGTAGACTTATAAAAAAGTACTGTTCGGAATGCGGACAACAAGGACACATATATAAAATGTGCTCAAGAAATAAAAAGCATCAAAAGGTTTACTCCGTCTCAGAAGATAAAAACACAGCTGACGAGCAGGAAGTTGAAGTAGAAACTTCAGCTGCACAGATGTTTAATGAATATGAAATGTACACCATCAATGTAAGTAAAGTGCCACCACTGTATATTACATTAAATATTGAAGGTACAAATTTAGATTTTCAGTTGGATACAGGGTCCGATGTAACAGTCATTCCACGTTCAGATAAACAATTTTTTCCCCCAAACAAGCAGATTTCTAATTGTAAAGTGAGATTTAGGAATTTTGACCAAACTATTTCTGAACCGGTAGGAATAATGAAAGACTTAATGGTGACATACAAAAACAAAAATAAAACATTAAATGTATTTGTAGGAAATGATAAAATACCACGAATTTTAGGTAGGGATTGGTTAAAGGAACTTGATTTGTGGCCACCCAATTTTGAAATGAAAAATATCAATTTAAATAAACAAATTAATGAAAATTCTATTGCAGAAGCAGAACGATATGTAAAGGAAGGGTTCAAAGAAGTTTTCAGCCCTGGCTGGGGTAACTTTAAAGGTGATGCCATTCAACTAAAATTAAAATCAGAAGCAAAACCAAAATGTCATCCAGTAAGGCGAGTTCCATTGGCTTTAAAAGAGAAGGTAAAACTTGAAATTTCACGTTTAATTGATAATGGAAGAATAGTTCCAGTAGAATATAGTGAGTGGGGAACACCAGTAGTTCCTATCTTAAAGCCAGATGGATCCGTTCGTCTTTGTGGCGATTATAAAATTACCATAAATCCTTATTTAGAAGTGGATCATTTTCCATTGCCACACATTGAAGAAATTTTTGATACTTTGAAAAAGGGCCATTACTTCTGTGAACTGGACCTCAAAGAGGCTTATTTGCAAGCACCATTAGAAACAAAGTCACAAGAACTAACCACTATTGTAACAGAAGTAGGTACATACAAGTATCAGTATTTACCATATGGGGTCAGTACGGGACCAGGGTCTTTTCAGCGTTTAATGTATAATAAGCTCAGAGAAATAACAAACACCATTGTGTTTATTGATAATATTTATATTTGTGGAGAGACAGTCAAAGATACTTTAGAAACATTGTGCAAAGTATTAACAAAACTACAAGAGTGTGAATTTAAATTAAAGATTGAGAAGTGTAAATTATTTGAGACTAGTATCAATGTCTTCGGATTTAAAATTACAAAAAATGAGATTAGTGTCATTCAAAATAATATTGAACCGTTACTAAATGCAGAAGCACCCAAAACTATAACTATGTTAAAATCATTTCTAGGGAAAGTAACATATTATTCACGATTCTTAAAAGACATGGCTCATATAGTAGCGCCCTTACATGAATGTACAAAAAATAAAAATATTCTATGGACAAAAGAATGTAACGATTCATTTAATTTAATAAAACAAAAGCTGGCATCGGTAGGGAATTTGAGACATTATAATTCAAAATTACCATTAATTTTGACGTGTGACGCATCACAAGTAGCATTAGGTGCGGTATTATCCAATAGGGATGAAAATGGAATAGTGAGACCGATTGCCTACGCAAGTAGAAAATTAAATACAACTGAGTTAAAATATTCAACTATTGACAAGGAAGCCATGTCCATTATTTTTGGCGTGACCAAATTTTATAACTATACTTATGGTCGAACTTTCGAGTTAGAAACTGATAATGCGGCTCTGGTTAGAATATTTGGTCCCACCAAGGGTATACCAAAAATGGCAGCAAAACGGCTACAACACTACGCCATTTTCTTATCAGCTTTTCAGTATAAAATAAAGCACATAAAAACCAATGTAAATCCGGCTGATTACTTGTCACGTACATACACAGATACTATAGAGCAAAATATAAATATGCATAGTATATGTGTAGAAGCAAACTTAGGTAACATGTTACATATAAATAATTCAGAAATAGAGAACTTAGATTGGAGAGAAATACAAAAAGAAACAATTAAAGATACAACATTAACAACAATAATAAGATATACACTAGATGGATGGCCAGATAAAAAAAGTTTAAATAAGGAAATTTTATTATACTACAATAAGAAAATAGAATTAAGTGTCGATAGAAATTGTTTATTTTGGGGTTACAGGATAATAATACCAAACAATTTAAGGGCAGCAATGTTGGCAGAATTGCATAAAAGTCATTTTGGCACTGTGAAAATGAAACAATTAGCAAGGTCATATTTTTGGTGGCCAGGATTAGATAAAGACATAGAAAATATTACTAACAACTGTTTACCATGTATGAAAAATTATAAGAATCCGCAGAAGACTATGAAACCGTGGCCAGCACCACCATCGGTTTGGTACCGTATTCATGCTGATTTCTTAGGACCATTTTATAACAAAATGTATCTAGTAGTCATTGACAGTTATTCAAAGTGGCCTGAAATTTATGAAATGAGCAACATTACAGCAAGTAAAACAATAGAAGTATTTAAAAACATCTTTTCTAGATATGGACATCCGGTTCACTTGGTAACTGACAATGGACCAACATTTGTAAGTACAGAATTTAATGACTACTGTAAAAGGATAAATGTGAAACACACTTATTCACCACCGTATCATCCAGCTACCAATGGAGCGGCAGAACGGTTGGTTGAGACTTTTAAGACACATGTTACTAAAATCAAAGAAAGTGGAAACAGTATAGCATCTGCAATAAATTTGTTTCTTTTCGATTATAGAAACATGCCACATAGTTTGACAGGTGTAACACCGGCTAAACTTATGTTCGGCAGGGAACTTAGGAATAGATTTACATTGTTGAGACCACCAGCCATGGCAGAAAAATCATATGATATGTTAGAGAAACAAGAAAAAAGTAAAACAACAAACAGAAAAACAGAGTTTGTAATTGGAGAAAAAGTAATGGTAAAAGATTATAGGAAAGGGTACAAACCATGGATTCAAGGTATTGTGATAGAAGAGTCAGTACCAAATGTAACTTATATTGTGGATGTAAATGGTGTTAGATGGAAAAGACATGTAAATCAATTGTTAAGATGTGGTGACAATGTAGAAATAGAATAGATGGTAATTAAGTAAAAAAAAAATATTGTTTCAGTTCGTAGGACTACCCTATGGGTTGTATGCCTAGCATGATGCCAAGAACTTTAGAAACAAATTTTTTTTTAATCTGGTACTTTAATAAGTACCTCTGCATTTAAGTTATTTTCTGTTTTCTATTTGTAAGGGGAGAGAACCTGTACTTAGCACGTTAGCATGTCAGGTGCCATTAAATTGAGATCCAATTTAAGTTCTTATTTAGTTTATAAGTTTAAAAATAAGTTTTTGGTTTTTTTATGTCGTGGAGAGTGTTGGATATTCAGGTGTCATTAAATTGAGATCCAATTTAAGTTCTTATTTAGTTAATATAAGTTTAAAAATAAGTTTTTGGTTTTTTATGTCGTGGAGAGTGTTGGATATGAGAATTGTCTGTGGTCCAGCCCCGCCCTCTTATTCTGGTTGGCTTGGTCTGTGCTTTGTGTCAGCGATCAAATAAACCTATATTAATTAATTATAGTGTTTAATTTCAAGATATAACAATATCAATCGACAATCGTCCGAATATCGCTATTATTATCGACTCGTGTACGCTGACCGAAATAATTTGATCCAGGAAGTAAAAATCAAAAATTTGCGTAAAAAATGTAATAGGACTCTTAAAGAATGACCTGTGCATCTGTTTTTATTTAACCACGAGCTCCTCAAAAATCAGCGGTACCATACAAACTTCAATACTTCGACCGAAATGCATAGAAGGTGTCTGATAAATAGAATACTTACCAACGTCATGACAAACGCTGTAAACCTTTAAGGCACATTCATTTACGAATGTACTATAATTTCCTTCTTTTTCATTAAATGCGCACGTCATATTCCCTTCTTTGTTGCAAACGTCATAGTTGCACTTTTCGCACGTTGCTACACTTAAAATTGCTTAAAAAAAACATATTATATAATTATCTTCTTAAATTTTTGAACGCCAGAGCATAAAGGCACGCGCGTGCACTACACGCCAAGCCTCAATTTCACCTACCACTTTGTCACATATTTGTGTCGATTGGCGTACAGGGCACGCGCTCACATGTCACGTATATGTGACAATGTCGTTAAAAAGGTTCATCATAATTTTAAATAAAGGGTGTAAAATACCTCTTAACGAAGCCGAAAGGCACTTGTTCTCCCCGTCATTGCGATTATTTTTTTGTTAAACACCGTACCTACCTACCTACCGAGATATTGGGGGTAAAAGTTCCAACTTTTTAACGAGTTTTTTTTTAAATACAAGTTTTTAATGTAAGATTTTTACTTTAAACACCTCCACGACCCCTGTACTATTCAATTTATGAATTACGTAGACGCGATTCTCTAAGAGAACTGTTTAAGGAAATTAATATCATGACAGTACCTTGTCAATACATCTATGAAAACATCATGTACGTTAGAAAAAATCGGCATTTATTCAGTAAGAGAGGGGACAGACACCACTATAACACTAGAAATAGGGACCAACTAGTTCAGCCAGGTTTCAGGCTTGCTAAAGTGGATTCATCTTTCATGGGGTACTGTTTGAAATGTTACAATAAAATACCTCCCCACATTCTTCAACTGAATGAGACGAAATTTAAATCTTGTATAAAACGCACACTATGTAGGCAAGCATATTATAAGTTGGGGGATTACATTGATGATAAAAATGCTTGGCTAAATGCTGGTCCTGCTCCACAACCATAGGTGGGGGGGGAGGGGGGCAAACTAATTGTTTGTACTGGACGGGCATTATTTGAGTCCATCGACACGTAAAGAAGAAGATGAAGAATTGATTCCCATGTTAATGTATTGTGGAAGCTGCAGAAGATTGTAAAAATATACTTGCATTGTATAGATTCCAGTTCTTAGTATTATATAATTGCATAGCACATGTGTGAGTACTTTGTACTGTTCAGCCACCATTTACATTTATTTATCTTTCATTGACTTGAATATGCCTTGGTGACTGAGAGAATGTCATGCTCACTTAAATGTCTCGCTGATGGTGGCGGGTGTGTCGGGTCATTTAGTTCCCTTCAATATGGTTGAGTTGAATGTCGCCGGTACATGCGTCATGTCTGTGAACGGGCGCTGTCAGTTGGGACTGGTCATCTCTTAGCTGCCAAGGTTCATTTTAATTACTTTATTCATACATTTTTAATCTAATCTTTCACTCTGGATGCTCTTAGTGTGCACGTCTTTCTACATCATTCTCACATTTATGTATAATCTCAAAATTAATGATGTAACCAAGATTTTGTAACAATATTTTGATTTTAAAAGAGTGTCCATGGAGTTTCTTGCCCATTCTTCTCCATAGAGATCTACGCTAGGGAATGGGCAACTACAGTACTTTCTCAAGTTATTATGCCTTGTGACTGGGACTGTAGCTTTGATTTTCTTTTTTGTATTTTTGACTTTCAAAAGTGCCGTAATGGTCTAATTGAAATAAATGCTTTGAGTTTTTGAGTTTGAGTTTGAATCCATCCATCAGCACAATGTTTTGAGTGCGTTACATTGAGTTCTACCACAAAACATGATTTTTCACTCCCAAAAAAAAGTTTTTTCCCAGCAATAATTTTTGCGTAAAGTTACTAAGTACTTAGTTTGATAAACAGAATGCTTGGTTGACGGCTTCGTGGTGAGGTCTTTTACACCCTGTATTTTCAGTCTTAATAGTCTTGATATTATTAATTATAACAATATAGATATTCTTTGTGTAACGGAGCATTGGCTCAAATGTCATCAATTAATTTTCAATTTTAGTAATCACCAGGTTGGTAGCTCATTCAGCAGGGTAAATGCTATACATGGCGGCGCATTAATCTTAGTTAATAATCATCTTAAATTTAAAGACCGCAAGGATATTGTCAGCCTATCTGTTGAGCGAACAGTTGAAATAGCCTGTATAGAATTGGAGCAGTTTATTATATTAAGTGTGTATAGACCTCCTTCAGGGTTGTATGATTGTTTTGAAAAGGTAATGGATGAAGTGTTGCATAAAATCTGTAGTTCTAAAAAGTCAGTAATCAATTGTGGTGATTTTAATATTAATTTGTTAGAAAATTCTGGGTTATGTACAAAAATTATAAGCCTTTTTCAGTCATACAATCTTGAAAACAAATTTCTCGAGCCTACCAGAATAACCCCAACTAGTGCCACTTGCCTAGATAATATTTACACTGATATTATACCCACCCAAAAAGCAATTATTAACTTAACAGATTCAGATCATTGTGGGCAATTGATCACAATTCCTAATGTAAACAAGACAGTCAATAAAAAGGATATCATTATTAATCCAAAAAGTAAAAATCGCCTGGAAACTTTTAAAACTAAACTTTTATCTAAACTACCACTTTTGTCAGTTAATGATGATCCAAATCAACAATATAACGATTTTTTCAGTATGTATTGCACACAATTTGAAAACACATTTGTCCCTAAGACAATATCTGTAAATAATAACGCTTCTTTCAACGACTGGGCCACCATTGGTATTCATAAGAGTCGAAAACGACTTTATGAGCTGTATGAAGAGCGGACTTATAAAAACACTGTAGAATTTAATTTGTATGTTAAGAATTATTCTAAATTATTTAAAAAAGTTTGTTTCATAGCAAAGTCACGTTACTTGAGTTCAAAAATTAAAAATAGTAGTAATGTAATTAAAATGACATGGAACATTATTAATAGCGAAACGGGAAAGTCTTGCAACCGAAATAGTGACTACAGCCTTGCTATTGGCGATAATATTTTGAATTCAGACACTCAAGTTGCCACAGCCTTTGAAAATTTCTTTGCGGATATTCCCGTATCGACTACTAAATCGCTAAACTCGTCAGCTGCTGCTGCCGAGTCTTTACTTAGGGCAAACGTTTCAGTTTGTGATTCCGAATTTAATTTTCAATATGTCACCTGTAAAGATATAATTAAAACTTTTCACACCTTAAATGTTAAAAAGACCGCCGATCTATGGGGTCATTCTGTGGACGGTGCTAAATCCATTATAAACATTGTAGCTCCTTCATTAGCTGTAATATTTAACGATTGTATTGACCATGGTGAGTTTCCTGATTTAATGAAATATAGTAAAATAATACCATTGTTTAAATCAGGTAGTACATCAGACCCCACTAATTATAGACCCATTTCAGTACTACCCACCTTTAGTAAAATTTTTGAAAAATTAATTTTGGCACAAATGCAAAGTTTTTTCAATAAACATAAGTTATTGCATACAAAACAGTTCGGTTTCACAAGGGGTCGTTCAACTACTGATGCCGGTGTTGAACTTTTAGGACACATTTATAATGCCTGGGAGGACAAATGCGATGCTTTGGGCGTTTTTTGCGATTTATCTAAAGCTTTCGATTGCGTTCTTCATGAAACATTAATCAGGAAACTACACCACTACGGAATCCGTAACGCCTCTCTGGATCTTCTTATTTCATATTTGAGTAATAGGATTCAGAGAGTTGATGTTAACGGGAAGAGATCTCCCGGATCCGTAGTAAGAATGGGGGTACCACAGGGCTCAATTCTTGGTCCATTTTTGTTTCTTATTTACATAAATGACTTGCCTCACCTCATAAAGGATAATCATGACATAGTATTGTTTGCAGTCGACACTTCTCTTTTATTTAAACTCAAACGTCAGCAGTTAGTTACGGATGATGTTAATAGCGCCCTGGCAAAAGTCGTTAACTGGTTTAATGTTAATAACCTACTCCTAAATGAGAAAAAAACTAAATGTATTAAGTTTACGATACCCCATGTAAGACAAGTGGAAACTACTGTACTAATTAAGGATGAAGAGTTGAAACCGGAAGATAGCACAGTGTTTCTAGGCATAACTTTGGATGCCAAGCTTCAGTGGGGCCCGCATATAGACAAATTATCAAAAAAACTTAGCTCTGCAGCATACGCCGTTAGAAGAATTCGTGAGTTAACTGATTTAGAGACAGCCCGTTTAGTTTACTTTAGTTATTTCCATAGCGTGATGTCGTACGGTATTCTCTTGTGGGGCAATGCCGCCGATATTTAGACAATATTTGTTTTGCAAAAAAGGGCAATTCGTTCAATTTATAAATTAAGTCCCAGATACTCCCTCAGACAAAAATTTAAAGAGATTAATGTTCTTACTGTGCCTTCTCAATTTATTTATGAAAACCTTTTGTACGCACACAAAAATATTAATTTGTTTAAAAAATACAGTGATATCCACAACATAAATACGAGGAACAAACACAAATTTGTTGTTCCTGCAACGAGGCTCAAAAAAATAGGGGGTACGTTCAGATGCCAATGTATACGTTTTTACAATAAACTTCCAAGCCAAATTCAAGCACTAAGCCTAAATAAATTCAAATCGTTTATAAAATGGGAGCTGTGCCTGAAAGCCTACTATCATGTTAATCACTATCTCGAAGATAAAAAGGCTTGGGATTAAGCTGCTCCAATGAAATTTGCTCTGTGAATGTCGAAGCTTCGGACTTCGCTTGTTTATTATTTATTCCTTTCTTATCCTTTTTTAGTTTTTTTTTCCTTTTATATTTTTTTATTTTTTTCCTTTTTTATACAATCTGACATTTAATGTTTTGACATGTATTTTATTATTTTATTTGACATTTACTGATTTGACATGAATACTTATTTTGTTAAGTGTTCTACTTTTTTTTTTTTTATCATCATTGTGACTTAATGATTTTTGTGATTTTTATTTACATTCTTTTGAATAGAACTTGTTATGAATTTTATATGATTATTGTGAATGTGGGGACCATGTGGGTCACATTTATATTTTTTTGTTTATTTTTTCCCACAACTGTCTGGCAGTTTGAGTACTCTAAGCGACCTACCCAAATGTCCTTTCTTTGGTATTGTTCGTCGTTTCGTTGAGCTCCTTGAGTTATAAGTCGAGCTACACGTTAACTGACAAATGCTTGCACTGACTGGACAGGTCCACTCAAATCTGTATGGTTCTTTCTTCAAAAGACCATCTCAGACACTAATCTGCATAGTCCTCATGTGAATTGAGCAAGATTGTCTGGACTTTAAAAGAGACTATGACCTCTGAGTTTGTTTCGGCTGTTTCTTCTCAGAGTAGTCAGGTACGAAACACCGGCCCCATCTAGTTTAAAAAAATGACGTGTAAAAGTGTTTGTAAAAACCTACTTGCAAAATAAACATCATTTATCATTTATCATTTGAAATAAATAATTTAAAAGGCTAAAGGGTGGCCGCCAGTCTGTTATTCACTGCTGGCTTTTTAGTTTCCTGATCTTTTAGATCTAGATATCTTCAAAGTTCGAGAGAGTCTGTTTCTTTTTGGTGAGCGTGCTCCACAATAGGCCGCGTCATCGATTCACATCATACGAGTTGCAGATAATGATGATCCTTTGATTTGAAAAGAGAATAAGTCTCTGATAGTCACGTACCTACTTAGTCGACCCTCAAATTTAGTGATGTCCCGAGACATGAGTGCCGGCATCATTATTTCCAGATAGGTGCATTTTGAATTCCATGAAAGAAGCTCGAAATTGTTTGCATCCCTCGTCGTACTCCATCAAATTTTCGTTTGTCGATTCATACAAGGAGTTCTTTGCCAATTTATATGGAAGTCTAAATAAACAAAAAATCGAAAGCGAGCGTAAAAGCGTGGAATAATTAACCCCGCACCCAATTATAAAGGTATTCTTTTGTCCTTTATTTAAAAAAAATGGCAAATTCTGTCTATTTATATAGAGAAGCTTTGCTTTACAAGCACGCAAACACCATAAGACGTCTGAGTGATCGAAGCGAGCTGGATTATTTCGAAATCAACAAACGATCCCCTTGCACCCTGCTGCCAGCGCCCATGTCCCGAGACACTCGATCAAAACTTAGACCCCGTGGTTCATGTTGTCTGTACTTAAATAAATGACTTTTTATTAAAAAATAACTTTCCACAACTAGAAAGCCCATATTAACATAACAATGAAAAACCCGCTTTCGTACGTCAGTGACTGGTCTGAATTTGTAAACCTTTGATTTGTCATTAAATTCGTAAAAATAAAATATACACAGTCAAACAAACACAACAGCCAGTCAATTTATTCTGTCTCCTACGATAGTATAAGCACAGTTGTTGAAAGAACAACTTCCGGAGACAGTAGCTATGAATACAGTTTAGTTTTAAATGAGAAAGCACGAGATTCATTGCTTTACATTATTTACTTCAGCCACAGGTTCGTGTGGTAGACATTGCAAAATGTGACATCACGACAATACAAAGAGAAAGACCGGGCACTGCATTGTCTTTATTCATTCTGTGCTTACTTATATAGACGACTAGCTTTTGCCCGTGGCCCGGTGATCTTGACTTGCGTGGAGGTTGATAATTATGCCACGGGCAGCCTATTGTTAAAGCTTTTATACGGAAAATCTGTGGGTGTCACACTAAAAGATCTCTGGATGTCCTGCGCGTCCAGTATAACAACATCTCTAAGATGATGTTGGGGCTGCCTCGCTTCTGTAGTGCATCGGGCATGTTCGCACTGTATCGAACTGATGGCTTTCATGCCGTCATTCGCAAGAAAACTGTTTCCCTGATCTGCAGAATGCGTGACAGCTGCAACGGAATTCTGAAGACTGTAGCTGATAGGATCTCTTCTCCGATATGGGTGTCTTTTATTAAGCGGGTAATTTGAATGATTTTATCTTTTATTTTCATTTTATCGTAGTGTATTTTGAATGTTGTAGTTTTTATTTTATCGTATTTTAAATTTGTATATTTTATTTGTCTTATTTTAATTTTAAATGAATTTTTAATTTTATCTTATTTTGATTCTGATTATTTTAATAATTGTTTAATGATTTTTTTTTTAAATATCCCATGTACCCAAATGTTTAGCTGTAAAACTGTGAGAAGGTAATTGACAGAAACATCGATTTTGTTTTTGTGAATTGCATATTGCAGGTCAACCTAGAAGGTTGTTGTCTGCTTAACCGGACTCTTCTGTGAGTGCCCTGAGAGAGGGCCTCCAGCCAGGGCAAAAAAAACCACAAACTATGTGACTACACGCTAAAGGCACCCCCTGAGGGACGAGCCTCGGATTAGAGCGTCGCGCGTCGCTAGGAGAGGACAGCAAGGGGATAGGCTAGATCTGAATGGTATCACTATTTAGGGCCTGATTTCGAGCAAGGGCCGGGGAGTGGCATGTCGCGACGGGCCTCGACGGCCACGACAGAATGACGGCTGTTTGCGTCTGTGCTTCTTGAGCGTGCTAGTTCCCCTACTGCTCTCCTGGAGGAGGGTGATAGCGTCATCGGGAGTGACGAGGGTATGCCTTGGTCGGTGAATCTGACTAATAACAGATAGACTTATCTACTATCGTATTTATAGTATAGGAGTATGGATTATGTTAGCTATACGGGATGGAAGAGATATCGACGCACTAATGATTACCACGTATTCAGGACATCATTCTAAACACCCGTTTGTTTTTTTTTTGGATGGGAAATTATCTAATGACCCCTCCCACTCAGGGCGAAATGGAAGGGAGTGTCAGACTTTTACTGACTAGAACCCATCCATGTTCCTTCTTCGTCCTTTGTGTAACAGGGCCGCGGTATCTGTTTCGAACAACCCCGGATTCTAAGCACCCTCTCATTAAATTTTCGTCGAAAATTTAAAAATGAAACAGCTGTTCCATACATTTTGACCGTTGCCGACCGTAGGTTGTCCCGGCTGTCATTTGTAGATCTTTCATAGTCGTGACAGGTCTGACAACCAGTCTTAACAAGTGGTATCGTATTACCACAAAATACCAAAAATACTGGTATTCAGCTGGATCCAGTTAGACTGGAAGCCGACCCCAACATAGGTAGAAAAAGGCTAGGCAGATGATGATTATATATCTCTGGTGAAGGAGATAGAAGATCAGTTTTTGATTTTGTCCAAATTATTCTTGCAAGAAAGTGGCTAACCTAACTTTTATACGGTGCGTTTAAATGTTGTGCAAAATGTTTAGTTGGGCCTTGAAATACAGTTTTGCACATACCTGTTGTTGCTTTAATTGGAGGATAGACTTAATTAATTAATACACTTGTCCTCATTAGTAGTTTTAATTTATTTTCCTCAAATGTTCCGTGCCTCAAAAGTCATCATCATCATCATCCTGACTGGTTTTTTAAATATTATTTGTCGATGAAAATTTTCAAAAACTTATGTAAACGTGTATTTTCGCGAATTTTATATTGTATTAGTAAACGAATATAATATTACACTGGCCTGCAAAAATAAGTATCGCACTTTTAAAATTGCAATAACTTTTTAAGAACACGTATAGTTACAAGTATATACTTTCGAAACAAAAAGGACTCGAAAAAGAGTTTAATTTGTACATACAAACTAATAAAGCTGATACAAATTGCTTTAAAATGTTTTTTATTTTAAATCTCTAACTTCTCACTCAACTCTCAAACTCTAAACCTAGTTTAGAAAAAAAAAAAAAAAAAAAGTATAGTACCTACTTAGTTTTGCTGGCCAGTGTATATTATATTTATTAATGTTAGTCTGTAAGGTATTTATCTATGGGCCAAAGTAGCCTGAAAATAAGGGATTTATCATAGTCCACAGTCCTATATAACAAACGCGATAGAAGGTAACTTGGCCTCATCATCAGCCTATAACTTTCCTACTGCTGGGACACGGCTCCTCTATATGTGAGGGAGTGGGTTATAATCCACTACGCGGGCCCAGTGCGGGTTGATAGATGTCACATGTCTTCGAATTTTTTGGTTCTAGGACATGCCGGTTTCCTCACGATGTTTTCCTACACCCTTTTGAGAGCAGTGGTGATGAAATAAATTACTCAAAGTAACTTGGTCTATCTGTCAATAATTACTTTTTCACGGTGTCACAACCCACAACTAAACATTTGGGATGAAATGGCACACGAATAGACTACGAAGATTTAAAGTTTGTAAGTTTGGATGTTGGGTGTAATCTTCGAAACTACTGATCCGGTTTCAAAAAATCGTTAACTAATTGGAAGCTACAATATTATCTTCAAGTGTTTATAGGCTATATTTTAAACGACCCCGTAAGAAAATTTTGGAACATATCGCGAACGACTCCGCGGAGTGAATAATATAAGGAGACCTTAAATTATACCAAAAAGTAAAACAAAACAAGGCTTACAATGCAGCACAAAGAGTACAGGAAACAAATATTCCATTATTTCTGGTTTAGTCAATAAAATGAAACAACTTCACTCAGAATCATACGTCTAGCAAGATTGTGATTAAAATTTTATTACAATTAAGAATTTTAATTCCTTCACCTATGTTTTATGTTGATTATTTTATGTATGTATGAGTGTATACTTATTTCAAAGTAATTGTTACTATTGTAAGTATTATGTATACTTTAAATTAGATATTGTAATTTTTTCTTCGTTCAATTATAAAACGAGTTGTTCAGTTAATCAAGTGGATACTTACTATGCAAAATACCGAAAAAAAATTAAATGAGTATGGCTCACCGTAGGCTCCCACGCTACCCCACTAACCGCGTAATGTACACTAATATAAAAATATGTATTTGTTTGTAAGTTTGTATGACTGTAGGGGGATATGTTCGGATCTATTGATCCGATTCCAAATATTTTTTCAATAACGTTAAGCTGGGCGATGGGGCCGAAAAGTTCTGGAGTGGCGACTGTAAACCGGAAGACGTTGCGTTGGAAGGCCTTCCACTAGGTGGACCGATGACCTGGTGAAGGTTGCGGGTATCCACTGGATGCGAGTCGCACGGGACCGGTCAATGTGGTGACACTTGCGGGAGGCCTATGTCCAGCAGTGGACGTCTTTCGGCTGAAATGATGATGAATGATAAACGGGAAGCAAGATTACAGTTCTCGTTCGTTAATTGCCGTATAAATGTAAGAAAAGCTGCGAGGACGAGCTAGCAATAGACTACTATTGCTGACGAAAGTTTGGAATAATTTTTATTTCATACTTTGCCTGAACTGAACGTTTTATGTTAAAAACATATAATTTGTAAATTACTAAATAAAAATAGCTCATCATGTTGCTGTGAAATAATATGTAGATTATAGTTAAAAAACAAAAAGCACGCTTTAGGATGATGTCGTTTTATTTTTTGTTTTTTTCTCAGAACCGATATCAGAGGAATGTATGAAAAATAATTATTCCGCCATCTTTGGGAGTTCGCCATATTGGATTTAGAATAGTGTCACTTAACTAACCACGCAATGTCATTCAAACTAAACATGTACCTATGCAAAATTTCAGCTCAATTCAATTGCAAACCGGAAAATGGGTCAAAATAAACTTTTCATTTTTTTTTTCATAGTTTTGCATAAAAAAAAAAACAGACAACAGGGTAAGCAGCATGCGGCTGGCCAATGTCAATAAAACAACTAAAGTTCACAATATAGTTTATTTAGGGAAGATAGAAAATTACATTAAAGGTACCACTAACGGTCACTTTTCACATTTAAGGTTAAAAAATATATACTCAAGCATAAGTAAAGCCTCCAGGCATAACACACGTGTAATGTAGGGTTATACAAAATTATACAAAATAGCAGTAACGTGAAGTCAGAAATAATAAACTAGTATATTAGAGCCAAAAAAAATAACTGAAATAAAAATGAACTACGAACTATTTACTAACAAGAGAAACAAAAAAAAAACAACATTTTTAACGAACAAAATCAGTAAATGATAAATGATAAAATGATGTTTATTTTGCAAGTAGGTTTTTACAAACACTTTTACACGTCATTCTTTAAAACTAGATGGGGCCGGTGTTTCGTACCTGACTACTCTGAGAAGAAACAGCCGAAACAAACTCAGAGGTCGTAGTCTCTTTTAAAGTCCAGACTTAGTCTTGCTCAATTCACATGAGGACTATGCAGATTAGTGCCTGAGATGGTCTTTTGAATTAAAACTTGCTTCGTAAAAGTTGGATGGTATATGTTCGCTGGTTTGTCTTCAGTGATATTTTTTTAAAAGTAATTCGAGATACATGCTTAGATTATAGGTCACTCAGGCATTCTGTAAAATGTTTTTAATTTAGACAACACAGTCAACCTACTCAACAACGGTTTTGCCCGTAACCGACTGTCATTTTGACTGAAACATAATTATAGTTATTTTTATATTTATGTATGTAAGTTTATTAATACAAATAATTTACACCCATTGCCATTTATCCCACTACAAACACAAAAAAAAACATTCCAATTTAGATAAAAATAAAATAAATTACATTAAGAAGAGAATTGACTCCAAAACAATGACATAAAATTAAAATTGGTGTAATATTATTGCGGGTACACCTCTGCCTTACCCTTCTGGGATAACAGGCGTGATGTTAAATAGATTTAATTATTTACACTACAGGAACTGCTGGGTGGTAATCAGCTGGATCGCTGTGTATTCTTTCCTGCATGGCGATATCGTGGTCCCTGTGACTAGCTGACAACGCACTTCTTTTAAACTTTTTTACATAAAATTCATACCATATTTCTCGATTACTTTTAACAACAACAAGAAAAACATCTATGATTAGTATATTTAAACGGCTTAAAAATATTCGTAATATTCTAAATGTATAAGAGTGTACCATGAGAATATCATTATAAGGGTCATCTGTTTCTATAAAAATAATAGATAGCATAAAGACGTCACTCAATATAAATATCAAAGTGGCCATATACAAGCGACGCCAGGTGTCACTAGCTCTGTGTGCGCTCGTGTTAAAACTGCGACAAAGTGAATATACAATTATTATGTAAAAACAAGCGTTGACTATCAACGGTAAAGTATGGCTTGCCTTTACGAACAAACGTCTAATTAAAATCTTCTGTTCCATAGTTATCGTGAAAAAAAAATCATATTGAATAATACATATAAACAATGTTATTACGGTTGTAATTAGAGCTACTCCCCAAGCAAACAGGCAAGCTTTTAGGTACTTCTTGCGGATATGCCCACTGAAAACTTTGACAATATCCTCGTAAAACATGTGACACAAAACCAACAACCAGTGGATGTACACAGATTTTAGGTAAATTTGCAAAAATAACATCAAAAATCTCTCATAAGGCACCAGATCATTTGCACCGCATATAATGTTCGTTAAAATTGCGTTGAGAAGCACAAAGTTTTTGAAATTACGAAATTTTACTAACAAACACCATGATGTTACTCCGTATAACATAGTAGAGATAAAGACAACACCAACACTAATAAAAAAAATAATACCTCAATATTCTTAAGGGTGTATTCAAATGCATTACTTGATGTAAAACTATAAGGGCTAGTATTGTTGTCCGTGTCAGACATGGCAAACACTCACTTGCGCAGCTTTAATGTTTTTCAAAATCACGTGTCTTCGTACACGCTAATCTCCGCAACCCGTAACCGATTTCAATGAAATTTTGAGAACGTGTGGTTGTTTCCAGCTCAAAAGATAGGATAGTTTTGGATCCGATAGGTAGCGCCGTGCGAAGCTGGGGCAGGTCGTTAGTAAATTTATAAGACGTCGGTTTATGATTTAGTTTGCTTACTGCTGAACTATTTATAAGTAAGGGTACGAGGTAGGTAACTAACACAAGTGTTGCTTCTGAAACGTTCGATACTATTAAAGTTAGTTGTCAAACGAATAAAGGATATATATTCAAATATTTGACATATCTTTTCCTGTTTGTTAAGTCTTGCCTACATAATTTAACCCGTATGCTCCCGGCCGTGCCTCCAGAGGCACAGTGCATTGTTATTTTAATTGTGTCTGTAATTGCGGGTATTGAAGTGTTAAAACCATAAATTATAAATAAATAAATAAAAATAAAATTCATTTAATTCAGATAACATGATCCATACAGTGACATTAAAAGTATTAAAAAATATAAAATAAATTAACACAAATACAAAAAATTCAAAAATAAATAACCATAAATTATTAAAATCAAGATAAAATTTACAATTCATTCACAATTCAAATAAGATAAATAAAAACATCAAATTTAAAATACGATAAAATAAAAATTAAAACAATCAAAATACAATAAGATAAAAACAAAAAAAATAAATTATGTTTAATTGTGAAAATTACAATGTCACATTGCCTTTTGCCGTGGAACTAACTGGACTACCGAGACATAATCTTTGGTAAAAAATATGTGTTAAGCATTGAAATATAAACAAAGTAAACGTTTTGAGTGGAGACAGATAAAATTAGGGATATCAGCATATAAGTATCCCACTGCAGGGACACAAACTTACCCTCAGTAAGAAAACGTGTGCCATAAACCAGCACGTGAACCAAATGTGAGTTCATACTGCATAGATGTTACTTCTTACTATTATTATTTTTAACTTATTCTCTTTTCACAAATACATATGTCCAAAATAATGTCTTAGCTGTATTCAAACTTTGTGGGAGACTGGTGCCAAAGTAGGTTTTTAGAAAAAAACCTGTGTTACAGGTCACCAGGCCCCGGCCAGGCTGAACTAGCGTTGAGAGTAGGGAGTTAAATAATATGCATAACAAAATTAAAAACAAAGTATAAGTAATCTAATGTGTGGAGTCATGATTGTGAGTGAGTATGTTTCTTGTGTGAAGTGTCAGACTTGTAAGAGAAGTAATTGTGTGTAATTGAGATGAGCAATGTATGAGTGAGGGTGACTTTTGTGGAGTAAGTGCAGCGAGAGTTGTTTTTAGGTAGTAGCAACTGCTCTTCGAGTCTTGGTTCTCTCATGGTTCTAGAACTTTCCAATTTACTGACTATATTTTCCTTCTTCGTTTTAAGCGTAGCGGTGATGACCTGAATCACACAAAGTAATCTGCCTGCTAAGATTCGAATCAATGAGACGTGCTCTTGAAACCGTTACCATCCGGATGGTATTATTCTAGTTAGTTCGATATAATTTTATTTTATTTAACTATTTTTGAAGAAAGAGATCTTAAAGCAGTAATTTTATTACACGGCTCATCCTGAAAACAATTATCTTACATGGTAGTATTCGTCTCCAACGAACTCGGTCGCGTAGTTTTTAGAGTTCTAAAACATAAAAAGAACAAATTGAACGCAGCTAGTGTGGTCTAGCTGTCAGCAGTGACAAATGTCAAATCACTTTTTTGACTTCGCGCGCTCGCGTTACCGCGTAAAATATTGTGTGTCGTGTAAAATTATTTAATTCACGAAATTATAACTATTGTATCAATAATAATAACATGTATAGCTCAGAACAAGACCCTATAATGGAAGAATTGTACAGAATTAGGAAGAAACTGAAAAAAAAAAAATAAGTTGTAGACGCCGCCGACGCCATCGCCGCAATGTTTCGTCGTCTACATCTCGGAATCGATCTCGATCTAATACTAGGATCAGATCACAGTCAACGAGTCCGCCACAGTCACCCTGTAGTGATAATCAATTGATGTCACCTCATCCGTTGCCCTCCACGGCTCCTCCAGATCAACTAGGAAAGGAAAATTTTGGTGAGTACCTACATCTTTTATCTAGGATAAAGAACCAGCTAATTGGACTCACGTCGAGAAAATCTATGGAACGAGATTCCTAAATACGCCATTCGTACATACGAATTGAGGTGTGAATAAGACGACCTTGACCGCCAACCGTGCCAGTACGAGATACTTCCGCACGAAGATCAGATTTTGATACGAGATATCAATTCTGATATTACCCTACCGTATTGTGCGCGACACAAAGCGGTAGTCGTACAATCAAATAGCAAACACTACTAGTGTATTGTTTTAGAGTTACAGGAGGATAATCTGATATTAGAGATCCTGTTACTATCAATGAGGAGAATGTGGGCGAGCCTTGCTAGTTGCCTTGGGTAATGACAAACCCTTAGAGGAAAAGTACGGGCCAAATATCAACAACCTTATTGGCTCAAGAGGCACCGGAACTAAACCCAGAGGTCAAAGCCGCTATTAATGAAGCAGCCTGTAAACGGGATCAGGTGCTGAAAACCAAACAACAACAATTGGGCATTGCTCTGACTTGTCTGGGTCATGCAATGACCAAGATCTTAGCTGAAGATGAGGTCTCAGGAGCCCTGAAATTGCTCAATGATGGCAATAAAATTTTAACATCCCTCCATCACGGAGGTACCAATACAAGGAAGCAGTTGCTAGCACCTCTCCTGGACAAATCATTTACAAAAATGGCTCAATAAATACCAAGAAATAAATACCTATTTGGTGAAAATCTATCTGAAAAAGTTAAAATAACAAAGATATAGAAAAATCAGGATTTGAGTTGAGAAACCCTAAGCCTACACTCAACCGTCCTGGAAACTAGGGAGGCCCTTCACGCCAACCACAACAGAAGACACAAACGATGCGTGGAGGGCACAAGCGTCCAGCAGTACATTCACAGACAAGGAAGTCTTACCAACCAACCAAGAAGCCAATGACACGGGCACCGGTCAACTCCGAGAGGGACTACCAGTGTGCTCGTCCACGACGCTGATCCCACAACAGGTACAGCATGGAGGTAATCTGGCTAGGTACTTAAGTTGTTGGCAGATCACTACAGATGATGTGGTAATACTAGATTGGGTCCAAGGTTAACATATACCTTTCACATCTGCACCGTTCCAAACTAGAATTCCATCCAATAATTTCTCTCAATCTGAGGAACTTAATATTAATAAATTAATAAATGAATTATTGAAACTGGGTGCTATTACACCCGGCGAAGCAGATAGAGATCAATACATTTCAAACATATTTTTGGTACCTAAACCTAATGGCAAATTTAGAGTTATTTTAAACTTTAAAACCTTTAAATAATTTTATCTCCACATCTCATTTTAAGATGGAAGATTTACGTACCTTTACTGGGTTGATACATAAAGATTGGTTTATGACCATTATTGATTTAAAAGAATCTTACCTTTTAGTTCCAATTTATTGCTCTAGAAGATAGGAAATATCTTAGATTTAACTTCAAGCAGTTGTATGAATTTACAGCTCTACCATATGGCCTGTGTACAGCACCTAGCGTGTTCACAAAATATTAAAACCTGTGATGTCATACATCAGGAGTTTGGGCTATGTAACAGTTATATATTTATATGATATTCAATGTATAGCAAGGACATAATGAAGAATGCTTTGCTCAAACTCGTCATATCATACAGATCTTAGAATGTTTAGGTTTTATAGGTACTTAACCATGAAAAAAGTTGCTTAATCCCAAGAAGACAGTGTAATTTTTTAGGTTTTATTATTAACTCTCAAAATTTAACAATAAAAATTGCCATCTGAAAAAAAAAAAAATATATATATGATAAAGCAGTTTATGTCACAGAATAAATGCAAAATTAGTAACCTTGGTCAACTACTTGGAACATTGTCTGCAGCCTGTCCGGCAGTTACTTATGGTCGACGACATACCAAACTTTTAGAAAAGGAAAAGTTTTTAGCTCTACAGTCATCTAATGAAAACTTTGAAAAATACATGAATATTTCCTCAGAATTAATGCCTGAACTAAAATGGTGGCTGTGTAACATACCTAAAGCTAAAAATCATTTACCACACAAAAAATTTGCTTATAAATTTTCACTAGCTCATTGTCTAGTTGAATCAATTGGGGGACTTTGGAATTCAGTTGAGAAAGAGCAACATATTAACTATTTAGAAATAGTAGCAGCTTATTTTGGCTTAAGATCTTTTGCTAAGGACTTGTCAAACTGTCATGTATATGATGACAATAGACAACACAACAGCTATATCTTGTATTAATAAAATGGGTAGTGTCCAATTTATAATTATACTTAAATACTATTACTCAAAAATTATGGCAATGGTGTTAGGATAGGAACATATGGGTGACAGCTTCCTATATAAAACACCAAGTGTGAAAAGTATGTTTCTTGGAAAACAGACCCAATGGCTTTTGATATAGATGCATTCACATTAAATTGGACAAACAACATCGCCTGAGCTCCCATCTTACCCTGGCTGCAGGACATGTCTCCGGACGGCACTTCAACTGAGATTACTCCCTCAAACTTCCTTGGAGGTAATGCTTGGATCCTTAGTGCCAGGTACCCAAAAACAGTATGATTGCTGTTATAAAAAATGGTGAGCACACTGCCACAATAACAGTATTGACATTGATAAAGCTTCAATACCACAAATAATAGGCTTCTTGTCCGAATCATTTAATAATGGCTGTAACTATTCTACATTGAATACACACCGCTCAGCGTTGTCCCTGCTAATAAGCTCTGAAGTTGGGAGGGACGAGAATGTGAAGCGGTTGCTGAAGGCTCCCTGCCTTCAGACAGAGACCATCTCTTCCTAAGTACACAGAAACTTGGGACCCTACAGTGGTATTAGATTTCATTAATAAAATGCCAGTTATCATAAAGCAACTAACAAAAAAAAAAAAAAAATTACTTTATTGGCCCTTACTACGGCACACAGAGTTCAAACTCTGGCGTCAATTAAAGTAAAAGATATTCACTTTACTGCTGATTGTGTCATCATTAATAAATAAATAAATATAAATAATAAATATTGCTGGACATTACACACAGCACCATCTAGTGCCACACTAAGCAACGAGGCTTGTGTCGTGGACACCAGATAGTTGATATACTACATAGATACTTTTTGTTTGTAAATACCTACATACTTACTAAACATATAAACATCCATGACTCGGAAACAAATGTCCATTGCTCATCACACAAACATTTGCTCCGACCGGGATTCGAACCCGGGACCCTAAGAATGTAAAGCAGCCTCACTACCGCTGCGCCAATCGGGTCGTCGAAATTTAATATCTCTGATGTTCTGAAAACATCTGTTAGAACTAAAAATAGCACTACTTTGCACTTACCTTATTTTGTCCAAAACCAGTCAGTGTGCCCAGCTAAGACCTTAAAATTGTATATGAAAAACACTAAGGAAGCTCGAGGAGATATGCCCTACCACACAATTACCACTAAAAAAACCTTTTAAAAAAGCTACACTGCAAACCCTAAGCCGTTGGATTAAGGAAATCCTTACAGATAGTGGCATCGACACTAGTATTTTTTCTTGTCATAGTAATAGACATGCATCCACATCTAAGGCAAAAACAACAGGGGTGTCAATTTAAATTATCAAAAGACTGCCGGCTGGTCAGACAAGTCGGCTATCTTTGGCCAAACATTACAATTTACCAATAATTAGTGGTAGAACTGACCTTACATTTGCCAATACTATTTTAGAATAACTTGGTTAATTTATTACATTTCTCAAGAATGTCAATTAATATTGAGATTGTACCTTTTAATAATGATTAACTTGTTAAATTTGAAAATTATAACACAATAGTAATAGGTTGCTATTCATTGATTTCTTTGCTATTTAATTTTAACTATCATCACAATGTGATGTTTGTTTTAACATAATTATTTAGTCTAAATAGATAAGCTTAAAACAGTTTGTTAAGTACCTTTGTTAAGTTATAACAACTAGATTATCTGCTTATTTATATTTTAAAACTAGATATATATATTTTGATTGTATCATAGATAATACATTTTTTTTTTGTTATAAAAGCACTATCGGATTTAACTTTTAATATGCTTTTACACATACACACACACATGTATAGATGTTGCCATTACCTATCTCTGAACATCTACCATGTAAGATAATTGTTTTCAGGATGAGCCGTGTAATAAAATTAGGAAATCAGACTAACTTACCTTAAGTGACGTCTGATGGTAATTTTATGAACGGCTCATCCTGAAAACAATTAGGTTCCCACCCTGTCTCATACAAGGTATCACCCACCCATCAAGTAATGGCAACCCTTGTTTGTTACTCTAAAGAAAGTGATTTGACATTTGTCACTGCTGACAGCTAGACCACACTAGCTGCGTTCAATTTGTTCTTTTTATGTTTTAGAACTCTAAAAACTGATGTTCTGAAAACATCTGTTAGAACTAAAAATAGCACTACTTTGCACTTACCTTATTTTGTCCAAAACCAGTCAGTGTGCCCAGCTAAGACCTTAAAATTGTATATGAAAAACACTAAGGAAGCTCGAGGAGATATGCCCTACCACACAATTACCACTAAAAAACCTTTTAAAAAAGCTACACTGCAAACCCTAAGCCGTTGGATTAAGGAAATCCTTACAGATAGTGGCATCGACACTAGTATTTTTTCTTGTCATAGTAATAGACATGCATCCACATCTAAGGCAAAAACAACAGGGGTGTCAATTTAAATTATCAAAAGACTGCCGGCTGGTCAGACAAGTCGGCTATCTTTGGCCAAACATTACAATTTACCAATAATTAGTGGTAGAACTGACCTTACATTTGCCAATACTATTTTAGAATAACTTGGTTAATTTATTACATTTCTCAAGAATGTCAATTAATATTGAGATTGTACCTTTTAATAATGATTAACTTGTTAAATTTGAAAATTATAACACAATAGTAATAGGTTGCTATTCATTGATTTCTTTGCTATTTAATTTTAACTATCATCACAATGTGATGTTTGTTTTAACATAATTATTTAGTCTAAATAGATAAGCTTAAAACAGTTTGTTAAGTACCTTTGTTAAGTTATAACAACTAGATTATCTGCTTATTTATATTTTAAAACTAGATATATATATTTTGATTGTATCATAGACAATACATTTTTTTTTTGTTATAAAAGCACTATCGGATTTAACTTTTAATATGCTTTTACACATACACACACACACATGTATAGATGTTGCCATTACCTATCTCTGAACATCTACCATGTAAGATAATTGTTTTCAGGATGAGCCGTGTAATAAAATTAGGAAATCAGACTAACTTACCTTAAGTGACGTCTGATGGTAATTTTATGAACGGCTCATCCTGAAAACAATTAGGTTCCCACCCTGTCTCATACAAGGTATCACCCACCCATCAAGTAATGGCAACCCTTGTTTGTTACTCTAAAGAAAGTGATTTGACATTTGTCACTGCTGACAGCTAGACCACACTAGCTGCGTTCAATTTGTTCTTTTTATGTTTTAGAACTCTAAAAACTACGCGACTGAGTTCGTTGGAGACGAATACTACCATGTAAGATAATTGTTTTCAGGATGAGCCGTTCATAAAATTATCATCAGACGTCACTTAAGGTAAGTTAGTCTGATTTCCTAATTTATCTTTATGCTGCCTCATTGGTATATTGGTCGCAAGTACGACTCAAATGATAGGATACCCTTATCACGGGAATGCATAACAAATAACTGTTCTACCGTCTTTGGGATCCCGCCATTTTAGATTTAGAATGACGTCATTTAACTAACCATGCATTGTCATTGTCAGTCCTATAAACTAACACAGTTTGTATTTTATCACATGTATGTTAGTCTGTAAGGTATTTATCTATGGGCCAAAGTTGCATAAAAATAAAGGTTTTATTATTATAAAGGGCCTGACCGCTTACACGTGCAGTGTAGAGTTATACAAAATAACAGTAACTTCAAGTCACAAATAACTAGGACAATAGATAAAAAAAAACTAAAATAAAAACGAATTACTAATGAGAGTAACAAAAAAAACTTTTCATTTCATTTTTTATTCATTTCAGTCAGTTCATGTTAGTCAGACATATAAAAATATCCATATGGATATTCCTACTGACATGAACTGTTATACACTTATTCGACAAAACATAAGAATATTAATTATCATATTTAAAATCAAGAAGCAATTAAATAATAATTAATATAACAAAGTAAGGAATGTAATATTTAAACTAACATTTTCAATGAGATTTATTAGATTAATTAATTATTGACAATAATATCATATGATAAAAATAATCAAGAATAATAATAACCTAAACACTATGTTATCTAGTTTTGGCTTATACATAATTAAAGTTTTTTTTATAGATACCTATTTATATTCATTTATTTTGTTCAGGTAATCGCCACACAAATAAAACATTACAATTTAGATAAAAATAATTCTAAAAAATTATAATAGAATTTACTCCAATACTACTACACTACACTACAACAGCCCATAACGTCCACAGCTGGACATAAGCCTCTCCCATGATGGGAGGAATTTGCCGTAATCTCCACGCTTGGCAAGCAGATTGGAGATCGCAGTGATGAAAGACTAATAGAAAACGCTGCTGCCCATTCTCTGGTCTACGGAGGCGCAAGGTGTTCTGCCTCAGACATTAGTCGCCTTATACGACACCCGTCAGTGTAATGGGTTGGTTCTATTCTACTCTGCCGGACACCACACGGCTAACTCCAATACAATGACATACAATTAAAATTCAACTTAAATCAATTAAAATTTTGGGCTGAGTGTAGCACGTTCATATTACATGGGGCTTAAAACATAACTGGCGAAATTTGGGTGTTATATTATTGTGGGTATACCTCTGCCTAACCCTTCTGAGAAAACAGGCGTGATGTTAAATAGATTTAATTATTTACACTACAGGAACTGCTGGGTGGTAATCAGCTGGATCGCTGTGTATTCTTTCCTGCATGGCGATATCGTGGTCCCTGTGACTAGCTGACAACGCACTTCTTTTGAACTTTTTTACGTAAAATTCATACCATATTTCTCGATTACTTTTAACAACAAGAAGAAAAACATCTATTACTATTATATTTAATCGACTCAAAACTATTTCTATTATTATAAATGTATGAGAGTCAATACTAATAGTGTCGTATGTATCTAACAAAATAATAGATAGCATAACGACGTCACTCAATATAAATATCAAGGTGGCTATATACAAGCGACGCCAGGTGTCACTAGCTCTGTGTGTGATCATGTTGGAACTGCGACATAGTGAATATACAATTCGATATGTAAAGTAAAAATTAACCCACGCTGATTCCAAAACCATTTGGAGATTTTAGGGTCCTAAGCTTTATTTTTCTATTTTTAGCTCTCTATATCACAAGATTGTGTTTATTTTCACAATAATACATGTAACCATTTGACTTTCATTTGACCTCTAAATGATGTCATAACGTAGCCTGAACAGACTACTTCCTTCGCGCTTTTCAAGATGAATAAAAAAAAAAAAAACTGCTGTTAGTCTGTCATACCGTCAGTGTCAAAGTGTCAATGCTAGTTATTAGAGATGGATCGCGCGCTGCCATAATTTCTCTTTCTCTGCGTTAATTCTTTGTATACGACAGACCTTGCTTTCCCGTTGGACTTTGATACTTACTGCAACATTGATCGACCATTGCATGCTTTACGGAACTGCCTGCCTATTGTTTGGATTAGTAAATAGGCTATTTGTTGTAGTGTTTCTGCATGACGGTGTCTTGCTTCGTAGCATTTAGCACCAGTTGTCGATAACAGATTCATTGCACGAGTATGCAGCACGGATAATGGTAGAAATTAATTTTGCTAAAAATCGTAGGAAAAGTAACTCAAACAAAAAGTTCACATCACAGCCACGATCACAGCATTCACATTTCACAACAAACAAAATAAAAAATCGTATCTGACAAGTGTCAACTGTTGTCAATGTCAAGTTTGAAGTTGTCTATTAGTTTTTTGTATGTACTGAAAACGTGGCAAAGACTTAAAGCTATTCAGACTATGAAATGACGTCATCACGAAAAATACTTTAAAAAATAATTAAAAAAAAACTGTTACTTGGAAAAAAAAAAGCTTCAAATTAGTGGCTTAAAATTAAATGTTTTACGAAATAAAAATATAAAAAAATACCTGAAAAAAACTTTACATACCGAATTATGATGTAAAAACAAGTGTTGACTATTAACGGTAAAATATGGCTTGCCCTTTCGAGTAAACTTGTTATTAAAATCGTGTGTTCTTCAGTCATATTTATAATTGTTTTGATATAACAAATATAAATTACAAACATTGCTATTACGGTTGTAATTAGAGCTACTCCCCAAGCAAACAGCCAAGCTTTTAGGTACTTCTTGCGGATATGTAAACTAAAAACTTTGACAATGTCCTCGTAAAACATGTGACACAAAACCAACAACCAGTGGATGTACACAGATTTTAGGTAAGTTTCTAAATGAAAAACTAACCAAAAAGACTAAATGATCCAAGAGTCAGGTTTAATGCATTGCGTAGGATGTCCGTAAAAATTGCGTTGAGAAGCACAAAGTTTTTGAAATTGCGAAATTTCATTAAGAGGTACCATGATGTCACTCCGTATATCATAGTAGATGAAGACAACACCAGCACGATTATTTTCATAGAAAATCGAATATTATATTCTAAAACTATGTAATCCCATGCATCCCATGTATCGTTGTCCTTGTCAGACATAGTGAACTGTCATTTGCGCAGCTATAATATCCTTCTTTTATCAAAATCACTTGTCACTATACGTATGTTCGTACACGTTTATCTCTATACTCACTGCGGAACCATATCTGATTGTATCGTTGTCAGACTTGACGAATTTCACTTGCACAATTTTGTTTGATTCACAAAAAAAAATGAGAATAAAAAGATTATTTGTCTGTGAACAGTACGATGCAAACAAATCAAGTGACGGAATACAATACAAGTTTCGCTTTTAAAATATTCATTGCAATTTAAACGTACGGTCGAACAAGCTATTCGGCTTACAGTTTAACCCACAAATTACATTGTAAAATGTAAACCAAATAGCTTGTTCCATCGTACAAGGTCGGTTTAAAAAACCAAAACAGGTATAATTTATTTACCTATATGACGCAGAGGACGCCTGGAAAGTGGCTTGCCCGGACACGGATCGGCCCGAGAACCCGTTTTCCCAGAGACAGTGGGATGAGCCGCTCTGCAGGTTGGTGCGTAATAAACTTATTGCCATCCAACGTGGCAATGCTGCCAGCCTTCTGGGCACTTTTCCTGATGACAGCGATGTGGACGAATTTTTCGATGCCCTGTAACCCTTTTTGATACTTGTAAATATTTTTATTTCTAGTATAGAGTTAGTGTGTAATTGTCTACGTCTGAACGGACCGCAGTCCATTCGATTTGGTCCGTTCAGACTAAACACCCAAATAATGTACCTCTAAGATTAATATAATTATTTATAAATTTCCTGTTTTCTAATTTGGTCTACAGGTTCGTTCGGCCAGTCTGTCGATGGGTCATACCGAAGAACGAGACGAAGGTTATGGTGTTTGAAAAAGATAAAAAAGAAATATTTTTTATTGAAATTGAAAAAATTATACATTTCCATTTGCAACCCTGACTCCTGTGCTAGGTGAGACCTGTGTTACAAGAGTCAGTGTCTTTGGTACTAGTGTTCACAACATTCTAGGCATCAAAATTATAAAGAATAAAAAAAAAAAATAAAGCAATAAAAGGATTGAGAAAGAAAAGATTATGAGGATTTTTAAAGCAATAAAAATAATGCATGCGTGCTTTTGTGTGAAGTTGTGTAGTGTGTGTATATGCGTGTGTTTATGCAGAGGTGTGAATGTGTGTGTTTGAAAGAAAAGATGATGTATCGGCTACACATATATCGTTACTTTAACCTAGGATGTTGTAATTTTTATTGTAGGCTTCTACTAACATAAGAAAACGATTTGTGAAATTTCAACCGTCGTAGATGAATAGTTTCGGAGATATTAATTGCAAAATTATTGACATTATTGTGTCTATTAAAAAAGATGACATTTCACACCATAGCCTATTTTGGTCCACACCACAGACTATTTTGACATAGAGTTTAACGTACCTACGTGTGGAATTCCGAAAAACTATATTCCGAATTTTGATATATTCCGTTAGGTACTTCAAATATCCTACTAAAATTGTCTTACGAGTCTTGCTAGCTGGCATGAGGAGCGTAGGCCGAAGGTCCAGAAAGTGGGTGTGTAATGTAAAATGCCGGCCTCGCAAAAATAATGAAAAATTTGTCCCCCCTGCCACGTAATTCTCAACATGTAGCTAAAAAAAAACAAGAAAAGCGAGAAATGCGGCCATTTGATCGCTTACTCATCGTCTGCATCTACGTACTACATTGGCATACAACCTACCCTAGAAACAATTTCGTCTATGATTTGAAAAATATTGTTATCAGTGACTTTTTTCTTAATATATTTATGACGGTCATAAAAGTTAAGTGTTTGTAAAGATTACAAGATTGATAGATTTTACAGATTACAACTTTTTTCATGAGAACATTCTTATTTTGTATAACCTAAATATATTTCGTTTAATTGATATTCAAGCAGACGATTTGGTCGGATATACCACTTCCCACATTATTAGATGTACATACGTATAGTAGACCAGCACGTGAACCCAATGTGAGTTTATGGATGTTGCTTGTCTTCGAAATTTGGTTTTATCATTGTTTCATCCACCAAGTTCTGAACGCACCTTTTTTGACGTTTGACAGATTACGTTTCGTTGTCTGTGCGAATCTGTGCGATAACGTTTGCTAGTCAGTGCAATTTTGGTTGAATAATGGTCGCTCCGTGCTTGTAATTTTGATGCACGCGGCTGTCTTGTAATTATTGTTTGAAAACTTTGAGTTATTGTTAATCCGATGCAATCCTGTTCGGTGTTTGATATTTTGTTGATAATTGAGTGAAAATTGAGAAATCTCGCCATTTTGGGTCTTGACCGCGAGTAATTTGTTGGTTATGTAGACGGCCTTTTGTGTCTTTGAACGCCGTAAATTCCTAAATTCAGTGCTGGACTAATTTACATCCCCGATTGGGTTAGAAACCGGGATAAAATTCAGTTGAACATTCGTGAAAGGTGCCACGTGTGGGATCTGAAGGTTTGATCCTGGAGTCGACGGTGCGCGCTGTGGCGTCCATGGAACCGTCGTAATCTCACATAACTACACATACACCACACAAACCACAGTTATACTTACACCCCACCCAGATAAGACGGAACCAGGGACTACGTCACATCACCGGTACCAACGTGATGGTAAGTGTATCTAATAGGTGTTTTCACTTTGTCGATTGAACAATATTATTTTGATTAGGGCTCCGCGTAATCGCGGACATCGTGAGTCTGCTAGTGCAGTCTCACACATCTGGTAGCAGAGCGTGGTTTAATTGTTAAATTCACCACTTATTGTCGAGTTAAAAGTATTGAGAAGTCTGATTTGTTGCCGTCGGCCTGACTCAAATTAAACATAGATTGTTTGACATAATATATTATGATATGTAGTGTCCCTTGTGGTTTGTACTTTAATTTGTTATTGTATAAACAAGGTATTGCTTGTACAGGGTCGGATTTGAACTTGTAATAATTCAAACTAAGTTTTATTATTTGGTTTAAATTGTAGTTGGGTCCGGGAAAATTATTCCCGTTGATTATTTAATTGAATTTAATTTGTTTATTTGATATTTGTCCCAATGGCTTCATTGAAAGCTGTACACCAAGCCATTGGTGGATTGACCTCACAGCTAAGATGGTTTGCCTCTGCCGCTGCGACCGCTGAGCGTCGAGACCTGGAAGAGGCCACGCTTGCTCGGTATGAGCAGTTGAATGCGAGATTGAGTGCGGTTGACACTTTGTTTGCTCGCTTCAATGAAGTGACTTTGGACTTGGACCTGGAAACATTGGGTCAAGCAGCTCGTGATAAGGTTGTTGCGGATTATGACCAGATGTTGAACCTGGGTGACATAATAAGTATGCGCGCCAGGGAAATTTTGAAGAGTCGGGACCCTGCCCAGGTCAAAACAGAGACCTCTGTTGTTGCAGGCCCTGGACTTTTGGGTAGACTGCCTACCCTGGAGCTGCCACATTTTGACGGTCACTTGGACCATTGGTTGAGCTTCAGGAACCTGTTTGACAGTTTGGTTGATTCTCGCTCTGACCTCCGACCGGCCCAGAAGTTGGCTTATTTGTTGTCAGTCCTAGGAGGTGAGACTCGAGCCTTGGTGCAGCACTTGCCGGTGACCGACTCGGCCTATCCCACTGCTCTGGAACTTCTATCCCGACGGTACCAGAACAAACGTTGCCTGGCTGATGTCCATATTGACCAGATCTTGGGGTTGCCGGCCATCACCAGAATGTCAGCGTTGCGTGCTGACCTTTTGAAACCGTTGCTTGCAGCAACCAACGCCTTGAAACGATTGGAGTTGCCGGTGGACTATTGGTCCTATTTCTTGGTACACTTAGTGTTGCAGCGGCTTCCTTCAGATTTGAGGTCCCGTTTTGAGCAGAAGTATGGTGGGGATAGTGCCACCCATCTTCCCCCTTTTGAAGACCTCGTCAAATTTTTGGAGGATGAGTGTCGTTTCCTCGACAACGCTTGTGGTGCCACGGGGTTAAGCCAACCGCCCTCTCGGCCGAGGGCCCAGGGACGGACTGGGACTGTCGGGCCTGGTGATGGCCGCCCTGCCCCCCGTTTTGGTGGCACCCAGAGTAATCTTACTTGCGGCTATTGTAAGGCCACGGGACATGCCGTAGTCACTTGCGCGGCCTTCTTAGAGTTGCATGTGAGTGCCCGCCGCCGAGTTGCCAATGCACGCCGCCTGTGCTTTTCTTATTTGGGGAATCATTTTCATCGGGATTGCCCCAACCCCTGCCCTTGTTCAATTTGTAGGGGCTCGCATCTTGAAGTTTTGTGCGCCAACGCGAACCGCTCTGTCAGACCAGCCTCTGATGGGGGTTCGCGCAGGGGGGGGTATGATGGAGATGAGCACCGGGCTTCTCGCTCGCCGGATCAGAATCAAGGAGGGGCCTGCAACTTTGACCGCCGTACTCCACCCCCCGCGCCAGTTGATCGGGAGCCGCGCGACCGCCGATTGACCTCCCCTCGTGAAGGCGAGTATGCAGCTGCTGGTAGGCGTCGTTGGCCAGACCAGCACCGCCTTCCCTCCCCTCCGTTGGCGGAACGTCCCCGTTTGGAGACGCGCCCCCTGCCGCTCAGGCGTCAGGTGGGATATGCCCCTCCAGCGATGGCGCGCGGCTCGGGACATCGCGCGGATGAGGAGTTTGACTACTATCCTCATCGGGATAGACCCCAGCCTGGATGCGGCGATCGGTCGCCGCCCAGGCATTACTAGGAAATTGGCGCCTGTCCCGCTAACGTACCTCCCCAGATCGACACGGTTTTGTTGCCAACGGCATCGGTCAGGGTCTGGGGACCCACAGGGGACTCTGTTGTGGTCCGTGCCATTTTGGACACGGGAGCCCAGGGTTGCCTTTTGTCGTCTTGGTTAGCGGGTCGGGTGAGCCTGGATGTCCGTGTCTTTTCAGGCACGATTAATGGAATAGGTGAAACACCTATCCCGACTGTTGAGGGACAAACCTTATTTGGGCTCACTCCTGTGAGTTGTTTGGACCCTAAGTTTTTTCCTTCGGCCATTGTTCTGACGAGTATTTTGGGCTGTCATCCCCAACGTCAGCTGTCACCTGATATTGTCCGGTTGACGTCAGGCCTGGATTTGGCTGACCGCCGGTTTGATTCCCCTAATACAGCTCATTTGATATTGGGTTCCGATGTACTAGGGAGAATATTGTTGGGTAATATGAAAGTCTTGCAGCCGAACGGTTTGGTGGCTGTCTCGACCATCTTTGGCTTTGCGGTGATGGGCCCAGTGTTGAAGGCTGCCCCTCCACCCCCGCCTGATTGTGCACCCCCTTTGGTGGGGACCGGATTGGCTGACTCGCCCCGAGGATGATTGGCCTCGAACGCCAATTTTGATGTCGGATCCTTTGCCCGGGCTTAAGGTGCTCGCTGTTGGGATGAAGGACCCTCCGTTTGATCCGGATATTTTGTTGAATCGATACAGCTCCCTCGACAAATTGTTGAACGTTACCTCGTGGATCAGGCGTTTTGGTCACAATGCTAGGAATCCAGGGGACAAGCGCCTGTCACCGGTTCTCTCTCCTCAAGAGCGACAGGAGTCACTCCTCCTGTGGGTTCGCTCTGTGCAGGCCGTACACTTTGAGAAGGAGATCGAGACCTTGAAGTCTGGTAGAGTTAAGTTGTCGGGAGCCGTTAGTAAGTTGAACCCCTTTTTGGATGAAACGGGTCTTTTGCGTGTTGGAGGACGGTTGAGGCACTCTACCCTTCCTTATGGGGTCCGTCACCCCCTTTTGTTGCCCAAGGCGGGCCATTTGATTAAATTGTTGGTGACTGATCGTCACATTAAGAACTCGCACGCCGGTTGCAATGCGCTGTTGGCCATTCTGCAGCGAGAGTTGATTTAGTCGAGTGGATTTAGTCGGCTCGTCGTACCATTCGTAGCATCGTCTTCCGTTGCATACCGTGTTATCGGACTAAGGCCCCAACGATGCAGCCCCAGATGGGAGACTTGCCTGCTGATCGTGTCAATGAGGCGAGGCCCTTTGCAGGCGTAGGAACGGACTTTGCTGGTCCCTTTTCGATAAAGACGTCTACCCTTCGCAATAGTAAAATTGTCAAGGCTTATTTGTGCGTATTTGTCTGCCTGTCAACTAAGGCAGTGCACTTGGAGCTGGTATCCTCCCTCTCGACGGAGGCCTTTGTGGCAACTTTGGATAGATTTACGTCTCGCCGTGGGTTACCTTCTCTGATCAGGTCTGATTGCGGTACCAACTACAAGGGTACAAGTAACTATTTGAAGGAAGTGTATGACTTTCTTAATGAGAGCCAGGTTGACATTGGTAACAAATTGGCCCGTCGGGGGGTCACTTGGTTGTTTGACCCGCCAGCCTGCCCCCATTGGGGGGGTATTTTTGAGGCCGCGGTGAAAGCAGCAAAGGGACTCTGGCGGAGATTGTTGGGAGACACCGTTCTCACCTTTGAGGAATTACCTACGGTATTTTGTCGCATTGAAGCGGTACTAAATTCGCGTCCATTGTGCCCGCTCTCTTCGGACCCTTACGATTTGGAGGCTCTAACCCCGGGCCATTTCTTGATTGGACAGCCACTTGTCGCTCTGCCTGAGTAACCTTTTGTTGATGTGAGCCAAAATCGGCTATCGCGGTTTCAGTTGGTGCAACAGCTCACTCAGAGCTTTTGGAAGCGTTGGAGCTTAGAGTATCTGCACATCCTCCAGCAGCGCGTCAAGTGGACTGATAAAACTCATCCGCCCAAGATAGGAGACCTCGTCCTTATTAAGGATGCCAACCTTAAGCCTCTGTATTGGCGCCGGGGGCGCATTCTCAATTTGGTGGCTGGCACCGACGGGGTACCTCGTTTTGCTGAGGTTTTAGTGGATGGATCGGTTATGAAGAGAACGGTCGCCACCTTGTCAAGACTGCCAATTGATTAGCGGACGGGACGGCCCGTCCGGGGGGGGTAGATGTTTCATCCACCAAGTTCTGAACGCACCTTTTTTGACGTTTGACAGATTACGTTTCGTTGTCTGTGCGAATCTGTGCGATGACGTTTGCTAGTCAGTGCAATTTTGGTTGAATAATGGTCGCTCCGTGCTTGTAATTTTTGGTACACGCTGTTCCGTGTAATTGTTGGTTGAAAACTTTGAGTTATTGTTAATCCGATGCAATCCTGTTCGGTGTTTGATATTTTGTTGATAATTGAGTGAAAATTGAGAAATCTCGCCATTTTGGGTCTTGACCGCGAGTAATTTGTTGGTTATGTAGACGGCCTTTTGTGTCTTTGAACGCCGTAAATTCCTAAATTCAGTGCTGGACTAATTTACATCCCCGATTGGGTTAGAAACCGGGATAAAATTCAGTTGAACATTCGTGAAAGGTGCCACGTGTGGGATCTGAAGGTTTGATCCTGGAGTCGACGGTGCGCGCTGTGGCGTCCATGGAACCGTCGTAATCTCACATAACTACACATACACCACACAAACCACAGTTATACTTACACCCCACCCAGATAAGACGGAACCAGGGACTACGTCACATCACCGGTACCAACGTGATGGTAAGTGTATCTAATAGGTGTTTTCACTTTGTCGATTGAACAATATTATTTTGATTAGGGCTCCGCGTAATCGCGGACATCGTGAGTCTGCTAGTACAGTCTCACACAATCATGGTTCTAGGACATTTCAATTTACTCACCATGTTTTCATTTTATGATCAATGGATTCAAATCAATGCACAATGCGACCTGAGTTGAAGCTGTTACCATCCGGATGGTATTATTTCACTTTGTTCGATATAATAAAATGCTTATAAAATAGCTCTAATTTCACCGTAATTAGATACTTAATGACACCTATAATCAAACTGTGACTTTTTCATTACTATTATTCACTAGTGAGTTATGGTTTTTTTTTTTAATTGGTTGAGGTGCTTGTTGCTTTGTTTTTAAAAAAGTTTCTATAAAAGATCGTGTACAATAGTAGGTACAAATAAATTAATATACCTATTGCTTGCTCATTTGATGCAACTTCGTATTTAAATAGATAATTTCAACGTACGTACGTTTTTAATAAATAAAACTTTCACTCAAATATAACCTTTGTTTTCTCTGTAATAAAGAAAACTTTAAAAAAAAAAATGGGTGAATTCAATTCTTCATTTTGTACGTGGCTAAAAAGCTATCCGCGAAAAGCCAAAAAAAAAACCTCATTCTTTTAGTCTATGGCCGATCGCCATTGTTAGATGCGCGCGAATAGAAAAACTGATTAACTTTTCCCGCAAATGCGAAAAAAAATCACAACTCGTTTTCATTGTTGAAATTATAGTTATTTATTATTAAAATGATGTCAGCAAGTACTAGTTATAAAGAAAATGATTTATGTTGTACACCGCCCGATATAAGATGTGAAGCCTTTAACGTTATGGAAAGTTTACTACCTGAAAACTCCAAGAACAAATATTTATTATCTACTAAATAAAATGCCTTTTTTGTATTATTTTCTTCACAAGTGTGTTGAAAAACGTCGTATGATCCATGTGTGTATTGATGATTACCATCCTAGGCTCTCTTAAGAGCGCCACAGCGGTAATCACCAACATTACACACTTGTACCATAATGTACTATTATGCTGCCTCGTTGGTCTAGTAATTGCAAGCACGACTGCTGAGTATGTAATCCTGGGTTCGATTCCCAATTCGGGCAAAGTGTTATTGGGTTTTTCATTCAGAAATTTCTCAGTAGCAGCCATGGAGTCTGGATTTGCGCGAGGTTGATGACAATAGGGACAATACGGAGCAGCGGTGGCACAGTGGTGGCGGCCCCGACTTACGAACAGTAAGTCGTGGGTTCGAACCCAGGCGGTACCCAGGCGGTGCAGCTTAAAACGGTGAAGGCAAACATCGTGAGGAAACCGGCATGTCCTAGAACCAAAAAATTCAAAGACATGTGACATCTACCAATCCGCACTGGGCCCGCGTGGTGGATTATAGCCCATTCTCCCTCAGAGCGAGGAGGCCTGTGTCCCAGCAGTGGGAACATTAATAGGCTGATGATGATGATGACAATAGGCTCGCCCCCTATGACATGGGACTTAAACATAACTGGCGAAATGTGGGTGTACTATTGGGTACACTACTGACTATTCCTTCGGGGATTAAGGACGTGATGTTATGTTATGTAATGTTATCAGAATAACGATACACGTCACATCTGTGAAGTTGGGCTAGGTAAATAAATAAGACCGAATGAATACTCAAACATTGTGTTGCTGTAAAAAAAAAACAACTTCAAAATCACAAAAAAAGTTAAAAGTAACTTTACATATACACCTTGTTGTGTTTTTAAGTCGGTTTTATTTTTTGCAATTTTTTTTTGTAAAATAGATTTCTCTCTCTCTCTCGCGACAGTTGAAAAGAAAAAAAAAACAAATATTTAATAAAAAAAAATAGTAATACGTAATTATATTTTACACTACAGGAACCGCTGGGTGGCAATCACCTGGATCACTGTGAATTTTTCCGGCATGGCGATACCGCGGTCCCTGTTTCATACTGCTATCAAACTTCTTTAAAAGTTATGTATTTACATATTGACCATGTTTGTCATCCAAACTAAACATTTGTATGCAAAATTTCAGCTCAATCAGAAACCGGAAGTTGGCTCAAATTTAACTTCAAAGTATTTTTTACATAGTTACAGGAGAAGTAAATAATAGCGTGTTAAAAAAAACAGAACAGGGTAAGAAGCGGCACGCAGTTGGGTAGTGTCAATATTAATAATCTGTGACCTATGAAATAGAACCGACTGTCGTTTTCATTTCATTTTCAATTAATTTGTTAAGTCAGACAAATAAAAATATCCATAAAGTCATACACAGATTCGACAAAACATAACAATATTAAATAACATTTTCAGAATCAAAATAAACAATTAGAAAAATAATTTAAAATAAGAAAATAAGGAATTTAATTTAAACATAATAATTTAAAATAACAAAATTCAATAAGATTTATTAGAATAACATTTAATAAACGAAAATAATCAACATTAGTAATAACTTAAACACTATTCATTATGTAGTTTTGGCTAAAACATAATTATAATTATTTTTATATACCTAAATGAATTCATTTATTCAGGTTTACACCATTGCCATTTATCGCAAAATAATCACGCTATAAACACAATTAAAACATCATCATCAGCCTATTAATGTTCCCACTGCTGGGACACAGGCCTCCTCTCTATGAGAGGCAACAATTAAAACATTACAATTTAAATAAAAATAAAACAAATTACAATACGAATAGAATTGACTCAAATACAATAACGACATACAATTAAAATTCAACTTCACTCAATTAAAATTTTTGGGCTGGCTGTAGTACGTTCATGTTACTTGGGACTTAAAAATACAACTGGCAAAATGGGGGTGTAATTTTATCGTGGGTACACCTCTGCCGAACCCTTCTGGGAAAACACAATTACATTTAATTATTTACACCACAGGAACTGCTGGGTGTTAATCAGCTGGATCGCGGTGTATTCTTTCCTGCATGGCGATATCGTGGTCCCTGTGGCTAGCTGACAACGCACTTCTTTTAAACTTTTTTACATAAAATTCATACCATAATTCTCGATTACTTTTAACAACAACAAGAAAAACATCTATGACTAGTATATTAAAACGATTTAAAAATATTCGTATTATTCCAAATGTAAAAGAGAAATAATCATCAGGGTCAACGACTTCCTTGAAAATAAAGGATAGCATAACGACGTCACTCAATATAAATATCAAGGTGGCTATGTACAAGCGACGCCAGGTGTCACTAGCTCTGTGTGCGCTCGTGTTGATACTACGACAAAGTGAATACAAAATTATGATATAAAAACAAGCGTTGATTATCAACGGTAAAATATGGCTTGCAGTTTGGAGTAAATTTGTTATTAAAGTCTTCTGTTCATTAGTCACCTTGATAATTATATCGGTTAAACAAATAACAATTAAAAACATTGATATTACGGTTGTAATTAAAGCTACTCCCCAAGCAAAGAGGCAAGCTTTTAGGTACTTCTTGCGGATATGCCCACTAAAATCTTTGACAATATCCACGTAAAACATGTGACGCAAAACCAACAACCAGTGGATGTACACAGATTTTAAGTAATTTAAAAAAAAAAATTGACAATAAGACAAACCAAGGTAAAAAAAGATGTACAAGAGTCAGCTTCAATGTATTGCGTAGGATGTCCGTAAAAATTGCGTTGAGAAGCACAAAGTTTTTAAAATTGCGAAGTTTCGTTAACAGGTACCATGATGTCACTCCGTATATCATAGTAGATGAAGACAACACCATCACGATTATTTCCAAATGAAAATGAAAATTACCAAGAAGTTCGTAATTCCATGTATAGTTGTCCTTGTCAGACATAGCGAACTCTCACTTGCGCAGCTTTAATAATCTTCTTTTATCAAAATTACTTGTCACTGTGTTCGTACACGCTTATCTCTATTTCCACTACACCAACTTCAGAACCATATCTGATTGTATCGTTGTCAGATTTGACGAATTTCACTTGCACAATTTTGTTTGATTCACAAAAAAAATGAGAATAAAAAGGTTATTTGTCTGTGAACAGTACGATGCAAACCAATACAAGTGTCTAATAGAAATACAAGTTTCGCTTACAAAATATTCAATACAATTTAAATGTGCAAGGTAGGTTTATAAAACCAAAACAGGTTAATGAATTAATTTATAACATTAATATAACTATTATTTAATAATTTTCCTGTTTGTCTAACTTGGTCCACAGGTTCGTTCGGCCAATCTGTCGTCGGGTCATACCAAAGAACAAGACGAATGTTATAGTGTTTGAAAGGAAAGAGGATGTATCAGTTTATGATATGAAAATAAATGTTAAGAGTCCTATTACATTTTTTACGCAATATTTTGATTTTTACTTCCTGGATCAAATTATTTCGGTCGGCGTACACGAGTCGATAATAATAGCGATATTCGGACGATTGTCGATTGATATTGACGAATATTAGAGACGAGACTGACGTGAGACTGAGGAGCGAGCTGAATTGAGAATTATGGTAGGTACTTTAATTTTATTTATTGTCATCATCTGCCTAGCCTTTTCCCAACTATGTTGGGGTCGGCTTCCAGTCTAACCGGATGCAGCTGAATACCAGTATTTTACATGGAGCGACTGCCTATCTGACCTCCACAACCCAGTTAGTACCGGGTAATACGATACCCCTTGGTAAGTCTGGAATTGGTAATTTTTATTTATTGTATTTTTGTCTTATTATATTGACAAACGAAAACTAATGAAACTTATTCATTGTAGATTGAAGTTTTATATCATTTTAATTTGTTTGATAAAATTGAGTTTATTTGGAATATAATGGACGCTGAATTAAGATATTTATGGCTTAAATTACTATTTCTTTACGATTTTTTCCATGAAAACTCAAGAAATTTAAAGAAATTCTAAAACTCCAATAAACAAGTAAAACGTTCAACTTATCTTTTAGTAATTTTAGCTATTATAAGAATTAAATGTAACTATGTGAATTTAAGCGTCTAAGTTCCATCGTCGACGGTTTTTCTTGCAAACTGAGTTCGTAAAATATTTATAGTAAATTACACGAAAAGAAAAATGAAAATGTGTCGTAACTCCAACTTACAAGAAAGAGAATGGCACTATCGTTATTCTTAAGCAAATAATTAAAATATCTTACTGCTGCTGAGAATTACTGCGTCAAAAATCATGAATTTGCCTAAAAAATGTAATAGGACTCTTATGGGTGGTCAGTACGTGAATCAGTTTGTATATTTGGGCAGTCTGTTTACAAGAGTGTAAAGACTGCTGTTTCATACATTTTGACCATGTAGGTATTGTACTTTTGTAGGAAACAACACGATGGTCCCTATTAACAATGTCGGATATTCATTTTTAACTATTTTAACTTCTTTACATAATATAGAATCACAATAAAACATCTATCGAACGTAATATTTTATTTGATTGAATTCATGTTATTGAGTCAGTTTCTTGGTTTAACATTGGTGTCGATTCTCTAATAAAACGAGAAAGAGACGGATGTAAGTTTGAGCTGTCAAATTTAGTTGCAGTTAATATTTCTATACAAATGAAGGGTCCACGTAAAAACATGTCGACTAAAAACACGGTGAAGCGCAAGGCATAAACTAGTTTGACATCTCTAACTTAGTTCATAGCTTTCTATTGGACACCAAGCTCCAGTGTCTCGAGCAGACATAATTGGCGACCGTGACAGGACACGATCCGAAGGAAAATTCGGAGTACCGAGGTCTACCAGTCGGCCAGCACCGCGCCGCAACCCGTCGGCCAGCACCGCGCCGCAACCCGTCGGCCAGCACCGCGCCGCAACCAGTCGGCCGGTCAGCACCGCGCCACATCCAGCCCTTGGGAGAAGCACGTACATCGGAAGAATACAAGCAGTACTTAGCACTGCCGGACATTGATGCTATATACGGCGTGACACCGCAGCGCAGCAGCATTTCTGCAGCTAAGTGCCCTTCCTTAATTCCTAACCTTCCGTTTAAACCAAGTAGCCTACGTCCTAATCCAATTTCAGTATGGTTTTCTACTTGTGCAACTTCATAGTTTTTATACATAGTTTTTTTTAGTTTTCCATTAAAATGGCTTCTAATGATAGTGTTATAGAGCATTGGTTGGAAAAAGATGCATCTGATGAAGAAAATCAACCTAACGATAAATGTAGTGATGTGGATTTGGATATCGGAATACAGCACGCAATAGAGTATAGCTGCGATTCGAATTCTGAAATCGAAGAATCAACTGCTGTGAAAAATAACGTTATTTCATGTCAACCTTCGGTTTCGTCTGAAGATGATGATGAGCCTTTATCAGAAATGCGATCGCGAACGCGAAAAAGTAACTATTTTGGTAAGAATCGCGTTCGGTGGTCTTCCGCTCCACCTTCATTACGATCAAGATCATCACAGCGTAATCATAATAATTGAAGAAAGAGAAGGTATAATACGAGCATATCGGAATGAAACTGAATGCTAAAATAATGTGAAGATTCAGCGTGACATCAGAATCGCACTTCGACGCATCCTCCACTGCAACGATGGCACCACTCTACCAGCTCTACCAGGCGGCAGCAGTTCTGAAGAGAGGCTGGCGGTTTGAAAAAACTGCTCAACTTGCAACCCTAAAAAGAACCTCAGGACACAATAAATGTGTTTTAAATGTAAAAAAAAAACGATTTTGTATTGAATTCTCCAACAAAATGTGCATGATTATACAATGACTGTCGCGAAAAACTCTAAGGTTCATGGCCTGCAATTTTGTTGAAGATTTGATTATAATGACAAACATTTGTTTTTTTGTTACTCGTTAATTATTATACTTTAGGTAAAAGAAATTAGAAGTTCTTATTCAATTCCATTATTTTTGTAAATATCGATTTTTGAATAAGAATATTTTTAAGCTAAAATTAAGAGTTGTTTCAAAAATATTGAGATTTTAAGAAAATTGATTGTTATTTATGTGCCATGTTTACTTTAATAAATACTTTTATATGTCTTTAAAACGATTTTAATTCACAAACAAACATCTCTGCTTTAGATTTCACATACGAAAGTAATTTCACTTCTGAGTCTCTGAGACGTATGGTAGGTGGTTGCGTGACAAAAATAGGTGGTAGGTGGTTAAGGGAAAATTATTTAGAAAAAATATCACGGTTGGAAACTTTTAATACAACACAAAGGGCGGAACTTACACTTAGACTTAGTAAATTCGAAACTTTATCTTCAAGGTTCGATGACTTACAAAGTCAAATTGAAATTCTTAATTCTAGTGGGTTGAAGGATGAACTTGAAGAACGAGAAATAATATCCAATGGGAGCTCGAGACATCAATCTTTACCCAGTAGACAATAAAATCCTGTTAGGAGGCCCAGATACGATGGTGACAGAAATAGTTCAATCGATTAGTTTCAAAGACCTCTATCATTACAGCTATCATCCTCTTATTATATCACATGAATTAGTACATACATGGAAGGCTACAAGTGCAAATGGGAGCGTCACTCACACTCTCCTCTCAGACCAATCCCTGATTTGTTTGGGTGGGCACCCAGTCAAATTCCGTAGTTTCAAAATATATAAAAATATATACAGGGTGGAATTTTGTAATGCCACCCGGAGGGAAAGTACTCTTAATACCGTTTAAAAAGAAATTAATCTGCATTCAAAGATTTTGAAAATTCGCGTGCCACACTCGGGAATCGAACCGTCTAAATTCCAAAAAAATAACACCCTGTACTTTTATGGCACCAATCGATAGGGTAAATCATAAGGATCAAATCCCTCTAACAAATACGATAAATTAAATGAAAGGGAAACTATGAAATCTTAACTTATAAATTCAATGGGATAAGATAAAGCACTTTTAGTCAAAGGTCCATCCAATTACGAACATAGTAAACAATTCTCTTTTGACGACATTTATTAATTAAAATGACTATTCTGTTTATTAGTATTTATTAATTAAAATGAATATTCAGTAAGCTAATATAATTATTGTCAAGCTAATATAGCAGCCTACCTCATTTCTTTGAGTAACACAAACTTTTTCCCTGTTTTTCCCCTTTTTTATCTTTAAATTCTCTCCATTGGTCTATCCTATTAGTTCTCACCGTTTCTTTATTTACAATTTTCAGTAACCAATCCGGAAACCATGCCTGTGATGACCCGTAAGGCTACTGCTCAAGATATGGAGCTAAAATTGAGAACGGCCCTCCAAGAACTTAAGGACTCTAAACTCCAATGCCAGCAGCTGTTGCAAGAGAGAGAGGACAGTGAGGAGGAGGTCATTAACGTAAATAGCAAAAACTCGAGCTTAAAACGGGAGCTAGTAGACCTTCATCAGGAATTCTTGAATGTTGTCAATGAACGGGATCAACTAAGGGCGGTCACGGATGGGTTCAACTCTTGTAGCAACTTGTATGAGGAGGCTTTATGTAAAATTAGGGACCCAGAGGATGAATTAGTCCATGCAAATGTTAAACTTTTAAATTTGAAAAAGGAAAAGGATCATACTCAAGCTATGGAAACTGAACATTTGTATAATGAATTAGTTAATACAAATTGCAACCCTCATTCCATTATAACAATAGACCTTACAGAGGACTCCTTACTAAAGCATAACTACAGCCACAAAATTAGTAAAAATAAAATTAAGAAATATGCACGATTAAATAGAATAATTAAAAAATGTAATAAATACAAGAAACAACAAAAACACCTTTCCAAAAATATTCAATTAAGGAAGGAACGTGTTTCTCTAGTTAATAAATTAAATAACTATCAGATTAAATTGGAAGATAGTATAAATATTTATGAAATTGACACTCAGCGCTTACAATCAGAAATACAGGCTCTTAATAAGTCACTAAAATCTTTATGTAATAAATATGAATGCTCGGAAAATCAAATTAAAGAGCATATTCTTCCTACAAATGCATTGGTAGACAAAGTGGACTCGCTAACTCTCAGCAACACTCAGTGTACTTGTCAGAGGGAATCCAGCAATGATGCCCTCCAGCTTGAGGCAACGGAGGACCCGTCCCTAGCTGTGAGTACTCAGGACTGTATTTCCACCCAAGATACAATACCTGACTTAGGTAATTTGGTCTCACCTAATAGTCTTGGTTCTAATCTTTCAGTTATGTTCTCTGATAGTATCCACTTCGCAGCTAGAGCGCGCGGATTGCAAATACCCATTACCGCTAACATGCAAAAAATTTTGCAAGTTTTCAAAACATTTTCTGCCCGATCCGATAAAAACACCTGTAGCTCAAAAACTACAAGTCCTAGAGCAATTTCAAAAATACTGTTGTCAAGCTGATTAGATAAGGAATCTACTTATCTAGAAATCAAAATGAAATACTTTAATTATATACTCCAAGTCATAATGTATAGCAAAAAATAGTTACAAAAACTGATATTTCGCTAGAAATATCAGTTTTCTCTTAGTTTTTTATCCATTTTAACATTAAAGAAATAAACTAGACTATATTTCCTTTCCAACAAGACCACAATCTCATTTAAAGCTCAATAGCATCATATCTAAATATACTTATGAAACTAGATACTCACTGTTTGTTTACATCTGGGAACTAATTTTTGGCAGCCGGTGTTGGATGAAAAAACACACAAACCCACATGTTTTTTGGTGTAGATAGTTGAACAATCTAATCACCTCACTAATTAAGCACTGTTTTTCCCATTTCACACACGTTTTAGTCACTAAATCACGTATTTCTTCACACAACACAATCACTATAGGTACATATAATAACTACTTTTTCACGGGCGAAATATTGCAACTTCGAGATTCCAAAACGAATTTACGTTGACAAAATAATGAAGCACGGTTCTCAAGGATAATTTTGATATATAATAGTATCAGCTACCATTAAAAATACCAGAGTTATCACGACATTTGCTGCGCAGGTAAATTTTAGTGTTCACCGCCAGTCGTCTAATGTCAAATGGAAGTTTCTTTTTTTTTTTCGGCAAGTTGTCAGTGGAATAGTGTTGCAATGTTCGATTTTATTATTGAGGAATTTAGTAACGAATTGAACACAGAGGTATAAGCTCTAGAGGAGACAGTTTTAGACGGTTTTTAATGCAGTTTTTTGGGAGGCGGGTGCGCGTAGTACAAGTGTGACAGATAGCTATCAATTGTAGGACAGCGATATACAATGTGTGACAGATAGCTGCGGAGAGGGTATAGGTAGAGGGTTAGGGAAATTAATCAGTAATAACCTGAGTTATTGTACCCAAAATTATTGCATGCCAGGATCAACCGACAAACAGATTATGGCATCAGTAACAGAGACTGTTTGTGATCCTAGTACCACCATGACTATATGTGTTGGTAATAGTTCTAAGATTAAAAAGGAAGACATCACTGACTGTGTTTCAGAGTTGTTGAAGTTAAATTGTAACAAAATAATATTGTGTGGTTTTCCATTTTTTGAAAATTTGGGTAATAGAAAAAACAATTATATACATATGTTAAATAACCATGTACATTTTTTAGTAGGTCACTATAGTGACAGACTTATATATCTGGATATCAACACTATTGTTGGTAAACTGAAGTCGACACGGGGTAAGGTGTATCTACCTATTAGATGTAGACACAAAATAGCTCGGCTATTAGCTTATAATATTCACACAGACATAAATAGTATGTCTAAGTTTAGTTCTATTATTAACACTGCGACTATTAGTAGTAATACTAATATACAGGTGACTTTAAGTGAATATAGCACTAGTGCTATAAATGTTTACAAACATTGTACTGAGGAGGATCCATGTGTCACCGTGGAGAATTCTCAATTAGGGTATATTAGTATTAGTGATAGGGTCTTGTTGTCTGAGGATGGTACGGGTGTCTCCAGCCTCACTCCAAAAATTAATTTAAACTAGGAAATGAGACAACAGGAGGTACGATTAACAATATTGTTAATCCTACCAACGTATCTTCTTGCACTCAATTAGTTAGTAAAAAAGGGCCTCAGCAGAACACTTTGAAATTATTCCACCAAAATATCCAAGGCATTTCTTCCAAATTATTAGAAAATTAATTGTTTTTAGAAAATAGTAAGTTTGACATTATTTGTTTTACTGAACATTGGCTTAAGGATTACCAAATGCTTATCAATTATGAGAACTATATGGTGGGTAGCTGCTTTAACCGTAAAAGTATGCTTCGTGGAGGTTCCCTAATATTAATAAGAAATTGTTTTAAATATAAGCAACGTAATGACATAGTAGGTCTCTCGGTTGAACATTGCGTTGAACTGTCCTGTGTTGAGCTAGATAAGCATGTAATTGTGTGTGTGTACAGACCCCCAAACTATCAAAACTTTTCTTTATTTGAATCAATAATGGAAGATGTGATGGCAAAACTTGCAGTCAGTAATAAATCTACAATTATTTGTGGTGATTTTAATATCAATATTTTAGAAGAATGTGCAAATAGCAGTCGCTTATTAAATCTTTTTAAGTCATTTGACTTGACCAACACTTTTACAGAACCTACTAGAGTCACTCCATCTTCTGCTACTTGTATAGATAATATTTTCTGCGATTGTGATTACTTAGATAAAGCAATAGTAAATTGTCTACCCTCTGACCATAGCGGACAAACTGTAACCTTCAGGTGTAATACACCCCCATCGCAAAAAGTTCAAATTAAATTTAGACCTATAACTTCTAGCAGATTAAATAGGTATAATATTTTGCTACAGAACAAGTTAAGCGTTATGGGCCTTGATGATATTAATATAGATCAATTGTATGATCGTTTCTTTTCAATAGTTCACACGGAATTCAATAAAACTTTTGAAAAGAAGACAAAAAGTATTTGCCCTAAATTCATATTTAGTGATTGGGCAACTAGAGGTATCAGAAAAAGTAGGGAAAGACTATTTGAGCTTTATGGCCTTAAGCCTTTTATAAACACTGAAACTTTTAACAAGTATGTTGCTAAGTATTCAAACATCTTTAGAAATACATGCAAGGTTGCTAAAGCACTGCACATTAGCAACAAGATCAAAACAGCAGAAAATAAAATAAAGACAGTTTGGAAAGTTATAAATAACGAGACTAACAGGAAGAAAATACGTAACACTAGCTACACATTAGATACAGCATGTGGTCCTAAAAGCTCTAATCAGGAAGTAGCTCAAGAATTTGTAAAGTTCTTTACCGATATACCACAAAAAACAACGGAGGCTCTTATTTCCTCACCTGAACTCTCAATTGGGTTATTAAAGGCGAATGTGTCTGGCTGCCTGGTTGAATTTAAATTTAAACACATTAACCCTATGATTGTTATTAAAACTTTCCGGCAAATAAAAATCAAACTAACCGAAGATCTATGGGGAATGTCTGTCAAAGTTTGTACATCCATACTTGAGACTATAGCCCCTTACTTAGCTTTAATTTTTAATTTATGTGTAGACCAAGGAGTTTTCCCTGATTTAATGAAATACAGTAAAGTCATCCCTCTTTTCAAATCCGGGGACAGTAAAGATACTAATAATTATAGACCTGTATCCGTGTTACCAGTTTTTAGCAAGGTTTTTGAAAAAGTAATGCTTAATCAAATGCTCTATCATTTTAACACCAACAGAATCTTACATGATCAACAGTATGGCTTCACCAAGGGACGTTGTACAACTGACGCCGGTGTAACCTTATTAAAGCACATATTTACTGCGTGGGAAGAGTCACAAGACGCCATAGGAATTTTTTGTGACCTCTCCAAAGCGTTTGATTGCGTAAATCACGACACATTACTTTTGAAACTTGAGCATTACGGACTGGGTAAACTTGCACTTAGTTTGGTAAAATCTTATTTGAATGATAGACAACAACTTGTTCAAATAAATGGTGTTAATTCACAGGGGTTAAAAGTAAAAATGGGGGTTCCACAAGGCTCAATATTGGGTCCTTTCCTTTTTCTAGTATATATAAATGATCTACCCTATTTACTGAAAAACCAACCTCAAAATATGGTGTTATTTGCTGATGACACTTCCCTAATTTTTAAGATAAATAGGCGGGCCCAAAATCTAGATGACGTGAATAATGCCCTACTTCAGGTCCAAAATTGGTTCACAGCAAACAATTTGGTATTAAATGAAAAAAAAACCAAATGCATAAGATTTGCTTTACCGAATGTTAAAAGTAGTGATTGTGATATAATATTGAATAAAGAGAAACTTGAATTCGTAGATAAAACGGTTTTCCTGGGGATTACGCTTGATTCAAGGCTACAATGGGGTTCTCATTTGACATCTCTTGCGGGGCGGCTAAGTTCAGCAGCCTATGCCATTAGAAAAATCCGTCAGTATACTGATGTAGATACCGCTAGACTGGTTTATTTTAGTTATTTTCATAGTATAATGTCTTATGGCATTTTGCTGTGGGGACAGGCTGCAGATATTGAGTCTATATTTATTCTGCAGAAAAGAGCCATCAGAGCCGTATATAATCTTCGTAGGCGCGATTCTCTAAGGGAACTGTTTAAGGATATTGGCATCATGACGGTACATTGTCAATACATCTACGAAAACATAATGTACGTCAGAAAAAATCTGCACCTTTTTGGTAAAAGGGGTGACAGACATAATTACAGTACTAGAAATAGGGACCAACTAGTTCAGCCAGGTTTCAGACTCGCTAAAGTAGACTCATCTTTCATGGGGTACTGTTTGAGATGCTATAATAAATTTCCACAAAGTATTCTTGAACTGAATGAGACGAAATTTAAAACATGCATTAAACGCACACTATGTAAGCAAGCATATTACAAGTTGAGCGATTATATCGCTGATAAAAATGCTTGGCTCAATGCTGGTCCTGCTCCACATGGACAGGGGCGCATAAATTGATAGCATTCAATTGTATTGTTGGAGCTGCTGAAGAGTGTACAACTATCTCTGCATTGTATAGATAGAATCAATCTCTTTAGTATTATATAAATGCATAGCCCATATTGTGTGAGTACTATGTACTAGAAAGCTATCATTCACTGGAAACCTACGTCTTTTCTTGACTTGAATGTGCCCTGGCGGTTTGGAGTATGTCATGCTCACTCAATTGTCTCGCTGATGGTGGCGCATGTGTCGGATCATTTAGTTCCCTTCAAAATGGTTGAGTTGAATGGTGCTGATCCATGCGTCATGTCCGTGAACGGGCGCTGTCAGTTGTGACTGGTCATCTCTTGGTTGCCATGGCTTATTTGAATGAATTATTTTGAATTGTATTTTTTTTTGTTTGTGTGTTTTTGCTGTGGATACTTTTACCGTGCACATCTTGCTACATTGTTCTCATATAATATACCATCTCAACGTGAATGATGTAACCAAGATTTTGTAACAATATTCTGATTTAAAAGAGTGTCCATGGAGTTTCTTGCCCGTTCTTCTTCATAGAGATCTACGCTAGGGAATGGGCAACTACAGTACTTTCACAGTTTTTATGTCTTGTGACTGGGACTGTAGCTACATTTAATTTTCATCTTTGTTTCGACAATTCAAAAGTGCCTGTAACTGGCTTACTTGAAATAAATGCTTTGATTTTGATTTTGACGAAGAACTATTTACATAGGAATATTGCAATTTGCACAAACAAACACATGCAAATTGCAATCTTTTTCTGCAATCTTATTCTCTTCAATTGTAAAGGTCCATCATTTTATTAAAGTGCTTTATCGTACCTATTGAATTTATCCCATTGAATTTATAACTTGAGATTTCATGGTTTTCCTTTCATTGAATTTATCATGTTTGTTAGAGGGATTTGATCCTTATGATTGACCCTATCGATTGGTGCCATAAAAGTACAGGGTGTTATTTTTTTGGAATTTAGACGGTTCGATTCCCGAGTGTGGCACGCGAATTTTCAAAATCTTTGAATGCAGATTAATTTCTTTTTAAAAATGAGGGAATGTTTCCTTTGAGTAAAATTTGCTATCTCCGGTATTAAGAGTACTTTCCCTCCAGGTGGCATTACAAAATCCCACCCTGTATATCAGATATCTAATCAGGAGGTAAAAAGATGCTTAGCACACCTATGATTATGCGCGCTTCGCAGCGGGTTAGGTACATAAGGGTAATGTCTATAAACCTCCAATAACTGTCGTAAGGCAGGCCTTGAGCCAGGCCCTAGGAAATTCCCCCGACGCTCACTAATTTGCCTTGATCAGTGCAGATACCATAGTATCGCTAAAAAGTAAAGTTCACCTGTGTTCAACTAACTAGAACACTCATTCTTAGTTGCACTAGGAAATAACGAGTCAAGTTGTTGGTGATATTTGATAAAACCAATGTTTTACATAATTAAATTGAAGTAATCTAATATAATAATTGTTCTTTCTTAATTAGTACAGTTAATCTATCAAGGTCAAGAGAAACGGTAGGTTAACTATGACCTAAGGTGAACCTAGTCAGAGAACCTGTGGCTATACTTTGTCCGACCATGCTATGTACTATGATAAACGTAGATGTAGACGACGATAAAGACTAATGAGGCAATAATTACCTATCTGTTAACAATGGTATCTCTCAGCTGATTCTAAAACTACTCTATGCACTTGACTTTACTATATAGACGATCGTATGCCTTACACTCCACATAGGGTTGTACCACCACATCATGAAGCGCCTCTCCAAGCGCTTCTTGGATTCTGCTATTAAACACCGTAACCCCCTGATCGCAGCGGCCGCCCGTTACAAACCCTCGCGAATTAGCCAGATCCGCCGCCCAAGGCATACATTAGTCGATCCCGATGATGCTATTACCCTCCTCCAGGAGAGCAGGAAGGAAACTAGCACGCTTAGAAAGCACAGACGCAAACAGCCGTCATTCCGTCCTCGCCGTTGAGGCCCGTCGCGACGATGCCCCGATACGAACCCTCCCCGTCCCTTGCTCGTGCCAGCCCGCGTTACTGCGCCTGTAGTTCAAAATCAGTCCCTAATTAATGACACCACTCAGATCCAGCTTGTCCCCTTGCTGTCCTTTCCCAGCGACGCCCTAAGCTGAGGCCCGTACCCCGCAGGGGGTGCCCTTAGCGTGTAGTCGTTTAGTTTTTAAGTTTTATGCCCTGGCTGGAGGCCTTACACTTAAGGCACCCACAGGACTGTCCGGTTAAGCAGACGACAACCTCTCTAGGTTGAACTGCGAGTAGCCATTTAGAAAAAAAAAAAAAATAGTTTATTAATTATGATCCAAGTGCGGTAAGTTGAAAATTACAGCCGAGGCGATATTGCTAGGAATGGGACGCCGTCACCTCCTTCTGCGAAGCAGTAATAAATAAAATGCTTTTTATTCAGACTAAGAGCAAATAAATTAAAAAAAAAAAAAAAAAAAAAAACGTAATGCTAGAGAAGCAGGTGGCGGAACGTGAGAGGAAGAGAACCTCACGTTCCGGCCGCCGCGGGAGGTGCCCCGGGCGTCGGGGACCACGTGGTGGTCCCCCGCCCACCGTAGGCGCGGGCCTGTGGATGGTGGGCTATGGGCTAGCTCGCCGTCCGTCCGTATTATGATGACAGGCCGTGTCGACGGCGCGTTCGTGTTCCACGCGGGCCTCAAAGAGAGTCAGCAAAAAGGAAGGGCCGATGCCTGCCTGGGCTGCGGGACTGTTCGAAAGAGATACCGTGGCCCGGAACACAAAGGGCGATGAAGGAACATGGATGGGTTTTAGTTAGTAAAAGTCTGACACTCCCTTTTGCTCCGCCCAGAGCGGGAGGAGTCATTTGATGATTTCCCATCCGAAAAAAAAAGGCGAGAAAAAGAAAAGGCTACAAGAAAGCAGAGGCTGTAATTATCAAAGCGCACGTAGGTATGTCATACGACGTATTATAACATACTCGTATTTGCGAGGAAATAAATAAAACTCGGACTTTATTAAACGAATAAATCTATAATCACTTGTTAAAGCAGTTATAAAAATTTGAACAATTTGTAAAATTTGATTATTACGTTGCCAGTTGGCATTTTTAATGTTGTCAAGTTATTATTATTATATTTTATCTCCCAAAATTAATTTTATTCATAAAATATTGACCACTTTTCTGACATAAAAACTCTTTGCTAAGATTTAAAATAGAACCGTTCGTTTGAGACGAAGCATCTTGATAAACCGTGCGTTTAACATTACAATAACGCACAAGTACGCAATGAGATACAATACGATATTGAAATTGGTGAAACAAGAGACCCTTTACGAGCAAATGTATTATAAAATATTTTTTATTTAGACAACACATTTAAACCTACTTAACAACGGTTTTGCCTGGAACTGACTGTCCTTTTTATTTCATTTTCAATTCATTTATTAAGTCAAACAAATAAAAATATCCATAAAATCATACACAAATTTGACAAAACATAAGAATATGAATTATCGTATTCAAATTCAAAACAAGCAATTAAAAGAATAATTTAAAATAACAAAATAAGGAATGTAATTTAAACGTAATATGTAATTAAAAATAACATTTTCAATGAGATTTATTAGATTAATAACTGACAATAACATAATAAATGATAAATATAATCAAGAATAATAATAACCTAAACAATATATTATGTAGTTTTGGCTTATACATAGTTATTTTTATAGTTTAACTAATTAGATTCATTAATTTTATTCAGGTAAATTGCCACACAAATAAAACATTACAATTTAGATAAAAATAATTGTAGCAAATTATAATACGAATAGAATTTACTCAAATACAATGACATTCAATTAAAATTTAACTCAACTTAATTACAATTTTTGGGCTGACTATAGCACGTTCATGTTACATGGGGCTTAAAAACCTAACTGCAAAAATGTGGGTGTAATATTATTGTGGGTACACATCACGCCTGTTTTCCCAGAAGGGTTCTTCTGGGAAAACAGGCGTGATGTCAAATACATTTAATTATTTACACTACAGGAACTGCTGGGTGGCAATCAGCTGGATCACTGTGGATTCTTTCCTGCATGGCGATATCGTGGTCCCTGTGACTAGCTGACAACGCATTTCTTTTAAACTTTTTTACATAAAATTCATACCATAATTCTCGATTACTTTTAACAACAACAAGAAAAACATCTATTATTAGAACATTTAATCGAGTCAAAAAAATTAATATTATTCTTAATGTATAAGAGTGCACACTAAAAGGATGATCTATATCTTTGAAAATAATAGATAGCATTACGATGTCACTCAATATAAATATTAAAGTGGCTATATAAAAGCGACGCCAGGTGTCACTAGCTTTGTGTGCGCTCGTGTTGAAACTGCAACATAATGAATATAAAATGATGATGTAAAAACAAGCGTTGACTATCAACGGTAAAATATGGCTTGCCTTTTTGAGTAAACCTATTACTAAAAACATTTGTTCTCGAGTTATCTCGATAGTTATTTGAGGAGAAATAATAGTTAAACATAATGCTATTACGGTTGTTATTAGAGCTACTCCCCAAGCAAACAGGCAGGCTTTTAGATACTTCTTGCTGATATACCCACTGAACACTTTTACAATATCCACGTAAAACATGTGACACAAAATCAATAACCAGTGGATGTACACTGATTTCAGGTAAATTTGTAAAGCAGTAAATAACCAAATCGTCAAGACACGATCAGGAAAAAATATCGGATTGAAATATATCGATGCGGTAGTCAGCGCAACTGCACCGCATAGGATGTTCGTAAAAATTGCGTTGAGAAGCACAAAGTTTTTGAAATTACGAAATTTCAATAAGAGATACCATGATGTCACTCCGAATATCATAGTAGATGAAGACAACACCAACACAATTATTTTTGCAAAAAATTCAATTCGGTCTTCTAAAAGTGCGTAATCAAATGCCTCACTTGGTGTAAAACCATGTACGTTGGTATCGTTGTCCTTGTCAGGCATGGCGAACATTCACTTAGTTCTTCTTATTTTATCAAAATCATGTGTCACTATGTTGATGTTTGTACACGGTTATCTATATTTATCACCCACTGCGGAATCATATCTAACTATATCGTTGTCAGACTTGACCAATTTCACTTTCACAATTTTGTTTTGTTCCAAAAAAAAAAATAGAATAAAAAGGTTAATTGTCTGTGAACACTGTTTTAAGCTTGCGCTGTTTTGTTTTGTCTGTGGACAGTTCGATGCAAACCAATACAAGTGACTAAAAACATGATTCGCTTTTAAAATATTCGATGCAATTTAAACGTACAAAATAGGTGTATAAAACCAATGCAGGTATAATTTATTTATAATGTAGCATTTATTATGTAGCATTAATACATTACATTATTTATTTTATTAATTTCCAGTTTGTCTGACTTGGTCCACAGGTTCGTTCTGCCAGTCTGTCGTTGAGTCATATTTGTGGTGTGAAATTATATTATGATAAGAATGTGAAGCAAATACTCTGAACCTGTGTTATGCAAATAAATTATTTGTAATTAATAGTAGTGTTGTAATAAATAGTTTAGGCACTCCTTGACCGTACTCATATTTTTGATTCCACATAAATATAGGTGTGTGTGTGTGTTTTTTTTTAATATTTGTATTGCAGTTCATTTCTTACTCTTAGGTTAAGTTACTTAACTTAATACAAAGAAATCCCAAGAGAAAACAAACAGGACTATTGCGAAATGTTAAATGATGAAAATCTACGGTCGAACAAGCTATTTGGTTTACAGTTTAACCAACAAATTACATTTTACACCTCAAACAAAAGCAATACTTCGCTCAATAGAATAGATAGGGAATCCCCAAGAGACCAGATTTTACATAGACGAAAACCAGGAAAGTGCTCCGGATCTCAGTGGATTTCCTTATAAGGACAACATTTATTGAAATAAAATAAAAGAACAACACGAACTCAACTATTCACCATTGATTTCGTAGATCTGAAGAATTTCACGACAAGTGTGATTATTTGGTTTAAAATAAACTTTTTGTTAGTTTACCACTCAAAGTCGTTGTCACGTAAAACTTTCGCCCGTATACCGACTTTACAGGCAACCAATTTTTTTAATTTTTACTAAGGAACAGTTTAAGTAACCATTAACCCGTATGCTCCCGGCCGTGCCTCCAGAGGCACAGTGCATTGTTATTTTAATTGTGTCTGTAATTGCGGGTATTGAAGTGCTACCTGACTCTGAGTGTGGGTGTTAGTGGTCAGTTTTACACACACACAACTTTAATATTCTAAGTGGTAATTTCTTCCAAGTAAATGCTCACAAAAGGTTTTCATTCACAGGAACATTCTATTTTGATTGATCGACCCTGTGAGTGCTCGAGCGTGCAATTTCAAAATATTTTGAGATCATTAATTTGACAATAGACCATCCTTTGGAGCCATTGAACAAATTATACAGAAATACCACTATGAATTTTATTGGTCTAATAAAATAATTTTCGAAACTTCACATCTTTAGCCGGGTCTAGTCCATCATTAAGAACGCCTCGTGACACCATCTCACGAGTTGACGTGGACATAGATCATCGTCCGCTGACGCCTCACACAGGCGAAAAATCAATTAAAGTCGGACAAAACCTAAAATTTTAAAAGTACTCTAAACAAACAAAGCCCTGTTTTACCGACAAGTCTGATAAACAATACACGCTACCTGCGCACGCGGATCGACCTTTTTGTCGTCTACGCGCCTGGGTCTCAGTCCAAAGTTCGTCCTGAAAACAGCGGATGTGTTTAAGACAGAAAGTATTGCTTTTAATTATTACGATTTCCACAATTTGCTTCGAGAACATCTTTGTTTTTTCGATGGATTCACTTCCAGGAGGTAATAAACTACTTTTTAATAACTACTTTTGTTAATAATGTTTGATATTTATATTTAAAAAAATTACCCCTCTGACACTACTTTTCAGATTTTTTTCATATTTTCTAAACTTATGGCAGAGCTATTGCACTCCGTGTGTAGGCATGAGATAATTACCTACCGCTTCGCGCATATTGAATATGCTAGCTCTCTGGGGCTGTCGCACGGCTGGCGTGCGACAGCCCCAGAGAGCTACTTAACTGCGTACGTATGCCGCGTTAATTTTTCGCGCTCTTTTGGCCTTGCGTCGCGTACCTACCTACTCGTACTTCGTGTTTGTTAACTGACTGATTTATTGATAGTAATTAATCATTACTAGTGAAAATGACGAGCCGGATAAACTGTTGCTGTTAATAAATGTAGTAAAAAATTGTCTTTTTTATATAAATTTCACTGCTTCATGTCCATGCTTCCCATCAGAGTTTATTTTAAAATTACCAATTTGTTAGATTTCGCATTTATGCTGCTATTAAAAATAAGTAATCGTAATTTTAGAGAAGGCAAGATATATATGAGACATTATAATAGAGTAAAATAAATGTAATTATAAAAGTTATAATTAACATTTAAATAATAATAAGTAATACAAAAATGTTGGTAGTATTTTATTTTGAGTACTTGAGGCAACCCTACCGACTGACCATTAAACAGTGAGACGCCGAATAAAATACGCTAACGCGTGGCGTCAAGGCACAAATTTAGATCGAGCGCGCCCAGTTTAGGTATTTATAATGTCGGCTTTCTTCAAGATCAAAGGAGTGTAACTTCTGTACGCTAGTACTATTATCTATTCTGTGCTTATGGTTCAAAAGTTAGAGGGGGGGGGACACATTGTTTTTTACTTTTGGAGCGATTATTTCCGAAATTATTGACATTATCAAAAAATGATTTCAGGAAACCCCTATTCATTTTTGAATACCTTTCCAACAATATATCACACGTTAGGGTTGAAATTTTAAAAAAAAAATCACTTCCCACTTTACATACAGGGGGGCTACCCTAATAAAACATTTTTTTCCAATTTTTATTTTACCACTTTGTCGGCGTGATTGATATACATATTGGTACCAAATTTCAGCTTTCTAGTGCTAACGGTCACAGAGATTAAGCGAGGACGGACAGACGGGCGGACAGACATGGCGAAACTATAAGGGTTCCTAGTTGACTACGGAACCCTAAAAACAGCTGTCTCTTACAAAAGTGCAATACATATTATACAGTCAAAATATACATTTTGACTGTATAATATGTATTGCACTTTAAAAAAAAAAATAATAATATTAATAATAATAATATTTTTTTAAAAATATCCGTTATATACATAACGGATATTTTTTTTACTGACGAAAACTGATGTACTGAATACGTGCTAAGCATTTGTGCATCGGTGTACTTTTCACCTATATGTATTTCTTTACAAACACGTGTAATCTTTCGGGGTTGCTTTGTTTTTTTGAAGTGAAAATTTCTTTAGGCGCGTTGAGCACTTTTTGGGTGAAGGAAAAACATTGAACTCATCGTCACGTAACGTAACGTGTGGTCACGCTTCGTAGCCGTTCGTAGCACTTGTAGCATCCGTTAAGGCGTAGCACCACAAAGGCATGTGCGGGGCATAACCAGTGCTACGACTGAGGCGGGGCCTGTGTACTTTTTGATTTCACTTCTATCGGCAGTCCCCAAAGACTGCTCCGATTTTTTTTCTATTCTTTGCAATCTTCTGCACGTTTCTTGAGCGTTTGGTAGTTAGCTAGTCGCTTCTTCGTCGAGGTGGGACGGATGCCTAGAACTGACTACTAGCTCACCGTGACAAAATGTTTCAACGGCACGTCCAAAGTGGATCTTCTGCTGCTCATTTATTCTGTCAATATAATAAAGCCCAAAAAGATTGTAATACCCATAAGGGCCGTAATGGAAGGCCTTTGAAGGAATATTCAATGATAAACAGGCATTGTGGAGAATGTTTTTGGGTTATTTTAAAAATGGAAAATCATGGGGCTTTTACTTCATTCAAATTAATGTGAATTGAGTTGTTGTTGAGTTCCACAGATGGCAACTTTTTAGGAGTTAGGCTGTCTAAGCGTCAGGGATGACATAATTATATTTTCACATTAGCAACATTTTTTCAGTTCTGTACTCCTCTTTTCTGATCTGAGAGCAGAATTTTTAGCCAACTACTAAGTGCGTGAAAGTTATAAGAGTTAATTAAAATTCATGAGTTTGCGGTTTGATTCGACTTGCCCAAAATACGTACTGTGGTCTGTGACTAATATCTTGTACCTGTTGTCTTTAAATATGAAGTTGGCAGACTTGTCCCTTAATTAATTTGTTGTTTTTCTTCATCTAAGTATTTTAATCTCTCTTGACTTTTATATTTTGTTTGTATGTATGTATTGTGTTTTTTTTTCTTGGAAATTTTCTGTTCTTGCACCTACTGTTTTGTCTCTGCATCACCCTAAAGTGACTGGTAGAGAATGCCCAAGGCATTAAGTCCACCTTTGAATATTATGTGCATTCTTATTCTTATTCTCATTCTTTATTGCACACAAAAAATCAAATATACATAAAAAATTGCAATTATATAGCTTATGTACAAAGTCGAGCTTAACCCAGATTTGGGTTTTCTTACAGCAAACCTAATTTTGATAGCGAGAATTGCAGAAGAGGATTCACTTAAGAATGTGCAATAACATTTCTAAAATTAATTAATTTTATAAACTAAACTATAAACATACAATATAATATGTATATGTATGACGTATACGTCATACATACAGTATATACATACATACCTATAAAATCATATATATATATATAAACCTACATACATACATATTGATCATGTTGACAGGAAATGTTCCCTTATTCCTCTCTTGAACACCTCTAATGAGGGGCTATCCCGTAAGGAGTGTGGAAGTGAATTCCAAAGGCGCACAGCACGAACAGTGAAGGATCCATCATACCGACTTGAGGAGTGGGAAGGAAAACGAAGGAGAAGAGATGACGATGAGCGACAAGGCTTACCTCTAGGAACAAGATACTCAAAGCGTTCCTGAAGATACAAAGGAGCCTTAGAATTGTAAAGAATGGAAAAGAGAAACGAAAGAGTGTGACAATCTCGACGCTGCCGAATAGGTAGCCACTTTAGCTGCTTCCGAAACTCCGACACATGGTCGTACTTACGAAGCCCGAAAATGAAGCGGATACACAAATTCTGCAGACGTTCGAGCTTATTAAGAAGTTCCTCAGTCGCATCAAAAAAACATACATCAGCATAGTCTAGAAGAGGTAGAAGGAGAGACTGAGCAACAGTAATTTTAGTTTCAAATGGCAGAAATTTCTGAAGACGCTTAAGAGACCGATACGAACAAAACACCCTCCTGCTTACTTCAGCAATGTGAACATTCCAAGATAGGTTGCAGTCCAAGAATACACCTAAATCTTTAACTTTCTTGGAGTAGGCTATAGCGTTACCATCGTACACAACAGGAGGAAGAGACTGATGATTTAACAAATTGACGAAGTATCTGCCACCAATAATGAGAGCTTGTGATTTTGTTGGGTTGACTAATAGTCCAAAACTTTTAGCCCACTGACTGATGTTCTGAAGATCATTATTGATGGCATCGATAGCTCTAGGAAGCTCCTCAAGTTTAAAATGACGATAAAGCTGCAGGTCGTCTGCATAGAGATAATAATGTGAAGATAATACCTTGGTGACAGCGTTAATGAAAACGGAGAAAAGAAGAGGAGAAAGGACGCCACCCTGAGGAACACCCGCAGAAAGATCGCACCAATGAGAGCGAGCCTCATTCAAGTGTACTGACTGCGAGCGACCCCGAAGATATGAATCAAACCAAGCAGTCACAGAAGGAGATATGTTTAGAGAGGAAAGGATACCTGAGAGGATGTCAAAATCAACTGAGTTAAACGCACTGCTAAAGTCCAATAGAACCAACACCGTAAGGAGACGGTTTTCCATGGCCAATCGGATGTCGTCAGTAATTTTAATTAGGGCAGAAACAGTGCTATGGCCAGGACGAAATCCAGACTGATATGGACTTAGCAGGCTATTAGTAGAAAGGTAATGCGATAGTTGATTATTAACAACACTCTCAAGGACCTTGGACAGGATTGGAAGTATTGAGACTGGGTGAAACTGGGATACTGAAGAGGGATTTGCAACTTTGGGAAGAGGCAAAACGTAGGCCTTCTTCCAAGCAGAAGGAAAGGAGCCAGAGAAGAGAGAATAATTTACAATGTGTAAAATAACAGGAATAAGGTCATCAAGGATAGAAAGGAACATTTGAAGTTGCAGACCATCATCACCTACTGCTTTGGTAGAAATAGATGTAATGGTACATAAAGTTTTTAATAAATAATAAGTCATCATAACCATCCAAAGGTGACTAAAGGCGTCTATTTACTTGAGCCTTATCTCTACGACCAATTATAGAAATTTAAATTGTTTATTGAAATAATTGAAGTACAAAAATATTTACAACTAGCTGACCCGCGCAACTTCGTCTGCGTCACATGAGAGAGAGAGAGTGTGAGTCAACCTTAAAAGATAGACATGCTATAGCGGATTTTTTTTAGAATGTTTTAAGAGGAACAATTCCCCCATACATGATTGTTGCGTAACTTTAACTGTCTATGCAGCGCTCGCAACAGAAGCTCTCAAAAGAAATACATTTTCCCTGTTTTTGCAACAAATCATTGATGATGCTCCGTTCCTTTTAGTTGTAGCGTGATGTTAGATAATCTATAGCCATCCTCGATAAATAAACCCCGTGAGGAACGTAGTTCCTTACGTTTACATTATTACTAGCTGTTGCCCGCGGCTTCGCCCGCGTGCAGTTCGGTAACTGTCCCACTGAATCATACTAAAGGGATAAATAGTATCCTACATGTTAATCCAAGTTGTAAAATATCTATGTGCCAAATTTCATAGTCATCACAATTTATTATTATCATCACAATCACCATCACTATCACAACCACCATCACAATCACAACTACCATCATTATCACAATCATTATCACAATCACCATCACTAACACAACCACCATAATTATCACAATCATTATCACAATCACCATCACTATCACAGTTACCGTCATTATCACAATCACCAACACTATCACAACCACCATCATAATCACAATCACCATCGCTATCACCATCACAATCACCAACACTATCACAGCCACCATCATTATCACAATCATTATCACAATCATCATCACAATCACCATCACAATCACCACCAGAATCACCATCATAATCACAATCATCATCACAATCACCATAACAATCACCATCACCTTCACAATCACCATCATAATTCCAATCAACATCACAATCACCATCACAATCTCGATCACAATCACTATAACTATCGCTATCACAATCACAATCACCATTACAATCACTATCACAATCATTATTATCGTAATCAAAATCACCTTCATCATTATCACTGTCACAATCACAATCACCATAACCATCGCTATCACCATCACAATCACCGTCACTATCACAATCACTGTCACAACCACAATCACCATCACAATCACCGTCACCATTACAGTCACTATCACAATCACTATCACCATCACAATCACAATCACAATCACCATCACTATCTTCATCACAATCACCATAACAATCACGATCACAATCACTATCATCATTTTAGCAATCGTAATCTTAACCACTATCATCGTAATCACAATCATCATCATCACAATCTCTATTCTCGTCATCATAATCATTATCATCGTAATCACAATCATTATCATCGTAATCTCAATCATTATCATCTTAATCACAATCATCATGATCACAATCACCGTCACTATCACAATCACTATCACAATCACCATGACCATCACAATAACCATTAAAATCACTATCACATTCACCATCATCGTTATCACAATCATTATCATCGTAATCACAATCATTATCATGTTAATCATAATCATCATTATCACAATCTCCATCCTCGTTATCACAACCATCGCTGTCACCATCACAATCACCGTCACTATCACAATAGCCATCACTATCACAATCACATTCACTATCACAATCATCATCATCGTAATCACAATCATTATCATCATAATCACAATCATCATCACCACAATCATCATCATTATCATTATAACAATCATCATCATCATCGTTATCACAATCATCATAATAAATCAACAATAACCCCGTATAGAAGTCGAATCCCCCATCTTCTGGATCTCAAAATAAATGCCATTTTCGAAATCAGCACCCCTGATAATCTCGGTTTCGACACCGATTATTAGTATTAATAATATTATTATATTATAATTATCGACCCTATCTTGGATTTCCATTTTGACCACATTTTCATTATTACCAACCGCAAAAACCACGAAAACGACACCCATGAAGAAAAATTTAATAATAATATTATATATTATATATTATATTATTATATTATATATATATATTATATATTATATTATTATTGTTATTTATATAATATTTATTATTGTTAATAACCACGATGGGTATGGTTGAGTCTATTCACTTGCTTCGCTCGCTCACTCGACCCCGTCATACCCTTCTTGTGTGTCAGCATACGGCATTTTCTTACGTGACAATTTCTACTAAATTGCACTCCCTAGTAAGAAACTACGTTCCAAAAAATATACGCGTCGAATTGAGAACTTACTTCTTTTTGTTTCGTCGGTTAAAAAACCAATCTTGAGGCAACTGACACGGGCGAGGGCCATCCGATTCAGAAAATGGAGTGAAATGAACAACGCCATCTATTGACCAAGATGTCAAACTGCTAAAATATAATGCACGGAAATCACGCTATGTAAATTTTCAAAGCAGCATCATTTAGACTAATCTAGAGTACCATACCTACCATAGGCTATAATAACATTTTTTTAAAGCCGGTCATTCGTTTTGAAAGTTATCTGGGCAGTCTCGACAGAGATAAAAACAAAATCGCTAACTTTTGATTATTACTAAGAATAAATTCGGTTGCAACAGCGATTTTGTCGTAATCTCTGTCGAGACTTTGTTTTGTTGCCCTTTTAGTCATTAGTACCATTTTAGTACAATAGATGTAGCTGCATCTTACACGTCTTGATGATTAGTTCTTCTTGAAAACTATAAATTCATATATCATTGATAGACCTATTGTCTATTGTCATATATCTATTGACGACCCGATTGGCGCAGCGGTAGTGCGGCTGCCTTACGTTCTTAGGGTCCCGGGTTCGAATCCCGGTCGGAGCAAATGTTTGTGAGATGAGCATGGACATTTGTTTCCGAGTCATGGATGTTTATGTATATTACGTATGTATTTACAAACAAAAAGTATCTATGTAGTATATCAACTATCTGGTGTCCACGACACAAGCCTCGTTGCTTAGTGTGGCACTAGATGGCGCTGTGTGTAATGTCCAGCAATATTTATTTATTATTTATTAAAGAATTAACCGATTACGATAAAACAAAAACTAAATTATGATTTAGTTTTTGTTTTATCGTAATCGGTTAATTCTCCTTATATATTATATATTCTCCTCTCTCCCTTGTATATTCTCCTCAAGATACGCACAACGTTTATGTATTAAAGTTATCTACATTGATTTCGTAAATTTTACGTGATGCTTGATCATCGAAACAGACAAAAATTCCAAAAATGCCGGAAATGAGTTCTGTTGGTTATCCTTTCACACCCTGGCAATATTTTTTCGAAATATTTTCATGTACAATCATGATTTTTCTACAGATTTATTATATGTATAGAATAGATATAGATAAGGCCCTAAACACTATAGGTATACAATATTTGGATTCTTACCTGAACTAGGAATAAACTGTAGCTCAGGTAACACACTCAAGCGCTCAAACATAACAATAGAGAAAAAATCTACATATTTTTGGTAAAAGAGGTGACAGACACAATTACAGTACTAGAAATAGGGACCAATTAGTTCAGCCAGGCTTCAGACTCGCTAAAGTAGACTCATCTTTCATGGGGTACTGTTTGAGATGCTATAATAAAATTCCACAAAGTATTCTTGAGCTGAATGAAACAAAATTTAAAACATGTATTAAACGCACACTTTGTAAGCAAGCATATTACAAATTGGACGACTATATCGCTGATAAAACTGCTTGGCTCAATGCCGGTCCTGCTCCACAAGGACAGGGGCGCATAAATTGATAGCATTAAATTGTATTGTTGGAGCTGCTGAAGATTGTACAACTATCTTTGCATTGTATAGAATCAATCTCTATATTATTATATAGCCGCATATCGCATATTGTGTGAGTGCTATGTACTAGAATGCTATCAGTCGCTAGAAACCTACGTTTTTCCTTGACTTGAATGTGCCGTGGCGATTAGGAGATATGTCATGCTCACTCAAATGTCTCGCTGATGGTGACGCGTGTGTCGGATCATTTAGTTCCCTTCAAAATGGTTGAGTTGAATGGTGCTGATACATGCGTCATGTTCGTGAACGAGCGCTGTCAGTTGGGACTGGTCAGCTCTTGGTTGCCACGGCTTTTGAATTTAATAATTTTATTTTTTAATTGTTTTATTTTTTTTTTTTCACTATGGACACCTTTAACGTGCACATCTTGCTACATTGTTCTCACATAATGTACCATCTCAACATGAATGATGTAACCAAGATTTTGTAAAAATATTCTGATTTAAAAGAGTGTCCATGGAGTTTCTTGCCCATTCTTCTCCATAGAGATCTACGCTAGGGAATGGGCAACTACAGTACTTTCACAGTTTTTATGTCTTGTGTCTGGGACTGTAGCTACATTTAATTTTCATATTTGTTTCGACAATTCAAAAGTGCCTGTAACTGGCCTACTTGAAATAAATGCTTTGATTTTGATTTTATGATTTTGAATATTATCTAAGGTTCCTTAAATCCGCGAGTGCTTGCCATGTTTTTCTCTCTGTGTGTTTCTCATTCCTACCTGCCATTAGATCTGATGAAGACTATTGTCGTACCATTAATTAAGAACAGAACGGGAGATATTTCGGATAAAGGCAATTACAGACTAATATCGCTGGCCACAGTTATTGCAAAGGTTCTGGACCGTTTGATGGACAACTACCTAAGCAAGCACCTAAATCTGCATGACGGACAATTTGGTTTCAGAAAAGGTGTTTCTACAAAGAGTGCCATTTTAACTCTAAAGCACACTGTAAGATATTATGTCGATAGAAAGACTCCAGTGTACGCGTGTTTTCTGGATCTCTCGAGGGCTTTCGACATGGTGGCTTATGATGTGCTATGGAAGAAGCTTAGGGAAACTAGTTTGCCTAAAGTGCTGTGTTCTGTTTTTGAGTATGGTATGGCAATCAGATAAACTATGTTAAGTGGGCAGGGGAATATTCGGATGCATACGGTATGGGATGAGCAGTGAGGCAAGGGGCAATAACCTCTCCTAAACTTTTCAACTTGTACGTTGATGAGTTGATAGGTGGCCTCACCAGCATGCATGTCGGCTGCTCCATTGACGGTGTCTTTGTCAACAATTTGAGTTATGCGAACGACATGGTGCTGTTGGTGCCATCTGTCAGGCACTGACAAAGCACTGAGGAAGTTGTTACAGTTGTGTGAAACTTATGCCTTAACCCATGGCCTACGATACAATGTAACCAAGAGTGAATTTATGTTGTTTTAAAAAAGGCAATCTTGGGCCCGACTCTGTTCCCCCTGTGATGCTGAATGGTGTTTTTGGGTATTTCTATGATTTGGTGCAATTCTGACAGAAATGTGTGAAAATTTTCAATTCCTTATTTTCAACTTTCACGAGAATTGGTATCAAGAATATAAACTATTTATGTAATTTATACAACATTATACGCATTACATAAGTAGATATTGACCGATGAAATTCTGTACTACTGATGGTAATGAAAACAGTGGAGTTGGTAATGAAATTAGGGACTAAGGTAATGAAAAAAATTACTGGTAATGAAACTGGAGACTAAGGTAATGAAAAAATGGCTGGTAATGAAATGAGTCTAAGATAAATAAAAAAAAATGCTGGATTATATCATTAAATGATTTTTTTCATTACTTTAGTCTCCAGTTTCATTACCAGTAATTTTTTTTCATTACCTTAGTCCCCAATTTCATTACCAACTCCACTGTTTTCATTACTATCATTTTTTTATATTTTAGTTACTTTACCCTCACCTTCAAAGCTGAAGGTAATCGATGGTAATGAAAGTGAGGATAATGTATTTTTCAAACTGTTTTTTATTTTACTCTGCAATTAATCGATTACGGTACATAATTATAATAATAAACATGAACATACATTATAACAATTGCCTTAAGACTAAAAGTACACAACTACTTATGTCAAAAATCCGCTGAATGTAATGAAACCGAAATTGGTTGAAGCGCGTAGTTGTCGAACTTTTTTCGGTCGCGAAAAAATGGCGTGAGTCCTGCCCCGTTTGTTGTTGCTGGCCGACTGACCGGCAAGTGCGGAGGCGGGAGGGGGTGCTCGATCCAGGGACGATGTAATATACAGCACGATGTTTGATATTTCAAGATAGGCTGAAGGTAATGTAATATTTTTTACGACAAATTGTTTTTATCATAATGACTTAAAATAATAACAATATTATATCTTGCAAAATCATAATTCATTTCCTTAGGATGTACTTGAGGTTCCTCAAGTAACAATTCGCAGCATAAACCTCTACGTTTAATTAAATAAAAATGTTTTTCTAACTCGTCGCATCAAGGACACTAAGGGTAATGAAATTTAAGCAACTAAAATATTATTTTGAGTCATTAACTCGTCATGATTAATTTTAATTCTTCTTGGCATTAAAAGTTAGGCTACCCAATTATAGATAAAAAATATTGGTGGGCTTTTAGGATGTTTAGATTCGCCAAAATATTCACGGACATGTGATTTGCACAAAATCAGAGAAGTACCCTTTTCTTAACAGGGTTAGTCAATTTAAATATTTGGGTCACTTGGTGAGTGCCGACCTTAAAGATGACGCAGATATTGATAGGGAGCGCAGGGCGTTGACGGTCAGGGCTAATATGTTGTTAAGAAGATTTGCGTCTTGTTCAAAAGAAGTTAAAATTTCCCTATAAAATCCACTCGCTAGAGTTTAGGCAAATTCGTTGCGATCCTATGTTTGTGTGCATTGTTCATGCAGATACACGCACACACGGGTGCAGATCGAGCGTAGTGATCGCTTAAACCATTTTGATCTTTGAGTTATTTTTAAGTAACATATTTAGTAGTAAGTACGGTTTAGAAATAAAAGTCATGAATTTGTGTGCTTATCACAATCAATATGTCGTCTTATTGGATTTTCCATCAGGAATTTCTCAGTAGCAGCCATGGAGTCAGGATTTGTGCCCGGTTGATGGCAATAGGCTCGGCCCCTGTTACATGGGATTTCCACAGAACTGGCGAAATGTGGGTGTACTGTACCTGTACTGTTAGGTGCATTGCTGCCTATACCTTCGGGGATTAAAGGCGTGATGTTATGATGGTTAAGTCATAATAAATTAGATCCACGCAGATTAATATCTAAGATGATTTTGAGGAAAGAACCGTACACATTTGAGGGGACCTGGGGGTCTAAAATGGCCGCTTTAGCAGAATCGTAATATGAATCACGTTAAAAATTTAAAATTCTGAAAATGGACTTTATGACCATAACCATAAAGTCCATTTTAATTTTTTAACGTGATTCACGCTAAGATTCTGCGTGGATTCTGCTAAAGCGGCCATTTTAGACCCGCTGTCTATCCATTGCAAACATTTGACAGTTATCGTGTACGTCGACTCATCAACAATACAATAGGGTAGATGACAAACAAAAAATTAACGTCAAAAGATTTGCAAAAAATATTGTACACAATTTTTTTTATTTTTTCACGTAATCTAAAACTGAAGCCGATACAGTGCGTCGAAAACTCATGTGACGTTACATTTGAGTACAGTTTTTACCGGAAAGTGACGTCACAAGCCTCTCTTTATCTTTGACGCGTTTTATCTTCGTCAATTTTATTAATTTGATAAAACAAAAGACATGTATCCAATATTTTTCGATAATATAATGGACGGACTAAACAGAATCATATTTTTCAATACACTTCCTCGAAAACTGGTCCCTAACGCACTACGATTAGGTACAACATGCAATGTATTTCACACGCGTGCGATTTTTTCCACTTTCCCGCACGTGTGCGGGAATGAAAATTGCCACAGATAACTATACCTATACTTAGTCCAAATTGGTTCAATGCTTATAGTCTGAGGTGAATGTTTTTTTTTTTTTTTGCAAAGCACTACGCGTCTTTACGGCATAAGTATTTTTTGAATATTCAAATTGGGTTTATAAATAGAATATCATAGATAAACATGATTATTTAAAACTAATAGTTACTTTTATACACAAATTAACATTTATTTGTGTTCTGAATTCAAAAATATAAAATAAATCTATTTTGTATATTAGGCTGTTTAACGGCTTCATACCATTGCCTCTCGTTCAACCTGGCGAGACCAAAGCGCAAAAAAAAAAAAAAATTTGAATCATAGTTTCATAGTTCGTGACAAAAATAGTATTCGTTATTTTATTGTATTTCTTCAAAAGTGTATTGAAAAACGTCGTTTGATACACGTGGACATTTGTTATTGCAATTCTCGGCTCAAAAACACCCTCGCCTACGGCTCGTGTGTTATAATTCCGCCTCGATTGCAATAACAAACTTTCTCCACTTGTATCAAAATGTACTATTAGTAGTCAGGATCATCCCTAAAAAAAAACATTGTTGTGTTCAACTTGTAACCCGCATAAAGTACCGAAACTGTCAGACATTAGTTAAAAACTAAGCGAAAAGAAAGAAAGAAAATGGTCATATTAATGTCGTAGGCAATTCGTATGTATGACGCGCCATTATTATGTATGGCGCGCCGTTATTATGTATGGTTGAAAAACGCCGCCGTTATGTAATACGGCGTCCTCACGTTCAGCTGGATTTCAATTCGGCTGAAATAAAGTACGCCGCATTGAATGAGCTCTTCGCGTTCGTCAAAGCGGCGTAATAACGTGCCGCCGGTTTAAAAACGGGCGCATCGTCGATACCGCTTTGAAAGTTTTAGTTCCATTTATCACCGCAAGTGGCGCTGCATGATCATAACAAGAAACATGGCGTCACAATCGACAACCATGTCACGATGAAATGGCCGCTTTTCCTGCTTTTCAGTTTTTTTTTTTTTTCATTTTTATTTCGGATTTTTTCTTTTTTTCTTTTTTACCTACATGTTGAGAATTACGTGGCTGGGGTTTCTAAAAGGGGGGTGAATTTTTCATCTTTTTTGCGATAGGACGCACCGTTTTCGAGATATAAGCAAATTTAGAACCTGCTACGACTCCATGACGCGCGCTCGCTACGACTCGCATTTCACATTACACATCCACTTTTTGTCACAAATGTCGTCGTCGCTCCATCGGCTTTCGCCCTACACTCCTCATGCCAGCTAGCAAGACTTTTAGGACAATTTTAGTAGGTTATTTGAGGTATCGGCATTGCTGACAATACGGCTAAACGTTGGACGCCGCTTATCGAACGTATCGCCCCACCACAATCCGGCTGAACGTGAGGGCGCCGTATTACATAACGACGGCGTTTTTCAATCCGGCGCGCCATTATGTGAAACGGCGTGTTATACGAATTGGCTGCGACATTTATACAAGCAAATCGTCACGTTTCAGAAATATGAGCTATCAAAGCTGAAGTCCATTCATGGTGGTCCATTTACACATTCATTATGTCTGAGACAGCAACGTATTATGGTCTAAAACTATCCCACGGGAACGTCCTGCAAATAGCCTTTGACACTCGGCGATAACATAATTTAAAAAAAAACAAAGAATTTTCGTAATCGGATCAGTAGTTCCGAAGATTACCCTCTACATCTAAACTTGCAAACACGCAAACATAGAATACAAATTTTACGCCGTCATCATAACATTAGTATTGAAGCTGAACAAAATTTTAACAATCTCAGTAAACAAGCAAAGTTCTTTGTTTATAAAATGAAAATATAAAAAAAACTTTTCAGATCAAAATATGGTAGTCGGTGTACAATCTCCGGAATATAATTTACGTAGAACACGTGACCGCGCGCAGCAAAGTCATACGTCCTCACTCTGGGATGGCCCGTTCGTTACTGAAGGGAACGGTTGAAAAGGATAGCGCTATTACTACCGCGTGCAAAAGAAGGGATAGAAAGAATGCGTGCTCGCTTAGAATAAAATAACGTAAGCGCCAAATCACGTATTGCTAATTACGAGAAAACCAAGTAGAAAAATAAAAAATTAAGTCAACAGGATTTAAGATAATATTGTTACCTATCTATTAGGCTAAAAATCATCATTAAATTCCATAAGGTTTCAGAGATCCAACTCAAAATAAGTGCAAAACGAGTTTTTTTTGTATTTTTTTTCTATCGGGATTATTCTATCCAATCGTGTTTTCGCTTCAACAGATTTAATGATTATAAGTCCAAGTTTAATGGTGTCCAAATAGCGAACTCTTAGGTCTTATAGATACCGAGATCTAGATCGCCCAATATCACCAAAACAGCAAATACAGGCTCTTAAGGCGTACTGCCAAAACTTCTATGGCAGCAGCTTATGGACAACGTACTCTCTTAAGGCCCTCAACACTTTGCGCGTCCAATATAACAATGCCTTCAGAATGCTATTGCGGCTCTTATGTTTCTGCAGCGTATCTGCCATGTTCGAACGGACGGATTCGCAGCGATACTGCGCAAAAAAGTCGCTTCGTTATTGAGCAGAGTGCGTGCTAGCGGCAATGGTATTCTGGCGATCATTGCGGAGAAATTTGACTGCCCTATTTTATGTCATCATATTATGGTACTGACAAAAATGAACAACACGAAATAATAGAATTATTAATTTATTATTTGAAAAATGATCAGAATTTTAATGAATGTAACTAAATTTCTTAATTTCTCACCGCTAACATAGTTCTTAAGTACTCTTTTACTAACCCCTATGGATTTTGTTGTTTGCAATGAATAAATATTTGATTTGATTTGATTAAACAAATAACTATTATATAACTTATATCTAAATATAATAAAATAATAATAATTAGGTTCTAACAAAATTTAACTCAAGATTTTCATAAATAGGGCTTAAATTAGGTATTTTAAAACTGAAAATGTTTCATACCGAGAAATAATAGTTTAAGCAGAACTAAATATTTTCTTACAGAAACTATACTTCACTTTTAGGCAGTAATGATCAACTGTTAGTTACATTTCCACACTTGTATTTATATATAGCGCCAATATTTTACGACAAGTTGGCAACACTGCCAGTAATGGCGGACGCAGACTATTTGGCGCCAACAGTCCCAAATAAGTACTGCAAATTGGGGGTATTTGAATACAAAAGAAACTTTATTTCTGATTGTTTGGATTTAAGTCCGAGTTTAATCCCTTATTTTATACAAAAGACAGCCTTTTGCCCCTGTCAAGTAGTTTGTAGAAATCAATACATTTCTGGCCTACATTATGTCGAATTGAGGAAAATTCCTTTTTACTAAAGTTGATTATTCAATAGGCTTGAAAAAATCTGACATGTTGTTATTTATGATCCTATTTTAGGGCAAATATTTTCATACCTGTAATACCCGAAGAGTTAGGCTTTTGTACCTGTAGGAGGTACACCTTTATTTCACCAGCTATCCAACAACATGGTTTATAGTATCCTGACTGAGGCTACTACTGAAAAATCCGTGACTGAAAACACCATACAAATATTTACCCGACCCAAGAATCGAACTCAGGATCATGCTCAACAGCCACGCTTCCGACCATTAGACCAACGAGCCGGTTTTAGCCAAACAAAGTAATGGGAAAACTCCATTAACTCCATTTTTGTTGTTATTGAATTTCAGTATTAAAACATATAGTACACAAGTATTAGCAACAATGTTCATTTCATCTGCCTAGCCTTTTCCCAACTATTTTGGGGTCGGCTTCCAGTCTCACCAGATGCAGCTGAGTACCAGTATTTCACATGGAGCGACTGCCTATTTGAACCTCTACAACCCAGTTCATACTGGGTAATACGATACCACTTTGGAAAGATTGGTTGTCAGACTTTTTGGGCAACTGACTACCTGTAACGACTGTCAAAGATGAACAAATGTCAGCCGGGACCAACATTGCTTTCCGAGGCACAGAGGAAACTCGGTATGTAAGGTGGTCGAAGCAAGCCCGGCTTAACCTAAAGATACCCGCGTGTTATTATTTAGCCACGGGCTCCTCTATTAGCAACAATGTTAATATTGGTAAAAAGGTTTGAAACCGCGCGATGAAGCTGCGCCAGACGACGAAGGAGATGACGTAACGCCTTGGGTGTCTCTAAGGGTTTATGCTACCTCAAATGGCTTAGCATGATCCTCCGTTACGCCTAAAACACTGCAGCATTCATTTTGACATAAATATATGGTAAAGTTAAGGATTAATGCTAAGTCCTATGTGTGACGAAAATACGATTCCGTAAACTTTTCTCGATAGAAAAAAAATCCAAAGTTACCTCCAAATCGAACAACAAACCGCTGGTATTCAAAAAGTACTTCAAATTAGATCATGAAACTTTGCATACTAACTGAACTAACTATAAATAAATAAAATAAATAATATCTTTATCCTCAGACCATAGATCCATACTTAATAAAAACACAAAATAAAAATAAAACAAAAAAAACCAAACTTGGCACTTACTAACTAAAACAACTATAATACATAATATCTGGATGACGGTCTGTGTGCCGACACCCAGCGACACATTATCTGGCCATCCGTCCTGCCGGCTACAGTAGCCACGAGGCTGTTGGGGCTGTCGCGCACCCGACGCATCAGTGATGCGATTCGTTGACGCAGTAGCGAGCCGAAATCCGGAACGCGTGCGTCCGCGAACATCCCAGACGCGCTACAGAAGCGCGGCAACCCCAGCAATACCCGGAACGCGTTATTATATTGGACTCGTAGAGCACTGTACGAGCCCTGTGTATAATTGACCCACAGGGCGCACGTGTACAGCGACTGGCAGTATGCCCTGAAAAATGTTATTTTAACCTCTTTTGTACACTAGCGAACCTGCGGGCCAGCATGTTACACCTGACTGCCAGCGCTCTACGTTCCCTCTCTAAATCGGCATCATCCGACAGGCTATCGGTGACCCAGTGCCCCAGGTACTTAAACCGAGTGACTCTTTTCAGCGGAACTCCGCTCAAGGTTACTGATGGAACACAGTCATAAATTAAGTTCTGCGCCCTAAACACTAAGAGCTCGCTTTTGGTTGAGTTGTACCTGAGACCATGAGTCACAGCATAGTCTTCACAGATTCGGAGGAGCCTTCTTAACGCACTGATTGATGGGCTCAGCAACACCATATCGTCCGCGTAACTAATATTATTTATGCATTGTCCGTCAATGGAGCAACCTACTCGGGTGTTGCTGAGCTCACATATCAGCCGGTTGACATACAGGTTAAAGAGCCTGGGGGAGCTAAGCCCCCCTTGCCTCACGCCGCACTAAAACCTGTACGCACTTGACATAGCACCTGCCCATCTAACATAGTTGAACTGGTTACTGTACCAGAACTTTAGTACAGCAATCAGTCCTATAGGACACTAGGTCGAATGCCTTGGAGAGGTCCAAAAAACACGCATAAACAGGTGTTTTCCTTGCTGCTTAGTAATGGACAGTATGCTTGAGACAGAGGATCGCCGTTTCAGTCGACAAATGTGGCCTAAACCCAAATTGGGCGTCATGTAAGGTGATATATTTATCCAACTGCCTGTCAATCAGACCGTCCAATACCTTCGCAATAATGGTCGCTCAGGAGATAGGCCTGTAGTTGTTCTTGTCACTCGTATCTCCAGTCTTGTTGTTCTTTATTATAGGAACGACAATCGTTTTCATGAGGTCCTCTGGAAGATACGAGTGACTCATAAAAGCAGGTCTTATGTTTATTTTATTTTTTCCAAAAGACGAAAATTTGATTTTATAAAGAATAAAAACCACTCATTTCGCACTATTCGGCCTGCAGTGAGTGACTGACGTAACAATCAATGAGTGCAAGCTGATTAGAACGTTATTCTTACAGTATTTGAAACGAAGTTTGAACTACTACAAACAGAGTTGCTAATTTGAGGTAGTATAGGCTCTAAAGAAATTGGCAAGAATTGGAGCGAAACCTAAACCAACGGAAGGAACGAACGGAGAACTTTTCCTGGCTTCCCACAGCAAGGTGTCTAAGTAAGTTAGTGGAAAAACTAAAAGAAATAATGTAACCTCTGTATATAACATAAATAACATTCTTTTGTTGTTAATGGCTTTTTCAAATAAACACAATTAGAGTTTAGAAATAGTAGCTAATTCTTTTTAGAGAATAGGCTCTAGTCTAGATTGCCGGAGCACAATAGACACCTAAGCCTAGACTTTGTTCACAAAATTAGTCTAGTATCTTAGTTAGCTCGTCTCTGGCATACAGGAACCTAACACAATGCCAGTCAATTTACGGAGCAGCGGCATCTAAGTAAAGGTGCATGCATACACATCAGTCGCGTCGCTCACTGGTATAGTATTATGTTATACTTACGCTTCATATTCACCATTCATAATACTATTCATCATCCTTTTTATTTGTTTATATTTCTACACTCAGCAAATCGATTTAAATACGATTCTTTAACTTGGAAATAGCTGAAATAAAATATTATTATAATTTTCATGTTGTGATATTTACGTCAAGCGTCAAATTGTCAAACTGTCAGTTAGTTTTTTAATTCTCTTTCTGCTCAGTCTATGGTCTAGCTCTATGATTTCTCTTTTTGGTTTGTATAATTTAAATTATTTTTATCAATATGTGTTTAGCCATTATATTTTGTAGATTATTACGATTGTTTACTAAATAACTTAATATAAATTATATTATAAAATTATATACGCACTCATGGATATGTCCTGGCCGACTACACTTGTCAGTTGAGATGATGGCGACACTAAGAAAACTAAGATTTGAAAAAGGAAGACTACTTTGGGAAAAACCAGCTGACGGACGGCTGAAAAGACGACTCGGAAATCTGATTTGAGGGTATCAGAGAGCAGCTTGGTTTTGGCGGTGAGATTCTTAAACTGTCCAGGGGATCCAACGAAAGTTTCTCCTGGGACTTCTACTCCCACGTACCCCACTCCCACTACGTGCCTGTCCGTCTACTGGTCTCGCAGGGCTGTCCTACGTCTGGCCCTGAGTTCTGCACTGTCTTGCTGCTGAGCTGTCCTAGTGAACTCTGAGATCTGCGCTGCCGCCGTTTCTACTGCTTCAGAGCACAACTTCAAGGTTACTCCGGTATCGACCTGCTACCCTGCCGCCTGTTCCCGTTGTTACAGTGTGGTAAACTCATTATTGTCCATCTAAGTGCATAAACTTTAAAACTGAGTGCGTGCTAGGTAGTTTTTTATAACTAGATGTATTTTTTATCTTTCCTAAATTAAAATTGTATTTGAACAAGTCTGCTTATCCTTTTATTTTAAATAGGAGCAAGTAGATTTGTTACAAATTGGCGCCCCCCGTAAAATCAACTCGAACCCACTCATTTATTTTCAAAATTCTAAAAAAACTAGCACTAGTATTTCTTTTTGGACTTCTTATTTGGCCTAGTCTTATGAATACTAACTAACTTATTTTTCTTCTTCAGCTCTCCTCTTAAAGACTCTTCTATTCAACTCAACTCTTCTACAACTAAACATCATATAGGTATTCTTCACCCCTACACACTTATCGTTATCGAAAGATAATTGGCACCTTTTCGGCCTCTTGGGAGTGTTAACCCACTTGTGAGCACTACCAAGGTTGGAGACTGGCATACTCTACGACGTACTATTGGAGAATATCCTGTGGACGTCTTTACAAACTTAGACATCTACGTAACTCCTATTAGAAATACTTCACTATCCTCCTAAACACTTATTATATATATTTATACATATTTCATCTGGGAATCATACCAAAACAAGTTTAGTTGCGTGGGCTCTCAAAATATTTATATCGACTTGTTATTTGTCATCGGTTGCTAGGTAACAAACGGGCCATGGAGTATTATGAGCATGGAGTACCAGTCTTTGCGGTGGCAAAACTAGGTACTAAAGTTTATGAAACTTTGCGGTGACAATCATGTGTACTAAACTTTATGCTTTAGTTCCGAATTTCACCACCAACTCAGTTAATATATATTTTTTGTATAGATTAAATCGACCTTCTTTAGCTGTCTTACTCTTAAATTTTTAAACACTTTTGGACCGTGTCCAACACTCAGACTCTCTTGACGTTTTACTCGGAGCTTACCGGCTACTGTATTGCGGGAGCTGCCCTTACGTTTACTCGGAGCTTACTTACTGCTGCTCTTGACGTTTAACTCGGAGCTTACCGACTACTGTATAACGGGAGCTGCCCTGACGTCTACTCGGAGTTTACTGACTGCGGTGTTGCGGTTCTGACCTGACCTCTCTTCCCCTCCTTCTCTCTTAAACTCCATAGGTACTTGAATCCCTTCATCCACTACAAGTAGGCTACTTTAGAATCCTATTTCAGAACTCAGATCCTATTTCAGAACTCAGATCCTATATACTCCAAGTTTATGTTCTTTTACACTGTTTTGCTATCCCTATACTCGTACTTTTGCTATTTTCTTATTATACTTACGACTCATCTCTTTCTTCTTTCCTTCTTCTATAATAGAGTTATTTTCGGCGTACTAAAACTCTATTTATTTTTTAATTCATTCATCGCTTCTTAAACCATTAAAAGATTATTCTTAATCTTCCTTTATATCTATTCTTCTCTTTTCTTCAAGTTAATATTACTAACTTGTTTCTTTCTATCGACTCTAAAAGTCGATTGGAGCGGATGACAACTCCATAAAAATAAGCCCTTGTTAACTATCAACTCTAAAAGTTGATTGGAGCGGATGACAACTCCATAAAAATAAGCCCTTGTTAACTATCAACTCTAAAAGTTGATTGGAGCGGATGACAACTCCATAAAAATAAGCCCTTGTTAACTATCGACTCTAAAAGTTGATTGGAGTGGATGACAACTCCATAAAAATAAGCCCTTGTTAACTATTGACTCTAAAAGTCAACTAAATATCAACTGAAGTTGATTAGGAGCGGATGACAACTCCGTTAAAAATAAGCCTTTGTTAAAATCGTTCTATTTTCATCTCATTTGTGGTTTTAGACGCGAGCGGATTACAACTCCTAAAATAAGCCTTAAAGTTTTTGATTTATCAGGTTGAGTAGTGATCATTGAATGTGAATCCTACCTGACCTAACTTCGTAAGATGTCGGTGTGTTTGTATGAGTTATGTAAGTTTTGTGAATGCTGTAATACTTTAACTTTAGCAAAATTTTTGTTCTAGGCCAAAAATTTTCTCGGGGTCGTTGGGGAAATATAGTATTATCACAGATAATATAATACTTCGTACAGATACCCAATCCCATACAAAGAAATGACACCTCCCTAAGTCAGGTAATTGCTCGGGTTATTTTTTGGTTTCCATTACTTCAACAGATGGCAGCACCAGCGTCTCACTAATTGCCGCAAACTCGAGTTTTACAACGCCATCTAGGAGTCCACCATCACATCACCTAGGTAGATACAGAGTGGAATCGATTTCGATGATATCGAAACTAGATGGCGCTGTTTTATATAGATTCTCACCAACGCACCATGATCCGTGCCTTCAAGGACGAGTAGGTAATAATAATACAAAAAACCGGTCATGTGCGAGTCGGACTCGCGCACAAAGGGTTCCGTACCATTATGTATACAACATTAGACAAAACGGCAGAAAAACACGTTTGTTGTGTGAGAGCCTCCCATAAATATTTATTTTATTTTGATTTAACTATTTATTTTTAAATTGAATACACAACTAAATATTGTATGAATATTTGAAGCGTTTATCTGTTGCCGTTATTAATAATGAGCAAAAAACGGCAAAAAAATCAAGTTTGTTGTAAGTGAGCCCCTCTGAAATATTAATGTTATTCTGTTTTTTGTGTATTTGTTGTTATAGCGTCAACAGAAATACATCATCTGTGAAAATTTCAACTCTCTAGCTATCACGGTTCATGACATACAGCCTGGTGACAAACAGACGGACGGACGAACAGTGGAGTCTTAGTAATAGGGTCCCGTTTAACCCTTTGGGTACGGAACCGTCAAAATGTCTTGAGTGGGCAAAACAGTTTCATTTATGTGAGTGAGCTAGCAATATACACGCTCCGGCGAATGAATCTTTATGTGTTTTTGAGTATTTCAATGCATACGGAACCCTCTTACATGTCGGCGCCGGCGTTACGCTAATATAGGTATTTTACGCACCGAGCGGGCGGCGACCAACGCAAGCGATACATTCATTCATAATATCTATTCACTCGCTCGCACTAAGATATTGCGAATATAGCGACGAAACGATCTTGATCCACTGTAACACAAGTTTTCGGTGAACGGAAAAACTTTTGATGTGATATTTTTATGTTATTTAATATTATTATAATTCGTATTACTTAATATATTTTTCACTAATTATTAAAGTGTTGATACATAAATATTCTAATTGTGACGCAGTAACCGAGCGTTGATAACCAACATCTGTAACATAGTGGTCTGGAAATCGTGCTTCAGAACTCATAGTCGAAATAATTATGGTACTATCGATACTATGAAAGTACGTGGTATATTTTAAAAGAGAATAAAGTCCGCGATATTCGTATTATTTTAACGTTTCAATTACTGCTACATTTTAAATGCGCGGTTAGAAACGAACGCGTTGAAAACGAACGTGTTTTCCAAGCAATCAGGTTTTAAATAGGTAAAAGGATAATTTAACTTCAGAAATTTCTGCTCCCTAGGCAGACAAATATCTTTGTCTAACTTTTATGTGCACCTACGTAAATAAATAAATAGTAGGTACACAGGTTAACAAGTAAACAGGTTTTAACGTGTTTAAATAAATAATTATTTTATTTGGTGCTTCAATTAGGTACCATGTTTTTCAACGATCAAAACTGCAGTCGTAGTTTACGATGTTCTAGGATGCACACAAAAGCAACGTCTATACGGCAAGACGCACACCACGATAATACCGACACGAGGAAACGCCAGAGTAGCCCGCGAAATTTTATTTTGCAATGCAATGCGCATGTCAGTGTCAGCATACAGATACAACATACAGATGTTGAACAAAATATGTAGGTATGATTCGCGACCGTATGTATTTACAGAATTATCATCATCATCATCAGCCTATTAATATTTCCACTGCTGGGGCACAGGCCTCCTCTCTATGAGAGGGAATGGGCTATATATAATCCACCACGCGGGCCCAGTGCGGATTGGTAGATGTCACATGTTGAATCGAATTTTTTGGTTCTAGGACATGCCGGTTTCCTCACGATGTTTTCCTTCACCGTTTCTAGAGGAGTGGTGATGTAATAAATTACGCAAAGTAATGCGCCTGTCTGGGTTCGAACCCACGTCTTACTGTTCGTAAGTCGGAGCCGCCACCACTGGGCCACCGCTGCTCTTCATGTCATTAAAAATGAATCGATAAAAATCACGTTAAAAATTTAAAATTCTTAAAATGGAATTTATAGTTATAACAATAAAGTCCATTTTAAGAATTTAAATTTTTCATAATAATAAGAATCACGTTAAAGAAATGAATGTGGTTATGAAATTAATTACACAATGCGCCTGTCTGGGTTCGAACCCACGACTTACTGTTCGTAAGTCGGGGCCGCCACCACTGGGCCACCGCTGCTAATTAAAATCGTCAATACATTCCCATTTAATAACTATTTAATGAAAAGATCATTCAATGGGATTAAATGAAATTAGAGGGTTGTATTGATGATTTTAATGATTACAATTCTGTAACTAGGTAGGTACCTACATACCTACATGTTACGGCCGCGAATCATATTTTTTAATTAACAAGGTGACACTGCGGGTCTAAAATGGCCGCTTTAGCAGAATCCACGCAGAATCTTAGAATGAATCACGTTAAAAAATTAAAATTCTTAAAATGGACTTTATGATTATGAGCATAAAGTCCATTTTAAGAATTTTAAATTTTTAACGTGATTCATATTACGATTCTGATAAAGCGGCCATTTTAGACCCCCTGACCTGCAAAAAACGTAAGATAAATTTACTAGTGTGCCATTCGCGCAGCTTTACGTTAGATGTTCCGAGCCGCTATAAAGTAGACCGTCACTTGCAGCACAGAATAGAAAATAGTACTAGCTTGCAGCTCATAATACTTAAATAGGTATCATTAGTTAATTACCTACTCAAATAATTCAAATCCCTTGTAATTTAATTTAGTTACTGCAGCAAGGAAATAAAATGAAATAGGAAGGTACCTAGTAGAAGTAGGATGAAAGATGGAAATAGGTACTAGCAGTACTAGCACAGTACTAGGTAGCTACATACATTGTTTTTGTTTACTTGCTAAGTATAATAATTATTATTGGCGCCAAATAGTACCTACCTATTCTATTATGCATTTTGCAGTGCACTGCTCGATCTATTTCTAGCTTGTTATTAACACGACGACTATCGAACTTCTACAATTTTTTTTTATAATTTAGGATTACTTTTAAAATTAGCTAAGTACCTACTTACTTCTATACTAATATTATAAAGAGGAAAACTTTGTTTGTTTGTTTGTTTGTAATGAATAGGCTCAAAAACTACTGGACCGATTTAAAAAATTCTTTCACCATTCGAAAGCTACATTATCCACGAGTAACATAGGCTATATTTTATCCCCGTACTCCCACGGGAACGGGAACTACGCGGGTGAAACCGCGGGAAGTCAGCTAGTCATATATAAAGAAGGAAAACCTACAAAATTATGCTCAATATAATATTTTTTGAGCTATCGATAACCTTTGACAAAACTTAGCCCTATGGCCCTAATGCACCTTTTTTGGGACGTAAATAACATTTGCTTATTGATAGTTTTCTCAGAATATAACGCCAATCCATAAACCGACAATAAAACCGCATTCAGTAGGTAGGTAGGTATAATGGGTGCAAGTTTGTGGAGCGCGTAAGCAAACCTAGGAATTGTTTTTTTTGTATTCAAAAGCTTTGTTTATTATTTTCAATGGAGATTTTCATCAATTGTTACACCTACAAATTTTAGTCTACTTTTGTTTTCTCTCTTTTACCTATTGGGGTTGGTGATGGTGATGTTAAACGTTGAATGAAAAATAACTTTTGTTTTATTTAGGTTAGTTTTAGAGACGTTATAAATGGTGATGTCAAACGTTGAATGAAAAACATAACTTTCAGCGTTGTTTTTAAATGATGCTGTTACCTGTTGTCCGCGATTCGACCTTCGTGAAATAATTACAAAAATAGTAAGTAGGTACAGCGAACTATTTAAATCGAACCTATTTTGTTAAAAATGACAGTCTTTTTTTTTGCACGTAGACTTAAGTAATTATTATTCTAAAATAAAAGTAGTCTTCATTGATGTATTAGAAGGCGGCCTCCGAACAGCTATCTGCCAGTTGTCCCGTCAAACGCCGAAACACAGGCAGACAGACAAAGACAAAAATTAAAAAAACAATGTAGGTATTCATTCAGTAAAAAGACACACTCGCACATTGAATATGACATCGCACCTTGCATTCAAGGAAAAGTAATAACAATAGGTACCTACACTAACAAAAAATATCTCGCTCGAGTTTTAACTGTGCTCAAGTTGTGCTAGCTGTGCAACAGTTTAATTTGTGTGAGTGATAGCTCACAAACAAAACTGTTTCGTTCCGCGTGTGAGGTAAATTGAGTAAAACGCCATCTATACAAAATAGCTCTAAACAGAATGATCTACAGATGGCTGACTTTTGAAAACTTTATCAATCTAAGGGTTCGGATTGAAGTAAAAGGCCTCCTTTATCTTTTTTGTTGAAATAACGTGTTTTATGAGTGTAAATAGATAAATTAGCATTAAACAGGGAACATTTGAATTTTTGCTAATCTTATTTCGGCCGAAATCTACCGTTTATCGCATTTTAGTGATTGTCAATTTCATTACTGTTACCTATGCTGCCATCTATTGATTTTTTTCAAGACTAATTATAATTTGTTCGGGTTGAGACCCCATGGTATTATGTTATACCTACTTACGCTTCATATTCACCATTCATAATACTATTCATCATCCTTTTTATTTGTTTATATTTCTACACTCAGCAAATCGATTTAAATACGATTCTTTAACTTGGAAATAGCTGAAATAAAATATTATTATAATTTTCATGTTGTTATATTTACGTCAAGCGTCAAATTGTCAAACTGTCAGTTAGTTTTTTAATTCTCTTTCTGCTCAGTCTATGGTCTAGCTCTATGATTTCTCTTTTTGGTTTGTATAATTTAAATTATTTTTATCAATATGTGTTTAGCCATTATATTTTGTAGATTATTACGATTGTTTACTAAATAACTTAATATAAATTATATTATAAAATTATATACGCACTCATGGATATGTCCTGGCTGACTACACTTGTCAGTTGAGATGATGGCGACACTAAGAAAACTAAGATTTGAAAAAGGAAGACTACTTTGGGAAAAACGTGCTGACGGACGGCTGAAAAGACGACTCGGAAATCTGATTTGAGGGTATCAGAGAGCAGCTTGGTTTTGGCGGTGAGATTCTTAAACTGTCCAGGGGATCCAACGAAAGTTTCTCCTGGGACTTCTACTCCCACGTACCCCACTCCCACTACGTGCCTGTCCGTCTACTGGTCTCGCAGGGCTGTCCTACGTCTGGCCCTGAGTTCTGCACTGTCTTGCTGCTGAGCTGTCCTAGTGAACTCTGAGATCTGCGCTGCCGCCGTTTCTACTGCTTCAGAGCACAACTTCAAGGTTACTCCGGTATCGACCTGCTACCCTGCCGCCTGTTCCCGTTGTTACAGTGTGGTAAACTCATTATTGTCCATCTAAGTGCATAAACTTTAAAACTGAGTGCGTGCTAGGTAGTTTTTTATAACTAGATGTATTTTTTATCTTTCCTAAATTAAAATTGTATTTGAACAAGTCTGCTTATCCTTTTATTTTAAATAGGAGCAAGTAGATTTGTTACACTGGTAAATTGTGGCAGCTCACGCCGAGACTATTAAATGGGCACACCACCATTTGCTCCTTAAGAAAAGCTCAGTGCAACGCGCTGCTATTATCTATTCTTCATGGTGTCGTTGAGTTCCTTACTTATGAGTCGAGCTACACGATAACTGACAAATGTTTGCACTGACTGGACAAGGATACTGAAATCTGTGTGGTTATTTCTTCAAAACACACTCATTAATTATTAAACCTTAATTAATTATATATTTTTGTCCGTATCTTCTAAAAGCGTTTAAGTACATTAGGTATATCATAATATATTAACTAATACTTACTAACTCATACTTTTATGTTAAATATTGTTAAGAAATCTATTGTCTTAATAGTATTTATTAGAAAAATGTTGCCTGTGATATAGATTTAACCTAGTACAGGCATCGTACTTTGATAAACCAACATAATTTCTAAGATTTAAATTGTATTTATTTTCTATTTTTGTGCTAATTTTATTTTTGAATAAATATATTGTTATTATTTATATTATTTTTATTTCTCTCATTCCCATACTCTAATCTGCTTGGTCTTCATGTCATTTTGACCCGGCTGGTTTTTCGCTGAGTAGTCGGAAATGAGGTCGGTGTTTCATTCTAGCTTTAAAAATATTTTGATGTGTAAAAAGTGTTTGTAACCGTAGGTACGCAAAATGCGCTTGGAAGTAGATTTGCGGACACCAACTCGTTCTTAAAGACAAGTGTCTTAAATACTGATTTAAAAATAAATTATGAATGATGTTTCATTTTTAAATAATTTTTCTCTCAGCGTGTCGGTGTGACCTTTGTCTGAAACGCGTCGGTCGCGGCTCGTCATTAACCAAGACAACGCGTCTTCGTCAACGCTTCTTCGGCTTAATGCAACTGAAGTGTATAAATGCACCTTTGCAAACAATCTGATGCTTGCGCGTTGTTTAGTGAAATTGAGATTAATTTATTGTAGTGAGTGTTTGAGTTTCATGCGGGGCTTGTTCATAAAATCTTACCAAAGGATAGGCAGTCGTTCCATGTAGGTAAATACTGTATTAATGAATGTTGATTTATAAACACTGATCAAAGCTGAGTGACGTTGAAACTACACGTGACGTTGATAAATGTAGGGTTATACAGGCGCTAATATTTTTTTACTTTAAACAGCGTCTATGAATAATATTATTATCTGGTATATTAATGGTCTTCGTATCACTGGCACGACAGGTTTTATTTTTTTAGAGCCCAGGATATCGCCACTTCCACTGTCGTCGATGGCCTGGTACGAATAGAAGTCGCAGTCGTAGTCGCAGTCGCAGTTGCATGTATTTGGACTAAGATTGCAGGATAGGAGGATTTATGTTAGATAATATTTTTATAGGTTCGAGGAGCTCTTGGCTAAATAATAACAGTCACTCGGGTCGATCGTTAGGTTAAGCCGTGCTTGCCTAGGTTGGTCTGTGGATGGGTGACCACCCATTACATACAGAGTTTCCTCCGTGCCTCGGAAAGCACGTTAAGCTGTTGGTCCAGGCTGTCATTTGTAGATCTTTGACAGTCGTTAGGTAGTTAGAGGCCCAAAAAGTCTGACAACCAGTCTTACCAAGGGGTATCGTATTACCCGGTACTAACTGTAAACTGGGTGATGGAGGTCAAATAGGCAGTCGCTCCATGTAAAATACTGGTATTCAGCTGTATACGGTTAGACTGGAAGCCGATCCCAACCAAGTTGGGAAAAGGCTAGGCAGATGATGATGAATATTTTTTATAGGTTCCATAATTATCTGTAGTTCAATATCGTAGATAAATACTTTAGACTTTGTTTAAGGCTACAAAGATACCGAGCTCAAAATTGGAAGAAAGTTTCAGCTTTTAAAGTAAAATATTTGTATTAAGTAATTAAAATATCATGCCTCAGTCGATTTACTCCGACTGATCAAGATTTCTTTCTCTCAAAGAGATACTTAGTTTTATCGTCAGCCAAAAAATTTTTGCTGGCTTGTTTTTTTGGTATTAAATATAAGATTTCATCATTATCATTATTCTTCATTATTTACTAGACTTAAACCACTTAAGTGAAACGTTATCATTTTTTCTAAGCAGATAAACTTGACAAATCTCGGCCGGCATGCGCCAAAAAATGTTATCATTGGTAACGTTTTTATTTTGTTATGCAGATTACTTACATTATTCTTATTTGATTTCAGTTTTTTACCTCTTTTTGCAAACTCTACGTTAAACATTAAAATTTAAACACTGTTTTAAGCTTTCACGGTTCATAACTATACTTACTTATTTACTTCTTTGGTTTATCGGGAGCTCAAAATAATCAACAATCACGGAAGATATCCCGTAAGTGACATTTTAAGTAACATAAAATTGGTTTAGATTTCAAAACCAGTGTGGACCAAATGCAATTAATAAAACTACCAGTAACGACTGTCAAGATCTACGTATGACAAACGGCTTAGCGTGCTTTCTAAAACTCGGAGGAAACTCAGTTTGTAACGGATGGTCGCCCATCCAAGGACCAACCTAGGCAAGCACGGCTTAACCTTAATGCGGCTGTTATTATTTAGCCAAAAGCTCCTCATAATAAAGTCGTCCCCACACATAATAAAGGGTGTTAATAGACTAACGAAGCCGAAAGGCACTTGGTCTCCCCGTCATTGCGATATTTTTTTGTTTTACACCATACCTGGGAACCTTTTAGTTGCGGAGGTCAAAGTTCCAACTTTTCGACAAGGGTTTTTTTAAAAAATACATGTTTTCAATGCAAGATTTTTACATTAACACTTCAATACCCGCAATTACAGACACAATTAAAATAACAATGCACTGTGCCTCTGGAGGCACGGCCGGGAGCATACGGGTTAAACACCTCCACGACCCCTATACTATTCAATCCATCCATCAGGACAATGATTAGGGAGTTACATTGAGTTCTACCATATAACATGATTTTACACCCCAAAAAAAAGTCACTTCCCATCAATAATTTTTGCGTAAAGTTACTTAGTTTGATGTACAGAATGCTTGGTTGACGGCTTAACCCGTATGCTCCCGGCCGTGCCTCCAGAGGCACGGTGCATTGTTATTTTAATTGTGTCTGTAATTGCGGGTATTGAAGTGCTACGGGTCTGTTTACACCATGTATATACACACATCAAAAAAAGTTTGTGATTACTTTGAAAATTCTAAATCTTTTTTTTACATTTTCATAAAAAAAAACTAGCGGACGTCACGCGGTTGAACCCGCGTAATTCTCGTTTCCGTGGTAGTACGGGGATAAAATATAGCCTATGTTACTCAGAGTAAATGTACCTTTCTAATGGTGAAAGAATTTTTGAAATCGACGCAGTAGTTTTTGATTTTATTCATTACAAACATACACACAAAAATACAAATCTTTCCTCTTTATAATATTACTGTAGAAGTGTAGATAAAAAATAGTTTTATTTTTTAATTTCAACCAGGGTAATTCTATTTAAAGAAAACACACAACAAAGATTTTTTCTTGATAAAGTTCAATTTAAAAAATTATATCAGCTTATGCTAGTGATCACAAACTTTTTTTGATGTGTGTATGTTAAGGGCAGGTAGTCCCAATTTTCCCAATTTTACATAACTTTGATTCAATAGTAAACAAACAAATAGTGATTTTTTAAAGCCAAAAAAAAATAGATATTATAGTTGATTATATTTACTAAGATAATTTGTGGTTCAAAACATGATATCAAAAACTTCACTCGATGAAAAAAAAATCCGAACCGGAGCCTAATTCGAATATTTTTTTATGTTTTTCTTATTTTACTTGGAGAATATGAAAGTTTTACTTCCAAAAAAAATATCTAAGCAAAGTTAATAACATATAGAACAATTATTTGTGGTTAAATTTTTCAAAACAATTTAATCCTTTTAATAATAAATTATTATATAAGAAAACGGCTTGCGCACGTGGATTCACCAGTCCGATCACCATGCTTGGCAAGCCGATCCCTTGGGCGAAGCGAGCCAAGTACTTGGGTGTTATCCTAGACCGACGTCTTAACTTTAGTGAGCACATAAAGACGGTGCGTTCGCGTGCCGCCTTTGCTCTCGGTAGGCTTCACTACATTCTGAACGCACGTAGCAAATTGTCACTTAAGTGCAAATTGCGTATTTACACCGCGTGCATCAGGCCTATCATGACTTTCGCATGTCCCGTTTTTGCGCACACCAAACCCTACCATCTTCATAAGATGCAGACCCTCCAGAATAGGTTCTTGCGAAAGGCCACAGATGCCCCACCTTACGTTAGGAATGAGCAACTCCATGTTGATCTCAAAATCCCCACCATGATGCAGTACATGAAACGTCTGACCAAGGGCTTTTTCGATTCAGCCGAAAAACACCCTAATCCGCTGATCTCCTCAGCAGCCAGTTATGCCCCCTCTAACATATCTAGGATTCGTAGACCCAGACTTACCCTTGTCACTCCCGATGACCCCATCACCCTTTATCAAGAGAGCTGTAGGGAAACGAGTACACTACGTAGGTACAAATACAAAAACCGATTTAAACCGCGAATCCGGTCCCGCCGGCGTGGACCCCCGCGACCCCCCATTAACGTCACTGCACGACCCCAGTCCGACATGCTCGATGAGCCAATTAATGATCCGACCCAGCCTGTTGTTGTCCCTTGCTGCCCTCTTGTCAATGACCCACTAAGCCGAGGCCCGAACCCCACAGGGGGTGCCCTTAGTGACGGTTCATTTAATGTGTAATTCCTGTTAGTTTGTAAGCCCTGGCTGGGGGCCTTAAAGTAATTTTTGGCCACCACAGGATTGTCCGGTTAAGCAGTCAAGCAATCGTCTAGAATTGCAACTGCGAGTGGTCCCTCCTAAAAAAAAAAAAAAAAAAAAAAAAAACACGTGGATTCAGTCGCCCGCCAGGCCTTGACGAGGTAGGACCTATGTCCCTTTTGCTGGCGCACGGCTGTCCCGTCAATTTATCGAACGATTTATTTAAAGAACGTAGTGTAATTATAACAGTACAGTCTTTTTTAACCGACTTAAAAAAAGGAGGAGGTTTCACAATTTGACCGTAGGATAACTTCGTCGTTTATGAACCGATTTACATGATTCTTTTTTTGTTGGAAAGAAGATATTCCAAGAGTAGTACCATGACCATGAAACTGGGATCTGATGATGGCATCTCAGAGAAATCGAGGGGAACCTTTGAACATCGTAGTGCGACTAGTGCGTTTGTTTTTTTGTTCATTGAGTATTTTAGAGCACTACTATTTAAAGAAAGTCTGGACTCGATCTGATGATGGAACCCGAAAACAGTCGAGGGCACTCCTCAACGATTCACAATAATTACCTGGTGTTTGGGCTTGATTAATTTGTATTGGTGAGAACTTTACACCTAAATGAGTTGTGGTCATCTTCAGGGGTCTGATGATAAAGACGAAGGACAGTCAAAGGAACTCCTCAACGTTTTACAGTAGCTACCTTGTGTTTGGATTTAATTCATTTCTATTGATGAGAACTTTGCACCCATATGGGTTGTAAGTGCCATTGGTCTGATGATGGAGACCATAGATAGTCGAGGGAATTCCTCAACGAACGAGTTTACAATCTCACGAGATAGATTATAATCTAACGGTATTTACAATTTTACGGTGACACATACAACAAATAAAGCATGTGTCTCTTCGTGAGATAAAAACAATGTAAGAAACCTAGTCAAATTGTTCGCGACAAGTGTCTAAAACAGTGTTTTTATATAGTCTATAGAAAGAACGTTCGATAAAGTACGCTATTGCCGTGTTTGTGATTCTTTGTCGAGTACTTTCTGTTATTATTAGTTTTAAAAGTAAGTAGGTACAAATTCCCTCGAGAATAGTCTCGTCACAGGTGCGCGTACGCAAACTACTTATAAAAAACATCGAGAAATGTTAATTTAATTTCGACCGTACGCCGAGAGCGTAAAGTACCTACTTCCTTCTTCCGTTCGAGTTATTTATTATCCTTTTGCTTATAGTTTCCTTTGAATTTTTTTGTTAATGTTTTTTGTTCATGCTTTTTGTATGAATTAAAAGATTGTCTAGCGAACAAATACTACACACCGCTAGAGGATTCGCGAATATTTTTTGTGTGTCTGCTAATAGTATGACACCGCATAGTAAGTTTTGTTTTCGACATTGGAACAGTCAGTTTTGTTTACGATATTCAAGCAGTCAGTTTCGTTTCGATATCCGAATAGTTAACAGTTCTTTCCGATTATAGTTTCAGCTCAGTTTTTCCAGTATTGTCTGCTTGTAGTGTCTTACCATAGTCAAATAGTGTTTCATTTCTTCTCCATCTACAATAATAGTGCAGTATTTTCCAAACCCACCTCTCCGTTCCACGAAGCTAACGTTTACACCCGGAACTTTCGGTACAGGGCGGTTAGTGGCTCAGATTTGGTTCCGTTATAGTTTTTGAATTTCCAAACACGAGTCCACCCGTCTGGTACACAAATAATTGAATAAATTACGACTTGCAGCAATTTGTATTTACAATATCTATTCAAATTAATTTATTACATTTAAATGTTAGGTTTTCGCAATTACTACCTATAATAAATCAAGCTGACAATTTAATAAAATAAGTTGACCTACTGCCTACACGACACGCTTACCTATACTGTGACACTTCGCTCAGCTTTGGGTTCAAGTCGGCAACGCGTGTGCACGACTCGTTTCGCGTAAAGGGTGGTAGCGTTAAATACCTACTTTGCTTGGCGTAGACGGCCTTAATATGTGCCTCTAATGCACCCCTATTTATGTTCTCACCAGAGTTCATAAAAGCTTTGTGATTTCATTATATAGTCAGTCGTGCTGGGGCGAAGTGATATCGTAAAATTTCGTATAACTGACTTAAAACTTATTTATTAATGATGGACTTGCTTTTGTCCACGGCTTTGCTTGCGTTAATTTAGAATTTGAAAATCAATTCGGGTTGTCCTCTGCATGTAATAATATACCTAATTTCACCATGATTCGAAAGACACGTTAAGCCCTTGGCCCCGGCTGTCATGACAGTCGTTACAGGTAGTCAGTGGCCCGAAAGTCTGACAAACCAGTCTTTTCAAGGGGTATCGTATTCCTGCCGGGGTGCGGGACTGTTCGAAAGAGATACCGTGGCCCCGGAACAAAGGGCGATGAAAGAACATGGATGGGTTAAAGTCAGTAAAAGTCTGACACTCCCTCCTGCTCCGCCCAGAGCGGGAGGAGTCATTTGATGATTTCCCACCCGAAAAAAAAAATAATAATAATAAGCGGTATCGTATTACCCAGTACTGCTGGCTACTAACTGGGTTGTGGAGGTCAGATAGGCAGTCGCTCCATGTAAAATACTGGAAATCAGCTGCATCCGGTTAAACTGGAAGCCAACCCCAACATAGTTGGGAAAAGGCTGGACAGATGATGGTGCCATCTATTGTCAGCAGCCCACCCCAGCGCTTTTATTAAAAATAAAGGAAAATCGTGAAATAACATTTTATAATTTTTCCGTCTGACACCCTGTCAAGCTATCGTGTCGCTGTCGTGTCGTATTGGTTATGTATTGTCGTACTCGCCAGAGGGAGCGTTCGCTGCTGACGTTGACACACGTCACTACTCCCGTCCATACACATCACTTACAGCCCTGGCAATGACAGGTTTAAAGTTTATTGAAGTAGTTTTACATAGGTATATTCCAGATTGGACAAATTATTATTGTGTTTATCCCTTAGGAATTTCTCAGTAGGACGGAGTTTGAATTTGTACGGTGATGGCCCTAAGCTCGTCCACTATTACATGGAATTTAAACATGACTGGCGAAATGTGGATGTACTACGTTATATGGGTATCATCATCATCATCATCATTTCAGCCGAAAGACGTCCACTGCTGGACATAGGCCTCCCTCAAGTGTCGCCACATTGACCGGTCCCGTGCGACTCGCATCCAGCGGATTCCTGCAACCTTCACCAGGTCATCGGATCAGGTATATGGGTATACCTCTACCTAATAAAAGAAGAATAAAAGTTTGATGTTATCTAAACTAATATTATAAATCTAAACTAATAGGTATTACTTCTGTTTCCTCTGAAAGTTCACTCTGCCATGACAATAAATAAGTCACCAAGGCCAAACTTTGAAATTCGCGGGAATCGACTTGCGGCAGGACTGTTTTTCACATGGGCAGTTTTACATTGCGTCTTCTTGTGTGAGCCTACCTCACACTCAGGGTATTTCAGCTCCATCCACTAAAATGGTTAAGAGTGTAATAAAGAAATATTGTCATAAACACTTTACGTTTGTGGAAAATTTCATGCTTTTAGACCCAGCAGTTTCAGCCGAGCGTTGATCGATTAGTCAGTGAATCAAACAGTCAGTCATGATCTTGAGTGATTGGTTGTATCTTTTACGATGTCTGATGTTAGCTACCGCTAGCTGAAGTCGCGGGCAACAGCTAGTATAGGTATTATAAAGAGGAAAGATTTGATTTTTTGTTTGTGTGTTTGTTACGATTTAACTCAAAAAAGTCTTTCACCATAGAAAGCTACATCTTTACCGAGTAACATTGGCTATAAATTGTATTGATATCACGCAAATTAGCCGAACTATCACAATTTTCTCGGACGTAGTCGCGGGCGAAGTGCTGGTGTATTATATTTTTAAAATCACGAATGATTGATGACAATCATGAATGTAGACAGAAACTACAGAACGCTATCTGCTACGATCCTGACATACTTATATTGCCTTGTCCACGTTCATGCATCTGGCCAAAACTGCACAACGGGATGCGAGCACTAAGCGCAGGCTACATCGCCAGCTAGCGAGCGAGTGAGGCTAGCGTCGTTTCTCCTCTTTTCAACCGACTTCCAAAAAGAGGAGGTTCTCAAATCGGCAGTTTTTTTTTTTTTTTTGTGTTTGTTACCTCAGAACTTTCGACTGGGTGAACCGATTTTGATGATTCTTTTTTTATTTGAAAGTTAGTGCTTCCCGTGTGGTCCCATTTAAATTTTGTGAACATCTGATGCTGATCTTCGGAGATATACAATGGAACTCTTCAAAAATAGACGGCAAAAGTGCCGTGAATGTTGCAATCGCTTGGATGTTTATTGTTTATACAACATCATGACGTAACATCACGCCTGTATGCTCTGAGGGGGTAGGTAGATGTGTACAATACACCCAGATTTCGACAGTTAGGTATGTTAATTTGGTGCGATAGTGTTCCGCGTGCGCCTCAAATGACGTAACATCACGCTTGTATTCTCTAAGGGGATACGCAGATGTGTACAATACACCCAGATCTCGACAGTTCGTTCGTGTTCCGCGCGCGCCTCCAAGAGATGTCAGCAAAAGGGACTGTTCTAAAGAGATACTGTGACCCTGGAACACAAAGGGCATAAAGGAACATGTATGGGTTTTAGTCAGTAAGAACACAAAGGGCATAGAGGAACATGTATGGGTTTTAGTCAGTAAAAGTCTGACACTCCCTTCCGCTCCGCCCAGAGCTGGAGGGGTAATTTGATGATTTCCCATCCGAAAAAAAAGGTATGTTAAGTTCCATATATTGGGGATACGCCTATTCATCATCAGCCTATTTATGTTCCCACTGCTGGGACACAGGCCTCCTCTCTATAAGAGTGAATGGGCTATAATCCAGCACGCGGGCCCACGGATTGGTAGATGTCACATGTCTTCGAATTTTTTGGTTCTAGGACATCACTATGTTTTCCTTCACCGTTTTGAGAGTAGTGGTGATGAAATAAATTACACAAAGTAATACACCTGCCTGGGTTCGAACCCACGACTTGCTGTTCGTAAGTCGGGGCCGCCACCACTGGGCCACCGCTGCTCACGCCTATTACCAGTCAAATATATTCATAGCAAATATTTGTTTGGGAACAACTAAAAATGGTAAATTAAAACTTTTTTGCAAAAAATAAAACCGACTACAAAAAACACAAAATAGTAAAAAATAAAATTAGCTTCAGAAGTCCGTGACAAAAAAAAAATCAATCAAACAAAAGTCACCGACTTCTGAAGCTAAAGTAATTTTTCACTTTTTTGTGTTTTTTGAAGTCGGTTTTATTTTTTACAAAAAAGTTTTTTATACTTTGGTTCGGCACTTTCAATAGTTCGTGGTATGTGTAGTAACGGAACGTCACTAGTGTTTGGCAGATGTCATCTTGATTTAATATTATCTATGGGATTGGCTTTTGCTAAGTCAAACGCTCTCGCAAATAATTTGATAAAAGTGATAAATATTAAAAAACGAGTGTAAAAGTGCCACCTCAGATAGTTTTCATACGCGTGTGCTTCGAAACATAAAACAAAAACAACAGAAATACGCATCTAAAGAGAAATTAATAAACACTTTTTAAAATCAAACGTGTTTGAGGTTATGTGTCAAACATAGACATAGACAACAGCCAGCTGCCACAGTGATACCAACTTGCGAAAACAAAAATTCGTTCAGAAACCTCAAGAGAATTTACGTTTCGTTTCACCACATAATGTCTGCCGAGCTGTCACCAGAGATGTCATTACTCTTCACCAAACTGACGGAACAACTTACAAACAACCACAATAACTGACAATATCACATCAGCTGTATTAATGAAAGTGGATGAGAAAATTAAACCGATCTTAGAAGAGAATGAAAAACTTAAGTAAGAAGTGGAATTATTAAATAATAAAATACTAAATCTTGAGACTAGCAGTAAAATAAACAACATATTAATTCATGGTCCTCCAGAAACTAAAGAAGAAGGCATCGAAGACCTAAATACTCTAGTAATATCTACGATGAAGGATATCGAAGTGGAAATTGGAGCAGGTGAAATCGACAGAGTTCAGAGACTCGGAAAAAGGGAAGAGAATGATCAAAATGTTAGACCAATCTTACTTGCAACAACAACACTGCAGAAAAAAGTCAAGATCTTGAAAAACAAAAAGAAACTACAAGGAAACGTCTACATTACTCATGACCTGCCAAAAGCAGTACTACAGAAGAGAAAAAGCAAAAAAACACAGATAAAATAGATATTGACAAAAGAAAAAGATCGGAAACCCCAAGCCCTGGCAACCAAAACACAACAACTTCGAAATTACAAAAAAACCGGCCAAGTGCGAGTTGGGCACACGAAGGGTTCCGTACCATTGACTATATTTAGTATTTGTTGTTATAGCGGCAACAGAAATACATCATCTGTGAAAATTTCAACTGTGTAGCTGTCACGGTTCATGAGATACAGCCTGGTGACAGACAGACGGACAAACGGACAGACAGAGAAGTCTTAGTAATAGGGTTCCGTTTTAACCCTTGGGTACTGAACCCAAAAAACAAGCACCAAAGACGCTGTTCAAAAAGGCGCGCCCCAAACTGATGCCTTTCAATACATGCGGGAGAGGGCATACTCGTTATCGGACAGAAACACATACCGCAACTAACGCACCAATTATTAATCAAGAAGCAACAAGTAACGCCAACATTTTACCGGAAATCAGGACCAGAACAGAAACAACAACATTAAATAAGAATAAACCAAAAACCCAATTCCCCAATCCGGCTGGTCCCCGTGGGGAGAACGACCACCACCCTCCAACAAACAACAATGAAAAAGAAACAAAAATCAAATTGAAAACAACACATCAAATTTAAATCTGCACATACAATGTAAGATCATTATCAACAAGAGAAAGACTACTAGAGCTAAACAACTCAATAGAAAATATAGACTGGGATATTATAGGACTAGCAGATACCAGAAGAATGGGCCAAAATATCGAAGAACATGAATTCTATATCCTATGTTATATAGGCGAAACAGCAGGCCTGCATTGAGTAGGCTTCCTAATAACAAAAAAGTTCAAAAATAATATTTGAAGAATTGGCATTTACCATAATCCAAGCTTATGCCCCCACTATAAGCTCAAGCGAAGAAGAAATTGTCAAGTTTTACAACGATCTAAAGACAGCACAAGAGCTATCAGATAAACACATGCTTGTGATCGGTGTGATTTCAATGCAAAGATCGGGCAACCAAAACAAGAAGAAAATATGATAATGGGAAAATTTGGATACGGAAAAAGGAACAGCAGGGGAGAACGCCTCATACAATATGCAAAAGAGAACAAAATGTCCATAATGAACACATTTTTAGGGTTCCGTACCCAAAGGATAAAAACGGAACCCTATTACTAAGACTTCGCTGTCTGTCCCACACTGTTTTAAAAACCCCGATTTTGTCTCATGCCCTTTTTATTGCAATTATCGTTAGTTTATATCATTCCAAGTGCTAAAGTGAAAATCCGGCTTCGATATGACCTATAGTTTTGACAAAAAAAAAATCGAAAATTTCCCTATAACCGGGTCATGAAATACACAAAAAAAAAATTAAAATAAAATTGGCTGCTATTTAAAAATCCGATTATACGTCATGTTTACATTCATAACAGACATTCTGCCCGTTTTTGTAATTTCTAAAGTTAATAGGTTATGAAATAACAACATTTTATTCGTATTTCTTTTATAATTATTATTTCAAGTATAATGCCGTATTAGATCGAGATTTTTATACAACTAATACACATTTTTATAATACTATAAAATCACGATCTAACTCCTCGTTATTCAAAAGTTATTAGTAATTTTAAAACATTTATGCATTTATTATTTTATTTATTTATTTATTTGTTTATGTATTTATTTATATTGGCATTATACTTGAAATAATAATTATAAAAGAAATACGAATAAAATGTTGTTATTTCATAACCTATTAACTTTAGAAATTACAAAAACGGGCAGAATGTCTGTTGTTATGAATGTAAACATGACGTATAATCGGATTTTGAAATAACAGCCAATTTTATTTTATATAATTTTTTTTGTGATTTTCATGACCCGGTTATAGGGAAACTTTCGATTTTTTTTTGTCAAAACTAAAGGTCATATCGAAGCTGGATTTTTACTGTAGTACTTGGAATGATATAAACTAACTATATTTGCAATAAAAAAGGCATGAGACAAAATCGGGGTTTTTAAAACACTGTGTGTCCGTCTGTCCGTCTGTCCATCTGGCCGTCTGTCCATCTGTCCGTCTGTCTGTCACCAGGCTGTATCTCATGAACCATGACAGCTAGACAGTTGAAATTTTCACAGATGATGTATTTCTGTTGCCGCTATAACAACAAATACTAAAAACAGAATAAAATTAATATTTAGGGGGGGCTCCCATACAACAAACGTGATTTTTTTGCCGTTTTGTCTAATGTATAGATAATGGTACGGAACCCTTCGTGCGCGAGTCCGACTCGCACTTGGCCGGTTTTTAAAAAGAAACAATCCCGCAGATGGACATGGACATCGCCCGACCAGAAAACAAGAAATGAAATCGATTATGTATTGACTAATATTCCAAAGTCTATAGCTAATGTGGAAGTGCTCAACTTAGCCAATTTTCCATCAGACCACAGAATGCTCAGATGTTCGCTAATGATTCAAACACCTAAAATTAGTCGAAAATCATTTAGACTTTCAACAAGCCTACTTAACACAACAACCGAAAGAGAAACATACACTCAAAACCTAGAAAAGTACTCTAAAACTCTCGACAAAATCTTAGCAACCGAAAATGATATACAAACTCTAAGCAACCAACTAGAACAGGTAATAACAAAAAGTCTCAAATTCGAAAACAAAACAAAAACCCACAAACACAAAATGCTGACTACTGAAACGTTGGACCTAATCGCCAGACATGGGAAATTAACTAAAAAACAAAACTAAGGAAGAGAAAGATGAATTGAAACAATTATTTAAAAAACACAAAAAATGCCATCAGAGAAGACTACAACACTTATAGAAAGACAATCATCGAAAAAAACCTCACAACGCTACGAAGTCAAAACGAGCCAACAAAGAACTGTCAACCCACAAAACATGTATTCAGAACCTAAAGGACGGTCAGAATGAAACAAAAAGCAGGAAAGATACTCTCAAATGCGCTACTGATTTCTATAGAAACCTCTATAAAAAATCTCCAGGAGAAGAATTAGCCATTAATGAAAACAAATACAAAAAAGTGGAAGACTAAGAACAAACCCAAGAAACAATAGATCCAATAAGCAAAATGGAAGTATTTAGACATATAAAAGCACTGAAAACAGAAAAAAGCCCAGGACCAGATAATCTAACAAGTGAAGCACGGATTTTAATCCCATACTTAACAACACTCTTTAACCGGATTTTAGAATCTGAACAAATACCAGAACAATGGGGTCTATCACACATAGTTCTACTTTACAAGAAAGGAAACCCACTAGATGTAGGAAACTACAGGCCTATTAGTTTGTTATCGGCTGTATATAAGCTGTTTTCTTCGATCTTGCTTAGCAGAATAGCACCGAGTATTGACAAAAACCAACCAATGGAACAAGCAGGGTTTCGACCAAACTATTCAACCAGTGACCACATCCACACAATGGACCAACTAATAGAGAAATACCAGGAATTTAATAAACCACTTTATATAGCATTTGTTGACTACTTAAAAGCATTCGACAGTATTGCGCATACATCTATATGGGAAGCACTTAAAAGTAACGGCATACATGAAAAATACATAAATCTCATAAATAATGTATATTCAAAAAGCGTCAGCAGAATAAAACTAGAAAGGAAAAGCGAAGAGTTTCCTATAGAAAGAGGCGTAAAGCAGGGAGATCCGCTCTCGCCAAAGTTATTCATAGCGGTCCTTCAATATTTATTTATTTAAGGATCTCCAACAAAAGATGTACACAAAGCATTGTTAGTTAGTGGAAGACACAAGGTATTAGGTAGGTGTACTCCTTCACTTATAGGAGACCACAGCATGCACAATAAAGTTATTAAATTAAGCTCCTATTACTAATTAATATAAAAATGTTATTTTTGTAAGTTTAAGAACGATAAAAAAAAATACAAATAATTTTAGTAGAATTTGGAAAAATAGTAGAATAAATTATATGATTAACATTGACATAAATTGTAATGATGCAAAAAATTAAAAAAAAAAATATATCCTATTTAAAACATGGATATACTTTAAAAATTCAATTCAATTAAATTCCTAACATTAACATTAACATAAATATAACATAAATTCTTTCTTGAGATGTTGTATAATAATTTTGTTTTGCAAGGTGAGCATACTGGATAAAAAATAAAAATAAAAATGAGAAATGGAATATTAAAAAATAACGTGCTAAAAGACGACTACAAATGAATTTCCAACAATTTTTGCTTGAGACTCTGTAAGCTGTCGCGGAAAATGTCGATCTCGGTATTAATGGAGATGACCCTATTGGTGGTGTCCATCATTCTGTTTAATGGTGCTGATCGACCGAGATTTGTCCGAGATGATTTGACGGCGAACATTTCAGGCTTTCGTACTGTTCTGACTGGACATTGACGGGGCACGCTCAGGCGCAGGTCAGCAAGAAGGTCGGAGGATGATATTTGACCATTAAGAATTTTAAAGAGGGTTGTGACGTCAGCCAACACGCGTCGCTGTTCAAGGGAATGCCAGCCAAAGTGAGACAATCGCTGTGAGTAGTCAGCTCTGTAAGGACAGTTGCGATCTCTGTACCGAAGGAATCTGGTGAAGTTTTTTTGGATGCGTTCGATACGATTAATGTGTACTTTGTACCTTGGACTCCAGACTGGAGAAGCGTATTCTAGGGTACTTCGCACGAAAGAGTTGAAAAGTACTTTCAATGCATGTGTTCCTTTGAAGTCATGCCCGATCCTTTTTATGAATCCGACCATCTTTCCGGCCTTGGTCAAAATGTTATCTATGTGAGGAATGAACGACAGGTTACTACTGAGTAAGACTCCCAGATCCCTTATGATGTCGACTTTTTGCAGTACTGTTCCGTTGAGTGAGTAAGAAGATGACACTATTCGCTTTTTGCGGGTAAATGTAATGTGCTGGCATTTACTGACGTTGAGCACCATCTTGTTCGCAATACACCATTCCTGAAGGGAGTCCAAGTCAGACTGTAGCAAGGCAATGTCTGCTGGGGATTCGATTGTCCGATACATTTTAAGATCGTCTGCAAAAAGTGAACATTGGCTGTGCTTGATATGGTTTATTATGTCATTGATAAAGACAATGAAGAGTATCGGGCCGGCGGCATGAGAGCCCTGAGGCACACCGGAAGTAGCGTAATAATGTGTCGAGTGGAAGCCGTTTACTACTACTTTTAGTTTCCGATCGCTTAAGTATGATCTAAACCATTCCACAAGGTTCTTATGAACACCGTGTCCCTCTAATTTGGCAAGTAGTATCTGGTGGTCAACTTTATCGAACGCGCTGCTAAAGTCAGTATACAATGCATCGACTTGCTGACCCGCGTCAACGTGGACGGAGATGTCATTGAGATGGGTCCACCCTTTATAGCAGAACTTTTTATGTCATAATATTACTTTGCATAACAGCGGATAGCATAAACTTCATTTCGCAGAAAATCGTTTGGCAGACACTCATTTATCATACATTCAAAACTCATAATTTTGTAAGGCAGAATCATCTTTAGGCATAAATTTCATATGCATAAGAATTAAAAGTAGAACCATCTTAGCGCAGAAAGTTCACAGCCAGAATCATCTTTTGGCATAAATTTTATATCGATAGTCACTAAAAGCAGAACTATCATATCTCAGAAAGTTTACAGTTAGAATCATCTTTTAGCATACATTTCTTATGCACAACAATGGAAAGACTCATCTATCACATCCACATCACAGAAAAATGAATTTTCTGTGATGTGGATGTGATAGATGAGTCTCTAAAACAGTTGATTGTGAACATGTGGTTTTTATTTTCCTGTAAGCACTAGGCAAACATGCAAACAAGCATACATCTTGCATGCAGCAAGCATGCAGTATGCAAACAAGCATGCAGTATGCAAACAAGCATGCAGTATGCAAACAAGCATGCAGTATGCAAACCAGCATACAATATGCAAACATGCACACCAGCATACACCATTCATGCAGCAAGCATGTAGTAGGCAAGCAAGCATGCAGCATGCAAGCAAGCATGCAACATGCAGCAGGCATGGTTTCTGTCACGGCTCCGGCGCTGCGGGGCTCCGGCGGTGCCACGCGAGCTTATCGTCGCAGATGTGTTTAACGCTCACCACCGCAGCTTCGGCTTGCTGGCCGGCTTTGCCGGCCAGCCTCAGCAGCGGCGGCGAGTGTTACAACAACCTGCTCCTCAACTCGCGGGCCGCCTCGCCCCTCCGCGCCTACGCGATTTTAAATTACACTCTAGGGGTAGGGCAGACAAGACTACGTAAAGTCGGTTTTGGAGCGATTCGTTTCTGTCACTAACTTTTGTAGCCCATCATATTAGGTACTTTTTAAGACAATATTTAAATGTTTGGTTAAAAATGCTATTTTATAGAAATGGCAATAATGCCAAATACAATTATTCCAAATGAAATTCTGCCATCTTCGTAATATGCCAAGTGAAATTGTGCGAAATTTGAACATTGCTAAAGGTAATTATGCCAAATAAAATTCTGCCATCTTAAAAGTATGCCATTGTAAATTCGGAAATACAAACATTCGGCCAAACAATAACTATATTAAATAATTTTTATGCCTTAAAAATATTCGTTTAAAGAAGATTATGCCAAGTGTGTTATGCCAAATAAATTTCGGAGTATCAAGATTCTGCCAGATAGAAGGAACCCCATTGAGATATGATGATAGATTAGTGACAGTTGATTTGTTGCAACAGAAACCGTGTTGCTGTGGAGCTACATGTATTTTGAGATGTGAAGTTAAGATGGGAACGACTAGGGATTCGAATATCTTTGGAAATAATGATAACAGCGAGATAGGGCGATAGTTCTTCGCGTCAGTGTTGTCTCCCTTTTTAAAAACAGGTATGACGTTAGCCTGTTTCCATTCTGAGGGAAACTGGGAAGTTTCAATTGACCTGTTATATATCAGTGTTAATGGCAGAGACAGATAGCGAGCGCATCTTTTAATGAAAATAGGTGGAATCCCGTCGGGACCAGCTCCCTTAGAAACATCAATTCCTGACAGTGCTTTTAGGACTTGTCTTTTGGTGAATTTCATCGTCGTTAGTGTAGTCTGAGGAAACTGTTGTGTCTGCGACTCAGGAGGTAGTACCGTGCTATTAGCGGCGGAAACACTAAGCGTTGAAGAGAAATGTCGAGCAAAGATGTTGCATATGTCGTCACCCGTAGTAGCTGTTGAGTCATCAAGCTTAATTTCTGAAGGAATTACTGAGGAGTTGGAATTTTTTGCCTTCACAAATGACCAGAACGATTTTGGATTGTAACGAATATTATTTTCCATTGTATGCACATATTTTCTAAAACATTCTTTAATGAGTAGTCGCGCTCGGTCGTCAAGAAGTCTATACTCAACTTTATCACGGGGGTTGTGGTACTTTTTAAAGCGTTTTCTTGATTTTTCCTTTTCATTGAGGACTCTGACTAGAGTTTTGGTGTACCAAAGAGGGAAGTTACGATTAGTATAGGTGGTTTTAGGAACAGTTTCCTCAATTATGTTGTACAGACATTCATATAACGAAGTAACCATTGAGTTTACATTAGAATAAGACTGGAACCTGTCACTCCAATTAATTTTACTAAGTTTGTCGTTGATTGATTTGTTGTCAGCCTTTCTGAAGTTATACTTATATGAATTTTTAGGTTTTAAGCTACTGCAAACACCAATATCAAAGTTTATTTCCAAGGGCGGATGATGATCGTCTACTTTTGATAAACAAGTCACAGATTGTTCAACTTTTACATTTTGTATATTACTTAGAATTAAGTCTAGGATTCTGTTTTTTGAGTTCTTAACATGATTAAATTGACAAAGAGAATTCGATGACATAAAATCCACTAAACAATAGCCTAAGCTACTGCTGTAGTTGACAGGTTTAGTAGCAGTCGCATGAGAGGTCTGTTGGTCTGCGATCCATTCTATAAATTCTAAGTTAAAGTCTCCGATGATTATCATGTCATCGCCAGTAGTCTCGCTGACCATGGATACGTTGTCTAACAACGATTCGAGGTGGTTCTGAGTTACGGGCGGGGGTAGGTAAGCGGCACATATGTGTATCTTCTTACCTTCTCTTATTTTGATGCTTACCCAAAGATCCTCAGCGGAGGTAAAGCTTTTGATACGGCTATTAATACTCCTCCTCCCTCCTTCCCATTACACGCACTGGAGCTCCTGTCCCTCCGATATATATGGTACTGGTTATTGAAGATCTCGCCGTCATTGATGTTTGAATTGAGCCAGGTTTCTGTAGCTACAATAAGGTCGTACTGGGTTATACTAGCTGCCATGTTTATATCAGAAAGTTTAGTTCTCATGCCTCTGAAGTTCTGGTAATAGATGTTGAACTTGAAAAGTTTCCCTAGGGTTTTATATTAGACACTAGCTGTTGCCCGCGGCTTCGCCCACGTAAAGTTCGGTAATTGTTGTTGTAATCACAATCACAATCACTATCACAATCACTATCACAATCACTATCACAATCACTATCACAATCACTATCACAATCACAATCACTATCACAATCACTATCACAATCACTATCACAATCACAATCACAATCACTATCACAATCACTATCACACAATATCACAATCACTATCACAATCATTATCACAATCACTATCACAATCACTATCACAATCACAATCACTATCACAAACACTATCACAATCACTATCACAATCACTATCACTATCACAACCACCATCACTATCACTATCACAATCACTATCACAATCACTATCACAATCACTATCACACACTATCACAATCACTATCACACACTATCACAATCACTATCACAATCACTATAACTATCACTCTCACAATCACAATCACTATCACTATCACAATCACTATCACAATCGCTATCACAATCACTATCACAATCACTATCACAATCACAATCACAATCACAATCACAATCACAATCACAATCACTATCACAATCACTATCACTATCACAATCACTATCACAATCACTATCACAATCACAATCACTATCACAATCACTATCACAATCACTATCACAATCACTATCACAATCACTATCACTATCACTATCACTATCACTATTACAATCACAATCACTATCACAATCACTATCACTATCACAATCACTATCACAATCACTATCACAATCACTATCACAATCACAATCACAATCACAATCACTATCACTATCACAATCACAATCACAATCACAATCACTATCACAATCACTATCACAATCACTATCACTATCACAATCACTATCACTATCACAATCACAATCACTATCACAATCACTATCACAATCACTATCACAATCACTATCACAATCACTATCACTATCACAATCACTATCACTATCACAATCACAATCACTATCACAATCACTATCACAATCACTATCACAATCACTATCACAATCACTATCACAATCACTATCACAATCACTATCACAATCACTATCACAATCACTATCACAATCACAATCACTATCACTATCACAACCACCATCACTATCACAATCACAATCACTATCACAATCACTATCACACACTATCACAATCACTATCACACACTATCACAATCACTATCACAATCACTATAACTATCACTCTCACAATCACAATCACTATCACCATCACAATCACCGTCACTATCACAATCACCATCACAATCACCATCAAAATCACTATCACAATCACCATCACAATCACCATCAAAATCACTATCACAATCACCATCATCGTTTTCACAATAATTATCGTTGTAATTACAATAATTATCATCGTAATAACAATCATTATCATCTCAATCACAATCATCATGATCACAATCGCCGTCACTATCACAAAATCAAGTTAAAACAATCACAATCACCATCACAATCATTCTCGCAATCACTATCCTCGTTATCACAATCATTATCATCGTAATCACAATCATCTTCATCATTATCACCGTTGCTGTCACAATCACAATCACCATCACCATCGCTATCACTATCACAATCACCGTCACTATCACAATGACCATCACAATCACCATCAAAATCACTATAACAATCACCATCATCGTTTTCACAATAATTATCGTCGTAATTACAATCATTATCATCGTAATAACAATCATTATCATCTCAATCACAATCATCATGATCACAATCGCCGTCACTATCACAAAATCAAGTTAAAACAATCACAGTCACCATCACAATCATTCTCGCAATCACTATCCTCGTTATCACAATCATTATCATCGTAATCACAATCATCTTCATCATTATCACCGTTGCTGTCACAATCACAATCACCATCACCATCGCTATCACTATCACAATCACCGTCACTATCACAATGACCATCACTAACACAATCACAATCACCATCACCATCACAATCACTCTCACAATCACTATCCTCGTTTTCACAATCATTATCATCGTAATCACAATCATCATTATCACAATCTTCATCGTAATCACAATCATCATCATCATAATCATCAGCATCATTATCACAATCATCGTCATCGTTATCACAATCATCCCAATAAATCAACAATAACCCTGTATAGAAGTCGAATCCGCCATCTTCTGGATCTCAAAATAAATGCCATTTTCGTAATCAGCGCCCCTGATAATCTCGGTATCGACACCCATATTGATTTTTAGACATTTCAACCCCATCGCACCCCCACCGGGAATGATTGTATTTCAGGTCTGCCACACTAAATCTTAAAATCGTTGTTTTAGTATTACACCTGACCCAGTTTACCATAAAAACAATACCTATGTTGAATTTCAGGCTTTGTTACCCCATTTCCCCCTTTAGGGGTTGAATTCTGAAAATCCTGAAACACAAATGTTAACTCATTTATTGATTGGAGTACTCCTGTTAAGTTTCGAATAAAGTAGTCTAGCTAATCTTATTTCCCCATGTAATCTTTGGACTCCCGTTCCAACCCCTAAGGGGGTTAATTTTGAAAAATCCTTTCTTAATGCACCCCTAAACCTCATAAAAAGCCTTTGTGCCAAATTTGGAATCTCTGGACTCAGCGGTTTGGGCTGTGCATTGATTTTTATACTTTGCCACCCCATTTCCCCCTCTTAGGTGTTGAATCCCGAAAAATCCTGAAACCCGTTTCTACTCATTTATCAATAGGAGCACTCCTGTGAAGTTTCGAATAAAATAGTCTAACTAATCTTGTTTCCCCATACAAACTTTGGAGCCCCGTTAACCCCCATAGGGGGTGAATTTTGAAAAATCCTTTCTTAGTGCTCCCCTAGACCACATAAGGAACCTACTTGCCAAATTTGGAATTTCTAGACTCAGCGGTTTGGGATCACTGGATCATACTAAAGGGATAATTAGTGTCCTACATGTTAATCCAGGTTATAAACTATCTATGTGCCACATTTCAGAATCATCACAATTATTATTATCACAATCACCATCACTATCACAACCGCCATCATTATCACAATCACTATCACAATCACAATCACCATCACAATCCCCATCACCATCACTATCACAGTCACCATCATTATCACCAATTATCATCATTAACACAACCACCATAATTACCACAATCATTATCACAATCACCATCACAATCACCATAACAATCACAATCACCATCACTATCACAATCACAATCACCATCACAATCCCCATCACTATTGCTATCACAATCACTATCACAATCACCATCACCATCACAATCACCATCAAAATAACTATCACAATCACCATCATCGTTATCACAATAATTATCATCGTAATCACAGTCATTATCACACTCACCATCACCATCACTATCTCAATCACCATCACTATCTCAATCACCATCACAATCACCATCACAATCACCATCACAATCACCATCACAATCACCATTACAATCACCATCACAATCACCATCACAATCACCATTACAATCACAATCACCATCACAATCACCATCACAACCACCATCACAATCACCATCACAATCACCATCACAATCACCATCACAATCACCATCACAATCACCATCACAATCACCATCACCATCACCATCACGATCACCATAACAATCTCCATCACAATCACCATCGCTATCACCGTCACAATCACCATCACAATCAACATCACAATCACCATCACAATCACCATCACAATCACCATCACAATCACCATCACAGTCAACATGTGATGTTGACAAGTGATGGTGATTGTGATAACCATCACAATCACCATGACCACCACAATCACCATCAAAATCAGTATCACAATCTCCATCCTCGTCATCACAATCATTATAATCGTAATCACAATCATTATCATCGTAATCACAATCACTATCATCTTAATCACAATCATCATGATCACAATCGCCATCACTATCTCAACCGCCATCATTATCACAATCACTATCACTATCACAATCACCATCACAATCCCCATCACCATCACTATCACAGTCACCATCATTATCACCAATTATCATCATTAACACAACCACCATAATTACCACAATCATTATCACAATCACCATCACAATCACCATAACAATCACAATCACCATCACTATCACAATCACAATCACCATCACAATCCCCATCACTATTGCTATCACAATCACTATCACAATCACCATCACCATCACAATCACCATCAAAATAACTATCACAATCACCATCATCGTTATCACAATAATTATCATCGTAATCACAGTCATTATCACACTCACCATCACCATCACTATCTCAATCACCATCACAATCACCATCACTATCTCAATCACCATCACAATCACCATCACTATCACAATCACCATCACAATCACCATCACAATCACCATCACAATCACCATCATTATCACCAATTATCATCATTAACACAACCACCATAATTACCACAATCATTATCACAATCACCATCACAATCACCATAACAATCACAATCACCATCACTATCACAATCACAATCACAATCACCATCACAATCCCCATCACTATTGCTATCACAATCACTATCACAATCACCATCACCATCATCGTTATCACAATAATTATCATCGTAATCACAGTCATTATCACACTCACCATCACCATCACTATCTCAATCACCATCACAATCACCATCACTATCTCAATCACCATCACAATCACCATCACTATCACAATCACCATCACAATCACCATCACAATCACCATCACAATCACCATCACAACCACCATCACAATCACCATCACAATCACCATCACAATCACCATCACAATCACCATCACCATCACCATCACAATCACCATCACAATCTCCATCACAATCACCATCGCTATCACCATCACAATCACCATCACAATCAACATCACAATCACCATCACAATCACCATCACAATCACCATCACAATCACCATCACAATCAACATCACAATCACCATCACAATCACCATGACCACCACAATCACCATCAAAATCAGTATCACAATCTCCATCCTCGTCATCACAATCATTATAATCGTAATCACAATCATTATCATCGTAATCACAATCACTATCATCTTAATCACAATCATCATGATCACAATCGCCATCACTATCTCAACCACAATCATTATCACAATCACCATGATTATCACAATCACCATGATTATCACAATCACCATCACAATCACCATCACCATCACCATTACAATCACCATCACCATCACCATCACAATCACTACCCTCGTTATCACAATCACTACCCTCGTTATCACAATCATTATCATAGTAATCACAATAATCTACATCATTATTACAATCACCATCACTGTCACAATCACAATCACAATCACCATCATCATCGCTATCACCATCACAATCACTGCCACTTTCACAATCACCATCACAATCACCATCAAAATCACTATCACAATCACCATCATCGTTATCACAATCATTATCATCGTAATCACAACAATCTACATCATTATTACATCACCATCACTGTCACAATCACAATCACAATCACCATCATCATCGCTATCACCATCACAATCACTGCCACTTTCACAATCACCATCACAATCACCATCACCATCACAATCACCATCAAAATCACTATCACAATCACCATCATCGTTATCACAATCATTATCATCGTAATCACAATCATTATCATCTTAATCACAATCATCATCATAACAATCTCCGTCCTCGTTATCACAACCATCGCTATCACCATCACAATCACAATCACCGTCACTGTCACAATCACCATTACAATCACAATCACTATCACAATCACCATCATCGTTATCACACTTATTATCATTGTAATCACAATCATTATCATCGTTATCACAATCATCATTATCACAATCATCGTCATCGTAATCACAATCATTATCATCGTAATCAAAATCATCATCATCACAATCATCATCATCGTAATCACAATCATTATCATCTGGATCTCAAAATAAATGCCATTTTCGTAATCAGCACCCCTGATAATCTCGGCATCGACACCCATATTGATTTTTAGACATTTCAACCCCATCGCACCCCAACAGGGAATGGTAGTATTTCAGGTCTGCCACATTAAATCTTAAAATCGTTGTTTTTGTAATACACCCGACCCAATTCACCATACAAACAATACCTATGTTGAATTTCAGGCTTTGTTACCCCATTTCCCCGTCTTAGGGGTTGAATTCTGAAAAAACCTGAAACCCGTTTCTACTCATTTATCAATAGGAGCACTCCTGTGAAGTTCCAAATAAAATAGTCTAACTAATCTTGTTTTACCCATACAAACTTTGGATTCCCGTTTAAACCCCTTAGGGGTTGAATTTTGAAAATTCCTTTCTTAGTGCACCCCTAGACCACATAAGGAACCTACTTGCCAAATTTGGAATCTCTAGACTCAGCGGTTTGGGCTGTGCATTGATTTTTAAACTTTGCCACCCCATTTCCCCCTCTTAGGGGTTGAATTCTGAAAAAACCTGAAACCCGTTTCTACTCATTTATTAATAGGAGCACTCCTGTGAAGTTTCGAATAAAATAGTCTAACTAATCTTGTTTCCCCATACAAACTTTGGAGCCCCGTTTAACCCCTTTAGGGGATGAATTTTGAAAAATCCTTTCTTAGTGCACCCCTAGACCACATAAGGAACCTACTTGCCAAATTTGGAATCTGTAGACCCAGCGGTTTGGGCTGTGCGTTGATAGATGAGTCAGTCAGTCAGTCAGTCAGTCAATCAGTCAGTCAGTCAGTTTCTTCTTTTATATATTTAGATTACCCAGTTTTGAACTTATAGAAGTGCAACGGCTTGTAAACTTTTTACCTGTTTAGGGCGGGCACCGTCTTCTTTGCGAACAAGTATGCGGCCATCACGAACCCATACGTATTTGTAACCCTTTTCCCGAGCAATTTTCCTAGTCTCTGCATGGATTGCCTTGTTCATGGGAGATAAGTGCTCTGACACGAACACAGGAGTCTTTGTGCCCCCGTAGCCTAAAAGGCTTGAGTTTAATTTCTTATCCTTTTCGAATGACTTGTTAAATTTCATAACTGAGGCCAAGATCTCGTCACGAATTCGCGTGTTACGCAATTTAACAACAATTGAACGTGGACGCTTACTATCCAAGTCTAGCTTCTTAATACGAGTAATTGATAGGATATCTTGTTCTTGAATGTTGCATGACACCACCTTGCCCAGCTGTACTACAGTGCTAATGAGGTTTTCCTTACTGTTTTCAGGTAGCCCATTAATTTCAACATTTTCTTGGCGCGTGTATTGTTCGAGTATATTTAATCTTGTGGACAGGTCAGATACAGAAGTCTTCAGCCCCTTGTTTTCAGATTTCAGTTGTTTTAATGCTACCTTGTTTGTTTCACATTCTTGTCTCATTTCATCAAATTTTGCACTCATAAATTTCACAGACTTTTCAAGTTCATGCAGCGAACGAAGACTTTCTTTTATAACTTGGAACTCTTGACTAAAGTAATCTTTCAGGGATAGGGTAAACAGTATAGTTATTGGCCAGTTAAGCCACCTCAAGACACTATTTATAATATATAAAAATATAAAACGGGTAGATGTAAATGAAATAATTTTTAAAATATATAACATTAACGTATTTATTCAATGGTATGGCTTACATACTCTTTTACCATACACGTTTTTAATAAAGTCAACATAAAGATACAAATATTGAATTATTAGTTATTGGCCACCATAATCACATTAATTGGCCATGTAATGTTACAGTTATTGGCCATAGAAAACAAAATAATAAAATTAAATTATAAAATAAAAACTTTAACAAAAATTCAATAACCCAGCGAGGGTTATTGGATTAAAAAATGTTGTCATCATCAGATGGCTCGGAATCATCATTAATTACGTAACATTTGTGGCATATAAAATCTACTAATTCGTCATCATCATCAACAAACAGTGAGTATCTAGTTTCATATAATTATTTTGATATGATGCTAATGAGATATTAATGAGATTAAGGTCTTATTGGAAAGGTAATATAATCTAGTTTATTTTTAAATAGTAAAAAAGTAGTAAAAAAGTTAGTAGTTTTTCCACAAATTAATAATTTATTAGCAAAATGTCCGTTTTTATCGCTGGTTTCAAGTTCTACATTATTTTTAGGGTATCAAATTATAATTATTTATCTTTATTTTTAGTTAAATAGGTTCCATATCTATTCAGCTATTCATTGTAGAGTTTATATAGCTATATCTCTTGTAGTTTGCGATCGTCAAGTGTTTTTATAGAATTGCGAATTTTTGCGAATAATTCGCAAATCGTTAGCGCGGTCGGCGCGGTTCGTTGCAAAAAATATACGCTTTTAGCGCTATTGACGTTGTTCAATGGATAAGCATGAGTGATTTTGTGCAAACTAAAAATAAAAAATATTATAGTTATTGGCCTCCTTTTTTGTATAGAAAATTATTCCAGACTTCATAGTACTTGGCCTATGCCAATAACTATTTACACAGCCTTAAAATGAGTGACAAACGAATATAATGCATAGTATAACAGACAGTAGAGTTTTTTATCACTATAAACGCATTTTGTTTTGGGTGAAATTAATATAGTAATTGACATAGGGGGCCATTTACTGTAAATGTTATTTAAATTATTGACAGTAATTGGCCACTACATTTTTTTAAGGTTATGTTATGATTTTGTCGTTTTACACTTCAAATACGCGTACTATGCATATCACTCTATATATTGTACGGATTTTAAATCACTGAACTTTGTGAATTAATTTCAGAATATGATATTCTAAAATTATATGATCTTAACATTTATTAAACAAACTTACCTATTTTCGATACCGGCACGAAAAAACCAAAGACTAAAAAAGAACGAGTTCACCTAGCGGTGTTTTACCGAAACATTTTGACAGTTAACAATTGTGTTGCCATAGTGCATTTTAAAATTTACCATGTAGTAAGGTGGGTTGCTAGTTTTTCAATACCGATGTTGAAATGGCTAATAACTATGTAGGGGCCAATAACTATACTGTTCCCCTAATTGCATCTGGGCCGATATTGTTGATTCGATTTCTTTGCAAATGGTGTCAACTAGGTGTTTGTTTACACTAGGATCCGTGTGCACGAGATAATTTTCACTGTCACTCCCATCACTAGCGGTGGGAGAATTTCCAAAGCGAGGACGTTTTCGGATAGATGCGTTCACTGAGTTAGAATGGACAGTTTCGGTTAAAGTACCTTGTAACTTCGGTTCTGGTGGTAACTGAGGTGTTAGCTGGTCATCAGAACAAGGTGGGGATCTATGTAATTTAGGCATTGTTGACATAGTACTGGTTTACCACTCTTCCTTATGAATTGCCTTAATAGCGTACTAAACACAACACTTTTTAGTTTTATTCGTTAACAAAGTTTGTTTACATATAGTTTAGATGTCACAGCTGAGCGCGTTCCAATCTTGTTTGACGAGTCGTGCGATATGCGTCGCCTGCGCAGGCGCCAGCGCGGGGACGGACGCTTGCGGGCGAGGGGAAGTATTGAGCACTATGACGACCGTTGGCAATGTTTTGGTAGAAGTATTTTCCGTATTACTTTTGATTCCGTTATAATAACAATGTAATATCCAAAAGATCAGTAGTTCATTTTGCTTCTCTTGTAATAACACTATAATCTTGAATGCGTAATAAGTATTTGTATTGATACGAATTTATAATTACGGAGCAAAAAAAATAACGTCTAGTCATTTAACGCGTCGCGTTCCATATATCTTCCAAAATATAGATTGGTCAAACAAGGGGGTGTGGATACTAAATAGACGTCTTACCCATTTATGATTTGCTGACGACATAGCCCTTTTTAGTGAAACTGCCACATACCTAGAAAAAATGCTTCAAAACCTCGACAAAGAAAGCAAGAAAGTAGGATTAGAAATGAATACCAGCAAAACAAAAATAATGACCAATAATATTCAAACCCCAATAAAGATAGATGGAAGGATGATAGAATATGTCAACGAATATTATATATACCTCGGAAAACTTATGTCATTTGACACCAATCGAAACGAGAATGAAGTAGACAGAAGAATAAACACAACATGGAAAAAAACATTGGGCACAGAAAGAAATCCTCAAAGGAAACTACAGTCTGAAGTTAAAGAAGATCATAATGGATTCATGTATCTTGCCCTCCTTAACATATGCAAGTCAGACTTGGACTTTCACTAACAAGACTAAAAACAAAATCCTCTCGTGCCAGCACGCCATGGAAAGAAGCATCCTGAAACCAAGGACAATAGATAAAACACGAAATTCTGACATCCGCAAAAAACAAAGCTCACGGATGCATTGAACAAGCCATGACACTGAAGTGGAAGTGGGCAGGCCATATTGCTAGGTACCAGGATAACAGATGGACATTACAAACAACAAAGTGGCTCGGTCCTACTGGAAAAAGACAAAGAGGTCGGCAAAAGAAACGATGGGTTGACGACATCGTAAAAACGGCTGGGAAAAACTGGATGTACACCGCCCAAGAAAAACAAAAATGGAAAAAGTTGGAGGAGGCTTTTTACCCTACAGGGGCCATACAATAATATAATAATATGTATTTTTTTTTAGTAACTAAGAATGTAAATAGTATGGATAAATAAATAAATAAATGGGATTGGCTATGGCAACCCCTCTCACGAATGGAGACCGTGGACGGAGCATGTCTCTCTGCAATTAATTAATAATATTAATGCAATCAATTAACTAATTACTACTGTGAATCATCATCTTTTATTACAAAGCCCACAATAATACAGTATGAATCGAAGTATGAAATAAAAACCGGCCAAGTGAAGGTAGAATTCTTGTGGAGAGGGTTCCGTAATGTCTTATATTGAGTTTACCACTTCATTTTCAATTGATAGAATTCTTATAGGTTTTCCTATATTTTACAAATAATGAACTATATTTTGTATTTTTTCAAAATTTTTGGCTCAGTAGTTTCCGAGATCAGGGTAGGAATGGTCAATTTTCGTCTTCTTTCATGAATAAAATCAAATCTATTTATTTTATAATAATAACAAAAATATATTTGAGATCCACATAACGACTTTTTTCATTTGATATATGAAACTAAGGTTTGCAAAACTTTTTTTTTAAGTCCTAATTTGTCCCCCGACTATGAACCTTATTTAAAAAATATATATATATTTACTTTGCACATCTGTGTTTGGTTCATAGGATTACACCATCCTACCAAATTTCCCCTGATTTGGTCCATGCAGTAGATTCGGAGCAAATTGGCTGTGACAGACAGACTTACGAGTGATCCTATGAGGGTTCCGTTTTTTTTTAATTTTTTGTACGGAACCAAAAAAACAGGTGAAAAGATGCTCGCCCAGCTCGCTCGCTCGCTAGCTGGCGGTGTGGCCTGCGCTTTACGTACCTGATCTTTCTTTCCATCTATCCTGAAGTAGTTTTAAGAGTAAGAACATAAATAAAATGGCGGTTAGAGTCTTTTTTCAGAAGTTCGACACGTGTCATCGTTCGTACATACCAAGCTTTCCATCAATTTGTAGCTAAAAGAAAACTTGAGTTAATAGACAAGGTCCTTTCTATGCAAAAATATAATTTTCAAAGCCTTTTAAATTGAGCAACAAACTGAAACTATTCGTTTCATTCACGAGATCCCACGATCACCATTGCTCTGTGTCGGCCCAATCTTTACAAATTTGAAACGTGCATGTGGAATAGGAATGAGACGCGGTTACATCGCAAGCTATTTACTTTTTTTTTGTTCATACCGTATTGTCACACTCCTGGGCAAAGGCCTTAGCAACTAAGAAGCTGGTTAAAGGAACACACTCGAATACAAACGGAGAAATGGTGGACCTCGGCACCAGGGTGTAGGCAGTCCAAGGAAGCTATGCCATCCCTTGACACAAAGCTGACCAGGCGCCTTCTGCGCCTGGACAGAGATAGCCTACGACCGGACACTGTTCAATGAATAAACACTTCCGCACCCTAGGAATCACTGACAGTCCCCTGTGCAGAGCATGCATGGAGGCGGAGAAAACGGTGGCGCATGTGCTCCTTGAGTGCACCGGCGTTACCAAGATTCGCGAAGAAACCCTGGGAACACCAAGATCCTATACTATACATTTCACAGGGATATCTTCCGTGATTATTGTTTATTTTTGAGCTCCCGATATTTCGACGCTGTTGCAAGCGTCATGATCGCGGATTAACTGGAGAATGCGGGTGGCTGAAAAAAAAATAAAAAGAATATCAGTAGCTCAAAAATAAACAATAATCACGGAAGATATCCCGTAAGTGACATTTATAGTATAGTTATGAACTGTGACCGTCTGATCTTTGAAAGAGATGATCTGTCCCAGGTATATGTACTCTTCCACGTATTCAAGGGGTTTGTTATTTATTGTTATAACTCGGTTATCAGAGTTTGTCTTGGTTTGTCTCGTTAAAAGATCAGACGGACAAGGATATCAAAAGGCGAATAGCAAATGGCTGGAAAAAATACTGTTCACTTAAAGAAATCATGAAGGCCAAAGACCCATAGTATTGGCACAAAACGGAAAGTCTACAACACCTGCATTCTACCTTACATCACATATGGCTGCGAAACATGGTCTCTTTCAAAACACCACTATGATATGATGCAATGCTGTCAAAGAGCGATGGAGAGAAGCATGATAGGCATCAAGAAACAAGACAGGAAACGGAACACCTTTATAAGAGCCCAGACAAGAGTTATGGATGTACTTACGAAGACCTTACCTTAGACCAACTGAAATCCATTTCAGTTGGTATATCTTCGTAAGTACATCCATAACTTCATAACACAATCATAACTTCCTGAGTACTCCTTAACATGTGGCCTGTCCATCTCCAGATGGACAGGCCACATGTTAAGGAGAACTCAGGAAAAGTAGAGTAAAATTGTGACAGACTGGTATCCCAGAGGTGGAAAAACCGGCCAAGAGCGTGTCGGGCCACGCTCAGTGTAGGGTTCCGTAGTTTCCCGTCCGTCACAATAAGTGTTCCCACTTATGAGTTTAAAGGTGGGTATCCATTATGTAAAAATACTTGCATATACGAATATACTACAAACTTAGTCTTTTTTGTACAAAAGCTGTTGTTTTCATCAAGTTCAAAATGATTTTCCTAGAAAGTCCTTATAAAGTTCTACTTTTCAGATTTTTTTCATATTTTATAAACTTATGGTTCAACAGTTAGAGGGGGGGGGACACATTGTTTTTTACTTTTGGAGCGTTTATTTCCGAAATTATTGACATTATCAAAAAATGATTTTAGGAAACCCCTATTTATTTTTAAATACCTTTCCAACAATATATAACACGTTAGGATTGAAATTAAAAAAAAAATCACTTCCCACTTTACATATAGGCTACCCTAATAAAACATTTTTTTCCAATTTTTATTTTACCACTTTGTTGGCGTGATTGATATACATATTGGTACTAAATTTCAGCTTTCTAGTGCTAACGGTCACAGAAATTAAGCGAGGACGGACAGACGGACGGACGGACAGACATGGCGAAACTATAAGGGTTCCTAGTTGACTACGGAACCCTAAAAAGGAAACGGGGAAGACAACTTAAGAGATGGGAAGATGAGTTGAAGCTTGCAGCGGGCCCTTACTGGAGAAGGGTTGCCAGAGATAGAGCACAATGGAAAATGTTAGAGGTTTGCCAAAAGACACACTGAACTTAGAGATATCCTCTAAATGAGGAACTAAACAACTCAAAACAGACGGAAGTTCAGGATTAAGTTATTGATTGATTGATATGAACCGTGAAAGCTTAAAACAGTGTTTACACCAAGATCCCTTGCGGATGCTCTGAGAAGACCGGGAAGTTTGATCTGCTTCTGGGGAGGTGGGCTGGTTAGAGTAAACGGCCACCATGGCTGACGCACAATGGTCCACTTTAAGGACTAAGTGCGGAAACCTAAACCCCATGATAGATAGATAGGCCTCCCCCCTTCCTTCCACTTTTCTTGATGCTAGTAATAGTTTTATTTTTCATACCAGTAGTGGCCAATATTAGTGGATTTGATCGTTTTTCACCCCATTGTCTGAAATGAGAAATAAGAGAAAGAGTAACGGTATAAAGGCGTTCCGAAGAAATGCACTTGTACTGCAATATAGCAGCAGTAATGATAGCCTAGTGATGTAACCGTCGGACTGCTAAGTCTCGAGTTCGAACCCAAGACGAGAACCTCTGATTTTCCGGATTCATGTGCGTATTGTATAATTATCACTTGCTTCGGTGAAGGAAAACATCGTAAGGAAACCAGCTTGCCTGAGAGATATTTCTCGACGGCATGGAAAGCCAAGTCAGAGGCCCATGGACGGCATAAAAATTCTGACACCAGGTTAGCGACTACCACACGATAAAAAAAAGATTGCAATATTTCTTACAGCTGATCAGTAACATGTGCGTGTGGTATCCGGCAGAGTAGAATAGAACCAACCCATTACACTCACGGGTGTCGTATAAGGTGACTAATGTCTAAGGCAGAACACCTTGCACCTCCGTAGACCAGAGAATGGGCAGCAGCGTTTTCTGTTATTCTTTCATCACTGCGATCTCCAATCAAAGAGAGCAAATTCCTCCCATCATGGGAGAGGCTTATGTCCCGCAGTGGACGTTATGGGCTGTTGTAGTAGATCAGTAACATTGCAATTTCGTGTGACTAATAAGCTACAGGCGTATTTTGCAATAAATTGAACCAATTTCGTTTCTTATTAACATAGAATAACATCACGCCTGTAATCCCCGAATGGTAGAGCAGAGGTGTACCTTATATTACAGCCACATTTCGCCAGTTATGTTTAAATCTCCGCGTAATAGGGCGAGCCTATTGCTATCAACTGGGCACAAATCCAGACTCCGTGACTGCTACTGAGAAATTTCTGATGGAAAAACCCAATAACACTTTGCCCGACCAGGGAATCGAACCCAGGACCACATACTCATCAATCGTGATGTCGACCCTTAGATAAACGAGGCAGTCTTTCAGTTTTTATATCGTCATCTTTAAAAAAATATTCTATTGTCGCATCCATACCGCATGTTGAAGTAACATTATCTAACAATGTTATCAATTGTTATCACGTGTTGACCACAGTGTTGACTGTATTCAAAAGTTAGGTAATATTACTTAATTAACATACAGGGTTAGTTTTCAGTGACCAGCCAAAATTTAAAATTAAGATCCAGATATCAAACCAAAACTGCATGGTATTGTCGAAAAATATAACATTAAATAATAGCATCCATTTGAAAATTTCCTAAATCATTAAACCTAGTGGGAATCAATGCACCTGTGTGCGTACATGCACCGCCAAATGTAGGTATGTGTGTGCTAACTGCTACCTATTTAGGTTGTTGAACTGAATTGTGCTGTTGCAATATCTACACGTTCGCTTTTTAATGGTAGACAGGAATAAAATTTTATTTGAAAAATTTTGTTTTTTTTTTTCATTATTTCTAAAATATTATCAATTCTAAACCATCTCTGAAAATTGGGCTGGTCATTGAAAATTAATCCTATAAACTAACACGGCAACATATACTAACAATAAATAACACATGGAAACATTGCTCTACAAAAAGTAACGAATCATCAAACAAGAATATCTACTTATCCGCTATCAAAAGGACCACGCCCCAAAGGACCTCGTTGACACCTGGAATTAATCTCATACAATATTCATACACCTACCAGTTGCCCCGGCAACGTATAAAAAAGGCATTTTGTTTACAAATACCCACTCTGTAGTTGACGGGAGTATTACTCAGGAGGGTACTTGCTGAAGCTTAGGCTGTTATATACTGTGTTGGCAGAGTTAGAAATAAGTGGCTCTAGGAAAAGGATTTGGCCATTGAGAATAACTTATACAGGGCCAAGTGAGGACCGTTTACAATGGTTCAAAACGTTTTTTAGAGTTCCGTACCCCAAAAGGAAAAAGGAACCCTTCTAAAGGATTAGTTTGTTGTCCGTCTGTGTCTGTGTATCTGCCAGATACTGTCTCTTTTTCTCAAGAACGCGTAAAGGTATCAAATTCAAATTTATATCAAATACTACTTGAAATCTTAAGGGCCTATACTACCTCAAATGGCTTAGCATGATCCACCGTTATGCCTAAAATACTGCAGCATTAATTTTGAAATAAATATATGGTAAAGTTGAGGATTAATGTTAGGTATTATGTTTGGCGAAAACACTAGTCCATAAAATTTTCTCGATAGAAAAATATTCCAAAAAATTACCTCCAAATCGAACAATAAACCACTGGTATTCAAAAAGCACTTCAAATTAGATCATGAAACTTTGCATACTAACTGAACTAACTATAAAGCAGGTCTTATGTTTTTTATTTTTTCCAAAAGACGAAAATTTGATTTTATAAAGAATAAAAACTACTCATTTCGCACTATTCGGCCTGCAGTTACTGTCGTAACGACCACTTTGTAGTGCAAACTGATTAGAACTTTATTCTAACAGTATTTCAAACGAAGTTTGAACCACCACAAATAGAGTTGCTAATTTGAGGTAGTGTAGGCTCTTAAGTGAAAACAAATATTTTAAACGAGTGACAAAAAAAGGTGATGTTTCACTTATCTCCTCGTATTCAGTAGGCATAGAATAGTACATAAAGAAGGTCTACACAAAATGTGAAGTCTATCCTTAATATTGATGAAAATTAAAACAGCATCATTACGACCCGATTGGCGCAGCGGTAGTGAGGCTGCCTTACGTTATTAGGGTCCCGGGTTCGAATCCCGGTAGGAGCAAATGTTTGTGTGATGAGCATGGACATTTGTTTCCTAGTCATGTTTATAATTATGTATAGTGTTGTTAATAATTATGAAACAATTAATAAATTAATTAATTATTATTATTAATTATGTGTTGTTAGTCATGGATGTTTATAATTTATTATGTGTTGTGTTGTGTTGTGTTGTGTGTTGTTGTATATGTGTTTGTGTAATTGTGTGTAGTATGTATTTACAAACAAAAAGTATCTATGTAGTATATCAACTATCTGATGTTCACGACACAAGCCTCGTTGCTTAGTGCGGCATTAGATAGCGCTGTGTGTAATGTCCAGCAATATTTATTTTTTATTTTTATATTTTCACGGCTGAAAGGACTTCGATCGCATGAATGCTAAGGCGGATATGTGGTGTAACGCGAATGGATAAAATAAGGAATGAGTAGATAAGAGGAATACTGAAAGTGGCACCGGTGACTGATAAGTTGTGTGTGATAAATCGGTTATCGTGATATGGACATATGATGTGGAGGAATGAGGAAAATGTCGTGAGGATAGTCTTGAGTATGAATGTAGATGGCTATGAGAGTAGAGGAAGACCAAAACAACGATGGATGGACTGTGTGCAGGATGATAGATGGCTAGGAAGGAGGTGACTGCTAAGATGACGATTAATAAAGAAGTATGGAAGAAGAAGAGTCATGCTTGATAATCGGATATCGTGATATGGACATGTGATGTAGAGGAATGAAGAAAATGTCGTGAGGAAAGTTTTGAGTATGAATGTAGATGGCTATGGGAGTAGAGGAAGACCAAAGCAACGATGGATGGACTGTGTGTAGGATGATAGATGGCTACGAAGGAGGTGACTGCTGAGATGATGAGTAATAAAGAAGTATAGAAAAAGAAGACATACTTGATAATCGGTGATTGTGATATGGACATGTGATGTGAAGGAATGAAGAAAATGTCGTGAGGAAAGTTTTGATTAAGAATGTAGATGGCTTTAAAAGTAGAGGAAGACTAAAGTAACGATGGATGGACTGTGTGCAGGATGATAAATGGCTAGAAAGGAGGTGACTGCTGAGATGAAGAGTAATAAAGAAGTATGGAAGAAGAAGACATACTTGTTATTCCGTGATTGTGATATGGACATGATTGTGATGTGGAGAAATGAAGAAAATGTCGTGAGGAAAGTTTTGAGTATGAATGTAGATGGCTATGGGAGTAGAGGAAGACCAAAGCAACGATGGATGGACTGTGTGTAGGATGATAGATGGCTACGAAGGAGGTGACTGCTGAGATGATGAGTAATAAAGAAGTATAGAAGAAGAAGACATACTTGATAATCGGTGATTGTGATATGGACATGTGATGTGAAGGAATGAAGAACATGTCGTGAGGAAAGTTTTGATTAAGAATGTAGATGGCTTTAAAAGTAGAGGAAGACTAAAGCAACGATGGATGGACTGTGTGCAGGATGATAAATGGCTAGAAAGGAGGTGACTGCTGAGATGAAGAGTAATAAAGAAGTATGGAAGAAGAAGACATACTTGTTATTCCGTGATTGTGATATGGACATGATTGTGATGTGGAGAAATGAAGAAAATGTCGTGAGGAAAGTTTTGAGTGTGAATGTAGATGGCTTTAAGAGTAGAGAAAGACTAAAGCAACGATGAATGGACTGTGTGCAGGATGATAAATGGCTAGAAAGGAGGTGACTGCAGAGATGACGAGTAATAGAGAAGTATAGAAGAAGAAGACATGCTGCGCCGATCCCAAATATTTGGACAAAGGCAGGAGAATGATGATGATGATGATGACGATGATGATGAAGAAAGAACTTCGATGTTTGGCACATAGGTACCATGTCTTCAGTTTGATTATAGGATGAACTTTGAATCCTGATAGTACATTCTCATGGTATGATTTTCAACCGCCCTACGGTTGGCGCCGTGGGAAAAAGTTAGTTCTCCATATTTGCAAATGATACCAGGATCCCAGTTGATATAAGTATCAAATTATAAGGGACGTATCGGAAGAGTAGCTTATTCCCATTGAGTAATCATTCCTCGGAAGCCGATTATATTGGATATCGGAATATCTCAATCGTTCTAAAACCTGTGGCTTAATTCAAATACTTCAGTGTTCAATATTCAATACTCAGTGGAATTTTGAGATGGTGCAGTATCTCACATTAAAGGAACATCTCCGGAGAACGTTTTTTTGTAGCTACAACTGCAACGGTTAAAAATGCCTTTAATGCCCTAGCTCAAAATTCCAGTAAGTTGGGAAGAATCGGTTGTTTAGTCTTCGTCGGACGTCTTCGTCGTACGTCTTCGTTGAACCAATACGGAGTATAAATGTCTCTTTGCAAAATTGCACTCCAGTTTACCCAGTCTATAGCCAAGTCGTTGGTCCACCTGGTCCATGTCCTGCCCACGCTTCTATTCCGCCAATTCTGAGTCTCCTTTCCAACATCTTCTCACCTCATCTAGAATCCGGTCTGTGCCATGTGTGAACTGTACACATTACAAAGTAAAGGAAGGGAAGTGGACATTGTTTTTTGCTACTCCTCCGCCATTCTATTCTGATTAATTTCGTTGCGGGATCCAAGACAGTTATATTGTTTCTCTAGGACTTCATCGAGTTTCATTGTCTCGGAGCTTTTCTGGTGGCGCCACTGTTGATTCTGGCTTTCAGGAGTTGGCTTTGACCCCTCAAAGCCTGCCCCTCAAAGCCTTGTCCCAAAATAAAATACATATATTAAAGTGGCTGCTTAGATTCGACCCTATGACTTATTGCTCGTATAGTTGGCGCTAATACCACTGGACCAATGATCTAAAAAATATCTTGAGAAAAACATTTATATAATAACATTTACCATAATCTTAAGCTTGCCAAGTATTATGGATGTAAGTTGGCGCAAATAACTCGGAGCCAAGTCAACAAGTTATGATATATTGACCAAAAATCTACCATTCTCTGTTTGCTGATATGGCTTAATTATTTTGGGTCAGCTCCCAAATTCCCAAAGGCAGTGTTTAAACACGTATCGCTTAATTAGATATCGATATTAGTGTTGATAGTGATATTTACTTATCGAATATTAATATAACTGTTTTATCTAGAGGTGTTTGTTTGTGTCATATGTACTCATAATCTAAGGGTCATCTTTTTGGGGTAACTAACGGGACCCTATTACTAAGCCTCCGCTGTTTTTCTGTCGGTCTGTCAGCGGGCTGTATCTCATGATCCGCAATATAGGTAGATATTTGAAATTTTCACAAAATGTGTATTTCTGTTGCCGCTATTACAACAAATAATAAAAATAAATTAAAAATTATAGGGTGTTCCTCTACCACGATGGTACAGAACCTTCACGCGCGAGTCCGGTTTTTATACATATACAGCGTGTGTCAAAAATGTATACGTATGGTCGTATTAAGGGACCAACAAACTGAAAACTGTATAATTATATAGAACATCGTAATCGCGAAATAATTAATCAGCTGTCCCATACAAAATTTTAATACTTACTTGACTCAATTGTATGGGGCAGCTGGTATTTTTTTTTTGCTTTTACGACAAATCTTTTTGCCATGGACAAAGTGGTTCAATTTGATCGTCTGTAATGGGACCTCTACTTATTGAACTAGCTGTTGCTCGCGATTTCAATCGTACAGTCCTTATAAGTTGATGTTTTCAATGTTGAATTGTTTGTCTTTTAAATAATTTGTTTATTTTAGAAGAAGTTTGAAGTGTAATTTGTTTAAGGTTTCACCGGCTTTTTGAAGATTTTAAACTTAAATACAGTGCCAAAAGATAAATAAAAAACTGATTTTGGCATGGTTTACTGACTTTTTGTTACCACTTTTCATTATCAATAAAATCCCTACCCAACGATTAACTGAACATAAACCGGAAATCCCGGGATTAGAAAAAAAAGGCCGGGATCGAATCCTATATGTCAGTGTTTCCCAAACATTCTGGTAAATTAAAAATGTCTATCCTTCACGACAATATAACCAAAAATTTTTCAATGGTCTTGTGTCGTCCCCAATTATTGTTAAGACAAAGCGATCATGTTGTGACCCGGTATTTTATTTTGATGGCCCGGTACCGGGTCGCGACCCGGCAAATGAGAAACGCTGCTCTAGTTCTATCTCGTAAAAAGTATCTTAGGTATGTACCATTATAACATCACACCTGTGTCCTAGATCTGGATTTACTTACAAACCCAGACTGTACAGTGCGTTTAGCTTAAATAGTGAATTTCGCCATGATGTTATGTTAAAAATACATAATGGTCAATGTACATGAGCTCAGACAAAATCACACCACCAATACAATTTTTGCTTACAGCATTCGGCAGCTATTCAACCAATAGCATCGCAGCATCTGGTCCCTTGTTTTTTTAATGAAAAAAAAGGGTCGAAAGAAATAATAATTAACAAAATAAGACCAATAATAGTTCTTCTTCTTCGTGTCGATGATTCGTTAAGGGTGGTAAACAGATGTGGAGATCGTGTGCACGGGATTTTGTTTTAAAAATGAGCAGATTTCGTCCGAGCTCATGGGTTCTAATAGAACAGTAGCAAGTAACAACACCATTAGAAAGCACGAAAACAACTCATGTAGATAGAATTATTATTGTTTTCTTATTCAGTTCGCGTGTTTGTTCTACATATCATTGATCATCCTAGCCCGTTCCAGCCTATTTTATTTATTGGTACTTTTGTTAAAGCAGGTACAAAAACAAGAAAATTATAGTAATAAAACTCCTTTACCAGTGTGGTTCTAGACAAAACCAAGTAACATTCCATTAAGTATAGAACAAAAAAAACTCTTTTGCGGAAAAAATGTCTTCTAAGAAAACACTATAACTTTACTTTCGGAAATCAGTTACTTTGTTTGTTTCATTGACTTTTTTGTCACCGAGTTCCGAAAGTAAGTAAGTTTTTATAGACTGTATAGTGTTTTTTTCTTCAAATTGGTTTCTGTTTTGGAAAATAGTTTTACTTTACCCCTTTTAATTGTAGTATAACCACACTAATTCTTGTCTGGAATCAATTTTACATTGTAACTGGAGGTTAGGTCGTCAACATAGGCCAATAAGAAAAAATACGTATTAGAGGAACTCGACATTACCTACTAACGTAAAGTTAAAAAAGCTTTTTAAGAAACATGGCACGAACTTCCTCTACCAAATGAAAAAACAATCTCGTAGAGTAGCCTGGTAATCACGGAGTAGGTAATCAGTGTAATACATTGAAAAAAAAAAAAAACAAATCGATGCCTGTTAAAATGCGTTGTGGATAAACGTAAAGCTTCGAAAGCTACCATTTGTCTGGTCAACTAGCTTTCAGTTCATTTTTTTTTAGCTTCTCTTAGCTTTAACTTCGCTACAGCTAGATTAGCTTCGCTACAGCTACAATAGCTAGGCGGGGTCGTGGTAGACCGAGGAGAAGATGGCGGGCCGTCTTGGATGGATTCCTCGCGTATTAGCAAGAAGAAGAACACCCTCTTGAGAAGTGGAAGGAATGGGAGGAGGTCTTTGCTCAGGAGTAGAACAATCGTGTCGATTCTGTTGTGCACAAACTAAACTTAATTTAGGCTATTGCTATCTTTTTCTCTCTAATAAAACGAGAAGGAGACGGACGTAATTTAGAGCTGTCAAATTTAATTGGAACTAATATTTCCATACAAATGAAGGGTGCACAAGCAAGGCATAAAGTACACTGGCCTGTAAAACTAAGTACTACACTTCTAAATGTAATTTTTTTCTAAACGGTAGAAGTTAGAGATTTAAAATAAAATAAAAAAACGTTTCATGGCAATTTGTATCAGCTTTATTAGTTTTTATGTACAAAAATAAACTCTTTTTCGAGTCTTTTTTGTCTCGAAAGTACCTATATCTTGTGTAATTAAAAAAGTCATTGCAATTTTAAAAGTGTGATACTTATTTTTGCAGGCCAGTGTTGTAATTGATTCTGAAACATTTCTCCGACATTCGTTTCGCCGTTGAACGGTTCACCGACAGAACGATTCACTTTTCATTATTTCACCGACAGAACGTTTCAACGGCGAACGTTTCGCCGACAGAACGATTCACTTTTGAAAATTTCATCGATAGAACCTTTCACCGGCGAACGATTCGCCGACCCAACTGTTCATCTGCCCCTTTTTTTCGGATGGGAAATCATCAAATGACTTCTCCCGCTCTGGGCGGAGCAGAAGGGAGTGTCAGACTTTTACTGACTAAAACCCATCCATGTTCCTTCATCGCCCTTTGTGTTCCGGGGCCACGGTATCTCTTTTGATCAGTCCCGCAACCCCGGCAGGCATATCGGCCCTTGCTGACCCCTTCGTATTGCTGACTCTCTTTGAGGCGCGCGTGGAACACGAACGCGCCGTCGACACGGCCTGTCGTCATGAGACGGAAAGGCGGCGAGCTAGCCCATAGCCCGCCGTCCACAGGCCCGCGCCTACGGTGGCCGGGGCCGGATCCTCGCAGTGGAAATACCCGGGCGTTTCCTCCCGCCCGATTCGTTGCAGGAACCTCCCGAAACAACCGTGTCCGGTGAGGACCTGCGTCAGGTGGAAGGTGAGGACACCGTGGCATCTCTCAAGCCAGCCTTACGGCTACCACATTTTGGGGCGCGTTCAGGTAGTGGACGGCACGCAGGCTCAAGGAACGCGCCCACACCGGGGCCCCGTAAAGGGCCATGAACCGCACGACTCCCGCGTAGAGCCTCCGGTAGGGGGCGTTTGGTCCCCCTAGGTTGGGCAGGAGCCGCTTGAAGGCAGCCCCAGTCCGTTCCAGTTTGGGGGCCAAACATCGGATGTGCTCCACGAAGTTCCACCGGCTGTCGAGGACGAGTCCTAGGTACTTCAAAGTCGACTCGACGCCAATGGATACCCCACCTACGGTGAGTAAGATCCCGTCGGTTGCGCATTCCAAGGCCCATGAAAGCACATGTCTCGGACTTGTGCAGTGCCACCTCGAGACCCAGTTGCCGGATCTTCTCAACGACTATCGCAACCCCGCGTGTCATAGCTTCGGCCGCCGCCTCGTGCGTACTCCCCTGTGCCAGCACCAGCGTGTCGTCAGCGTAGCAAACTATGCTGACACCACTAGGGAGGTCGGCGTGCAGCACCCAGTCGTACCCGATGTTCCACAAGGACAGCCCTAGAACCGATCCCTGCGGAACACCGCACGACATCTCTCGCCGGTTTCATTCTCCGCTGCGACCGGGGTGAGATGACGGCTCTATCCGTCAGATAGTCCCCGACCACACGACGAAGGTAGGTCGGCACCCGGTGATACCGAAGGGCCTCCCTTATGCAGCTCCAGGGCATGGAGTGGAAGGCGTTGGCAATGTCGAGAGAGGTGTCTCCCGCGCGGTGTCCCGGGGTCCCCCAAACTGGAACGGACTGGGGCTGCCTTCAGGCGGCTCCTGCCTAACCTAGGGGGGCCGAACGCTTCCTGCCGGAGGCTCTACGCGGGAGTCGTGTGGTCCATGGCCCATTACGGGGCCCCGGTGTGGGCACGTTCCTTGAAGTGGCCCCGGTCACTGTAGGCACGGGCCTGTGGACGGTGGGCTATGAGCTAGCTCGCCGTCTTTCCGTCTCATGACGACAGGCCGTGTCGACGGCGCGTTCGTGTTCCACGCGCGCCTCAAAGAGAGTCAGCAATAGGAAGGAGTCAGCAAGGGCCGATGCCTGCCGGAGTTGCGGGACTGTTCAAAAGAGATACCGTGGCCCCGGAACACAAAGGGCGATGAAGGAACATGGATGGGTTTTAGTCAGTAAAAGTCTGACACTCCCTCCTGCTCCGCCCAGAGCGGGAGGAGTCATTTGATGATTTCCCATCCGAAAAAAAGGGGCAAAGGAACAGTTGGGTCGGCGAATCGTTCGCCGGTGAAAGGTTCTATCGATGAAATTTTCAAAAGTGAATCGTTCTGTCGGCGAAACGTTCGCCGTTGAAACGTTCTGTCGGTGAAATAATGAAAAGTGAATCGTTCTGTCGGTGAACCGTTCAACGGTGAAACGAATGTCGGAGAAATGTTTCAGGATCGTTGTCCTTTTCTCGCACTGCCTTTTAGTAAAAGATAGCAATAGCCTAAATTAAGTTTAGTTTGTGCACAACAGAATCGACACCAATATGGGCTAAATAAACTACCTAAACAAAACCAAACACTGCGGGCAAAAAGCTGCATCCATGGCAAACGTGAGTGACGATGGGAATCCTTTTCGTTATTCCCCATAAGCTTCCCCTAGATAACTTTTTCCTACCCTCATAATGAGCTTTTTATGTCTCTGCCGGCACCTATTTCATTAGACCGAAGCCTGGTTGATCCTCCAAATATAGTATCTATTATTAATATTTATGCAACAAGGAAAATAATATTTTCTAGGATATTTTTGGAAACACGTGTTCCACTAAGGTCGAATCTACACAGGTACTGCAATGTGCGCTAGGTTGGGATATACGTTAAAGAAAGAAAGAAAAAGCATTTATTAGCCCGGACAGGACAAAACACAAATAAAAATGGTTGAATTAAAATAGTACTTACAACTAATAAAAATTTAAGAGTAAACAAAGAGAAAAACAAAAAAAAACATGAAATGAAATTGGTCCTGTCCGAGGCCAAAAGGCTCCTATCTCAGCATGGTGCTGTAACATTTAAAAAAAAAAAACGTCACAGCGCTGGTATTCTGATAGGGCCCAGAGTGATGCCACGGTCAGACACGGATAAATAATAAATAAATAAGTGTAAACGAAAAAATAATACAAATGTGGGTAGAATAAATAGAGAAAATAATAATGACATCTTCACTCCACGTAACCACTACTTTGTGTTGACTTTCACAGGCAACACTGACGAACAGAGACGCGGGCGCAGACATACATATTAATATATAATCTATAATTTGTTAATTGTCTGTTGATTTACTTGCGTTAGTATCGATCCGATCGATACCTGTGCGACACGATTTGAAGATTACCATTACGTATTAGTAGCCAGTACTAATACGTAATGTCTTCGATCCGATTCTCCAAACTATCACTTCGTTCTCAAGGATGCACGGATGCACACAAATGCAAGTATCGTATGCATTGTTCCATCTATACTTGTCGAATCGCCACAATGAAGTTCAGTGTTAGCAGCCTATACATAGCTGTTCATATGTACCTATGCATGTCTTTACAGTCCACATTATTTTAAATTAGTTAGTGAGAAATAAACCTTTATAAAGAACACACGTCTATTCAATTCGAAATCCTGCAGACACAAATATCAACCTTATCGCTACGAACATATGGTCCTAAATCGAGCCGGATTCGGGTCCTCGACTGGCCCGGTGCGAGCGTCGCGAGAACAAAGACATTCCTCAGCGATAAGCCATTTCTGTGAAGTGTCTAATTAGTGTATTGAAACAAATAGACGTTTTATCGAGTTGTGAACTTTATAAACTCTTGAAACTTTACTTGTGAGACTTTTACGAATTTCGTGTTGTTTTATTAATATATTGAGTGAGTGATCGGTTATTACGATATAACATACAAAATAAAACGACTAGAACTTTCGGAACTTTGACAACATACCCGTGGAGTGTAAAAAAAATCGGCGTAACTTCTTGTGAGACTATAATTATTACGATTTACGATGGAAGATCTTCTTACTTATCAAAACGAGCTGTTGGAAAACCTAAAGAGGGCAGAAAGGAATTATAAGAAATCACCGAGGGATAGAATTAAACGGCCATATTTGGAGACAAGGTTAGAACAAGCAGAACAATTATGGAAAGAATTTAAAGATGGTCATAAATCTATTATTTTGAGTGCCACTGAAATTGATAGGGAAAAATCATATTTTGAAGAAGAGATTTTCGAGGTTTTTGAGGAATTATACATTAGCTATAAATCAACATTGAAGGAAGCTCTCCAGCCCTTTTTGGTAGAACCACAATTTCAACCGTCAATGTGTTCTCAGTCATCATCATCACCTATTGCCGAGGTACAAGATTTGAAGAATAGAGGAATTAAGTTGCCGACCATCAAGGTGCCCACATTTACTGGAAAATACGAGGAGTGGCAACCGTTTTACGATTTGTTTTGTACTCTTATTCACGACAATGAGTACCTATCATCTGTACAAAAACTACATTACCTAAAGAGTAATTTATCTGGAGAACCGGAGATATTGTTACGTAACTTTCCCATGACAGATGCTAACTATGTCGAGGCGTGGAATCAATTAATAAAACGTTACAATAACAAAAGGTATAACTGCAACGCAATTATGAAGATATTATTTACGCAAAAACCTGTGCAGGCTGAATCGGCAAGTTTTATTAAGCAACTAGTGGATACAACTTCGACTTGTCTTAAGGCGTTGAAAAACATTGGCGTGAATACTGATACTTGGGATCTTATAATTACCTACTTGGTTGTGTCAAAATTAGAGCCCGAGTCTATAAAGTTATGGGAACAACATTTAAGTACGTGCAACAATGACATACCCACTTGGTCAGAATTATGCGATTTTTTAGAAACAAGATTTAGAACTTTAGAAATGATTGAAAGTACTAAAATAAAAACAGTGCAACCAAAATCTGTGGCTAAGCCTAAAGTATTCCATTCCAATGTTAGCAGTAGCAACGAGAAAAGGTTCGAAAAGAAATGTGCCTTATGTAGTGATGAGCACTATATATTTTCCTGCAAGAAGTTTGGAGAAAAGTCTGCCAAGGAAAGACAAGAATTTGTACAAACGAATAAATTGTGCTTCAATTGCCTATCGCCAACACACCCCGTCAGTAAGTGTCGTCAGTCCACGTGTTGTAAGAAATGCGGTCGGCGGCATCATTCCCTTCTCCACTTCGAGAGAGAGCACACAACGGAGAAGGCAGAAGAAGAAGGAAACACGGCTACAGGTACCATTAGTGAAGAGTTAAGAGGTAAGTCCACTCCTTCTTCAAGTGGTGCTATTGTTTCTCACCATTGTAAGCAAATACAAACAAATTCTGTGTTATTAGCTACGGCTAATGTGTTAGTAAATAGTAAGAACGGTTACGAACATATCATTAGGGCGTTGTTAGACCAGGGGTCGCAAGCGTCATTCATATCTGAGGCGACCGTTCAGCTACTAAATCTTAGACGTAAATCCGTGAGTGGTTGGGTGTCAGGTCTGGGGGAGGGGCAAACGAGAATCAAACACATGGTTTCGCTCTGCGTGAAATCACGCCACAATCCCAGAGAGTCCATTCAAGTAAATGCGTATGTATTGCATACCCTAACAACGCTGCTACCAACCATTAATCTTAAATTGCCTGATTGGTCTGAACTTAAGGAACTTCAGTTGGCTGATCCAGGGTTTACAACACCAGGTAGAATAGATATTCTACTTGGAGCTGAGGTATACGGCGACGTTCTGTTAGACGGCTTTCTTAAGCACCCCAAGGGAAATTTATTGGCCCAAAACACAGTCCTAGGATGGGTGATATCGGGAAAGATGTTACAAGCATCTACCTCAGCAAGGAGACACATTACAGCCCTACACGCTCAAGTTAGGGAAGACGAGCTATTACGACAATTTTGGGAGATAGAAAAGGAACCAAATAGCATACGAAAGATATTTTCAAAGGAAGAAGAAAAGTGCGAAGAATACTATGAAGCTACAACAGTTAGAGATGAAGAAGGAAGATTCGTGGTAAGATTACCGTTTCAAACTGAAGATCCGAAATGTCAATATGGTGGATCGAGAGAAATAGCAGCTAAAAGATTTAATTTTTTAGAGAAAAGGTTGTCAAAAAACCCTAAGCTTCGGGAAGAATATCATAAAGTCATGGAGGAATACATACACCTAAATCATATGGTGCAAGTTAATTCTTCAGAGATTGATAACCCAAAGGCTGTCTATCTTCCTCACCACGCCGTAGTTCGAGAGGATAAGACTACCACAAAGCTTCGTGTAGTCTTCGACGCTTCTTGCAAGGGTTCAAATAACGTTGCTTTAAATGACGACTTATGTGTGGGTCCTCAGCTACAGCAGGAATTACGTCATACTTTAATGAGATGGAGAACACACAAATTCTGTATTACAGCAGACATCATTAAAATGTACAGAATGGTTCGTGTAGCGGAAGAAGATACGGACTACCAGAGATTATTATGGAGGTCTGCACCTCATGAGACAATAAAGCACTTTAAACTTTTGAGGTTAACCTTCGGTACAGCATGTGCACCGTACCTTGCTGTAAAATCACTTCAGACACTTGCCAACAACGAGAAAAAAAGGTATCCTATTGCTGCAAATATTACTGAAACTGATTACTATATGGATGATCTCCTCACAGGATGCGAAACAGAGAAAGAAGCTGTCGATATTTATAACGAGATGAACAAACTTATGAACTCAGGAGGATTTCAACTACAAAAATGGAGCAGTAATAGTGAGGCTTTGTTACAGTACATTGGAGAAAATAAGCGAAATGATAATGAATTGCCTTTTAAGATCAATAGTGTTATTAAAGTATTAGGTTTGAGCTGGAATAGGGAAGCTGACGCCTTTGAATACACAGTCAACCTGCCAGAACTAAAGCTGCCCATAACCAAACGCCATATTCTTTCAGAAATAGCTAAACTTTATGATCCTTTGGGATGGATAGCTCCTGTTGTGGTAATAGCAAAGATGATCATGCAGAAATTGTGGAAGGCAGGTCTAAATTGGGATGAGCCTATTGATGGTGCTTTACAAGCAGAGTGGTTACGATATCGAGAGAATTTGTCGCACATCAAAGGCTTAAGTATACCTCGATGGTTGTACTACACACGTGTATCAAGGGTGGAGTTGCATGTTTTCGCAGATGCATCACAAGCCGCATACGGAGCAGCAGTGTACATGCGAGTCACCAGTGAAGAGCGAGTCTACGTAAGCCTAATATCCTCGAAAACCAAGGTGGCTCCAATAGAGAAGCAAGTCTCCATTCCTAGATTGGAGCTTTGTGGTGCCGCAGTGGCAGCCAAATTAATGTCGGAGACGTCTCAAGTGTTAGGTGTACCTAAAAATAACTTATTTGCGTGGACCGATTCCACTATTGTTTTGGCTTGGTTGAAAGGTGGACCAAGCCGATGGAGCACGTTCGTGAGCAATCGAGTGTCCGATATATTAAACATTATAGATTACGAACAGTGGGGGCACGTGTCTACAGATACAAACCCAGCTGACTGTGCGTCACGGGGCTTACAAGGTCCAGAGTTGTTAAATCATTCAGTATGGTGGAATGGGCCGGCTTGGTTGTCTAGCTTAAACATAAGTATTAGTGTTACTAATATCGAAGATACACAAGAAGAAGAACGTGTGAGATCTTTGGCTACTATAAGTAATATCAATGAGGAATTTATTTGGACTAGGTATTCTACTTTAACAAAAATGTTGAGAGTCATTTCATATTGCAGACGATTTATTAATTTTAAATTACCTAAAGATAAACGTGAAAGTTGTTCTAAATTAATTACACCAAGAGAAATAAAGGAAACTTTAAACAATTGCATTAAACAAGTCCAAGCTACTAATTTCAAAGAGGAGATGAAGCAGCTAAATTCGCAAGGCCATGTACCTAAAAGAAGCAAGCTTCGGAATCTGTGTCCCATTATTGATAAAAATGGGATTTTAAGAGTTGGCGGACGCATCCAAAAATCTCAAAAATCCTATGATATTCAGCACCCTATAATTTTACCCGCTACGAGCCATCTTAGCAAACTAATCATTCAGGATGCTCATCACAGGACATTGCATGGTGGTCCTCAAGTAATGCTAAATTATTTAAGAACAAAATACTGGATTTTACGAGCCAAAGATCTAACAAAAAAAACTTATCGTGAATGTGTTACGTGTATTAGGTATTCCAAACAGAATACCAAGCAACTGATGGGGCAGCTGCCAGAAGTGCGAGTTAAACCCAACCGAGCTTTTAAATCAGCTGGTGTGGACTACGCGGGTCCCATCAACATTCGTTTCTCACCGGGTAGAGGAGCTAAATCGTACAAGGGTTACATATGTTTATTTATCTGCATGATAACGCGTGCCATACATCTGGAAGCAGTCACCGACATGACTGCGAAGGGGTTCATCGCAGCCTTCCGGCGATTCACCTCCAGACGAGGTCATTGTTGCGATATTTATAGTGACAATGGCACTAACTTCGTGGGAGCAGACAAACAACTCAGAGAAATGTTCAACAGTGCCAAATCTTCGATTCCTGGTGAAGTGGCAGAGTTGTTAGCCCTGGAACGTACTACATGGCATTTTATACCTCCTCATGCACCCAATTTCGGGGGTTTATGGGAGGCTGGAGTGCGTAGCACAAAAACTCATCTTAAAAAAGTAATTGGCGATGCTACTCTCACTTATGAGGAACTAGCCACAGTATTGGCACAAGTCGAAGCGTGTTTGAATTCCCGACCCATAACTGTGCTAAGTGATGACCCTAATGACCCTCTACCGCTAACACCTGGCCACTTTCTGATTGGCGAGCCTTTGTTAAACTTATCTGACGAAAACTATACAAATTGTAATATTTCTAGTTTAGATAGATGGCGACTAACGCAAAAAATGGTCAACGATTTCTGGAACAGATGGTATAAAGAATACCTCGTAAATATGAACCAAAGATATAAGTGGAACACCAAAACCACGGAGCCAGAAATCGATGACGTAGTGATTTTAAGAGAAGACAATGTTCCTCCAAGTAAATGGATATTGGGAAAAATAAAAGAAAAACATGTGGGCCCTGACGGCATTACTCGTGTGGTGTCAGTCAAATGTAAAAACAATGTTTTTAAGCGACCTACAAGTAAATTATGTATTCTACCTAAAAAATAGTTCTAGTGATAAGCCTAGTTGTTAATTTTAACCCATTCTTTGTTTACCTAATTTACACTTACATATGTATACCTGCGTATTTTAAGAACTTACCTGTTTACGTTGCGAATTGACTTAGTTATGCATTGCTAACTTCATACAACCTACCTGCCTACTTACCTGTGTATGTGTAAGTAAGCACTTACTTTAGTATTAAGCTATACCTAATGGAACGGTGGGCGGTTAGAGGTTGGAAATGCAACAACCTTACCTATTTTTTACTTCATAGGTACTTACTATTTCTAGTTGCGTAGCATATTATTATCCTAGACCTAAGATATTCATAATGAATAATGATACTTACATAATTACGTTTAGTTACTTATTTTTTATAATCTTTTATCTGTACGTTTCGAGAGTTGTTGTGATGAAAGTTACTTATTTGTTTCTGATTTCTTTTGTTGTTCAACTAACATCTTGTAATACCTATTTTATATTATTGTTTTTGATTTTATTGAAAGGATAGATCCTTTGGTGGGCGGTATGTCGAATCGCCACAATGAAGTTCAGTGTTAGCAGCCTATACATAGCTGTTCATATGTACCTATGCATGTCTTTACAGTCCACATTATTTTAAATTAGTTAGTGAGAAATAAACCTTTATAAAGAACACACGTCTATTCAATTCGAAATCCTGCAGACACAAATATCAACCTTATCGCTACGAACAATACTAATAGATGCTCAGCAAATTTCTAAGATATTTTTTGTATTTTTTCTTACTTTGTGGCATCACAGCCTCACAGGTATAAACTTAGTTTGGAAGCTAACAATGTTGGTTTTTTGGAAATAAGTATTTGTCGGGTTGTCAGGATTAGGTTTCATGCTATGAAAACACTGGATGCGATACACTATTTTATTTCACATTGCATGGTTCGGCGTGGTAGTTTCCATGGAGAAGAACCGGCAAGAAAGTCCATGGTTACTCTTTTCAAACAGATACACTGAGTCTAAGAAATTACTTGACATTACACTTTGACACATTAACACTGGGCACAATGATTCGGGTACAGTTTCAAGACTTCTTAACTCCTCTGCGATCAGACATAGAATGTCCGACTCGCCGCGTGTTGTTAACATCAGGACTCTGTAGAAGCCACCATGGTGGGGTAGACTGGTAAGTAGGTCGCGTGATGTCACCACTGGCGCGCTTTCGATACATTCGCCCGTCCGTACTAATGACCGGATGCGACATATTCATTTAATGTTGTATGTGTGTGTTTTTGTGTGTTGTGTGTGTGTGTTTAGTGTGTTTTGTTTGTGCACGTGTAGTGTGTGTATAGTGTGTGTGTGTTGTGTGTTTTTAAGTGTTTGTTGTTTTTGTATTTAGTATTATTTTTTATCTTATTAAATTGTGTGATCATGCAATTCAACAAAGTGACACGGTACGATGCATCAATTTCGATATCAGTATGTTTGTATCGATTCAAAATATCTAAATATCGCACTCTTGTATCGATATCGAAACGTATCGGATCGGATCGTACATCATTATCGCTAAGTGTCATGCTTCTAATGAACCAAGGCATGCCTTACCAATAAAATTCTACACCCTAACATATTGGTGCTACATTTTCAGGATTAATTTGTCACCTAGCTCGAGCTGCGATCCACCTACTCACCAAGTGTAGCTCTCAGCTGTGTGTCTGTGGCTTAATTCATTTTGTAAATACGATCGTTCGTCAAGATTAATCACTCCGAAACGACTGACAGATAGGGCGATGGGTTTAGAAAAATAAATGTGTGTAAGGAGGTCGATGTATCGTGTGGTCGATGCTGGTAATACGATACCTCTTGGTAAGACTGGTTGTCAGACTTTCGGGCCACTGACTACCTGTAACGATTACCTATACACACTGATTACCTATAAACAGCTACACACTATACCTATAAACATCTACATACTATACCTATAAAAATCTACAAATTACAGCCGAAACCAAGGGCTTAAGGTGAATCCTCCAACCAGCCCGCGAAATTCAAATTTTCTTACGTTTTTTTGCAATTTGCAGGCCAATGCTCAAATCATTAATACAACCTTCGAAGTTCAAAAAGGTCTAGCAATTATTTTGACCTTGAAAAAAATCGTTCCTAGACCTTTATGAACTTGGAGGGTTGTAATGATGATTTTGATGATTATACACACATCAACACGGTCTAGGGATATTTTAAAAAAAGCGAATTACTATCAATGTGTTAATTATTTATATGACATGTATATATTTAAAAGATACGTTGTTTAATATTCTACCATTTTTTAATAATGGTCTTAACCATTATTAAAAAATGCCTCTAATCTATACCTTAGTATAGATTAAAATTTCAGGATTTTATGGAAAAAAAATGAAGCATAGACGGAAACCGTATATGAATGAACTTTTAATTTGTGAGTAAAAACTGAAAAAAATCATTTAATTTGTGTTTATAAACTTGAAGTTAGTAGTCTGAGAAAGCGCCCATGATGTTCATAACACATCGGCAACGATTCGGCATGCTCAGAACAAGGTTGTCAATGTCTTGCTGCGGAATATTGTCCCATGTCCTTCTGAGGTGCGCAAAAAGTTGATCTTCTGTAGCCAGATTTTCCTGTTCCTCCTTGGTATGGGTGAACTTCCTGAGGGTTCTGGAGACGGCTCCATCGTCCAGAAACTCGCCAAACACGCGTCCTTCGTGAATCTGGATGGAAGCCGAACCTGGATTCATCCGTGAACAGCACATTGGACCATTGGTCACGGCCCCAGTCCACGTGGTTCCGAACCCATTCTAATCGTCGTCCACGATTGCCTCTCCGTAAAGGTGGGACCCGGAGTGGTCTACGAGAGCGTAGATTGCTTTCATGCAGTCGCCTTCTTACAGTTTGGTCACTCACAAGCACTTGGTGTTCCACTCGCAGCCTTTGGACCAATTGAGTCGCTGTTGCATTTGGTTGTGCTCGCGCAGTAATTTGCAAAAATCGGTATTGTCTGGGGGTAGTGATGCAACTTGGCCCCCGGTGCCTCTCCGCTACTTCACCTGTGGCACGATAGCGTGTCCACAATCTTGAAATTACATTTTGATGGGTCCCTATGGCCTCAGCAACATTACGCTGAACAGATCCAGCTTCCAGCATTCCCACAGCTCGTAACATCTCCGCCCTCGTCAAATGTCGGCGTTGCATGGCCACAATACCTCAATTTTAACTTTATCTTTCGTTTAAAAATGAAAAAAAACTGTAACTAAACGTAATTCGTATTGTTTTCTAAATTTCGCACAAAAATTCCCTCTCCGATACATCAAGACATTTTTATGCCACTGTTTCATCCACCAAGACTCTGAACGCACCTTTTGACGTTTGACAGATTACGTTTCGTTGTCTGTGGTGCGATGACGTTTTGCTTGTCAGTGCAATTTTGGTTGAATAATGGTCGCTCCGTGCTTGTAATTTTGGTACACGCTGTCGCGTAGTTATTGGTTGAAAACTTTGAGTTATTGTTAATCCGATACCATCTTGATCGGTGTTTGATATTTTGTTGATAATTGAGTGAAAATTGAGAAATCTCGCCATTTTGGGTCTTGACCGCGAGTGATTTTTTTGGTTATGTCCGGCCTGTTTGTGTCATTTGAACGCCGGTAATTTCCTAAATTCAGTGTTGGACTATTACATCCCCGATTGGGTTAGCAAACCGGGATAAAATTCAGTTGGACATTGGTGAGGGTGCCACGTGTGTGATAGGAAGGTTTGTCCAGAAAGACGTCGGTACGCGCTGTGGGGCGCCCTTTGGTTACCGTCGTAATCTCACATAACTACACATGCACCACACAAACCACAGTTATACTTACACCCCACCCAGATAAGACGGAACCAGGGACTACGTTACATCACCGGTACCAACGTGATGGTAAGTGTATTGAATAGTTGTTTTTCCTTTGTCAATTTGGACAAATATATTTTGATTATCGCTCCGCGTAATCGCGGACATCGTGAGTCTGTTCGTGCAGTCTCACACAACTGGTAGCAGAGCGTGGTTGAATTGTTAAATTCACCACTTATTGTCGAGTTAAAAGTATTGAGAAGTCTGATTTGTTGCCGTCGGCCTGACTCAAATTAAACATAGATTGTTTGACATAATATATTGTGATATGTGGTGTCCCTTGTGGTTTGTACTTTAATTTGCTATTGTATAAACAAGGTATTGCTTGTGCAGGGTCGGATTTGAACTTGTAATAATTCAAACTAAGTTTTATTATTTGGTTTAAATTGTAGTTGGGTCCGGGAAAGTTATTCCCGTTGATTATTTAATTGAATTTAATTTGTTTATTTGATATTTGTCCCAATGGCTTTATTGAAAGCTGTAAACCAAGCCATTGGTGTATTGACCTCACAGCTAAGATGGTTTGCCTCTGCTGCTGCGACCGCTGAGCGTCGAGACCTGGAAGAGGCCACGCTTGCCCGGTATGAGCAGTTGAATGCGAGATTGAGTGCGGTTGACACTTTGTTTGCTCGCTTCAATGAAGTGATTTTGGACTTGGACCTGGAAACATTGGGTCAAGCAGCCCGTGATAAGGTTGTTGCGGATTATGACCAGATGTTGAACCTGGGTGACATAATAAGTATGCGCGCCAGGGAAATTTTGAAGAGTCGGGACCCTGCCCAGGTCAAAACAGAGACCTCTGTTGTTGCAGGCCCTGGACTTTTGGGTAGACTGCCTACCCTGGAGCTGCCACATTTTGACGGTCACTTGGACCATTGGTTAAGCTTCAGGAACCTGTTTGACAGTTTGGTTGATGCGCGCTCTGACCTCCGACCGGCCCAGAAGTTGGCTTATTTGTTGTCAGCCCTAGGAGGTGAGGCTCGAGCCTTGGTGCAGCACTTGCCGGTGACCGACTCGGCCTATCCCACTGCTCTGGAACTTCTATCCCGACGGTACCAGAACAAACGTTGCCTGGCTGATGTCCATATTGACCAGATCTTGGGGTTGCCGGCCATCACCAGAATGTCAGCGTTGCGTGCTGACCTTTTGAATCCGTTGCTCGCAGCAACCAACGCCTTGAAACGATTGGAGTTGCCGGTGGACTATTGGTCCTATTTTTTGGTACACTTAGTGTTGCAGCGGCTTCCTTCAGATTTGAGGTCCCGTTTTGAGCAGAAGTATGGTGGGGATAGTGCCACCCATCTTCCCCCCTTTGAGGACCTCGTCAAATTTTTGGAGGATGAGTGTCGTTTCCTCGACAACGCCCGTGGTGCCACGGGGTCAAGCCAACCGCCCTCTCGGCCGAGGGCCCAGGGACGGACTAGGACTGTCGGGCCTGGTGATAGCCGCCCTGCCCCCCGTTTTGGTGGCACCCAGAGTAATCTTGTTTGCGGCTATTGTAAGGCCACGGGACATGGCGTACCAACTTGCGCGGCCTTCTTGGAGTTGCACGTGAGTACCCGCCGCCGAGTTGCCAATGCACGCCGTCTGTGCTTTTCGTGTTTGGGGAATCATTTTCATCGGGATTGCCCCAACCCCCGCCCTTGTTCAATTTGTAGGGGCTCACATCTTGAAGTTTTGTGCGCCAACGCGAACCGCTCTGTCAGACCAGCCTCTGATGGGGGTTCGCGCAGGGGGGGGTATGATGGAGATGAGCACCGGGCTTCTCGCTCGCCGGATCAGAGTCGGGGAGGGGCCTGCAACTTTGACCGCCGCACTCCACCCCCCGCGCCAGTTGATCGGGAGCTGCGCGACCGCCGATTGACCTCCCCTCGTGAAGGCGACTATGCAGCTGCTGGTAGGCGACGTTGGCCAGACCAGCACCGCCTTCCCTCCCCTCCGTTGGCGGAACGTCCCCGTTTGGAGACGCGCCCCCCGCCACTCAGGCGTCAAGTGAGATATGCCCCTCCAGCGATGGCGCGCGGCTCGGGACATCGCGCGGATGAGGAGTTTGACTACTATCCTCATCGGGATAGACCCCAGCCTGGATGCGGCGATCGGTCGCCGCCCAGGCATTGCTAGGAAATTGGCGCCTGTCCCGCTAACGTACCTCCCCAGATCGACACGGTTTTGTTGCCAACGGCATCGGTCAGGGTCTGGGGACCCACGGGGGACTCTGTTGTGGTCCGTGCCATTTTGGACACGGGAGCCCAGGGTTGCCTTTTGTCGTCTTGGTTAGCGGGTCGGGTGAGCCTGGATGTCCGTGCCTTTTCAGGCACGATTAATGGAATAGGCGAAACACCTATCCCGACTGTTGAGGGACAAACCTTATTTGGGCTCACTCCTGTGAGTTGTTTGGACCCTAAGTTTTTTCCTTCGGCCATTGTTCTGACGAGTATTTTGGGCTGTCATCCCCAACGTCAGCTGTCGCCTGATATTGTCCGGTTGACGTCAGGCCTGGATTTGGCTGACCGCCGGTTTGATTCCCCTAATACAACTCATTTGATATTGGGTTCCGATTAGGGCATGCAATTATCGAAATATTCCGATAATCGATAAAATGAAAGATATCGATTTTTTTTCGATAAAAACCGGTAATTACCGATAATTATAGTGTTTTATAAAAAAATACCTAAATTTGTTTTTTACTTGTAAATAAAGGGATAAAGTGATGCAATTACTTACCTAAAATAAAGGACAATATAATATACTGAAAAATAAATAAAACAAGGCGTTTTTTTTTCAAATCAACGTTTGTATTTCTTTATAATATTTAAATTATATAACATAACATTTTGGATTGTCTCACTAAACTCTTCTTGAAGAGATCTTTTAAATAAAATCTTAGAAACCTCTAGCTTAATTTAAAAAAAGTTACTCTATAAAATAATTATAATAATTATGAGTTAAATATTGCAACTTTTGGACGTTTAGTATAATTAAATTAACTTTAAATAATTTCGTGGTACAGTATGGACATCTGAGTCATACAACATACACATCCTAACAAGATTTCTTAACGATTAATTAACGACAATAGGTAAAAGCCTTGTTTAGGTACCTACTTTCTATATTTAAATGTTTAAATGGTGTAGCATTTTGAACGGAAACATTTCGAATAACAACGCTAAATGTTTGCAATTAAGTAGTATAAATCTGACTTATCAATAATATTCTTATTGACGCAAAACTCTCAATTCAGTTAATCCGGGCGTCCTCAACTCCTCACTCACATGGTAGACCGACAGCGATCGACACGTTCACACACAAATATTGCGCAATGAGCAAATGACAGTGACGGGAAAGAAAACGCGCGCGGCGAGGGAACGGGACGCATCCAACGTTCGTTCAGAAATGTGTCAGAATTCTTTATATAAAATTATTGATTATCGGTATTTATCGTTTTTGTTTTCGATATTTATCGTTTTGTCAGAATGGATCGATAACCGATAAATTATCGATTATCGGTTATCGGTTTGCATGCCCTAGTTCCGATGTACTAGGGAGAATATTGTTAGGTAATATGAAAGTCTTGCAGCCAAACGGTTTGGTGGCTGTCTCGACCATCTTTGGCTTTGCGGTGATGGGCCCAGTGTTGAAGGCTCCCCCTCCACCTGAGCCTGATTTTGAGTTGGCGTGTGGCTCCGCTCTCTCTGACGCTGTTCAGAGGTTTTGGGAGGTTGAGGAGCCACCGCAAGTGGCCCGCTTGAACCCGGAACATGAGGAGTGCGAGTTGTTCTATCAGAACAACACAGGTCGACTCCGTTCCGGTCGGCTCGTAACACGGTTGCCTTTTGTTGCAGTTCGACCACCTCTCGGCGAGTCCAGACCTATGGCCGAGAAGAGATTGTTGGCGATGGAGCGCCGTATGGCCAGGGATCCGGTGCTGCGGCAGAAATATTTAGATTTCATGCGTGAGTACGCAGACTTGGGACACATGTCGGTGTCAAATTTGGATTGGCGCTCAGTTGAGCATTACTTTCTGCCGCATCACGCGGTCCTCAAGGCATCCACCGGTAAGCTGCGCACAGTGTTTGATGGGTCTGCGCGGACTTCCTCTGGTGTCTCTTTGAATGATTGCTTGCACTCCGGCCCCAAATTGTTGAGGGACCTTTGTGATGTCATCACGTCTTTTCGTCGTCATCAAGTAGTCTTTGTGGCTGACATCAAAATGATGTTCCGGCAAACGGTTATTCACCGGGATGACAGACGTTATCAGTTGATCCTGTGGCGAGAGAATCCCCGGGACCCCATGGTTGTTTATGAGCTCAACACGAATACGTACGGCCTTCGATCGAGCCCTTTTGTTGCTATTCGTTCGCTTTGGGAGCTCGCGGACCGAGAACGCTTGAGGTTCCCGCGGGCGTCCGCCATCTTGAAAACGGACTTGTATGTTGATGACGTCTGCACTGGGGCTTCCACGGTTGAGGAAGCTATCCTGTTGCGTGACGAGTTGGTTCAAATTTTGGATTCCGCTGGCTATGAGTTGCGTAAGTGGGTGTCCAACTCGCCAGCACTGTTGGAAGATGTGGAAGAGGATCATAAGCAGGATCCTCATTTGTTTGAAAATGCTGACAACCCTGCTATGTTGGCCGTTCTCGGCGTTCAGTACCGACCAGTCCAAGACACCTTTACGTATCATGTCGATTTGGAGTCACCACACACTTGGACTAAACGACTGGTATTGTCTACTGTCGCGAGAACCTTTGACCCGAATGGTTGGATATGCCCGGTATTGTTTTGGGCGAAATGTTTTCTCCAGCGTCTTTGGACCGCGGAACTTGGTTGGGATGAGCCACTTCGGGAAACCCTTTTGGAAGATTGGCTCCAATTTGTATCCGCACTTCCTGCGGTCAACGAGGTCGCGTTACCACGCACTATCCTCCCCCCTGGGAACTATACTGCTACCCTTCATGGGTTTTGTGACGCATCTTCGCACGGTTATGCAGCTGTTGTTTATCTGCGCACCGTCAGCGCGACAGGCCAGGTGAAGTTGTCACTGATCATGGCCAAGAGCAAGGTGGCCCCCCTCCGGACGGCATTGACCATCCCTAAGCTAGAGTTGTCAGGGGCGGCGCTTCTTGTGCGTCTCTTGAATCACGTTGCTCAAACTTTGGGTGGATCTGTGAACATTCGGAATTCTTACGCCTGGACGGACAGTCAAATTGTTTTGTGTTGGTTGAAGACGTCCGTCCACTCCTTGGAGGTCTTTGTGGCGAACCGAGTGTCACAGATACAAAATTCCGAAACACCTTTGATTTGGAGGCACGTGCCTGGAGACTTGAACCCCGGCGACGTAGCCTCACGTGGGTGCATGGCCCCCCACCTGATTGTGCACCCCCTTTGGTGGGGACCGGATTGGCTGACTCGCCCCGAGGATGATTGGCCTCGAACGCCAGTTTTGATTTCGGATCCTTTGCCCGGGCTTAAGGTGCTCGCTGTTGGGACGAAGGACCCTCCGTTTGATCCTGATTTTTTGTTGAATCGATACAGCTCCCTTGACAAATTGTTGAACGTTACCTCGTGGATCAGGCGTTTTGGTCACAATGCTAGGAATCCAGGGGACAAGCGCCTGTCACCGGTTCTCTCTCCTCAAGAGCGACAGGAGTCACTCCTCCTGTGGGTTCGCTCTGTGCAGGCCGTACACTTTGAGAAGGAGATCGAGACCTTGAAGTCCGGTAGAGTTAAGTTGTCGGGAGCCGTTAGTAAGTTGAACCCCTTTTTGGATGAAACGGGTCTTTTGCGTGTTGGAGGACGGTTGAGGCACTCTAGCCTTCCTTATGGGGTCCGTCACCCCCTTTTGTTGCCCAAGGCGGGCCATTTTATTAAATTGTTGGTGACTGATCGTCACATTAAGAACTCGCACGCCGGTTGCAATGCGCTGTTGGCCATTCTGCAGCGAGAGTTTTGGATTTTGTCGGCTCGTCGTACCATTCGTAGCATCGTCTTCCGTTGCATACCGTGCTATCGGACTAAGGCCCCAACGATGCAGCCCCAGATGGGAGACTTGCCTGCTGATCGTGTCAATGAGGCGAGGCCCTTTGCAGGCGTAGGAACGGACTTTGCTGGTCCCTTTTCGATAAAGACGTCTACCCTTCGCAATAGTAAAATTGTCAAGGCTTATTTGTGCGTATTTGTCTGCCTGTCAACTAAGGCAGTGCACTTGGAGCTGGTATCCTCCCTCTCGACGGAGGCCTTTGTGGCAACTTTGGATAGATTTACGTCTCGCCGAGGGTTACCTTCTCTGATCAGGTCTGATTGCGGTACCAACTACAAGGGTACAAGTAACTATTTGAAGGAAGTGTATGACTTTCTTAATGAGAGCCAGGTTGACATTGGTAACAAATTGGCCCGTCGAGGGGTCACTTGGTTGTTTGACCCGCCAGCCTGCCCCCATTGGGGGGGTATTTTTGAGGCCGCGGTGAAAGCGGCAAAGGGACTCTGGCGGAGATTGTTGGGAGACACCGTTCTCACCTTTGAGGAATTAGCTACGGTATTTTGTCGCATTGAAGCGGTACTAAATTCGCGTCCATTGTGCCCGCTCTCTTCGGACCCGAACGATTTGGAGGCTCTAACCCCGGGCCATTTCTTGATTGGATAGCCACTTGTCGCTTTGCCTGAGTACCCTTTTGTTGATGTGAGCCAAAATCGGCTATCGCGGTTTCAGTTGGTGCAACAGCTCACTCAGAGCTTTTGGAAGCGTTGGAGCTTAGAGTATCTGCACATCCTCCAGCAGCGCGTCAAGTGGACTGATAAAACTCATCCGCCCAAGATAGGAGACCTCGTCCTTATTAAGGATGCCAACCTTAAGCCTCTGTATTGGCGCCGGGGGCGCATTCTCAAGTTGGTGGCTGGCACCGACGGGGTACCTCGTTTTGCTGAGGTTTTAGTGGATGGGTCGGTTATGAAGAGAGCGGTCGCAACCTTGTCAAGACTGCCAATTGATTAGCGGACGGGACGGCCCGTCCGGGGGGGGTAGATGTTTCATCCACCAAGACTCTGAACGCACCTTTTGACGTTTGACAGATTACGTTTCGTTGTCTGTGGTGCGATGACGTTTTGCTTGTCAGTGCAATTTTGGTTGAATAATGGTCGCTCCGTGCTTGTAATTTTGGTACACGCTGTCGCGTAGTTATTGGTTGAAAACTTTGAGTTATTGTTAATCCGATACCATCTTGATCGGTGTTTGATATTTTGTTGATAATTGAGTGCAAATTGAGAAATCTCGCCATTTTGGGTCTTGACCGCGAGTGATTTTTTTGGTTATGTCCGGCCTGTTTGTGTCATTTGAACGCCGGTAATTTCCTAAATTCAGTGTTGGACTATTACATCCCCGATTGGGTTAGCAAACCGGGATAAAATTCAGTTGGACATTGGTGAGGGTGCCACGTGTGTGATAGGAAGGTTTGTCCAGAAAGACGTCGGTACGCGCTGTGTGGCGCCCTTTGGTTACCGTCGTAATCTCACATAACTACACATGCACCACACAAACCACAGTTATACTTACACCCCACCCAGATAAGACGGAACCAGGGACTACGTCACATCACCGGTACCAACGTGTTGGTAAGTGTATTGAATAGTTGTTTTTCCTTTGTCAATTTGGACAAATATATTTTGATTAGGGCTCCGCGTAATCGCGGACATCGTGAGTCTGTTCGTGCAGTCTCACACAGCCACCGAAACAAAAGAATTTTCAAAAATTTGAATTTGGAATTAGTTTGAGATAAATTACAAACAAATCGGTGTATAAAAGATTCCAATGCGGCCAGTACTTTTCGAGTTATTTAATTGAGTATGAAATATCCCTAGTGTGTAATTCTGAAAATATCTACGTCTTATAATCGCGAACAATATCAATCAATCAATCATCTCAGTATGCGGACACTGTTAGTGTAGTGTACTGTCCTAGTGTAAACCGGCACTAATTAACATTTATGAAGATCAAGTGAGGGTAGTTGAATAAACACCTTCGCTTTGCTGTGGCGGTACCTCCAATACTTCAGTCTTCCCGCGACCATGGCTGGTGCAATCCGTTCGAAACGTCGGGCTTATTATTATAGGTAAAATTCGCGATAAATACCCGTTCACATGTGTACTATAATATGTTCTGATCGCAAAAGTTTAAAAAAGACAATCGCGAACAATATTTTAATCAACATACAACCTAGCACTGGCCTGCAAATTGCAAAAAACGTAAGAAACTTTGAATTTCGCGGGTACCCTGGAGCATCAATCAGCCTTAACGTACTTTCCAAGGCACGGGGGAACCTCGGTATGTAATGGGTGGACCCATCCACGGACCAATCTAGGCAAGCTCGGCTTAACCTGAAGAGCGATCCAATTTGCTGTTATTATATAACCACGAGCTCCTCTTCTCTATGTGGTAGTTTGACTGACAAAATAAAATAAAAATAATACAAACGCCGCGTATATAAACATAACTAGAGTAAATAGAAAGATGACAACAACACGTTAGTTATTTCATTGTGGATGACAATACAGTCAAATTAGGTCAATGGTGGCGACGTTGCCGTTATTATGATTAAGGGTTAGCTTAACAATATGGCAACGTCGCTCTGATTTTGTATTGTGTAAAAGCTGAAATATGTGCTTCAGTTTTTCCTGAAACCTTTGAATTAATTTGGCTTTTCTAGCTTTCTACAGCTAGACAAAAGCACAGATTTCGATTTTTTTAGAATTAAAGTTGGTTTCGTAAATGTTTTTCCAAGCAACCATACATAGCATTATAGGCTCGATGTTATGTATGGTTGTATCTCTGAAAAATTTCAACTGAGGTTTAAGTTACCTATGAGTACACCCACATTTTGCCAGTTATGTTTTAAGTTCTATGTAATAGGGAGCAAGCCTATTGCCATCAACCGGGCAACAATTCAGATTCTACGGCTGCTACTGAAAAAATCCTGATGAGGAAACCTAATTACACTTTTAACGGATGGCCGATTGAGCCGAAAAGTTTTTAAGGCGGCTCCCCGAGCAAATGACCTTGAGAGAGCAGTTTTTCGGAGCCTACTCCTCTTTATCCAAAAGAAATGCCAACTAATAAAAAATACATTAAATTACTACATATCCTTGACTCCAAAATTGTCGTTTCATAATATTTTTAAGTTGCTTAATGTTTAATAAATCCCCTCACAACGAAACCATAGAAATGAGAAATAATGATTTATAAAATGCTACTCCTCGTAAAGTAAACATTATTTTGATTTGCTACTTATACTAATGGATAGGCAATTTAATAATGAACATAATTGTCATTTTATTTTTCCAAAAGACGTAAGTTTGATTTTATAAAGAATAAAAACCACTCATTTCGCACAATTCGGCCTGCAGTGACTGACGTAACGACCAATTCGTAGTGCAAGCTGATTAGAACTTTATTCTAACAGTATTTCAAGCGAAGTTTGAACCACCACAAATAGAGTTGCTAATTTTGCTCGGGGTACCGCCTTAAGTGTCGACCGCGAACCGGTAGACATCGCGTTGGAAACCCGGAGACTAGGTGGACCGATGACCTGGTGAAGGTTGCGGGAATCCGCTGGATGCGAGTCGCACGAGACTGGTCAATGTGACGACACTTGGGGGAGGTCTATGTCCAGCAGTGGACGTGTTTCGGTTAAAATGATGATGATGATGAAAACTTTTCCCAATCTGGCAATCAAGGCCAGGACTTAATGTTCAGCCTTAGCGCTGGTGAGTGGTGACTAGACAAACGAGGCAGAAACAACCAATCACAAACTATTTAGTAACGCGTTACTATGTCGCATCGTGTACCAACCGCTATTGAAATATACACACGTTACTTTACCTAATCGCCAAACTTAAGTGGCAGTGGGCAGCACATTGCTTGCAGAACGGATGACTGATGGGGCCGAAAAGTTCTGGACGGGCGACCGCGTAGAAAGACTATGCGTTGGAAGGCCTCCTACTAGGTGGACCAATGACTTGGTGAAGTTTGCGCAATCCACTGAATGCGAGTCGCACAGGACCGGTCAATGTGGCGACACTTAGGGGAGGCCTATGTCCAGCAGTGGACGTCTTTCGGCTGAAATGATGATGATGATGATAGACGTGTTTCTTCACCATTGTGGAAGAAAAAAACGTGTTGCGCCGAACCCCTAATAGAATACACAAACATGTCAGAGGAATTTAATTATATTACAGTATTAATAGTCTTGATTAGAATAAAATAAAAGAAGAGGAAGTTACAAATCACCACCACCAAAGTTAGGTATATTCTCCCACCCCTGTCGGAGTATATAACTCAGAAACGTGATTGTTTTTGTGTTAAAATATCAACATTATTATAAATGGGATTTTCAAATTGCACCTATCCAGTGTCCGAAACGGATTCATCAATTCTTTATAGCTTTACTGGATAAAAAGTAAAAAAAAAACAGTTCGTTTTGATAACCCGAATCCAATTAGGGATATTCCCGTAGGCATCAGTTTGAGCGATTCCATTCATGCTGTTTTCATTTGATAAAGTTACATCACGCCCGAAGATAGAAAGATTCACCTCTTGAACCAGCGGGGTACAATTTCTCAATCTCCAGGTTAGTTTTACAGTTCAATAATGTTATTTACTAGCTGTTGTCCACAACCTTCGCCTGCGTGAATTTATTATAAAAAAAAAATTCTTTCCTTTTTTATTCGGATTTTGTTATCAATTTCAAGGGTATTTTTTTGCACAGAACCATAATTATTTTTCTTAAATAAAAGTAGCCTAAGTTAAGTTGAGCTTATAACATCAGCTATCTGCCAGTAAAAATCACGTCAAAATCGGTCCAGCCGCTTCGGAGTTGCTTGAACAAAGACAGACCGACAAACAGACTGACAGGTTAGGCACTTACCACGCGATAAGGAAGAAATATAGCAAAGCAAGCTAAGCGTAAACTTACAGAATTATTTTAACGAGAATTTGTACTCGCCATGAGATACTATCACCATCCTATCCTATTCATCATCATCATCATCATCATCAGCCTATTAATGTTCCCACAGCTGGGACACAGGCCTCCTCTCTCTACAACTCATTTCTTTGATAACACGATATGGTTTTCAGACTTTTGTACTTCTGGCTGTTTGGTATACAGAGTGAATCATTTAAGTGGGACGCAATGGGAGTAATCCGATTCCATAAGAGATACCGGGATTTTTTTAAAGAAGAAGTTGCTCAATTTTAATGAAAACAATTTTGTTAAACTCAATTTTTGGTCAAGTTTGAGTTGTCCATAAAAAAATGGAATGCCCTTCAAAACTACCCACTCTTGAAAATGCTTTTTGTGAAAAGAAAATAAAACTTTTCACGATCTTTTTCCTTTTAATTCTTTCAAAAATTAGCGCTTTACTAAAAAAACAGTTTTTGTTAACGACGTTTTTGATATTTTAGTCATTTCCATCGCCAAATATGACGTTCTGAACTTGCAAGAAGCACTTTACACATCCCACTCACTCCCAGCTCCCCTAATTACATTCAGCTATGCTTATTATACATTCACAGACTGCTCTTCAGCAAAGCGACGACCAAAACTGACGGGGTTAAGTGGTTCAGAGCACTATCGTTCAAGTACTCGCGTGCGTGGAACCGACAACCAATATTTTACGTAAAAGCGAGTGGGAGTAGAAAATTGAATGACGTTAATATATTTGTGACTAGCAATTCGTCTGCGACTTCGTCCGCAGAAATTGTTATAGGTCGGCTAATATGTATGAATTTAATATAATTTATAGCATATAGCAGCTACGGATAATGTAGCTTTTTGCCAGTGAAAGAATTTTTAGAATTGGGTCATTAGTTCCGGATATTACCCCCTACATACAAACCTACAAACTTTCGAACATATTTTTTTTGCATTTTTTATTATTATAGATAGAAAAGGGTATTTTAATGGCTATAAAAAAAACGTAGTTACTGCCAATTTTTGATATCAAGAATTTTTGTTTCAAGAGATTAAAGTCAAAGTCAGAGTCAAACAAACATTTAGTTTGTTTGTTAATTATCAGCACGATCGGTCTGCGAGGTTAAAACAGGACGGGAGGGTCACATTTCCAGGATGGGTCAGGACAGATCCGCCAGAATCGTCACACAGAGGGTGCCTGAAGACGGTCGTTATCACCGAGGCAGGGCAAAAAAACTGGCCTGACGTTTTGAACTTGTTCCTGACTGATTGACCAGAGCAGGCAAAATATGAGGAGAGTTGGAAAGGAATAGGGAAGGCCTTTGCTTACCAGTGGGACAGAATTAGACCAATAAAAAAAATACATCCTTATAAGTCGTCCAAACGTCACAGTATTCGTTGGATATACACAAAGAAAATGTATGGTAGAGTCTGGTATTAAAGATATTTTTTTATTAACCTTTATGGTCCCACTGCTGGGCAAAGGTGGGATACCTAACCAATAACCTTCCACTCTTCTCACTTTGCGGTTTTCTCCGGCCAATCTCTCATAAACACAAAATAATAGTAGGTACCTAAAAATAATCTTCTGCCAGCATTCCTCTCAGAAAATCATTAGGCGGTCGAATGGTATCGTAGGTAAGTAGTAAATTTTCAACCTGAAGCTTTTTGCAGTCGATTTGCTCGGTGCCAGTAGGTTGATCAAAATTTTTGATTGTAACATTTAAAGTTGCGTAGTTCTACCTCAACTTTTTTGACGTGACAACGTCTTATAAATTGGTTTGCCGGGTGACACTTCAAGAAACTGCGTTACGCTCCCGCTCACGTTATGCGCTCACAATGAGAGCGAGTGAGAGCCCGCCTAAGAGCGAGAGAGACAGACATAAAAAGTTTATTTTACCACTCAAAGTCGTTGTCACGTAAAACTTTCGCCCGTATACCGACTTTACAGGCAACCAATTTTTTTCAATAAATACAAGGTTTACAGGCAAGCCTGACTTTAGCGTACGTATTATGAACAAGGCGATCAATATGCGCGCAATAAAATGAAGTAAATTTATGTGGGACCACTGCGCGGACTACCTTCAACAAATGTAAAAATAATCACTTTAATCGGCACAGTAACCACCGAATGATCGGTAAACATTCATAAAAAAAAGATGTTGGTAGAATACATAACCTCCCTTTTAAGAAGTTGGTTAAAGATCCCGTACTCTCTTTATACGCTCACACGTAAAAAACCGGTGCATAAAAATTGTAAAAGAACCTGTATCCATATGCAAGTACAAATGAAACAACAAAGCAGCCACAAGAACAGTAATCCAAATTGCGCTAAGTTTATGCAACTCTTGCAAGTGAACATGAGATCTAAAGTTTATACTGCATGTGATTACCATGTTAATAGCTCAGTTTATATCAAATGATTGTCTTGGGAGCTGTCTCTAACTTGGCAATCTACTGCTGTCATAAGTTCGAGACGTCTGCTCGGAAAGTAGGTTAGGAAGTTTGCGCAAATGTTGGAACAATCTGATAAAATGAGGCTGTTTTGTGGCGTTTGTTGTTTTGTGCTACATTGCCATTATTATTTTGCGAGATAATCATTACCCATCACTCAGTCCTTTATCATCATTTCAGCCGAAAGACGTCCACTGCTGGACATAGGCCTCCCCTAGTGCCGCCACATTGACCGGTCCCGTGCATCTCGCAATCAGCGGGTCCCCGCAACCTTCACCAGTCATCGGTCCACCTAGTGGGAGGCCTTCCAACGCAACGTCTTCCGGTTCGCGGTCGCCACTCCAGAACTGCAGTCCTTATCACGATTATTTGGAGACGGTTCAGCGTCTCTACTTCTGCACTTCTCCAGTAGTTGTTATCTTCTGGTTTACCAAATCATCTTTCATACAGTCCATCTATTGTTTTTTAGTCTTCCCCCATGTTCCATGTTAGGGTTTCGGTTTCCGCACGTAGTCTTTAAAGTGGACCATTGTACGTGAGCCATAGCAGGCGTTATTCCGACCAGCCCACCTCCCTGCAGAAGTAGATAAATTTTCCCAGTCTTCTCGGAACATGTCAGGGAAAGCGAAATATAGAGAAGACCATTGCTGAGCTGTGGGATTAAACTTTCTTGTATTTTAATCAAAAAGCATGCATTATCCTACTTTCTACTATCTTACCGACGTTGATGCTATCATCATCATCATCATTTCAGCCGAAAGACGTCCACTGCTGGACATAGGCCTCCCCCAAGTGTCACCACATTGACCGGTCCCGTGCAACTCGCATCCAACGAATTCCTGCAACCTTCACCAGGTCATCGGTCCACCTAGTGGGAGGTCTTTCAACGCATCGTCTTCCGGTTCGTGGTCACCACTCCAGAACTTTTCAGCCCCATCGGCCATCCGTTCTGCGAGCAATGTGGCCTGCCCACTGCCACTCAAGTTATCCTATCTATCCTACAATATAATATTAAAAATGCGAAATTTTGTGAGGATGGAGGGATGGATGGATGTTTGATACTTTTTATCCGGGTGATACGAGTATGATCCCGTGGTACAATGAGAAAACGCGGGCGAAGCCGCAGGTATAAGCTCATCATCATCATCATCATCATCATCAGCCTATTAATGTTCCCACTGCTGGGACACAGGCCTCCTCTCAATGAGAGGGAATGGGCTATAATCCACCACGCGGGCCCAGTGCGGATTGGTAGATGTCACATGTCTTCGAATATAAGCGGAGGTATAAGCTAGTTTTATATAAATCATCATCATCATCATTTCAGCCGAAAGACGTCCACTGCTGGATATAGGCCTCCCCCAAGGGGGGGTTTTGCCATAATCGCCACGCTTGGCAGGCGGGTTGGCGATCGCAGTACGGTTGTTACAAAAGCACAGAGAACGCTGCTGCCCATTCTCTGGTAAGTCCCTTAGTCGCCTCTTACGACACCCACGGGAAGATATGGGATGGTGTTATTCTTTACGTCCGACACCATACAGACAATATATTTATATAAATGCTGTAATGGAAATGTTTTTTTTTTGTTTAAAAATGAAAACAATTTCTCCCTCAACAAAATTACATGAACTGCAAATTTTTAAATTCCATCTAATAAAGTAATAACGAAGGTGCTTTACCAAGCACGGGCAAACGGGCGGTTTTTTAATTAGTTGAAAAAGCTCGAGCTTATGTAAAATGTATTTCCTACGTCCCGTGGTTAAAACAACGTGCTGTATACACCGGTAATTTTAGCACCTGATAAAATGTTGTCTTTTTTTAATGATCGAGGTTTTTTGTAATCATTTGCAGTATAAAAAAAATATTTTTAGGACAATACATTATTTAGTTTGAGAGCAGCGGTGGCCCAGTGGTCGCGGCCCCAACTTACGAACAGTAAGTCGTGTGTAATTTATTTCACGACCACTGCTCTCAAAACGGTGAAGGAAAACATCGTGAGGAAACCGACATATCCTAGAACCAAAAATTCGATGACATGTGACATCTACCAATCCGCACTGGGCCCGCGTGGTGTATTATAGCCCATTCCCTCTCATAGAGAGGAGGTCGTGTCCTAGCAGTGGGAACATTAATGGGCTGATGATGATGATGATGATTATTTAGTCATTTAACATCTTAAATTCCATTCACCCCTCCTCTAAAAGTAATGTATGGTCTAACAAGGGATCATACAAGTATTGTTGGGGAGTAATTTAACAACTTTGAAACAAAGATTATGTACTGTGGACATTTTCTGAGTAAATCTTTGTTTCAAACCAAAGTGCCAACAAATTATGCCAATCCTGCTTCTTCACTGTCACAAAAATAACTTTCTTGTTTCTGGGAAAGCCAACAGTCCGAATCGTTTCAAAGTAAATATTCTTATTTGAAAACTCCCACTTTATATTCTTCTCAGAAAAATAATAGAAAGTGCCAGCGAAATATTCAATTTTTTTTCATCGTAGGATTCATCCTCGAGTAGATAATTATACAGGCTGTAAACAACCTCATCACGATGCCGTCAACCAAGCATTCTGTACATCAAACTAAGTAACTTTACCTACGCAAAAATTATTGCTGGGAAACGCCTTTTTTTTAGGGTGGAAAATCAAGTTTTGTGGTAGAACGCGCATTGAATAGAACGTGGGTTGTGGAGGTGTTTAAAGTAAAAATCTTACTTTAAAAACTTGTATTATAAAAAATCTTGTCAAAAAGTTGGAACTTTGACCCCCAATATCACCGTAACTAGAAGTTTCCAGGTATGTCGTAGAACAAAAAACTGATCGCAATGACGGGAAGAACAAGTGCCTTTCGGCTTCGTTAAGAGGTTTTTTACACCATTTAGATAGCGATCCTCATACTTAAGCTGCCTTGAAAGTCATCCTCAAAAATCTAGACCGTATCTTGCCATTTCCCGAATCCCGATACACTTATAACTTAGATACCTTGTGACTTGCATCACAATGGCGGGATTCGGATGCACAGATGCCAGCACACCAAGCTACTTTCATCTTCTTTAATAGATTTTCAACAATACAATTTTTCATTTTTCAGGTTTTACGTATCCCGCGTAAAAGTGCTCTATTCACACTAGATTTCCATGAATACGGTCAAGATGTAAGGAGAATTTTATAATATTTGTGTGTTGTCCACAAAGAGTTTATTGTTTAGGTACTCGTTTTTGCACTCGGTTCGCTAGTGTTATGGTTATAAATTACACTTGAGTATAATTTAGTTTTCCATTTTTGAAAGAATTTTCGGAATCGGATCAGTACGTATAGTTCTGAAGATTACTACCTTATAAACTTACAAACCTCTCTTCATAATATTAGTGTCGTTTAAAATTTCCCTTACAATTGCATGATATCGTAATAAATGTAGGTGTGTGTACCTGCTGCAAAGGGTGGCTACTGACAACTTTAGAATAACTCGTAGCAGAAAAATCTATAAAACACACAACACAAAAAACACACTCGCTTAAAATTTTACAAAACTTACATTATGATCTTTTTCATAGTTAATTAAAAAAAAAAACAGTTGGAAGGCTTTCGATTCCCGAACGACCTAAAATTAACGGTGTATTTTATAGCGATATCTCAACGTAAATGTATAAGACTGGTACAGTTTTGTTGGTGTCGCTTTTTGTGTCCACGAGTGTATAACATCACGCCTGTAATCCCCTTAGGGTTAGGCAGAGGTTTAAGTCCGATAATAGTCCAGTAATAGGTCCTTTTCCCATCAATCGGCACAAATCCTGACTCCGTGGTCCATACTGAGAAATTCCAGTTGGAAAAACCCAATTACACTTTGGCCAATCCGGAAATCGAAACAGTTGTGCTTGCGAACACGTTACTAGGACCAACGAGGCGAAGCATGTAAACACCACTTTCGATCAAAATCCGAAAGATTTTTAAAGAAATATGTCATCTTTAAATACATAAAAAAGAAAAATAACTGTTCGTCTGCTCGACAACATTATCAACGCAATGATGATTCTTTTTGACTTGTCAAAATGGATTGCACTGGGAATCTGAAGGTGTAACCCAAGTACCTATTAGATGTCCTGTGATGTTTGACGTTTTGGCAATATCAAAATAGCTTAAGTTGTAATGTGTATGTCTTTTACATGTTTTTTACTTACATTTTTTGGATATTATTAACCTGAAAATTTAAGCATTCGTCCTCCCTAGGTAGCTTCATGGTCATTTCTTGGAGGCTTAGCAACGGCTTTGGCCTTTTTACCTTGTAATTTGTTATTTAAGTTTTTATCTTTATTAAATCTTTGTTTACTTTTGTGATGTCAGTTAGTGGCAACCCTAGTTTTATTTTTAATTTATTGCTGGAGCTAGTTGTAGGTTGTATAGGTAAATCACATCGACCTCATTCGATTTTTTTTTAATAATTTTCTAATTTTAAAATGTAAATATCTGGAGTTGACAGGAGCCTGGTGGTAGAATGGGCAGTCTACGTTCAGAGCTGAGAGCAGGAACACCTCTGAGAAGCTCCATAAAGTATATTTAAAAGGGCAGTTCCCTTATTCTTCGGTTTTAAGTCGGCCTCTCTCCGTGCTGCACCCTCACCAAGAACACCTGGAAACCTTGATGCTTGAGCTACACAAGCCTGATGAAGATTTGATGCTCCTCGGCCCTCCTCCTACGGCCTGAGGATTGACGGTCCTCGGCCGTCCACCACCGTCTGAAGACGGATGCCCTCGGCCCTCCTCCTACGGCCTGAGGATTGACGGTCCTCGGCCGTCCACCACCGTCTGAAGACAGATGCCCTAGGCTCTTCTCTACGGCCTGAGAGTTGATGGTTCCTCGGTCCTCCTCCACAGTCTGAAGACGGACGTTCTTCAGTTATTTATTCCATTCTGCGTTTCATCTTCAGTACTTTCCGCCAGCTTCACTGGCATTAGTAATTAAGTAGCTCCAGCCTTTAGATTATCTTTGTTAATAAATTCTTATAACTCGTCCCCTTTATTTCTTTTAATAGTGCTCCCCTCCAGACTGAAAGTTAGGTAGGTGAGTGCTCAGAGTGACCTTACAGTTTTGTGGATCCTATCCAGGAAAATGTAACGTTACAAAGTATACCAAAATGTTTTGAATGCGAAAAAGATTTGCGTTTAAACTCTTATAAAATTATTGCGACGGATACTTAAATCTTAGCGTAAACAGGTAAACTTTGGTAAAACCCGGGACGATGTCAATGTCATACAACTGGTCCATCAATTTATTTGAACTTTGGAATGTTTTCAAAATGCTTTTAACTTTTTTTTCTTACATTTTGTTATTATTGATAATCTAACTATTTTTTTGTTTTGGCCTGTGCAAGAAGACTTTTTTATTTTTTAGTCTACAGGAATAAATGTGATTAGGCAAGTATTGTGGAAACTTAAACTACTTTGTTGTCATAGTGATAGTAATTAAATATATGATAGCTTTAGCCACTGTGGTATCACCTACCAAAAGTGCTTCAAGAACCTTTTGGTGTTCAAACGACGTTGTTAGACATTCGCTCAATTGCTTTTTTGGAGCTCGTGGCTAAATAATAACAGCCGCTCGGGTCGATATTAAGGTTAAGCCATGCTTGCCTAGGTTGGTCTGAGGATGGGTGACCACCCATTACATACCGAGATTCTTTCGTACTTCGGAAAGCTCGTTAGAGTCATTCGTCATCTGGCGACTGTAGATCTGGCACCTTCCAATTTTTATTTATTTTCAACCGACTTCCAAAAAGAGGAGGTTTTCAATTCGACTGTATTTTTTGTTGTTGTCAACTCGCGCTACCTACGTAAAATACGTCAGATGTACAGTCAACTACGTAAACGTCTAATGAAATGTATTGTGTAAATCTAATAATTCCTTTAAACGAGCAATGCTTGTATAACATAAGAACAAAGAAAAAATATTTGTTATATTATAAGTGTAATGTATTGTATTGTTATTGTTTTTTTTTATATTTTGTGAACATTTTTTGTAAACATATCTTTTTTATATATAAAAAAATATATAATTATAAAAACAAAATACCAATGAATTATTTTTTTATAAAAAATAACCCTTTAAAATAACTGGGTTGTGGAGGTCAGATAGACAGGATATACTGGTATTCAATTCAGCTGCATCCGGTTAGACAGGAAACCGACCCGAACATAGTTGGGAAAAGTCTCTGATGACTTTTTGCTTTGTGAAATGTTTTCAAACTCAAACTCAAAGCATTTATTTCAATTAGAGCATTACGGCACTTTTGAAAGTCAAAAATACAAAAAAGAAAATCAAAGCTACAGTCCCAGTCACAAGGCATAATAACTTGAGAAAGTACTGTAGTTGCCCATTCCCTAGCGTAGATCTCTATGGAGAAGAATGGGCAAGAAACTCCATGGACACTCTTTTAAAATCAAAATATTGTTACAAAATCTTGGTTACATCATTAATTTTGAGATTATACATATATGTGAGAACGATGTAGAAAGACGTGCACGCTAAGAGCATCCAGAGTGAAAGATTAGATTAAAAATGTATGAATAAAGTAATTAAAATGAACCTTGGCAGCTAAGAGATGACCAGTCCCAACTGACAGCGCCCGTTCACAGACATGACACATGTACTGGCGCCATTCAACTCAACCATATTGAAGGGAACTAAATGACCCGACACACCCGCCACCATCAGCGAGACATTTAAGTTAGCATGACATTCTCTCAGTCACCAAGGCATATTCAAGTCAATGAAAGATAAATAAATGTAAATGGTGGCTGAACAGTACAAAGTACTCACACATGTGCTATGCAATTATATAATACTAAGAACTGGAATCTATACAATGCAAGTGTATTTTTACAATCTTCTGCTTCTTTTTAAAAAGTAAGATGGCGGTGTAAATAATTCCTATTTCGGTCACGCACAAAAACGTTCTAGTACACCACAATAAACTAACTTCCAAAGATAATTCACTTACAGATTCTGTCTACGCTAACTTCTCTTTTTTATTCATTTTTATCCCGTCTTTTGTTTCATGGACAAGCTTTCATTTGCAGACTGGGCCTACTCAACTGTCACTTTGACAGTAATTGACAGTTACGGCCCAACCAAGCATTTTCTTAAATAAAATCTCCTTTATGTAATCAAACCTCTATAATGACGTCATTGTGATACATTTATACGTATTACTAACTGCATTGTGGAGATGTAGTTGCTTCATGTAAAATACTGGTATTCAGCTGCATCCGGTTAGACTGGAAACAGACCCCAACATAGTTAGGAAAAGGCTAGGCAGATGTTGATGTGTATGTATGAAGCAAGGGCCGGTACCTGTTCAGAAAAAATAAGAGTTTTTTTTATTGTGATCTTGACTCACTTCTTCTTGTCGTATCGATGTTCCTTCCATATTAAAAGGTTTGGGCGCAGTAGGTAGCCACGTTTATTCCAGCAGCAGAGGCGCTATTCGGGTCATCAAGAGCGCAGGTATTACCCGGTTACATTATCTCTGGACCTTGCATCGATGACTCCATTTGTAAACCGATTCTCAAAATTCTTTGTTATTTGGAAGTGTATACTCCTGAGATGGTCCCGTTAAAATTTGGCGAAGATCTGATGCTGATCTTCGGAGATATACAATGGAACTCTTCAATAATAGACGGCAAATCTGTCGTGATTGCTGCAATCGCTTGAATGTTTATTGGGGATAAGCCTATTACCATGAAATGTATTGTTACCAAAAAAAATATTATAGCAAATATTTGTTTAGGATATTAAAACTAAAAATGGAAAAATAAAAAAAACTTTTTGCAAAAAATAACTTTAGCTTTGGCAAAAAAAAACTGAATCAAACAAACAAAAGGTCTTCTAAAGATAAAGTGATTTTTTACGTTTTAGTGTTTTTAAAGTCGATTTTATTTTTTTCAATACACTTCCTCGAAAACTGGTCCATAACGCACTACGATTAGGTACAACATGCAATATATTTCACACGCGTGCGTTTTTTTTCCATTTTCCCGCACGTGTGCGGGAATGAAAATTGCCACAGATAACTATACCTATACTTAGTCCAAATTGGTTCAATGCCTATAGTCTGAGGTGAATGTTTTATTTTATTTCGGTAAAGCACTACGCGTCTTTACGGCATAAATATTTTTTGAATATTAAAATTGTGTTCATAAATAGAATATCATAGATAAACATGATTGTTAAAAACTAATAGTTATTTTTATACAAAAATTAACATTTATCTGTGTTCTGAATTCAAAATATAAAATGAATCTATTTTTTATATTAGGCTGTTTAACGGCTTCATACTTTTGCCTCTCCTTCAACCTGGCGAAAGCAGAGCGCGAAAAAAAAGAAAATTAAAATCATAGTTTCCTAGTTCGTGACAAAAATATTTTTCGTTTATATTTTATTTTATTTCTTCAAAAGTGTACCTATTGAAAAACGTCGTTTGATACACGTGGACATTTGTTATTGCAGTTCTCGGCTCAAAAACACCCTCGCCTACGGCTCGGGTGTTATAATTCCGCCTCGAATACAATAACAAACTTTCTCCACTTGTATCAAAATGTACTATTATTTTTCGTCAGTACGGTTAAGCATTTTCGTTGCCGGATACATGTCGCGATATTTTCGTGCTATCACTGCTTTATTTTTGAACATTTCATTGTTACGTTTGGACTTTTATTATTACAATAAAAGTCCGTAACCAGGTTGTAAACGGACACCTGGGACACTCCAGCAGGTGGGGCACAGTTTGATCTGGAGCGCCGCACTCCTAAAAAAAAAAACCGATATAGATAAACGGGAAAACGATATAGATATAGCATTCAGTTATTTTCACGAACTATTGTGCCTTTTCTATAATTTGTGCTTCCCGAAAATTAAAGTAAAAGTTAACACTAATCAAAAGAAACAAAACTGGATAAGCAAAGGATTGAAGCAAAGTTGTAAAACAAAACGGTATCTACGCTTTCAATATTATAGAAATAAAAATATAGGAAATAAAGCTAAATATATGCAATATTCAAAAATCTTACAGAAATGTATCTACGCATCGAGAAAAAACGCAAATATTAAGTTTATAAATAAAAATGAAAACAAATGCAAAGCAGTATGGAAAGTAATTAGGGACGAAATCAAGAACAATAACTTCAAAGACAGTATAGATCATATTCAAATTGATAACAGAGTAGTCACGGATCCTATAGAAATAGCAACGGCCTTCAATAACCATTACATTAATATGGCGCATACTGCTAATACGGATGTAAAAACAAGCCCTAAGAATAATTCAACAGCTCATTCGATGTTCCTCAAACCAGTGTCTGAAAATGAAGTTAGAACGGAGATAATATCATTGAAAAACTCAAATTCTGAAGGATACGATGAAATTAATACGAAAATTATAAAAGCATGCACTATTGAGCTAAGTGCAATTTTAACACATTTAATTAATTTATCTTTCTCACTTGGTACTTTTCCCGAAGCATTAAAAGTATCAATTGTTAAACCACTTTTTAAAAAAGGAGAAAAATCTGATGTTAATAATTATCGCCCAATAACATTAATACCTATTTTGTCAAAGATATTTGAGAAGTACATGTACAAAAGATTGATCGAATTTTGTAACAAATTTAACATAATCAAGAAAGAACAGTTCGGCTTTCAAAAAAACAAATCTACAACACTAGCTACACATCAAAAGTGTCTAGGGATCAAGCATTTTTATGCGGATTTCTTGAGATTGAGATGTGGCTTTGTAATAAATTTATGATTTTATAAATTTATATGGATCCTTTTTGGTGCATTTCATAATTTGAATCAGGAACTCTCAATCAAATTCGAGTAAAAGATGAAAATAAGCTGTCAATATTTTCCCTATAAAAACATACAACGCATTGAAGACATTATTAGTGCTACTGTTTCCCTACTACTGATTAAAACCAACGTTATTATGGAGCGGCGACGTCATTTAAGCAGGGAAGAAATGCTCAGAGCCGTGGGAATGATAGAAGCTGGTTCCCCGCAACGTACTGTAGCTTTAGCTCTGAATACAAGTCAGAGTGTTATCAGTCGACTTTGGACACGTTACCGAAGCACTGGTACCGTGGCTGAGCGCCATGGAGGACGGTATCGCTGCACCACACGGAGACAAGACCGATACATTCAAATCTTAACTCGAAGAGCTCCAACAATAACCGCCATGATGTTAGCCGTGAGGCTTCATCACTCTTCAGGGAACTTAATTAGCGACCAAACAGTCAGAAACCGCTTGCATGAAGTGAACCTTCATTCCCGAAGACCGCTACGGGTACCACCTATAGCAATGCACAATCGTAGGATTCGATATCAATGGGCTCTTGAACACAGAAATTGGGCAGAAGAACAATGGCGTTTCGTGTGCTTTTCTGATGAGTCTCGTTTTGGTATGAGACCGGATACAAGACGTATACGACACTGGAGAACCCCTGGACGCCAACAGCGATTAAAATCCTGCCAGGAAGTCCATCCTTATAGTGGTGGAACCATCATGGTATGGGCGGGTATTTGGATCGGCGGAAGAACTGAGTTGATTTGGATCAGAGGCAACCTCAACGCTCAAATTTATGCTGAGACGATTGTATCAGACGTCATCGTTCCTCTACAAGTGCAAATCGGTCCCTTATTTCAGTTAATGCATGATAATGCACGACCGCACACCGCAAGAGTTGTAAGACAGACTCTCGCCGCAGCTAACATCAATGTCCTGCCCTGGCCTGCTCAGTCGCCAGACTTGAACCCGATTGAGCATGCATGGGATATGCTACAGAGAAGAGCTCTGCCGAATATGGAGGGTATCCAGTCGCAAGAAGACCTTTTTTTGTTGTTGCAACGAACATGGGCGGCCATTCCACAGCGTGATTTGGATGAACTCATTTTGAGTATGCCAAACCGATGTTCTTGTGTTGTTAGTGTTCGCGGTAGAAACACGGATTATTAATTGTTTAAGTTACCCAATAAAATTTTAAAGAAAACTGTGTTTTCAGTCATTTTTTCGAACTTTAATGTTAGTGGTTCAAATGTCAAAAATCCCTTTATTAGGAAAATGGCAAATTTCTTTATTAATGCAAAGGTGACTTGGTTTATCGTTACTGTGACAAACGAAAACACTTTATTTGATGAATCCTTAAAGAAAATTTTAATTAATATCAATCAGGAGAAAAGTTATTGCAAAAATATATGTTGATCCCTAGATACTTTTGATGTGTGTATTTTCACTCTTATAAAAAATATAATGACGAATATTAATCAACACTGTCTTACTACAGGCTTGTTCTTTGATTTATCTAAAGCCTTTGACCTAGTGTCTCATGACCTGTTACTACAAAAACTGGAGGCAATTGGAATTAGAGGCATAGTTCTTCAGTGGATATCGTCATACCTTAATAACAGACGACAGCGGGTTATCATTACAAAGGTAGATAGAAATAACGACATGATACCACACTTATCCGAACTCAAGTACAACAATATGGCGTCCCTCATGGAAGTGTGTTAGGACCAATTTTATTCTTTTTGTACATAAATTCCATTATTAATATAACCAAACATAAATGTATATTATTTGCTGATGATATTTCTATTATTGTAACAACTGATAGGAAAAATAATACGATTGACGATCATGAGACTGATATTAATAACACTATTGAAAAACTAATTGACTATCTAAATAAAATTAATTTATCAATAAATCTTAAAAAATCAGTTTATATACAATTTAATAAATCTAATAATGCTAAATACAATATTAAAATGAATATACATACAATTGACGAAGTTACTTATACAAAATTTCTCGGTGTAACTTTAGATCAAGACATAAATTGTAAAGGACATATTGATACTGTCTCCAAACGAATAAATAAGTTCGTATATGCACTTAAAAAAGTAAGAAATATAACAAACGTTAAAACGGCAATAACGTCATATCACGCATACGTCGAATCGGTGCTCCGCTATGGTTTGATAATGTGGGGTAATAGCACAGATCGAAATAGAGCATTTATTGCACAAAAAAATGCATTAGAGCAATTACCGGGCTTCGATCTGACGAATCCTGTAGACCGATGTTTAAAAAGCTTGGCTTGTTACCGCTACCGTCTCTTTACGTATATGAAACATGTATGTTTCTGAGAAAGCATAAAGAATTGTTTACTAATGCAGATGATTTATATCCTCGTAACCGACGAGACCCCCATAAGCTAGTTCTGGATAGCCTTCCAAGACTAGATAAATATAATAAAAGTTGTGTAGCTATGTGTGTGCGTATATATAATAAGATACCAAGTAACCTCAAGATGCTAAATGTAAGTTCATTTAAGGATAAATTGCATGAATGGTTGTGTAGTCGTAGTTTTTATAGTGTCAAAGACTTCTTTGACAGTAAATGTTAAATAATTGTCTTGAAAATTTTGTACGCTTATCACTGTTAAGCAAAAACATGTATGCTCTTGTTTTCTTTTGTATTTGACCATCTTTTTATACCATGTTTTTAAGCAAATAAATATTATTCTATTCTATTCTATTCTATTCTAAAGATGAGATAATATTTCAAGAAATATAAGAATAAAGGATAATCTGAATAACGTATCTTCAATATTATACTCTTATTTATAGGCTATTTAAATTTAATTAATTATTAAATAATAAAATAATTATTATTCAAATAACAAATCTAAATAAATATATTTTAAAATTATTTAAATGATAAATTATAAAATACAGAATATTTTTTTAAAATTCGGTGTCGGAGGGATTTGCCAGATTATGTTTGCAGCGGTCTACTTGGGTAGGCAATCAATTCAGAGCTTTCCAAATAGGCCACTGTAGTCACTGCCGGGAGCCAGGTGTTCTTGGGGGTTCAATAACACCTATTAGTCGAGTGCAATTAGACAATAAGGTGGAATGAAGTTTATAGTGGTCGGATTGTTAAGGGACTTTTTTAATTGAGTTCCTAGAGAAGTGGCGAAGAAAGTTAAAAAAAAAAATTTCGCTGCCAGCGTGTTTTTTTTTTTTGAATGTTCTTTGGAATATTTTTTTTTCGTTTATACTACTTCAAATTCGATGAATTCATATTGTAGCGTAATAGTGTAGTAAATTCAAAATTTTAAAAATAATTACAGAAAATAGGAAATTTTCAAAAAATACTTGAAATATTGCATTACATCGACAACAATGAACAAAGAAACAGACCAAATTAGCATTTAATGGATGCACGCAGGTCACACTATTACGCTACAATATGAATTCGTCGAATTTGAAGTTAGTCATAAACGAAATAAAAAATATCCAAAGAAAATTTAAAAAAGAAAACGCGAGCGGCGAAATTTTTTTTTTTTAACTTTCTTCTCCACTCCTCTAGGACCTCAATAAAAAAAGTCACATGAAAATCCGACCAATTTAAACTTCGTTCCACCTTTTGAGTAGGTATTTTTTGTCTAATTGCACTCGGATATATAGCTTTAACCGATCTTATGATCGTATGCTTACGAAACGTAACGCGCCCGTCGTAGAGACCAACCCTGGATTAGACTTGTTTGCTGATGAATGGAAGACGATAATGTTAGAATGTTTGTGGTTCTGCGAAAAGACCGAGTAGAAGGATTAGGTATTTAATTTAGTGTTAATGGTTTATGCTGTACTAAATAAATAAATAAATATATAACCCATGTTTTAGCTCCTACCTTCCACGTAAGCCTGCTAATGACCTATCTGGAGACGTAATTATGCGTTGTAAATTTTACGCTACCCTTAAACGAATGGTACAGGGTTGCCTAGTCAAAAATCTAGTGGAAATGTGGAGTTTGGTGTGTTACTTTTGGTTGAGCTTAACGTTGATTTGAATGGAGGTTTACAAATAATTTCAAACCGAAACATAGTCGATGTATTTTTTATTCATATATTTTTAGCTTAGGTGTTTATTGGTATTGGTATTTTATAGGGGTGGCTCTCCATACATGTAGCTGAGGGCTGAAAAAATGTGTGGGGTGTTTCGATAGGTTTCTTGTTATTACATTAGGGCCGATTTTTATTCCGCAGTCAGCCATTACGTTATCATTACACGACTGCCCAAAAAAAGGAGTGTTATGTTTTCAGGGTTCATGTATACGTATGTATGTATGTGAGTTTCTTTATTCCACAATAACTTTTAAACGGATAACATAGATGAAAATTACAAAAAGGGTATCATTAATTATGGGGTACGACTGTTGCAGTCAATATGTTCCGTATTAGAATTTATTAGTGACCTTGTTTTTTTTCTTTTCAGTTTTTATTTAAAGTTATTAGTTAGTTGTTACGCAGTCGGTTTTTTATTATTATTTTTTTTACTTTTTTTTTCTTTCAAATTATTTCATACAATCTATTTTTCTGTGGCCTTTCTCTCCCTTAAAACCAAAGTTTCTTTTGGTAACCCTAAATCCTACGCATTAAAATATTCGTTAGGATTTAATTATTCTGTAATTCGAGTTTCTGATTGCTGTTACCATCTTGTTTCGCTTATTTAGGGATCAATCTTCTTGAGTGTTAATTCATTTTTGGTTAGACAAAAATAATCACTTGCTTGGTGTTATGGAACCTACTAATAAATAATAATAACGAATAAAATAAATAAATTCTTTATTTCACCAAAGCCATCATATCAAGGACCAAAAACTGAACTGTTTCTTGCTCTTGTATTGTGTTATGTTTGTCTTGTGTTATGTTGTGTTATGTTTATCATCTGCCTATATAGCCTTTTCCCAAGTTTTAATAGAGTCGGCTTCCAGTCTAACCGAGTGCAGCTGAATACCAGTATTTTACATGGAGCGACTGCCTATCTGACCTCCACAACCCAGTTAGTACTGGGTAATACGATACCCCTTGGGAAGACTGGTTGTCAGACTTTTTGGGCCACTGACTACCTGTAACGTCTGGCAAAGATCACAAATGACAGCCGGGACCAACTGCTTTCCGAGGCACGGAGAAAACTCGTTTTGTAATGAGTGGTCACTCATCCACAGACCGACCTAGGCAAGCACGGCTTAACCTAAAGATAGACCAGAGTGGCTATTATTATTTAGCCACGAGCTCCTTCTTCTTGCTCTTTCTTATGTTTATACCTAACAATATCACGCCATGTTTATGTTTAAGAATGACATGTTTATTAACTGTCAGCTGTGAAGCTATCTTTCTGTTATTCGCGAAGAGTTAAGCAGAGGTTTATTTATTTATTAAAACTTTATGCACATAATGTACAAATGGCGGACTTAATGCCTTGGTCATTTTCTACCAGTCTACCTTAGGGTGATGCAGAGACAAAACAGTAGGTGCAACAGAACAGAAAATTTTGAAGAATAAAATATAAAATAAATAAATATATAAATAAATACATAAAAAATAGATAAATAAATACATAAAAAATAAATAAATAAATTATCCAAAGTGAGGAAAAATTAAAAAAAAAAAAAAAAAAAAAAACATAAATGAAGAAAACCAACAAATTAATTGTGGGACAAGTCTGCTAACTTCTTATGGAAGTGTCCCCGAGTTTTTATTTAAAGAGCCTATACTACCTCAAATTAGCAACTCGATTTGTGGTGGTTCAAACTTCGTTTGTAATACTGTTGGAATAACGTTCTAATCGACTTGCACTACAAAGTGGTTGTTACGTCAGTCACTGCAGGCCGAATAGTGCGAAATGAGTGGTTTTTATTCTTTATAAAATCAAATTTTCGTCTTTTGGAAAAAATAAAAAACATAGCTTTGTAGTTAGTTCAGTTAGTATGTTTCATGATCTAATTTAAAGTACTTTTTGAATACCAGCGGTTTATTGTTCGATTTGGAGGTAACTTTGGAATTGTTTTCTATCGAGCAAATTTTATGAAATCGTGTTTTCGCTAAACATAGGACCTCACATTAATCCTCAACTTTACCATACATTTAATCCAAAATTAATGCTGCAGTATTTTAGGCGTAACGGAGGATCATGCTAAGCCATTTGAGGTAGTATAGGCCCTTAAATGTGAGCCGACTGGTTGCCATCCTGATATCCAGAGGGAGCGCATTCCGAAGGAAAACCGCCTGGACAGGAAAAGAAGATTTAAGAAAGCCAGAGCGGTGAGCGGTGAGCGGTAGGTTTACCCGCCTTTCGCCAGTTATGTCAAAGTCCCATGTGATAGAGAGGGCCAATTGACATCAACTGCGCACAAATCCAGACTCCGTGGCTGCTACTGAGACATTCTTGACTCAAAAGCTCAATAACATTTTTTACCGACCTGGGAATCAAATCCAGGGCCTCATGCTCAGCAATAGTGCTTCCGACCACTAGACCAGCTAGGCTATTAATGTAATTACATAACATCACGCCTGTAATCCCGAAGAATTAGCAGAGGTGTACCTAATAATAGTACACCCTAATTTCGCAGTTATGTTCAAGTCCCATTTGTATTAGAGCGAGCCAATTGACATGAACCGGGCGCAAATCCAGACTCCGTGGCTGCTACTGAGACATTCCTGACTGAAAAACCCAATCCCAAACTCAAACTCAAAGCATTTATTTGAATTAGACCATTACGGCACATTTGAATGTCACAAATACAAAAAAAAAGCTACAGTCCCAGTCACAAGATATAATAACTTGATAAAGTACTGTAGTTGCCCATTCCTTAGCGTAAATCTCTATGGAGAAGAACGGGCAAGAAACTCCAAGGACACTCTTTTTAAAAATCAAAATATTGTTCCCAATATTGTGTACACTTTTCCCAACCCGGGAATTCCACTCAGGGAGTGCCTCAAGCTTGGCTATTAATCTAACGTTAGGATGTTATGTTAGTCTAACGTTTATGTTGTTGGTTTTATCTACCCGAGTAGTTTTATAATCGAGATGGATTTATTTTTATTTCGTACATTACAAAGTCAGTCCGTTACGTGATTGTGTTACAAAGTTAAGCTTTATTTTTTGCGTTCTCGGTATAGCAGATAACTATAATACTTTATCTACACCCATGCTATAAATCCTCTATAAAAGTATCTGAAACAGTTAGTTTATGGCCAACATTAAAACAGCCGGTGTCATAATAACCATTATAACATACAAACGGGTGTTATACTGTTGTAGGTACTGAATTTCATTATGCAACTCGTTTTAAAAAAAGAACATTGTCTAGCAGGTGCGATTCACTACCACAGCGACGTAACTAAAAAAAAAACTTATAGGTTAATTCGAATTCACGTCGTATCCCGCCATCTTTGTTCGATATTTGGATATTAGTATTGCACTAAGTACGTTGTTGTTTACAAAAATGAGTGATACAAGCTTTGTGCATTTTAATAATTGTACAATCCAAAATGTTAATAATTATATTATTACCTATACATGGTTTGTTTGTATTAAATACTCAGCAATTAAACTTTCCATGAATTTACATAGACTTCTTACAACACTGCAACACCCTATGGTTTCAGAACCTTTTATGGAGGATTCATATCATGGATGTAGATAAAGTCTTGTATGCAACTGTACATAATTAGGTATTAAAACACTCATGTGATACTATTATCACTTATCACACTCGGCTTCGCCTCGTGTGATAAACCCACATTCGTGTTTTAATACCCCTCATTATACAACAGTTGCATAAATAACTAATATTTAATTTACCTAACTTCCTGCATACCTATCTATGTACAGTAAGCGTTTATAAGTTGTGAGGCACGCTAAGGATTGTATTGCTGTGAACGCACGGTCGAGCGTCCGTGCGTCTATATGTGTAAGTGGTCTCAATACAGTACGCACACCACAGCCACAGAGTTCGCCCAATCGCATGTCGCGCGTCACACTCCACGAAACATAAGAATATATTTCCGTTTCTTTTATTATACACGCAGCAAACCTTATTTGTGTAGCGACCTGTTCTTACCATTGGATAGTTAAAATTCACATCTATTGACCATGTGTTGATAGCTGTTGGGGTAATCAGTAGGATTCACGATCAAAGAGATCCGAGTTCAAATCCTGTTAACAACGTGTGGGGTTTTTGTTTCTTGGTAACATTTAAATATTAGTAAAAAAAAACATAGTATTATTATTCAACTATTTATTTATTATTTTAGCTGTTCGGTGTTGGAAGGTGGAAATAAAAAAGTTGTGGTGAATGATAACAAAAATGTTTATTCGTTTTATTTATTTATAAAATTAACAAACTTTCATGATAATTGTAACGTCACATTCCTACCTAGGTGTAAAAAAGTTCTCTTGTAACCGATCATAAGATTTTTTATTGTATACGGTATACCCACTTACTTTCAATTCATAATAACATACTTAAGTAACAAGGAAAGGATATTCTAATCACACAAATATAACATATAGTTGATACCCACTTATTATAGGTATCGGTAATCAGCAGAGTTTATTGAAAACTAATACCTATAAATAATTTAGAATTTATGAATATATTTTTTTGTGACGTCACAATAAATGTAACTCGTATTGAGGTTATAGTTTAAGTGTTCATTTTCCCGAAGAAAAGAAGATTGAAACTAAACCTCAATTTAAGATCATTAATATAATTACGGATAAGTTAATATTCACTAAATATTTTGTTACACATCTAATTAAAACTAAAGCATCTAGGGATTAATTTTGTAGCATGACATCTTCTAATACTTCTACATAATTAAATAGAACTGTTGGCGCGTGGAGGAATAAAAGCCAGTTCTCCTGGCCCTGCTGCACTTATCCATCCCCACATGATCCCCACATATTAACCATAATTCGACATGAGTCTGTATTAGGGATTATGTTTTTGTCAGACCAGCAGAGTGTTTCTGCAGATTCTTGCGCCATAAATGAAGCCTACCCTTTTGACTTTATTTAAAAAGTCAGTTTTTTGAGTCTTCTCATGGTAGTATTCCAGTAAAAATCTAAATAATCCCGTGCGAAACGTAATCGTTCTTCTATAACTCTTTCTGTCAAGAAGGGCTTCTTAGCTGGTCTTCGTGATACAAGCCTTCAGCGTGGAGGGCACGGCGAACAGTTTGCGATGAGGTGTCAAATAATTTCACAAAGTGTCTCAAAGGTGTGAAACCATTTTGTTTCTTATTCGCCAACCATATATTATGTCATCGCTGCGCATCGATAATAAGCGACGGCTTTCCACTTCATTGTCGACTAGCAAGGCCTTTTGATCTGACTCACAGTATTCCTCTAAAACAAAAAACAAAAAAAATATGTTAGGCAGCTATAATAAAATACTGAAGTTATCATTCACTCTGCGTTTATAAATCCAATAATTAACACTAATTATTTATCTTTTATGCCTCATGATGGATTTAAAATTAATTTATTAATCCATAAGTCACCAAATAAATAAACAATAACAAAGTAGGCTTTAATTTTTAATAAAACTTTGTTGCAATAATTCATAAATATAATACTCACATTAGTCTGGTTTCTTCAGATATTTGTGTTCTATTAAGACCACTTTTATGCAGCACGATAATATTAGTCGCCCTCGCCTCAATATCAATTTTTGCCTGCATTTTGAGAAATACCAACAACAATACCGCTATCTATTAAACCACACGTCACTAACCAAATTTAACATAACCAAACGACAACGTTCATTTCGATCAACTAAAATATTCATAACACTCAGGTTTACCCCACAGAAATATAAATTCTTGACTTATTTTTCTATGATCTACCTTCTTCTAACTTTATGAAATGTGTGAACAAAGCGAGAATATTTTTCTGTCCCATTACTTCCAATCGAGTAAACACTTACGAAAAGTCTAAAAGTAACAACGTGAGATTTGAACTCACGACTTACTGATTCACTCTTAGATGTGGACGCGCCTAACCAATAGGCCATCTTGACTTATATTTCCATGTTGAAATTTTGGACTACATTTACTTGTAGATGACAATGTCTATTTTCTTGAAAGTAGAAGGTCGTAAGTCAAACTAAACGTCAAGCTATTGCTTTGTGAGATTGCCTATCGACTTTTGGTCGACACTGTACCTACCTATCCTACCTCGCACAAGAACGAAGAAACAACACCTTGAATTTATGTTAACCTAGTTCTTTTTTACGGCTCCGTACCCTTTTTTTTCGGATTGGAAATCATCAAATGACTCCTCCCGCTCTGGGCGACGCTCCCTGCGTCAGACTTTTATTGATTAAAACCCATCCATGTTCCTTCATCGCCCTTTGTGTTCCGGGGCCACGGTATCTCTTTCGAACAGTCCCGCAGCCCCGGCCGGCATCGGTCCTTGCGGACCCCTTCCTTTTGCTGACTCTCTTTGAGGCGCGCGTGGAATACGAACGCGCCGTGTTGACACGGCCCGTTGTCATGAGACGGACGGACGCGAGTTAGCCCATAGCCCACCGTCCACAGGCCCGCATGGTTCCGTACCTCAAAAGGTAAAAAAGGAACCCTTAAAAGATCACTTTCTTGCCTGTCTGTCCGTCTATCACCACCGATTTTCTCAGAAATGGGTGGACCTAGCAAGTTGATTTATACTGTTACGTCGTACCCATACCTACAATACAAGTAGCTTCCAATAGTAGGTACCTACAAATAAGTAGGTAGGTAGTAGTAGGTATGTATCGAATGATGTAGGTACAAATTCGCAAACTACCTATAAAATACATCAGGAAGTTGTCATTGTAATTTCGACCGTACGCCCAGGGCATAAAGTACCTATTTCTTTCCTTTGTACAAAATTTGTGGAAGTTTCTCGAAGGACAATGACCTAGTATGAATTGTCTAGAATATTCTAGGAAGTGATGGGTCTTTCTCAAACGTTCGGTCGTCATATAAATAGTCGACGTGTTTGCAGGAGCAGGCAGTATTATTTTGGCTACAGTACGGGACGAATCGAAGTGAACTAGTGAGTGCGATATTTAAGCGAATAGTAATCAGTAGTGTACTTGTGATTGAGTTTGAAGTGTTTTGTGATTATTAAAGTTATTCAGTTGTTTCATCGGTAGTAATTAATTTATCCCATACCCAGCTCGTAACAATTTGGTGCCAGAAGTGAGGGATAAATTATGCCAGTTCTACCTAAGGACAACACGGAAGGTATCCGTACCAGGAGTCAGCGACAGCAGGACATGGACCAAAGGCGGTTTGGAGATTCTCCGACACAGACACCGGGTGGTGTCCAGCCTACGGCAGAGCTGGTCGCTGGCCCATCCGGAGTTTCTCCAGCATCAGTGGCGCCAGGCTTGTCAGCTTTAATGGCGCTGCTGCAGGAGCAGGCTCGCCGTCAAGAGGAGCAGGCTCGCCGGTTGGAAGAGCAGTTGCAACGAGAAAAGGAGGAGCAGGCTTGCCGTCAAGAGGAGCAGGCTCGCCGTCAAGAGGAGCAGGCTCGCCGTCAAGAGGAGCAGGCTCGCCGGTTGGAAGAGCAGTTGCAACGAGACAAGGAGGAGCAGGCTCGTCGTCAAGAAGAACAGATGATCCTCATAAAGGATCTTCATTCAACTTTCGGCAAAGAGCTGAAGGTAATGAAGGATCAGGTTCACCAGCATGAGAATCGCATCTCAGAAGCCGAAGTTCAGATCGCTGGGGTGAAGAAGGCTTTGGGGGAACTGAAGACTGGAGACGTGACTGTGGCTTCAGTGGTTGCTGCACCTTCAGCGCGGGGCTTTAAGGTGCGTCATTCGATGTAACATCTTCGTGGTCGGCTTATAAAATTCAATTTGAGGCCGTTATGAAGGCGAATGGATGGACAAAACCGCAAGCCATGACCGCGCTCACCTTGGGTTTCCGAGACCAGGCCCTCAACATTCTTGAGGCGCTTGGCAAGGATGTAACCTACGAGCAGCTGCTGGAGGCGTTAGAGTCCAGATACGGCGACGCGCACCTGGAGCACGTATTTCGTGCTAAGTTGAAGGATCGTGTTTAACGTAGTGCCGAGAACCTGCAGCAGTGGGCCCTGGAAGTTGAAAAGCTGGTTTGGAAAGCATACCAGTCTGCCCCTGCACTTATCGATGGGAATCTGGTACAAGCGTTCGTTGATGGAATACGCGACTTGGAAGTTAGAGCCGCTGTGAGAATTGGGCACCATGAGACGCTGAAAGACGCCTTGGCCCATGCCTTAGAAGTAGAGGCAGTGAGGCAGGACCACCGAACGCACCGCGTCAGGGAAGTTGTAGCATCACCTGTATGCGACCGCCCGCAAGCGTATAGTCCTAGGTGCTACACTTGTGGAGAAAGGGGTCATCTTCGGTCAAGCTGTCCTAAGCGCAACACCCCGAGAGAAGATCAGCAGGGAAGGGTGGCTGAAGTGACTGCCGAGCCACAGCAGGGAAACGAATAAATGCCAGGACTGGGGGGCGGGTGCTGGCTGGTATTAAAAAAGCCCCAAGAATCTTGATCTCGCAAGCACAAGACGGGAACAGCCTGACGATCAAGGGCGAAGTCAACGGAACACCATGCAAATTGACGTTGGATACTGGAGCTTCTCACACAGTCGTCAATTCTAACCTAGAAAATCGGTTTCTTGGGGACTACTTCGATAACCACGACGGTATACGATTACTAACGGCTACCGGTCAGCACATAATCGTCCGAGGCAAGAAGGAGGTGGAGTTAAAATTAGGTGACAGATTTTACAAGCACAATGTCATCGTGGCCGACATAGTGGACGATTGCATCTTGGGCTTGGATTTTATGAGGAAATATCGTTGTGAGATCGACGTTGATCAAGGAGTATTGAAATGTGGTTCAGAGGAAGTCTTCATGGAAGGTGCACCATCAGGGAAAGTGTACTGCTTGAAGGAGGTGGTTCTTCCTCGCAGATCAGAAACGATTGTGCCAATTAGTCTACCACGGAATTCTGCACAAAAAGATCGAAGTGTTCTGATAGAAAGGGTGGAAAATGACTTTCCATGGAAGATGGCACGGACTCTGGTCAAGGCCACCAACGTCTCAGCAGTACGCATACTGAATCCAAGTGACAAGGAGCAAATGATTAAGAAGGGCACCTTGATCGGCACTTGCGAGGAAGTAGCTTGGATGCGTCAATTACAAAATCTGCCTACCGGAAATAAAATACGTAGTCCAAAGTTTGACGTGTTAACGCTTTTGGAAAACTGCGATTTAACTAAAGGAGAAATGGACAAGGCTAAGAAGATGTTACTTCAGTACGCCGAAACTTTCTCTTCAAATGATGCTGACATAGGGAGAACTGGACTTTTTCAGCATAAGATTAATACAGGTAACGAGTTACCAGTCCGTCAGCGACCAAGAAGACTGCCAGTTGCACGTGAAAAAGAGGTGGAAACCATGATTGAGGGAATGGTGAAGGACGGTGTTATAGAGCCTTCATCCAGTCCATGGTGTTCTCCTGTAGTCCTGGTAAAGAAAAAGGACGGCAGTATGCGCTTCTGTGTGGACTATCGACGACTGAACGATGTCACGAAGAAGGACAGCTACCCGCTGCCTAGGATCGATGACACATTGGATACGCTGACTGGTATGAAGTGGTTTACCACACTTGACCTGAAAAGTGGCTACTGGCAAGTAGAAATAAACCCCAAAGACAAAGAGAAAACTGCATTCTCAACAGGAAAGGGGTTGTGGCAGTTTAAAGTTATGCCATTCGGTTTGTGCAATGCTCCTGCGACGTTTGAAAGGCTGATGGAGCAAGTACTCGTCGGATTGATTGGAGACGCATGTCTTGTCTATCTAGACGACATAATCATCGTGGGCCGTACATTTGAAGATCACCTTAAAAACCTCAACCAAGTGCTGTCGAAAATCCAAACAGCAAATCTCAAGTTAAGTCCGAAAAAGTGCTCATTTTTCAGAAAACAAGTGAACTTCTTAGGACACATAGTTTCGGGGGAAGGTGTTCAAACAGACCCAGAAAAAGTAGTCGCCGTCAAGGATTGGCCAGTTCCGAAAGACAAGACACAGGTAAGAGCATTTTTGGGTTTGTGCTCCTACTATCGAAGGTTTGTCAAGAGTTTTGCCGATATTGCAAGACCTCTGCATAAACTCACTGAGGAAAAGCGGCAATTCTGTTGGGACGAGAACTGCGACGTCGCATTTCAGGAATTAAAGAAACGTCTGTGCAATACGCCTATTTTGGGATATCCTGACACTGAAAACGACTTCATAGTTGACACAGATGCAAGTAATACTGGAATTGGGGGCGTGCTGTCTCAACGGAAAGGAAACCAAGAGGTTGTGATAGCTTACTTCAGCAAGTCTTTATCCAAACCAGAAAGAAATTACTGCGTTACAAGACGGGAGCTACTCGCCGTAGTAAAGACATTGCAGCACTTCAGTAAATATTTGTTGGGACGTAAATTTCAATTAAGAACTGACCATGCTGCATTGAAATGGCTATTACAGTTCAGGAATCCAGAGGGGCAAGTGGCGAGATGGATTGAACTACTGCAAGAGTTTGACTTCGTAACTGAACATCGCAGTAGGAGAACTCACGGAAACACAGACGCCTTGTCAAGAAGACCTTGTCCTGAAGACTGTAAGCACTGTGCCAGGCAAGAGACTAAGGAAGTAGTGCCCGTGAGGATGCTTAGAATGGATCTCAGCGATGAATGGAAAGAAACCCTACAGCAGGCTCAGCAAAATGACTCGGACATCAAACCGATCTTCGAGTGGATCAAAGCTGGTGCTCCTAAACCCAAGTGGAGTGATGTGGCTGCGATGAGTTCCATCACGAAGAGTTATTGGGCGCAATGGAACAGCTTGGTGATCCAGGATGGAGTCTTGTACCGTAAATGGGAAAACGCTCGAGGGGACAGCTGTCATCTACAAATGGTTGTCCCTAAAGCTAAGGTACGAGATGTTTTACGGCTGTATCATGATGGATGTTCGGGAGGACATATGGGGGTAAAAAGGACTTTACTAAAAATTCGAGAACGCTTTTACTGGATCCACTGTCGAGATGATGTGGAGGACTGGTGTCGCAAATGTACCAGTTGTGCGGCCGTGAAAGGACCCCAAACACGCAGCAGAGGAGCATTAAAAGTGTACAACGTTGGAGCCCCTTGGGAACGGATAGCACTAGACGTTGCGGGACCATTTCCAGAAAGTGAGAGCGGAAACAAGTACTTCTTGGTGGTCATGGATTACTTTACAAAGTGGCCAGAAGTCTTCGCCATTCCTAATCAAGAAGCTACAACTGTCGCAGATAAATTGGTTCAGGAAGTCTTCTGTCGTTTTGGAGTACCCTTAGAAATACACAGCGATCAAGGAAGGAATTTCGAATCGCAAGTATTTCAGGAGACTTGTCGATTAATGGGTACCCACAAAACCAGAACCACCTCTTACCACCCACAATCTGATGGAATGGTGGAACGATTCAACCAAACGTTGGAAAGATATCTGGCAAAAGTCGTGGAAAGCAGACAAAGGGATTGGGACAAGCACATACAGCCGTTTCTTCTGTCCTACCGCAGCGCAGTCCACGAAAGTACGACTGTGACGCCCGCCTTCGCGAACTTTGGAAGGGAATTACGGTTGCCTGCAGATTTAATCATTGGAACTCCCCCTGATGCTCCATGCAGTGTAACAGATTACGCAAATGACTTGCGTAACAAGTTGAATGATGTTTATGAACATATAAGACAATCCGGCCAGCAGATGTCTGAGAAGATGAAGACCCGTTATGACCGGAAGGCAAATAGTAAGAGTTTCGACGAGAGTTCACTGGTGTGGTTGCATAACCCAGTACGGAGCAAAGGGAAGTCTCCGAAATTGCAAGCAAACTGGGATGGACCATACCGAGTCGTGACTAGGATCAACGATGTCACCTACCGAATACAGAAGGGTCCACGAGGTGCGCCTAAGATTGTCCATGTAGACCGATTGGCGCGATACTACGGGCCTAATGATGCTCGGGACGAGCATGTCTAAGGAGGGGGCAGTGTTACGTCGTACCCATACCTACAATACAAGTAGCTTCCAATAGTAGGTACCTACAAATAAGTAGGTAGGTAGTAGTAGGTATGTATCGAATGATGTAGGTACAAATTCGCAAACTACCTATAAAATACATCAGGAAGTTGTCATTGTAATTTCGACCGTACGCCCAGGGCACAAAGTACCTATTTCTTTCCTTTGTACAAAATTTGTGGAAGTTTCTCGAAGGACAATGACCTAGTATGAATTGTCTAGAAGATTCTAGGAAGTGATGGGTCTTTCTCAAACGTTCGGTCGTCATATAAATAGTCCACGTGTTTGCAGGAGCAGGCAGTATTATTTTGGCTACAGTACGGGACGAATCGAAGTGAACTAGTGAGTGCGATATTTAAGCGAATAGTAATCAGTAGTGTACTTGTGATTGAGTTTGAAGTGTTTTGTGATTATTAAAGTTATTCAGTTGTTTCATCGGTAGTAATTAATTTATCCCATACCCAGCTCGTAACAATACCGTATACTGAGGTCTATAGTCTCTATTAGGTGTATAAATCAAGGTCTTGAGTCAACATGATAAAAAGATATTGGCAAATTTAGATTTTCGCGGAAACTTGTAAGTAGGTACCAAAATATTTACCTTAATTTTCAACATTTTTATTTTTCGGAATTTTCTCTTTGTGCCATATGACCTTGCTTTTAACCAAAATTGTCATTTCTAGGTCAACTGGCAGTACCTAATAGGTTTTGGGTCGAAAACCTATATGGTAGTTCCCGTTGACCTAGAAACACGAAATTTGGCGAGAAGCAATGTCTTACAGCTCATGTAAAGGGAAAAATCTGAAAACCGTATGTAGTTTAATTAAAAAAAAGCGATTTTACTATTACAAACTTCTTATTTGCGGTTGGTGAATAGCCGTTTCATGGGATCGAACAGCAAAGTTAAGTTTGTCCTTTAAAAAATTTGTACGGGACCCTCAGTGCGCGAGTCCGACTCGCTCTTGGCCAGTTTTTTTTTTTCAAGATTATGTTCAGTTGCGATGTTGAAATCCACTCGTTTTATAATAATCCGCTGACACCCTTTGGGTTGCCTTACAATAACATAAGAAATATTTCAGTAACTAAGGAAGCAGCCAATATTTCATAATTTTAACTTGACGTAGAAGATTCACTTCTCATAAGTCTGGCTCAGGTAATCCTCTTTCCAGTCGTTTCCTACGTCTTTGGCATAAATTGAAATTAATTTTATTTTTATACCTCATTTTTTAAATGTGATAAACAGATTCATCCGTTCCCTATGGATGGATAAAATCATCTTCTGACGTTACGACAGACCTCTGGCGAGGAAGCGACTAACTATTATATCGACTATTTCCTCGCTCAATAAACGTACAATACTTAGATATCTACACTAATCTATCTGCATAGTCCTTATGTGAATTGAGCAAGATTATGTCCGGACTTAAAAAGAGACTATGACCTCTGAGTTTGTTTCGGTTATTTCTTCTCAGAATAGTCAGGTACGAAACACCGGCCCCATCTAGTTTAAAAAATGACATGTAAAAGTGTTAAAACCTACTTGCAAAATAAACATCATTTATTATTTACACATTCCGTGTAAGCAAAAGAGATGCCTATATTATCAGTTGATCGCTGACTGTTCATACCGCAGGCGAGGACTCGCTCCACTAGTTTGTCGTTGAGCGACAAAAGCTATAACAGAAAATACTCGCTCTGCTCACTCAACGATACAAGCTCATCGATGCTCGCTTGGCGGTCAGAACACGCGCCAAGGGACCAACCAGCGGTCATTTGTACCTAGAGTGACCATCGGATCCGGGATACAGAAGAGTGGTATGTGTAATCGCCCGTCGCACTCGTAGACTCGCTTATAGCCCAGCAACAAAACTATCGGAACTACACACTCGCTGCTCGCCAACTCTTTTTTAGTTTCTAGCTTTACTCGTTTCTCGCTCATCGTTGGCAGTGGAACAACTGCCTTAGCCATTACAAAACACCAGGATTTCTGTGGTTTACATAAGATAAACATTAATGTATTATTTATTTATGAGGAAGTCTGGTCGTGGCACCGGTGACTGAAAAGTTGTGTGGTAATCGGTTGTCATGACAATTTTATGTTGGCATATGATGCGGAGTAATGAGGAAAATGTCGTGAGGAAAGTTTGGGTATAAAATATGTGGATGGTGGACCAAAGAAACGATGGATGGACTGTGTGAAGGATGATAATATGGCTCGAAAGATGTTTGCTGAGATGACGAGTAATAGAGAAGTACATTGTTTCGTCGTACCTACAATTACAAGTAGGTAGGTAGATAGTAGTAGGTAGGTACCTACGTAGGACGAGTCTCGAACGATGTGGGTATAGGAATTGTCATTGTAATTTCGACTTTACGCCGAGGGACAATGACCGACTATGTAATTGTCTAGAATAAGTCGAGTAATTCGTGGATCTTTCTAGAAGGGTTGGTCACCATATAAATAGCGGACATGTTTGCGGGAGCTGCAGTCTTATTTTGGCTACAGTACGAAGCGAATCGAAGTGAAGTAGAAGTGTGATAACTAAGTGAATAGTGATCAGTAGTGTATTAGTGATTGTGTTTTAAGTGTTTAGTGATTATTAAAGTTGTTCAGTTTGTTTAATCGGTAGTAATTAAATTATCCCGTACCCAGCTCGTAAAACATATACTTAGTGGCAGTGGGCAAGGCACATTGCTCGCAGAACGGATGGTCGATGGGGCCGAAAAGTTCTGGAGTGGCGACCGCGAACAGGAAGACGTTGCGTTGGAAGACCTCCCACTAGGTGGACCGATGACCTGGTGAAGGTTGCGGGAATCCACTGCATGCGAGTCGCACGGGACCGGTCAATGTGGCGACACTTGAGGGAGGCCTATGTCCAGCAATGGACGTCTTTCGGCTGAAATGATGATGATGATTATGATGGACGAGGAAGGTATGCTGCGGCGACCCCCAAATAAATTGGGATAAGTGCAGGAGAATGATGATTAATGTGGACAATAAACCTTTCAGAATAAATTCACTAAATAATGGTGATATCGAACCCGACCCCTCTTTACAGTAGCATTTGTGACCGCTAGACCAGCGAGAACAAAAAAACCGGCCAAGAGCGAGTCGGACTTGCGCACCGAGGGTTTCCTACAAACTTTTTAAAGGACAAACTTAACTTTTCTGTTTGATCCCTAGAAACGGCTATTGCACCAACCGCAAAAAATAAGTTTTTTTTAAAATTATTATTTCAATATGGGCCTGCTCTTGACCTCGATTACGCCTGATGGAAAGCGAATAGTAAAATCGCTTTTTTGGTTAATAAACAACATATTTACGGTTTTCACATTTTTCTCTTTACATGTGCTGTAAGACCTTGCTTTTTGCCAAATTTAGTGATTCTAGGTCAACGGGAACTACCCTAAGGGTTTTCGACCCAAAACCTATAGGGTACTTCCGGTTGACCTAGAATTGTCAATTTTGGTTAATAGCAAGGTCTTACAGCACAAGTAAAGGAAAAATTCCGAAAAATAAAAAAAGTTATAAAATAAGGTAAATTTTGGTACTTACAAGTTTTCCCATATCTTTTTATCGTGTTGACTCAGGACCTTGATTTTTATACACCTAATAGGGACTATAGACTTCAGTATCTGGTATACATTTCTACTTTCTCGGTCCACCCTCCACTCACCCACCCATTCCTGAGAAAATCGGTGGTGACAGACGGACAGACGGACAAGAAAGTGATCTTTTACGGGTTCCTTTTTTTACCTTTTGAGGTACGGAACCTTAAAAATAATTTGAGGTTCTACACGTATCACAAACATTTGAATAAAGCAAACTAAATTGTACACGAATAGTGAATACAAAATTGCGAACTAAAGCTACTTAAACGTATTTAGCTCACGTAGTGTTAAACTAAAACTTTTATTGCTTGCACTGTTTTGATTACTTTAGTATCATGATGAAAATGAACCGTCAGCTTACCTACATAAACTAGTGAGCTGCCCTTTCTTCCCACGGTTCAGACAAACACGATACTAAATTTACGAAAGAGACGTAGGAGGATAGTAAATATTGTGGAGGGACTTGAAAGGTTAAGCAACCCTTGCCGAGGTCAGTCCGTGGATGGGTGATCATCTATTAAATATTGAGTTTCCTTCGTGTCTCAGAAAGCAAGTTAAGCTGTTGGTCTCAGTAGTAATTTGTAGATCTTTGTCAGACGTTACGGGTTTTCAGAAGCTTGAAAGTCTGACAACCAATCTTACCAAGAGTATCGTATTACCCAGTTACTGTGTTTTGGAGGTTAAAATCCAGATGAACAGTTGCAGAAACAACACCACAACCACCTGTGGTTTCTGCTTACCCCATAGGAAAAAGGCGTGAGTTTGTGTGTTTGTTTGTGTGGCTTGTCGACTGAAAAATCTAATTAGTTTTTAATTTTTCTTTTGTTACGTAATCCAAAATTTACGAAGATACGACGCTTTTAAAATTCTCAATACGTCACTCCATGGTATAATTTTTAGTACGTTCTGATGTCACAAGCCCCCCACTCCCGAGTTTTGATGCGTTTTATGTTTGTCAATGTTCATGGATTTACAAAAAAAAAAAAAAACGTGTCCATTATTTTCCAATACTCTAACTGACGGACTAAATAGATTTGCAATTCTTTTATACTATCGTCATATCTATTGTACCTCAGCTCGAACGAAATCTTACCATGTTTTAAACAAAATCCCGTGGACACGATGCCCATATCTGTTTACCACCCGTATTGTATTGATTTTTTTCTTTCGACCCTTTTTTTCATTAACAACATTACATTAACATTGATGAGCGTACTATGACGACGAACGAAATCTTACCACCAATACGGCTCTTTTTGTTTGCAGCATCCGGCCGCTATTGAAGCGCTTATGTACGCTCATTTACCAATAGCATCGCAGCATCTGATCCCTTGTCTTTGTTAATGAAAAAAAGGGTCGAAAGAAAAAAATACAAAACAATACGGGTGGTAAACAGATGTGGTCATCGTGTCCACGGGATTTTGTTAAAAACATGGTAAGATTTCGTTCGGTACATAAGCGCTTCAATAGCGACCGGGTGCTGCAAAAAAAGAGCCGTATGCCGTGGTAAGATTTCGTCCGTTGCGACATACAGCTGCATCCGGTTAGACTGAAAGTCAACCCCAATACAGTTAGGAAAAATTTTTTTTGCAAAGAATAAAGCCACTTCAGTGAAAAAGTGAAAAATAACTTTAGCTTCAGAAGTCAATGACAAAAAAACTACATCAATCAAACAAAGATTACAATCATCGGCACGATTCTTGAGCGCTGACCTTCACCTGCGCAAAACTGAGTTATTGGGTCCCTTTGTAGGTATGAAGTGAGGCGCGTATAAGTGCACGATGCGCAAAGCGATCCCAACTCTTCCGCCGAGCGCTCAAGAACCGTGCCGGTAACAGATACCGGCACGGTCCTTGAGCGCTCGGTGGAAGCCACACCACGTTCCGTACCACAGAATAATAACTAGTAACTAGCGTTATCTGTACCGACTTCTGAAGCTAAAGTTATTTTTCACTTTTTTTTGTGTTTTTGGAGTCAGTTTTATTTTTTGCAAAAAAGTTTTTATTTTTCACTTTTTAGCGTACCGGCGTGATGTTATGTTATGAACTGGTGTAAACAATAGGCAGACATGAGATTTCAGCAATCCCAGTCCATTTGCTATCATTTATTGAGGAGTTCCGTTGCCTATCTACGAAGTTCTTCATCAGATTTTCGCCAAATTGAAATAGGACCACTCCGAGAAAGTACTTTTCCAAAAACTACCCTAATCGCTTCAAGTGTGCCTATAAAATTTGAAGAGTTCTCTCTATTTCTCCAGGATCCCATCATCAGATCCTGATTTGATGATCATGGGACTACCATACCCTTTCAAACAAAGAAAAAATATAAAATGGGTCCAGCCATCTTCGAATAACCGGGGAACATATATAAATTATTTAAAAAAACTCCTCGTTTTTGAAAACGGTTAAAAAGAAAGGCAGATGATAGTGCAGTCCGCTCAAATATACTTCATCCTGTAAAAAAAATCAACAGTTTAAAACTTTGCCGCTCTTAAAACTTAAACAAAACCATTCCAAATTAAACCACGGCAGCAAATAAACATGAAACAAAATTGTCCCCAACCTACCCACTACACTAATGTTACTACAGACATAAGTATTATTTGTACTGGGTATACACCGCAGAGCAAACCCACGAAATTAGAACTTGCTTCGTTTCACAATGCAAACTAACATAATCTCTTCGAGCGCGAGTTGTTCTAATCCTGAAATCATAGGAAAGGAAATTCAGGGATGTGTAAATGTAGAACTGTGGTGGAATTTTCATTTATTTATGTAAACACAAAATACTTTGCAGGATAATATATTAACATAGAAGAGCACAAAGGTCAGTATAACTTTGTGCTCTTCTATGTTATTTCAAAAGAAATTTCTTCCAACTGACCTGCGAGAGGAAAGTTGGATAAGTAATGTAGACACAGTGTGTAGAAAAGTCAAACAAGAAAATTTTAATTAAAACTAAAGGCGATTACAGGAGCTAAATTAGCAACTCTATTTGTGGTGGTTCAAACTTCGTTTGGAATAGGTACTGTTAGTATAAGGTTCTAATCAGCTTGCACTACAAAGTGGTTGTTACGTCAGTCACTGCGGCCCGAATAGTGCAAAAAGAGTGGTTTTGCACTATTCGGGCCGCAGTGACTGTCGTATGGTGTCGGACGTAAAGAATAGCACCATCCCATATCTTCCCGTGGGTGTCGTAAGAGGCGACTAAGGGACTTACCAGCGAATGGGCAGCAGCGTTCTCTGTGCTTTTGTAACAACCGTACTGCGATCGCCAACCCGCCTGGCAAACGTGGCGATTATGGCAAAAACCCCCCTTTCGAGGGAGGCCCATGTCCAGCAGTGGACGTCTTTCGGCTGAAATAGTAGTAGAAGTAGTAAATTTCAAAAAAAGAATAATGTTATTCAACATTAACCGCCTATTTAGTCTACTCAAGCCTTAAACCGTTCAGGAAGAAATATCTCTTTCATTTCTAGGATCCGTGGCATAATCTCTTGTGTGAACAAGATAACATTACAAGTCAAGTCTTATGAAAGTTACTGTAAGTTACTTCACACATCAAAGGTAACTTTAATTGATTAAGTAGTACGCCCATGAAAATGTACGGGACGGTGAACATGGGGATTTTCCCAAAGAAACTGCGGGCTAATTTTGTGATTCTGATACTCTAAGTTTGTTTACGTGAATCAAAGTTTGAATAAGCTCAGTTTTAAGCTTGAATGAGTATTACAAACTTGGTATTATTATTAGACTTCCTGAAGCTTAAGTTAACTTGAACTGAATATAATATTAATGAAAACTTGCTATTTATAAACCTGTTATGGCAGCTTCCTTGTATTTTTTTAAGTGAGATTCATGACAAAATGCAATAAATCATTACGATTTATTGCATTTTGTCATGAATCGGTAATTTAATGAATATTAAGTAAACAAAACTGATGGAAATAATTAAGGAAAGCTATCCTGGTGTCTGGCTCTGAGATCTATGCTGCCTTCCAACACAGCTGACCTGGTGCGTGACTCTGGGAACTGCACGACGCCCTTCCAGTACAGGTTAGCTGATCCTCGAAGTTGCCCTGATAACTGACCTGCTACCCTAACGCCTGTTCCCGTTCCTACAGTGCTGAACTGATTCGCCACCAATTAAGTGCGTGAACTATAAAACTACTACGTTTCTATCCTAGAGTGCGTGCTAGGTAGGTGTTTTATAAATGGCTGTATTTTTTTATCTTCCCTGTAAATATTATCTCTTATTAAATTTTTAATTGAACAAGTCTGCTTAAATCCATTTATTTATAACTAGCTGACGTCCCGCGGTTTCACCCGCGTAGTTCCCGTTCCCGTGGGAGCACGGGAATAAAATATAGCCTATAGCACTCACGAATAATGTAGCTTTCTACCAGTGAAACAATTTTTAAAATTGGTTCATTACTTCCGGAGATTACCCCCTACATACAAACTTACAAACAAATGTTACCTCTTTATAATATTACTATAGATAGGAGCAAGTAGATTTTTGACAAACCATAAAACTGACAACTGTCTCCGTGGGACCAACTTCGTGATTGTTCAGCCTGGTACCGTCCTGTTGTTTGTCTGTTTATTTTAGTATATCCGTGTAAATGTCTTTTTACATCTATTTTAATATGTCATCATCATTTCAGCTGAAAGACGTCCACTGCTGGACATGGGCCTCCACCAAAGGGGGGTTTTTGCCATAATCGCCACGCTTGGCAGGCGGGTTGGCAATTGCAGTACGGTTGTTGCAAAAGCACAGAGAACGCTGCTGCTCATTCTCTGGTAAGTCCCTTAGTCGCCACTTACGACACCCACGGGAAGATATGGGATGGTGCTATTCTTTACGTCCGACACCATACAGACTAATAATAATATTATTTGATTTTAATATATATTATTTGATATATATATTTATAGTGTTTGATATATATGTACAGTATTTATATATCCTTGTAGTATATCGTAGTATTAAATAAAATTATTCTCTCATTTTCAGAAGTGACACCTACCACTGCTTGTCTCTGCACCACATAAAGGTTGACTGGTAGAAAATGCCTATGGCATTAAGTCCACCTCTGTACTTTGTGCTTGAAGTGTTAAATAAATAAATAAATACCGTCTCTTAACATACAAAATACATAATCTATGTACAATATACATTTACATACAAGATTGATACTACAAACAGCTACCTCCAATACGCAATTTGTCACAGCGGTACACATGAAAGCAACTATAACTCACGTTATCCGTCGATGTTCTAATATAAACAGTAGTGTTGTACAGTATTGGTCGACACTGTAACTGTAGTAAAACTATCGATAGGCGGTAGTTATCGTGGCTTCAAAAAATAAAAATAAAGTATTGATATAGTGTGTTATCGATATATTTGTACATAGGTGATTCATTTATGAGCTACAAATAAGTAGGCGTTGATGTTAATATTATACCTTTACTTTGAATATCGATAGTAGCAATAAAATAATCACCATTAATCATTTTCTTGTTAGCATGTCGAAGGCAAAAAGCAATAATTATGTTTTATTAAGTTATGCCTAAAATTCATCTATAAGAATACCGAGCAATTTCATTGAGGTCCTCACGTGTGCATAAGGCACAAAATGGAAAGTATGCCATTGTCTGTGGAGTGATGCCATAATACGCATCGGATATGAGTGGGCCTTCACTGACTTTTCACTTGCTGAGATTGTCTATAAAGCGGCCGACTACGGTAAGAGTACGTAACCTACCAATTTAAGGTTTTCCAAATACGATAAATTACAAATATTTCCCAGAAAGGTTTGAATGAAAGGAGTTGCTTATATTCCAACCTTTTGTGACGTAGGTACAGCGTGCTCTGGGCAGTCGATTAGCTAATATTTTCATAAAAAAGGCAAACATGGTATACAATAACTATAAACAGTATTCGTTTACTATCTATGTCTAGATATTAATCTATGATATTATTGATGGTATTCTTTTCTTAGATATTATGTATTATCATTATTATTTTTATTCCAAAGTAAATGGTAAACGATGTTTATTTTGCAAGTGGGTTTTTACAAACACTTTTATACATTTTTTTTTTAAACTAGACTGAGGAATATAAAAAATAGAGGGGCTGGTGTTTCGTAGGTACCTGACTACTCTGAGAAGAAATAGCCGAAACAAACTCAGAGGTCTCTTTTGAAGTACAGATATAATCTTGCTCAATTCACATGAGGACTATGCAGATTAGTGTCTGAGATGGTCTTTTGAAGAAAGAACCACACAGATTTGAGTGGACCTGTCCAGCCAGAAGTAAATAATCATATAAACTAAGCCCCACAAAACCGTTGCAATGGTTGTGGGGTCGGTGAGTCTCTAGAGTAGACATTCATACTTCATTCATAAAATATCGATAACTGAACTATAGAGAATCGTGCAGCACTAATAAGTAACAACTATATTTGCTTAGTTTACAAGCTGATAATTATCTATATATTGGACGACCCGATTGGCGCAGCGGTAGTGAGGCTGCCTTACGTTCTTAGGGTCCCGGGTTCGAATCCCAGTCGGAACAAATGTTTGTGTGATGAGCATGGACATTTGTTTCCGAGTCATGGATGTTTATATGTATAATAAGTATATATTTACAAACAAAAAGTATGTATGTAGTATATCAACTATCTGGTGTCCACGACACAAGCCTCGTTGCTTAGTGTGGCACTAGATGGCGCTGTGTGTAATGTCCAGCAATATTTATTATTATTATTATTATATTGTATCAGCTACTACAACAGTGTAAAGCTTGTGGCTTTTTGACTACCACATCGTTTGATGGATTAGTGTGGATAAACAACGGTTCTGGCGCAAATAGTTTAATCGTTGTTTACATTATCATCAGCATCATCATTTCAGCCGCAAGACGTCCACTGCTGGACATAGGGCTCCCCAAGTGTCGCCATATTGACCGGTTCCGTGTGACTCGCATCCAGTGGATTCCCGCAACCTTCACCAGGTCATCGGTCTAACTAGTGGGAAGTCTTCCAACGCATCGTCTTCCAGTTCGCGGTCGCCACTCCAGAATTGTTCGGCCTCATCGGCTATCCGTTTACATAATAGAAGGACACCTCGGTTAACTTTGTTCCATTTCCTAGTGTGGATTTTTACATAACATCACGCCTGTAATCCTCGAGGGGTTAGGCAGAGGTGTGCGACAAGCGACTTATAGTACAACACCCACATTTCACCAGTTATGACTAAGTCCCGTGTCTCCGTAGCTGCTACTGAGAAATTTCTGAAGGAATAACACTTTTTCCGACCTGGGAATCGAACCCAAAACCTCAGCAGTCGCGCTTATGACCACTTGACAGTCGATAAAGGCGAGGCAGTTTCTAATTGTGTTCAAATGTCTTTACATACGGCACTGCGCCTAATTTTTTTTTTTCTTTCTTTGATTTGCATACAACAAACAACAATTGAATGAAAAATCTAGCTAATTTCACACTCTTGAATTATCGCCTCAACCAAAGACTTAACTCGCTAAAATCTTGGACTCGTAATAGTACATTACTGCAGCGGCCAGCAACAGAGGCATTGATGGACGAAAGTACATTCGTAAGTCCATCAATGCCTAGTCGTGGCCAAGGCTTGTATACTATGTTCTCAAATAATGCGAGGCAATTAAAACTCTCGCGTTGAAGAGTTCATTTGTTTTTTTTTTCAATAAACTGTTTTCTATTTGCAAGCCAATTCGAAATTTAAATAAAACCTTTGATAAGTTACCTCCTTGGTTGCCATGTTTCAGAGTAAAAGATCGTTCCATTTTTAAATAACACGGCCGCTAAACACGACAGATACGGATTTTCATACAACTTTTGCCGGCCGCTGGTCGCATGTATTTGGCCAGTACAGCAATATCGATTTATCTCGAAGAAGGTTGTCAAAATAATGCTCAAATTTCCAAGCATGTTTGAGAAAACACAGTCACATGGTTTACTTCGTACTGAGTTCGTGTACCAATGGTGGATTAGTGCCTCTTCCCATGTCATCCAGTGTTTTGTTCCTGGGCTAATGTTGTTTGGTACTACTTTTACTGGTCGTTCTTTTTATGCAGCTCGTCTCGCCATCTTTTTATACGAGATAATGATATCACGCTAGGTGTCAGGGCTCTTCGTATCTTTCAAAATTCGACATGAAGTAAGAAATAAAGAATGAAAAATTATATAATAGCCCGCACAGGACAAACACATAAAAAATTAAATTATCAATACAACTAAATAACTAAAAAAAAAACGAAATTGGAAGAACGACTGTAGGTCATAGTTTCAAACCCGACCAGGCATGGTTTTAAATCCATTTATTTTACCACCACTACTGCTGTCAAACGGTGCAGAAAAATATCGGAACGGTTTCGTCCCGATATTTTTTTAGCCAACTTTATTATCCTTCAAAAAACCTTTCGTACTATAGGGAACGTGCACAACGACGGTGGTGCCAACTGGCGTCACCAATCCGAATCTTGTACCAAATTAATACTTGACATTGACATGTAAAACAAGTAAACAGAATTAATTTTATTATTGAAAATGATTATTCTAGCTAATCATAATCCATTGTTGCATTTCTGGTTGTACCAATACATCCACAAAAATGAAAATTAATCAAATAGCGTAAAATAATAAAATTCTATTACTTTCCAAAGAATAGTACTCTCATACCATGTTTATGTGAAAAACGCAAAAAATTGATAAATGCAGCAACAAAAATATTTGAACACAATTTGTTTTTGTTACACTCTGCATTGAAAAAGTTCAATAGCCTTCAAAATCAACCGTGCAAGCAAACATTAAATGGTACTGGCGTACCATTTAAACTTCAGCAAACACACAACTGAAGCACTGAAGTTCACACCGAATATTCCTCAACAGTTAAACAAAGAGTCCACATGTACTCAGATTATAAACATGGATAAACAATAAAGTTTTTAGTTGTCTGCACTCCTTGTGGTTTCCTAAGTTTTGTATCTAAATGCTACGGAGGGCGTTCTAGTGATTGCTTAGTTATAACAAATGATTATGGATTAGACTGCACTGAAGTTCACACCGAATATTCCTCAACAGTTGAACAAAGAGTCCACATGTGCTCAGATTATAAACATTGGTATACAATAAAGTTTTTAGTTGGCCGCACTCCTTGTGGTTTCATAAGTTTTGTATCTAAATGCTACGGAGGGCGTTCTAGTGATTGCTTATAACAAATGATTATGGATTAGACTGCACTGAAGTTCACACCGAATATTCCTCAACAGTTGAACAAAGAGTCCACATGTGCTCAGATTATAAACATTGGTATACAATAAAGTTTTTAGTTGGCCGCACTCCTTGTGGTTTCATAAGTTTTGTATCTAAATGCTACGGAGGGCGTTCCAGACTGCACTGAAGTTCACACCGAATATTCCTCAACAGTCTCCACATGAACTCAGATTATAAACATAGTTATACAATAAAGTTTTTAATTGGCTGCACTCCTTGTAGTTTCCTAAGTTTTGTATCTAAATGCTACGGAGGGCGTTATAGTGATTGCTTATAACAAATGATTGTGGATTGATTTTTCTGCCTGGAGATACTGTTCTCGCTGATAAAGGATTCCCTTCCATTAAAACATGTGTTGAAAATAAGAAAGTTGTCTATGCCACCGTTTCTTCATGCACCACAATTTTCATCAGAGAAAATAAACGAAACATACAAAATTCATATTGGTCAACATTCATGTTACGCTGACAAACATTATTGATAGACCGGAACCCATGTTTTATACCTTTTATCATAATCAAAAATAATACTTTTGAAGAGATTTGCGTGACAGGTGACAGCATAAGTTTCCTTTACTGTCCGCATAGTGTCTCTTTTGTCGTTTAGTGCTGCCACCTATAGTTCCTGCACGTTCCCTATTGAAGCTTCATCTAGAATCTTACGTTTGACCAAAGTGCTACCATCAACTAAACCTGCTTCCCTAGTAGAACTTTTTGAAAAACAACGGTCATAAAACACCTATGTATCTTAGTAATAATTTAATTACATGGGACACCTGGGCGATTATAAAAAAAAGGCAAGGTAAAAGGTAAGCAAAAACAATTAAATCTGTTCGCGACGAACGTCACCAATCCAACACATAGAGTGTTGATTAATAGTTAAAAAATAGTGTAGAGTCAGTGTATGGGCAATATAGTGAGATAACAAAGTGCCATCAGTGAATCTAGAATAGTTATATAGTAATTTTCAGTCGCGCTAGACACATATGAGCTCGCAAGTGGAGTTTTTTAGTATAATTTAACGCTTTGGCGAGGTCCAGGTAGCCTAGGTTGCGACCTAGGCCTGGATATAGTAATTTTTTATAACTTAGCTTATAGTTGAACCACTTAGACGAGAGTATGACGGTCTAGCGCGGCCATATTAGACAAAAACAGAAAAAAATTGTCTTACAGATTTTCAGTTGAAGGATCGCTACAGGCTGAAAGATACAGACACGAAAAAATAAGTAACAGTTTTAGATGGACCATATACTCGTCTAGTATATGGCAATTATATACTTACAGTCACAGCAACACTTTTCGTGTAATTCAGCCTGTAAGACCCTTCATCCAAACACTTTTGGAAAAGTTGTCTGGTTTTTTGGAAATAATTTCCACGTTTTAATAAAGATTTTCGTTGTTTTTATGTCTGTACATAAATAACGTTATGTGGAATTGTGGCGATGTATATAATGTGTTTAAACATAAGCTCAAAATTGTAATTTGCAGAAAGATTGTACATTTCCATAATCAAATTTTCATTAAAGTTTTCCGAAATCAGAAAGCGAAATCAGGGTTCTCGTTACAGTAAAGTTCTGGAGTACCTTAGTAAACTCGACTTTTCTTAGAATCGTAGTCATCAGTACGGCAAATATGTATAAGTAAATAGTGAAAAAGTAGTGCGCGAATTAATCCTGAAATCGCTTCCTGTACAGTTATGAAAGTTAAATAAGTGTCTTATTTTCCCAGTAACCCCTATCCTCCCTCGTTAGGTCAACGCCCTGAGATAGCGAAGAATGATCAGCCACAGCTATAGTTAATTAGGTGTAGGACGTCAGCGCCGTCTGGCGGCGAAGTATAGTACAAGCGTGCGCCCGGTAGTAATAGGGTATAGGCAGAGCACCAGGTACACGTATCCACGCCATCAGCGGATAACGCCCGTCCGGCACATTCTTTGGTCCTTCAGAACCGGATTATTCTCGCGAATCTCAGTGCGTCGAAGTGTCGATACCTATGTGAAAGTGAATCGAAGTTATATACATTCCAAAACTTAAATAGCAGTGCGACGAAGTTATAAACTTACGAGAACAGTGTATCAAAGTTAAATACTCAAAGCTTGTGTCAACAGTGCGTCAACGTTATATACCAAGCTTATGTGAACAGTACCTCAACGTTATACACAAAAAGGCTTATGTACACAGTCAAGTACATAGGTTACAGTTAATAGTCACGTGTATAACGATTTAACCACATAAGTTTTAGTAAACAGTGAAGTATATAACGACAGTACACAAGTGATAGTAAATAGTGAAGTGTTTAACAACAGTACATATGTGACAGTATACAGTGAACAGTACGTATGTAATAGTAAACAGTGCATATGTGACAGTCAACAGTAAAGTTTATAACAGCATATAAGAACAGTGAACAGTTTATGTGACAGTGAATAGTGGAAGTATATAACGACGATAATACGAGGGACAGAAAATAGTGAGGTAAGCAGATATATTTGACAGCCAGTGTATAACAGCAAGTACATAACAGCAAGTACATATATAACAGCAAGTATATAACAGCAAGTACATAACAGCAAGTATATAACAAGTATATAAGTCAAGTATATAAGTCAAGTATATAAGCCAAGTATATAACCAAGTATATAAGGCGAGTATATAACCAAGTATATAAGCCAAGTATATAAGCCAAGTATATAAGGCGAGTATAGAACCAAGTATATAAGGCGAGTATATAACCAAGTATATAAGCCAAGTATATAAGCAAAGTATATAAGCAGGTACATAACTTAAGTACATAATAAAGTATATAACACAAGTACATAAGTTAAGTTTATAAGAAGCTAACAGAGTTAAGATTGTTTATTTACACCGAAGGATTATACAGAGAAATTTACAGAGAAACTTATATTACGTTGATAGTTATACAGTGAAGATATAGAGTAAAGATTGTTTATTTACACAGGAAGGTTATACAATAGAGTTTACAGAGAGTTTACAGAGAGGCTTATATACATATATTATACTTATATACTGAAGCGAATAGTTAACATTAAGAGTTAATTCCGAAACCAAGATGCCGGTAACAAGATCGCAAGGCAAATCGTACACTGAGCCACGCCAAGAGACACCGTCGGCATCAGCTATTCATCATCAGTTGCCGCCACGATCACCGTCATCTATAGAACAGCTGGCAATTCGCCCTACTGTTACACAGGGGGCTCAAAGCGTACCTGGTTCATCAGCTGCTACCAGGAGAACCAGGTCCAAGGAAAATTCGGAAAGAACAGTCAAGCCTTCAGATAGCGCACGAAAAATACAGGATGAGGAATCATCACGAGCCGTACCGATGACTACCCGGGGTGACGCCCGTAACGAACAGATTCGGTCGCCGTCAAACAGGACGACGCGACCAAACAGAAAAATTTCACGAGCCCGCGAGGCTTTACTAAAGATTAAGTTGGAGCTTGCACAAATAGCACTTCAGAGGGCCGAAGAAGAGGACTCCGAAGCTGAATACATGGATGACAGAAACTCTAACGATGAATACGTGCGTTCCTGGTTGGAAGAAGCGCCCGACGCAGCGCGGATTCCGCAAGATGACGTCGCCGAGGGGAACCCTACAGAAATACAGAACCCCCCCCCTGCGGTCATCAACAGTACAGATATAGATAACCAGAGACAGGCACCATCGTTACATCCTACAGTTCCTACAGATAGAAACGTGCAAAGCAATATAGAACCAACTAAGAAGATCAAAGACAACAGGGGGGGAGATTTACGTCCATTTATTACGGAACTTACGTCCGCCATAGCGTCGCTAGCCGACAAAAAAACAGATACAGGGACATCGAATCAACCTTCGGCGTCGAAGATCATCATGACCCTACCGAATTTCAGTGGGTCACATACAGAATGGCTTTCATTCCGCGCCATATATGATACGACTCGGGCGTATTTCAACGATGTCGAGAATACAGCAAGACTCAGGAGGTGCCTACATGGAAGAGCATTGGATACAGTGAGTTCAGAGCTCATAGGACACGCAAGGCCAGATGACATCATGAGGGAACTTGAGCTGCAGTTCGGCCGTCCAGATTCGATAGCACAGGCCGAAACAGAGAGGCTGAAAGGATTGCCACGCTGCAACGAAGCACCGAAAGACATCTGCACGTTTGCCAGTCGGGTGAGAAGCGGCATAGTGACTCTGCGAGCACTAAAAAAGGATTACTACCTCGTCAACGCTGAGCTGATGAGAATCCTAACAGAAAAGCTGCCGAACTCCCTGCGTGTACGTTGGTACAGAACATTCACAGATAAGTACCAGTCAGTGCCAGATCTGTCACTTTTCAGCGAGTTCATTACAGAACAAGCTCGCTACTGCAGTGCCTTCGCTCCACCTGAGAACATACACTCGACAGAAAATCCGGGAAAGCGGGTTGTGCAAAGAGCACATACGACCACAGACAAACCGACTTCAAAATGTCGAATCTGTGATAAAGAAGGTCATCAAGAGTCTGATTGCAAGAAGTTCAGAGAGGCATCCAACAACAGCAAGTGGGAACTAGCGAAGAAGCACGGCCTCTGCTTCCGCTGTCTGCAACGTCGTCGCAGCGACCACAAGTGCAAGCCGAAGAAATGCGATATACAGGGGTGCAAAGCCACGCATCATAGACTGCTGCACTTCGTCAGGAAGCCAAGCCAAGAGGAGCCAAGACAGGAAGCTTCAAACGAAATAGTCGCCAGTTCACGAGCAACAGCCAGTCAAGCGTACCTCAAGATGGTACCAGTACGAGTCGTCGGACCGGCGGGAGAAGCATCCACGTTCGCTTTCCTCGACGATGGATCTACAGTTTCGCTCATCGACGAGGAAATCGCGGAGCAAGTTGGAGCAAGGGGCCGCATCGAACCCCTGAAGATAGGCGCCATCGGAGACACCGTGATCGACACACCCATGTCGAGAAGGGTAACAGTTACAATCTCCAGCCAGGTGAAGGACAAGATGCCCTTCAGAGCGCGCACCATACCGAAGCTCAATCTCGCGACGCAGACGGTCAGTGAGGAAGACATCGCTCACTGCAAACATCTGGATGACCTCAAGCAACAGTTGACGTACAACAGCGGCGCGCCAAAGATACTGATAGGCCAAGATAATTGGCACCTTTTGCTGGCCACCGAGGTCCGCAGAGGGCCCAAGAACCAGCCGGTCGCCTCACTTACGGCACTGGGCTGGACTCTACACGGCGCACAAACCAGAACACTTGGTCACCAAGTGAATTTCGTCAACAGACTCACAGCAAAAGAAGAAGATCTCGACGAACAGTTGCGTGAATTTTTCGCGCTTGAATCGCTGGTCATAAACCCCCGCAGACCAGACTCCGACCCGGAACAGAAAGCGGAAGCCATATTGGACCGTCATACCAGACAGACAGAAGACGGCCATATAGAAACAGCGCTGCTCTGGAAAAACGAAAATATCGAAATGCCAGACAGCTACGGGACAGCACTCAACAGGCTCGTCTCAACAGAAAAGAAGCTCGATAGCAAGCCTGCTCTTCGAGATAGATATACAGAACAGATGAACGCGTACATCAGCAAGGGTTACGCCGAGAGGGCACCCGAAACAAGTACAGTTGGTAGGACTTGGTACCTACCCCATTTCGACGTGTTCAATCCGATGAAACCGGAGAAACTCCGCATAGTTCACGACGCCGCAGCCAAATCTAGAGGGATGTCATTGAACGACTTCCTACTCACGGGTCCAGACCTACTACAGTCGCTGCCCGGCGTCATGATGCGATTCCGCCAACATCCGATAGCAGTCGCCGGCGACATAGCAGAGATGTTCATGCAGGTGAAGGTGCGTAAACAGGACAGAGACGCCCTTCGTTATCTTTGGAGAGGCGACAGACGAGAAGGCGCCCCTGAAGAATACCGCATGACGTCAATAATTTTCGGCGCTGCAAGCTCACCATGCACAGCTATATACGCGAAGAATTGGAACGCGAAAAAGCACAGTGAGACTCAACCAGAAGCGGTGGAAGCCATCATACAGAGTCACTATATGGATGACTACCTAGACAGTTACAGAACCGTCGAAGAAGCGACGAAAACAGCAACAGCGGTGAAGAACATTCACCTACAGGCAAAATTTGAACTCAAAAAATGGGTATCAAACAGCGCAAAATTGATAGAAAATATAGACCCGACACAGAACAGGACTGAAGAAGTCAACATCGGGAAGACAGACACAGAAAAAATACTCGGACTAATATGGAAACCGAGTGAAGACAGGCTGGGCTTCAACCTTACGCTCGCACGATTGCCGAGCGGAATCCTGGATAAAGAAGCGCCAACGAAGAGAGAAGCACTCAAGATCGTCATGTCGTTGTACGATCCACTAGGCCTCGTCTCCCCAGTAACCATTCGAGCCAAACAGATACTTCAGGAGGCATGGAGGCGAGGAACCAGCTGGGACCAGGTACTCGAACCCGACCTGTCCGCCCAGTGGAAGAACTGGGTGCAACATCTACGACAGCTGAAAAACGTCAGCCTACCGAGGTGCTATCCAGGATACAGCGAAGCCCTAGAAACAGAAGTCCACGTATTCACCGACGCGAGCGAAATGGCATATGCGACAGCGGTCTATTGGAGATCAACAACAGCAGATGGCAAGCAGCATGTCACCCTCGTCATGGCAAAGGCGAAGGTGGCACCGATTAAGCTACAATCAATACCGCGCCTCGAATTACAGGCCGCGGTGTTAGGAACCCGCGTAGCAGCAGCCGTCATAAAAGAGCACAGCATTAAACCCGCATCAGTGACATACTGGACAGACAGCAAGACCGCCCTCACGTGGATACGAAGAGGATCGCGGGTATACAAACCGTTCGTAGCCCATCGCATAGCATCCATTGAAGAAAACAGTAAAGTCGAAGACTGGCGATGGGTGCCCACGAAAATGAACATAGCAGACAGCGCTACTCGCGACGTACCGCACCACTTTGACTCGAGTCATGAGTGGTTTTGTGGACCAGGTTTCCTGTATAACGAACCATCCACATGGCCAACAGAAAAACCTCCAATAAACACAGAAACAGGGGAGGAAAAAACACACACAGTCACCGAAAGCAAGGGCAACAATACCCCAGCGCTAACAGAAGTGGTTCCGGATCCGACACGATTCTCGAAGTGGGAAAGACTACTCCGTGCTACAGCTTGCGTTCTACGCTTTATAGCTCTCTGCCAAAAAAGGAAAGAGAAAACGTTCTACAAACGAACGCAGAAGAACGCCGAAAAGGATCCGGATTGGAAGAAACAGAAGAAGGCGACCACCCTTCCCAAAAAGACGGCGAGAGCAACCGGCACTCAAGTCGAGGGATATCCCCTAGAAGCGGAACTTCTCCGAAGAGCAGAGACATTACTCATACAGGTCTCACAACAACAGTCGTTCGCCAAGGAAATAGCGAATCTACAGCAAGGGAAGTCCGTGGAAAAAGACAGTCGACTGAAGCCACTCCGAATAGAACTTACAGATAAAATTATACGACTAAAAAGTCGTATCGCCGCCGTCACAGAAATAGCCGATGATGCGAAGCGACCACCCATATTGGACGGTGATCACCGCATCACCCAGTTATATATAGACTGGACTCACAGGAGCCTACAGCACAGCGGCACAGAGCTCACCATCAACGAGGTGCGACAACATTATTGGGTCATCAGAATGCGACCCACGACAAAGAAAATACTGACACAATGTCTACAGTGTCGTATTCGCAAGGCACAACCATCCGTGCCTGCGACCGGCGACCATCCGAGAACGCGCCTAGCACATCATCAGAGGCCGTTCACCTACACAGGGCTTGATTATTTCGGGCCATTGTCAGTTACAGTTGGTCGACAACACCAAAAAAGGTACGTAGCCCTATTTACATGTCTGACCACCAGAGCCGTCCACCTCGAGATAGCCGCCAGCCTCAGCGCAGACTCCGCAGTACTGGCACTGCGCCGGTTCGCTGCGCGTCGAGGCTGCCCAGCCGAGATCCACTCCGACAACGGCACCAACATGCACGGTGCCGACAGCGAGCTCCGAGACGCCTTCCGATGGGAGGCCAGTCGCCGTGGCATCGTGTGGCGCTTTATAACGCCCTCAGCGCCCTTCATGGGGGGCGCCTGGGAGCGCCTCGTCCGCTGCGTGAAGACCGCATTGTATGCTGTCCTCCACGAGAGACACCCGCACGAAGAGGTGTTGTCTACCCTATTGTGTGAAGCGGAATATACAGTAAACAGCCGACCGCTCACACACGTATCAGTGGACAGCAACGACGACGAAGCCATCACGCCCAACCATTTTCTTCTCGGCGGGTCAGCAAGGTTGCCAACCCCTGGCACCTTCACCGAACAAGACATCGACAGCAAAAAGATGTGGCGGCGCTCACAGATTCTCGCCGACATGTTCTGGCGTCGCTGGGTACGCGAGTACCTGCCAGAGCTACAGTACCGGCGGGAGCCGCACAGCCGCGGGCCGGGTCTACAGGTCAATGACCCCGTCCTCATAGCCGACGGCCAGCTGCCACGAAACACGTGGCCGCGAGGCCGCATAGTAGCTGTCTTCCCCGGGGGCGACGGTGAAGTCCGGACAGCTGAGGTGCGCACTTCCGGCGGCACCTTGAAGCGTCCGGTGAAGAAACTCGTCCCACTACCGAAGTGATCCAGACAGCGGGGCGTCCAGGCGGTGAGCATCGTGACGGCGGGAGTCACGACTACGGTCGTCGCTCGCCGGCATGATGTAGCGCCGCGCCGACATGACAGCGAGTCGTCACTGCACTACACGGCGGGAGAAATGTTCGCGACGAACGTCACCAATCCAACACATAGAGTGTTGATTAATAGTTAAAAAATAGTGTAGAGTCAGTGTATGGGCAATATAGTGAGATAACAAAGTGCCATCAGTGAATCTAGAATAGTTATATAGTAATTTTCAGTCGCGCTAGACACATATGAGCTCGCAAGTGGAGTTTTTTAGTATAATTTAACGCTTTGGCGAGGTCCAGGTAGCCTAGGTTGCGACCTAGGCCTGGATATAGTAATTTTTTATAACTTAGCTTATAGTTGAACCACTTAGACGAGAGTATGACGGTCTAGCGCGGCCATATTAGACAAAAACAGAAAAAAATTGTCTTACAGATTTTCAGTTGAAGGATCGCTACAGGCTGAAAGATACAGACACGAAAAAATAAGTAACAGTTTTAGATGGACCATATACTCGTCTAGTATATGGCAATTATATACTTACAGTCACAGCAACAGTTTTCGTGTAATTCAGCCTGTAAGACCCTTCATCCAAACACTTTTGGAAAAGTTGTCTGGTTTTTTGGAAATAATTTCCACGTTTTAATAAAGATTTTCGTTGTTTTTATGTCTGTACATAAATAACGTTATGTGGAATTGTGGCGATGTATATAATGTGTTTAAACATAAGCTCAAAATTGTAATTTGCAGAAAGATTGTACATTTCCATAATCAAATTTTCATTAAAGTTTTCCGAAATCAGAAAGCGAAATCAGGGTTCTCGTTACAGTAAAGTTCTGGAGTACCTTAGTAAACTCGACTTTTCTTAGAATCGTAGTCATCAGTACGGCAAATATGTATAAGTAAATAGTGAAAAAGTAGTGCGCGAATTAATCCTGAAATCGCTTCCTGTACAGTTATGAAAGTTAAATAAGTGTCTTATTTTCCCAGTAACCCCTATCCTCCCTCGTTAGGTCAACGCCCTGAGATAGCGAAGAATGATCAGCCACAGCTATAGTTAATTAGGTGTAGGACGTCAGCGCCGTCTGGCGGCGAAGTATAGTACAAGCGTGCGCCCGGTAGTAATAGGGTATAGGCAGAGCACCAGGTACACGTATCCACGCCATCAGCGGATAACGCCCGTCCGGCACAAAATCATTTACTTACACTGACACAATTGCCTTCATTTATGTATGGGGAAAACCAACCGCTAACTGGCATTAATACTTAATAACTGGCTATAAAATGAATAATAGTTTGATAAGAAAAAATCATGTTGGTATTGTGGTTTTAAGGATGACTGATTCTAAACTTATTTTTAACTAGCTTTCGCAACATCGTCTGCGTCTCGGAAATAAAGGGTGTAAAAGGCCCTAATTGAAACTGAAAGGTATCTACTTATTTTCCCAGACATTGCGATCATTTGTTTCTTCTGAACTATACCTGGTAACTTTCTAGATATGGAGATGTTGGAGGTCAAAGTCAATTTTTTCACAAGTTTTATTTTGAAACACAAATTTTTAATGTTGGTACTTGTTTTACCAAGGTCACCGACGTAGCCCGAAAAATTGCCAAACTTAAGTGGCAGTGGGCAGGGCACGTTTCTCGTAGAACAGATGGTCGATTGGGCCGAAAAGTTCTGGAGTGGCGACCGTGAACCGGAAGACGATGCGTTAGAAGACCTCCCACTAGGTGGACCGATGACCTGGTGAAGGTTGCGGGAATCCGTTGGATGCGAGTCGCACGGGTCCGGTCAATGTGGTGACAGCTGGGGGAGGCCTATGTCCAGCGGTGGACGTCTTTCAGCTGAAATTAATGATGAATTAATGACTTTACTTTAAATACCTCCAAGGTGATCGATATAGTAATTAGTACGGGGGTCTGTACCAATTATTACAGCCACCGGTCCTACTGTTAAGCGTGATTGTGAACCCCAAAAAACAATGTCATTTCTCTGCATTAATTTTTGGGTAGAGTTACTTAGATTGATATACAGAATTCTTGGTTAACGGATTCGTTAAATGTACGTTTACACCTTATAATGCCCTAGAGGCACTTTGTAATAGTGCAGATTTCCATCAGTGATTTTTTTTATAATCAGATGAATAGTTTCCTATGTAGTGTGTGTCTCATCATCTCATGACTATGTCTGTATGTGTAAGTAGCCTAAGTCTATATATTGAATGGTTTGTTAATAAATATAAGTATTCTACATCAAGTCGTCTACTCAGTTACACCTATCCCTACATGACGACCCTGCCTTCGGGCAAGCCGCGCATAATGGACGTGTCACGTTACAATTGGCTTCATTTTTAATTGGTGCGAAATTATTCAAAATGTGTCAATCCTACCAAACAAAAGAAGAGGTTTTCCTGGCCCAAAATGCAGCCGGTGCTGGAAATAGTGCAAATTTGCAGCAAATTGGGACACATGAGCATCCAGACAATTATGACAACAATAATTATCTGCGTCATGGGTGCAGTGCTTCTCTGATGACCTCCTATGTTCAAACTTACAAACTGAACCTCTTTATAATATACTAACAGACGTCACGCGGTTTCACCCGCGTAGTTTCTGTTCCTGTAGGAGAACGGGGACAAAATATAACCTATGTTACTCATTAGAGACGTGGCTTTCTAATGGTGAAAGAATTTTGAAAATCGGTTTAGTAGTTTTAGAGTTAAATCGTAACAAACACACAAACAAACAAAAAATCAAATCTTTCTACTTTATAATATTAGCATAGAAGTATAGAATAGACGCATTTTCCAAGACCAACTCTTTCGTAAGAGATGGATCTAGAAGTTTGTAAATGGATAATGATAATACAAGGTGAGCAGCGGTGGCCCAGTGGTGGCGGCCCCGACTTACGAACAGCAAGTCGTGGGTTCGAAGCCAGACAGGCACATTACTTTGTGTAATTTATGTCATCACCACTGCTCTCAAAACGGTGAAGGAAAACATCGTGAGGAAACCGGCATGTCCTAGAACCAAAAATTCGAAGACATGTGACATCTACCAACCCGCACTGGGCCCGCGTGGTGGATTATAGCCCATTCCCTCTAATCATGAGAGGAGGCTGGGCCGTGTCCCAGCAGTGGGAACATTATAGGTTGATGATGAAGGTGTAGTTTTGCATTCTAGTCAAAATTCAGGAGTTTGTTAGAAAAGACTTAAATAATCTTTCAGAATAACTCGAAAGTAATAAACAGAATCATCATCGCGTGACATGTCGCTGTGTGCGTTTATTTGTGTGTGTGTAAAGGCGCAGATATAACCTACCCATTTTATTATTGATTCGGATCGAGAATCATTAGCTTAAAACCTCCTTCAATTTGATCAGGATGCAAAGCGACAACTTGTATAAATATATATAATAATTTTATTTTTTAATTTGAGTTTTATATTATTGTTTTACCTATTTTTATTTTGAGAACCAGCAATGCGAAAATCGAATTTGAAGAAGTGGCTTGTACGTGTGGTTTTTAATGAAGTCATTGTTGCTAATTAATTTTGTTAATTCTTAAGAAAATTGTGGTTTTATTTTTACAAGATCGCCAATACTGGAAATATGTACCTACTTAAAAATTAAACGGCGGATTCATAGAAAACTGAAACAACATAATTAAAAGTTTTGAAAGAGCTAGTTTTCTTTTAATAACCCACGAATATTTTTCAACTAGTAATTCTTAAAACGTGGAAGTACTTAGGAATTGGATGTGTGTTGTGTAAATAGGTATAGCGATTTAATATCCAAAATAAAAGGCGTTTACACGATTAAACTTGAATAATTATTGAAAGAGTCATATATTTACATCATATATTTGACGCACGCTATTGCTATCTAAACTTTTCTTGTTCTAATTTCAACCTTATTGTTTATTTCCTTTTTCTTTCTTCTTCTTAGCCGTTATCTTCATTGTTTAAGGTCGTGTCTAGTCTGAGGTATTGATGGACATGGATAGGAAGCGTAGGGCATTGTCGGTAAGGGGTAATACACTTTCTCGCAGGTTTGCGCGATGCTCACGTGACATTATTGTCACTCTCTTCAAAAGCTATTGCCGAACGTTAAACACGTGCTACCTGTGGAGCAATTACACTAAAAAAGCCTACAATGCTCTGCGCGTCCAGTATAACAACGCGTTCAGGGGTTTGTTGGGGCTCCCATGGCGGTGTAGTGCCTCCGGCATGTTCGCCGACCACAGCACGGACGGCTTCCAGGTGGTGCTTCGCAATAGAACGGCCTCCCTGCAGTCTCGGGTAAAGGGTAGCACCAACATGCTTCCTGAGCGTGGTGTCGGAGAGAGTGGACAGCCCAATCCTGGGGCACTGGTCGCTCATGCATGTCCAAAATAATAATTATTTTAAATTTTACTAACATAGCTATATGTCTACCTACTAACATAATATGGACTTGGATCAATATAATGAATGTGAGCGTAGTCTTTTTTTTTCGGATGGGATATCATCAAATGACCGCTCTGGGCGGAGCAGGAGGGAGTTTGAGACTTTTACTGACTAAAACCCATCCATGTTCCTTCATCGCCCTTTAAAAAATTATATCAGCATAAAGCTAGTGATCACAAACTTTTGTTGATGTGCTTACAAACAAAAACCTACAATAGAACTAAATTGGAAATACACAGTTCACGTTAGACGTAAACGTTTTCCAATAAATGATTTTATTAATTAGCCAGCCATGAGTTGCAGAATAGTGGGTTTTACACAATAATGCATTAAGTTTACGACTTTCCTTGTAAAGTTACGTTTATAGATTAGCAATTATTATAATTATTAAGTTTACTAACGATTTTCTAGTTTATACAAAATAGTGAATGAACCTTCTAACAGACTAATAGAGAAATGTACCGTCTTGAGGTTCCCTCAGACCTAGGTCAGACCTTATCTTACTGCAAAATTGTTATATGAAAGTTTGTGAGAATGGAAGTTTGTTACTCTATCACCCAAAAACGTCTGAACGGATTTGGATGAAATTTGGCACGCTTATAGTCTATAACTTGTAACATGGGCTTCTTTTTATCAATACCTACTTTATCCAGAACTTGGACTGCTACTAAGAAATTCTTGATGGATATTATACTCAATACGTTGCTTGACCTAGGAATTGAACCCAGGATTATGAGCTTAGCAGTAGTGCTTGCTACTACTAAACAACCATGATCCCGGTTGTACAATCCTGGGCCCGGTAGTCTCGACATAGATAACGACAAAATCGCAAAATTTCGATCGCTAATTACTTACGAAAAAAAGCGGTTGCAATAACGATGCTTGCATTAGGGTAGATGACACCATAAAACAATAATTCCAAGACACCAATCTCTAAAAAACACTATTTTGGGCCTGAAAACCCGATCTATTTTCAATTAATGCCAAATTCGATTTTTAGTTCCTTTGAAATCATTAAATAGTTGAGTCACTGAGTTGACTAAACAGTGACGTTACAGCTTGCTATTGCCATACAAAATCTATGAAAGAACCGCGGTTTGACAGCTCTTAAAAAGTATCTCAATTGATTGGTGTCTCATTTACCCCATTGCGTTTCCCGCAAGTATCTTTATTGCGGAAACCGAATTTTTTCATTGTTATTTTAGCGATCGAAAGTTTGCGATTTTGTCGTTATCTATGTCGAGACTGCCGCCGGCCCTGGCGATGCCGAGAGCATAAGCTTATAGTAAGTACGGACATATATATATTACGGACCAGCTGCGGACAACGGATGCCTACTGCCCGGACCTTTTTCCTTTAAACCAGACAAACAAAGCAGACCCTTATGAGTAAGTTCTAAAAATAACTTAAAATACCTCATTTGAATGTATCCATTTAATTAACCACGGAATGTCCGATGTCTACGGCAATTTAACCGCAAAGGACTACGTTTAATCCCGAGAATTTTAATAATTATTTATGAGTAATTTGTATTATCTAACATAATTAATAAGCAAAATAATATTAAACTTCTTGAATTGTTTTGTCATAATTATAATTCCTATGGAAATAACATGAGGTCGATGACGTATTTTAATATCTTTTTCCCTAGTAGGTAATCATATTATTCACGGTTTAATGAACATAAGTAATAATTATTACAATAATTTATAAAACCATGTTGGATTTGCCGTCTTGTATGGATCAGATTGTTGGGCTACAAGAGAAATGAAAGACAATTGTACGAGTACCTGAGATGAGACTACTACGCCCTGTGTAAATGGAACAAATATATAAAAAATGAGTTCATAGGAGGAAGTCTGGCGCCGCTGACTGAAAAGTTAAGTATAATAATAGTTTGTAATTCAAACAAAACGTTTGGCAAACTTTTTTCACAAAATCGTTCCACGCACACCAGTAATTGGATCAAGGGTTTAAAATTCCAACAACTGGATTAAATATGTAACGAAAATTACCATATTCCAGATATTTTCATTCGGGGCTGCGGTTTCCGGGAAACCCCAAATCTCAAACAATTGAATATGTTGCATTAAATTCAATTAAAAAGTTCCAATGGCCTGAAAAATCCAATTAACATATCTGTTTTATGGGGTAAAAGACCTTTTTTGATTTCATAAAGCTGTGGGTTGGGTCCGTTCATGGATGTTTATCCATCCGAATCGTTTCGACTTCCACGACATTGTAATTGTGGGCAACCAATAAAATTACTAGACCTTGTTAAATCTTCTAAATAAAGGACAAATTCCCGAGAAAAAATACTGTGAAACTGGCTTCCAAACTAAGCTTCTTTCATCATCACGGCAGTCCACTGTTGGACAATAGCCTTTTCAATCGCATGTCATTTAACTCGATTCTCGGCAACTCTCGGTGTTGTACGAGTTGACTATATTATGGCATCAGTGAAACAAAGAGGTCACTTTCTTTCATAATAATCATAAAAATTAATCTTGATTAAAAAATGGTGCTCTTTGGTGTGATTTTAGACAAACTTACATACAAAGCTCTCACAAGAAGTGGTAAATCACTATCTAAGCAATTTAGCTTTCAGCGATAGCCTTATGTAGATCCAATACGTTTTTTACTTTTCCTTCGTCTTTATTGTTAATTGACTGTCACTCTGTCGATTCTCAGTCCAGCGACGAAAGTTCAATATCCAACAGCACCTAAGTATCTCTTACGGTAATTGAAAGGAAATGTATACCTGAACGGACTATTTGTTCTGAATCTCGTCTCGTATTAGAAGTAACTTCTATTCAGTACAAAAAGACCTCAACAATGTACTACGGAAAGCTATTGGAGGAGGACACCAATTATAGCATCGTCTATAATATGTAACGCGAGTACCTATCAAAGTAAAAGTACCTTTATACTTTCTAATTACAAGAGTTATTTTGCCAAAAGTATCATTAAACATACAGACGAGAAAGTGTGTGGGTTTCATTAATGTTGATTGACTCCCTGAAGCAAATGGCTGCCGTAAAGTTTCAAATTAACTTGTAGTTTAATTATGGTCCGACGTTTGACGAATACCTCTGTCTCGCTCTCTCTCTTCTTCTACCTTTGACCACTCAATGCTGAGTGTAAGTTTTTTCCAAATCTCTCCACTTTTGGCGGTTTAGTGTCATGGCTATCCAGTTTCTTCCGGCCACTTTAATGAGATCGTCTGTATATCTAGTCGGATATTAAACTGTATAATGGGTGACATTGCGATATGTTTTTTTTGTTCTAAACCATACCTGGGAGCCTTCTAGGTACGGAGATATTAGGGGGCTAAAGTTCCAAGTTTTTCACAAGTTTTGTGTTTTTAAATACCTGATTTTAATGTAAGAAATTTACCTTGAACGCCTCCACGGCATTTGTGTTCCTTTAGAAGGTCCAGTTCCTCAGACAGGTCTTCTTGGAACTGCGGTGTCCTCTGTTGTCTTCCGAAGTCGTCTCCTTCATCCGACTCAGCCATGGCTAAGGGAGTGAGTAAAGTTTGAAGTTCTCTGTATCGGTTCTTTTGGACCTCCAGAGCTACTTCGGTTGACAAATAGGCTTGTGTACTGAAAAAAAAAACCGGCCAAGTGCGAGTCGGACTCGCGCACGAAGGGTTCCGTACCATTATCTATACATTAGACAAAACGGCAAAAAAATCACGTTTGTTGTATGGGAGCCCCCCTTAAATATTAATTTTATTCTGTTTTTAGTATTTGTTGTTATAGCGGCAACAGAAATACATCATCTGTGAAAATTTCAACTGTCTAGCTGTCACGGTTCATGAGATACAGCCTGGTGACAGACAGACGGACAGACGGACAGACGGACAGACGGACAGACGGACAGATGGACAGACGGACAAACGGACAGACGGACAGACGGACAGACAGACGGGCAGACAGCGAAGTCTTAGTAATAGGGTTCCGTTTTTACCCTTTGGGTACGGAACCCTAAAACGAATTAATCCGTCAGTTAGATTATCAAAAAATATTTGACCCGTATTTTTTCTTTTGTTACGTAAACCAAAACTGACGAAGAAACGACGCTTTTAAAATTCTCAATACGTCACGCAGTGCGTTTCATTTTCAGTGCGTTCTGACGTCACAAGCCCCCACTTCCGAGTTTTGATGCGTTTTATCTTTGTCAATATTCATTGATTTATAAAAACAAAAAATACGTGTCCATTATTTTCCAATGCTCTAACTGATGGATTAAAATGATTTTCAATTTATTGATGGTGGAAAAAAGCCTATTGCAGTAAATGTCTATTTTAAAAGTAGCTCGTGTTTAAATAATAACAGCTGCTCGGGTCAATCTTCAGGTTTAGCCGCGCTTGCCTAGGTTAGTCCGTGGATGGGTGACCACCCATTGCATACCAAGTTTCGTGTCTCGGAAACCACGTTAAGACATTGGTCCCGACTGTAAATTGTAGATCTTTGACAGTCGTTAAGTAGTCAGCGGCCTGAAAGTGTGACAACCAGTTACCAAGTGGTATCGTATTACCCAGTACTAACTGTGTTGTGAAAGTCAGATAGGCAGTCGCTCCATGTAAAATACTGCATTTGGTTAGACTGGAAGCCGACCCCATCATAGTTGGGAAACGGATAGGCAGAAATTGTCTACTATAAAAGTGTGCTAAGACTTTTTCCACAGGATGCATCTTATAGAAGTTATAGGTAAGCCAAAAACTGAGAAACGTCCGGAGATTTTTCAGCGGCATATTTTGTGTGTTTTTTAATAACCGTCCAGAAATTGCATAATGAGAAGTCCTAGTATAGCTATGAATGTATAATAATTTAACTTATTTGGTGAATAAGAAGCAAACCCGCAAACTTCTAGGTCATCACATCACAACTTTTAAGTTTCTCCGTAAAACTGCAAAGTTAAGAAAAGTAGTGCACGAAACGATTGTAAGATTTTTATCTCAGGAATTAATTCAGTCGTAAGATTCGCTGGTTCAAGTAAAACCGCGGATAATAGTCAGTAATAACAATAACTTACAAAAGAACATTCCCGTTCTAGTTTAAAAGTAGGTTTTCTTGTACTTGCCAAGGGTATAAATGCCAGGAAAGAACGAAGTTTCGTAAATCTTGTTTTACAAATTCGCAATGCATTTGACACCTTCAAAGTTTAAACTCAAAAAATTAATGCTGTAAAAAGACTCGGCACTCTTGTTCTCCCAATCATTGCGATTATTTTTTTGTTCTACAATATACCTGGGGACCTTCTAGGTTCGGAAATCTTGGGGATTAAATCTTCCAACTTTTCCCAAAGTTTTTTTTTCTTAATGATGTTTTTAATGTAAGATTTTTAAACACCTTCACGACCCCCGTACTATTCACTCCCAATCATTGCGATTATTTTTTTGTTCTACAATATACCTGGGAACCTTCTAGGTTCGGAAATCTTGGGGATTAAATCTTCCAACTTTTTCCGAAGTTTTTTTTTCTTAATGATGTTTTTAATGTAAGATTTTTAAACACCTTCACGACCCCCGTACTATTCAATCCATCCATCAGCACATTGGTTTAAGTGCGCTATATTGAGTTCTACCAAAAAACGTGATTTTTCGCCCCAAAAAAAAAGTATTTTTCAGCAAAATTTTTTTGCGTTAAGTTACGTAATTTAATGTACAGTACAGTGTTAAAATAGGTTATTTAAAAAAATATGTATATTTTTTAATTTTATAATCGAGACATTAAGTCGTTCGTGAGATAATATGGAAAACGGCATCGCAAGGAGCTAACATGGGCTTAGGTCAAATTGTTTTTTTTTTGCCAATAACTATTTTTTCTATGTTTTTTGGCGAGATCGTGCAGCCAATTGATTGTTGTGTTCTCAGATATGAGCAGTTAGGAAAAGTATTTTTTGTAGGTACGTTTAAAGTAAATTATGTAAGTTGTTAGTAGTTCTTGTATTCTTAATCTTTTTTGCAAAAAAAGTCAACGTAAACTTATAAAATCCAATTGAAGTAAAAGAAAGTAATTCTAACAAAAAAGCTTCTCGTAAAAGTCTAGTTCAACCAGTCGTGAAGTTCTAATTTATTTTCAAAAGCGATTTTCTTTTGCTTGCACGTGCTAGTGCGAAAATAATAACATTTTAACTTTTGTTTACTGATCGTAGAATGGAGTAATGATACTATATTTGTATACTCATACAAATAAATAAAATTGAAGTGTCTGTTTGTAATTTAAAAATAACAGCTTTTTACAGTATGTACCGTATAAAAGTGTAGTTACTGGCATATAGCTGTGTCATAAGGATTAACTTAGGCATGATTTTAATTTAATTAAAAATAATACCTTGGAGTTGTTAACAAAATCTGATTCTAGGAGTAGGTACGGTGGGAAACATTTATTTGAAAAACCCTTATCCGTTGGGTATATCCCTCCAATGGTGATTTAGAGGGTCTTCAAGTTTTTATCATCATCATCATTTTAGCCGAAAGACGTCCACTGCTGGACATAGGGCTCCCCCAAGTGTCGCCACATTGACCGGTCCCGTGCGACTCGCATCCAGCGGATCCCCGCAACCTCCACCAGGTCATCGGTCCACCCAGTGGGAGGCCTTCCAACGCAACGTCTTCCAGTTCGCGGTCGCCACTCCAGAACTTTTCGGCTCCTTCGGCCATCCGTTCTGCGAGCAATGTGCCCTGCCCACTGCCACTTAAGTTTGCCAATTCTTCGGGCTACGGCGGTAACCTTGGTTCTCTTGCGGATGTCTTACAAGTTTTTATAGAAGAATCTAAACACGCAGGATTTAGTATTAGAATTTAAAACTTGCTAAATAAAATTTTAATCAGAAAATTTGAATACATGTTTTTGGATATTTCGTAAATCACCCCCAAGCTAGATAATGAAAAACGGTAATCAAGTTTTAAGGGGAGGATTTACTGCTTGCTTCGACGAACTCAAAAAGGCCATATAAAACAAAAATCTTCAAAAATCAACCCCTCTTGTGGTAAAAAACCGGGAATGCAGTTTGTATGAAAATCCTTATTAGTTCGGTTTAGAACCTTGAAACTTGGCACAAAAACTTATTAGAAAATAATATGACTGTTATGATACATTTTCCAAAACTCACTCTTTATAGGGTGTTGGGAATTCATGTTCATAGGGAAAAGTATGACAAAGTCGCGGGTGGGGTGCTAGTGTATTAAGAAATTATAACGCTTTTACGTATGTAGATAACAAGTGAAGAAATAATAAAAAAAGTAATCTTAAAAAATATATTTATTTTACAAATAATAGTAAATGCAAAACAATTGCTTATATGATTGCAATCATTATAATGTTTATCACTACAAAGCAAAATACGTGCACGTGTGATAAAAATAAATTATTCAATGACTCAAACCGAAACAAAATGTTCCAAATTCTAAAACTACACTTATAGAAGTCACTCCAAATAGATGTTTGCTCGAAACTTTCAAAAACACTTCCAAATTTAATAATACTGTTTTTTTCTCAGACGATTCAAACTAATCCAGTTTCACTTCCAACTAAATTCGAATTTCGATTCACATTCATTCGTCAGTCAAGAATCGAATACGAAAATCGTTATTCCGAAACGATCCATACTTTCATTCTGTACATTTCTTATCTGTTTTTACTTTCTTCTTTTATCTGGAACCGACGAAACTGTTGGGTCTCTGAGGGTAGACCTGAGGGTTACGTCTTAAGGCATCATACTGCCTCCAGTTCAGGTACCAGAAAGGTTGGTTGTTCACGGGAAGTGCATCCAATCGATTGATCAGATTCCTGTCACCCCTAGCCTCGATAGGGTAATCTTCAGTTTCTCCAAACCTATTGGATATTAGGTCTGCTTCAACTGCTGGGTAGCCAATAGGACTCAGTCCAGCGTAGAAAGGCCTTTGAGCTTTCACAACAGCGGCAAAGACTGCGAGTGCAAGAACGATTTTGTAGGCAGACATTTTCTGTAAACAAAGAAATCAAGAATTAATACAATTATTATTGTTGCTGATGCAGGATTATTGGCCTATAAATGATCTTGTTATTTGCAAACCGGTTGAGCGCACGATGCTTGTTAGAGCGCAATAGTCGTAGAATGTAATCTTCGTCAGTGTATCTTGTTTAGAATCGAATAATGATACAGTAGATAGGTATGGCATAAAAACGTTCAAGTTTTTATAACTATGGGAATAAAAACGGTTCTATAGCTATTAGACTTCTATTGTTTGATTTTTTACAGCCCACCTCAATAGGTGTATAGGTGTATCTTTTCCTCAATAGGAAAAGATGTTGTTTAATAAATAATCATTTTTGATAAACTTAATTAGTGTTACAATTGTGTGGTAATTTTGTTAAATTAATGAAGTATTATTTTAAAATCTGTTTGGACTTAGTTACAATATTTACCATTTTAACGTAATTATTTTCTAATTCAACCATTTACTACTATACTATACTCCTCATATTCTGTTAATTTTAGAAACTTAAAAAACCGGCCAAGTGCGAGTTGGACTCGCGCACGAAGGGTTCCGTACCTTATCTATACAAAATTAGACAAAACGTAAAAAAATAACGTTTGTTGTATCGGAGCCCCCCTTAAATATTAATTTTATTCTGTTTTTAGTATTTGTTGTTATAGCGGCAACAGAAATACATCATCTGTGAAAATTTCAACTGTCTAGCTGTCACGGTTCATGAGATACAGCCTGGTGACAGACAGACGGACAGACGGACAGACGGACAGACGGACAGACGGACAGACGGACAGATGGACAGACGGACAGACGGACAGACAGCGAAGTCTTAGCAATAGGGTTCCGTTTTTACCCTTTGGGTACGGAACCCTAAAAAGAACAACGATTCGCTTTTTAAAACAAACTTTTAAAAGGTTCGAAATAAATAACATGCTCATGACATGGCTTTTCTGTCATATTTGTGTTTAAATGAAATGAAATACTTATTTTGAATTTGAATTTCACTAAGACGTAATAAAAATCAAATGAAAACAATTACCTTTGATATAATTTACACGCACAACAAACAACTAAAGCAAGGTGAATGTACCAATGATTGGTCACGGTCGCTCTCGGTTCTCGATTCGAACTGTGACTCGATACAACTGAACACTGTATAAATATGAACTCGCCAGTTATCGGGACCATCGCGGTGCACAGACTTTATAAAACAAATAGACTGGCCAGCAACTTTTGAAATTGGAAACAATATGGCTGTGGTATTGTTTTGATTTTTTAAAGGAAAGTGAGTTTATTTTTGTCAATGAAATGATTTTGGATATAATAATGCTGTATTGCATTTAATTATGAAATAGTCTGTAGACGTCTTGTTTGTAATGCAGTTGACAACAAAATTAATTGTTCTAGTGGTATTAATCGATTATGGAATTGTCATTGAAGTCTGAATGATCGCATTAAAATAATTTCATATTTATAATTCCTGTACCCAAATAAATGTTGATGGAGACGGAAAGGAAGACCAAATAAACGATGGATGAATAGTGTGAATAGAAAGAGAAAAAAGACTAAATGATAGCTTGACGGTTCCGTTGACAAGGGAGAATATAGAAGAAAAAAAAAACGTATTGCGCCGACCCCAAATAATACGGACCATGGGTAGGAAGATGATAAATTCCTCTACCCAAGAAGCTCGTAATATAAATAAATGTAAAAACAATCAAATATTTACACAAGACACCTCTAAACATTATAAAGTGCGCGTAAAAACCCCATTCAAAGAGTTACGTTGGACTCGTCCCACTGCCGACTGACGTCACAGATCAAGTTCGTGTAAGTCAATCAGCGACCAACCAAGGTAGACCCCGATGGACTCACTTAATCACTGCGCTCACGTCCAATTTTACTGAAATGGAGAGGGGAGTGGTAGGTCAAGTTAAATTGGTTTTAAAACGTATGGGTTTTGAGTCATTTGTGAGGTAATGAAAGTCTTTTTTGCAAGTCACCATGTATCAAACACACCCTCAGCCGTAGTAGTGGGTTTTTTCGGTGATATAACTTTATGTTTGATAATACAGAAGCAGTTAGTTCAGTCACATAAGCGGTGCAGACATTTTTTTGTTTCTCTATTTGTTTAGATAATTAGCGGTTGCCTACTGACCTAGTTATGACTTCAGAAAAAACCCAAACAGTAAAATTGAATGATGTTAAATGATTCGAAGACATGTGACATCTACGAATCCGCAATGGACCCGCGTGGTGCATTATAGCCCATTCCCTCTCATTGGGAGGAGGCGGTGTCCCAGCAGTGGGAACATTAATTAGCTGATGATGATGATGATGATGATCAAAACAAAACATACCATCATGCCTGTCTGTCTTCCGCGACGGGTTACGCGGAGAAGTTTCGCCAGTTGGGTTTAAGTACCATGTAATACGGGGGACCCTTTTGCCATCAACCGGGCACAAATAAAGATTCCGTGGCTGCCACTGAGAAATTCCTGATGGAAAAACCCAATAACAATTTACTCGACCCGGGAATCAAACCCAGGACCTCCTGCGCAGTAGTCGCGACCACTGGACCAACGAAGCAGTCCAAGTTACATGTTCGTTTTGGTTAATCTTATTTTAATCATAACACAAGTTAGGTATCTTGTCAGGTCTTACTCTAGATCCTCTTTGACCAAGAATTTGAGGGGTCCGGATGCTTTTGGGGCCAGGACCGCGGTCCCGGATTCCCACTAAATATTTTGGGTCGGGAGGCTTTTGGGACCACGACCGCAGTCCCGGATTCCCCCTAAATATTTTGGGTTGGGAGACTTGGGACCAGGATCGCGGTCCCGGATTCCCCCTAAATATTTTGGGTCTGGAGGCTTTTGGAACCAAGACCGCGGTCCCGGATTCCCCCTAAATATTTTTGAGTGGTATTTTGGGACCACAAGAAAATAAGTTAAAGTACAGAAAGGTTAAATAATATTGTGATGAACAATTACATGAATTTATCATTGAAGTGAAACTTCTATAAAGACGGGGTAATAGGAAAAAAAATCTCCACTTGTATCAAAATATACCTACTATTTTTGGTTTTTATAAAAATACGAGAAAAAGAAATCTTTCTCCACTTGTATCAAAATGTACTATTTTTGGTTTTATAAAAATACGAAATTATAATTTGTTTTTTTTTCTTGTGATCCCTAAATACCACTCAAAAATATTTAGGGGGTATCCGGGACCGTGGTCCTAGTCCCAAAAGCCTCCCGACCCAATTGTAGTACAAGAAACTATGAAAGAATCTTGTAAAATTTTCGAATTTTATACTGTTACATAACCGGGTCCACGTAAAATATGAAAACCTATCGTGGGACAGTCGTCACTCTAGTAGGTAAATCGGTTGAAAAACAATACAAGTCCATACATTTGAATGGGGTTTTTCCAAGGTTAGTAATAAGGTCAATCGACTCAGCGCACAATACAATTGTGTTATAAATAAAAATGCATCTCATGTTAGTATGAGTCATATTGAGCCTCGTAATCGGTTAACCAGTTTTGACCACGAATTAATTTTTTTAGTCGATTGAAACTTTCCTAAGGATGCGACTCAATTCGCCCAAAATATAATTGCTATTTCACCACATTTCTTTATGCCGACCCAAAAAACGGGTTATTCACCAACTGGACACGAGAGACTGAACACATGTGTGTCCAGTTGGTGAAACTCAAAATTAGTATCACTTATTATTTCGTCATCTGGACACGCCAAAATTTTTACGCGTGTCCACATAGTGAAACTTAAATTAAATCACTTTTATGTTTTCGCCAACTGGACACACGTCCGCATTTTATCTGAATTCATGAGAAAGTACAGTCACGCAGATTGATGTTCTGTATCACAATCATGTTCGGCCACGTTCCACTGTTGGGAACGGGTGATTTTGACAATTTCTGAATAAAAAATAATAATATCAGAAATGGTGAATATTTTACATTGACATACAAAATCACCTGTTCTCAACAGTGGAATCTGGCCAAACATGATTGTTGTTCCCGACGAACGTCACCTAATCAGCATATAGTGTTTTTGTTATAGTAAAACAGTGTAGAGTCAGTGTATGGGCAATATAGTGACAAATATTTTTAACATAACAAACTTTCTCATTAATTCAGATAAAATGCGAACGTGTGTCCGGTTGGCGAAAACATAAAAGTGATTTAATTTAAGTTTCACTATGTGGACACGCGTAAAAATTTTGGCGTGTCCAGATGACGAAATAATAAGTGATACTAATTTTGAGTTTCACCAGCTGGACACACGCGTGTCCAGTCTTTCGTGTCCAGTTGGTGAATAACCCAAAAAAACTTTAGCAGTCCTTCGAGAAAAAAGTTATTACGTAAAAACGAATTAATATATCTTTGCAAAATAAAATTATTTCTTATTATTGATAAAAACACTAATGTCTATGGTTCTTATGTTCCAAACTAACATTTTTACTATTCTGATTTGCAATGATACTAAAAAATGACGAAATAATGCAATTTTCTTGTTATTTAACACCAAGTAGTCGAGTTACCAACTTTCTCCGTTTGTATTGCGCAGCTTTAAAAAAATTATATCATTTTTTTTTTACTTTTTCCTTACCGTTACCGCTGATTGAATCGCGCTTGACTACCCAAAAAAAATAGATCTTTGAAAGTCGTTACAGGTACTTAGTGCCCCGAAAGTTTGCAGTCTAGTCCTATAAACTGCGCCCAAATGCGGTTCTATAAACGTTTTAGGATTTCTATAGGACTTTAAAATACGTACTCTTAGGATACTTACAGGGCCATATTTTGCTACTTGAGCAGTCTTACAAGGGGTATCGTACGTATTTGGTTGTGGAGCCAGATAGGCAGTAGCTCCATGTAAAATACTGGTACTCAGCTGCATCCGTTTAGACAGGAAAACGGCCCCAACATAGTTGGGAAGACTAGGCAGATATAATCGCTGATTGAATGTCAGTTTTGCAAAGCACTCTTGATGATTTTTGAAGACGAAGTGACATTCAACTTGAGGGTGTTAAAGCAAAAACGAGGTCGACTATACTAGTAAATATGAATTGTAATTTCTTATGCGGAAGAGCTACTTTTTACGGATGATCCACTTGTTTTTGCAAATTGGATAAAACAATTGGATAAATAGCAAATTAAAAAAAAGAAAGCTATTTCACAATATGTTTTCACAACAATCAGGTTTCAGGTCAGGTTTTTTTTGTTGCATCAAACTATGATGCTGTGAAATCCTAATGTAAAATAAGTTTTATTTTAGAATTTGCCTTTTATCCAATTCATCATCATCAACATCATCAGCCTATTAATGTTCCCACTGCTGGGACACAGGCCTCCTCTCTATGAAAGGGAATGGGCTATAATGCACCACTCGGGCCCAGTGCGGATTGGTAGATGTCACATATCTTCGAGTTTTTGGTTCTAGGACATGCTGGTTTCCTCACGATGTTTCCCTTCACCGTTTTAAGAGCAGTGGTGAATAAACTACACAAAGTAATGCGCCTGCCTGGGTTCGAACCCATGACTTACTGTTCGTAAGTCGAGGCCGCCACCACTGGGCCACCACTGCTCTCAATCCAAATATTATAATCCAAAATATCCAATTGCTTTATCCAATTTGCTTTACGGCCCTAAAGTTGTATGTATCAAGTCAGCACCAGGATATAAGTATAGGTACTTATGATGGCCATAAAAATAATGATAACTCTGCCACTGTTATTGGAAAAATAATAATTATTAATAAAAGAACAAACAGGACATCGCTTGTTACGATAATAATAAATAAATTATGGTTAATAAAAGATGAATATAAACACAGCTTCACAATCTCGGAACTGAGTTTTAAAATAATTAAATCAACATGGTGTATTTCCTACTGGTTTATCTCGTGCATGTTATTTACAATTTACATAGTTGTTCACAACAATACATGTACACTATAATAATAATATTGTAAAGAGGAAAGATTTGTATTTTTGTGTGTGTGTATGTTTGTAATGAATAAACTCGAAAAGTACAGCGTCAATTTCATAAATTCTTTCACCATTAGAAAGCTACATTCACCCTGAGTAACATAAGGCTATATTTTATCTCCGTACTCCCACGGAAACGGGAACTACGCGGGTGAAACCGCGTGACGTCCGCTAGTTTATTATAATACTAGCTGACGTCCCGCAGTTTCACCCGCGTAGTTCCCGTTCCCGTAGGAGTACGGGAATAAAATATAGCCTATAGCACTCACGAAAAATGTAGCTTTCTACCAGTGAAACAATTTTTAAATCTGGTTCATTACTTCCGGAGATTACCCCCTACATACAAACTTACAAACAAATGTTACCTCTTTATAATATTAGTATAGATATAGATTCATGATATCAGGCCTGTTTTATACGAGAGGGTAGCCAGAGGTGTACCATGGTAGTTACCGCAGATCAAGATCGATCAAGTTGAAAAGAAATCGACTGTCTTGGTATGGACTTTGTAACGAGGAGGGACGTGTAAAAAATAGTAAAAAAGTGATGAATATACAGGGTAAGTTTTCAATGACCGGTCAAATATTCAGAGATGGTTTAGAATCTTTACTATTTTCGATATAATGAAAAAAAAAACAACAATATTTTTTTAAATAAACTTTCATTCCTGTCCGCCACTAAAAAGGGAACGTGTGGATATTGCAACAGCACAATTCAGTTCAACAACCTAGATAGGTAGCAGTTAGCACACACATAATTTTGAAAACGTGTTGCACCGACCGGCGAACCCAACTAACATAATATGACTAGCGGACGTCACGCGGTTTCACCCGCGTAGTTCCCGTTCCAGTGGGAGTACGGGGATAAAATATAACTTATGTTACTCATGATGAATGTAGCTTTCTAATGGTGAAAGAATTTTTGAAATCGGCGCTGGAGTTTTTGAGTTTATTCATTACAAACATACACACAAAAATACAAATCTTTCCTCTTTAAAATATTAGTGTAGTTAAGGGCAGGAAGATGACGAGTATCGCGGATTACAACGGTTAGTCAATTTTCACCGTTATGATTTGAGCTATAAGGTTTCGTTATGGTACGTAATAAAATAGATGGATTTAATAAGTTTCCGATTGAAACACGAATGAAGATCGTGTAAGGTCATTTCTTATCTGCAACAGACGCAAGAAGTGCAAAGTTCTGTTTATTAATTTATATTATTATTGTTGTATAAAACCGTATGCGTCATAGATAGCAATAAATTACCCCAAAAGGCTGGGATTTAGACTTTACTCTTATACTTTCCAAGCTAAGTATTGTTGTTTTTAATATTTGGGGATAACCAAATTCGTGTAATTACTTGCGACTAAAGGCCGGGTGTGGCGAGTTTTATGAACTTTAAATTATACGTAGTTATTAAGCATATAACCAATATCGTGTAGCAATAAAATTAACTGCAATTCATTAATAACTTAAGTGAAAACAACATTGTAAAATCAATGTCAATTTTGTTGGACTAGGTTCGCCGTTTATCTTTTAAATGCTTCATTTTGATTAATCTGTTGCAATAACCGGTGCGTTCACCTAACAAAAAACTGTGTTCGTGGACTTTGTTTTTAACAGACTTCTTTTATTATTAGTGTTTTTTTTTTATTTTTTATTTTTTTCGGATGGGAAGTCATCAAATAACTCCTCCCGCTCTGGGCGGAGCAGGAGACTATTGTGTCAGACTTTTACTGACTAAAACCCATCCATGTTCCTTCATCGCCCTTTGTGTTCCGGGGCCACGGTATCTCTTTCGAACAGTCCCGCAACCCCGGCAGGCATCGGTCCTTACGGACCCCTTCCTTTTTGCTGACTCTCTTTGAGGCGCCGGTGGAACACGAACGCGCCGTCGATATAAATGTAGTGTGTATGTGTAGATAGAATATTCAACACTATAAAATCTGGCTCAGTGATCTATTGGTCGTAATCAAGCATCGAGAATGAAGTTTTGGGTCCGAATCCCGGATCGGGCCAAGTGTGATAGGGTTTTGTCATCAGAAATTTCTCAATAGCAGATACTGAATCTGAATTTGTGCCCCATTGATGTCAACAGGCTCGTGGCTAAATAATAATAACCGCTCGGGTCGATCTTTAGGTTAAGCCATGCTTGCCTAGGTTAGTCTGTGATTGGGTGACCACCCATTACATACCGAGTTTTCTCCGTGTCTCAGAAAGCACGTTAAGCAGTTGGTCCCGGCTGTCATTTGTGATCTTTCACAGTCGTTACAGGTAGTGACCCAAAAAGTCACACCACACAGACAACCAGTCTTACCAAGGGGTATTGTATTACCCAGTATTAACTGGGTTGTGGAGGTCAGATAGGCAGTCGCTCCATGTAAAATGCTGGTATTGTGCATCCGGTTAGACTGGAAGCCGACCCCAATAAAAAAAAACTTGGAAAAAGGCAGATGATGATGATGTCAATAGGCTCGCTCCCTATTACATTGGACTTATACCTACATAATTTAACTGGCAAAATATGTGTGTTATATTAGGGTACGCCTCTGCCTAACCATTTGGGGATTACAGGCGTGCATTTATGTTTATGTTTTAAAATGTCTAGTTTTGCCTAAGTATCTAGCTTACAAATACAATTTAAGTAGTATCTATGTGACGAATGTACAATAACCCGGTAAAATAATACAATAACCGTAGTTATCTTGTGGCGTCTCGGTTAATCTCAACAAAAGACAATAGTTTAAACACGGAAAACAGTTTAATATTAACACACAACAACTTGTTAAACGATAGATCTTTAACTTTGTCATTACGGCGTAACCTTTTGCAAGTTGGTGGGAGCGACTAGCGGTTGGACGATAACGTTTCGTGCGCTCGTTGGAGGGGGCGCGCGCTAGCTCAACTAGCACAACTATACCTACTAAAACTACTCGATCCCATACAAACTTTCAAACTCAAACTCAAAGCATTTATTTCAATTAGACCATTACGGCACTTTTGAATGTCAAAAATACAAAAAAAAACAAAGCTACAGTCCCAGTCACAAGACATAATAACTTGAGAAAGTACTGTAGTTGCCCATTCCCTAGCGTAGATCTCGATGGAGAAGAACGGGCAAGAAACTCCATGGACACTCTTTTAAATCAAAATATTGTTACAAAATCTTGGTTACATCATTCATGTTGAGATTATACATGAGAACGATGTAGAAAGACGTGCACATTAAGAGCGTCCAGAGCAAAATATTAAATAAAAAATGTATAAATAAGGTAGGTAATTAAAATGAACCATGGCAGCTAAGAGATGACCAGTCCCAACTGACAGCGCCCGTACACGAACATGACGCATGTATCGGTACAATATTTTTGAGTAGGTAAACTAAGTAATAAATAAATAAAATATAAAAATAAACCCACCCCCGCCCCACCAGTGTGGACAGGGCGATGGGCCAACAGGAATCACCATATAAATTAATATCAAGAAACTTTTCTACTTGACTGTATAAATCATATAATTGGTCAACAGGATCAGTTGACCAATTCAAAAGTTCATTAGGTCGACTGATCCCGCGGGATCCACCTGTGTGGGACCAGTTTACTAAACACCCGCCGCAGCGCAGGTGGCGCGCGGGCAGAGCTCATAAGCGGCAGCGAACCGTACCGCGTTTCAACCCGAAAATGTGTGTCATACCTTTGTTTTCGGATGGGAAATCGTCAAATGACTTCTCCCGCTCTGGGCGGAGCAGGAGGGATTGTCAGACTTTTACTGACTAAAACCCATCCATGTTCCTTCATCGCCCTTTGAGTTCCGGGGCCACGGTATCTCACGGTGTGTCATACCTAGGAATTAAAAAACTATTAGGTAGTTGAAAAAAAACCTTTACTTAAAAAATATCTTGGTTATTACAAAATTATTTACAAAAAAATATTTCCTTTACTACGATACGTTCAAAATATTTGTGTAAAAAATTCAAATAGCCGTCTACCATGCAATACGTTCGTGGCATTTTTAAAAAGATAGGTGTATATAAACTTATACATGACCACTCGTCTCGGCACGGCACGCGCTACTGACTGACAGCACCGCAACGTCCGCTCGGGGGCCCCGTCAGCGTCGATGCCTATGTTAGTGTGAGTGTTCGGTATCGAGCGTATGTAGGTAGTTTCCCTACTGTCCAGATTTATATTGTGCTATTACTAAGACTACACTGTTTGTCTGTCGGTCTGTCTGTCAGTCTGTCTGTCACCAGGCTGTATCTTATGAACCGTTGTAGCTAGACAGTTGAAATTTTACAACTGTTAACTACAGTACTTTCACAAGTTATTATGCCTTGTGACTGTGACTGTAGCTTCGCGCCTTTTTTTTGTTTTTCTTTTTTTTTTCTAATTAAAATAAATGCTTTGAGTTTTGAGTTTGAGTTTCTCACACCGATCGAGGACTCCCGACCACACCGCACTTTCCCGCGCAATGCTTAACCAGTCACAACAGAATCATCATCATCATTTCAGCCGAAAGACGTCCACTGCTGGACATAGGCCTTCCCCAAGTGACGCCACATTGACCGGTCCCGTGCGACTCGCAGAATAATTGTCTCAATATCACAGATTCAAATCTAAATCTATTTATTTGCCAGAATGTAGGTTTACAAAGTATGATCTTAGACTATAATGGCCCCTTTACATTCTACCTATTCTAGACGATTGTATTGATACACTATAGCAGAAAGATTAAAATAAACAACAAGATAGTCAATAACTTCTATAGTTGTCAAAATCAAGATAAAGTGAACATTGTTGAACAGGCGCTGTTGGAAACTGGACCCTGGCAGATCGCCAGGTGGCTATAACATGAAATTTATGATGTACGGAAAAGGTTGTTTAATAGAAAGAAAAGGTCGTGTACGTTATTTATTGAGTCACGCACAGAAAGATTTATATTGCAGGAGAAAAGGCCAATTTTATATTAAAATATGGATGTAAAGAGAGGATACAACCACAGAACATATTAAATGTTCTGTGGATACAACACTGACAAAACGATGACGGCTTTCAATGTTTTACGCATTCAGCAATTCTGTTGATATACGATATTCATTTGTTTTAGAACATAATTATTCTTTTTATTGACTTAACCTTCATGATAATCACTGGCAGCTTTGTTCCACCTACTGCTGAGTTTAGGTCTCCACTGTCATGCCCAATGGCTTCCCCGGTTTATGATAACCTGAACCGGCTGTTGGCCTCCCAAAATTTCTTATGCTATCGTGTTATTCTTCTTTATTATCAAACAAATAAGTATTATTAATTTATTATTGACATTAAGAACTTTAATAAACTCCTTATCCTTTCGAAAAATAATTTGATTGATAGCCATTTACAAAATTTTCAATTCGATTAATTGATCACTACAGAATAAAAATGTTTTAATAAAAAAAAAAACAAAATCAACAACCTTAAAAGGGTCAACCCTATGGCTTCAATGGAGCGTAGGTAATTATTGCATCAACTAGGCTTAGTTTCGGTACTGTCCATATTTATACTATGGTGTGAGTAGGTACGGAACCGTAAAAAACGATTCGTACCTACTCACGATCGTGAATGCATGACCACGATTTTTGACGGTAAAGGCAAAACTGCTTATTCATAACATGTAGGGTAATATTAATAATATTCTGTTTATTTAATGTACACAACACATTTATATACAAACAGATTTATTAACATAGGTACTAGCGACCCGTCCCGGCTTCATCATCATCATCATCATTTCAGCCGAAAGACGTCCACTGCTGGTCATAGGCCTCCCCCAAGTATCGCCACATTGACCAGTCCCGTGCGACTCGCATCCAGCAGATTCCTGCAACCTTCACCAGGTCATCGGTCCACCTAGTGGGAGGCCTTCCAACGCAACGTCTTCCGGTTCGCGGTCGCCACTCCAGAACTTTTCGGCCCCATCGGCCATCCATTCTGCGAGCAATGTGCCCTGCCCACTGCCACTTAAGTTTGGCAATTCTTCGGGCTACGTCGGTAACCTTTGTTCTCTTGCGGATGTCTTCATTTCTGATTCGATCGCGCAAGGAAACTCCGACCATAGCCCTCTCCATTGCCCTTTGGGTGACTTTAAGCTTTCTGATGAGGCCCATTGTGAGCGACCACGTTTCGGTCCCGTATGTAATCACTGGCAACACACACTGGTCATAGATTTTCGTCTTGAGACACTGCGGTAGGTTGGACGAGAAGATACCGTGCAATTTCCCGAACGCTGCCCAACCGAGTCGGATTCGACGATTGACCTCTTTCTCGAAGTTAGACCTACCTAACTGGACCGTTTGTCCCAGGTACACATAATCGTCTACAACTTCGAGAGTAGAGTCTCCGATCTTGATAGGAGTGGGTGTGACATGGGCATTTAACATGACCTTAGTCTTGTCCATGTTCATTTTTAGACCCACTCTTCCGGAAGCTCTACTGAGGTCATCGAGCATTGTACTGAGGTCCTCCATGGTCTCAGCCATTACCACTATATCATCGGCAAACCGAAGGTGAGTGATGTACTCGCCATTGACGTTGATGCCTAGCCCTCTCCAGTCCAGATCCTTGAAGACATCCTGCAGCAGTGAACAGTTTTGGAGATATGACGTCTCCCTGTCTCACACCTCGCTGCAGGAGGATAGGTTTCGAGGCTTGGTCCTGAAGTCGGACTGACATGGTGGCGTTTTTGTACAAACACTTCAACACCTCGATGTACCGATAGTCGATTTGGCACCGTTAGAGAGACTGCAGTACAGCCCAGGTCTCGATCAAATCGAAGGCTGTCTCGTAGTCCACAAACGCTAAACAGAGAGGCAGGTTATACTCTTCGGTCTTCTGTATAACTTGCCGCAGCGTATGTATGTGGTCCACGGTGCTAAAGCATTTTCGGAAACCGACTTGTTCGAGTGGCTGGAAATCGTCAAACCTGCGCGCGAGACGATTCGTGATGACTCTAGAAAACAACTTGTAGACATAGCTTAGAAGTGAGATGGGCCTATAATTCTTCAGCCGGGCATTGTCACCCTCTTTTTGAAGAAGAGCACCACCACAGCACTGCACCATGCCTGTGGCGTTTTTCCCTCAAGTATGACGGAATTAAACAGCTTCTGAATGGCCTTAAGCACCGGTTTTCCACCCGCCTTCGTACGTAGTTCGGCCGTAATTCCGTCATCACCCGGTGCCTTGTTGTTTTTGAGCTGCTTCAGAGTCATCCTAATCTAGTACAGGCTGACGTCCGGGATGTCTTCGATATAGTGTCGGGTCAGTCTAGCTCTTGGGTCGTTTGCTAGATCTACGACGGGTTTACTGGTTGACGTGTACAACTGTCCATAGAAGCTCTCGATCTCCCTCAGAAGCTCCGGTTTGGCGGATAAGATCCTACCATCGTCGGTCTTCAGTTTCGTGAGCTGGCTCTGCCCAATAACCAGATCCCTTGCAAATACCTTGGAGCCTTTATTCCGCTCAATCGCGTCTTTAATACGCTCGGTATTAAAGTGGCGGAGGTCGCTCTTCAAGGATTTAGAGATCCGTCTATTGAGCCGCCGGTATTTACACGCCTCGTCTGAAGACTGCAGGATCATCTCACGCCGCTCCTTCATGAGCTTGAGAGTGTGATCGGAGCGCCTCTTGTTCTGATCTGTATGACGCGCCTTGAAGAACTTAGACCCGGTCGTATGGACAGTTTCCACGAACTCATCGTTGTATTCGTCCACTGAGCTTCCTAGGCACTCGAAACGGTTCTGGAGTTCAAGCTGAAAGCTCTCGGGGTTTTGGATTTTGATCTGTGCTGGACGGAGCGTAGACTTCATCAGTCGATACCTTTCAAGCTTGATAATAATGTTCAATGTGCCTCTTACCATGCGGTGATCGCTCCCGGTTTTCACCGAATTGATCACAGAGACATCATTGAACATTTGCTTCTTGGTTGACATGATGAAGTCGATCTCATTTCTAGTTGCACCATCGGGGCTCTGCCAGGTCCACTTCCTGTGCTCACGCTTTCTGAAGAAGGAGTTCATCATATAGAGGCCCTCCTTCTCCATAAAACTAGCCAGTTGGTGACCCCGGCGATTCCGATGTCCAACTCCAAATTGCCCCACCTGCAGCTCATCCCCGTCTCGTTTACCCAGTTTCGCGTTGAAGTCCCCCATGACAACTGTGAAGTGAGTTTTGGAACCATGCATGGCTTATCAGGCATTATAGGCAATCCGCCTGCCAAGCGTGGAGATTACGGCAAATTCCTCCCATCATGGGAGAGGCTTATGTCCAGCAGTGGACGTTATGAGCTGTTGTTGTTGTTGTTGTTGTGTATAGAGTAAATACGTTCTAAAATAGATATTGAATATAACTAAAAGATAATCAAATCAAAAGCATACATAGGAACAGACAAACAGACAGGCAGCGGGAAGTGACTTTGTTTTATGTTTTATGTAGTGATATTTATAATAATCACTTATTTATTACACATCAACGGCATCGTATATTGCTTACATCGATATAATATCGGATGATGCCGGGACTTATAGTCTGCGCCAGGTCATTCATTGCTCTTTCCTTAATTTCTCTGCGTAGGTATCCCGACAATACATTATGAATCGTTTTTTATTACTAGAAAAAGTCAAGGATCACGATAAAGGTAGTTTCGGAACAAGTTTATCTCATTATTTCTGTTTTCAGAATTATTATTATTAATCCATTTATTTCAGATTATTAAAATCCATAAAATACATATTAAAATAAATTTAAATTAAAATCAATTAGATTACAATGGCATCTAATACAAAACAATTTAATAATTTACAAGCAAATCAAAATTGTTGTTGTTTTTTGTTTTTTTTTATTCAATTATGTATTTGAACAAATGTATGCGGGTTAATGACCTTTATTTCCTACTTATCTGGCGCAGACTATAGTAGTGTTTGTGACAATTGTGACTGCCATTGCATCTCCTATCTATCTGTTCTCATTCTTCTGTTTTGTGTTGTGCGTGTAAACTATCCCTGGCTCAGGCGCAAAATGTCGCTTTCACAGAATGTCGTTTTCGCAGAATGTCGCTTTCTCATAATGTCGCGTTAGTAACTTAGAAAAAAAAATTAGCCAGGTTTAAAAAAGGTTGTTTTTTTTCCAATTTCTTATTAAATGTTTACAAGTTTCACAACATGTTTAAAAAAAAAGTAGGTATTCTAAGTATTTGGTTTACATTTTACATGTGTGCGTGAAGTCATAGGCGACGACTGACGAGATGACTTCACGAACACATCACACACAAAAAGCAATCTTTTTTTAAACCTGGCTAATATTTTTTCTGTTACTAACGCGACATTATGAGAAAGCGACATTCTGCGAAAGTGACATTTTGCGCCTAAGCTGTTCCTGGCTATCCCTGAACCTACAATAGAACTGGGAGTACATAGTAGTGAGTTTTACTTACACTCCTGCCGGTTTACCCAACACCCCAACACACTCGACAACACCTCTATAAAACTATCGTCTTAGGAGCTCTTGTGGTTGCTGATGAGATTGTGCGATGTTTGTGAGTGAATGAGAAAAGTTGTATGAAAATCCATAGCTGTCGTGTTTAGCGGCCAAATAAATTATAAAGTAAACTCATATCTGTCGAGTTATTTAAAAATGGAACGTTCTTTTACTCTAAGAGGTAACTTATCACAGGTTTTATTTAAATTTCGAACTGGCTTGTAAATAGAAAGCGGTTAATGAAAAAAAAAAAAACAAATGAACTCTTCAACGCGAGAAAAATTATTGTTGTTTGTGTGCATCATTGATTTTGAAAAGTAATTGTATTAATTTCCTCGCGTAGTTTGAGAAAAGTACTATACAAGCCTTGGCCACAACTAGGCATTGATGGACTTACGTATGTGCTTGACTTCGCCTCGGCCCACATTTATTTGCGGTTTATATGGCCTCTAGACTTAAATTTTATTTTGAAAAAATACTAGTTTGCCAAAAAACTAGTTTTGCATTTAATTCTGTAACGTGATATTTTTTCCTGTTTACTATTTTAAAATTTAGATTTTGAAGGTTAGCATTCAGCGCTCCATGTAGGTACTCGTAAAATACAGGTATTTAGCTGCATCCGGTTCACTAGGAGCCGACCCCAACATGTTGGGCTGAAAAGTTCGTAGGCTGGCATAGAAAAAGTATTTTTTTTGTTAGAATTTGATTTTATTATTCAATATAGTTGCCTTCGAGGGCGATACAACGATTATAGCGGTCATACAATTTTTCGATACCACTTTTATAGTACGATTTGTCTTTAGCCTAAAAATAGGCTTCAGTTTCGGCAATTACCTCTTCATCGGCGCAAAATTTCTGTCCAGCGAGCATCCTCTTGAGGTCTGAGAACAGGAAAAAGTCACTGGGGGCCAGATCTGGAGAATACGGTGGAAGCAGAAGCAATTCGAAGCCCAATTCATGCAATTTTGCCATCGTTTTCATTGATTTGTGACACGGTGCATTGTCTTGATGAAACAGCACTTTCTTCTTCTTCAAATGGGGCCGTTTTTCCGCGATTTCGTCCTTCAAACGCTCCAATAACGCTACGTAATAGTCGCTGATTATGGCTTTTCCCTTTTTAAGATAGTCGATGAATATTATACCATGCGCATCCCAAAATACTGATGCCATAACCTTGCCAGCCGACTTTCGCGTCTTTCCACGCTTTGGAGTCGGTTCGTCACGTGCAGTCCACTGGGCTGACTGTCGATTGGACTCCGGTGTGAAATGATGGAGCCATGTTTCATCTATTGTCACATATCGACGCGAAAAGTCGGGTTTATTACGATTGAACAGCTCCAAACACTGCTCAGAATCATCAATTCGTTGTTGTTTTTGGTCGATTGTGAGCTCGCGCGGCACCCACTTTGAACAGAGCTTTCGCATACCCAAATATTCATTCACGATATGTCCAACACGTTCCTTTGATATCTTTAGGGTCTCAGCTATCTCAATTAACTTCACTTTACGGTTATCCAACATTATTTTGTGGACTTTTTTGATGTTTTCGTCGGTAACAGCCTCTTTGGGGCGTCCACTGCGTGCATCGTCCTCGGTTCGCATTTCGCCTCGTTTAAACTTAGCAAACCACTTCTCAACAGTTGATTTGCCTGGTGCAAAATCCGAATAATGTTTATCGAGCCAAGCCTTGGCTTCAATAGTATTTTTTTTCGTCAAAAAGCAATGCTTTATTAAGACACGAAATTCCTTTTTATCCATTTTTTTCAAAATAATAAAATTTGCTTCACTCAAAATTCTATACTCACAAATTTATAGTATGACAGCTGTCAAATTTATACACGTGTCACATTTTGAAGGTTAAGTCTAAATAAAAATCATATGGATTTAATACTAGTAGCGCCATCTATGTCTCAACCTACGAACTTTTCAGCCCACCCAATAGTTGGGAAAAAGCTTAGCAGACAGGTGATGACTGTTTTTAAAATCACGAGTTAAGGTACTTTTGGCCTTTAGTCATAAAATTGAGATTAGTATGCCAAACAAGTACACCAAATACCAAGTTTAAGGAAGACCAAGGAATCCCCTTAGCCAATATAGTACTTACTGCAGTTATCGGAATCGGGATCGAATCAAAACGTGACACTCAGATTATGTGGTTGTTGTTTTCAAAACAGGGTTTTTCCAATCTTATACAATTAATTTAGCTTCTGCGTATCGTTATTTTTTTTTTCGTTATCCTGTACCTATTTCTTTGTTTTAGTCTCCTTTGGCTAATGGTTTAGTGGTCATAATATTGCCTCAGGTAAGCCTAATCTGCTCTCCCTTCTGAGAAACCTAAATCACTATTCGTTGAAATAAATATGTAGATTTAATGACCTTTGTATCCGTCGTTCACTGTTTTGTATTTTTTAATGTTGTGGAAATGGAAAAACATTTTTGCAAAAAAAAAACGATTTAACCTAACCGACGTAACCGAAAAAAACACAAAAAAGTGTAAAATAACTTTACTTTTCGAAGTCGGAAAACAAAGTCACCACACAAAAGTTTGTTTATTTTACTCTTTTTAGTTGTGATGGGTATCCACAAATGGGAATGATAAATATCCACAAATTCTTATCATAATATAAATTTCACTTTTTAACGAGTAGTTATTATGATATCATCATGTCAGCAACATCAACGTTGAAGAAAAATTACTTATTACCTATGCATAGAAGATAAGTCACAAACTACCCGAGTTAAGTTGATAAAAATGTAAGACCACTTCACCGCGCAAGTATTTTCTCCCAAATGATAGAAGAATAATGAAAATCGGACCGGTAATCACAGAGAAATCGGTGTAACACAACATGAAAAACCGGCCAAGAGCGGGTCGGGCCACGCTCAGTGTAGGGTTCCGTAGTTTCCCGTCCGTCACAATAAGTGTTCCCACTTATGAGTTTAAAGGTGGGTATCCATTTTTTTTTTTTTTTTTTTAGGAGGGACCACTCGCAGTTGCAACTCTAGACGGTTGCTTGACTGCTTAACCGGACAATCCTGTGGTGGCCAAAAAATACTTTAAGGCCCCCAGCCAGGGCTTACAAACTAACAGGAATTACACATTAAATGAACCGTCACTAAGGGCACCCCCTGTGGGGTTCGGGCCTCGGCTTAGTGGTCATTGACAAGAGGGCAGCAAGGGACAACAACAGGCTGGGTCGGATCATTAATTGGCTCATCGAGCATGGGTCGGGCAGTGATGTTACTGGGGAGTCGCGGGGGTCCTCGCCGGCGGGACCGGATTCGCGGTTTATATCGGTTTTTGTATTTGTACCTACGTAGTGTACTCGTTTCCCTACAGCTCTCTTGATAAAGGGTGATGGGATCATCGGGAGTGACAAGGGTAAGCCTGGGTCTACGAATCCTAGATATGTTAGAGGGGGCATAACTGGCTGCTGAGGAGATCAGCGGATTAGGGTGTTTTTCGGCTGAATCGAAAAAGCCCTTGGTCAGACGTTTCATGTACTGCATCATGGTGGGGATTTTGAGATCAACGTGGAGTTGCTCATTCCTAACGTAAGGTGGGGCACCTGTGGCCTTTCGCAAGAACCTATTCTGGAGGGTCTGCATCTTATGAAGATGGTAGGGTTTGGTGAGCGCAAAAACGGGACATGCGAAAGTCATTATAGGCCTGATGCAACAACAACAACAACAACAGCCCATAACGTCCACTGCTGGACATAAGCCTCTCCCATGATGGGAGGAATTTGCCGTAATCTCCACGCTTGGCAGGCGGATTGGAGATCGCAGTGATGAAAGACTAACAGAAAACGCTGCTGCCCATTCTCTGGTCTACGGAGGCGCAAGGTGTTCTGCCTCAGACATTAGTCGCCTTATACGACACCCGTGAGTGTAATGGGTTGGTTCTATTCTACTCTGCCGGATACCACACGGCTAGATGATGCCTGATGCACGCGGTGTAAATACGCAATTTGCACTTGAGTGACAATTTGCTACGTGCGTTCAGAATGTAGTGAAGCCTACCGAGAGCAAAGGCGGCACGCGAACGCACCGTCTTTATGTGCTCACTAAAGTTAAGACGTCGGTCTAGGATAACACCCAAGTACTTGGCTCGCTTCGCCCAAGGGATCGGCTTGCCAAGCATGGTGATCGGACTGGGGGGTGGGTATCCATTATGTAAAAATGCTTGCTTATACGAATATACTACAAACTTAGTCCAGAAATTATTTTGTACAACTTTCTGTCTTTTTTATACAAAAACTGTTGTTTCCATCAAGTTCAAAATGATTTTCCTAGAAAGTCCTTATAAAGTTCTACTTTTCAGATTTTTTTCATATTTTCTAAACTTATGGTTCAAAAGTTAGAGGGGGGGGGGACACATTGTTTTTTACTTTTGGAGCGATTATTTCTGAAATTATTGACATTATCAAAAAATGATTTTAGGAAACCCCTATTCATTTTTAAATACCTTTCCAACAGTATATCACACGCTAGGGTTGAAATTAAAAAGAAATCACTTCCCACTTTACACATAGGGGGGCTACCCTAATAAAACATTTTTTTCCAATTTTTATTTTACCACTTTGTCGACGTAATTGATATACATATTGGTACCAAATTTCAGCTTTCTAGTGCTAACGGTCACAGAGATTAAGCGAGGACGGACAGACGGACGGACGGACAGACATGGCGAAACTATAAGGGTTCCTAGTTGACTACGGAACCCTAAAAAAGATGCTGATGGAATACATATAACCTCTTCCTTTTTTTAAAGTCGGTTAAAAATTGTTTGGAATGAGTGGTTTTAGCTTAAATATTTTTCAACACCAGCTATCTCTCTCAATCTTGATGTCTCTTTCATTTTACTTACTTGTAAACACTTTTAAACGCGTATGCAAACACTAAACTCAGAAAATAAAAAGACCCTTTTACATACACAGTCTTGACACCCTCTTTATTTGAGTACCTTGAGGGCAAAATAATTTGACATGCCGCGCAGTCAGAGCGAAAGTGACCGAACTCAAAATTACGGCGAATTGAGTTAAATATCCAAAATCGTTTATTGCCCCTGGCACCACTGGTGGTAACACTGGTGGTACCACGGGCAATAAATATTGAAAATCTCAGCACCATAATCATGATCATAAATAGTTTTAGAATTACAGTATGAAAAAAAAAGTTTATTTAATAATTAGAAGTTAATATAATTATTATGTTGAGATTAAATAAAACAAAAAAATATTTACTAAATTAGACTATTTAATTTATTAATCGTTTGATATTTTAAAGTGTTGAGATTTAGAATCGTTAATTATGATAGTTGATCATAGGTACCAATCCCAGTAGTAAAAAAAATTGATACCACTGGAACGCTTGGTAGTACTAGGGGATTTTTTTCACCCGTAATACCACTGGTGGTAACACTGGTGGTACCACGGGCAATAAACACCCAAAACGACATTTAATAACAAGGGCTATTGTCTATAGTGAATCAATAAGTGACGATATCACCGACCGTGGACATCACTTTGGGCTCTATCAGAATACTAGCGTTGGTACTATTTTTTAAAATATTACAGCGCTATGCTGAGATAGCGGCCGTTTGGCCTCGTACAGGACTAATTTCGCTTATTCTTAAGTTTACTTTTTATAAATTTTTTACAGTTCATTTAACCATATTTTTTTGTGTTTTGTCCTGTGCGGACTAATATATACCTACTTTTTAGGGTTCCGTAGTCAACTAGGAACCCTTATAGTTTCGCCATGTCTGTCCGTCCGTCCGTCTGTCCGTCCTCGCTTAATCTCTGTGACCGTTAGCACTAGAAAGCTGAAATTTGGTACCAATATGTATATCAATCACGCCAACAAAGTGGTAAAATAAAAATTGGAAAAAAATGTTTTATTAGGGTAGCCCCCCTATATGTAAAGTGGGAAGTGATTTTTTTTTATTTCAACCCTAACGTGTGATATATTGTTGGAAAGGTATTTAAAAATGAATAGGGGTTTTATAAAATCATTTTTTGATAATGTCAATAATTTCGGAAATAATCGCTCCAAAAGTAAAAAACAATGTGTCCCCCCCCTCTAACTTTTGAACCATAAGTTTAGAAAATATGAAAAAAATCTGAAAAGTAGAACTTTATAAGGACTTTCTAGGAAAATCATTTTGGACTTGATGGAAACAACAGTTTTTGTACAAAAAAGACAAAAAGTTGTACAAAATAATTTCTGCACTAAGTTTGTAGTATATTCGTATATGCAAGCATTTTTACATAATGGATACCCACCTTTAAACTCATAAGTGGTAACACTTATTGTGACGGACGGGAAACTACGGAACCCTACACTGAGCGTGGCCCGACACGCTCTTGGCCGGTTTTTTTTCTTTCTGTCGTTTCTTTATATCGTGCTAGAAAAGGACAAAAAAAACATTTTGTCTCTTTCATTTCCGCGAACACGAACTAAATCACGATCACAATTTTGTTATTTCCGATAAACGCAAATTTCGTGTTGGGTCACTTTTGTTCTCAGAGTATGATACCCTTAAACCCACGTCGTTAAGGCGACATTGTATTTCTCCAGACCTTTGTTGATTTTCCGTCAAAGAAAGACTTAGCCTATGTTTTCAAGATCGTACCGTACTTTGTGTTATTAGTATGTAGTTGGTTGGCAACTGACAAACTATTTTTGTGGTGTCGAAAGAAATTGTGTTTTCAAATTAAATCTTTTGATGTGTTTCTGTTGTTTCAAGACGTGTTTATTTATTTTATTTCAAGTGCCTTGTGCAAAGGTTAGGTAGTTATAATTATAATATACATAATATACATTCATGGTTTACGTTTTTCACTGCACCCATTTATTCATTTATAACACATTTGCTCGTAAAGGGTCTCATTTCACCCATTTCAATATCGTAATGTATCTCATTACGTACTTGTGCTGTAATGTAAATGCTCCGTCTAAAACGAACGGTACTTTTTAAAATCTTAAATCTTAGCAAAGAGTTTTTATGTCAGAAAAGTGGTCAATATTTTATGAATAAAATTAACTGTGGGAGATGAAATATAATAAATAAACATTTAATTCTTTAATTTAATGAATTTTGACAATAAATTACAACCATTTATGTGTAACAAAAACACAAAAATATTAATTTACTTTAGTAATACTGGCTGTTGTGTCTTTGCCTTAAAAAAAATGCGCTGATGCGCGGGCATCGCTAATTTGTGAACAAGTAAAAGATTTATTCGTTTGAAAAAGTCCGAGTTTTATTTATTTCCTCGCAAATATGTTATAAAACGTCGTATGACATACGTGCGCTTTGATAATTACAGCCTCTGCTTTATTATAGCCCTCGCCTACGGCTCGGGCTAGCAATATCGCCTCTGCTGTAATTTTCAACTTACCGCACTTATATCATAATGCACTATTACAGTTTTCACTTATGTAACCCCAAAAATAACCCGATATTTTTTTATTAAATTTAACTAACTTTAACTGAGTTTTCTGCATAAGCTTTTAATTGGGTCAATTTCTCACTAAACTTGCATTGAAGAAACTGGTCAAGTGCGAGTCGGACTCGCGTATGAAGCGTCCCGTGCCATCGTTATACCCCGGAGCCCCGTTTCATTTATATATTTTTTTGTTATAGCGACAATAGAAGTACACGAATGTGTACAATCACGACCACCAATATGTAAACACTTAACAATTTTTAAAAGTGTGGTACTCCTACTGTTCTCAATAAAATTTCATGTTGTTACGAACATTGTATTCTGGAACTCATATTTTCATGAAAAAGATCCTATCTTCAAGTTACAATCATTATTTCTCGGTAAAACTGCTTTTAAATTTAAGAAATTGTATACATATTGGCGCTCGTGACTGTACTTCTATTGCCGCTATAGTAACGTAATACACAATAGGTAAACAGGTGATAATGTCACCTGTTTACCTATTACACATCATGAGGTACACCCTGCTGACAGACAGACGGACGACGGAGGGACGGACGCACGGACAGCGGAGACTTAGTAATAGCTATAGTTGGTGCCAGTTAAGATGAGAATAGCGGTCATTGACCCACTTACATTTTATTAAACTTCTTAACTTTGAAAACCAAAAATAAGCCTGTTCAAATCTTGAATCGTCATCTATCGTGATCTTTAACATATTTTCTAATGAAAATCGATACATGGTTTATTTTTTTTGGTTCTTACGAAGAGATATTAGGGAAAGGGCAATGACCACTATTCTCATCTTAACTGGCACCAACTATAGGGTCCCATTGGTTACCCTTAGGGTACAGAACCCTCAAAGGAAAAATTAGTAGATGTGGCCTAAGTGGTTTTTGTTATTTATAATCTATGGCTGTATAAAAATACTTCCTTGTCCACAGCGCCACCTACCGTTATGTAGTATCTTAGCTTGTCAATAAAGCGTTAGTACGTTCCTAGTAGCCGCTACACGAGTTTTATTTAATAGGTTATGGGCCCAGTCCCGCTAATAAAAAAGTATAAGTATAGTTCTTCGCACAGTTATAATGTCGGCAAATTATTCCTTGAATGTCCCGAAACTCAAGGGCAGGGATAATTATGACGATTGGGCATTCGCCGTTGAAAATTTCCTGATTCTGGAGGGCATCTATATTCGAAACAGTGAGGCGTTAAGTGAGCAAGACAACAGGAAGGCTAAAGCTAAAATGGTGATGACGGTTGACCCATCACTGTATGTTCATATAAAAAATGAAACTACAGTTCATAGCTTGTGGACCAAGTTGAAGGCGTTATTTGACGACTCTGGTTTCACCCGCCGCATCAGTCTACTCAGAAATTTAATCTCCATTCGTCTGGAAAATTGTGACTCGATGACTGCGTACGTGACACAGTTAGTGGATACAGCACAAAAGTTAAAAGGTACAGGTTTCGAGATAAGCGACGAATGGGTTGGATCGCTCTTGCTTGCGGGATTGCCAGAAAAGTTCTCTCCTATGATTATGGCGCCTATATACTCCGGGATGAAGATTAGTGCAGACGCTATAAAAACGAAATTATTGGTTATGAGTGCAGATGTTGAAATCACCAAATCTGAGAGCGCATTTATTGCAAAAAATACTCGTCATCAGAATGCGCGCCAAACGAACAAAAGCAAAAATGGCGTTGGCCATGACAGTGAAAATTCTAACAAGCCGGTAAAAAAACTCAAATTTTAATGTTATAGATGTAAAAAAACAGGACACTACAAAAATCAGTGTCGAAATCCTAATACACAAAGTGAAAAACAAACAAATGCATTTAGTGCAATGTTCTTGACTGGTGAATTTAGTGAAAAAGACTGGTATGTAGACTCGGGCGCGAGCACTCATTTGATTTCCGAGTCAAACAAAAGTTTGTTGACAGATATTTCGTACAATACAGAAACTCGAGATATTGTAGTAGCAAATAAGGAAAGTGTACCGGTTTTATGTTCTGGAAATCTACAGATAACTACACGTGTTGGAGATTCAGAGTATAACATAAAAGTTAACAACGTTTTATGTATACATAACCTCACTACAAACCTTCTCTGTGTAAGTTAAATGATATCCGGTAGCAATAGTGTTATATTCAAGGAGAATGCATGTCATATTTACAATCAAAGAAAGGAATGAATTGGAGAAGCCAAGCAAGTGAACGGTGTATACAAATTAAACATTGTAAATTCAGAGGAGCTACTAGCAGGCTTAGCAGTGGCTACCAGTAGGACCTGGCACCAGCGTTTTGGTCATATAAATAACAATGATCTTAACACCATAGTGTTTCTCATAAGAAACGGTGCAGTAGAGGGCCTGACTTTCCAAAATAAGGCAGAATTTGACAAAAGTAACTGAACAGTTTGTTGCGAAGGAAAGCAAACGAAATTACCTTTTCCTACCAGTTTGTCAAGAAGCAAGGAGGTTTTGAATTTGGTGCATGCAGACCTTTGCGGCCCTATGGAAACAAAGTCACTTGGTAACGCAAGATACTTTCTATTGTTTGTGGACGACTATAGTCGAATGGCTTTTGTATACTTTCTAAAGACTAAAGATGAGACATTCACCTTCTATAAGCATTTCAAAAACTTAGTGGAAAACCAGAAGTCAACAAAAATTAAGTCATTGAGAACGGACAACGGTGGTGAATTTTGTTCGGCTGTTACGGAAAATTATTTAAAGCAGTGTGGTATCATACATCAGAAGACAAATCCGTATACCCCTCAGCAAAATGGACTTTGTGAACGATATAATCTGTCCATAGTAGAGAAAGCCAGATATCTACTATTTGATGCCAACTTTGAGAAAAGGTTGTGGGCAGAGCCAGTACATACTGCAGTATATCTTAAAAACAGATCTCCGGCTGCAGGTCTTCATCAGAATTCTATTTGAATTGTGGATAGGTAAAAAAAAACCGGCCAAGTGCGAGTCGGACTCGCGCACGAAGGGTTCCGTACCATTATTTGAAAACATTAGACAAAACTGCAAAAAAATCACGTTTGTTGTATGGGAGCCCCCCTTAAATATTGATTTAATTCTGTTTTTAGTATTTGTTGTTATAGCGGCAACAGAAATACATCATCTGTGAAAATTTCAACTGTCTAGCTGTCACGGTTCATGAGATACAGCCTGGTGACAGACAGACGGACAGACGGACAGACGGACAGACGGACAGACAGATGGACAGACAGCGAAGTCTTAGTAATAGGGTTCCGTTTTTACCCTTTGGGTATGGAACCCTAAAAAGCCAGATGTGAGCCACATCAGAGTTTTTGGCAGCTTAGTCATGACACATATACCAAAGGAAAGACGTCTCAAATGGGACAGAAAGGCAAAGAAGCTCTTCCTTGTTGGTTATGCTGACAACGTTAAAGGCTACAGGCTATATAATCCCCTAACCTGCACAGTGACAACAGCAAGAGATGTCATAGTAATAGAACAAGAAAATGAAAACATGACATCACAGGTGATAGTGCAAGAAAAAGGTGAAGATATACAGGATTCAGTGGGGGAAGAAAAGTCAAAATGTGATTCCAGCCATCAAGAACAGACTGATGAACATGATTTAACATATGTTCCAGAAGAAGTTTCGAGTAACTCAGATGACAGCTTCCATGAATCATTGACATTGACATCTGATGACAAAGAGATCAGTGCGCAGCATCAAAGCACTGAGATATCAGAGAAACGTACCAGGCAAAAACCATATTACTTTGGCTATGCTAGCTTGTGTGTTGTGGATACATTCTCTGGAGAAGAAATATCTCTGAATGATGCTGTGAATGGATCAGAAAAGGAGCAGTGGCTGAATGCAATCAGTGAAGAATTGCAGTCATTCAGTGACAGGGATGCATGGGGATTGGTGGACAAACCAGTGAATAAAACAGTGGTAAAGTGCAAATGGGTGTTTAAAAAAAAGGTCAATAGTGAGAGTGAAGTGAGATATAGAGCCAGACTAGTGGCAAAAGGATTCAGTCAGAAAAAGGGTATAGACTTTAAGGTAACCTTCTCCCCAGTGCTCAGGTACTCCACTTTGAGATTATACTATTTGCTGTGAGTGTAGATCAAAATTTAAATGTTGCACACTTGGATGTTCCAACTGCATTTCTAAATGGTTTATTAGATGAGTCTATTTTTATGGAAATACCACCATGTTCCAATTTCCCAGACAGTCAAAATAAAGTTCTAAAACTCAAAAGAGCAATATATGGTTTGAAGCAATCAGCTAGAGCTTGGTATCAGAGGGTTGAGTTATTTTTACTGGAATTAGGTTACACCAAGTCCCAGTATGAACCATGCTTATTTATGAAGTGCAGTGGAAACACCAAGGTTTATATTGCATTATTTTGTGTTTTACAACTGCAAAGATACTTGTGATCATTTAAAAACAGAATTAAAAACTAAATTTAACATAAAGGATTTAGGTCAAATAAAGAAATGCCTTGGTATGAATGTTACTGTAAATAAAAATTGTATTACCTTAGATCAGACAGAGTTTATTGATCTCATTTTGAAAAGATTTAATATGTCTAATTGTAAAGGTTCAGATACTCCAATGGAAAAGAATTTAAAATTGGAAAAGGCTGAAATGATTTGTCCAGAATATCATTATCAGCAATTATTAGGAGCATTATAGTTATTTATGCAACTGTTGTATAATGAGGGGTATTAAAACACGAATGTGGGTTTATCACACGCGGTGAAGCCGAGTGTGATAATAGTATCACATGAGTGTTTTAATACCTAATGATGTACAGTTGCATACAAGACTATCTACATCCTCCATAAAAGGTTCTGAAACCATACCTAGGGTGTTGCAGTGTTGTAAGAAGTCTATGTAAATTCATGGAAAGTTTAATTGCTGAGTATTTAATACAAACAAACCATGTATAGGTAATAATATAATTATTAACATTTTGGATTGTACAATTATTAAAATGCAGAAAGCTTGTATCACTCATTTAATTGTAAACAACAAAGTACTTAGTGCAATACTAATATCCAAATATCGAACAAAGATGGCGGGATACGACGTGAATTCGAATTAACCTATAAGTTTTTTTTTTAAATTACGTCGCTGTGGTAGTGAATCGCACGTGCTAGATAATGTTCTTTTTTTAAAACGAGTTGCATAATGAAATTCAGTACAACATTATAACACCCGTTTGGATGTTATAATGGTTAATAAGACACTGGCTGTTTTAATGTTGGCCATAAGCTAACTGTTTCAGAAACTTTTATAGAGGATTTATAGCATGGGTGTAGATAATAGTTATTTATGCAACTGTTGTATAATAAGGGGTATTAAAACACGAATGTGGGTTTATCACACGAGGCGAAGCCGAGTGTGATAATAGCATCACATGAGTGTTTTAATACCTAATTATGTACAGTTGCATACAAGACTTTATCTACATCCATGATATGAATCCTCCATAAAAGGTTCTGAAACCATAGGGTGTTGCAGTGTTCTAAGAAGTCTATGTAAATTCATGGAAAGTTTAATTGCTTGTATTTAATACAAACAAACCGTGTATAAGAAGTAATATAATTATTTACATTTTGGATTGTTCAATTATCAAAATTCACAAAGCTTGTATCACTCAATTTTGTAAACAACAAAGTACATAATGCAATACTAATATCCAAATGTCGAACAAAAATGGCGGGATACGACGTGAATTCGAATTAACCTATAAGTTTTTTTTTTAATTACGGCGTTGTGGTAGTGAATCGCACGTGCTAGACGTTCGATTCACTACCACATTCGATGTTCTTTTTTTAAAAACGAGTTGCATAATGAAATTCAGTACAACATTATAACACCCGTTTGGGTGTTATAATGGTTATTATGTCACTGGCTGTTTTAATGTTGGCCATAAGCTAACTGTTTCAGATACCTTTATAGAGGATTTATAGCATGGGTGTAGATAAATGTATTTATGTGTTAACTAGACCAGCTATAGCGTATGCTATTAGTTTTCTTAGTCAATATAATAATTGCTTTAATCATATACATTGGAAACATTTAAAGAGAGTCCTAAAATACTTAAATAAAACTAAACATTATGGATTAAAGTATGTAAAAGGTCAGAGTGATATAATAGGATATGTTGATGCAGATTGGGCATCTTGTGCAATAGATAGAAAGACATATACTGGGTTCATTTTTAAAATGTCTGGAAGTCCAATATCTTATGAATGTAGAAAACAAAAAAAACTATTGCATTGTCTAGCACAGAAGCCGAGTATATGGCTTTCTCCGAAGCATCTAAAGAGGCAATTTACCTTAAAAACTTAGTGTCTGAAATTAAGTATAATAAAGTTGATAATAAACCAGTTACTTTTTATTAAGTGATAACCAAAGTTCACAGAAGTTAGCATCTAATTCTTTGTTCCACAGAAGGACACATTGATGCTAGGCATCATTTTGTTAGGGAGTGTTTAGCAAATAAGTTAATAAAAATATCTTATTTACCAACAGCTGACATGCCAGCAGATATGTTTACAAAAAGCCTGTGTCATGTAAAGCATTATAAATTTATGAATAAGATAGGGTTGTCAACTTGTTATAAATATAAGTAAGTTATTGTGAAAAACCTTTTTATTTGAAATGTGTATGTATTTTTGGGTTGTCATTATTTTTATAAGTGGGGGTGTTATTTATAATCTATGGCTGTATAAAAATACTTCCTTGTCCACAGCGCCACCTACCGTTATGTAGTAACTTAGGTTGTCAATAAAGCGTTAGTACGTTCCTAGTAGCCGCTACACGAGTTTTATTTAATAGTTTTGACTTTGACGGGAAAGTTAAAAAGTCATCATCTCCTATCACCTAATCCTGAATTCTTGGTCAATAAGAATCTAGATTGCGATTGACAAGGTACAGTCGTGGTCTTTTCTGTAATATATGCGTGTATCCGAATGTAACACAAGTACAGACGTTTGTAAATGACAGTTCAACTAATAACTAATTTGGTACAGACTGTATAGTTTTTAGAATAATGATCTGAGTAACATGGTGGCGTCACTTGCCAACTGACAGACCACCACGGTACAAGAGCCCTGTAATAAACTAATTAAGAATATTAATATATGGTGTGTTCCCGAACACTTGATGTTTTATTTGTAAGAATACTACGTGGCGCAGCCGATTGTGAACATACGTGCATTAATGAGTGGAGAAGAAAACAAGGACTTGGAAATGTCGGGCGTCGAGTACAGAATGCCGGCCCCATTGGATTTGGAAAACATCGATGAAGCATACGCAAAATGGAAACGTTTCCTTACAACTTTTAAGGTATTCTTGTCAGCATCTGGCCTTGGAAAGGTCGCAGAAACAAGAAAGGCTTCAATATTGCTAAACTGCATTGGACCGGCGGCCCAAGAGTTATACTTCAATACACTTCAGGATTCACAACAAAAAGAAGACAAGTTAGATGAGGTAATAAAAGCTTTTGAAGACCATTTTAAGCCAAAATCAAATGAAATTATAAATTCCTTTCATTTCAATCGAAGAGTACAAGAAGAGGGAGAAAATTTTGACAATTTTTATACAGAGTTAAGGAAAATAGCACAAAATTGTAATTTCGAATCACAACTAGAGAGAATGTTAAGAGATAGAATAATACATGGCATAAGAGACAGAGAGGTTCAACGGAAACTACTGGGAGAGGAAGGTTTAACTTTAGACAAAGCGGTGAAGATCTGCAGAACATCGGAGCTGTCCAAGAAGTATGTGGAGACATTATGTAAGCAGCAGCCCTTGGTACAAGAAGTAGAGGCAATTCAGACCAAGAAACCTGAAGATTCTCAACAAGACACATCAAATAAAGCTAAGTATAATCAGTTGAATAACACCGCTACATACTTGTGTAAAAAATGTAATAAACGGCATGGGCCAAGAAGTTGCCCTGCTTTTGGTAAAACTTGTAACATCTGTAAAAAATTAAATCACTTTTCTGTTGGCTGTAAATTGAGAAATAAGATCCATTCATTAGATATAAATGATAATGGAAATGAGGGTCCAGTGGACTTATGACTCATACGGGGTTGTGATACAATTGAAAATAATAGAAGGGATTGGATAGAGACTTTAAAAATTGAATCCAAATATTTAAAATTCAAATGTGATTCGGGGGCACAAATAAATGTATTATCGTTAAAAGATTTAAAAGAAATTGTCGATGATGATAGTCCTAAATGGTCTGAGACAAAATTAGTGTTAGAAGTTTTTGGGGGAACACACCTTAAACCATTAGGTAAACGAATATTAACAATTATTAAGAATAATGAAGCATTTCAAACTGAATTCAAAATTGTTGATAAAAATGTGCGACCAATTTTAGGTTTGCCTTCATTAATAGAACTTAATTTTTTTAAATTTGGTAATAATAAAAGCACAGTAAACTCGATAAAAACTAAAGACAATAAGAATATGTTTATAGAAAAATATTGTGAACTTTTTCAGGGTGTAGGCGCTTTTGAAGAACCGTTGGAACTGCACATCCAGCCCGGAGCTAAACCAGTAGTGAAACCACCAAGACGGGTACCTAATGCATTGCTGGCTAGATTACAGGATAAACTAAAGTCATTGGAGAATGGACAAATCATTTCCAGGGTCGAACATCCTAGGAGTTTTGTGAGTAATCTAGTTATTATTGAAAAAAAAGATGGATCATTAACCCCTCAACTGTGGCGCTGTCAAACCTAAAAATTGCGCGCGACCGTGGAGCCCTGTCTGTGGAGCTCGACCGATTCGGCGGACGTGATTAAAACGACTATATCTCCGAAATTACGTTAGTTAGCTCGCTACCAGTTATATCATTGGAATCGTTATTAAATTAGCTATCAGGTTATGTACGGTTTAGTATAGTTTTGCCATGAAATGTATTAGTAATTGCAATGTGTGTTCAGTGTGAGGGAAAAATACCAGTTTCTTGTGTAAAGGTAATTATAATTTGAAAAGAAAACCGTTTTTTCAACAAGTTATTGTTTAACTTACACAAAGACACATTAGTTCTTATAAATCAAACAAAAAAACAGACGTCGCAATACATTTTTTTCATCTCACAAGCCTAACAAAACATGACGTAATTTATGAGTGCCGCATTCCAAACAAAAGAACGGGTTTGTTTACACTTCCATTGTCAGAAGTCACAACGCCTTGTACTTTGAACTATATTTTAATAATAATTTATGGTTTACATACTTGACACCAACACAGTTTCAGCTGTTACAAGTCATCAGTTAATTAGTATAAAATAAACAAAGCAGACACTTAAAAACAGGCGTAAAAACAGCCACTCAAACATTGCATCACAGTTTATATTTTGTTGCCTCAATTTGAAATATTTTTTAACATTCTACATGTTGAAGATATTTACAAAACATTACGCATATAAAAAATGCATGCTGGCTAACAAAAACATTAATTAAAATCAATAATCAAAACGAACAATTTCACTAAAAAATCTAGTAAACAACGGCGCTGATTGGTCAAGCGCGTCGACGGCATTGAAATCCGGCTCTATGATTGGGCCAGCGGCAAGCCGCGGCAATTCTCATTGGTCGGGGCTCACGAAAGTTTTACGTAATTAGAATTTTGAATTGAACACAACCAAAATACGATAATATTAAAATTAAACGCCTAACATATATAATACGATACATAAAGAACACACGTAATAGCCATAGTTTGCATTTCTATCAATAATTAGTGCCAAAATACCGCGAAATGTATCAGCGTCTCTTCAACGGTTTTTCATGTTTGTTGAAATGACTATTTCTGGCCGAAATCTCTAACAATTAGACTGTTTCTACATTCAAACATGTTTATTACTTACCCAGGCATGACGAAAACACAACACAATACCACACAACGCACTATATCACACACTATAGCACACAGAACATTTTTTGTTCTAATCTGTGACGACCAGTTGGCGCGCGGCGCCTTTCGCAACTGAGGAGCGGTATATTGGTCAGTTAGAAGTTTCGTTCGTTGTTGAACTGTGGCAAAATGTCTTTCTTGTTCTTTCTCCTAGACTCTGTGCAAATTTGAGCGAGATAGAAACAAGTTCATCATTAAAATTATGTCAAATACGAACGCAGAGACTACTCGGCCACTTTGGCCGAGCCACAGATCTGGCTTATTTTTTTGCTCGGCCAATTTGGCCGTCCCACAGACAAGGGGTTAAGAATCTGTCTGGATCCTAAAGATCTAAACAATGTGTTATTAAGAGAATATCATTTGATTCCAACTCTGGAGGAAATCTTACCTAAAATAGCTAATAAAAAATATTTTTCTGTGCTTGATTTTTCAGAAGGATTTTATAATATTAAATTGGATGAAAAATCTAGTGAACTCTGTACCTTTAATAGTCCTTTTGGATGTTGGAAATTTAACAGATTGCCTTTTGGAGTCTCTGTAGCACCAGAAATATTTCAAAAATATAATGAAAAAGCTTTTGGCGACATCCCAGGTGTAGTTATATACTGTGACGATTTGTTAATTTGTGCAGATACTGAACCTGATCATGATGCAATATTGACAAAAGTGTTTGAAAGAGCCAAAGTATGTAATGTTCGTTTTAATAAGAATAAATTCCAATATAAACTTAAAGAAGTAAAGTATTTTGGGCATATTTTTTCTTCTGAGGGCATGAAAGTTGATCCAGCTCGTGTAGAAGCAATTGTTAATATTAAAAGTCCAAATAATAAAAAAGAACTACAAATTTTTCTAGGAATGATAAATTATTTAAGGCAATTTGTGCCAAATCTAGCTAAAATTGCATCTCCATTACAATTGTTACACAAGAAAAATGTCGATTGGATCTGGACAATTGTACATGAAACAGCTTTTAATAATATTAAGAATAAAATAAGCAATGCCCCAGTCTTACAAAATTTCAATACTCAAGTACCAATTGTAATTCAGTGTGATGCCTCAAAAGATGGGCTTGGTTGTTGTTTATTACAAGATGGTAAGCCAGTTAGCTTTGCTTCAAGGAGTTTAACATCATCTGAACAGAATTTTTCGCAAATAGAAAAGGAACTCTTAAGTGTTGTTTGGTCAACAAGGAAGTTTCATTATTACATATATGGACAAAAGTGTACAATATTAAATGATCATAAACCCTTAGAAACTCTACTTAAAAAACCAATACATGAAGTTCCTTCTCCAAGACTACAAAGATCAGTTAAAAAAAATGGCTTAAATCATGCGGAGGTGCTTAGCCACGCCCCCTTAAAGTTTAGACCTATTATGAAAGCATCAATTTGGCCCGCAAAATAACAACAACTCTCGTTTGGCGTGCGTCGTCAGTGCGCTCGGTCGATTGGTATTGTCTTTCATTAATTATTTTTACTGCTGAGCATAAGGTCCTGGGTTCGATTCCCGGGTCGAGCAAATTGTCGTTGGGTTTTTCCATCAGAAATTTCTCATTAGCAGCCACAGGGCCTAGATTTATGCCCGGATGTTGGCAATAGGCTCGCCCCCTATTACATGGGACTTAAATGCCTAACCCTTCGGGTATTACAGGCATGATGTTATGTTATGAACTTGTAATAAACGTGGAACGATATATCTAATGCTTGATCAGACAAAATGCATGCCAAGCCAGGTCGTAAAACGTGCTTCAGTCTGACTATTATTGCTCTTCCATGTGTGGCCATGAGTACAGCGGATTGGCGGGATATAGAAACAGAAATGGCCGGTAAGTATCGATAGCAAGCTGATTCGATATTTTTCGGTCTCGCTTCGTTGGTCGAGGGATTGCAAGCGCCCTAGTTCCCATGATCCCCGGTGGTTTTTAGTCAGATTCTGACAGACCCCTCCGCCCTTCCCGGGGTGGAGGACATCTATGACGATTTTCCGTCCCCAGAACAAAAAAAAAATGCGTCCTAAGCGTTAATGCTGAGCTTGAGGAACTGCGAGGCTGAGGCGGCCACTAGGGCGCCTCAGCCTCGCAGTTTCGCAGTTTTGCCAGCCTTGGATAATGCACCAGAATCCCAAAACCTAATTTTTCGTCGATTTAAAAGCCCCATCGTACGTAACGGACAGCTCAGCGCCGCGATATTAAACGGATATTGCATGCGGTTACTGCATTCGAATCCGACTATATACCTAGTGACCACGAAACGTAACTTATTGCGCTAGATCACTATGTGGTTGACTGTACCTGACCTGCATGTTTGTGGTCTCAGTTAAACATAACGAGGTACAGCTTAATCGATGATAAATTATAGTTCTAGAGCTAGTAGGTGTTATCCACATCGTAGATCTTAGATGCTGCAGGATTGTGCTGGTGTTGGTAAAATAAACTCGCGAGACAATGAGTGAACTTCATTGAATGAAACAGGCAAAATTACATAGAGTTGTGTGCAATTACAAAGTATGGGCGTCTGCCACCATACGCCAGTCGATCCGCACGCCCGTATTTTGTCTACGAAGTGGTCCTTCGAGCCGGATTGAGTCGCGTATGGCAGACTGTCGGGGTTTACATTGACGAGCACGGCAGTGTCCCCGCGTTTCTTAAAAACAAACTTATAACTAGGTAAGTACATTCGACTAACACATAACAACAGTAATATTAACTACAAATGAGCGCGTCGCCAACACACATTGTATCCTACCCAATAAGTTGTCGTTCCTTGTTATACTGGTATTCAGCTGCACCCGGTAATACTGGAAGCCAATACCAACATAATTGAGAAAAAGGCTAGGCTTATGATGATGGGTGTTAACAACGTGCTATTCGCAACCCATAAATAATAATAATAATAAACCATTTATTTCAGGTAACAAAGTCCCAAAGACATATACCTTAACCTATACTAATAACATTTTTTGGTAGTATAAACAACTTAAAAAAACTATGTTAGTAGCACTTCAACTTAAATTCCACAAGTACGCACAAAACATCGTGCAAGTCTTTACACGCACGCACGTCTTTGCACGATGTTTTGTGCATACTTGTGGAATTTGTCCGCGGAAGCGACGGAACACCACATCCTGCGGCCAAAAACTTTCTTCCAACACCGGATGGAGCATACACGTTGGGATGCGCACCACAAACGCCTTGAAATTAACGTTGCGGCGCGACTCCAGAAGCTGTACTCTTGACTCTTAGCAATAGTAGGAATGAGTCAGTAGAGTACAGCGCACTCCTTAAGTTACATATTATGTTTCTTTACAAAAGGGCCGTCGATAATATGAATTTTGAATTTCGAGAAAAGCAACAGGGTAGATCAATTTGAGCTCAAACAAAATAACGCTTTGTTTAACTTAGATACACTTTTCAAATAGTCAATAATTGACGAAAGTATTCAAAAGTTATAAAAGTACTCTCTCAAACAGAAGTGTTACAAGAATTTTATTTTTCTTTTTTAATACCTAAATACGATACCAAATAACTAATTTTCTAACTAATCTTATTTTTACCAGTATTTAATAATATTCTGTAAACATGTTTGTTTTCTTAAAAAGTCCTGACTTACACAACTTACCAATGATTAGCATACACGCCCTAACCAAATGGATCCCTACCTAATTGATTAGAGCGTGGATGCTAATCATGGTGAACGTAAAGTTACTACAAAGTGTTTATATTCCACCATTACACATAGCTTCAAATTATTATCCTAATTTCCATTATTTTCTCAAATTCATTACCCATCAAAATTTACCTTTACGATTCCGCGCAAATCCTTTGGTGTAATCGTAAAATATACCTGACTAATAAAGTTTATTTACTCAACAATAACCGTGTTGTAAATCTTACCACAAACGATGGTCTTAAAACAGATTGTTTATTCGAAAACGTAAAGACCTTTGATGGGAAATATCATTTTGATATAGTGGTTTCGATATAATGAGTACATTCGCAAGAGAACCAAAGTAGGTATAAATTGGGGGTTCTGGATCACTTGCTCTCGCTTCGCTCGAGGAGCGCGTGATCCAGAACTCCCCAATTTATACCTACCTAATCATGATATCAGAGCTGGCCATATTCTTAATAATTACAGATTGACTAAACGATGTCTTTAAATCTACTACGGTTTTTAAACTGATGATCGAATGTTGCTACCGGTTCATTGTAATTGCCTCCAGTTCAAGGCGGTTCGCTCGAACGGGTGATCCAGAACTCTTCAATTTATACCGTCGTGTACTATCGTGATCTGCGATTCGGTCTACCATACAGCTATATACTGAATATTATGTTTCATTCATTCCCTGGTGCAGCGTTGAACTACAGTGGAGCGAAATTATCGCATGTATTTTATAAACAACAATGTGTTCGAGAGCTGCACCGCGTTGAATCGAAATCTAGTGATGAATGTATTAGGCTTTCTGTGTAATGAGAAGTCAGCTTTTACTGGAAAGTATAACTTGACGTACAACTACTGTGTAAAAGTAACTTATAATAGTTATTAAGCGTTGTGATTAAAATGTTTGTACTGTTAATATATGTATTATTGTAATTATATCCCGCTCACAGAGTTCAAATAAAACATTGAAGAAAACGCATAGCATATTGCATCCAATAAATGTATTCATCAACATTCATAAACTTAGGTACATCGAGCAGCAGTCAGAGGATCATGTGAAATGACGTCATGCGCTTGTTGCATCGCTCGATGTATGGAGCGCTACAGCGTCCAATACATAAGCAACCGTGCAAGTTAATGTCATCGGTGCTTTGGGTACGGATAGAAATCCAGAAAAAGGATTGAACCCAAGATCGAATATTTAACTGTATTATGGCAATAGAGTAATTGATTATAATATAAAAGAATGTAAAAAATCATAAAAACCAAACCGGAACAAATATTCATATGCTCTGTGCAGGAATCGAACCCGCAAAAAACACTTTTGACGCATTCGATAAGGCATCTATTAAACCTACTATTTACATTGTGATGTAGCACTCTTAGCCAATGCGCCAAATGTGTCTTTAAAGATGTGACAAAATATTGGACCACTTTGTCTTATGGTTACTAAACTTAATATTTAATTTATTAAGTTTTTGGAACTACAAACATAATGTAACACAACAAGTTTCTAATTCCAGTGCAACCAAAATTATAGTTAAGACCTTTTTCTTTGCACTACAATGGCTCCAGTTGTTCTAAAATAGATCTAATTTTTACAAAGTTAAAGTTCATATTGCTTTCAGTACAAATAACACGATTTGCCAATAGTACGTACACAAGCACATTGTTGATATCGACATGTTTCGACTTGACTACCAAGCATGATGTTTAGTTATAACAGGTATTATTATGAAGAAATTTAAACCTTAAAGACATGAATTTACACGCCATAAATAAAAGAATCTGTTTTGTACAGATCGTAGAGAGCCTTTGACTGCAACACAGTAAATAGCTTTTTTTTGTTTGATTGAAGCACAATGTCGGTAAGTAGTAGTTATAATATATTAAATTATTATTATCATAATGTAGGCATTGCACGTATTTATATTAAAAACACTATTTATTTCTGTTTTCAGGACAGTGAGGATCTTTTTAATTTTATCCCAAACCAACAACTCAAAGAACCTGTTACATCACGACTCAATTTGAAGAGAAAAAATGATGCGGCAGGCCCTCCACAGAAACGTGAACGACAGCAAAACTACTCGTACATCAAAACCAGGGCGCCAAATACATCTTCAAGGACATTCGCAATCAAAATTGAGATATACGAGAGTGATAATTTACCAGAAAAACCTTGCGAGTGCAATGCAAATAAGTGTGTGCAATTTATAACTGAAAATGCTGTCACTAGTGATATATACTTAGATTTAGAAAATATTATAAGTAAAATTCGTGAAAATGTATAGTTGTAATGATTTTATGTATATTTTTATATTATGTCTAAAGATAATTAAGATTGCCAATAAAGTACGAACAATTGTTTTTTATGTAGCTTAATAAAAGTCACTTCTAATATTATACGTTTCTAGTATTAAAAATAAGTACCATTTAAGGCACTTATTTTTAATACACATTGATGTTAGATTAGGTCAGTTATCTGTTATTTCTTAGAAGATTAACACTTCAATACCCGCAATTACAGACACAATTAAAATAACAATGCACCGTGCCTCTGGAGGCACGGCCGGGAGCATACGGGTTAATTACTCTTTTAATTAATATATTATTATTTTAAATTCTGAGTGTTTTATTTCCCAACGCTTAATATTCCCCCAGCCTAATTCTGTAATAACTTATTACGAGTTCTTTAACAAAAAAAACACTTAAAAATACATCACCATCTCTTTCCATCAATATTAAAATGAGCAGGATAGCTATATCTAACACAGTCTTTACGACTTGAAAGTTTAAAGAATAAGGCAGCATTTCTGTATACATGACAAATAACTACCACAGACCTCATTTTATTGGTTTCTTATATGTTTGTACGTATTCCGCCAGAGTTAATGGACACCTCATTCCTTTTACGATGTTCGTCTCAAGTCGCCTCCAAAAACTCTAATAAGGATAAAGTGCTGTGAAAACACTTTCCTTAACTAGAGTATTCGGAAGCATTCACATTGCGATTTCAGTACGAGAAATGAAAAAAATAAAGTCTACTTTAAGTGCTCAGGTGTTAGAGGTGAAATTCTAATAACAAATATTGTCTTAAATAAAATTTCGAAGTAATTATTGTTGGAAACTAACTTATGAATAAGGCTTTAGGATTTAGGAATATAAAATAAGCATCTGAGATATTATTCCCTACATCTTGACGTTGTTGTGCTGAAGTGCATTTCACTGAGCAGTGAGTTTAAATTTGTTTGTGGCTGTTCATAAGTGTTGAAGTTGAAACAAAGTATGTGAGTATTATATTTTACCTAATCACTTTTTCATCAATATATACGGCTGTAATAGTTAATTGTTTTACGACTGAAATGACTTAATTATGTTTAGATAATATGTATATTCGTTTAATAATTCAAAACTATTGTAGGTTGGTACTTGTACTTGTACTGTATTTGTAGTTTCATATTGATATTTTTACAAACGTTTAATAATTATTGTTTCGTTGCTATATAATGCAATAAACATAACACCTGGGTTCGATTCCTAAGTCATATAAAGTATTTTATTTTCTGATACCGTAAATTATTCCCTATTCGATGAGATTTCAAAACGGGGGCGTACAGTACCTACACCTCTACCTAGCTTTTGAGGAAAACGGGTATTGTTGTTTCATGTTGCTACGAACGCTGTTAACAAAAATATTTATTGCATTTTAATAATGTTTTCAGGGCTCAGTCGATGAATAATCCTTTTTGGGTTGAAGAAGAGGACTCCGAGCCTTCAACGTCTCGAGCAATAAAAGCAAAACCAGCGGCGGCTCATAAAAAAAATAAACCTGTGAAAAGAGTTAGTAAAGTGACTCAGAAGAAGAAGGCTTTGCTTTCTAAAAACCCTTTCGCTTCAGAATCATCAGATAGCGACGGGCCACCAACAGTAACAGCACCAGTTCCAAAAAGAAAACGGAATACCATCGTTTCAGATTCTGAGGTAAGATTTTTTTATAAACAATGTTAAATTTTCATTTCATTATAAAACATTCATAAACTATCAGTGTTTCACAGTGTATGGTTTTCTCTATCAAATGTTTATACTTATTTTGCAGACATAAGAGTTTAAATCGACTTTTCTAATAGATTATCTTTAATTATGGTAACGGTACATTAAACAATGTGGAAGTTTCGAAACTTGCCTATTTTTATTTTTTAACTTATAATTTTTTTTAATTACTTGCCCTCGCGCTTTATTATTTTTAATTAAAACTAGATATCTTATGTATTTCAGGATGAATCGTCTCGACCGCTGATCCGTGCTGCCGCTCTGAAAAGCTGCTTCACTCAACGAGTTGCTGATGGTTATACCTTCCAATCAGACCCGGGCAGGGTCGGAAAGTATTATTTTGAATTAAAAGTTTATAATACAAACGAAGTGGAAAAACTTGCCCCAAACGAGCGTTGGAAACAATCTATTGCAACGTTAAAATTATCAACTGATATAGATAATGTTGTGTGGAAGGCTTTAACACACCTTGTAAATACTGGAAAGGCTGAATTTAAAGAAATTCAGCCTATTCTATACAGACAACCTTCTTAAATGAAAATTCTTTTTATTCAGTTTTATAACTTAACCACACTTTTTTGTAATTTGCTAATAACTTTAATATAAATCTGTTTAATCTTGTTTATTCATAAGTATAAATCTATTTAATCTCATTTTATGTATACAAACTGAAATATATTAGATACAGTCTTTACAAAGAAATGTGAAAATATTTTTTTGATTTTAATATTTATTTTACATGTACTTTTTCAGAGTTCTGAATAGGTACACGAAATTTGAAAACACGAAATTTGAATACACGAAATTTGAATACACGAAATTTGAATACACGAAATTTGAAAACACGAAATAAGAAATTCTGAAATTAAAAACTGAGAAGTATAACCTGAAATAAAAAATTTAGAAATTCAAACTTGAAAAAATACAAAAACCCGAAATAAGATATTCTGATATCAAAAACTGAGATATTTTAGAACCCGAAATAAGAAATTCTGAAATAGAAAAAAAGTTTTTTAGATAGTAATTAGATTGATTTAAAATAATTATTTTACATGTACTTTTTCAGAGTTCTGAATACACGAAATTTGAAAACACGAAATTTGAATACACGAAATTTGAATACACGAAATTTGAAAACACGAAATAAGAAATTCTGAAATTAAAAACTGAGAAATTTTAGAAACCGAAATAAGAAATTCTGAAATAGAAAAAAAGTTTTTTTAGATAGTAATTAGATTGATTTAAAATAATTATTTTACATGTACTTTTTCAGAGTTCTAAATACACGAAATTTGAAAACACGAAATTTGAATACACGAAATTTGAATACACGAAATTTGAAAACACGAAATAAGAAATTCTGAAATTAAAAACTGAGAAATTTTAGAAACCGAAATAAGAAATTCTGAAATAGAAAAAAATAGTTTTTTAGATAGTAATTAAATTGATTTAAAATAATTATTTTACATCTCCTTTTTCAGAGTTCTGAATACACGAAATTTGAAAACATGAAATTTGTTAACACGAAATTAAAAATTTTGAAATTAAAACTAAGAAGTTTAAAAACCTGAAATAAGAAATTTAGAAATTGAAACTTGAAAAAATTTAAAAATCCAAAATAAGAAATTCTGATATCAAAAACTGAGATATTTTAGAACCCGAAATAAGAAATTCTGAAATAGAAAAAATAGTTTTTTAGATAGTAATTAAATTGATTTAAAATCATTCTTTTACATGTACTTTTTCAGAGTTCTGAAAAACTGAGAAATGTAAAAACACGAAATAAGAAATTCTGAAATTAAAAACTGAGAAGTTTAAAAACCTGAAATAAGAATTTTCGAAATTGAAACTTAAAAAAAATTAAAAACCGGAAATAAGAAATTCTGAAATAGAAAAAAAAATAGTTGTTCTACAAGATAAGTTTAATAAACATGTTTTTTTGTAAAGACTGTAATATTTATGTTTCAAAATTATCAGCACATAGTAGAACAAATATTCATAAATCTAATCGATTGCTCTGCTCCGAATTCGAAAATATTCAAATTATTGCTACAGCGTTTAGAAATAGAATCATAAGTTACAAAGTGAATCCAATTAAATCTAGTGAAGTAACAATAACTCCAGAAACGTTTTTAAATCAAATTTCAAAATCTGTATGTGATACTATCAATTTTATGATTAAAAAACATAAAGCAATTAAAGTCAATTTTGAATTATTTGTGTCATATATTTTGCCAAAAAATAGTGAAAGCTCTATGAAATCTTTCAATACCAAATATATGATAGCAGTTCCGAATACAAATATTTACAATATGTATTTTAAATGCTCTGAAAAAATAATATCTAAATGTTTAGAGTTTGAACTTGCCGAATCTGGTTGGACTATTGATTGTATAAACCATTTGGAAATAAACATAAACAAGTACAATCCTTTAAGAGCTGGGACATACTTAGAATTGCCTAAGGTTATAAAAAACACAAAGTCATGTTTGAATATACGCAATAATGACAATCATTGTTTTCTGTGGTGTATTATTGCCCGTATGTTCCCAAAAAGAATAAATGCAAATAGAATGCAATCGTACCCACACTATACGTTGCTTTTAAACATAAATGATATGTCTTTTCCACCAAGTTTTGATGATATTAAAAACTTTGAGAAAAATAATCCTTCTTTAAGTGTAAATGTTTATGGTCTTGAAGCTAATAATCATGTAACGGGTCCTCTATATTTGACACGCGAACGAAAGCTTACACATGTCAATTTGTTGTACATAATGAAAGACGATAAAGCCCATTTTTGTTTAATAAAAAACTTTAGTCGCCTTGTGCATAGACAATTAACCAAACATAAATCTAAAGTATTTTTGTGTGATGAGTGTTTTTTGTATTATGATAATGAAGATAAATTATTAAATCACAATTGTAGTAGAATGAAAACAGTTTTGCCTGATGAACATAGCAAATTAAAATTTTCAAACTTTGAAAAAACCCAAAGAATTCCAATTGTAATATACGGAGATTTTGAAAGTTTGCTTTGCAATTACTCAGACAAACATAAATCGCTTTTTACTGAATCTGTACAGTTACATCAAGCATCATCGTATGCTTATTATATTTGTTGCAAATCTAAACCTGAATTAAATGATTTTATTAGTTATAGAGGTCCAAACTGCGCACAAAAATTTGTTGAAACCATTACAAATGACCTAAAAAGGCTGTATAAAATTTTACAAATTAAACAGCCAATGTTACCTCTTACTTCTGATGAATTAAAATCATTCAAAACAGCTCAATTATGCCACATATGTAAAACCAAGTTTGCACAAAATGATAAAAAAGTTAAAGATCATAATCATTTCACCGGTAGATATAGAGGTCCTGCACACAATGCTTGTAATTTAAATTTGAAACAATGCCAGTTCATACCTATAATTTTTCACAATCTATCTGGATATGATTCTCATTTATTTATAAAAGAGCTGTCGGATATAATTGGCAAAATAACTTTAATTCCTAAATCCAAAGAAAAGTACATATCGTTCACAAAAATCATGCCTATTGATAATAAAAATATAGTTCAGTTGAAATTTATTGATTCGTTTAACTTTTTAAGTACTAGTTTAGATAAATTGGTAAAAATGTTACACTCGGATGATTTTCAACACATGCGCTTGTTTTTTAATCAGGATCGTTTATTTAATTTAGCATGTAGAAAAGGTGTATATTGTTATGATTATGTAGACAAATGGGAAAAATATGATGAAACCCAACTGCCAGAACAGTCAAAATTTTTCAATAAACTAACGGGCGAAAATATTTCAGCTGAAAATTATCAGCACGCTTTAAACGTATGGCAAACTTTTAAAATAAAAAATTTAGGAGAGTATACAGACCTTTATTTAAAATGTGATGTACTGTTATTATGCGATATTTTCGAAAAGTTTAGAGAAATGAGTTTACTTTATTATAATTTAGACCCATGCTATTATGTTTCATCACCATCTTTAAGTTGGGATGCTATGCTAATGTATACTAAAGTAGAGCTTGATTTAATCTCTGATGTAGAAATGTACCAAATGTTAGAAAATGGAATTCGAGGAGGTCTTGCCCAATGCTCATTAAGATATGCCAAAGCTAATAACAAATATCAATCATCGTATAATAAGGACAAGGCAAGCACATACCTTATTTATCTGGACTGTGTAAATTTATACGGCTTTGCAATGATGCAGAAACTTCCAATGTGTAACTTCCAATTTCTTAATGATAATGAAATTAATAACTTCAATATAAATGATGTTGACAAAAACAGTGATAAAGGATACATTTTGGAGGTAGATTTATATTACCCGCCTAACATTCATAATGCTCATTCGGATCTGCCATTTGCTGCCGAAAAATATTCTCCTATGCAAAGCAAATGTAAAAAATTAATAGCAAATTTACACAGCAAACATCGTTTTGTTATCCATTATATACATTTACAAGAGTGCTTAAAAAATGGTTTAATATTGTTAAAAATATATAGAATATTGTCATTCTATCAAGATAACTTTTTAAAACCATACATTTTATTAAATACTACTCTTAGGCAAAAAGCAAAATCGGATTTTGAAAAAGATTTTTTTAAGAAACAAAACAATTCTATTTTCGGAAAAACAATTGAAAACAAGCGGAAACAAGTTGATGTTAGGCTCGTAAAATTATGGAAAGATAAGTTAAATACAACCAACAAATTGTATGGCGCTGAAAGGTATATTAGTGCACCGCATTTTAAAGACTTGTCAATTATATCCGAAAATTTAGTAGCTATTCAATTAAATAAGACAAAAGTTATATTAGATCGTCCTATTTATATCGGATTTTCTATTCTTGAAATTTCTAAAACACATTTATATCATTTTCATTATTCTGTAATTAAACAAATGTATGGAAATAATGTAACTTTATGTTATACTGATACTGACAGTTTACTTTATTTTGTAAAAACTGATGATTTTTATGAGGATATGAAAAACAATATTCGTTATTTTGACACAAGCAACTTTGAGGATAACAATATATATGGGTTACCTAAAGCCAACATGAAAATGCCAGGCTATTTCAAAGACGAATTGGGTGGAGAGATTATTTCAGAATTTGTAGGTTTACGAGCTAAGTTGTATTGTGTACGTACTGAAAATAAAACTATAAAGAAAGCAAAGGGAGTAACAAAGCCGATAACGAAAAAATTGGATATTGAAAAATATAAAAGGGCATTAATGTTTAATGATAACCTGCGAGGTGATATGTATGTTATAAGATCCAAAAATCATCAAGTATTTACACAAAAAATAAATAAGCTTATACTTAATAGTGATGACGATAAAAGGCAGAGAATTGAAGGTAATTTCAACACTTTACCTTGGGGACATTATAGTTCAATACTTTAGTACTCGTAGGATTATTCTATTTGTTCTACTGAGCATAAACTATGTTGTAAGATATAAAAGCTATAAGTTTTAAGTGTGTAATCGTATAAAAAATGTAATAAATGAATGTAACTACTTATAATCAATAAATATATAATCTATATTTATTTGTTTTTTTTTTCTTCCTTTCCGAAAGACTTTATCTCTTATAAGCACTGCGCATAAAATTATGTCATGAATAACGTTAGTATAACAAGACTTTTATATCTAAGCCTAAGTTTGTAATAACTATATGCAGTGTTTATTAATTAGAGTCATCTATACTAACTTATGGGTGATTAAAACATGGTATATAGAGTCAATTTTAATTTTATTGTTTTACATTTAATTAAACAATAACTTATAAATTGCATTTAAGGTCTGTATGTAGGCGAACTTAATTTTTTAACTATTTTACCGACGAGATATTCTGCTTCATCCATAATTTCATCGTAATTGTCCTTGACTAGATACTGAACATTCACACAAGCACAATCACTATCACTGCGATCAACACGACTTATTGAATTATTATCACTTAGATCACAAATAGATATTTTTATTAAATGGTGTGCTTTTCCTGGTTCCTTGCGAATAACGTAAGATGTAGAAGGTGCATCCAATAGTTTGGATAAGGTAATTTTAGAAGTTAATTTAGGCTTTTTGTTTTTTACTTTTATTTCTCTTTCTCGAGTATTCTTGACTTTATCCTGCTGATTTTCCTGGAACTCAGAGTGTTCAATATTGTTCCCATCTAATTCTTGAGTAAAATAGAATGACTTAATAACATCATCCACAATATCAAGGCCTTCCATTTTTCTGAAATAAAAAAACATATAAAATTAATTTCCATTTTATAAAATATTAAATTAACATTATTGGGTTATTAGACTTGACGAATTTACTAGTTACTTACAATTTTAAATAGATGAATTAACGATTAAAGATAATTTAATAATAAGACAAAAAAAAAAACTCCTTGTTCACGAACACTGTGCTGTGTAACTCAGTCGATGACATTAAATCGTAGATTTCACATGCAAGTCCGCTTTATATAACATAGGTTCTAACCCATTTCAACTTTCAATGCATACTTACTTTGGATGAGGCCTATATTTAACCGTATCTATTTGTACATACGTATCTTGTAAGATGAGCATAGAACCGTTCCTGCAGTGACAAGTCTAAAGATAGTGCAAAAGTATATATGTCTATGTTAGGTATTTATTAAATTAATTGACAAGATGAAGTTGATCAAACAACCCATATCACTAAACGTTAAAAATATAAATCTTGGCGAGTCTCCTCAAGAGATTAGACATAGCGCTTTATTGCCAAATACGATTCGTTGTATAATTTGCGGTCCCTCTAATTGCGGTAAAACAAACGTTGTGATCAGTTTGTTATTGCATGAAAATGGGCTCAAATTTCAAAACCTTTACCTTTACTCGAAGACTAATTTTCAGCCAAAATATTGTTTTTTACGAGAAGTGTTAAGAAGAGTACCTCAGATAAAATTCAATGAGTTCAATGACGATAAAGATGTCATATCTCCGAGTGAAGCTTTACCAAATTCTGTTTTCATATTTGATGATGTCGTGTGTGAAAAACAAATAAACATCCGGAATTATTTCTGTATGGGTAGACATAAGCAAATTGACTGCTTTTACTTATCGCAAACCTACTCGAAAATTCCAAAGCAGTTGTTACGCGATAATGCCAACTTTCTTATAATATTTAAACAAGATGATGTGAACTTAAAGCATATCTATGAAGAACATGTAAATTCTGATCTACTATGGAATCAGTTTAAAGAAATTTGTAAAACTGTTTGGAGTAACCCTTATAATTTTCTACTTATTAACAAAGAGTCACCATTAAACAAAGGAAGGTATAGACAGAATTTTGATATTTTTTTAAACTTTGAATGAAGGTTCATACATAAATATGAATTACACACATAAATGCAGTTAGTATTATTTCTTTCTTAGCTGAATACAGTTGCTATTTTTTGAAAGATGGAGACAAATATTAAAATGGAATTAGTGAAGTCTGTCAACTCCATAAAGAACAAAATAAAACAAATGAAAAATCATGAACATACTATGAACTTGTCGCTAGATAAAATGCTAAAACCTGTCACAGATCCTCTAAAAAATCTCGCTGATTTTAAAAGATCTGAAGAAAAAATGAATCAAATTGAAAATACAACTCTAAATAACTCTGAAGGAATCGAATCCGATGAAAATAGTACTAGTTCATCTACAAAAATCGATGACTATTACGATGCAAATCTAAATTCTGCTCAATTCATTGAAGAAAATGCTAAAAAGGAATCTATAGATAATTTAGAAATGTCATTAGAGGGTGATGACATATTTGGTATTTATGAAGGTGATAGTATACCATTTGGAATCAGAAGTGAAAACAAAACTTTAATGATGGGTAATTCGGCGGTATCATTTTCTAAAATTGATAGTTTGAATAACGATACTATCATTTTGATTAAAATTGGCGACAAAGCTTACAATTTAACGGCTGGTCTAAAAGAACTTTTACTTCGAAGAAGACCAGATTTAAAGTTAATATCGAACGAAGATAAACTTGTCTATAAGGATATGTTACATTATACAAATGCCCATAAAAGAGATTTTAATCCTAAAGGTCAAATAAGAGGTGACAAAGGTATAAAATATTGTAAAATAATCAAACCCCTATTTTCTGAATCTTCAAACGATGATAAACTTTCTCACACTAAACTTGGTGGAAACTTGCCAACGCTAAAAAAATATAAAAACAACACCGACTTGGTATATTGGGATGATCCTAACGAATTAGTCGAGAGATTGAAACTATTAGTAGCTTCAAGAGATGCTGGCAATACGAACCATGATAATGAAATGTTATCGATAATAGAAGAATTAAAAGAAGCCGGCATAATTAAAGAATAAATAGTCAGAATAATATGCTTTACATTCAGTATTATACATGAATTCAAGACAAATGTGCTGAAATTTATCTGAACATGAGCAAAGCCGATGTGGTAAACGAAATTCATAAAAATGTAAGGGTAAACTTTCCTCGAAGACATGTTATTATGAAAGATATAGACGACCTTTGGCAAGCAGATTTACTCGATATGCAATCAATTTCAAGAGAAAATAAAAATTGTAGATTTATTCTTGCCGTTATTGATACATTTTCAAAGTACGCTTGGGTCTTTCCTCTGAAAACTAAAACGAAAGATGATGTGTGCAACTGTTTCAAAATTGTCCTTGCTAAAGGACGTGTTCCTAAAAATCTGCAAACAGATAATGGAGCAGAATTTTATAACAATAAATTCCAAAAGCTTATGAAGTCTAATCAAATTAACCATTATTCAACCTTCTCAACAAAAAAGGCTTCGATAGTTGAACGATTTATCAGAACATTGAAATCTAAACTTTATAAGGAATTTAGTTTAAAAGGCAACTATAATTGGGTAGATAATACCCTTAATGACATTATTTACAAATACAATCACACTTACCATCGGACAATTGATGAAATCCCCGCTAACGTGGATAGCAGTAATAAACAACGAATATTAGAAAGATACTTAAGGTTGGTAAAAAATGATAGTATAAGATGCAAGTTTACAGTAGGTGATTATGTACGTATCAGTAAGTACAAAGGAACATTTGAAAAAGGATATACCCCTAACTGGTCAACAGAAATATTTAAAATTCGAAAAATACAAAATACAACTCCTATCACCTACTTAATTGAAGATACAATCAGAGGTCAGCCTATTTTAGGAGCATTTTATGCGCAAGAGCTTCAAAAGACAAAACATCACAATGTATATCTAGTCGAGAAAGTTCTTAGAAGAAAAGGAAAGAGAGTTTTAGTAAAATGGCTAGGTTTGTCTTCTGCTGAAAACAGTTGGATTGATAAATCGAATATAGTAGTATAAATAAAAATAAAATTAACTCAAAAGTATGTAAGTAAGTATTTATTATAGTGCTCGATTCAGATTCATTAGTCTTATGATGTGTATTGGAGAGAGCAGTCTTCTCAATTGGATTATAAACAATTTACCATTTGAATTACACTTACCCGGATACAATTATTGTGGCCCTGGCACAAAATTAATTAAAAGGCTTGCAAATCGAGATAAAGGTATTAATAAATTAGACGAATATTGCAAAGAACACGATATTGCCTATCACAAATCATCAAACTTAAAGGATCGTCACAAAGCTGATTTAATTTTGTTAGAAAGGGCGAAAGAGCGAGCAGTTGCCTCGGACGCAAGTGTATGCGAAAAAATCATGGCCCGTTTAGTAAGCAAGGTAATGTCTGCAAAAATTAAAACCGGCTCTGGCCTAAAAAAAAGCAACAAAAAGCGCTCTCGGAAAGTTACATCGGGAAAAAGGTTAAAAAATAAATTTAAAAATGTTATTAGTAAAACGAAAAGACGCTTTAAAAAATTAAAGCCAAAGTGCAAAAAAGTGGCGATAGAATTAGCTATGGCGGCCGCCAGAGAATTAGCTGACGATTCATCCATTAAACTTCCGAGGGTTATTCCTATACCGAAAAGTGGTGGTGTATTACCTTTGATTCCTATTTTTGCTGGATTATCGGCGGTGGGAGCGTTAGCAGGCGGCGCAGCTGGTATTGCCAAAACTATAAATGAATTCAAGATGGCTAAAAAGCAATTGGCTGAATCGAAGAGACACAATGAAAAAATGGAAGCTCTTCGCATTGGAAAAGGTTTACACCTTAAACCGCATAAACATGGGCTTGGAATTTTTATATCCAAGGAAAAAAACTAAGATATCGGCTACCCAAACGAGCCTTAACTAACTTTGACATTTTGAAGTATGGAAATAATATTCCTTATTTTCGAGGTGTATTTATGAGAGATGAGCTCCCTAAACAACCTTTTAAAAAAGAGTGTGGAGTTGTTAATTTAGATAGTTCTAAAAAACCAGGTTCTCATTGGGTAGCCTATGCAAAAAGCAATGATTATATTGAATATTTTGATAGTTATGGAAATCTTAAACCACCAAAGGAGCTTATAAAATACTTAGGTGCTAAAGTACACTATAATTATGATAATATACAGCGCGACCACCCTTATAATTGCGGACACCTATGTTTACATTTTTTAAATAATTTTTGGTGTAGTCAAAGAATAAAATGAGCAGGATCTCCTAAAAGTGTTCAGTCTACTAGCATGTCCATAACGGTAAACATCTCTGGAAACAAATCAGAATTGGATACATTCTTTCAACCACCACTGTATTTGTCTGGTCAATATGAGTGCGGTTTGTTATACTTTTCAGTATTAAATTCAATACCAAATGTGTGTATTAATAACGATATTATTCCGGTGATCAGAATCGAATGTGATCTTGTACACGGCTCATACTCTAACGGGTTACCAACTCATATAATTCATGAATTTGTATCTAATACTGCTACAGGTCAACGAATCATAGAAATACCGCGAAACCTTATTTACTTTCCAGTGAACAAAAATACTATTACATCGATATCTATTAAGATAGTTGATCAATTTGGGTTCTGTATTAACTTTAGAGAAGAACATAAAAATATTGAACTACGCCTTCATATAAGAAAAATAAAATGATATTATATTATAAAAACCCTGTAGTTAACAAAAAGCGTCCTATTTCTTGTAAAACCACTAAGGTGCAAAGACGTAAGAAAAAAGTTATAAAATTAACTAAAGCAAATAAAGATTTTCTTAAAGCTCTAGGTTTAAAAGTATGAATATGCTACAGATAACTGAATTACCGCACTTCGATACTTCGATTGAAAGTTATGAAGTCCATTCGTACAATCCCTACAACAACAGCTTTAGAGAAAACTATGAAATCAGAATTCCCATACACCAGCAAGACGTATATGTGTTGCCATCAGCCAGCTCAATTTACGTCGAAGGACAAGCAAAGTTCTTCGGTAAAGATGGAAATCTTATTAAGAAAACTATTACGTTCAGTAACAACCCTGTTATGTTTTTGTTTCAAGATATCAGATACGAAATAAATGGTATAGAAATAGATCGCATTAAAAATTCTGGAATAACATCAACAATAAAGTCATACGTTTCAATGAATGATGGAGAAAATAAAGTCGCTGCCTTGTGGGGTTGGAACATGGATGGATTTAAAAGCGATGGTTATTTTAGTGCTATTGTTCCTCTTAATAAGATTTTAGGATTTGCTGAGGATTACAATAAAATTGTAATAAATTGTAAACATGAACTTATTCTGAATAGAAGTAACTCTAACTTAAACAGTTTTATAGTAACTGACGATGTTGCACATTTTCAAATAGATATGCAAAAAGTGCAATGGCGGGTGCCACATATAAAAGTATCAGATCGGGAACGACTGACGCTTCTTAAGCATTTAGAAAGAGATAAACCTATTCAGAAAGCCTTTAGAAATTGGGATTTATACGAGTATCCTTTGCTCCCTAAAACTACAAAACATTGTTGGTCTGTTAAGACTGCTTCACAATTAGAGAAACCTCGGTATGTAATTTTTTGCTTGCAAACCGGTAGAAAAAATAGTAAAACCAAAGACAGTTCTCTTTTCGATCACTGTGGGGTTACTAACATAACTTTGTTTTTAAATTCACAATATTATCCTTACGAGCCTCTTTGCTTGAATTTTTCCGAGAACAAATACAGTATATTATATGAAATGTATGTGAAATTTCGTCAGTCGTATTACAACTGTCCTGCAGACCCCTTGCTTAACTTAATCAGTTTCAAGGAGAAGGCTCCTCTCTTTATCATAGACTGTTCAAGGCAAAACGATAGTTTGAAAACAGGTCCCGTAGATGTGCGTTTGGAGATTGAATGTTCAGCACCAATACCAGATAACACAACTGGATATTGTTTAATTATTAACGATCGACTTGTGGAATACAAACCTTTGAGTAACATAGTGCGCAGGTTATCATGACTGCGATTGTAGATGTTCAAGGTTTCAAAACAGAATCAAATTTATTTGTCATTAAAGAAATTGCTATATTATGTAATAATAAAATTCAGGTGTTTTTAATTAAGCCGCCATTTCCATATCACGGTTTGACGGAGCCAGAAAAACGACAAGTTAGTTGGATTGAACGTAATAGGAAGATATACTGGGATGAAGGATTTGTGTCTTACGAAAATTATCGGTATTTGATTGAAAATATTTTAAAAGATAAATGTGTTTACACCAAAGGTACAGAAAAAGTATTATGGTTAAAAGATATTTCAAACAATTATAATAATGTAAATAATTTAGAAGACATAGATTGCCCTAGTTTGACAAGCTTGTACAAAAAATATGAAGATTGCCATGATTTGTATAGTTGTATCTATCATGATTCAATATGTGCTTTAAAAAATGTTTTATGTTTAAATAGATGGTGTATAGATAATAAAATTTTGATGTAAATATTTTCTTGTTTAATTTTTACGATTACAGTTTCCTATCCCTCCCAAACCCCTAAATGTTAATCTTTTTAAGTTGCTAGCAACAACTATACAGCCTCATTATGCTTTTATAATTATCTGCAGCAAGAAGTATAGAGTGAGTAAATAGAACATGTCTCAAAATAAATACAATCCGCGCTATGACATGTATAACACGTATAAAATGCGTGAATTTTCATTTAATCATTATTGGGCAACGGTTGATTCGAGGAGAAGATTAGTGATGGAAATGGCTGACGCTGGATTTTTTTATTGTGGAAATAGTGTAAATGATAAAGCAGCTTGTTTCTCATGTGGAGGTGTTATAGAAGACTGGGAGATTTACGATGATCCTTGGTTGCAGCATGTTCAAAACTTTCCTGATTGCTTTTACTTAAATGCTGTGAAAGGAAAATATTATGTCGACAAATCGAGATGTCTATTTTTAAAAGAAACAAAAATTTAAACTATTTGTTAAAATTGATACATCTACGAAAAAAAAGCAATAAATGAAAAAGAAAAAAGAGACTCGTGAAGGATTTGAACCTCCAACAAACTGACTGGTCAGAAAAATATTGAACACTAGTTCATCAAACCATCAAAAAATATTCAACCTGTGTTGAAAATCAGAGCACAGCTATATGATAATTATCTCCATTTCACAATTTGACGAAACCAAAAAAAAAACAGAAAAAGTCAGTGTCGAGCAAACCCCCATCATGATAGCAGGTATAAATTGGGGAGTACTGGATCACGCGCTCGAGCGAAGCAAGAGCAAGTGATCCAGAACCCCCAATTTATACCTACTAACCAAGGTTACCGACGTAGCCTGAAGAATTGCCAAAGATAAAAGGCAGTGGGCTGAGCACATTGCTCGCAGAACAGATGGCCGATGGGGCCGAAAAGTTCTGGAGTGGCGACCGCGAATCGGAAGACGTTGCGTTGGAAGACCTACTAGGTGGACCGATGACCTGGTGAAGGCTGCGGGAATCCGCTGGATGCGAGTCGCATGGGACCGGTCAATGTGGCGACACTTGGGGGAGGCCTATGTCCAGCATTGGACGTCTCGCGGTTGGAATGATGATGATGATGATGATAATGGAAATCAGATGCTTCACTATTCAGATGGTTAATTGAGAAATGAATTCAACCAAAAATATAATCCATAAAAAGCCGAAATGTAGAGACTGCTTTGACTTTGTTTGTATAAATAAGCAATTAACATATCCTTAAACCTGTTTTCTTGAAGGCTAACTCTCAAGGTTATGAATAAATGTTGTATTAACACAATCATCTTTATCATTGAATGATTACAATTGAAATACTATACAAAGATCGAAAGGTGCGCGTCAATATTGCGAAGGACGAAGCAATTGAGGCTCCCTGCCTCACAACCACACCTCACACTCACAACCTCTGCTTTGCAACTCCAAACAAATACACATTGTGGGCGTCAGCGGTCCTCAACAGCAGTATTGTTCCAGCTACTTACTGCTTAGTATCAGATACCTTCCTTTTAAGTCATGCCTCCCTGGTCAAAATAACTCTTATCCAGGTCTTTCCCACGGTCTTTTGCAGGTCTTCCACAGGCTGTAATAGTCTGCCAACGCTCCCTATACCATCTCACGTACACTGTCATTTTCTCCATGGATAAAATACACGATGTTATTTTAACCAATTTCAGTCAGAATACATCAAGTTTCATTAGATTAATTATAATGCGGTCCGCGTTAAGAGACATTAATTACTTTTGGGCCTACGGGTTGCGACCCATGTGACAAGCACATTTAAATTCACAACGAACAGCTTGATTTAACAAAGTTTTAAAATTGTGACCACTTAAATAATTATTTTGTTCACGTCTGCTGTGCCTTTATTTTTTAAATTAAATAATGACTGATAGCGTTTTCGATTCGGTTATACTGTAATCGGTAACATTATTTTGTACTTACGAAGCTCCGATTTTTTTGGCGTACGGTTGGAAAGAAATCTGCATCCGGTTAGACTAGAAGCCGACCCCAATAAAACTTGGGAAAAGGCTAGGCAGATGATGATGGTTGGAAAGAAATCAACTATCATAATTATGGTTTTTGGTTGTTTACTAGTAGTACCTAGTAGACCGAAAAATTGCCAAACTTAAGTGGCAGTGGGCAGGGCACATTGCTCGCAGAACAGATGGCCGATGGGGTAGAAAAGTTCTGAAGTGACGCCCATGAGCCGCAAGACGTTGCGTTGGAAGGCCTCCCTCTAGGTGAACCGATGACCTGGTGAAGGTTGCGGGAATCCGCTGGATGCGAGTCGCACGGGACCGGTCACTGTGGTGACACTTGGGGGAGGCCTATGTCCAGCAGTGGACGTATTTTGGCTGAAATGATGATGATGATGACTAGTAGTTGCTTAAGATTAGGTGTGAAGGGGTAACGGACAACAAACAGAATTACATTTACATAATAATACACATACAAATAAATAAAATTTAAGTGTCTACTTGAGCTCGTGGCTAAATTACAACAGCTGCTCGGGTTGATCTTTAGGTTAAGCCGTGCTAGCCTAGGTTGGTCTGTGGATGGTTGACCACCCATTACATACCGTGTTTCCTCCGTGCCTCGGAAAGCACGTTAAGCTGTTGGTCCCAGATGTCATTTCTAGATTTTTGACAGTCGTTACAGGTAGTTGTACAGTAGTGGCCCAAATAGTCTTGACAACCAGTCTTACCAAGGGGTATTAGCCAGTACTAACTGGGTTATAGAGGTCAGATAGGCAGTCGCTCCATGTAAAATACTGGTGTTCAGCTGCATCCGGTTAGACTGGAAGCCGACCCCAACATAGTTGGGAAAAGACTAGGCAGATGATGATGAAGTGTCTGTTTCTTGCATGCATGTGAAAATGCATGCGACACGTATAATAAAAACTTTTATTTTTTATTTTTGTCTGTCTGTCTGTTTGTTCCGACTAATCTCCGAAACGGCTAGACCGGCAGGATACTGGCAGATAGCCGATGTTATAAGGTACTTAGGCTACTTTTATTTTAGAAAAATATCAGGGTTTCGTGCAAAAAATTAAAACCAAAATTAAAATTAGAAATTGTTAACAAAATCCGATTAAAAAAAGGAAGTAATATTTTTATAATAATTTTACGCAAACGAAGGTCGTGGGCAACAACTAGTTATGCTATAAAATACATTTATTTCAAGTTCATACCAAGCAAAGCGGTTTGCGAGGAGCTCGTGGCTATATAATAACAGCCGCTCGGGTTGATCGTTAGGTTAAGCCGTGCTTGCCTAGGTTGGTCTGTGGATGGGTGACCGCCCATTACATACCGAGTTTCCTCCGTGCCTCGGAAAGCACGTTAAGCCGTTGGTCCCGGCTGTCATTTGTAGATCTTTGACAGTCGTTAGGTAGTTAGAGGCCCAAAAAGTCTGACAACCAGTCTTAACGAAGCGAGACCGAAAAATATCTAATCAAAGGGTATCGTGTAACCCGGTACTAACTGGGTTGTGGAGGTCAGATAGGTAGTCGCCTCATGTAAAATACTGGTATTCAGCTGCTTTCGGTAAAACTGGAAGCCGACCCCAACAAAGTTGGGAAAAGGCTAGGCAGATGATGATGACCAAGCAAAGCGGTTTCCAATTTTTTAGATAGATTTCGTCGATAAAAATATATTCCGAAACATGTCCGAAACGGTAAACATTTTTACCGTCAAAAATATATTTTTTAAGCAAATTGTTTTATCAGTTTTTGCTTTTAAAGTTTAGCGATAAAACTTATGGTTTTCGACATAAAAAATAATAACTGAAAAATTGAGGGTGTTGCCATGCTAAACTCATAAGGGAGGATTTTAAAATTTATTTAAACCATTAGGACGTTTAATTGTGGAGTCCCGTGTTGACCGCCGTCACAAACGGTCGCGTTGAGAGATGTGCTTGCACATCTGGTACGAAAAAAAAAATGTATTGTTCTTTGCCCCGGCTGGCCCCGGCCGACGCCGGCCAAGAGCCAGTGCTAGAGTTTGTTCGGTGTGCCATTACTTAAATATTTTATGTAGATATTGTATTGCTAGTATTATACATACCCACTATTAATTCTACTTGTTTTAAAAGGTTTTTAGTCGTGTGTGTTAGTGAATAGTGTGTGTGATCGTGTGTTTGTGATTAGTGTGATTTCTGAACCATATCGTAAACCTAGATGGGATTAGTAAGATTAGGGTCAAAACGTTAACATGTCCAAGTACAGTGTTACGGTGTAGAGTTTGGGTACTGTGTACATATGAGCACCCTAAGTTGCTGCTAGCACGGCCGGCGCTCAAGGCACCATCGAGAGCGGAGCGCGGCGAACGGCAGCCTGCGCGTGGAGCGGAAACTCGGTGAACTCGTTTTATTTATTGATCTTTATTAAGCGCAGATTGTTTTTCGGCCAACCAGCCGTGACTTGTGTGTACATGCCTGGGGTTTCCCAGTCTACCTAGGTAGGAAGACTATCTATTTAAACGATTAACTCTCGCATAACCAAAATAGATTATTGTGCATGACAAATGCCCTATGTGGAAAGCCAGAACTTCACATAATTGATGCGCCTACCTACTATTAAGGGCGCGTGTTAACTATTTCTATGATTAGAATCATAATTTTAATTCTTTGTGGAAACTACATTAGATCATTTTAAAATGTAATTGTGATAAGTGGCCTGGCTTTGACATTACTGGAACTGTAGCCAAAATGCAACATCTGGCGTAATACGACTCTCAAAAAAAACAAAAACTAAGCCAAACCCTTGAAACTAATACGAGTAGGACAACAAAAGATTACGGTCTGTAATTTTTTTTTTATCGGCCTCACTCCGGGTCGCAACGAGCACAGATGGTATACATAAATCTCTGGACTTGAAAACGTTGGGAAAAAAACCTTAGACAAATAACCTAACAATAGTGACTGGCCTGTCAATAAACCCATAGTTACAAAAGACAACCCTGCTTTCTCCCATTACCCACAGAACAAAAATAAATTGCATAACCCGACCATTAACAAACTAATAAAGCAGCGAGGCTTTGTTAGTTTTTAATATAGAGGTATAAAACAGCGCGAGATTATAGTCCTAGTAAAATATCATTAGTTAATATCTTTGCCAAGGAGCACTGATACATTTTTTATTTAGGAACAGTAATGAACTTTTCCTGCAGGCTTATACTACAAGGATGACTACATTATGAAGCGCCGTAAAAAAGCAACACATAACGAATTTTTGCGAGGCCACAACAATGAAAGCAGAGGCGAAGCAACACAATATCAAACAGGATCCATTATCATTACATCCAAACATGGAAATAGTACATAATATGATCGGAGATGGAAACTGCTTGTGTAGGGCCATCGCGCACCAAGTAAACGCCATATTTTTCCTGACGTTCGACCAACACATGATAAGAAGAGACCTGGCTACTACCACAAACCAAGGAAACGCAGATGAAGAAAGGAAAAAATTAATCGAACAACAATAGAAAGCTGGCGTCTGGGGTGGTGAAGCTCTCAGCATTTCAGCAGCCGAGTATTACTACATCAACGTAACAGTTTACAGTACCTACACAGTAGCGGAGGAAAAAAATATCAGACCATAAAATATTGCTGCGGATATTATTATTCTGAATTACAAAAGGGAGGGAAAAAAAAAAAAAAAGTCCGACACTGTATAATAAATATGTTGAAATTCAACGAGAAATCAATGCGCAAATCCGAGCTTGAATTGAACTACAGGAATTACGAATATATTAGCCGACTCCAAAGTGAGGAAATAATGAAAAAATAACAAAAGGCAATTAAAAGCCAACCTCGGGTATTAATTCTACAAAACATTAACCCTTATGAATATCAACCTTTAACCCTTATGAATATCATGAAATCAGTAGCGGCGAAGTTTCTTATAAGCAGGCCAATCAGATCCATAGAACATAGAATCGCGCTCGCAAAACTGCATAAAGCCAAGTTTATCAAAAACTGCTACCCTAGAGAAGCATTTGCAATCAACAACACAATCTGCAAAATATAAGAAATAAAGTAGAAGAGAAAAAATGCGAAATATTTTTTAGAAACCTATGCAGAACTCATCCATCACAACGAATGAGAACCACATAAGATGTATACAGGAGACATAAAATGAACATGAAGCGCAACAACAAACAACGTTTTAATGTCAAGGTAGGAGGAAGAGATTTAATAATAAAAAAAGTCAGCAGGCTCACACATAGAACTCCTATGCAATGAGAACCCATCAGACGTAAAAGAAGAATTATCATAAGAGGAAATAAGTGATATCATTAAAAACATGAGCAACGGCAAAGCACCAGGTACTGACAAGGTGGTGTCCAAGCTATTCAAAGCCTTGCCAACAGAAATGCTAACGGAAATTATAAAATACAGGCAGGCAGTATGGGCAAGCAATTATATACCAATGTTTTGAAACAAAACGATCCAAATTCCAGTGCCTAAAAAAAGCAAAGCCAGACGGAATTAGTGACTGCAGAAAGTTATCTATATGTAACGTGGGACATAGAATATATGCGAGCTTTCTTCTAAGCAAACTGGATGCTTCAATAAAAGAACTAGAAAACTACTACAGCCTTTCTTCGCAATAGATCGACCGACGACCATTTATGTACTACACACTTAGGAGAATTCTTGACGAGGAATGGAGAGCAGGCTCAAAAACCTATGTGCTGGCGTTAGACATCAAAAAAGCTTTCGATACGCTGGACTCAAACTCTCTCAGAGACATTTTATTTACTAGAATTCACTTGCATAAAATGGTTTGGAAAGCAAACGGAATCGACGAACAAAGGCAAGGGAGTCAAACAGTGATGTCCGCTTCCCCACGACTATTCACTATAGTAATGAACGACATTCTCAGAATATTACAAGAAAAATTAGAATGCCTTCATCTAGACCAGGACCATGAGATTCAACTCCCTATTATACTGTCTTTTGCAGATGACGTGTTAATAGTAAAAAATAATCTCAGTGAACCGGACGAAATAGTCACCAAAATCAAACCGTTACTGGAATCAGTCGGACTCCACATTAATGAAACGAAAAAAAAAAACTAGTAATCAGAGACCTACACAGCACCGAAACCCGAAGTCTTATTATAATTGGAGGAACCAGTATTCAACCGGTAGACGAAATTAAGTAGCTACGCACGTATATCATCGACACTTAATAGAATCAACACAGTAAACAAGCGATGCGTAACTCTAAGGCCTTATTATACTTCATTAAAAACTCGAAAATGGAGTGGAAAATCGCGCGTTTTATCTATAAAATGGTCGTAGAACCCGCAATGACTTACGGTCTTAAAGCAGCGGCACTCACAAAGGCAAACCGATCGAAACTCAGAAGATACAAAAGACCCATTCTTAAAGATATGATAAAGAGTACGCGAAACCCCCCGAACAAAAACACGCGAAATTCTTATGAGAAAAACAATTAGGTACCAAAATAATTAAATGCCTACGGTTATGCTACTACGGGCACATTCTCCGACGACCAGAGCCTCACTTTCTACACGCAGCTATTAGATACAAGGCTAAACGGTTAAAAGTAGGAAGACCATTATATACATGGAACGAGTCACTCCAACAAGGCATGGAATATTCCAATAAAAGCAAAGAAAGCAAAGAAGAACAGATTCAGCTAGCAGCACTGACGATGAAACACATACGCGAACAATAATATTTTCAACTTTAAGCCGTGTCAAAATCGAATGGAATCGCAACCACCAGAAACGAACATGATTCTCCAATGATAGAAGAGACCAATCAAACGAAGGTCAAAGCACCAATGCTCATTCCTATGGAGTGTACCTGTCTTTACCACTATTCCTATATTGGCTCGAGGCTGCATAGTCGGCTGATTGTGCCCGACTGGCTGCGGTTGGTCGGGCTTCCTTTCCCATCCCAGAGCATGTCTTTCCTTTCAAAATAGTGCCCCCTGGTGTATCCGGCTTGTCCGGGTCAGGCTTGCTCCTGGCTGGGTGTAGTGCTCAATCATCATCATCATCACCATTAGGACGTTTAATTGTCAAACGTCAACAAATTCGTTGCCATGACGACCAAGTCTTTTGGCAACTGACGTGTTCATATAGGAGGTACTTCTCACAAAAACAAAAAAAATCTTGGCTGTGGCTAGCTGGCCACTGAATTTCCAGAATAAAAATATGGGTGGATCCTTCTTGCCGATGGGATTTTTTCAAATCATCTTCATCTTCCGTACCTTTTCCCAACTACATTGGGGTTGACTTCTAGTCCAACGGCATGCATCTGAGTTTTTTCACATCATCATAGTTAAAAAAATATGTGCCTCGTTCACTGTCTAGTTGTAACTTGCCAGAAATACTAATCTAACCAACTCTGCTAGAAATTGAACTGCCCTCTTCAAAGTCACATTGAATTAAGTTCTATGCGGTACTGAATTGGAATGAAACTAATCTTGAACAGTGATATTACGAGTAAGTTGTCTACCCGATTCAAACTTCGAAGATTTGACTGTTACAAACGATTGACCGTGGTATGAATTATAATTTTATTATGTTTGTGCAGATAGGTATATTAGTTATAATTGCCAATCCGTTGTTTAGGTTAAACAACAGTTTAAAACACAATTAATGCACATCTTAGCAAGCCGTGTGTCCAGATAGGATTTCTAAATGCCGTAGTACATACATACTTCCAAAAAACTACTACTAACAAAAAATATACTAACTTGACAAGACTTACAAGACTCCACTGTCCTTCAGTCCGTCTGTCTGTCACGTGGCTGTATCTCATGAACTATAACTTTAGCAACAACTAATTTCATGGTTTCTTTATTAAAATATTGTGTGAATGTAAAACTGAAATATCAGTTATTAAATACATGTTTTGTTTGATTTCCATCAAAAGCTAAACGAACAAAAGTTTTTTCTATACTGAATTAAACCCTCGTTTCAAATCTCTAAAAGTAAACAAACCGAATGGAAAGATGGTCACACTTTTATGTTGGTGATAACCGCTGAGGCGCTATTGCGACCCGAGCCGTCAGGCGAGGGTCTTAAGAAAGCCGAGGACGGTAATCGTCAATACACACGTGTATCATACGACGTCTTTCAACACACAAGTGAAGAAAATAATACAAAAAAATCATTTTATTTAGTATATAGGTAATAGATATTTGTCCTTGGAGTTTTCAGGTAGTAAACTTTCCATAACGTTAAGGGCTTCACATCTTTTATCGGGCGGTGTACAACATAAATCATTTTATTCATAACTAGTACTTGTGCACATTTTAATGAATAAATAACTATAATTTCAACAGTGAAAACGAGTTGGGAAAAGTTTTAGCAATGGCGGGAAAAATTTATCAGTTTTCCTATGCGCGATGGCGATCGGCCATAGACTAAAAGAATGAGGTTTCTTTTTTTTGGCTTTTCGCGGATAGCGTTTTAGCCACGCACAAAATGGGGAATTCAAAGTTTTCTTTATTACAGTGAAAACAAAAGTTATATTTGAGTGAAAGTTTTATTTTTTTTAAACGTACAAGTTGAAATTATCTATTTAAATACGAAGTTGCATGAAATGTGCAAGCAATAGGTACATTAATTTATTTGTTATTGAACATGATCTTTTTTGTATCGAAACTTTTTTAGGAACAAAGCAACAAGCACCTCAACCATTTAAAAAAAAACCTATAACTCACTTGTGAGTAATGGTAATGAAAAAGTCACAGTTTGATTACAACAGGTGTCATTACGTGCCTAATTGAGGTGAAATTAGAGCCATTTTATGAGCAAGTGTGTTGAAATAGTACATTTTGATACAAGTGGAGAAAGGTTGTTATTGCAATCGAGGCGGAATTATAATAATAAAAACTTACGCAGCTAACAAGGAGGTAACCCTTTATGGAGATGAGTAGTAAAAGAGTATATAATTTACGGCCGCTTCCCGGGGAGCGCCGGGGCGCATCTGGAGCCGATGCTAGATGCCACAGCATGCGATCCATCGGCGGTGAGGAGTTGAGCAAGCGGGCTCCTACCGACAAGATAGTTACAGCTGGTCGTAGTGAGCTGAACAGGCGGGCTCACATCGTAGATGCTACAGCCGAATCCACGGGCGATGATACCAATTCATTATTCTCATCCATCCCTTCAACTCGCCCATCATACATGACAAGAAGACCAACTACCTTGTCCACCACTACAACGCTTGACAGTGTTGTGCAAGAAGTCAACCTTGACTGTGAGCTTGCACCCGCTACAAGCGCTCCTAGAACACGCAGTCGATGGACGCCAGAAATGAATAAGTTCATACTGCGTACTTATCTTCAACTTACCTCATTAGATACAGATAGAAAAAGTTACCTTGAGCCGCTACACTTGAAATTCATAGAGAAATACCCTAACATGCAAGTCAGCAGACAAAGAGTAGGAGACCAACGCCGAGCTATAATTAATAACAAACTACTAACACAAAAAACAATAGATGAAATAGAAGTTGAAGTCAGAGAAGAATTAAATCAGTTACAAATAAGTTCTCAAACTCAATTCCCCACTAATCATACTCAATCAACAGCCACAACTTCACTGACACAATCTACAACACTGGACACACTGAGGGCTCAAAATAAAACACAAACTCGAATGAGATGGACCAATGAACAAAACGAAGCGATCATGCGGTCATATTATCGAGTTACAACTTTGGAGACTAATCAAACGGTGTACCGAAAACTTATGCATGAGGATGTTATTAAAAAAATTCCCTCACTTGCTCATTTAAGTGAGCAACGAATCGCTGATCAAAGAAGAGCAATAGTTAACAACAAATACATTAGCAATGAAAGGTTAAATTCACTAAAATTAGAAATATGTTACGAATTACAATTAGAAAATAGCAACCATAATAATGTAGCAGTCACAACTGAAGTCAACAGCATTGATACCCACTCAAACGCAAACAATATACAATTATATTCTACAGAAAACCCAATAGTACAAACACTGAATAACGATCAACTAGATATAGCAACAGATATACTACATAACCCTCAAACAAGTCTAGATAGGGACCTATTAATAGATGAAACTTTCCAACAGACACACCAATTTTACATAGCAACTAGTCCTACAAACAGAATGTACATCCCCAAACAAAAACCGTCTAAAAATTTGGCCAGAATAGTAGACTACATCAATAAAATCACACTCCCTGAAAACGTAAATAAAGACACTAACTTTCATACATTACAGACTGCCATATACAGTGCGGCATGGACCGCAGCTAAAGTCAACGGAACGAAGTTAACACTCCAACATAAGGAAATGAACACAAACACAAATACAAAAAAGATACACACAGAGAGGCGTTTAGAACGAAAACTAAAAGACTTACGATCAAAGATAGGCAGGATGACACAATTTATTAACGGAAATAGAAGCAGAAAAATAATAAAACATGTAAAGCGTATTGCTAAACAATATGAAATCCACACCATACACGAAGCTCCAAATACACAGGCAGAACACACATTAGACACACTTAAACAGAAACTCGCAGTTGTATCAGGCCGGCTACAAAGATATAAAGCGTGCACACAAAGGAAACAACAAAACAACCAATTCATTCATAATGAAAAACTTTTTTATCGCAATCTAAGACAGATGACCACTAATGTTCACGATAACAACACCACTAATGCAGAGAGTCACACCAATCTGGACCCAGAAGCCTTACAAAGTTTTTGGGCAGGAATATGGGAAAAACCAATCGAGCATAACACCCAAGCGGAATGGATACAAACAGAGTTGACTAATAACAGCACGAACATTCAGCCAATGTCATTTGAACAAATATCGCCACAGATATTTCATGGGGTGCTAGCTCGGTTACATAACTGGAAAGCACCTGGTTCTGATTATATTCATAGTTACTGGTACAAAAAATTCACAGCTGTTCATTGTTTTCTTTATAATTACATAAATAATTTCATTCAGGACCCCAAATCAATTCCATCTTATTTAACATTGGGCACAACTTATATGATATCAAAAGACCCGAACGACCTCTCTAACCCAGCAAAATACAGGCCTATTACATGTCTGCAGACCTTATACAAAATTATCACATCCTGTTTATCGGAATTAATATATACACACACCGATACAAATAACATCTTAGCTGAACAGCAGAAAGGATGTCGAAAGTTTAGTCAAGGATGTAAAGAACAATTGATCATAGATTCCATAATTCTTAAAAAGGCTCAAAAATCCAAAACTGATCTTTACAGTATGTATATTGATTACAAAAAAGCATACGACTCGGTTCCCCACTCATGGTTAGTACAAATTTTAGAAATTTACAGAATACACCCAACAATTATCACATTCATGAAAACTATCATGGAAACCTGGTCTACTGTCCTAAGAATCAATAGCTCAAAAGAAACTGCGGATACCCGCCCAATTAAAATACAACGAGGTATATTTCAGGGAGATGCACTGAGCCCATTGTGGTTCTGCCTCGCCCTAAACCCTCTATCAAATATTTTAAATTCAACATGCACAGGATTCCCCTTAGAATATACAGCCAGCGATGGACAGCGCGAGGTACAAAATAACGCTTTAAATCATCTATTATACATGGATGATATTAAATTGTATGCAAAAAGTGAGAGCCAATTGAATGAACTAGCAAACCTTACAGAACAATTCACTAACGATATCAAAATGGAATTTGGTATTGATAAGTGCAAAATAAATTCAGTTAGAGCAGGACAATACTACCAACACCAATACACATTAGAAACAGGAGAACACATAGAGCCATTAGACGAACATGATACATATAAATATTTAGGATATAACCAATCACGCCAGATTAACCATAAAGAAACTAAACAAAAATTGAAACAGCAGTTTCAACACCGATTAAATACTATTCTAAAAACACAACTTTATTCAAGAAACACAATAAAAGCAGTCAACACTTATGCAATACCTGTACTTACCTATTCTTTCGGAATTATCAACTGGACCAAAACGGACCTAAAAAATATGACCAAATTCCGAAAGCATCACCCAAGATCGTGCGTGCAAAGGCTAACACTGCCAAGAAAAGAAGGAGGCAGGGGGCTCATTGACATTCAAAACTTACACAATAACCAAATAACAACCCTTAGACAATATTTCTTTACCAAGGCAGAATCTTCTGCACTCCATAAGCAGATAGCAGACAACGATCACCACTTTACTCCTCTAAATTTAAAAGACAAATCTTTACAAAATTACTTCAAATGATTCATAATTGCGCTTTTCCAATAGATGTTATAGTAATTACTGAAGCTGGCATCCCAGAAAATATTGTTTACCTGTATAATATCCCTACCTATAACACGTACTCACAACTACGTTCCGATAAGAGGGGTGGAGGTATTATCATTTACGTAAAAAACCACATTAAATTTACCTTGTTTCAACATAAAACCTTAACATTTGAAAATTTAACTGGCACAATAAAATTAAACTCAAACCAGGACGTGGTTGTGTGTTCCGTATATAGGCCACCAAGTACAAATAAGCGTATTTTTGTAAGGGAACTTGGTAACTACATTTCTATGTTTGACTCGAAACAAAACTTATTATTGGTTGGCGACACCAACATTGACCTAAAATCCATATCGTCATACAAAGATTTATATTTAGAAACACTCAGCGAGCACGGCTTAATGTGTGGAATTTCTGACTTTACTCGAATAGAAACAAAACTTAACAATGTCACAAAATCTTGCATTGATCACTTTTTTGCACGATTCCCCATATTAATTCCGTGCTCGGCGGTGTTAGACACCGTACTGGCCGATCATCGAGCTATTATCTTTACCTGCGTTCAAGACGCGCCAACCAAACGCATACAGGATGTTACCAATATAACAATAAATTATGAAATATTGAAACTCGAGTTAAAAAAAGTTAACTGGACTCTGACACAAAGCATGGATAACCCAGTTGATATTTATAGTTTCATCCGTGATTCATTTCAAAATGCAAGCAAAATTGCGAGTTCTAGTAAAACTGCCGCATAGCGTAGCAATTTAAATCGTTTTAAATTACCCTGGATAGATGAAAACATCAATCGTCTTTGCGACAAACGAGATGAATTGTTTAACCTGTGGAAAAAAAGTTCTAACAGTCCTCAATTAAGGTTGCAATACAATAAAACCCGTAACAAATTACATAAAGTTATAGAAAATAGAAGAAACATATACTATATGAACAAAATAAATGAGAACATAAAAAATACAAAAAAAGTGTATCAAATGGTAAACCAAATGTTGGGACGAGTGACATTATCAATCGATGCTGCTATTCTAAAAGCATTTGATGCACAGGGTCTTACCACTAGGGCAATTGCAGATAATTTTGCAAACGGATTTGACAGAGCCGTAAAAAATATAGTTCCAAACTGTAGTATTAAAATATTGGACCCCAAAACCTATTGTAAACCAGTGAATTCTAGTTTAAACTTAAAGAAAGCATCAGGTGACAAAATACTTAAAATAATAAATAATTTGAATTCTAATAAGGCTCCCGGACTAGATGACGTAAAAGTTGCGGATATCAAAATGATAGGTCCAGATGTATCAAAAGCTATTGCGGACCTAATTAACTGCAGTTTAAAAAGCGGTTTATACCCTGATGAATTAAAGTTAGGCTGTGTTAGACCAGTCTATAAAAAGGGTAAGCGAGATGAGTACGTTAACTACCGTCCTATTACATTGCTTTCTTCTATTGATAAAATCGTAGAAAAATATGTCTGTCAACAAATACACTCATTTTATAGAAAACACGAAGTAATTTATCCGAACCAATTTGGATTCCAAACGGGTAAAGGTACATCAGACCTATTGTCCAAGTTTACTGATGAAGTCAACGAGCACCTTAATCAAAAAAAGATTACATACGCACTTTTCATAGACTTTTCCCGTGCTTTTGACACGCTTGATCACAAGCAACTTATTAGTAAACTGGACCAAAGTGGAATTCGTGGCCCTCTACTCAACTGGTGCAGGAATTACCTCCAAAACCGAAAATTTGCTGTCAAAATTGGTAATTCACTAAGTGAAGCCGTTCATGTTACAGAGGGCACGGCTCAAGGGTCAGTTTTGGGGCCCCTCCATTTTCTGTCTTATGTAAATGACATGAGCAGCTGCATCAACCACTGTACATGCTATCAGTTTGCAGACGATACATGTCTTGTAATAGCTGATAAGAACCCTCAAAAAGCTTGTGACCTTTTGCAATCTGACCTGAACTCTTTGTTAAAATGGTGCCATGATGTTGGGTTGGTGCTAAATTCTAATAAAACCAAATTGCTAGTCATAAAATCACCATATTTAAAATGTATTCCTCTTAATAATTTAGTTGCACACGACCACAGCTGCTTGCATAACTTAAATAATACTAAGTGTAGCTGTCCTCGAATAGAAGAAGTAGATTCACAAAAGTATCTGGGATTAGACATCGATAACAAATTCAGCTGGAGGAAACATATAGAGCATGTTTGTAATAAGTTAAGACAATTTTTAGCCAATATTATAATTCTGAAAAACCGCATTCCTTTCAAAGTAAAACTTATGTTATACAACTCATTAGCAGAATCATACATTCAATATGGACTCAGTAGTTACGGTCGAACATTCAAATCTTATCTCAGTAAAATATATAAACTCCAACTAAAAATACTAAAGAACATCGTATCTAAAAAAATTAAATACCAATTTCAAAACAATGAGCGTGAACTTTTTAATCACTGTAAAATATTACCTGTACATACACAATTTAAATATACATTGCTAAAAGAACAATATTTCAACGGTTATTTAGAGCAAAAAATTCAACATCCTGTATTCACGCGGGCCGTCGCACGTAACCAACTATGCACGGTTCGTGCAAATAACACCTACGGCGAGCGAACATCTTCTTACATAGTTCCTCGGTTAATTAACAACCTACCTTCCGATTTGCGCAGTGACATTACGCCAAGAAATATTAAGTTTAAACTCAAGTCCCACTACCTACAACACATTGAATGCTCAACGTGAAATGCAGTTTACATAGTAAGTAGCATATAAGCAGAGATGAAGTTACCAAATTTCGAATTAAGGGACATAATTATATTATTATGTTGTATTTTATTGTTTACCTTGATTTTGTTTTTATTATGATGTAGAATTACATGTAGCATTAAGTACAAACCTTAGTGGTTTAAAAATGCTACTCTGCTAAAACAAATGTAATCATTTTTAAATGGTAAATAAATGAAAAAAAAAAAAAAAAAAAAAAACAGAAAAACGAAAAAGTGACCGACAACAAAACCAAACTACTTGAATGGAGCCAGAAGTCTTTACACGGAAGGCATTTCCAAGATTTAAGCCAAATTAATGTCGACAAGGAAGCGTCGAACGCATGGCTTAAACGAGGCGAGCTCTTCCCGGAGACTGAAGGCTTCATGCTTGCAATACAGGATCAAGTAATTGAGACTAAAAATTATAGGAAGCATATTATTAAAAACCTAAGCACTGATATGTGCCGAAAATGCAATAGTTCACCAGAAACCATCCAGCATATCACAGGCGCATGTAAATCAATAGCCCAGACAGACTACAAACATAGACATGACCAAGTAGCTAACGTGATACACCAGAAACTAGCACACCAATACAAACTAGTAGACTCCATCGTGCCCTACTACAAATACATCCCCGAACCTGTGCTGGAAAACCCTTCGACAAAATTATATTTTGACCGAGGGATTTTTACAGACCGAACCATACACTTTAATAGACCAGACATCACTTTAATAAATAAAACAAACAAAACTGGATATCTCATTGACATAGCTGTACCAAATACACACAACTTACAAACTACGATTGCAGAAAAATTATCGAAATATATCGAATTAAAAGACGAAATAACCCGCCTCTGGCATCTGCAAAAAGTAACAATAGTCCCGATAGTGCTGTCCACAACAGGAGTAATACCAAAACAACTCCACCAGTCCCTTACTTCTCTAAACCTGCCCTCTAACACATACCACCTGCTGCAGAAGGCAGTGATACTAAACACGTGTAGACTGGTGAGAAAGTTCCTACAGTGTGAATCAGACAACACGCACCAACATAGCCACTTAAACATACCCTCATCTCTCTTCCAAGCTACAACACAAAACCGTAATGTACCTACTACTACCTCTATAACTGTTAACCCAGCTGATAATCACTTGGCTTAGGCCCGTGTTATCAGTAATTTCCGGCTACCCGGTTAGCCGAGCAAAATAAACGAATGGATATAAAAATAATAATAATAATAATCATTTTATTATCAGGCAACTGGGCCCATAGATAAAATACACAAAATACATTTAAGAACAATAATAAACTAATACATATTTTAAACCTTAAGAGACTATAACTATACACGCAACGTTGTCGGCGTCGTGTTTCGCTGCGTGGTGTCGCGTAATCGCCCTCGGAAACGACGATATACGACACCCTTCGGCCAAAAGTCCTCCTTCAAGCAGGTCTCTAAATGGTGGGTTGAAACTCGTACCACGAATGACCTAAAGTTGATGTTGTGGCGCGATTCCAACCTTTCGACCCTCAGAGTCCAGCTGGTCTTCACTTTCAAATACTGCACCACTTCCTCAGTTGTAGTGGAGTGATGCAGACGTGAAATATACAGCTGCGTCGTAGGCACAGCAGGACGCAGCAGCATGTTGGATCCACTCGGTGCGGTACCGCACAGGTTACGAGAACAGGGCTTCTTCTTTTTCTTCCTTTCCACTTTAGTGAAGCCCTCCTCATCAACTTGGCTCGTCCTTGGCACGGAGCTACGGACCGCAGCCAGGGCAGCGCAGAGAGCACCCTTATTCATTATTATAACACCCGAGCAGTAGGCAAGGGTGTTTTTGAGCCGAGAATTGCAATAACAAATGTCCACGTGTATCAAACGACGTTTTTTAATACACTTTTGAAGAAATAAAATAAAATAACGAATAATATTTTTGTCACGAACTATGAAACTATGATTTAAATTTTCTTTTTTTTTCGCGCTTTGGTCTCGCCAGGTTGAAAGAGAGGCAATGGTATGAAGCCGTTAAACAGCCTAATATAAAAAATTAATTTATTTTATATTTTTGAATTCAGAACACAAATAAATGTTAATTTGTGTATAAAACTACTAACTATAGTATGTAACTACTAGTTTTAAATAATCATGTTTATCTATGATATTCTATTTATAAACACAATTTGAATGAATATTCAAAAAATATTTATGCCGTAAAGACGCGTAGTGCTTTGCAAAAATAAAAATAAAAACATTCACCTCAGATTATTGGCATTGAACCAATTTGGACTAAGTATAGGTATAGTTATCTGTGGCAATTTTCATTCCCGCACGTGTGCGAAAAAATCACACGCGTGTGAAATACATTGCATGTTGTACCTAATCGTAGTGCGTTATGGACCAGTTTTCGAGGAAGTGTATTGAAAAAACTGTTAAGTTTGTGTTTAACAATCTTGAGTAGATTGTTAAACACAAACTTAACTCTTACTTATCTATTATCACGAAGTCATTAATTCACAAGAGGTTTATTTCAAGGAAGGATTTGTGAAAATTCAACCCTTAAGCCGATGATGAAGATGATGATGATCAGGGGACATAATAAAATGAAAAGCTTAGCTGTAGGTAGAGTCACAGATTTGTAGCAATAAGGCCTAATTCAGTTGACAATAACAATTTTATGTTCAGCTTTGATAGTTTTTGTGCTGAGTTAACGTTATAGCGGTAATATAAACTGTATAGTTGCCACAGTTACTTAGGTATGATACATGTTGCCGCTCGGCTAGTCCCAAAAGCTTAATAGTCGTCGAGGACATGCTAGAACGAGTCAATTTCGACCCAACATTCATGAAATGTTTTGTTACTGGTGACCAGACGTGGATTTACGAGTTTGACACGCAAACTAGTCAACAAGCCTCGGAGTGGCGCCTTCCAACTGAACCGAAACCGAAAACTGTTTTCTTTGACTATTGCGGTGGTATGCACTCGCAATTCTTGCCAGAAGGTTAAACGGTAAATAAAGAATATTACTTGAGCGTTATGCGGTGTTTCGTTGTGGCGTTTAAATTCATTCACAATGATGAATAAGGTGGTTTCTCGATGGTATTTATTGAGTTTTTGGTCAAAAATTTGTTCACAATGATGGATCCAAGAGAATCGGGCCTTGGCTCTCTCTATAAGAGAGCAAGTTAGACGAAAAAGGCTAGATTTGATGTCAAGCGAGTGTGTGAACCTACTTATCTCAGAAATGGAGCTAGTTTTTATAACACCTTTAGATGTAGCCAAAGCAGTTCGTCCGTTACCGACTTGGAAATCACCGGGACTGGACGGACTGCACAACTTCTGGCTCAAATGGTTTAGTAGTTCACACACTTGCTTGGCATCGCAATTCCAGTCATCCTTATAATACGGGTCCCTACCGCAGTTTTTAACAACAGGCGTTACCCACCTGCTCCATAACATACATCCATTCAGAGTGAAAATTAATACACACATTGACAAAAACTCCATCATGTCAGTTTTTCAGAATGGATGTAGGAATGGGTCCCGCGGAACTATGGAGCTACACTCCTCATTGACATGGCCATTAGCCAACAGAGTCGTCGATTCCGCAAGGATCTGTCGACATGTTGGATAGATTATAAGAGGGCCTATGACTCGGTGCCACATACGTGGCTCATGAGGGTGCTGGAGTTGTACAAAATAGATACAACTCTACGCGCCTTCCTTGAGTCATGTATGGGGCAATGGAAGACGGTCCTTCGATATCCAGGATGTCGACAGATCCAGGGGAGCGATGAGCCTGTATGGATTCAAAATAAAATAATAAATAATAAAAATTGTTTATTTTTACACCTTCAAGTAAAAATGTTGTTTACAATACAATTAGGACTTAAGGTGTATTTACGATCCGGGGTTGTGGGACAGTTCGAAAGAGATACCACGACCCCGGAACACAAAGGGCGATGAAGGAACATGGATGGGTTTTAGTCAGTAAAAGTCTGACAAAAAGTCAGCAGGAGGGAGCTCCTGCTCCGCCCAGAGCGGGAGAAGTCATTTGATGATTACCCATCCGAAAAAAAAAAGGAAAATTTCCAGTCGTATGTTTAAGTTTCAGCCAATACTTAAGCTAAGACAACTTAATGTCTTGTAAATTTAGATTAAGCGGGGAATATTCCAGGGCGACAGTCTGAGTCCACTGTGGTTCTGTTTAGCCCTGAATCCTCTAAGCACATTGCTGGAGAATTTAGGCCTAGGCTGCCGGTTGAGGAAGGATGGTCAGGGGTTATATCTCACCTGCTTTACATGGATGATCTGAAACTCTTAACCCCTAACAAATTGCGACTGATGGAGCTACTGAAAGTAACTGAAACTTTTAGTAGCGCCATTAGGATGGAATTTGGTGTGGACGAATGTGCAGTCATGTACGTAAAGCGAGGGGAGATTATGGAATCCGAGGGACTTCAGCTCTCGGACTCCATACACCTAAGATCTCTTTCCTCATCCGAGAGCTATAAGTATTTGGGTATGTCGGAAGCGTTTGGCATTAACGTTACTAACATGAAGCAATCGTTTAAGGAGCGCTTCTTCGGTCGCCTGAAGAAGGTGTTAAATCAGCCAAGTATGCAAAAAGTTTCCTAGTCATGTGTATACGCATTTATAACAAAATACCCAAAGAATTAAAATTGTTATTTAATATTAACTCATTTAGAAATAAATTATTGAAATGGTTGAAAGAACACATGTTTTATGACATTAAAGATTTACTTAACAATAACCTATAATTTCTGAACTTTTGTCATTGCGAAAACTATTATTATTGTATTAACCTTGTATCTGTGACATTGTACTTTAAAATTTACTTATAATTATTATTTTGCATGCAATTGATACAAATATCCTGTATAGCTAAACATGCGGACTTTAGATTAATATCTGACTGTAACAACTTTATACCATGTTTAAGGCAAATAAAGACTTATCTTATCTTATCTTCTTTCAGGCAGGAACAAGGTGCGCGCCTTCAATGGTCATGCCAGTTTTAATGTACTCTTTCGGCATACTCAAATGGACTCAGACCAAACTTGACGCCCTGGATAGAAGAGTTTGTACACTGCTGACCGAAAACCGGATGCATCACCCACAATCACCGGTGATGAGACGGTACATCCCGCGAAAGTGCGGAAGACAAGGCTTTTTAAACGCGACAACCCGCCACAACCGCGAGGTGTGCAGTCTCAGAGAATATTTTTTTAAAGCCGAGGTGGGTATGCACCGAGATGTGGTTGTAGTGGACAAGGGACTCACCTCACTGTCCATGGCTAAAGAGAACTGGCACAAACCTGAAGTACTTATCACCGATGACTGCAAGGAAGTATGGCAAGGCAAAAAAACCCAATCATACTTTTGCCCGACCCGAGAATGGAACATGCTCAGCTCACGCTTGCGACCACTAGACAAACGAGGCAGCAATAAAGTAAATAAATAAATGAATATTATCTTTAATTATTTTAATATTTGGCATCCTTCCATCAATAGTGTAGCTCACCTTAACAGAATCGTTTCGACTGTGTGAGAGGAATAGAAGATAGGTGGCTCGGGAAGTAATTTGCGCCCTTAATAAGCGTTGGTTGTTACTGGTGTGAATTTTAGGATGTTATTACGATTTTTATGCAAAAGCCAGAAATAAATGCAAAATGTGTAATGCTGTGCCTTTTTTTTGTTCATAAGTTATTCAATACCTTTTTTGTCATGTTTTGTGCTTAAAAATTGCCATAATCCTGAAAGGCTTAAGCTAACATATCCTTCACTCTTCAATTTGTTTGTGAACGGGCTTATTGATGAGCTGAGGGACACCGGAGAGGGATGTTCGATTGATGGTCACTTTATCAACATCATTAGTTACCTACGCAGATGATATGGTGTTGCTCAACCCATCAATGGCCGCGCTCAAAAGGCTGATAAGCGTGTGTGAGGAGTATGTGAGGGTACACGGTCTCCTGTACAATGTTAGCAAAAGTGAGCTCCTGGTATTTCAACAGGGATCAACCAGGGATCGTAAACTGGAGGATGTGGCACCCGTGCTGCTCAACGCCGTCGCTCTTCGAAAAGTGAGGGAGTTTAAATGATTCGGCCATGTGATCACCGAGCATTTAATAGATGATGGTGTTAAAGAAAGGGAGAGGAGGTCGATGGAGGTCCACTGTAACATGTTGCCACGCAGATTTGCGAAGTGTAGTTTAGAGGTAAAGATAACTCTGTATAAAGCATTCCGTCAAACTCTCTGGACCTGCAATTTGTGGGTCAACTACACGCAGCGGGCCAACGCTCTCCGAATACAATATTATAATAACGCGTTCAGGGTGTTAGTGGGGCTCCCATCGCTGCAGCGCTGCTGTAGTGCGTCTGCGATGTTTGCGCACGCGCACACAGATGGCTTTCACACTGTGCTGCGGTGCCTCATCGCTTCGTTGATTTTTCGTGCGCGTGGGAGCGCCAACACTATCCTGAATGTGCTCAGCCACAAGCTGGACAGACCCCTTCTGGGGCACTGGGTTCAAGCATAATTACGTGTGCCCGGGGTCCCAGAACCCTCTGGGGCCCTGGGCACACGCACTTGTGCTAAATTATTAAAAAAAAAAAAATTAAGTATTGCTACCCGGCAAATACTTAGATTAATAATTAATCTAAGTATTAGTCGGGAAAAATAAAAATAATATAAATAATAAAATGATATTATATAAAAATAAATAATAAAATAAAAAAATAAATTACATCAAATTTTTCAAAAATAATTACTATTTTTGAAAAAATTGATGTATTTTTTTTTTGTATGTAATTTGTAATTAATTTTATTTAACGTATTTTTTTGTTGTAATTTTTAAATGTAGGTATTTTTAATATTTGTTTTTTAATTATTTATGTTATTACAATGTAACATAGTTTTTTTAAGGTCGTTTTAGGTGTAGATTTTTAGTACAACCACATTTTTCCGGTTATGTATAAAATTATACTTAGAATATTATAGAAATAAAAATGTATAAGTGATGCTGCCAGTCTACTGGGCACGTTCTCGGATGACAGCGATGTCTCTGGGTATCACTGACAGTCCCCTGTGCAGAGCGTGCACGGAGGTGGAGAAAACGGTATCGCATGTACTCCTCGTGTACGTCACCCAGATCCGCAAGGAAACTCTTGAATCCCCAAGATCCCTTGTGAATGTCCTTAGAAGACCGGAAAGATTGATCTGCTTCTGGTTGGAGTAACGGCCGCCATCGATGATGTCTGGTCGAACAAGCTATTTGGTTTACATTAAACAATGTAATTTGTCGGTTAAACTGTAAACCTAATAGCTTGTTCGACCGTACAACGGTCCACTTAAGGACAAGTGCTAAAACCGAAACACTTACATAGAACATGTGGGACCAATAGTTTTGGTCTTAATTTTTCAATATTATTTTGGATCTATTTATAGTTTGTATAATTATAATGTTCTTATAATGTATAATTAGATATAGTAACTAAATTGAAATAAATGATTTAATAATATGCGAAAAATAAGAGAAGCATTTGCTAAATGAATGTTTGTAAAGTGAGTGTTAAAAAAAACATTTACGGATTAAGTTGTTAGTGCAGTAAATAATGTGTGAAAGTGAAGTGGTTGTAAACTAAAAAGTTGTCCATCGAGTTTTGTTGAAATATTAATGAACCGTTTACAACAATTTGATTCAAACAATGACATGATTGTGAGCAAAAAAACTGCTGCAGGACCGACCGGAGAGGACCGGCTGGCCTTCGCGTAAACTAGATAAAAATATTCGCTTGATAAACTGTAGGTAAGAGCTAGATATTAGTAAATGTCCGATCACAAGGATAGCTCGTGCGACATAAATAATTACTAAATTATTGTGATTAAATAAAAATGTTGTAATTACATCGACTGTTTTAGAAGAAACACCTATTTTTGGCAGTGCTTAACGACAATCTATTTACAAAACTACTTTTGAAATTTACAACCAAAAGTGAATCAATCCAAACTGTGCAAGTGATATTCGCCATGTCAACTGAAAATGTATTAGATACGTTGTCCTTATTGGAGTCCTTTGAATTCTATTAATCCTCCATAGCGCTGGTACTGACAGTAGGTACGTTAATATACGCCTGTTCTAAAATAAACACCTGTTTTTGGGCGTAACAGTGCTTAACAAAAAATCGAACAACATTACTATTTTTGAACTTTGATAATTGGAAGTGAATCAATCTAAACTAAAAGTAACATCCGTCATGTCTGACAACGATACCAGTGTTTATGAATCTACATACATTGACACAACAGATGATTGGATACATTATTACGTCTTAATTCAAACCTACTTATTTCTCATAATGCCGTTTCTTACACTGGCTGTGTTTATATACGGGGTCACATCATGGTGTTTACTGACAAAATTTCGAAGTTACAGGAATTTCGTATTTCTTAATGCCATTTTGTTATATTCCTTGACATATTTAACACCATATATTGTAGTTAATATCACCATTGTCGATTTTGACAAACATTTCTCGACATATTTATTTACAGTAAAGACCCACTGTTTAATAGTCATATGCCATATGTTCTACAGGGACTTTGTAAAAGTCTTTAACAGGCATTTCCAGAGGAGGTATCTAAAAAGTATAATCTTCACTTGGGGTGTCTCTCTCTTAACATCCCAATTATTTTTATATCTGTATGAATATACTGTATTATTAGACAGAGAAAATTACATTCAATGCTATTTACTCTTACATTCAAGTAAAATTTTTCCTTTAATTGTAAATTGTTTATTATACATTGTAATTACATTTTCACTTTTTCGTAGTTTCAAAACGAGCGCACATACAGCTGCTAACATCCGGCGTCGCTTGTATATTGCTACTTTGATATTTATACTGAGCGACATTTTATTGTTGTCTGATTATTTACTATTTGAAATTCCAAATAGGAAAATATACATGTTTCTAGATTTATTCCTCTCTCATTTTAATTCACTAATATTGGATGTTTTTTTCATCACTGTAAAAAGTAATCGACAATTGTGGTATCAATTTTATGTGAATATTTTAAATAAAAGGTCAATATTAGCAATTCAAAGGAGTGACAATATCATAATGCCTGAAAGATTTATTACCATTCCTGAGCATCAGCAGTATGTCTGATTAATTATATGAGATATCTCTATTAGTAAACTAATAATATTATGTATAGTTTTCACTATTATTGAGAACATTTATTTATAAGGCATGGCATTTCGAATTTAATATATTTACTTTCATTGTGTTTTAGGTATTTAGTTAAATATATCAATGGTTAAAGCATAGATATTTCGAAGTTTTGTCATGGTGTCGCCAATGCGCGGTCGGGCGAAGCAAAGGCAGGTCACTAGTGACCTGCCTCTGTTTTATAATTTATTGTTGTCTGTACCAATTTTGTATGTTGTAAATAGTATATATCTAGGTATTTACGGCCAGTCCTAGAGTTGAACTAAGTAATCCCATAGGAATATCCTTGGTACTGTCTTATAGTGATGTTGTTGTCAAATAAAATTGTTACCACGTATAAGTATAGAAGCTATGATTATATTAGATGTTGATAGTAGTACTAGTTTTTTACGATTTTCATAATTTTATACTGTTAATAAGTTAATTTTGAGACCGAGCTATCGCCTTGGGGACATACCTGTAATGATAGTTGTAAGGGAGATTTTAATATAATGTCCGTGGCGACATAGTCGGACCATCGCCCATGTCATACAGAGACATCTCGGGATTGAAAGCCTGACGACTGCATCTGGTGCCTTGCAATGGGAATGTGAGCGCGTGCCCGCACTGCGCGCCACCCTGTCGCGAAGCCACTGCCCCGTGACCTGGCACTAGACGATGAACCACCGAACTTGACGCCGGAATAAGCTGCACCTGGGTACAAGCAGCATACTCCTTAGTCCGAACCGTGACCGGCTAGCTCTGGAAGCGAGGTGGGCAGGAGTCACATACGCACTGTAGAGCGTCGTAGTCGGCACCTCCGTCACAGGTCGTCGTCTGCTGGGCCTCCCCCAGGTAGGGTCTCACTCGGCGGAGATTGACCGCCAAGGTGTCGTGAAGAAAGCGGCGATTTGCGACAGCGTTGTGACGCACCTACAGTTACTTTCATAACCACAGCACACATGCAAGCGAGAGGACGCTGCGACAACCCATTTTATCTTATCAACCGCTGCGCAGTGGTCCACCAGACAAAACACTGGTCTGGTGGAACTTTACAAGTTTTTCCTCATAGCTCTAAACTGGTCACCCCAAACTTCGAGCAACGTGACGTCAGCATCATCAAAATCACTTCCTCAAGCTTTCGAGCAGTGAGTCACACAGCCATTGGATGCAACCAGCATCCACTTGTAGCATCAACGCGTGTTCCTGACTAGCACACTTCTGTTCATCATTCAGCCTCTTCAACGACTTTAGGACAGCATACCGCACTTTCGTCTGGTCTACAAAAAGAGCTCGGAATCCTTTCCTGGTTGACGCCAGCAGTCATCTTCATCACGGCGCTGCACCACGTCCAATCCACTGGAGTATAACGCACCACCAGCCCAGATCAGAGGTTCGCATACTCGCAAACATTCCAACACCGTGAACAATGCGGCAATTGGTACGGCATGACAGCCGAGACCAACGGCTTAACGTGCTTTCCGAGGCACGGAGGAAACTCGGTATGTAATGGGTGGTCACCCATCCACAGAACAACCTAAGCAAGCACGGCTTAACATAACTATCGGCCCGAGTGGCTGTTATTATTTAGCCACGAGCTCCTCGATCATCGCTTCTTCATTATAAATGTGTAAATATGAAATTAAAATATCAGTTATTAAATGGAAGTTTTGTTTGATTTCCACAATAATCTAAAAAAAAAAAAGTTTCATATCTGTACTGGATTTGGCCCTTGCCTCGTTTTAAATCTGTAGAAGTGAACAAACCGAATAGAAATATCACACTTTTAATACTGTTAGGTTATAGGTACAGTCACAGACTTGTAGTAACATGGCCTAATTCACAAACTAAAACTTGTTAACAATAAAAAAGTTTTTGTTCGGCTGTGACAGTTTTTGTGTTCAGTTACCGTTACAGCGGTATTATTAACTGTAGTTGCCATAGTTACGTTAAGGTCGAATCATATACATTTTGATGTAGATTTTACAGAATAATCCCGAAAAAAAAAACGTCGTTAAAGGGGCGTTCGGGCTGGCATGACCACTTACATTGCAAATGCGATCACTTACATTGAAAATTATTCTACCTGACTACGAAACCTTAAGCCCGTTCTCACTATTATCTCGTATATTAATTCGAGTACGGATAAGTCAGGATAAAAGTTTTTTTTTTTTTGTGAGCCTGTTTGAGTGTCCCACTGCTGGACAAAGGCCTGCCCTTTCTCCTTCCTAACCTCTCTGTCCTGTGCGATATTTGGTCATGTTGGCCCCGCAAATAAGATCAGATCGTCACACCACCTTTGCCGCGGTCTAACATGACGGCGATTTCCTCCCACAGGCGTGTAGTGAGTGACGATTGCAGCCCATCCCTCCAGGCGCATTTGTGCTACGTAGCCAGCCCACTTCCACTTTAGCTTGGTAGATTTTTTGCAACATCTGCAACTTGAGTAATGGAGCGCTGGGTAGTGTTTCTTACGCGATCTGTCCGCATAATACATAAATAAAGGTAAATAAAGGTTTATGTTTTACTAAATCTACTTATCGCTTGTCCAGAAATCCGATGATAATTCGATAAACTAAATAATTTAAGCTGCGTTATACATTGAACTAGTCTATGCCGAAATGAAATAATTGTTCCTAGCAAATGCTTTCTAATATCATATAGTTTATTTTAAACCCCTTTTCAAAAAATGAGGATATTTTTAATTCTTCTTGTTTTTTTAGATCTAGCTTATTAATTAACAAGTGCGATATGACAATCAGAAAAATAATAATTAGGTACATAAATTAATAATATTGTGTGCATAATGAATATGATAAAACGTGGCTGTTTGTTCATTAGTTTTGTAAAATTTTGTGATTATTATTACAATATCGACTGTTTTGGACATTGCATTGCTAAGACAATCTAATAACCTAAGTAACTACTTTCGAACTTTGATATTTTAAAGTGAATCAATCTGAACTAAAGGTAACATCAGCCATGTCTGATAAAGACACCAGTGTGATTTGTGAAAATATTTCTCCGATCGATTCTACTTACACCTTTTTCGGGTGGGAAGTCATCGAATGACTCCTCCCGCTCTGGGCGGAGCAGGAGCGAGTGTCAGACTTTTACTGCATAAAACCCATCCATGTTTCTTCATCGCCCTTTGTGTTCCGTGGTCACGGTATCTCTTTCGAACAGTCCCGCAACCCCGGCAGGCATCGGTCCTTGCGGACCCCTTCCTTTTGCTGACTCTCTTTAAGGCGCGCGTGGAACACGAACGCGCTGTCGACACGGCCTGTCGTCATGAGACGGACAGACGGCGAGCTAGCCCATAGAGCCCACCGTCCACAGGCCCACGTCTACGGTGGCCGGGAGCCACGTGGTGGCCACCGACGCCCGGGGCGTCTCCCGCGGCAGATTCTACTTACCTACACCCCATGATGCTGGTACTCACTAATCACAAATCGAGCTTACGGAAATTTCATAGGATGCTGCTGTTTTTCGATCTCACAAATGACTGATCACCTTTTACTATACAACCAAGGGCATCCGGCCTAGAAAATGTTTGATTTGTTGGCTAGGTAGATTAGAGTTCATTCCCTGTCATGGAGAGGAGGGCTTATGCCAACCGTGGGAAAAATATTTAGGCTGATTATGCAACTATCTGAGTCACCATCTCAGTTAATCTTAAATCCTCAAGGTTTTTATTAAAAAATCTAACCATTCCTTTGTCTTCTTTCCCAGATTGACAATGTCATTCACCATAGAGCCAAACGCAGGTGACAATCAGACCGCAAGTGACTACACCTCCTACGAGGTACGGTTAGAGACTTACCTCGTGCCAATCCTGTTTGCCATCATCTTCATTGTAGGCGTGCTTGGCAATGGGATCCTGATCATCGTATATGTCAGGCACAGGGGCATGAGGAATGCGCCGAATACGTAAGTATTGACAACTTTTGGTCTTTTGTGTTTGGATCTTATTGCAACGGAACAACGAAGCTATCAAAAAAATAAATTTTCTTGAAAAATTGGGATAAGCCTGAAAAAAAAAACAAATTTTACATAAAAATTACTTTTATCATTTGCACGTCTCTAGGTCTCTTACATTCAAAGATATTAATTAGCATTTCATTGAACATACCCTAGATCAGCCGATTAAAAAAATAAAATGGCTGCCATTCGCGGGGTGTGAGGTTAGAAGTATTTATAAACATGTATTTAGCGATAGAAATGAGTAAGTAATGGCCCTTATAGTATCGGTAAGTGATAGCCAAACACAATGTATTACAAATGTACTACAATCGCACTAGATTGCGAAAAGTGGAAAGAAGAAAAAGGAGGTCTACTTAACGACTGTGAAAGATCTAGAAATGACAGTCGGGACCAAGAACCTCGTGCTCTCTGAGGCACGGAGGAAGCTCCGTACGTAATGGGCGGTCACCCGTCCATGGACCAACCTAGGTGAGCGCGGCTTAACCTGAAGATCGACCCGAGCGACTATTATTATTTGGCCACGAGCTCCTCCTAAGTCTGTCTCAGCTACCATACAATATTAATGTGTAACAATTTCGTCCCCAGGTACATATTCTCGCTTGCCCTAGCAGATCTGCTAGTGATCCTGATATGCGTGCCATTCGTCTCAATCATCTACACACTGGAGTCATGGCCATGGGGGGAGGTAATATGTCGTATCTCTGAAGCTGGCAAGGACGTCAGCATCGGGGTATCAGTCTTCACATTGACAGCTTTATCAGCTGAGCGGTACTGCGCGGTTGTAAATCCTTTTAGAAGGCTCCAGGTGAGTAAATTGGATTTTTGTACCCAACTTTGTTTTATTGATGCAGCGGAAGGTGGATTTTTACCGACTTGACTTGCTTCTTTCGGGATGGGTTGAACAGCTTTTGGAAATCGAGTGTTATTAAATTGAGCAATTTTTCGATTTATTTCTCTTATTTTATTTGGTGGATTTTTATGAGAGATTTTGTAAGAGTGTGTGTATTTTTAAATGTGTTGTTATAATACTTCATCAGTACGCTGAAGAAAGCCAATGAGTTGTTTGATGTTTCTAATAAAGAATTAGTGCAAAAACGTTGCACTTTCGACTATAATTATATTAGATGTTTACAAGAACTAACGAAGATTTGTATATTTTCATGTCCTGTCCTGTCGAGAAGATAAGAAACAGTGAAGTAAGTCTTCAGGGACATCTTGCCTAGCTTATAAGATGACAGGGACTTGATTAATTGAACAGATAACATTTTACTACTTATCCTACGTTGTCATTTTGTTGCTTTGTAAGACTTACTTGTTTTTGCTAACAATATTCGAGTAGAGCTGACAAATTAGTCTATTATGATTATCCTTAAACGCCTTCAGACATCATACAACATCAAAGTTTAAGAAATTAAACTTCGATGTTCTCTGATGACTTAATGATGACTAAATTTCGATGTTCCTACTAGCTAAACATATGTCATACTTTGTCCATACAAGATAGCGAATAAATCCTAACTAATTAAACGTCACGTCTCTAGAACACAATCTTACCTACAGAGTGTAAACAAAGACACGTGTAACTACCAACTAGTTAGATTAGTTTAAACAAACAACTAGTTTATATTTTAATAGCTAGTAGACTAAAGTTTGACTAACTTTTGTTACAGCTTCGCAAACCACTGGTTTGTGCGACGTTCATGTGGGCGGCGGCGCTAATCTTAGCTGCGCCGGCGGCGTTGTTGTCAAGCACAGTGACAATACATCTGTGGCATAATGACACTATTGTATACTGCACACCTTTTCCACCTGGATGGGAAGAATACTCAAAGTAATTTGGTCTTTATAATCTAGACTATAGGATGTTTTTTTTTTTGTTAAGTTAGTTTTGATGGGTGGTGAAAAACTTTTTTTTTAATGATTTTTGTTGATGACCCAAATGGCGCAGTGGTAGTAAGGCTAACTGACGTTCTTAGGGTCCCGGGTTCGAATTCCAGTAAGAGCAAATGTCTGTGTGATGGCATGGACATTTGTTTCCAAGTCATGGATGTTTATATGTATAATAAGTATGTATTTACAAACCAAAAGTATCTATGTAGTATATCAACTATCTGGTGTCCACGACACAAGCCTCGTAACGAACTACAAGTCATTACTCGAGGCCATAACCACTGCTCCACTACTACTCTACTTTTCTCTCGAAAGTGTGTTTAAATGAAATTTTAATGCAGATTAAGCAGTGTTTATACAAAATTAAATGGTTCTGACCACGGCATTTCAAACGCTTGGTAAAACTATTCACGCAATTACTTTCGGCATGCGAGGGCAATAATATGTTAATGTCATCAGCAGGTTTAATTTCGACGTGAAATTGATATTTTTTTTTATTCAGAAATGGGCCTGCTTTTAACCTCGATCACGCCCACATCCCACTGCTGGGATACAGGCCTCCTCTCATAAGAGAGGGAATGGCTTATAGCCCATTCCCTCTCATAAGAGAGGAGGCCCATTCCCTCTCTTATAATCCACCACGCGGGCTAAGTGCGGGTTGGTAGATGTCACAAGTCTTCGATTTTTTTTTGTTTTATGACATGCCGGTTTCCTCACGATGTTTTCCTTCACCGTTTTGAGAGCAGTGGTGAACTCAAACTCAAATCATTTATTTCAATGAAACCATTACGGCACTTTTGAATGTCAAAAATACAAAAAAAAAACAAAGCTACAGTCCCAGTCTCAAGGCGTAATAACTTGAGAAAGTACTGTAGTTGTCCATTTCTTAACGTTGATCTCTATGGAGAAAAACGGGCAAGAAACTACATGGACACTCTTTGAAATGAAAATGTTGTTACAAAATCTTGTTTACATCATTAATTTTGAGATTATACATATATGTCGGATCCGGACTCATCCGGTCATGAGTACGGACGGGTGAATGTATCGAAAGCGCGCCATTGGTGACATGACATCACGCGACCTACCTACCAGTCTACCCCACCATGGCGTGCTTCTACAGAGTCCTGATTGTTAACAGCTCGCAGCGCCGAGTACATTCTATGTCTGATCGCAGTGGAGTTAAGACATCTTGAAACTGTACCCGAACCAGTGTTAATGTGTCAAAGTGTAATGTCAAGTAATTTGTTAGACTCAGTGTATCTGTTTGAAAAGAGTAACCATGGAGTTTCTTGCCGGTTCTTCTCCATGGAAACTACCACGTCGAACCGTGCAATGTGAAATAAAATAGTGTATCGCATCCAGTGTGTTTTCATAGCACGAAACCCGTCTAAAGCCCACACAATGCTCGAGCCTAGCGAAATAAATTCCTGACCAACCCGACATCAGAAGTGGGATAAAATCGTGCTAATTAAATCAATCAAACGCGGGGACAGTCTCAATAACAATCAGTGTCAACTGTGTAAAAACCGAAAAAGTGCAAAAAAAAGTTCGCGATGAGTTTCGTGTGTCGGATACCGAGTGCAAAAAAACGATCAAAAAAAATGTGCTTGCAACAGCGCCGAAATATCTGGATACACACCGTTTTTTAGTGTTAATGACAATCAGTGACGGTTACTATTTAAAATGCAGAAAAGACTTTGTATCGTTTACAAATTCTTAAAACCTAGCCAGTGAATAGCAAGATAGTCTTGTGGACCAGTTTAAAGAATTGTTCAGTGCAAAATTCGTGTACGTCGTACGTCATTTACGTGAATAGTGACAAACACGCGGATTTTCGGACGAAGACGACCGCCATCAAGAAGCTGTTGCCTGTGCCGGCTGCTACAGGCATTGGGCAGCGATCGCAGGCCCGCAGCAGCACACTGGTGTGATTCAAGTGTGGCACGCCGCCGGCCCACATCGCCAGTCGCTGCACAGCAAGCCATCGCTGGTCCAGTGCTGCTGTACTGGTTGAGAAGCGGTCTTTGTGAGAGTATGAAAGTACTTTGGTGAGTCGTTTTCATTTTGTTATACTCTGGAGCAGAGTGCTAATTCTGTTTCATCATTAAAAACTGAAATCTTTGAATTATAAGTGTGCCTGCAGGGCACAGGGTAGGCTAAGAAAAATGCCAGTGGGTCACGTACCAGTCGATGTTGATAAGGATTTTAATGATGATGAGCAAGCTTAAGTGGTAGCAGCCTGTGTGGCACCTGGAGGCCTGTGTGGCACCTGTAGGCCTGTGTAAACGTAGTGCTTACGTAGTGTAAACGTAGTGCATACGTAGTGTAAACGTAGTGCATACGTAGTGTAAACGTAGTGCGTAGGCACGTACGCATCCACTAAGTACGCACTACGTATGTAATGCGTACTTAGTGGATGCGTAGTGTAGACGTAGTGCATACGTAGTGCGTACGTAGTGGATGCGTAGTGTATGAGATACATACGTAGTCCATGCGTAGCTTGAGTAGTGTGTGCGTTACATGCGTAGTGTGTGCGTGGCATACGTTGTGTACCACTGTTTTAGTACCCTTTCGGTTATAGTAGTGTGTTTGACCATACCAGAAGTTATTACGTAGTCGTGTTCCGTGGGGCGCGATGCGTGTTTAACTCTGGTGGAGGTTGGGGTCTAGAAAGACCGTAGTGCGTAGTCACTGGGTGATGCAGATCCATTTGATGGATGTGAGAGCAATTCGATTGCTGGTCGGCTGGAGTGCCGTGGCGTTAGACGTTTTGCTTGAGGGTTTCTGTAAGCTTGGCAGTTTTTATAGCAGTAGAGTTTTAAAGGTTGATTCGAACGACTATGGTACATGGCCCATGGGTTGATCTTGTAGGGTCAGAAGTTGACCGGACCAAGAAAATTTAAAGCTAAAGGAACGATACTTGTTCGGCCTAGCCAAGTCCGGTCCAGTTTATCTGAAGGAAAACACCTGAAGGGCGAAAAAAAGAAGGAGATGATCTTGTAGGGTCAGAAGTTGACCGGACCAAGAAAATTGAAAGCTAAAGGAACGATACTTGTTCGGCCTAGCTAAGTCCGGTCCAGTTTAACTGAAGGGACACACCTGAAGGGCAAAAAAAAAGGAATTGCTGGACCAGGGGGTTGATCTATTTTAGAGTATTCCCAATTTAACCGTGTTTGAATTAGTCGACTGCCTCGTTGGTCTAGTGGTCGCAAGTGTGCCTGAAGGTTCTGGGTTCGATTCCCAGGTCTGGCAAAGTGTTATTGGGTTTTTCCATCGGGAATTTCTCAGTAACAGCTACGAAGTTTGGATTTGCGCTCAGTTGATGGCAATAGGCTCACCCCCTATTACATGGGACTTGGACATAACTAGCGAACTGTGAGTGTACTGTTGGGTGCACCTCTGTTAGACCCTTTGGGGATTGCAGGTGTGATGTATGATGTTTGATTCTATTAAAGTAAGATGTGGTAAAAATAAAACGATTCAGTTCTTTACTTTCACCGACCTGATGAATCTAGTTTGGTCAGGAGTGACCGAGTGGAACAAATTTCTGTCGTGGACTTTATGTTTGCAGGGTTACCATCACACGAGGACGTGTGCTAGCAGGATGGCCGTGTCGGATCCGGACTCATCCGGTCATGAGTACGGACGGGTGAATGTATCGAAAGCGCGCCATTGGTGACATGACATCACGCGACCTACCTACCAGTCTACCCCACCATGGCGTGCTTCTACAGAGTCCTGATGTTAACAGCTCACAGCGCTGAGTACATTCTATGTCTGATCGCAGTGGAGTTAAGACATCTTGAAACTATACCCGAATCATTGTGCCCAGTGTTAATGTGTCAAAGTGTAATGTCAAGTAATTTATTAGACTCAGTGTATCTGTTTGAAAAGAGTAACCATGGAGTTTCTTACCGGTTCTTCTCCATGGAAACTACCACGCCGAACCGTGCAATGTGAAATAAAATAGTGTATCGCATCCAGTGTGTTTTCATAGCACGAAACCCGTCTACAGCCCACACAATGCTCGAGCCTAGCGAAATAAATTCCTGACCAACCCGACATATATATTAGATACATGTGAGAACGATGTAGAAAAACGTGCACATTAAGAACGTCCAGACTAAAAGATTAGATCAAAAATTTAAAAATTAAGTAATTAAAATAAATAAGTGATGAAATAAATTACACGAGTAATACACCTGCCTGGGTTCGAACCCACGACTTATTGTTCGTAAGTCGGGGCCGCCATCACCTGGGCCACCTGATGGAAAGAGATGGATGATAATTGTAAAGGCATATTTCAGTCAGTGTTCCAATGTCTATAATAGAGAATATGCACGAAAAATTTTCTTCACTTATTTCTATAAAATACAGTAGGTCTACCAACCCAAGAAAAGTATTAAAAGTTAAGTTCAACTACTGCTTGTCGCACAAAAATACTCAATATTAAACTCCTGCAATTTTTTAGTTCAAACGTCCGTAGCTGTCGCGGCCATGATGTGACGTCATTGCCCTCAATCTGCTTGTTTATATCTATTTTTTTTTGGTTTTATAAAAATAATTTTACCAATTGTATGTGCTTTATTCAAGTAAACATTGCAATAACAATATTACAATAAAATTTTAGTGAAACTTTAAGTACTTTTCAAATTAAAGTGTTTTTTTGACACAATGAACTTTGACGTCAATACCGTTATCGAGGACGGTGTGTTTTGACAGTGCGTTCCGTTTCACCAAAAACATGCTACATAAAAGAGTAAATTGTAAAATAAGTGATGGAGTTTTGTATTTCATGCATATTCCTTAATTCACTATAATTTTTATTTAATTGCTTTCCTCGTTAGTCTATTGGTCGCAATAGGCGAGACGACAAAAAAAATCGAATTAGTCCGTCAGTTAGATTATTAAAAAAAAAATGACCCGTGTTTTTTCTTTGTTACGAAAACTAAACTTGACGAAGATATGACACTTTTAAAATTCTCAATACGTCACGCCTAGGTATAATTTCTAACTAGTTCTGACGTCACGAGCCCCCACTCACGAGTTTTGATGCGTTTTATCTTTGTCAATATTCATTGATTTACGAAAACAAAAAATGCGTGTCCATTAATTTCTAATACTCTAACTGACGGAATAAATAGATTTGCATATTTTTTATACTGTCGTCATGCCTATTGTGACTGCTTACCAAGAGGTCCTGGGTTTTTCCAATTAATTTCTTAGTACCACCACCACCAACCACCACCACCACCGCCCGAACCAGCGCTGCGGTATTTGTTTTCATTTATCGCAGCAGCATGCTGAGATAGGAGCCTTTTTGGCCTCGCACAGGTTTTCTTTTTGATTTAGTTTTACATTCTTTTTATTGTTTAATTTTAGATTCTTCTTTTTTTTTTTTTAATATTATTTTTGTATTTCCTGTGCTTGTCCCAAATAAATATTTTTCTTTCTTTCTTTCTTTAGTAGCAGCCATGGAGTCTGTATTCGTGCCTAGTTGATGGTAATAGGCTCGTACCCTATTATACGGGACTTAAACATAACTGGCGAAATATGGGTGTACTAGATAGTAGTGCTTACATCTCTTCGTAAACCTTCACAGATTACAGGCGTGTTGTCGTTTAGTAAAAACGGGACCCTATTACAAAGACTCCACTGTCCGTCTGCCCGTCTGTCTGTCACCAGGTGATGGTAATAGGCTCGCCCCCTATTATACGGGACTTAAACATAACTGGCGAAATATGGGTGTACTAGTTATGAGTGCTTACATCTCTTCGTAACCCTTCACAGATTACAGGCGTGTTGTCGTTTAGTAAAAACGGGACCCTATTACAAAGACTCCACTGTCCGTCTGCCCGTCTGTCTGTCACCAGGTGATGGTAATAGGCTCGCCCCCTATTATACGGGACTTAAACATAACTGGCGAAATATGGGTGTACTAGTTATGAGTGCTTACATCTCTTCGTAACCCTTCACAGATTACAGGCGTGTTGTCGTTTAGTAAAAACGGGACCCTATTACAAAGACTCCACTGTCCGTCTGCCCGTCTGTCTGTCACCAGGTGATGGTAATAGGCTCGCCCCCTATTATACGGGACCTAAACATAACTGGCGAAATATGGGTGTACTAGTTATGAGTGCTTACATCTCTTCGTAACCCTTCACAGATTACAGGCGTGTTGTCGTTTAGTAAAAACATGACCCTATTACAAAGACTCGATTGCCCGTCTGCCCGTCTGTCTGTCACCAGGCTTTATCTCATGAATCATGAAAGCTAGACAGTTGAAATTTTCACAGATGACCTATTTCGGTTGCCGCTATAAACATGAAAGTTCGTTATCTGTTTGTTATAATGAGGGATTTTCTTTTTAGCTCTTCCCTAGTCGCTGGATAGATGGCGCTAGAAGTTAGTATGATAATGCAAGGAACGGAACCTAAAAAAACTGATTTTAACAAAGCGCGAGAAAACTAGGTTATATTCGGAAGGTTAAGCAAATGAAAGTGTCAGTCAACGAGAGTATGTGACGTGACACAATGTTTTTTTTCCAAGCGTTTTGGCTTTGGCACCAACTATCATAGTAAGTTCAACGCCACTTTTAAAGTTCTTGGAAACTAAGTTTTTTTTTAATACCTCAAAAAGAAAACCTCTCATTGCTTTTTCTTATAGCCAATCCGCGCACTAGCCCTGATATGATACCAATTAACCATGGTTGTTTATTACGGATTTCATAACCGCAATAAGTAACTCTTGAGCTCCATATCTATACGCTTGATTAAGGGACACCATATTAATCATTATTACGAGTACGTTCTTGACAGTGATATATCGGTGAGGCTTCTCCGATGATACTGAATTAATATGGATACCACACACAATGGTATTGTCAAGTTAAATTTTAAGAACTATGTTCTGTCTATGCGTCAGTTTGTTAGTTTCAACTTGGTATAAATTGTTCCCAAACGAGGAATAGCATTTATGAGGCCCACCATGTAACAGCTCAAGCAAACAAGAAAAATATTTCAGTCGTGAATGTACTAGTTATTGTATGCAGTTTTTGTTTAGGTTAGGTAGAGGGTATGAGAGCGAGCGTAGCTATTATGTAGGTAATATCAAGCCTGTCTCACTTCCATACAAGCGTCGCAAAAACCCCGAGATATTTACCTACTATTCTGGAAAACAAGCTAATTTCAACCTTTTGCATTGCGCATAGCGTTCATAGTACAATAACTGTCTGCTGTCTCGCTTCAATCTGCTAGGGCTGTCAGAGGCTTTATTTTTGATTCGCGGGTGCGTGCGCTGCGTGTGCGACAAGTCGAGCGAGTGCAAGCCTATTGAGACTAGTGCGGTACGCTTGCGTTTATCATACCTAAACTCGGGAGTGAAACTTCTGTACCGTAAGGTACTAATATAGGTATATTCTGTGGTAATATTTTCGGTGACAGCCTTTTTTACCTAAAAACTTTGGTCAGAAGCTGCTTTGTGGGAAGGTAAAACACTCACACTACTTATGTGAGAAATTGCCACAATAAAATTATTCCCTAAAAAGATCATCATCTGCCTAGACCTTTCCCAACTATGTTGGTGTCAGCTTCCAGTTTTACCGGATGCAGCTGAATACCAGCATTTTACATGGAGCGACTGCCTATCTGACCTCCACAACCCAGTTAGTACTGGGTAATACGATACTCCTTGGTAAGACTGGTTGTCAGACTTTTTGGGGCTTTGACTATCTAACGACTGTCAAAGATCTACAAATGACAGCCAGGACCAACGGCTTAACGTGCTTTCCGAGGCACAGAGGAAACTCGGTATGTAATGGGTGGTCACCCATCCACAGACCAACCTAGGCAAGCACAGCTTAACTTTACGATCGACCCGAGCGGCTGTTATTATTTAGCCACGAGCTCCTATTTATATATTCCTAAAAAATATAACATTCCAAATTCGAATGAAACTTAAACCTCTTCTTAAATCCTCACATTAAAATTTGTTTCAGATGGATGACCCTAACGAAGTCAGTGGTATACTACGCCCTGCCTCTGCTAGTGATTACTTTTTTCTATTCACTGATGGCGCAGCGGTTGCTGGCGAGTACGAGGGAGATGCCAGGAGCGCTGCACGGCGGGCAAGGGGAGGCGCAGGCGCAGGCTAGGAAGTCTGTCGCATGTATGGTGCTGGTGTTTGTTACTGGTAAGAGTAATTTTTAGGGTTCCGTAGCCAAATGGCAAAAAACGGAACCCTTATGAATTTGTTTTTTGTTAGCCACTTTTTTCCGAAACTATAAAAACTATGGTGTTGAAACTTGGCAAGTACATGTATTCTGTGAACCGCATTAAGATTTTCACACAAAAGTAGAAAAAAAATACAATAAATATTGGGGGTTCCCCATAATTAGAACTGAAACTCAACATTTTTTATTTCATCGGGTCTTCAAAAATGATATTGAGCTTTCAAATATAATTTTTTTCTAAGCTGAATAGTTTGCGCAAGAGACACTTCCAAAGTGGTCAAAAAGTGTCCCCCTGTAACTTCTACAATAAGAGAATGATAAAACTAAAAAAAATATAAGTATGATGTACATTACCATGTAAACTTCCACCGAAAATTGTTTTGATGAAGGTCTAGTAAGTCGTTTTTTTTTAATACGTCATAAACGACTACGAAATGAAGTCCACAATACAATATCATTGTTTGTTTTAGTGTTCTTCATCTGCTTCTTGCCGTACCACGCGTTCGAGATGTGGTTTCACCTGTCACCAACAGCGCAGACTGATTACAACGATTGGATACACGCCTTTAGAATACTCGGCTTTTGCCTCAGGTATACGCGGCCAATTTTAACTAGCATCATGTCAACAAAAGTGAGCAATCTAGAATATTTACCACGTCTCCACTCGAGTACAGTCAACTGGACAAAGCTTTTGTGCCTGAGCTCCTTGAGTTTGTCGCTCTATGTGAAGATTAGGTACGCAAGGACCCTTGAGAGGTATATGAAAGTCTGGTGTTATTTATGAAACAGGTCCAACCATCTTTCTTACTACTTTCCATCTTCCTGACGCCAAAGGCCGTGTGGGAAAACTGATTATTTTTATTTTATTTATTACGGACAAAAAAACAGTTACGTGTTCAGGTTTAAAATTATGAGTAGTTACATAAATTGGTAAACATATAACCCACACCATTGTCCACGGATTCATAAAAATTTTGCAGTTATTAATTTATATTTGACACACAGGTCGTTGAAAAAAACATGCTTGAATTTAACATCACCCGTTTGTTTTGTCTTTTTCCAACTATGTTCGCTTTAGTTTCGTGTCTTACCGGATGCAGCTGAATACCAGCATTTTATGAAGAGCGACTGCATATCTGACCTTAACAATCAGTTATTTGGTAAAATGATACCACTTGGTAAGACTGGTTCAGACATTTGGGCTTTTGCCTACCCATAACGACTCTCAAGTCTCCAAAAGACAGCCGTGGGCCATGACACACGGTTTTAAGCGCTTTCCGAAAAACATAAATTAAATTATACTAACAAACCTTTTTTCTCTACAGATTCCTGTACTTCTGCGTGAATCCAGTCGCTCTTTACTGCGTGAGTAGAGTCTTTAGGTCCCACTTCAACCGCTACCTGTGCTGCCGCCAAGAGACCACTCCATCATCCAACCTGCAGCTCCTGCCTGTCCAGGACCGCGGCCTGTGAGACCTCATTCAGGAGCGCACATCGCCATCGATGTAACAGGCTGGGTTAACAAGGGTTTTTGTTATTTTGGATGTAGGTAGGAAGTCGATGGTAGAAGTTGGTGGTTAGTAAGTTTCACAGACATCAGGCCTGATCGGTGAAAGGGAAAGTCGTGAAACTTCTATGAATAATTCAAAGGGGCCTTGGCTCTTGGAAGGATCTTGATCCTTCGTACTTACCAGGACGGCGGCGGCGCCGTTGGCGCAAACCCACGATCGTCGCTTTCACATACCACTCAATAAGGTAGATGACAAAAAAGATCTAATTAGTCCGTCAGATGGATTTCCAAAAATTTATTATGTTTATATTTTTGTTGTATTTACTCAACATAAACGTGACTTATACCCACTCTGTACGATCACCACGTAATAATATTGTAAAAATAAATAATATTGTGGGCAGGGCACATTGCTCGCAGAACGGATGGCCGATGGGGCCAAAAAGTTCTGGAGTGGCGACCACGAACCGGAAGACTGCGTTGGAAGACCTCCCACTAGGTGGACCGATGACCTGGTAAAGGTTGCGGGAATCCATTGGATGCGAGTCACACGGGACCGGTCAATGTGGCGACACTTAGGGGGCTCTGCGGCAGCAGTCGGCGGTCTTTTGGCTGAAATGATGATGATGATGATGAAATAATATTGTTGGTATTCAGCGAACAGAAAAAGGTCAGCCGTATAGTCTTGAAAATACATAAATTAGGCGTAAATCTTTTAGGGGGGATCTAAAAGTATACCCCTAATTTATGTAACCACCATATACTATCCGAATCGAAAATCCGAAATCCTATATTATCCGAAGACGAAATACATACTAATATAATTAATGCGAAAGTAACTGTATTTGTTTATTTGTTACCTTTTCAAGACTATACGGCTGCTAAGATCGTATTGTCGCTGACAACAAACAGCTAATGGCAAATAAACAGCAAAACGTGGAGAGACTAAACGTGTAAATGCGTCTCTAAGTTAGTAAGATAAAAAAAAAAGACACAATGTACAAGAGACACGAGGTACCAAGAGGTACAAAGATGCCGTAGTGCACGGTTGGTGGGAGACACCCGCCTTTGAGCTATTACTACTACGTATAGAGAAGACAGCGCGAACAAAATCTGTGCGCAGTGCGGGGCGCGTGGGGGGCAGCTAACCCCGTATATAATTATAATGTTGTAGCGAGCAACTGAGGTGTAGGGTATAGGTACACCTAATATTTAGTTTACATACTTGTATTGTATACTAGCTGACCCACGCAACTTCGTCTGCGTCACATGAGAGAGAGAGGGTCAGAGAGAATGTGAGACCTTAAAAGATAGACACATTATTATGCTATTGCGGATTTTATGTTGAACTTTTTAATAGGAACAATTCCCTAATACATGATTGTTGCGTAACTTCAACCGTTTATGCAGCGCTCGCAACGGAAGTTCTCAAAAGAAATAAAATTTTCCCCGTTTTTGCAACATTTATCATTGATGCTTCGCTCTTATTAGTTAAATTTACATCATCACGCTACTGCGTGAATTGTCGCTAAAGCTCGGTAGTAAAACTACCTCGTATATAATGGGTCATTTTAAGCCCCGACTTACGAACAGTAAGTCGTGGGTACGAACCCAGGCAGGCTACATAGAGACATGGAGAGAGCGACTGTCGCAACCCAGTGCAGGGCACGCCACAATAGTGGCGAAAGTCCCCTCTTTGAGGAGTGGCTTGAGGGACGCCACGGCGTCCTCACCTTTCGCCTGACGCAGGTCCTCACCGGACACGGTTGTTTCGGGAGGTTCCTGCACCGAATCGGGCAGGAGGACACGCCCGGGTGTTTCCACTGCGAGGATCGACCAGAGGGCATGGTGGAGCACACGGTGGAGGTGTGCCCCGCCTGGGCGGAGCACCGCCGTGTCCTCGAAGCGGCGATTGGCGGTGGTGACATCTCGCGTCCGGCCCTGGTTCAAGCCATGGTCCGGAGCGAGACGGCCCGTGGCGTCCGTCTCATGATGACAGGCCGTGTCGACGGCGCGTTCGTGTTCCACGCGCGCCTCAATGAGAGTCAGCAATAGGAAGGGGTCCGCAAGGGCCGATGCCTGCCGGCCGGGGTTGCGGGACTGTTCGAAAGAGATACCGTGGCCCCGGAACACAAAGGGCGATGAAGGAACATGGATGGGTTTTAGTCGGTAAAAGTCTGACACTCCCCTCCTGCTCCGCCCAGAGCGGGAGGAATCGTCTGATGATTTCCCATCTGAAAAAAAAAACCTTGTGTAATTTATTTCACTCAAAACGGTGAAAGAAAACATCAATCCGCACTGGGCCCTTCGTGATGGATTCCCTCTCACAGAGAGGAGGCCTGTGTCCCAGCAGTGGGAACGTTAATAGGCTGATAATGATGATGATGACTATAAAGCTGGTCAGTCAATTTAAAAGTTATCTGGTGAGCACATTTTTAGTCATTAGTACCATTCTAGCACAATAGATTTCGCTGCATCTTACATTTGATGTTTATTTCTTCTTGAACACTTTAAATTCATATATCTTTTGATAGAATTAACCGATTACGATGAAACAAAATCTAAATAATACCTCAAAATACGCACAATCCCTAGGTATAAAAGTTATCTACATTGATTTCGTAAATTTTACGTGATGCTTGATCATCGAAACAGACAAACAGATAAACAGACTAAAATTCCAAAAATGCTGGAAATGAGTTCTGTTGGTCCTTTCACACCTTGGCAATTTTTTTTTTAATATTTTCAATGTACAAAAATTATTTTTCTACAGATTTACTACATGTATAGATTACACACAACAAAACATTTACATACAGACAGATTTATTTACATGAATTTATAATAATCTATATTGACAACATCAATATAATGTCGGATGATGTCGGGACACTGATGTATACTGGAACCGCACCGCGGCCGAGCTACGTCACCGTGACGTGTACCAAGTGAGTGAGGTGGGAGCAGCGCGCGAACGTTGCCCTCTCCGTGACCTTCAGTCGGCACTAACTCCGCAACGACGCGTGCGCATAAGAAATATTCTGTGACACCTTGATCGATTTGTTTCCGTGTTTCGCCTTTGTTATTTATAAACTATTGTTCTGTGTTAACTGTGGCTGTGACCTATCATCTCTGTTCTCCTTCTTCTGTATTGCGTTGTGCGTGTGGACCTTACTCCAAATAGAACTGTGAGTACTAACTAGGCAGTGACTAACGGACGTCAGTCCCAAGGAATCGACAGTGATCTTTCAGGCGTGGTCGCGACACATACTGGTCTAGGAACTGCTCTGTATTTCCTACTAAGTTCAGAGAATTTAGTTAGTACAGTAGTGTTGGTAATTGACTCTGTAACAATAAACTGTGTACAAGTTAAGGGAGTTATTTCTCTAGTGTACCCGTGTCCCATTCTACGCTCACAACAGTTTGATACCATGTATGTCACTTAGTACGTCCTGGCCAGGGTTCTATGTACCTAGATGCGACACATAATAAATAAAAATAAATAAAGTCTTTTAGTAAAAGCATTAATACTTTACAAATTTAATTTAGTTTGCAAAATATGTATGCGACACATACATATATTTCAAATTGAAATCGAAAACACGTCACGCTTTCGATCCCAAATAATAAATACTTTATATACCTATCTCAATAATTGAAACAAAACCTGATTAATAAAACAGTCCTCTTCTTTCATTAATTATGTTTGAGCGTAAATTGATATGTAGCGGTAATCTGTGTGACATAATAAGTAGGTACTTTAACAGTTGACACATAAATTAAAGGTAGGTTTCTATGTGGGAATATTCGGTGGATAGGAAAAGGGATCCACCCCGAATTTCAATTTGAGTTCCTACTGGAATAGGTGGATACTCACAAGAGTAGTATTGACAGACATATTTTATAGGTAACCACCACACACTATTATCCGAAGACGAAATCCATACTAATATCATAAAGGTGAAAGTAACTCTGTTTGTTTGTTACCTTTTCAAGACTATACGGCTGATAAAATCGTATGCATGGATTATATCCTAGAGAGGACATAGGCTATCTTTTTTATACTTAAAATATCACTTACGGGATATCTTCCGTGATTAGTTATTATTTTGAGCTCCCGATATTTCGACGCTGTTGCAAGCGCCATGATCGCGGGTTAACTGAACTGAACTGGGGATTTTAAGTATAGTTATGAACCGTGAAAGCTTAAAACAGTATCTTTTTTATTCTCACACATACATACAAACACATCAAAATTTCCACGTAAACGAAGTCGAGGGCAACAGCTATTGTCAAATAAACAGCAAAACGTGCAGAGAGCAAACGCGGAAATCCAACTCAAAGTTAGTTAGACAAAAGACACGATGTATCAAGAGGTAGAACGATGCCGTAGTGGTCGGTTGTTGGGAGACACCACGGACCATGCCGGTTGTTTCTGTATAGAATAATGAGCCTATACTAAGTCCAGGAGAGCAGCGGTGGCCCCGACTTACGAACAGTAAGTCGTGGGTTCGAACCCAGGCAGGCGCATTACTTTGCGTAATTACCCGACTGTGGCGAAGCCCAAAAGGAGGGTTATGTGTTTGCCCTGTATGTATGTATGTATGTATGTCCGTTTCTTTGTTCCCTCGTAACTCCTCAACGGATGGAGGGATTTGGATAGAATAAATGTCGTTAGATTCGTCTTGATAGCGCGAGTGTCACTGGCTACATTATAATCAAAAAACATTTGAAGTCATGGATTTGGGGTGCCATATTGTGTAGTTCGATTTTTTTTTTTCTAATAGATACCATCGAGTGGGGTATTAAAATGAAAGGTTTTAAAAGGTGATTACAAAAATATATGCAACTTATATGTTTAATGATAATGATAAATGATAAATGATAAATGATAAATGATAAATGATGTTTATTTTGCAAGTAGGTTTTTACAAACACTTTTACACGTCATTTTTTAAAACTAGATGGGGCCGGTGTTTCGTACCTGACTACTCTGAGAAGAAACAGCCGAAACAAACTCAGAGGTCATAGTCTCTTTTAAAGTCCAGACAATCTTGCTCAATTCACATGAGGACTATGCAGATTAGTGTCTGAGATGGTCTTTTGAAGAAAGAACCATACAGATTTGAGTGGACCTGTCCAGTCAGTGCAAGCATTTGTCAGTTAACGTGTAGCTCGACTTATAACTCAAGGAGCTCAACGAAACGACGAACAATACCAAAGAAAGGACATTTGGGTAGGTCGCTTAGAGTACTCAAACTGCCAGACAGTTGTGGGAAAAAAACAAACAAAAAATAAAAATGTGACCCACATGGTCCCCACATTCACAATAATCAAATAAAATTAATAACAAATTCTTTTCAAATGAATGTAAGTAAAAAAAAAAACACAAAAATCATTAAATGTCGCAATGATAATAAAATAAAAAAGTAAAATACTTAAAAAAATAAGTATTCATGTCAAAACAGTAAATGTCACATAAAACAATAAAAAATAAAAAAATAAAAGTAAAATAATAAAATACATGTCAAAAAAAATTCAATGTCAGAGTGTATAAAAGAAAGGAATCAATAATAAACAAGCGAAGTCCGAAATTTCGACATTCACAGAGCAAATTTCATTGGAGCAGCTTAATCCCAAGCTTTTTTATCTTCAAGATAGTGATTAACATGATAGTAGCCTTTCAGGCACAGCTTCCGTTTTATAAACGATTTGAATTTATTTAGGCTTAGTGCTTGAATTTGGCTCGGAAGTTTATTGTAAAAGCGTATATATTGGCATCTGAACGTACCTCCTATTTTTTTGAGCCTCGTTGCAGGAACAACAAATTTGTGTTTGTTCCTTGTGTTTATGTTGTGGATATCACTGTATTTTTTAAATAAATTAATATTTTTGTGGGCGTACAAAAGGTTTTCATAAATAAACTGAGAGGGCACAGTAAGAATATTAGTCTCTTTAAATTTTTCTCTGAGGGAGTATCTGGGACTTAATTTATAAATTGAACGAATTGCCCTTTTTTGCAAAACAAATATTGTCTGAATATCGGCGGCATTGCCCCACAAGAGAATACCGTACGACATCACGCTATGGAAATAACTAAAGTAAACTAAACGGGCTGTCTCTAAGTCAGTTAAATCACGAATTCTTCTAACGGAGAATGCTGCAGAGCTAAGTTTCTTCGACAGTTTGTCTATATGCGGGCCCCACTGAAGCTTGGCATCCAAAGTTATGCCTAAGAAGACTGTGCTATCTTCCGCTTTTAGCTCTTCATCCTTAATTAGTACAGTAGTTTCCACTTGTCTTACATGGGGTATCGTAAACTTAATACACTTAGTTTTTTTCTCATTTAGGAGTAGATTATTAACATTAAACCAATTAACGACTTTCGCCAGGGCGCTATTAACATCATCCGCAACTAACTGCTGACGTTTGAGTTTAAATAAAAGAGAAGTGTCGTCTGCAAACAATACTATGTCATGATTATCCTTTATGAGGTAAGGCAAGTCATTTATATAAATAAGAAACAAAAATGGACCAAGAATTGAGCCCTGGGGTACCCCCATTCTTACTACGGATCCGGGAGATCTTTTCCCTTTAACATCAACTCTCTGAATCCTGTCACTCAAATATGAAATAAGAAGAGCCAGGGAGGCGTTACGGATTCCGTAGTGGTGTAGTTTCCTGATTAATGTTTCATGAAGAACACAATCGAAAGCTTTAGATAAATCGCAAAAAATGCCCAAAGCATCGCATTTGTCCTCCCAGGCATTATAAATGTGTCCTAAAAGTTCAACACCGGCATCAGTAGTTGAACGACCCCTTGTAAAACTAAACTGTTTTTTATGTAATAACTTATATTTATTGAAAAAACTTTGCATTTGTGCCAAAATTAATTTTTCAAAAATTTTACTAAACGTGGGTAGTACTGAAATGGGTCTATAATTAGTGGGGTCTGATGTACTACCCGATTTAAACAATGGTATTATTTTACTATATTTCATCAGATCAGGAAACTCACCACGGTCAATACAATCGTTAAATATTACAGCTAATGAAGGAGCTACAATGTTTATAATGGATTTAGCAACTTCCACAGAATGACCCCATAGATCGGCGGTCTTTTTAACATTTAAGGTGTGAAAAGTTTTAATTATATCTTTACAGGTGACATATTCAAAATTAAATTCGGAATCACAGACTGAAACGTTTTCCCTTAGTAAAGACTCGGCAGCAGCAGGTGACGAGTTTAGCGATTTAGTAGTCGATACGGGAATATCCGCAAAGAAATGTTTGAATGTAATTCGAAATGACAAATCAATATTATTATAAAATGGTAAACTGACTGACTGGGTGATATATCCACGCACAGCCCAAACCGCTGGGTCTACTAATTAATAGGTTCCTTATGTAGTCCAGAGGTGCACTACGAAATATTTTTTTTAAATTCAACCCCTAAAGGGGGAAATGGGGTGATGACAAAGTCTGAAAATCAACATGGTTATTGTTTGTATGGTGTATTGGGTCGGGTGTATTACAAAAACAACGATTTTAAGATTTAATGTGGCGGACCTGAAATACCATCATCCCCTGTAACGTTGCGGTGCAATGGGGTTGAAATGTCTAAAAATCAATATGTGTGTCGATTTCGAGATTATCAGGGGTGCTGATTACGAATATGGCATTTATTTTAAGATCCAGAAGATGGCCGATTCGACTTCTATACAGGGTTATTGTTGATTTATTGTGATGATCGTGATAACGATGATGATGATTGTGATAATGATGATGATGATTGTGATAACGATGATAATGATTTTGATGATGGTGATGATGATTGTGATAACGATGATGATGATTGTGGTAACGATGATGATGATTGTGATAAGGATGATTGTGATAACGATGATGATTATGATAACGATGATGATGATTGTGATAATGGTAATGATGATTGTGATAATGCTGATGATGATTGTGATAACTATGATGATGATTGTGATAACGATGATGATGACGATGATGGTGATTGTGATTGTTATAGTGAAGGTGATAGTGATGGTGATGGTGATTAAGATGGTGATTGTGATAGTGACCGTAATAGTGATGATAGTGACTGTGATAGTGATTGTGATAGTGATGGTGATAGTGATTGTGATAGTGAGTGATAATGATGGTGATTGTGATGGTGATTTTAAAATGGTATGATATTACCTTAGTAACTAATAAAAAGTGTAAAATAAAAAAATATATTTAAAAAAAAAAAAAAAACCCGACTGCGTAAAAACTAACTAATAACTTTATGACAGGACATATTGACTGCAACAGTCGGGACCCATTAAATAATCTAGACATTACATCCAATATGGGTCCCAACTGTTGCAGTCAATATGTCCTGTCATCTGAACTTATTTTATTCTTTTCAGTTTTTTTATTTAAAGTTATTAGTTAGTTTTTACGCAGTCGGGTTTTTTTTTTTTTTTAAATTATTTATTTTATTTATTTCATCACTACTGCTCTCAAAATGGTGAACGAAAACATCGTGAGGAAACCGGCATGGCCTAGAACCAAAAATTCGAAGACATGTGACATCTACCAATCCGCACTGGGCCCGCGTGGTGGATTATCGCCTATTCCCTCTCATAGAGCTGAGGCCTGTGTCCCAGGAGTGGGAACATTAATAGGCTGATGATGATGACTACGTCCAGAGGTGAGACACAGGCCTCCTCTTGTTGAGACGGAGTTGGTAGATGTCTTATCATTGGTAATCATATTATTCTGAGAACATAACGTGGCAACCTGGGCGTCTAATCATCATCATCTGCTTAGCCTATTCCCAACTATGTTGGGGTCGGCTTCCAGTCTAACCGGATGAAGCTGATTACCTGTATTTTACATGGAGCGACTGCCTATCTTCCTCCACAAACCAGTTAGTACTTGGGTAATACGATACCACTTGGTAAGACTGGTTGTCAGACTTTTTGGGCCACTGACTAGGGTGGTCACCCATCCATTGTCCAACCCAGTATAGCACGGCTTAACCTAAAGATCGACCCGAGTGGCTGGTATTATTTAGCCACGAGCCCCACCGCGTCTATTTCGATTGAAAAGGGAAAAAATATAAAAAAAAAACTTTTTTCCTCATTTCGAAAATAGCCTCCAAACTCTTTGGAAAATCCGGGCAAGTAGGTTTGTACTTATATTTATTTACTTTTTAAAACAGTAGACATGCAGTTTCTCAAAACATAGACAACCGTAAATTAATTTATCCATTCAAAACTGTAGTGAATTAGCGCTGAAACGTAATTTAGTTTCAGTCCTGAAGAGGGAACGTATACAATAGAGTCCTGTTTAGTAACCCTATTATAAGCTTGTTTCGATGTTAGTCTGTTGGCAACAAAATCAAGCGACATGATAAAATGAAAGGCTTAGCTGTAGGCTGTACGTACAATCACTGCAGATTTGTAGCAAAAAGGCCTAATTCAATTTACAATAACAAGTTTTTGTTCAGCTTTGACAGTTTTTGTGCTCAGTTACCGTTATAGCGGTAATATTAACTGTAGTTGCCACTGTTACGTTATAGTCGACATTGATGACAATGACATTTTGATAATTCAAAAAAAAAAACATTGACAAGGGGCGTTCGGGTTGGCATGACACGGCCTGGCGGCAAATCGAATCGTGTCGTGTTGTGCTGACCGAACATGTGTGAAGCACACCTTACTTTAGATTTCTTCAAATGCGATCACTGACAATGGAAATAATTCTACCTTACTACGAAACCTTAAGCCCGGTTTCATTAAGGACACCTAAGCTAATGACTTTTGATTTGATTTTAACCCCTTTTTAAAATGGAGGAGGTCCACAATTCGTTGGAACCTTTTCGTTTATCACGTTGACCAGTTTCGAGCATGTTTTTAGTTCATTTATTTAGTACCTATTATGTAGTTTTTTAATTAACTTATATGGATACGCGATAAACTACTTCGTGTGTGTTGGTGATTATGATGTTATAAAAAAATAAACACACACCTACAAAGAATTTGTGTACCTAATACAAAAGAAAAATTTAACTTCTGAACATACATGTTTGTACAGTAACATATAATCATACTTCATTATGGTATTTTTTGATCTAGCTTATTAATTAACACGTACAATATGACAATCACAAAATTAATAATTAGGTAAACTAATTATAGTGTGCATAATGAATATGATAAAACGTGGTTAAAATTGTTCATTCGTTTTGTAAAATTTCGTGATTATTAAAACTACACCAACTGTTTTAGAAGAAACACCTCTTTTTTGGGCGTTGCAGTGCTTATAAATACTTATCTCATAACAAAACTACTTTCGAACTTTGATACTTAAAAGTGAATCAATCTAAACGAAAAGTAACATCCACCATGTCTGATAACGACAACAGTGTTTATGGATCTTGTCTTGTCATAAACACTGTTTAGACAGAGTCTGAAGATAATTATCGAGAAGAATATTCTTTCGCCATGTCTGATATCGACACCGATGTTTATGGATCCACAGAGTCCGAAGATAATTATCGGGAAGAATATTCTTTCGCCATGTCTGATATCGACACCGGTGTTTATGGATCCACAGAGTCCGAAGATAATTATCGGGAAGCACATTCTTTCGCCATGTCTGATATCGACACCGGTGTTTATGGATCCACAGAGTCTGAAGATATTTGGGAAGAATATTCTTCCACCATGTCTGATAACGACACCAGTTATTATGGATCCACTAAGTCTGAAGATATTTGGGAAAAATCTTCTTCCACCATGTCTGATAACGACACCAGTGTTTATGGATCCACAGAATCTGAAGATAATTGGGAAAAATATTCTTCCGTTCGATTCTACTTACACCACATGATGCTGGTGCTTACACTAGCTGTATTAATATACGGAGTCACATCGTGGTTATTAATAACGAAGTTTCGGACTTACAGAAATTTCGTTTATCTTAATACTGTTTTGGCAATTTTCTTTTACTACTCACATGCATCTTTCATAACGATTTATACAGTTTACTTTAATCCGTCATTTAGTATTAAAATTTCATTATACTTAGGAACAGTTAGAACCCATTGGTTGGTAGTGATATGTCATATATTTTATAAAGATTTTGTAAAAGTTTTTAACGGACACACCCAAAGGAGGTTTCTAAAAAGTTGTCTCTTTGCTTGGGGTGTGGCTCTCATAACATCCCAATCCAGTTTGTTTTTGTTTAAACTTAATCATTACATAGATATACCTGACCCCTATTATAGTGTGATATTGTTTGTACTCATAAATTCAACATGTTTCCCTATAATTGTAAATTGTTTATTATACATTTTAATTGTATATTCACTTTGTCGTGGTTTCTACACGAGCACACATACAAAATCTAGCATCCAGCGTCGCTTGTATATAGCCACTCTAATATTTATATTGAGTGACTTTTTATTGTTTGCTAATTTTATCTTAACGTTTAAAATTCCTCATTCCACAATAAGTTTCTTTCTACAGTTATTCGTCTCTTACTTTAATACACTAGTATTGAATGTTTTCTTCATCATTGTTAAGAGTAATCGGCAATTGTGGCATGAATTTTATTTAAAAAAGTTAAATCAAAGGTCATTAATAGCCAGTCAAAGGACTGACAATATCATCATGACTGAAAGATGTATTCCCATTCCTGAACAGTTTGATTGATAATTTATATAAGCTATTTTCTTATGTAAAATTATATTTTTTTAATTATTATGTTGAACGTTTATTTCGTATTTAATACATTTACTTTCATTAGGTTTTACTTAGTTAAAGCACAGAAACGAAGTTTTGTCATGATGTCGCCATTGTAACCGTGCGAAGCAGGGACAGGTCACTAGTCAAAATCAAAATCAAAGCATTTATTTCAAGTAAGCCAGTTACAGGCACTTTTGAATTGTCGAAACAAAGATGAAAATTAAATGTAGCTACAGTCCCAGTCACAAGACATAAAAACTGTGAAAGTACTGTAGTTGCCCATTCCCTAGCGTAGATCTCTATGGAGAAGAACGGGCAAGAAACTCCATGGACATTCTTTTAAATCAGAATATTGTTACAAAATCTTGGTTACATCATTCACGTTGAGATGGTATATTATGTGAGAACAATGTAGCAAGATGTGCACGGTAAAAGTGTCCCTAGCAAAAACACACAAACAAAAAAAAAATACAATTCAAAATAATTCATTCAAATAAGCCATGGCAACCAAGAGATGACCAGTCACAACTGACAGCGCCCGTTCACGGACATGACGCATGGATCAGCACCATTCAACTCAACCATTTTGAAGGGAACTAAATGATCCGACACATGCGCCACTATCAGCGAGACAATTGAGTGAGCATGACATACTCCAAGCCGCCAGGGCACATTCAAGTCAAGAAAAGACGTAGGTTTCCAGTGAATGATAGCTTTCTAGTACATAGTACTCACACAATATGGGCTATGCATTTATATAATACTAAAGAGATTTAATCTATACAATGCAAAGATAGTTGTACAATCTTCAGCAGCTCCAACAATACAATTTAATGCTATCAATTTATGCGCCCCTGTCCATGTGGAGCAGGACCAGCATTGAGCCAAGCATTTTTATCAGCGATATAATCGCTCAACTTGTAATAGGCTTGCTTACATAGTGTGCGTTTAATGCATGTTTTAAATTTTGTCTCATTCAGTTCAAGAATACTTTGTGGAATTTTATTATAGCATCTCAAACAGTACCCCATGAAAGATGAGTCTACTTTAGTGAGTCTGAAATCTGGCTGAACTAGTTGGTCCTTATTTCTAGTACTGTAATTATATCTGTCACCCCTTTTACCAAAAAGGTGCAGATTTTTTCTGCCGTACATTATGTTTTCGTAGATGTATTGACAATGTACCGTCATGATGCCAATATCCTTAAACAGTTCCCTTAGAGAATCGCGCCTACGAAGATTATATACGGCTCTGATGGCTCTTTTCTGCAGAATAAATATAGACTCAATATCTGCAGCCCGTCCCCACAGAAAAATGCCATAAGACATTATACTATGAAAGTAACTAAAATAAACCAGTCTAGCGGTATCTACATCAATATACTGACGGATTTTTCTAATGGCATAGGCTGCTGAACTTAGCCGCCCCGCAAGAAATGTCAAATGAGAACCCCATTGTAGCCTTGAATCAAGCGTAATCCCCAGGAAAACCGTTTTATCTACGAATTCAAGTTTCTCTTTATTCAATAATATATCACAATCACTACTTTTAACATTCGGTAAAGCAAATCTTATGCATTTGGTTTTTTTTTCATTTAATACCAAATTGTTTGAACCAATTTTGGACTTGAAGTAGGACATTATTCACGTCATCTAGATTTTGGGCCCGCCTATTTATCTTAAAAATTAGAGAAGTGTCATCAGCAAATAACACCATATTTTGAGGTTGGTTTTTCAGTAAATAGGGTAGATCATTTATATATATTAGAAAGAGGAAAGGACCCAATATTGAGCCTTGTGGAACCCCCATTTTTACTTTTAACCCCTGTGAATTAACACCATTTATTTGAACATGTTGTTGTCTATCATTAAAATAAGATTTTATCAAACTAAGTGCAAGTTTACCCAGTCCGTAATGCTCAAGTTTCAAAAGTAATGTGTCGTGATTTACGCAATCAAACGCTTTGGAGAGGTCACAAAAAATTCCTATGCCGTCTTGAGACTCTTCCCACGCAGTAAATATGTGCTTTAATAAGGTTACACCGGCGTCAGTTGTACAACGTCCCTTGGTGAAGCCATACTGTTGATCATGTAAGATTCCGTTGGTGTTAAAATGATGGAGCATTTGATTAAGCATTACCTTTTCAAAAAGTAGTGTTTGTAGTTAGTGTTTTATAATATATTGTTGTCTGTACCTACCATAATGTAAGATGTAAATATTATGTAGGTGGTATTATATACGGTGTGTACGGTCATCTGTATCTCAGTACTAGCACTTGAACTAATGAAACCCCTAGGAATATTCTCCTAGGTACTGTCACAAAGTAATATTGTCGTCAAATCAAATTGTTACCATGTACATATCTGTAGCGATATAACCAGACCATCGTTCATGTCATCCAAAGACATCGGGATGGGAGCCTCGACGACTGCATCAGATGGTTTGCAATGGGAAAGTGCACGTATGCCGACGCATCTGCTTTGTCTCATGTTCAGCACATTGTACCCGCACTGCGTGCCACCCCGACGCGAGGCCTCTGCCCCGCGACCTGGTGTTGGACGACGAACCATCCAACTCGAGGACGGGAGTCTCATACCCACTGTAAGTGTGTCGTAGTCGGCACCTCTGTCACAGGTGATCTACTGCCGAGCCTTGGGGTTTGGCACGACATGATATTCGGACAACTCATTCCAGTATTGACTTTCGGTCCCCAGGAGAGAGTGATGTAACGAAATAGCCAAACAATTATTCAAAAATAACTTAAGTAACATCCATGTCATCCCTACTTCGTTATATTATATTATGTAAAGACTATCAGTTGCAAAATTTATGTTTTGTTTGATTTCCATCAAAAGCTAAATAAACAAACTTTCTATATTTAATGCATTTGAACCTTGTTTCAAATCTAAATAAGCAAACTAACCGAGTAGAAATTTCACACTTTCAATACTGTTTAGTTTTGTGTTAGCAATCTACTGAATCAATATCCTGAATTAATTATTCACAAGAGATCACAGTGCACAAGTGTTCCATATCTCACTAGGGTACTCACCCTTCAAGATACTCATCTTGGAAGGATTCATTGTGAAAATTAACCCCTAAAGAGGTTAACGGGGGTACGGGATGTTCATGCGTAAGTTCGTTATCGATGAGAAAACCTATCCATACACACGGCGAACGGTACGTTTTATTTAAACGGTTTTGCACAAACAATTAGCGGAGGACATAGTATAGGCTCATTATTCTATACTGAAACAACTGGCATGATCCGTGGTGTCTCCATTGAGCTATTGCTACTACGTATAGAGAAGACAGCGCGAACAAAATTTGTGGTCGGTTCAACTGCTGTCGGCTGGCTGCAGTTCTCTCTATAGCGGTGTTGTCAAGTGTGTTGGGGTAGGCAGGAGTATAAATAAAAGTCACTGCCTAGTTAGTACTCACAGTTCTATTTGGAGTAAGGTCCACACGCACAACGCAATACAGAAGAAGGAGAACAGAGATTATAGGTCACAGTCACAGTTAACACAGAACAACAGTTTATAAATAACAAAGGCGAAACACGGAAAAAAATCGATCGAGGTGTCACAGAAAATTTCTTATGCGCACGCGTCGTTGTGGACTTAGTGCCGACTGAAGGTCACGGAGAGGGCAACGTTCGCGCGCTGCTCCCACTTCACTCGCTTGGTACACGTCACGATGACATAGCTCGGCCGCGGTGCGGTTCTAGTATACAGTGTTCCGACATCATCCGACATTATATTGATGTTGTCAATATAGATGCCGGTGATGTGTAATAAGTGATTATTATAAATACATGTAAATAAATCTGTTTGTATGTAAATGTTTTGTGTTGTGTAATATACAATACAAGTATGTAAACTAAATATTAGGTGTATACCGTACACCTCAGTTGCTCGCTACAACATTATAATTATATACGGGGTTAGCTGCCCCCCGAGTGCCCCGCACTACGCACAGATTTTGTTCGCGCTGACTTCACTATAGGTACGTAGTAGTAATAGCTCGGCATCTTTGTACCCCTTGGTACCTCGTGTCTCTTGTACATCTTGTCTTTTACTTATATCTTACTAACTTTGAGTCGCATTTACACGTTTCCTCTCTCCACGTTTTGCTATTTATTTGCCACTAGCTGTTTGTTGTCGGATGTGCCCCTTAGAAGATATACGCCTAATTTATGTCTTTTCAAGACTATACGGCTGACCTTTTTCTGTTCACTGAATACCTACCAACAATATTATTTGGTTTTACAATATTATTACGTGGTGATCGTACAGAGTGGGTTTAAGTCACGTTTATGTTGAGTAAATACAACAAAAATATAAACATAATGTGTATAGACGTCTGTTTATTTCAAAAAAATATTATACACTGTGTGGATTCTATCGGATAGTTAGAACATCTTTTTTCATCAATATCTTATTTTAAGTATACAAAAGCGAGCTTAAAATAACATATTATTATTTACATAATTATATTTTACATGTCAAATAGGGATGATGTGATAGGGATGATGACTGACTAAAAAAATATGATTCTGTTTAGTCCGTCAGATTGACGAAGATAAAACGTATCAAAGATCATGTGTGTGAGTGGGGGCTTGTGACGTCACTTTTGAGTAAAAATGTACTCAAATGTGATGTCACACGAGTTTTCGACCCACTGTATCGTCTTCATTTTTTGTTTACGTGAAAAAAGAAAAAATATGTGTCCAATATTTTTAACCGACTTCCAAAAGGAGGAGGTTCTCAATTCGATAAGTATTTTTTTTTTTTTATGTATGTACACCGATTACGCTGACATTTATGATCCGATTTACGTGATTCTTCTTTATTTTGATGCGGAATAGTTGCCATTTGGTCCCATAAAAATGTAACATAGTTTGGCCCAGTAATTTTCATTTTATGAACATTTTTACTTCAGTTGTGTGGTATAATTTCATGTATGTTCACCGATTTCTCCTCCATTTGTGGAGCGATTCTCAAAATTCATTTTTTATTTGTATTAATATACTCCTGAGATGGTCGCATTTAAATTTGGTGAAGATCTGATGCTGATATCTTCGGAGATATACAATGGAACTCTTCAAAACTAGATGGTAAATCGGTCGTGATTGCTGCAATCGCTTGGATGTTTATTGTTTATACAACATCATGACGTAACATCATGCCTGTATGCTCTGAGGAGTACGCAGATGTGTACAATACACCCAAATTTCAACAGTTTAGGTATGTGAAGTTCCGTTTATTGGGGATAAGCCTATTACCATGACATGTATTGTTAACATTGTAAAATAAATGCATAGCAAATATTTGTATAGGAAATTACAACTAAATATATAAAAATAAAAAAACTTTTTTGCAAAAAAATAAAACCGACTTCAAAAAACACTTAAAAGTGAAAAATAACTTTAGCTTCAGAAGTCGGTCACAAAAAAAACCTAAATGAATTAAACAAAGGTCACCGACTTCTGAAGCTAAAGTTATTTTTCACTTTTAAGTGTTTTTTGAAGTCGGTTTTAATTTTTTGCAAAAAAGATTTTTTGGAAATCCATCTGACGGACTAATTAGATTTTTTTTTGTCATCTACCTTATTGAGTGGTATGTGAAAGCGACGACCGTGGGTTTGCGCCACCGGCGCCGTCCTGGTAAGTACGAAGGATCTTGGCCCCTTTGAATTTTTCATAGAAGTTTCACGACTTTCCCTTTCAACCAGGCCAGATGTCTGTGAAACTTACAAACCACCAACTTCTACCATCGACTACCTACATCCAAAATAACAAAAACCCTTGTTAACCCAGCCTGTTACATCGATGGTGATGTGTGCTCCTGAATGAGGTCTCACAGACCGCGGTCCTGGACAGGCAGGAGCTGCAGGTTGGAAGAAAGAAGGGTCCCTTGGTGGCAGCACAGGTAGTGGTTGAAGTGGGACCTGAAGACTGTACTCACGTAGTAAAGAGCGACTGGATTCACGCAGAAGTAACGGAATCTGTAGAGAAAAAAGGTTTATGATATATAATATGTCGGATCCGGTCATGAGTACGGACGGGCGAATGGATCGAAAGCGCACCTGTGGTGACATCATGCAATCTTCTTACCGGTCTACCCCACCATGGCGGCTTTTAAAGAGTCCTGATATGTGACACCTCGCGGCGAGGTGGACATTCTGGGTCTGATCGCAGCGGAGTTAAGACGTCTTAAAACTGTACACGATTCATTGTGCCCAGTGTTAATGTGTCAAAGTGTAATGTCAAGTAATCTGTTAGACTCAGTGTACAGCCCACATAAGCTCGAGCCTAGCGAAATAAATTCCTGACAACCCGACATATATATGTCGCCGCAAGAGGCTCTATCTGCTAAGATTTAATCTAATTATTAACACTCATAATTCTATTCCATGAACCTGCCATCTCTGCTTCTTGGTACAGTTATTACATCACTTGACAAATGAGTTAAGCGCCATCTATTGGCGTAACTAGCACTTAGATAGTTCGTGGTTTCAAATAGTAATTTATTAAACAAAAGTCTAGCTAAAGACTCAGTAAGTCTTTAGCTAAATCTATAGTTAAAATTATGATAAGTAAGTATTTTATCACATTGGATTTGTAATTATTATTGTTCATTTTGACACAAGATTTTTATGAGGCAACACTACAGGCCGAATACGATTTGATCAATAAATCAATTAATAATTTGAAACTACAATTAAATCAGATTATCTAACTAAATTACAAACTAAAAAGTAACAAGATTATTTTACAGAACAATTTATTAGTGAAAGACTTCGTAGGTGTTCTTTGTACTAAATACTTTGATTTGCCGGAAATGGTTTTAAAAGATTGAATATTGTTGTAAAAAGTATTGAAGCAACTAATTAGCTTTAACTTGATAAAACCTTTGCATTTGTGAATATTGGTATTGTTTAATTATTAAAATGATTAATTATGAATTACTCTAGTATTGTTTGTAAGTTTTAATGAACTTATTATGTAATGAGTTACCTGTACTGTGTGGAGGACTTCCGCCCACACAGAAGAATGGACGCTTGAGCAACGGGCAGTCACGTTATCCTACGATTAGCAAAAACAATTGAAATACTATGTAATTATAAGTGTTTAGTGAAGTGAACGTTTTAAGTTAATCGGTTTCTGTACCTAAATGGTTTCATAGAAATAAACGTTTGGAATTTGAGCCAAGTGCTGTGTGTGATTTCAAATACCCACCTACCTCTACCAACAATGAAGAATTGTAGGTGTCGCACGGCGATGTGATGGCTAGAGAAGTAGAGACTGAAAGACAAAGGCGGATTGGCGGCGGATGTCGCCAATATATGGGCAGAGTGTTCCTCTAGGCTTTCCCTGCCGTGATATATATAATTTAATTTATGTTTTTCTGAAGGACCGCACCTCATGAGTAACATGTGGCGATGGGTCTGTAGGGAATCGTTGGTGCGATTTCTGTCTGTGTTGGTGCACAGAGCGCTTATGAAAGTTTTATGAGTTGTGTTTGCATTGCCTAAAAATTATGGTAAAGATAACCAGAATTGTTAGAATTCCTGTGTTGTAGCTTTTTGATCGGACCTTTTCCAATGTTGATCGGACCTTTTCCAATGTTGATCGGATCTTTTGCAATGGGAGAGCAGGCATCGCGCAATATAGTTGAAAGTTCCAATTATGACAGACTGCGAGAAATAACTGACGTTGACATGCACGTAGGTGACAATGACGAGACTAGTTGAGTATCCAGTAGTCAACTTAACATTTAGAGTACTCAGCATAGAAAGAGTTTTCTTATCTTATTTTCTAAACTAACTATGATGATTTTAATTGTTTTGATTTTTAATGGATTCACTGTTTACAAGTACAATGCTTTCGATGGACTGAAAGCATACCCGATGGACTGGGTAATGTTGTGGCCGCATCAGAAGCGCCGGAGCATGTAAGAGGTGCACGTTGACTGCTTTTTATGTGCAGTATACTCTTTGCGAGGAGTAGCACTTACGCGGCTGAGATGGTTAGCTTCTGACGATGGGTTCACATTTTACGTTGTGACTTGCCGGTGGACTGGCAATTGAGTTTAGAGTCACGTGTAGAGTCACGTGTAGAGTCACGTGTAGAATCACATGTAGAGTCATGTGTAGAGTCACGCGTAGAGACACGCGTAGAGACACGCGTAGAGACACGCGTAGGGACACGCGTAGAGACACGCGTAGAGACACGCGTAGAGACACGCGTAGAGACACGCGTAGAGACACGCGTAGAGACACGCGTAGAGACACGCGTAGAGACACGCGTAGAGACGCGCGTAGAGACGCGCGTAGAGACGCGCGTGGAGACGCGCGTAGAGACGCGCGTAGAGACGCGCGTAGAGACGCGCGTAGAGACGCGCGTAGAGACGCGCGTAGAGACGCGCGTAGAGACGCGCGTAGAGACACGCGTAGAGACACGCGTAGAGTTACGCGTAGAGTGACGCGTAGAGTGACGCGTAGAATGACGCGTAGAGTGATGCGTAGAGTGACGCGTAGTGACGTGTAGAGTGACACGTAGTGACGTGTAGAGTCTAATTTTCCAACGAGTTTATTATTCGGACGTCAGATACACTTTGCTATCATTAAATTGTAATTGCCAGTATGAATATGCTCACGAATTCACGATCAATTGAAGAAAATACCCGAAGGTAGTGCTTTCACACATTTTGATAACAATGATCGTTATAAACTGAAAGCTTTGAATTATAAGGGTGCCTACAAATATTTACACGGTAGGCTAAGAAAGATGCCAACCTGTGAAGTTCCAACAGAGTTAGATGTAATAGACGATGTTTCTGAGGGCGAAGGAACCTCGAAAGACTTATGATTGCGCTTGTTGGCTATTTGGTCAATCTGCATCCACAAGACGCAGTCGCAACTGCGTACGTTGTCGTTCAGGGCGTGATGAGCGGCTTGTGGTGTGGTCGGACCTAGGTCTTGTAAGAGACTATAGTAGTCACATGGACGTGACTTGGGCCTTTTGGCTATTGGTCTGGATATAGACCTGTGACTTGAGTCTATTTGTTTTTTTGTTGAACAGACAGTGATCTGTTAGTTGTATGGTGCAACTGGGCCACCAAAGTAGAAGCGAATCATAATTTCAATGTTGTTGAATTTTAAATTGATTTAGACTATGTTGAACTTCACATGGTTTCTGTAAGCTGCGTAGTTTTTGTTGCAATAGAGTTTTAAAGGTTGACTCGAACGACTACGGTACATGGCCCAAGGGTTGACCTATTTCGGAGGCTCTACGCGGGAGTCGTGCGGTCAATGGCCCTTTACGGGGCTCCGGTGTGGGCGCGTTCATTGAGGCTGCGAGCCGCCCACTATTTGAACGCGCCCCAAAAGGTAGTAGCCGTAAGGCTGGCCCGGGGGTACCATATGATCTCCCGCGAGGCGGCGAGCCTCCTTGCCGGATGCCGCCATGGGATCTAGAGGCGATAGTCCTCGCGCGCCTACATGAAAACCCGCCGGGGGGAAACTCCGCTGCCGCGACAAATTGTCGCTCAGCGGACAGACTTCCGGCGGGATCTCATGGCGATATGGAGAGAGCGACTGTCGCAACCCCGTGCAGGGCACGCCACGATAGTGGCGATAAGTCCCCTCTTTGAGGAGTGGCTTGAGAGACGCCACGGCGTCCTCACCTTTCGCCTGACACAGGTCCTCACCGGACACGGAGTGTTCGGGAGGTTCCTGCACCGAATCGGGCGGGAGGAAACGCCCGGGTGCTTCCATTGTGAGGATCGACCGGAGGACACGGTTGAACACACGGTGGAGGTGTGCCCCGCGTGGGCGGAGCACCGCCGTGTCCTCGAAGCGGCGATCGGCGGCGGCGACCTCTCGCGTCCGGCCCTGGTGCAAGCCATGGTCCGGAGCGAGACGGAATGGGACGCCGTCACCTCCTTCTGCGAAGCAGTAATGCTAGAGAAGGAGGTGGCGGAACGTGAGAGAGAGAGAACCTCTCAACGTCCCGGCCGTCGCGGGAGACGCCCCGGGCGTCGGGGGCCACCACCACGTGGCCCCCGGCCACCGTAGGCGCGGGTCTGTGGACGGTGGGCTATGGGCTAGCTTGCCGTCCATCCGTTTCATGACGACAGGCCGTGTCGACGGCGCGTTCGTGTTCCACGCGCGCCTCAAAGAGAGTCAGCATAAGAGAAGGGGTCCGTAAGGACCGATGCCTGCCGGGGTTGCGGGACTGTTCGAAAGAGATACCGTGGCCCCGGAACACAAAGAGCGATGAAGGAACATGGATGGGTTTTAGTCAGTAAAAGTCTGACACTCCCTCCTGCTCCGCCCAGAGCGGGAGGAGTTATTTGATGACTTCCCATCCAAAAAAAAAAAAAAAGGTTTGAACTATTTTCGATTATTCCCAATTAACCGTGTTTGATTTGATCAACTGCCTCGTTGGTCTAGTGATGGCAAGCGTGACTGCTGAGCATGAGGTCCTGGGTTCGATTCCCAGGTCGGGCAAAGTGTTATTGAGTTTTTCCATCAGAAATTTCTCAGTAACAGCCACGGTGTCTGCATTTGCGCCGGTTGATGTCAATAGGTTCGCCCCTATTACAGGGACTTGGACATAACTAGCGAACTGTGAGTGTACTATTAAGTACACCTCCATGGCGGCTTTTATAGAGTCCTGATGTTGACACCTCGCGGCGAGGCGGACAGTCTGGGTCTAATCGCAGCGGAGTTAAGACGTCTTGAAACTGTACCCGATTCATTGTGCCTGGTGTTAATGTGTGAAAGTGTAATGTCAAGTTATTTGTTAGACTTAGTGTATCTCCATGGAAACTACCTACCCGAACCGTGCAATGCGAAATAAAATAGTGTTTCGCATCCAGTGTGTTTTCATAGCACGAAACCCGTGTTCTGCCCACATAACCTCGAACTTAGCGAAATAAATTCCTGATAAACTCCGACATATAGATGTCACATGTCTTCGAATTTTTAGTTCTAGGACATGCCGGTTTCCTCACGATGTTTTCGTTCACCGTTTCGAGAGCAGTGCTGATGAAATAAATTACGCAAAGTAATGCGCCTGTCTCGGTTCGAACCCACGACTTACTGTTCGTAAGTCGGGGCCACCGCTGCTCTCCTGGACTTAGTATAGGCTCATTATTCTATACAGAAACAACCGGCATGGTCCGTGGTGTCTCCCAACAACCGACCACTACGGCATCGTTCTACCTCTTGAAACATCGTGTCTTTTGTCTAACTAACATTTAGTTAGATTTCCGCGTTTGCTCTCTCCACGTTTTGCTGTTTACTTGACAATAGCTGTTGCCCTCGACTTCGTTTAAGTTCAAATTTTGATGTGTATGTATGTGTGAGAATAAAAAAGATAGCCTATGTTCTCTCTAGGATATAATCCATGCATACGATCTTATCAGCTGTATAGTCTTGAAAAGGTAACAAACAAACAGAGTTACTTTCGCCTTTATGATATTAGTATGGATTTCGTCTTCGGATAATAGTGCATGGTGGTTAGGTACCTACAAAATATATCTGTCAATACTACTCTTGTGAGTATCCACCTATTCCAGTAGGAACTCAAATTGAAATTAGGGGTGGATCCCTTTTCCTATCCACCGAATATTCCTACATAGATACCTTTAATTTATGTGTCAACTGTTAAAGTACCTACTTATTATGTCACACAGATTACCGTTACATATCAATTTACGCTCAAACATAATTAATGAAAGAAGAGGACTGTTTCATTAATCAGGTTTTGTTTCAATTATTGAGATAGGTATATAAAGTATTTATTATTTGGGATCGAATGCGTGACGTGTTTTCGATTTCAATTTGAAATATGTATGTGTCGCATACATATTTCGCAAAATAAATTAAATTTGTAAAAAACTTTTTTGCAAAAAAGTTTTTTTATTTTTCCATTTTTAGTTGTCCTATACAAATATTGGCTATGCATTTATTTTACATTGTTAACAATACATGTCATGGCAATAGGCTTATCCCCAGTAAATGGAACTTAACATACCTAAACTGTCGAAATTTAGGTGTATTGTACACATCTGCGTACCCCTCAGAGCATACAAGCGTGATGGTACGTCATGATGTTGTATAAACAATAAACATCCAAGCAGCAATCACGACCGATTTACCATCTAGTTTTGAAGAGTTCCATTATATCTCCGAAGATAAGCATCAGATCTTCACCAAATTTAATTGCGACCATCTCAGGAGTATACTCTTTCAAATAAAAAAAAGAATTTTGAGAATCGCTCTACAAAAAGAGGAGAAATCGGTGAACATACATGAAATTATACCACACAACTGAAGTTAAAATGTTCATAAAATGAAAAGTACTGGACCAAACTATGTTAAATTTTTATGGGACCAAATGGCAACTATTCCACATCAAACAAAAGAATTACGTAAATCGGATCATAAATGTCAGCGTAATCGGTGTACATACATAAAAAAAAAATACCAATCGAATTGAGAACCTCCTCCTTTTGGAAGTCGGTTAACTATTAATGCATGAAATAAAAGGCTTTTTTATTTTTTTATTTATTTCGTGTCGTATCTAGGTACATCGAACCCTGGCCAGGACGTACTAAGTGACATACATGGTATCAAACTGTTGTGAGCGTAGAACGGGACACGGGTACACTAGAAAAATAGCTCCCTTAACTTGTACACAGTTTATTGTTACAGAGTTAATTACCAACACTACTGTACTAACTAAATACTCTGAACTTAAAAGGAAACTCAGCAGTTCCTAGACCAGTATGTGTCGCGACCACGCCCGAAAGATCACTGTCAATTCCTTGGGACTGAGGACCGTATGAGACACGGACTGAGACACCCATACCTCCAGACTCCGCACAACGCCAAACAAAGGCGCATTTAATTTTAAGTGCATAATCATCAGAATCTAACATATGGATTATTATAACGATATTGTAAATTGGCATTTCATCTACCCACTGCCTGCCTTGACTGCCTCGTTGGACTGCTGGGCATGAGGGCCTGGCTTCGATTCCCAGGTCGGTCAAACTGTTATTGGGTTTTTTCCATCAGGAATTAGGAAACCGAGTCTGAATTTGCGCCCGGTTGACGGCAATAGGCTCGCCCCCTATTACATGGGACTTAAACACAACGAGCGAGGTGTGGGTGTATTAATGAGTGCCTACTCATACACCTCTGCCTAACCCTTCGAGGATTACAGGCGTGATGTTATGTTAAACAACCGTCCAAAGGTGAACCCTAATGCCTTGTACATTTTCTAATAATCTACCTTAGTTTAACGTCCTTTAATTCATCATCTATTATACCTAGCCTTATCCCAACTATGCTTGTATCAATTCCTCATCAAACCGACTGGACACGAGTATTGTTAACAAAAAAAAACCGTTTTTTATACCGTCTTATCTTGGCAAAGGAATAGTTCCGTCCAACCTTGGCTCGTACCCTGAAGCGACGTAGATTGATCCTTGGAATTTAATTTCTCCGTCCTGAAATAGTACAGTCGGGGTCTTTTCCGCCTGACCATTTTAATTTTTTTTCGTTTAAAACATGCGGAGGCGCCGAGCCACGCCCCCTTAAAGTTTGGGCCTATTAGGAAAGCCTCAACTTTGGCGCGCAAAATAACAATAACTCTCGTTTGGCGTGCGTCGTCAGTGCGCTCGGCCGATTCGGTATCTTTTCATCCATTATTTCTATACAAAGTCAACGGGGCGGGGCTAGAGAGCGTTTCTATGTTGGGAGTGCAAGCAAAAATAAGCTTAGTGGTGGTCAGGCGGGAGTGTCTCCGATAGTACATAACTGCATGCGGCCAGCAACATAATCATTGCCTAGTTGTGGCCGAGGCTTGTTTAATACTTTTTTAAAATACGTTAAAATGGCGTTTTGTGGTTTCTATCGCTAAGTGTTTAGTGTTTAAGAGCCTATACTACCTCAGATTAGCAACTCTATTTGTGGTGGTTCAAACTTCGTTTGTAATACTGTGAGAATAACGTTCTAATCGGCTTGCACTACAAAGCGGTTGTTACGTCAGTTACTGCGGCCGAATAGTGCGAAATGATTGGTTTTTATTCTTTATAAAATCAAAATCAAAATCAATTTCGTCTTTTGGAAAAAAATAAAAAACATAAGATCTAATTTGAAGTACTTTTTGAATACCAGCGGTTTATTGTTCGATTTGGAGGTAACTTTGGGTTTTTTTTCTATCGAGAAAATTTTATGAAATCGTGTTTTCGCCAAACATAAGACCTAACATTAATCCTCAACTTTACCATATATTTATTCAAAATTAATGCTGCAGTATTTTAGGCGTAACGGAGGATCATGCTAAGCCATTTGAGGTAGTATAGGCCCTTAAGATGTAACCCGTGTGGTGAAAATCAAAATGAAAGAAATTATTTCACATTCACATCATATTATTGCCTACATGGGCACATAGAAAACGTAGAGAAAATCCTCGATTCTGGTTGGTGATTTCCTATGGAAAAGAACTAGCAAGAAACTCTATGGTTATTGTTACTGCCACACCTGTGTCATACCACTGCTGGACAAAAGCCATGACTTCCAAATCCTTCGATCCAGGGCCAATGTGGACCACTGGTGTGCCACTGCTGTCCAGTTCGTCCCACCATCTTCGCGTCGCCTTCTGGCTGTTTCAGGGCACATCATGGTTGTTTTGGCCCACAGCTCGTCGAGCATATGGCAGACATGACTAGGCTAGTCCCACTTTAGCTTAGCAGCTTTTTGAGAGACGTCTGTAATTTGTGTTTTGGAGCGCAGTGTGTTGTTGCGTATACATGGTCGGTTGGATACTGCACTACATTGCACGTTGCTTAATCTCCATGGTTACACATGGTTATACAATATAAGTATGTGGTGATCGTACAGTTTATGTTTAGTAAATAAAACAAAAATAATTTATATAGACGTCTATTTATTTCAAAAAAATATTATACACAGTTTTGATTCTATCGGATAGTTAGAACATCTTTTTGCGCTTATATCCTAAAATTGGTACAAATCTTTGGAATATATCTTATTTTATACAAAAGCGAGCTAGTAATAACATATTATTATTTACATTTTACATATATTTTACACATAATTATTCTAGTTTCTCTAACATCCTTGTATCATTTTAACGAATATAAATAATGTATGTTCTTTGGTCTGTTAAAACCTAATATCGTGTAATTTACAATTGAAATGTTTTTCTTACAATATTATTTTTTTTACATAAACTAATTAATGTATAAATAAAACTTTGTTTTGAACAAACCAGAATTTGTGTGAGAAATTAATTACGTAAGTTATGCATTTTACAACAAAAATAAATAAAGGAAGTTCTAATTGAGTGATACTTCGTTGGTTAGCTCAAACTCAAACTCAAAAGTTATAAACTCTATTAGTATGCATAAATTAAAATCATTGTTTTGTTATTTTGTATTATTATTGTACTCTGCTGATTTTAATTTTGAACGGAGTTTTTCAATTCAATTCATTTATTTAGTCAGACATAAAAGTATACATAAAGTATTGTGTGTCGAATTTGTGTACATTCGACAAAAAATACAAAAAAAATAATTAAGTAACATAAGTTACTTAATTTTTTTTTTGTAAGTATGTTTTGTATGTTTTACTTTATGTATACTTTTATGTCTGACTAAATAAATGAATTGAATTGAAAAACTCCAAGAATTTCCATTAGACCATTACAGGCACTTTTCAATCGCCAAAAAACTAAAAGAAAAAAGATACAGTCCCAGTCACAAAGCATAATAACGTGTGAAAGTACTGTAATTGCTGATTCCAAAGCGTAGATATCTCTGTGCAGAGCAACTCCATGGACACTTCTAAATCAATATATTGTTTTCTCGTTTTCTCCTTTAAAAATTGAATACATACCTATAAACAAACATAACAGCATCACGCCAATAATCTCCGCACGCTTAAACAGAGGTGTAACTAATATTACACCCACATTTCCCATTAAAACTGAACTAAACTGCGAAAAAAACAACAAGTTTAAGTTGTGGCTTTGAAACTATGCTAACTTTTATTACAGTATATTGAAAAACACACCGTATCTAAGTGAAGGCGCTTTGCACATGGAGCAACTTAAGTTGAGGCAACTATCAACATTTTAAAAGTTTCCTGTAAAAAGTTGATAGTTGCTAAGTATAACGTTTACGGTTGCCGAAATTTTATGGCAATCTGTGAGCTTTCATAGCCAAGTTACTCAATCTACGCAGCGATCAACGTTAAGTGTGACGATTGATATCGAAGAAGCAGAGAGAGAGACGGGTGTGAAATCACCCGACGCGTTGCGATTGACGGTTGAGGAAACTGGCAACTTTAAAAACCGGTATAATATTTAACAGTTGCTAGTTGCGGCAATTAGGAACTAACTTGGTCATCGTTTACAGCAACTGAAAACTGTTGACGATCACCGGAACACGAAACTCGAGTTGCTATGTGTTTGCAGTCCAATTGAAATAAATAAATAAAATAAATATTGCTAGACGTTACACACAGCGCCATCTAGTGCCACACTAAGCAACGAGGCTTGTGTCGTGGACACCAGATAGTTGATATACTACATAGGTACTTTTTGTTTGTAAATACATACTTATTATACATATAAGCATCCATGACTCGGAAACAAATGTCCATGCTCATCACACAAACATTTGCTCCGACCGGGATTCGAACCCGGGACCCTAAGAACGTAAGGCAGCCTTACTACCACTGCACCATTCGGGTCGTCAAAAAATAAAAAATAAATATATGTAAACAGCTAGTTGCCAGCTAGTTGCCAGTTGCTGCAATAGTTGCTCCATGTGCAAAGCGCCTTTAAGGTTATATTCCTTCGATTGCTTTAAACTGTAGGTGGATTAACCGCCTTAGTGTGGGTACAATTGAGAGTGCAGTTGGCTCTAAGCTGAAGTTACGAACCGTATACTGGATAACTAGGATTTAGCTAAAAGATAATAATAGTTATTCTTGTAACCGTTACATTCAGTAGAGAGGACATTAAAGTCAATCCTCTCTAGAATGGTATTTAAATAGCTCGAGTTTGAAAATAAGCTACACAATTTAAGGTCCAACACTCGTATTTATAAACAAGTCAAAGTGATTACTTGAGTAAAAGTAATAACTTAAGAAACGATTTTTATTCTGTAGTTTAGTAATTGCTTGAAGTTAGAACTGTGAAAACAAAGAATAAGAATAAGTGGTTTTAAAGCATAAATCTTCTTCTTCTTAGCTTGTCGATGGCAGTCTAAATTGTGTCGGCCCAGAACTGAGCGACTAGTTTGCCGCTTTCGGTAGCGTCCATCAGTTCCTGTAGTGAACAAACAACAGGACACGCAGGACACGATAATAAGTGCCCCATCGTTTGTGGAACAGCACCACATTTACACTCCAGGGAAGAGTCATTAATGAAAAAAAAAAAAAAAAAAACAAATGCAGCACAATGCAGCCATATTTATATATCATATAAATATGGCTGCCTAAAAAGTTATTACTTTTAAGCTCATGTAATTACTTTTACTTGACTTTATAGAGATACCAGGATTAGAACCGAGTTTTGAAAATCACTTTTGTGTAGGTAAAGCATCTTTGTTGCACCTCTTTGTTTTTTTTTTTTCGTTTTTGGGTTCCGTACAAACAATGCAAAAACGGAACCCATAAAGGATCACTCGTGCGTCTGTCTGTCACAGCCAATTTGATTCGAATCTACTCGACCAAATCAGGTGAAATTTGGTACGATGGTGTAATCCTATGATGACACAGATGTGCAAAGTAAATATTTTTTTTTTAAATAAGGGTAATTTTCGAAGGACAAAATTAGGAAATTTAAAAAAAGGTTTTGCAAAACTTACTGTGTCATATATCAAATGAAATGACTCGTTTTATGAGGATCTCAAATATATTTTTGTTATTATTGTAAAATAAACAGTTTTGATTTTATTCATGAAAGAAGACGAAAATTGACCATTCCCCCCCCTGATCTCCGAAACTACTGAGCCTAAAATTTTGAAAAAAAAAAATACAAAACATAGTTCATTCCTTTTAGATTACAGGAAAATCTATAAAAAATTCTATCAATTGAAAATAAAGTGGTAAACTCAATATAATGTGGCCGCCCAGTGGTGGCGGCCCCGACTTACGAACAGTAAGTCATGGGTTCAAACCCAGACAGGCGCATTACTTTGTGTAATTTATTTCATTACCACTGCTCTCAAAAACGGTGAAGGAAAACATCGTGAGGAAACCGGCCATGTCCTAGAACCAAACAATTCGAAGACATGTGACATCTACCAATCCGCACTGGGCACGTGTGTTGGATTATAGCCCATTCCCACTCATAGAGAGGAGGCCTGTGTCCCAGCAGTGGAAACATTAATAGGCTGATAATGATGATGATGATGAATTATTTCTCACACAAATATCGCTCTTAGGACGAGTGCATTCACTAGTACCTACATGATTTTTAAAATCTGTCACAAATAAAAAAGCCTGCTAACAATCGATAATTAAATACATACATGAGATATAGTACAAAAAAATACACATTCTTCGAATTACATTTATAATATTTGGTAACTGTCATTATTGATTATTTATTTATTTGTGTGTAAGTGTGTGTGTGTGTGTGTGTATTTGTGTGTCTTTGGGTGTGTTTTTGTGTTATTTATTTATTTGTGTGTGTTTTTTTGTTTTTGTGTTTGTTTTTTGGTTTGTGTATTGTTTATGTGTGTGTTTATGTGTGTTGTTTATGTGTGTTGTTTTTGTGTGTTTTGTGTGTTGTATGATTCATCATCTCTTTCATATATATGTTACAAACTTTAAAAAGTACTTCTGTAATACTAGGTATACTATGTACAGACACCAGCACGTGAAGCTACCCGGAACTGTACATTTTTGCCAACCAACCTTGAATCTAATGCGTTAACGATAAAGTTGAAAATCAATTAAATAAATTTGACAGATTGCAGTAGCTTGATGTGCTTAAATACTTGCGCGTCAAATAAGACTAGTTACAAGCTTATAATACACGCTCTTCGCCAATCAATACAAAAATACAGATATTCACATCTTGCTAAATACACAAACGTACGTCAAACACAAATGTTCGAAAACCTTCATCGTATTTAGAACCTTGTCATATAAAACTTAGCATGTGGTGGCTTCAAAACTGTGACACGAAATTAAATGGGTTTAATGTGACAAAGTTCAATATTTTCATAGTGACCTTTCTCATTACAATAATTATACGAGGTCAAATGAAATCAGCTAACGAAACTCTGCAGACGCAATGTGTACCGATATCTGAACATCATACAACAAGAAATAAAATTATTTGGTCATCATTTTTGGGTCAATGACCAGAGTGCACTACGTGAGGTCGACAAAGGGTTGTGCGATTAATGCTTGCGCGACAAAACTGTACTGCGACTTACCATAGTCCGAACGCATGCAAGTGCGTCAAACTTAAGCTCGATAGCACACTAGTGCGACAGTAGTTCGACACTACCCAAGTCTGATTAACGCTTATGCGAAACTTATGTGTATACAGGGTGTAAAAAGACCGTTTAAAAATGTGCTCACACATGGGTACAGAATGCTTTGTTGATGGCAATTCAATTGGCATTCTGTACCTATGTGTGAGCACATCTTAAGTAGTTTGCCGTATGAGTTTATAAAATCATTTTTATTTGATGTTGTTCAGATATGTCGTCCGTGACGTGTACTCATAGAAAAAACATTATTTTCATTGATATTTCAAGTAACTAGAATTGCGTTCGTTGACCCAAAAATAAAATTCTTTATCTAATTTAAATTGCAGCGTCAATTTATTTGTTACCATTTTAACTTGCCCTAAAAATAGATACATTTACCGCGTATTAAGTAGTCTTTAAGGAAATCACTACCATCGCCTCCGTCGTATACAAAAGGTCCATTAAGGAATTCAGCGAAGAAGCAATGTGTTGCCCAAAGGTTATCACACCCCGGAATAGGTAGGTTTTTTGTCAATTGTGTACCTTTCGCATGTATGGGGAATTCTTGAGTTGATGTGGAATAAAGAAATTTTGATTTTGTTACAAAAAAAGGCGTGAAAGAACTCTTCACGAAGCCGTCAACGAAGCATTCGAATTCATCAAACTGAGTAACTACTATAAGCAAGAATTATTGCCGGGAAACGACTTTTTTTTTGGGGGTAAACAATCACGTTTTACGGTAGGATTCAATGTACCACTCATTCAAAACATTGTACTGATGTATGCATTGAATGGTACGGGGTCGTGAGCGTAATTATGTAAACGTAAAGTAAAGTTCCAACTTTTTTATAATTTTTGTTATATTATAAAAAAGTTGGAATTTTGACCCCCAATATCTCCGTAACTAGAAGGTTCCCAGGTATGGTATAGAAAAAAAAAATGATCGCAATGACAAGGAGAACAAGTGCCTTTCGGCTTCGTTAAGAGGTGTTTTACACCCTTTATACCAAGCTTGACATATCGATGTAAATTATTTTCTTGACAAGCAACACCGACTTGAACTGCTCACTTAAAGTAGTCATACTATACACAATCATTGTTGGCGTGGCAGCACTATCAAATAAACATGTTTTATTCTTATAATTATTCCTTAATAAATCCTATAATTCGTTGAACAGCAAAACATGAAAACTAAACAAAGCGAAACTTACAACAAAGAAAATTCACAGATTAAAAATTAAAAAAAAAAACATTCATTGTCTTTTGTATCGCGATTCGATATTCTTACATCCCTATCTAGTGATGCATTTTTCGTCCAATTCCCCAGTAAGGAAATCGTTGGTGTCCCGAACTGTCATGATGGTGACCCCATCAGCGCTGTTCCTTGATATGATGTTACTCTTCTTCTTAGTACTTCCGTAGTCGTAGTTGGATATCACCACGCTCTCTGTCGGGTTCCTGTAAAAGTTGATAGAACAATCACCGTTGAAGTTACAGGATTTGTCACAGGAGAACCCAAGTTAGAAATCATCATCATATCATATCAGCCGAAAGACGTCCACTGCTGGACATAGGCCTCCCCCAAGGGGGGGTTTTGCCATAATCGCCACGTTTGGCAGGCGGGTTAGCGATCGCAGTGCGGTTGTTACAAAAGCACAGAGAACGCTGCTGCCCATTCTCTGATAAGTCCCTTAGTCGCCTCTTACGACACCCACGGGAAGATATGGGATGGTGCTATTCTTTACGTCCGACACCATACAGACAAGTTAGAAATTGGCTTCGGTTTTTTTCTGTGACAACATTACTTAATTTTATTTTCACTGGCTCGTTGGTGTAGTGGTCGCAAGTGCGATTGCTTAGCATGAGGTTCTGGGTTCGATTCCCAGGTCGGGCAGTGTCTTTGGGTTTTTCCATCAGGAATTTCTCAGTAGCAGCCATGGAGTCTGGATTTGTGCCCGGTTGATGGCAATAGGCTCTCCCCCTATTACATAGAAATTTAACATTTAATTTCGAAGGATAGTTGGCACTTAGTGATAGTATTTATTTTTATGGTAAGTCAGTTAGTTATTTCAAAATAATAAGGAGCAATAGGATTGACGTTATTATTCCGTAAAGGCAATCCTTGCTTGAAAAAGGTGTTTTTTATTGTATAATTATAAGTTTATATAACCAATTATAAGTTTAGAAGAAATAAAAGTACTATACAGGATGTAAACAACCTCATCACAAAGCCGTCAACCAAGCATTCTGTACATTAAACTAAGTAACTTTACGCAAAAACTATTGCTGGGAGACTTTTTTTTTATGGTGAAAAATCATGTTTTGTGGTAAAAGTCAATGTAACGCACTCAAAACATTGTGCTGATGGATGGATTGAATAATACGGGGGTCATGGAGGTGTTCAAAGTACCCTTCTAGTTACGGAGATATTGGGGGTCAAAGTTCCAACTTTTTGACAAGTTTTTTTTCATACAAGTTGTTTATTGTAAGATTTTACTTTAAACACCTCCACAACCCCCGTACTATTCAATCCATCCATCAGCACAATGTTTTGATTGCGTTACATTGAGTTCTACCACAAAACATGATTTTTCACCCCAAAAAAAAAGTCGTTTCCCAGCAATAATTTTTGCGTAAACTTACTTAGTTAGATGTACAGAATGCTTGGTTGACGGCTTCGTGACGAGGTCTTTTATACCCTGTATAGGGTGAATTTTTCAAGTGGGTGTGGATGGCCAAATCCGAAACTTTATTACAAAATTCATTACTTTCCCCTTCACTACGCTCGAATGATGTAGGTAATAACACAGTGTGTGTTTTGTTTTCAAAATCAACGGATTCGATTCCTGGCTAGGGATATTGGTTTTCCAAAAATCCAATGATGCAATATTAGTTTTTATCGGGCTCGAGACTTCTCTTAGTATTTTTCGCTATACCACATAGTTTTGAATTTGGCCATCCATGCCTACTTGAAAAATTCACCCTGTATAGAACGTTGCCATTATTTTATTGTATGGAATCAACGTATAAATGAAGTTCTGAAATGTATATTGAACATGAACATGAAGCAGACTCGAGATCTAACGCATAATGCAATAACCTTCAATATTGAATGGCACAATAACGCATCGGCAGTAAAACTTAGACACTAAACATCACATAATATACTGGTGTTTGGTTGGTTGGCCAAAATAGCATCAACTACCTAGTATAGGGTCTTAGTGCTGTAGCTGCGGCTGTTAAGACCCTCAAGTGGTACAAATACTAAAAAACCTTATTGGTAACTATAGTTTTGAGCCTTTTGGGGTCGAAAAGCTCGGGACATGAGGCCCGAGTGCGCGTTTGAAATCTCTCAGCGACTGGTTGACACTGCGTGATCAGAGGGCTAGCTTTTTATTAAGCCAAAGAATAGAGAATATGCATAAAATACAAAACTCTTTTTATTTATGAAAAATGCCTTGTATTGGCGCTTAAAAACATAGTACATCACTTATTTTACAATTTACTGTTCTAAGTAGCATATTTTTAGTGAAACGGAACGCACTCTCAAAACCAAAACACACCGCCCTCGATAACGCCGCCGCCGGTATTGACGTCAAACTTCATTGTGTCAAAAAAACACTTTTATTTGAAAAGTGCTTTAAGTTTCACTACAATTTTATTTATAAATTAAACAACAGTTTTTCTGTGAGACAGACGGCGAACAAAAGAAAATTTATTCTAGAACAAAAATATCAGAGACAATCATACAATAGTTCCTAAATAACACTATAGGTAGTCTATGACATCATTGGTATTTTGATATAATATTAACACCCCCACTTATCAAAATAACATAGATGCCCACACAATATTTTACTTCATCTAAATTAAACAAAACAAAACAATTATATTACTTTTACTTTACATCCTGTATTCCTAATAACTGCAAAAAATAATAATGCTTTGTATTACCCAAACCTTTAGTGAACAGGTCTGCTGGCATTTCAGCTGTTTCCAAATATCTTAGTTCAATAACTTTATCAGCGATACAGTCTTTACAAAAATGGTAGCGAATATCAATATGCTTAGTTCTCTTATTAAAACTATTACTTGAAGACAACTTAAGTGCACCCTGGTTATCATTAAATATGGTTATTGTATAGGACTCATTAATAATTTCCTTTGACAAATTATGCAAATAAATTGCTTCCCTGCAAGCATCTGCTATGCCCATGTATTCAGATTCTGTGCTTGATAGAGCAACTGTTTTTTGCTTTTTAGCCTCCCATGACACTACACTACCAGCTAATGTGAAACACATACCTGTGTAAGACCGCCTATCAATAACATTGTTTCCCCAATCTGCATCAACATACCCTTCTAATATATCATTACCACATCTAGTATATTTTAATCCATAATATTTAGTCTTTTTCAAATATTTTAAAATTCGTTTTGCGTAAGCCTAAGTTACATTATCATAGCAATTGTTAAATTGACTGAGAAAACTTATTGAATATGCAATGTCAGGCCTGGTTAGAACTGCCAAATACATTAGCCCACCTATAAGTTTCTGATAAGGTATTCCACTATCACAACTTTTATTTCCTAAATTAATATTCAACTTAGACTCCAAAGGTGTATCAGCTTGCTTACAATCTGTCATATTGAATCTATTCAATAACTTGTTAATATAATTCTCTTGGCTCAATGTAACAGTGCCATTAATTTTATCAATATTAACAGTCATTCCTAAACAATTTTTAACTTGTCCTAAATCTTTTAATTTGAACTTTGAAGACAGTACCTTTTTTAAGTTATTACTTTCAATATCATCATTTGTAAACACAAAAAAATCATCGACATACAATGTTATTATCGTTCTTTTTTTATCCTTAATTTTTGTGTACAAACATGGTTCTAGTTTAGAGCGTTTATAACCATTGCCAATAAGACATTCGTCAACTTTCTTGTACCAGGCCCTTGAGGATTGCTTTAAACCATAAATTGCCTTTTTCAGTTTAAGAACTTTATTATTATAGTCATTTTCAGAATTTGGTAGGCATTCTGGTATTTCCATATAAATTGTCTCCTCAAGGTCACCATTCAAGAATGCTGTAGTGACATCAAGATGTGTAACATCTAAACCAAGTTTTACAGACAATGCAAACAGTAATCTCAAAGTTGAATGCCTTACTACAGGCGAAAAAATCTCTGAGTAGTCCACATTTTGCTTCTGCATGAAGCCCTTGGCCACTAAACGGGCACGGTAACGAACACTATTATCATTGTTCAACTTTTTACGCAACACCCACTTACACTTCACTACAGTTTCATCATTCTTTGGCATATCTACTAGCTCCCATGCATGACTGTCCTCAAAACATTGAAGTTCCTCTTTCACTGCTTGTAACCACTGTTCCTTTTCTACTCCATTTAGTGCTTCTTCCAGACATAATCCATTAGCATCATCAAACACTTCATTCGGAATACACATATTTGAAATTCCATACCTTTCTGGTTTTTTCTTTATTCTGCTGGGTCTGACACGCTGCACAGGTGAGTCATCAGCATCCTCATACTCACTAGGAACATAAGTATCATCTGAGTTATCTGATGTTTCAAGAAGTGTCTCCTCATCCATAGTTGTTTCATTTGAATTTTGTCTATCCATGACAACTGTGTCCCCCACTGAACATGAGTTTTCAATAATTGGTATACTGACAAGATTCTTCTCATCTTCCATGATTACTACATCTCTGCTTGTGGTCACTTTTTTCGTTCTAGGGTTATATATTCGGTAACCTTTAATTTCATCTGGATAACCCACCAGTATCTGCTCCTCTGACTTTCTGTCCCATTTTTGGCGCTTCTCTTTAGCCACATGAACCATGACCTTGCTGCCAAATATTCGCAAGTGACTTATGTCAGGTTTGCGTCCTGTCCAGACTTCATAAGGAGTCTTTTCATTCAATGCAGGAAGAACAGTACGATTTTGTAAATAGACAGCTGTGTTGGTAGCCTCTGCCCAAAACTGTTTTCCCATATTCGCATCAAATAATAAGCATCTGGCTTTCTCAACAATTGTTCGATTATTCCGTTCTGACAAGCCATTTTGTTCTGGGGTATATGGATTACTCCTTTGATGAATAATACCTTCTTTCTTGAGAAATGAGTCAAATTCTTTGTTACAATATTCACACCCATTATCACTTCTCAATATCTTTATTTTCTTATTAGTTTGTTTCTCAACTTTTGCTTTAAACTCTGAAAAACATTGGAGTGCTTCACTTTTATGTTTAATGAAATAGACATATATCATTCGACTAAAATCATCTATAAATAATATGAAGTACCTGGAACCTGCTATTGATTCATACTCCATAGGTCCACATATGTCAGTGTGAACTAAATGCAGTAATTCTTTGCTTCTTGAACCTTCATTTGTGAATGGTAAACGACACTGCTTACCCTCACAGCAAATTGTGCATGACGTCTTGTTAATATCAACTTTTTCTTGGAGATTCATTCCTTCTACAGCACTTGTCATTTTATTCAGGTACTTACTATTTACATGACCTAACCGGCGATGCCAAGTAATCCCTGATGCAGTCAAATTAGCCACCACACTATCAGGTACGATCAACTTGTACACTCCATTATTTAATACAGCTGTAGCCACCAATTCACTGTTTCTATTGTATACTTCACAGCCATTTGTCGTGAACTGAACTGTATTACCGGACTTTATTAACTGGCTCACTGACAATAGGTTGGTAGTCAATCCTGGAGCGCATAATACATCCTTGACTGGTATTTCAAATTCACATTCATCAGTTTTAGTTAAAATGGTCACATCTCCGGAACATAATACTTGCAACTTCTCGCTGTTAGCAACACATATATCCTTCATTTTGTGATATATAGCATTCTCAATCCATTGTTCGTTAGCTGTTAGATGCATGCTCGCGCCTGAATCAATGTACCAATCATATCTGTTGAATTTTCCACTTAGAAACACCGTACTAAACGCATTACTTTGTTTACGTTGTATTTCTTTCGAATTTGTATTGGTATTATCATTATTTGGACACTGATTCTTGTAATGACCTGGCTGTTTACACCGGTAACATTTGACATGACTTTTAGCGCCACCATTGACATTGACGTTTGTCTTCGTTGCGTTCCGTTCGTTCGATTGTTTCTGCGCGTTGGTCATAGACGACTTATTATTTTTCTTATGTTGCCATTTCTGCGTACTGCTTGCGAATGCACCACTAACATTATCGGATTGACTGCTCACTTCCGTTTCCACCATATCCATAAGTTTTGTTCTAATGGCGTCCGTTGTGATTTGTATGCCTGAATGCTCAATCGCCATTATCATGGGCATGAATTTTTCAGTAAGCCCCGCTAACAACAAACAACCAATCCACTCATCACTGATGTTAAATCCTGTCCCACTTAACTTTTGTCCTGTTTCGACGATTTGCGTTACGTACGACTGCATGGAAACACAATTTTCTAGGCGAATCGATATCAAATTACGAAAAAGAGATATTCTTCGTGCAAATCCTGAATCGTCAAATAATGCCTTTAATTTGTTCCATAGCTCCAAAGTAGTCTTCGCGTCTTTGATATGTACATATAACGCACTATCTATCGTCATAATTAATTTTGCCTTGGTCCTCGCGTCGTCTGCGGTTTCTATTTTCCCGGTTTCTGGCTTGATGCAGTGCAACTTATCCTCCAGGATCAAAAAATTCTCCGCTGCAAAGGTCCACTCATTGTAGTTCTCCCGGCCTTTTAGCTTGGGAACATTTACTAGGTAGTTCGTTGTCATTCTTGCAAACTTTTATTGCAAATACTGAATAACACTTTGCTAACTATGTTTCACTACTTTTACTTGAGAATTAATTACTTTTATTTAAATAAAACTGAATATTTTGGGTGGACTGGGCCCATAACCTATAAATTAAACAACAGTTTTTCTGTGAGACAGACGGCGAACAAAAGAAAATTTATTCTAGAACAAAAATATCAGAGACAATCATACAATAGTTCCTAAATAACACTATAGGTAGTCTATGACATCATTGGTATTTTGATATAATATTAACATTATTAAAATATTGTTATTGCAATTTTTACTTGAATAAAGCACATACCTACAATTAGTAAAATTATTTTTCATTACTCATACTCTGAAAGTAGCTCTGAAGTTGCCTGAGGAGCGGGTTGAAAGTAATACTTTTCAGCCCTAGGGAGAATCGTTTTCAACTGACAGCTGTCAAATTATTAAAAAAAAATGGTTAATTTTTCTAATGAACCATGTTCCAACTTTCTATACAGCCACGATGTAAAATTGAAATACCATAAAGTTAAGTATTAAATAAAGAATATATATATTTTAAATATCTTTATTATAATTAAGTTTCAACTATTTCTTTAAAATAACATAGATTTGGGAAAAATAGGTATTGGCTGAATAGCTGGCCGGCCACAGAAAAAAAAAAACAAAATAGGTGGAAAAGTGGCAATAGGGTAGATGACACCATAAAACAATAATTCCAAGACACCTTTCTCTAAAAAAACACTTTATTTTGGGCCTGAAAACCAGATTTATTTTCATTTAATTGCCAAATTCGATTTTTAGTTGCTTTGAAATCAATAAATAGTCGAGTCATTGAGTTGAATAAACAGTGACGTCACAGTAGGCTATTGCCATACAAAGTCTATTAGAGAACCGCGTTTTGACAGCTCTTAAAAAGTATCTCAATTGATTGGTGTGTCATCTACCCCATTCGGATTCCGATCTTCATTAGTTTTTTCGAGTTGTATGTTTTTTTTTACTTTCCTTGTATTCGTAATGAAAAGCACAGTGTTTACCTCGGGTTAAAGACTTATTTAGTCCCTTGAACTATTAGCGCCCTCACTTCGCTCGGGCACCAAACCCCGTCTCGGGACTAAATAAGTTACTTTCACCCCTAGGGGTGAAAGTAACTTATTTAGTTTGTATCTACAACGACGACAAGGGGACACTATAATGCGTCAAAGTACTCCGCCGTATTGCTGACCTCCGGAAACGTGCCCAGAAGCCTGCCAGCATGTTGAATGGCAATGCTAATAGGGAATATGCACGTAATTTTTTCTTCACTTAAATCAATAAAATACAGTAGGTACTATCAACCCAAGAAAAGTATTAAAAGTTAAGTTCAACTACTGCTTGTCGCACAAAAATAATATTAAAGTCCTGCAATTCTGTCGCGGCCATGATGTGACGTCACTATCCACAATCTGCCTTGTTTACATCTAATTTTTTTGGCTTTAATAAAATAATTTTACCAATTGTATGTGCTTTATTCAAGTAAAAATTGCAATAACAATATTATAATAAAATTTCGTGAAACTTTAAGCACTTTTCAAATAAAAGTGATTTTTTTTTGACACAATGAACTTTGACGTCAATACCGGCGTTATAGAGGACGATGCGTTTTGAGAGTGCATTCCGTTTCACCAAAAACATGCTACATAAAACAGTAAATTGTAAAATAAGTGATGTATTAGAAACTTAAACAAGTGTACCATAATGTTTCTATACAAGGCATTTTTCATAAATAAAAAGAGTTTTGCATTTCATGCATATTTCCTATTGTGTGTATGGATGTATATGGAGTGTATTTTTAAAAACAGAACACTCTTATAGAAGATGCTGGTATTTTTATTTTTTGTAAACAGTTAAGTTCTCATGACAAACAAAGCACGAATTTCACCAAAAAAACTAAAAAAGTAGAAGAAAGTTTTTTTCGAAATATTATTTTTGAGCTGGTCTTACAATGAGTTTTAAGGAAAAACTGAAAAATTCGCCACGAGTACTGGAATAATTAATGATGTCTAAAAAAAGGATACCTAATCAGTATTTTACTGCCGCAAGCCATTCTTTTTTTACGAGTTGTAATTAGAGAAATCAAGAAACAAAATTGAGAATATTTTTTTTTTTACCTACGGGTCTTTCGTACTAAAGGTACCCAAGGGTGCTGTACCTAACCTATATAAAATGGGTATTCATTTATTTTTCTTTGTTAAGTTTTCTTATTAAAGTTAAAGCATTTTGAATTGAATGATGGATATAAGTGGGTATGTGAAAGAAAATGAAAAGAAGCAGGTTTAAGAAAATAAACAACAAAACAAGACAAACTAGTTTTCTTTTAGAAATCTAGAAGGCATTGTGTTAAATGTATCAATTGGATTTAGGGCTATTGTGAGAGAAAAACTCTAAACAAGTTACGTCTACAGTATCGGGGCGATAGGTTCACAAAAAAAAAAACTTTATAATTAAATTAATAATATCTACACTACAATCCCACATGCCCCACCTGGCCCTGTGACGAAAATTCAAAGAACTTCAGGGTGCAAGTTGGCAGCAGGCGACACGAAGCCGCCGCAGACAACGTGTCGTCGCTTCATGTCGCCGCGACACGTCGCCGCCTCATGTCGCTGCAGTCATGATTTCGAACCCGGCATTTCTGCGTCAGCGATACTACTGATCTGCGGTCGGGCGACACTTGCGTCTGCCACTCGACGACGCGTCGCTAGCTTCATGTCGCTTGCTTCGGAAGGAATTTCATAGAAATACATAGAAACCAGTAGTGTCGCTGCGACACGTCGTCTGTGGCGGTTTCGTGTCGCTCGCTGCCAACTTGCACCTTAAGAGGCTGGCGACCGATGCGTAGTTCATACAAACGTAATACCAAAATAATTTGTAAATCAAACATAATATTCTTAAGGTAGTGTGTATTTATTTCGATTGGATTACAGAATATCTATGTTCCAAAATATATATTTTGAAAGGACAGCGATATAAAGACGAGATATGAGGAATTTAAAATTTATAGGTTTAGAAAACTTATTTTTCTCATAACTCTTATTTAAATCAGTGTCCATTCAAAATACATATTTGGGAACCTAGATATTTTGTATTCCAATCGGAATAAAGACACTCCACCTTAAGAATATGTTTGATTTACAAGTTATTTTGGTATTAAGTATATACGTTTGTATGAACTACGCATCGGTCACCGGCCTCTTATGGCCTGAACAAAATTACATTTCTATGATTAAAATAATGAAAAAATGAAGTTGTCAACAACTTTTATGATCCGAACGAAAAGCTTATTTCGATCCTGTTGAAAGTCTTGACACAAAATATTTTAAAAGTGATTAGTCCCAACCAAAGCGAACGTCGCGCGAACACGCAGCTGTCGGTAGACCTGAATGAGCTCTTGCTGGCTGAGCGCGTCTCCGGTTTCCGAACAAATGAGTGGTATGTGAAAGCGACAATCGTGGATTTGCACCAAGCAACGTTCGCCTTGGTAAGGACACGAGGCTTTCTTGTCACTTTTTATAGTGATTTCATGAGTTCCTCTTTCATCCACCAGGCCAGATAAGTATGTGAAACTTAATAACCACCAACTTCTACCATCTACTTCCTACCTACATCCAAAATAACAAAAACCCTTGTTAACCCAACCTGTTGCACCGATGGCGATGTGTGCTCCTGAATGAGGTCTCGCAGACCGCTGTCCTAGAAAGGCGGGAGCTGCAGGTCGGATGAAGGGTCCCTCGTCGGCAGCACAGGTAGCGGTTGAAGTGGGACCTGAAGACTCCACTCACGCAGTACAGAGCGACTGGATTCACGCAGGAGTTCAGGAAACTGGAGAAAAAAATGTTTTGTTAGTGTACGTTTTGATGTTTTCGGAAATCAATTAAAACCGTGTCACGGCTGTTGTTTGGAGATTTTTTGAGTCGTTATGAGGAGTCAAAAGCCCAAATGCCTGAACTAGTCTTACCAAGTAGTATAGTGTTACCAAGTTACCGAGTTGTTAAGGTTAGATAGGTAATACAGTCGCTCCTAATAAAATGCTGGTATTCAGCTGCATTCGGTAAGACCCGAAACTGCATTCAACAAAATTGAACGAGACGATTGTGGTTGTTTCTTCACTCAGTTGATGTTAAATTCAGTCGTGTTTTTTTATCCTTTTTCGCTTATGCTCAAAAGTGTAATTACAAAATCACAATCATAGCCGCATCGTGTCAAATAGAATTTAATATCTTCCAAAATAACGCGCAAATTACGTCAGCATCCCCACGACCTTTAGCGTCAGGAAGACGGAATGTTTGACCTGTCCCATAAATAACACCAGACTTTAATATATCAAGGGTCCTTGCGTACCTAATCTTCACATAGAGCGACAAAGTCAAGGAGCTCGAGCACAAAAGCTTTGTCTAGTTGACTGTACTCAGTGAAGACATAGTAACTGTTCTAGATTGCTCACTTTTGTTGACTTTATTGTCCTTCTTACTCTTCTTTGGTACACTGAGGCACGAAATGGAATGGCTTTTTCATGAGATGTTAAGAAATCAACTGCTATGGCTAACTTGAGATTGTAAAACCTAGCCTGAACGCGACGTACAGTGAATTCTAACGATTTTTAAATATAAAAAAAAACAATATCTAATAAATAAAATTAATATTATTTTTAAAATGATTTTATTATTAGTATTTTTTATTATTATTTATTTATTCTGTTATTTATTTTAATATAATTAAATTTGATATTTTTGCTCTAAGCTCAATTTGTAATCACCCAAAGATATGAATAAAATCTTAAAACTAAAATAAATCCTCCTTATTGATTCCACCAAAGGACTCGCTAGATCGAATTGAAAATTGTTCAAAATTACGAAATATTAACTTCGTTCGTCTTTTTAAAGTGGCACTTAATACAATTTACCTATGCTCTAGATATTACGTTGCACATAGACGCTGTTGGCAAACCTCTATTAATAAATAAATTTAGCTGTACCTAACTGCTGAAACTTGAGATCGTATCTTTGTTATCTTTTGCCCATTGTTCCCATTATATTATCATTAAAATCAATTTGTTTCAGGAAAACAAACGCCTAATTTGACGAAAGCCGAACTTCTAATTGGACTCAATTTACTTTTGAAATTAACTTTACACAATCGTCGTCAATTTTGAACTTTCACCCTAAATAATTAAAATAAATTAAGTCGTCTCAGCGACTTTATTTCAAAATTGTAAGGAGTTTTATACTTTTGTCCGGGTCCGTTAAATCGATTGGGCAGTATTAGTTAACTGAACAACGAAACCAACTTAAAGCAGTACACTTTTATTCAGCTCGTTGCATTAATCCATCCCAGTTCAGGTCGGCTTGGCACAATCCGAGCTAAACCTAGTGGCTTTTCCCAAACGTATAAGTAAACATACCCACCCATCTTGTCGATGTTTCACATATTCGCACGAAGAGCTTTGCTACATCTTTTATTATGCGCACAACCAAGCTGGGAATTCCCTGCCTGCGTCGGTGTTCCTAAATGTATATGACGCCAATCTATTTAAGTTGTGAGTTAATCCAGCGGCTTCTTTTGGGTTAGCTCGTTCCATCGTCGACCTCATATCTATCCTCAGGACATGATTGAGGCCAAGAGTGAGCTTATCGTTATCCGGCTTTGTAAAACAATGCCGACCCCAATGATATTCTAACAAACAGATATGTTATACACTTACAAAACCACCGAAAAAAGTGTGCCGCGGGGGAGAGCCAGCTCACATACACGCAGTGATGCAGAATAAAGGAAAAATAGGCCAAATGGCTCGTTTTCGAGTCTTCACGATTGCGCGCTCACAACATATCTGTATAGTAGAATATCATTGGCCGACCCCATCATGATTATGTATACCGTGTAGCACCCCAAAAGATCTCTAGAAAATCGTTTATTTCCATCTGAAAAGGTGACAAAAATCGTGTCTAGAATAGAAATAAGCAATTTATTTTGATAATATTTCGACAATTTTATTTGGGTTCGATGTCCCACATCAAAATTCTACAGCCGTTTTCAGTACTGTTATTAAAATGCTAGTTAAAATTGACGCTAGATTAGGTCACGTACCTGAGGCAAAAGCCGAGTATCCTTAGAGCGTGTATCCAATCGTTGTAATCAGTCTGCGCTGTTGGTGATAGGTGAAACCACAGCTCGAACGCGTGGTACGGTAAGAAACAGATGAAGAACACTGAAACAAACAATGATATTGTATTGTCGTCTTCGTACTACTATTTACTATTTCAGCCAAAAAACGTCCACTGCTGGACATGGACCTCCCCCAAAGGGGGGTTTTTGCCATAATCGCCACGCTTGGCAGGTGGGTTGGCGATCGCAGTACGGTTGTTACAAAAGCACAGAGAACGCTGCTGCCCATTCTCTGGGAAGTCCCTTAGTCGCCTCTTACGACACCCACGGGAAGATATGGGATGGTGCTATTCTTTACGTCCGACACCATACAGAACAAGTCGTCTTCGTAATTTTGTGGTAAATCCTACCTAGGGACACCGTATTACTAGTACTAATACTAACTGGGTTGTGGAGATCAGATAGACAGTCGCTCCGTATAAAATACTGGTATTCAGATGCATCCGGTAAGTTCGGAAGCCGGCCCCAATATAGTTGGGAAAGGCTACGCAGATGAGATGATGCTGATGTCATTGCTTGATGGTTAAGCATTGGACAATAATTCCCATGAGACTAAAACTCGGGATAAAACAATAATCCCTTTTATTTTATCCTGAGTTTTAGTCTCGATTCAACGTATTTCTATACGAGGAGACGGCGATACGTGGAGACGGCCCAAAAGAGAGTGTATAGAAAAACGTGGCAAAGACGATAATATCGCCACGATTCTCTCGCTCGTGGAGGTAGCTCCTAAGCTGTTTGGTAGCCTAATTATTAATAAATATTTTTTTTAAATTTTCCGTTATTGATATCAGTGAAAGAATATCACTTAGTCTATGCCTTTTTGTCGTTTTATGACATGCAGGTGACAAATATCGATGTGGTAACGCAATTACGAACTCGTGTATACCAAATACCAAAAATATATTTTCTGAATATTTTCAGTTGTTCCTTAATTAAAGTTTAGTGTTCATTCTGTCAAGCTAAATAAAATCGGAACTCAAAGGTTTATTAAATTGTTGAGTTGATTGGTGAGTTCATCGACAGCTGAAAGATAAATTCTTTCAAACTGTCTATAGCTCACCAACTTAATGAAAAAGTAATGAGATAAAGTCTGACAACCAGTCTTCCCATGGGGTATAATATTTATTACCCAGTATAAACTGGGTTACGGAGGTCAAATAGTCAGTCATCATTCAGTTGCGTCCGGTTAGACTGGAAGCCGACCCCAACAAAGTTGGGAAAAGACTAGGCAAATGATGATGGTTTAAAGTCAAATTGTAACTATTTTCGTAGATAATTATGTAACTCTGCATTTTGCTCTGCATAAATGTATGACGTGTTGCTAGTTACAGAAACTAGTGATACGATAAATTTTATAGACGGCAATATTGAAAAAGACTTTGTACATAATGATGATCTCCATAATCGAAGGAGATAAATTTATACCTTGGCGAAAAGAGATTACCTGCTACCGAAGAAACTCGAAACCACTTGAAACTTGCAAGCGAGTTTTGGCTCGGTGACTATGTAAATTTTAAACAAATAACAAGTTCGTAATAGTAAATATGGAAATAAATTACCGTTTCATTAGCTTTTAGTAAGCCAAAGTATGAAGAAATATTTTTTTTAGAATTAGATTATTTATGATAATCTATATTTTTAATTAAATAGTTTAAAACAAAGTAGTATTTCGAGTCTGTGTGTGCGCGAAGTTGTAAACGTTGCTATGTCATTTTGGACGAATTTTGTAATCCGGGCACAGAATGATCCTGATAGATATTTATTATTAGTTAGCATTTGTTTGGAGGTGTCCGTCTGTCCGTGTCCAGACGCCCGTAAAGTGTCCTAACCGGTTTGACTATTCCTTTAGACCGATTTTTTTTTTTTTTTTTTGAAATGGCATCTCGCAGTTCAACCTAGAGAGGTTGTCGTCTGCTTAACCGAACAATCCCGTGGGTACCTTAAGTGTAAGGCCTCTAGCCAGGGCTTAGACCTATTTTGGAGCAAGCGGTATTATATAGCACGGTACTCCCTTAATTCTCCTAAAAATTTTTGTCCGAAAATCATTATCCATAAAACGTTTGCTATAAACTTCAGTAACCATAATGTTCAAAATCCCGAAATTTTGTTTCACATAATTAACTTTATTTCTAAAACTGTTCTGTCATAATATCGAATACTATAATAATTGAATCTTCTAATTTTACATGCCATAAAGTCAAATGTTCTAAGTATTTTATTATATAATGTGTATTATTCCGAATGTTCATATAAATATAATGAAATTTTTGGTCCTAAAACATTTGCTAAAAATTAGGTTTTAGTGACAGAAACGAATCGCTGTAAATCCGACCACACGCAGTCTTGTCTGCCCTATCCCGAGAGTGTAATTTAAAATCGCGTAGGCGCGGAGGGGCGAGGCGGCCCGCGACTTGAGGAGCAGGTGGTTGTAACACTCGCCGCCGCTGCTGAGGCTGGCCGGCGAAGCCGGCCAGCAAGCCGAAGCTGCGGTGGTGAGCGTTAAACACATCTGCGACGATAAGCTCGCATGGGATCGCCGGAGCCCCGCAGCGCCGGAGCCGTGACAGAAACCATGCATGCTGCATGCTTGCTCGCTTGCATGCTGCATGCTGGCTCGCTTGCATGCTGCATGCTTGCTTGCATACTGTATGCGTGCTTGCATGCTGCATGCTTTCTGCAAGCTTGTTGCATGCTTGCTGCATGCTTGCTGATTGCTTGCTGTATGCTTGCTGCATGCTTGCTGAATGCTTGCTGCATGCTTGCAGCATGCATGGTGTATGTTTGTTTGATTGATTGATTTTCTGCCTTTTAGTGACTACCGATATTAAATGTATTCCAAAAGAACATTCTAACTGTGAACTTTCTGCGATATTATGATGGTTTTTCTTTTTAATTCTTACAAATTTCATAAGAGCAATATTGTATAAAAATGTGTTATGTTGAGAGATGTTCATAGCATAGCAAAAGCTAAGTAATACCCGTAATTACAGACACAATTAAAATAACAATGTTCTGTTCCCTTTTGGGAACGTATGGGAACATACCGGTTTGTTTTAAAAATATTATTAAGATCAAAACATTGCATATTTTTTTGAATTTAGGATTTATAACTATTATTGAAAACGATTTTAAGTGTTTTGTATATTATTGATTGTAATATTTATGACAAACGGGTTTAGAGCATATTGTATTTAGGGATTTCAATTTTATGGCCTGTGATATTATGTGATATTAAGTTCGGGTAAGTTATCATTCGGACAAATGATGATTAGGACAAAAAAAGTTATGGGGCTTTAAATTATGAATAAAAAAGTTAGGTAATACAATAGAGAACCATATAGCACCGGTCGGGCGTTTCAATATCCATAGACTTGTCTGACAGCGTTCACAGTTCAACCACAGAATAAATAGTACAAGTCTCAACGTGCGCTGGACGTTAAAAACACACGTAAGGAAACGCGGCGCCGAACTCGCTCTGAAATACGCCTTATAGAATTTTCTCTGAAAGGTTTTTGTTTTTAAGAAATTATAATTTTACTTAAAAATAGTACAATAATCTCGTTGGTCTGACAAGTCGTGCGTAAATCACGTACAAAGCAGGGGCTGGACACTAGTTAATTCTAATTCATTTTTAATCACTTTTATCGATTTAGGTCGCTATCTATTGCTTTATAGCTTTTCAGGACGGAAAAATTAAATTCCAAGGATCAATCTACGTCCCTTGAGGGTACGAGCCAAGGCTGGACGGAACTATTCCTTTGCCAAGATTTAAAGACGGTATAAAAAAACAGTTTTTTTTTTGTTGTTGAAAATACTGGTATCCAGCTGGAGGAGCTTATGGTTAAATAATAACAGCCGCTCCGGTCAATCGTTAGGTTAAGCCGTGCTTGCCTAGGTTGGTCTGTGGATGGGTGACCACCCATTATTACATACCGAGTGTCCTCCGTGCCTCGGAAAGCACGTTAAGCCGTTGGTCCCGGCTGTCATTTGTAGATCTTTGACAGTCGTTATGTAGTCAGAGGCCTAAAAAGTTCGACACTCAGTCTTACCAAGGGGTATCGTATAATCCGGTACTAACTGGGTTGTGAAGGTCAGGTAGGCAGTCGCTCCATGTAAAATACTAGTATTCGGCTGCATCCGGTAGAATTGGAAGCCGACCCTAACATAGTTGGGAAAAGGCTAGGCAGATGATGATGACTAGTATCCAGCTGGTTTGGCGAGAAACTCATACCAGCATGGTTAGGATAAGGCTAGATAGATGATTAATTACAGGACGTTTAACTAAGGTAGACTATTAGAAAATGTACATGGCATTAAGTACGCCTTTGTACGGTTTTTTTACTAGTGCAGTTTTTTAAATAAAAATATAAAAAAAATGACGGGACGAGCTGGACTAAACCAACAAACAGTGATCCATATTGGCTCTGGATCGAAGAATTTGGAAGTCATGGGGAGAGGAATTTGCCCAGCAGTGGGATGACACAGGTTAACAGTTACAGTAAAATGCAAAACAAAATATCAAATCCAAAACAAGACAACAAGCACTACTTTCCCGTTCCTCACAATTCCATAGGCTTGTGTCCTGAAAAAATCTAATTGGTCTGTCAGATTATCAAAAAATATTCGACACGTATTTTTTCTTTTGTTACGTAAATCAAAATTGACGAAGATACGACGCTTTTAAAATTCTCAATACGTCACGCCGTGCTATAATTTTTAGTGCATTGTGACGTCACGAGCCCCCACTCTAATTTAGACGCGTTTTATCTTTGTCAATATTCATTGATTTACAAAACCAAAAAATACGTGTCCAATATTTTCCAATACTCTAACTGAAGGACTAAATAGAAATATAAAATAAACGGGGTGTCCATATCGAGCCTATAAATTCACCCATCGACAATTCTGGCTCATTGCCAAGTTTTATTATCCGGCTAAGCTATCCGATTTCCCTAATCGTCTACATTCTGGATTCTGTACAGTCAATTCCACGTCAGCTTTAAGACTGCTTTACTGAATAAATGGCTGGAAATACTCTTTGTGCTAATTTTAACGTGGTAGACTTTAGTAGGGACTGGTCATCTGTAACGGCTATTTTCAATAACTTACTAGTCGGTTTCGGTAGGTTGCTATCTCTGTCTGTTTGACATTTTGCTTACTGAACGGTTAGAGGCAAACGTCACAGAAAAGCTTCCTTTGATTTTTCTATGAATCAAGTGACAGGTGAGTGACACGGATAGGACATTCTTTGTTTATAAAAACATCGATAGCTACGGAAGAAGGCACATTAACCAACAGTTATTCGTAAGTAAGTTATACAAAACGGCCGTAAGCTGTTTTAACGTAAGCGTCTTGTTATATCTTTCTCACATACAGAATGTAAAACACCAGACCTCTCGTGTGATATTTCAGACCATGTAACTGTACAACTTTTATTCAATAATAATAAAACATCAATGACTTTAACTTTTTATTCATTATTAAATTTGTTTACGCTGTTTGTGAAATTTCAACTGCAAAGATGCAAACAAGATTTTGTAAAACATTTTTATTTAAAAGAATATCTACCGAGTTTCGTGCCCATTCTTCTCCAAAGAGATATTTGCTTTGGAATGGGCAACAGGTATTTTACAGTTATTATCAATGATATTATATAGTAAAAAGAGGTAGATATCGCACTAGCACGCACAAATTGTTGAGGACAAAGTGATACAATTGTTGCACTTTGATAGCTAGCTATCTCTTTCTATCTTATACGTTCCGTATTATCTATCGCTGTCGTAGTTTTAAATTACTCGCAACAATATCTGAACGCCATTCAGTATGAACATGGCGTATATTCTTTATAATATCATTGGTTATTATGCCTTGTGAAAGGACTAGACTTCATCTTTTTCTTTAGATAATTATATTTTTTAAATGTCTAAAGTGTCTTTTAGTGATCTATTTGTAATGCTTTGAGTTTGATTTGAATGCACCCACAAACTACGTAATGTACGAGTATTTACGAAGGCTTTGTACCTAATAATTATATTAGTGACGTCCTTTGAATGTGTTGGAGCTAATCTGGGTTTTCAATAATGTCATTATTATTCTCTTTAAGCCTAAATTGGTGTATCATAGAATTTAATTCATTACTGAAATTCGAAAGCAAAGGGGGGTTTCAAATTAAAAGCATTTTGCCAGACACAATGAATCCTTCTTAGTGGTTTTAATGTGTCTGAGACCTAATAGAGAATGTGCGACTATTAATAATTCATCCAATTTATTGAGTGATCGACTATTCAAAATTCATTTAAAACGAATTGATTGAAGCCATTTGTTATGAATTTATGATTGCCGCTGGCCACAGATAAAACAGCTGATACCGACGATTATTCGAAATCAAATAAACGATAAAATATTCAAGATTTTAAAATCGAATTATAAATTGCGTCAGGTGGTTTTGGGTGATTGAAAATTGATTGATGACAAAGAACGAATCAATTATACTGGGGGTTCAAAGTTTAAAAACGATGATTTAAACCAAATATCGATGGACTAAAAATTAATTGCTAAAGTTGTACCTAAGTTTGAAACAAGTCTTTTGTTCTAATTTTAGTCTTGCTCACACTGTCTAGAATTCAAATTATAGCCCATTCCCTCTCATACGGGCCTATGGCCTGAGTGCCAGCAATAGAAAAATTAATAGGCTGATGATGATAATGATGAATATACTATTGCCGCAAATCATATTTTGTTCAACATACAGCTTGACACTGACCAGCAAATTACAATAAAACGTAAGAAAATTTAATTTCGCGGGCTTCCCCCATAACTATTAATTTCTCTAAAGATTCAATTAAATAAGTAAACACATTAACCTCTCTACTGATCAAACTATAAATATAGAACTATATTTACTCTCGGTTACAGAAGCTTTTGAAATCTTAGAACATAATTTCATAAAGTTAAGTGTTTCACCTCATCAATTACTTTCAACGGTTTGTTTGAGCTTGTTGGGTCGTTTCATGTGTTAGTATTAAACAGCTCATCATAATATCTGATATTTATTCGAATGATCATGAGATATTTATGGATAATTGATTGAGATAGCGTTATACGAATTGTGTATGTTCAGTATAATTGATATCTACTACATTACTACAACAGCCCATAACGTTCACTGCTTGACATAAGCCTCTCCCATGATGGGAGGAATTTGCTGTAATCTCCACGCTTGGCAGGTGGATTGGAGATCGCAGTGATGAAAGACTAATAGAAAACGCTGCTGCCCATTCTCTGGTCTACGGAGGCGCAAGGTGCTCTGCCTCAGACATTAGTCGCCTTATACGACACCCGTGAGTGTAATGGGTTGGTTCTATTTTACTCTGCCGGATACCACACGGCTAATGAAATCTGTTTCAAGAGAAAATGTTGTTGATCTCTGCAGCTTGTCTACCATGACAGGACAGTTCATCATCTGCCTAGCCTTTTCCCAACTATGTTGGGGTCGGCTTCCAGTCTAACTGGATGTAACTGAATACCAATGGTTCACATGGAGAGATTGCCTATCTGACCTCCACAATCCAGTTAGTTCTGGGTGATACGATACCCATTGGTTAGACTGGTTGTCAAACTTTCGGGCCACTGATTACCTGTAACAGTTGTTACTACAAAGCCGTTGAACTCGGCTGTCATTTGTAGAATCTACAAATGACAGCCGGGATCAACGGCTTAGCGTGCTTTCGGAGGCACGAAGGAAACTCGGTATGTAACGGGCGGTAACCCATCCACAGACTTAACAAGCACGGCTTAATCTGAACATCGACCCATCATCATCTGCCTAGCTTTTAACCAACTTTGTTAGGGTCGGCTTCTAGTCTAACTGGATGCAGCTGAATAATGACTGCCTATTTGACCTCCGCAACCCAGTTTATACTGGGTAGTAAATATTATACCCCTGGAAAGTCTGGTTGTCAGACTTTATCTCATTACTTTTTCATTAAGCCTAAATAGACAACTTGAAAGAATTTATCTTTGAGCCACCTTTTTGACCGTAACACAGCAAAGCTGATTCGCCGCAGAAAGAGCTAGCTAAGGATCTCAAATTCTATGGCTTCGATCACACTCACAGGTGCTTTGCTTAACACCTAGAGCCTAGCGAGTAACGAACATTCTAGAATTTTCGAATCCAGCTGCACTGGGCGTTTGGCACGGTGGAGCCAGATAATCAGACCAGGTGAGGCACCAACCAGTGCGTACGTAGCCTTTTAATAGAACGTGATAACGTGACGTGGTGACGTGACAACTTGTTGAAGAAAAGGTTTCAAGGCTTATTCAATCTAGACAACTATTTCAATTTAAAAAATTACACTTACCAATAACAAACACCAGCACCATACATGCGACAGACTTCCTAGCCTGCGCCTGCGCCTCCCCTTGCCCGCCGTGCAGCGCTCCGGGCATCTCCCTCGTACTGGCCAGCAACCGCTGCGCCATCAGTGAGTAGAAGAAAGCAATCACTAGGAGAGGCAGGGCGTAGTATACCACTGACTTCGTAAGAGTCATCCATCTGAAACAAATGTGAGGATTTAGGAGGAGGTACTAACAAAGTTTTATTTGAATTTGGAATGTTCCTTTTTATGAATATGTTGTGTTGGTGTGACCATTTTCCAAATGGTTTGTGTATCTACCTTTCTGCAAAGCATCTTGCGACCAAAGTTTTTTTAAGTAAAAAATGCTGTCACCTAACCATTACTAATCTCAACAAAAACTACAAATTACCAGTACCCCTGAAATATTTGTATTGTTTGAGTTGTTACATAATCGGCCTCGTTATTGCTATACTTATTTTGGCAACAATTTCTATCAAGTTGAAGCTAACAAACTGACACATAGGCAGAACATTTAAAATTCTTGTTCATCATCTGCCTAGCCTTTTCCCAACTATGTTGGGGTCGGCTTCCAGTTTTACCGGATGCAGCTGAATACCAGTATTTTACATGGAGCGACTGCCTATCTGACCTCCACAACCCAGTTATTACCGGGTAATACGATACCCCTTGGTAAGACTGGTTGTCAGACTTTATGGGCCTTTGACTACCTAACGACTGTCAAAGATCTACAAATGACAGCCGGGACCAACTGCTTAACGTGCTTTCCGAGGCACGGAGGAAACTCGGTATGTAATGGGTGGTCACCCATCCACAGACCAACCTAGGCACGCACAGCTTAACCTAACGATCGACCTGAGCGGCTGTTATTATTTAGCCACGAGCTCCTCGCCATTTAAAATTCTTATTATTTAACTTTATTAAAATGACTGCTGTCAGAATGTACTTATTTAAGCCGATAATTGTATTAAGACTACCTTACCTATGTTTTTTCCATAGTTTAATGTAATTGGTCCTAATTGGTATTATTTACAAAGGCGTAAAATATTGACTGCGTAAATAGATGCATTCCTAATTATTTATTTCGATAGGACCAAAGCTACTAGTCCCTTTAGTTTGGCACCTGTCATTTTAATCAAGATAAATTTTAATGCACATCGACATGCAAGTGACATTTAAGCGTGGGTCAGAGTGTTGTAAACAAGCCCTCCCACACACCTCCACATATCGGTTTCCACCGGCGGTTTACAACAACACGCACTGTTGACGCACAGGCATTAACCTTAAAGTGGTAAAACAATTTCAAGGTCGACTATATGCCATTGTATGTGGTCTCCATATTAATTCAACATGATGATGTTGAGAAGCTTCACCGATATATCACTGTCAAGAACATACTCGTAATTGGCATTATTATTAATATGGTGTCCCCTAATCAAGCGTATAGATATGGAGCTCGGCAGCTATTGCGGTTGGGAAATCCGTATTAAACAACCATGGTTAATTGGTATCATTATATTAATAGACTAGCACGGGTTGGCTATAATAATAGTAAAATGTTAATATAATGCATTGTATTACTATGTGTATATGGCAGACCATTGCAACGATGGCGAGACGATATCGTCGCATTGGCAGTGATAGAGTGGACCAGAACGGCCCAAGATAGATAAAGATGGAAACAGATGGAGGAGGCCTTCATCCAGAGATGGATGACCCCTCAATAGTTTATGCTATTTTAAACATAGAATTGTAAAATATGGTGAATAAAGGCTATTTTTATTTTATTTTATTTATTAATAAGTGTTTGTTATTATAATTGATAAAGTTATGACACATAAATACCTACAGAAGCCACATTTTTTTCAGGATAAATTAAAAATATACAGGATATTAAACGGGGACAAAGTCACTTTGGGAATGTAGTAATACTTACTATTGAAAATTTAACATTTTTACTGTGAGACCAACATAATTTATAAGTTACTGAAACAGCAGCCCTTTTTTTCGGATGGGTAATTATCAAATGACTCCTCCCGCTCTGGACGGAGCAGGAAGGGAGTGTCAGACTTTTACTGACTAAAACCCATCCATGTTCCTTCATCACCCTTTGTGTTCCGGGGCCACGGTATCTCTTTCGAACAGTCCCGCATCCCCGGCAGGCATCGGTCCTTGTGGACCCCTTCCTTTTTCTGACTCTCTTTGAGGCGCGCGTGGAACACGAACTGCTTGTCTTGATTACTTTTTGTAGAATTAGTGGGTAATACTAGAGCAGGACCTAGACTACGTCAGGATATTGAATACAAAAATATTCTTGATTATTCCTGGGTTTTCAATGTATTTCTTTGGACAGAAATGGGACCAATTTAACTGGACAGTTAGTAGCTTATTAAGAATCTTGGATTAGTTTGACGTTTTTATCTAAATTATTATGGTGGGTTGGCTATTTTTCACAAAAAATAAATCCAACATACATTTATTAACATAATACGAATAGTATACAATACAATACAATGCATATTCTCTAAAGAATCAAAGGCTTTTGTAGGCTATTCTGAATTGTATTATTGAAACTAATATGATTTTCCGAAAAGGTCGTCTGGGATACGGATCTATTTACACAAAGTAGCAAAACGGGAAATTTAATTTATCTCTTTGTCCACTCTCCCTAATACGGTTTATATTCGAATTACAAATTACGAAACAACAAAATGTTTAATAGTTTAATACAGTCGTTATTTTGATGAAGCAAAACATATAACGTGTGACTTTAAACACTTTTTCAGTTAGATTTTCACCTTTACAAATACAGGGTGTGATTGTAATGACTGAATCTGAAAAGTAGTTTGTCGAATTTCATTTTTTATTTTACAATATTGTGTCTGCTTGTCGAATTTTGATTACTGTTATGACAAAACCAAAACCCTGAGCCGGTGAAAAAGAGCACCACAAGGAATGCTAAATGTCACAGAAAGGTCAACTAAATGCTACGACTTGTGCAAAACACGACGGACCGAGACCAGGTGCCAAAATACACCTGCATCACCCGTATAAAAACGGAAGCACTGAGGTAAGAGTACTCACAATGCATCACGCATTCCACATCATAACATCAGTTGAAATCGAAGAACTCATACCACGAGATGAACCAGGAAACCGAGCAAGATACTCACGTCTGAAGGGATTGCAATTCGATGTAACCCAACAATCGGAGATCGACTTGCAACAGCACTACGTATTTCCAAGACACTGGTATTTCAGGTTTCAATTAAACAGAGACTCGAAAGCGCTAAACAGTACGAACTCAGCCAAGACCCCGATGCCAACAAACCATCAATCATAAACACCGGAATCCAAAAATTAAAGGCACTACTAGCAGACAACATAATAGACGTACACAGGTTCGCAAAGAAAACCAGGGACCACTTCTGCGCAAGAACAGGATAAAAGAACAACCTATTCTTCTACGGACCACCAAGCACACGAAAAATGATGATCATGGAAACATTAGTCGGACTAAATACCCGGATCATCGTTCAATGCCATCGTATGCCAGCATCATAAACTCCAACGCCTGCTTCATGGACGAATTCAAACTAATTGATAACCACTATGAACAGTGGAAACTGCTAGCTACAAGGACTCCGATGTCGACTGATGTAAAATACGAAAACAGCCAAGAGGTAGTAAACTGCACCCTATACACGGCCAGCAACTACTCCATCGGAACCTACGTCAGCGTGCCAGAAGCAGACAGATTTTCATCAAACTTGGCCCACGCGTTTGGTCTCTAAAGCGCCACAGAAGAACAAACAAACATTATAGATTGATAAACACATTACCCTCAGTCGAGTAGAAAGCAGTTGATTCTTTCACGATAAATACGACCCATATTTCCAGTCATTTCAATATAGAGTACCTATTGTTTCGTTTACAATACCTATGTTCAGCATTCGATATTTAAGGGATAATAGCCTTCATAAAACATGTACGCTGTATACACCTAGTTTGAAACTCAGCCATATGCCTACCCGCAAATTATAAGCCTAAGATCGCTATCTTAGGCATACATTTGCGACCATAATGAATTGGGCAAGTACCCAATTCGCAGACTAATAGAACAATGAGAAGCCACAAATCCAGATACAGAATCTAAGTTTGTGCTTATATTGGAATGTCTAAGCAGCAGACTGGTGTTTGAAACTTGTGCTTACTATAGAGTGGCTCGTGCGTAGACAAATATTCCAGGTAGAAATGGTTTTCTTTGGGGAATTTACCTCGTGTACGAAGTTATGTCATCTGTCTAGGTTAGGGTCCCGTAGTAAGTAGTGCCTAAGACCCGTTTTCTATTACTTACTTACGTATAACTGTCTGAGGAGCTCGTGGCTAAATAATAACAGCCGCTCGGGTCGATCGTTAGGTTAAGCCGTGCTAGCCTAGGTTGGTCTGTGGATAGGTGACCACCCATTACATACCGAGTTCCTCCGTGCCTCGGAAAGCACGTAAATCCGTTGGTCCCGGCTGACATTTGTATATCTTTGACAGTCGTTAGGTAGTCAGAGGCCCAAAAATTCTGACAACCAGTCTTACCAAGGGGTATCGTACTACCCGGTACTAACTGGGTTGTGGAGGTCAGATAGGCAGTCGCTCTATGTAAAATACTGGTATTCAGCTGCATCTGATAAAACTGGAAGCCGACCCTAACATAGTTGGGAAAAGGCTAGGCAGATGATGACTTACGTATAACTGTCAGTCTGTTAATATGTCACGTTTTGCGGCTATCGGTGTTTCTATAAACAAAGTTAGCTTGAAATATTCTATCCGCGTCACCTACCTGTCACTTGATTCATAGAAAAATCAAAGAAAGATTTTGTGACGTTTTGTTTGTAACCGTCCGTAAGCAAAATTTCAAACAGACAGAGATAGCAACTTACCGAAACCAAACAGTAAGTTACTGAAAATGGCCGTTAGTAAAGTCGACCTCTTAGCTGCTTAACCAGTTTAGAAAGCAATTTCCAGTTGAAAGAAACTTCAGTAAAGTTGAAACAATCGCTATCACATCAGTTTTAGACCTTGTCCTTTTATGTCGTGAAAATACCAAATAAATCCGTAGCCAATGCTTGTTTGTACATTACAAAAAAAATCCTGTACTGGCGTGGTGACGGCAAACCGGAAGACGTTGCGTTGGAAGGCCTCCCACTAGGTGGATCGATGACCTGGTGAAGGTTGCGGGAATCCGCTGGATGCGAGTCGCACGGGACCGGTCATTGTGGCGACACTTGGGGGAGGCCTATGTCCAGCAGTGGACGTCTTTTCGCTGCAATGATAATGATGATGAGCTGTACAGTTTGTTCTTCTTCTCTCAAATCGGTACGGCAGTTATCACACTACATTGAAAACACGCATCATCCGCGCGGTTGGGTGGGGACGATGCGCTCATCATGTTGCGTTATTGGCTTGTACGAAATCTTTTGATGTCTTAGCATACGTATAACGACCGACCGCGCGGACGAGCGGCGCCTACGGCCTCTCCGCGATGACAGCCCACAGAACAGAAAAAACAGTAGAAGTCGTATGTGGGCGGGGCGCGCGTACCCCGAGCTTTGCGCTGTTCCGCAAAGTGTTTCCCCCACGCACACGCCACGCACATCAGTCTAGATAGAAGCGTCACAGTGACAATAACTCCTACAAAACTTACCTAACTTAACTTTAAAAAAAATACTAAAATGCCTTATTGTGCTATTCTAGAATGTTAAAACGATAGCAGAACCAAAAATGTATCAAATGGTGGTATATCATACCATCGGTAAGTCTTAATTTGCTTTATTTCGATTAAAATTTGAAAAACATTATTTTATTAGACAAGACAAGTAAAAATAGACTTTATTGTTTACTCCATAGGGTCTACTTTCTTTTAACTCAAACATATTATTCTCGCAGATTCCAACTACGCACATGTCATAGTCCGCTACTCAATTAGAGATTGACGTTATCGATAATGAGTTATCGATATTTTAAACTTCAATGTTCTATGGTGTATCGGCGAAAAATTAACCCAATGTGCGTTTTTTTTATGATTCTGAATTAATAATAGGTAGTATATATTTCCATATCAGGTTTGAAATAAGTTTAAAATATGGATATGGGGAATCTATTCGTAATATTCAAACGAGAAAAGATTTATCTCACCTTAGGTCATTCGCAAAGTCTCGAGTTGGTCAAGTCAAGTCGGGAGTCGCAGGGCGATTTACGGCCACCGTAGGACGGCGAGTGATGATGGGGGGGTCGCCGTCAGATAGGTGGCCCGTATTAGTTTAATAAGTGACCTATGTAATAAATAAGTGGCCTAATAAGTGGCCTATTACTGAAATTTCATAAAAGTTTGCTAAGGAGTTCGTCGAGCTAAAACATACTTAAAACGAGTGTAGCTGCCGGAGAAATCGCAGGGTTTCATGTCAATAGAACGTAGGTAATAGGTACCCGTAGTAACAAAATATCGTGTAGTTTAATCTGTTACCTTTCCATCAAATAGTATAATTTTCGAAATCAATCAGTTGTATATTAACATAACAATACATTCTTAATTATTCTTTCTATAAATCATAAGCATTATTATAAATTTATAACACTTGATTTCAAACATACATGAGTAACATTCATTTTGAAATTTAAAATTTTTTATCGACTCTTGTATTATATTTGAAAATAAAACGCAACGTCGATAAAAAGGCAATGACAGTGGTACAACCCTAGAAAAGGACGAATAGCACAAAAATAGTAATGAGCTCGTTACGGAAATATCAATCTTATTACAAAAGTAATAAAGGTTTATTAAATGCATTTAGTGTAGTGACATCTAGCGGCGAGTAGCAGAACTTGCTCGTGAAACTATTCTCTAAGAGCTAATACGTAAATAGAGTAGATAATAAACCACTCTATTTGCATGTGATTATGGTTTATTTTCAAATAAACGAAGACTGATATATTAGTTACCAATCACACCACGCTTTTCTTAGTGTTACGAAATACAATTAACCTGTTTATGTGTTAGTTTGGGGTACGCTGGTTCCGATACTAATAAAGCGCTATGCTGTTTCTACTGTTTTTTTCTTTTCTGTGTGACAGCCGGAGCTTAAACGTGCTTTCCGCGGTGAACGAAAAAAATCGTTCACTGGCTTTCCGAGGCACGAAGGAAACTCGGTATGAAATGAGTGGTCACCCATCCACAGACCAACCTAGTCTTGTCTAGCTGTGTGCAAAGACACACAGAGTGACGTTTGCATTGATTTTTTGAATGATTTTTACACAAGCTGTGATACCATGTTTTAGTGTTAGAAATACGGTCTAAGTGTGAATGCCCAGAATGCACCGGACGACACAAATGTCAATCATGGATGCTATTCTAAAATGAACTTATAATGAAAAACAGAGTTACTGTTATCATAAAATAGCTCCGCTGACACTTGGCATTTTCATTTCCACAGCCATCCGGACTGACATATGAGGCTGAATAAATTATCACCTTTGCTTCGGTCATCGAATTTTGACTCGCTGTTGTGTTGTTCATTTTGCATGCTAGTAACAAATTAAATTCAAGTTACATTTTTTATAAAATGTTACAAAAAATCACGCTTGAAAACCTTGGATGGATAGGCAGAGGTTTACATAATAGTACACCCAGATTTCGCCATTATGTTTAAGTCCCATATTTCAGGAGTGAAAAATCCAGACTTTGAGCCTCATCATCATCATATCAGCCGAAAGACGTCCACTGCTGGACATAGGCCTCCCCCAAGGGGGGGTTTTGCCATAATCGCCACGCTTGGCAGGCGGGTTGGCGATCGCAGTACGGTTGTTACAAAAGCACAGAGAACGCTGCTGCCCATTCTCTGGTAAGTCCTTTAGTCGCTTCTTACGACACCCACGGGAAGATATGGGATGGTGCTATTCTTTATGTCCGACACCATACAGACAACTTCGAGCCTGCTACTGAGAAATCCCTTATGGCTAAAAAATCCAATATAATTTTGCCTGACCTGAGCATCAAACACAGGGCTTCATGGTCAGCAGTAGTCCGTTCGAACACATGACCAAAGACAGAGTCAGTTTTTAAAATGTGTTTTTAATTGTTGGCTATAAATTTAAACCATTTGCAAATTAGATATCTAGGTACCTAAATTTTTACCTATGGCAATTCAATGTAGCAAAATAATATGTGCTGTGTAATTTAAATTAACACGATAAGGTAGTATGAAATACCTATCTAACTATCAGTCTACTAACATCTTACTTAAAAGTAACGATAATAATGCAGAATATCAATATAAACTATCGAGGTATTCGACAGATCATGAAAACCTAGGAAGCACTGATTAAATCTTAGCCTATTATTATGAAGTAATTAAACAAGAAAGTGTAATTAACAGCAACCTAAATAAATTTCTGAGTGTCGATCACTCAATATCGACCATCAACATCCATCAAACACGTCACTAGTTCCACGAGAATTTGATCAAAAATTGGTACTGTGAATCTGACTTGTGTTTTAGCTTCATAACGTTTTTAAAACTTTGCCCCACACGAGAAATTTCTCCTGTATCGTGGGTACCTACGTTTAAAAACATACGCAAATAAACAGACCCCGTTAGGCCATAATAATAATATTCCGTGCAGGTATCGAATCTGCGATAAGCAGTGCAGCAGCCAATCGCTCAGCTACTGCGCCAACCATGTTACAACAATATTTGACTTAAACTATGAAAATTACTTCAAAAGTACAACATGTACACCAAACTCGTCGCCAAATTACGGGTCGACTCAATTTAGATTGCCATCGACACGCTAAGAAGAAGAAAACTAGTTACTATGAAAATGATAATAAATTAGTATAAAAGAAAGGTTACAGATATATTTTTATGTAAGCTAATTATTAGCTAAGGATTCACCGCTTTCTACGTGGCCTATCTTCCTCTGCAGGCCTAGCCAAGTTACAAACGTTTCGTATCGATTCTCTTTCTACAATCGTAAACGCCTCGGTGTAAGCGATTGTAGAACGCGTTAAATTGGTAGCCAAGTTGACATGACTGAGTCGATCGCTCGTTCTCTAATGTCTGTAGAAAAAACCTACACTTTAGTCTATTGTGAGCGTTCCTACCAAAGAGTTTAGCGACCAACATTGTAGAAACGATAACATTCAATTCTATCATTTTGAACGATGTAAACTTGTCTACGAATTTTCTATTCGTTTGTGTTGATCACGTGATTTAACGTTGAGATGATGTCATTCCCATTCATTTGAATAGTTTTCTACTAGCGTTAACGATTGTAGATTGTCAACTTGGCTAGGGGTGCAGGTTTCCAAATTGTACGCATCCAATGCATGCCATTGGTATAATTATTCTATCTGAACGCCACGATAAACACCGATCAGTCATTTTTGCGATTTCAGAAACTAACAGCTAACAAACTTCCTCTTAAAAAAACATAACATAACGCCTATACATTACATTTTGCCAGTTATGTTTGTCCCATGTAATAGGGGGCGAGCCTATTGTCATCAACAAGGCACGCGTTTGACCGACCCGGGAATTGATCCCAGGAGCTCATAATCAGCAGTCGCGACAGTGGCCACTAGACTAACGAGGCAGGCAGTTTAATTCTTTTTCCAAATGATATAAATTGGAACAATGACTGAAAGTGCATTTGTACATTATTATACTGTAAAATAAATTGAATTTCACGTCGAAATTAAACGTGCTGGTGACATTAGCATTGAATTCGCATGCCGAAAGTAATTGCGGGAATAGTTTTACCAGGCGTTTGAAATGCCTCGGTCAAAACCATTTGTATAAACACCGCATAATATCTGCATTAAAATTCCATTAAAACACACTTTTGAGAGAAGAGTAGAGCAGTAGTGGTGCATTGGTTATGGCCTCGATTTATGACTTGTAGTTCGTAGATTCGAACTCGGGCAGGTAAATATTACCTATAAGCAGCATTTTTGAGAGACCGTATGAAAGTGTCGCGTTCTCCTTGTTCTTTGACATTTATTTTTATCCTTTTTACCTTATTGACTTGTCTTTAGACCAGAAAAATTATCACATAAAACAGTCTTAAAATCTAGAAAATAAAGTCCAAATTACTTTGAATATTCTTCCCATCCAGTTGGAAAAGGTGTGAGTAAATTAGGGTGACATTAGAGGGTAGCTCCATAGTCACTGTGCTTGACAACAATGCCGCCGTGCAGCAAAGATTAGTGCCGCTTTCCCTACGAACGTCACACAAAACAAAAAAAAATAACGTCACAAAAAAACAGTCTTATAATCTAGAATATAAAGTTCAAATTACTTTGAATATTCTTCCCATCCAGGCGGAAAAGGTGTGCAGTATACAATGGTGACATTAGGCCGAAGTTGCATTGTCACTGTACTTGACAACAACGCCGCCGGCGCAGCAAAGAGTAGCGCCGCTGCCCATATGAACGTCGCACAAACCAGTGGTAGTTTGCGAAGCTGTAACAAAAGTTAGTCAAACTTTAGTAGTCTACGAGCTATTAAACTATAGTCTAACTAGTTGGTAGTTTCACGTGTGTTTGTTCACACTCTCTAGGTAAGATTGTGTTCTTGAGACGTAACGTTTAATTTTAGTTAGGATTTATTAGCTATGTTGTGGGGACAAAGTATGATATATGCTTAGCTAGTAGGAACATCGAAATATCACTCCAAACAATGGATGTTATTTATTGTTCTAATGATTAAGCTCAAACATGTTTGTCAGATAGCAACTGGATGAATTAAATGATATTTGTTTCGACAGGAACTCGAATCTTTAATCCCAATGTTTCCCCACAGGCTGGCGATTTAGTCTCCTGTAGGCGATAAGGGTGTACTGGGTGATTTGACTTGTCACACTGAACAATAATAATCGTTTATTGTAACGATGTTGCTATCATCAGAATCCTTTACACGTGCAGGTTACTAATGTGTATAAAATATGAGTTAACAATAACGGGAAAAATCTTTATTTATTTCGCGTAGTTTTTCCCTGATTATAATTTATTTGATTAAACTTGAACGAAGCATTTACTTTTCTCATATTTTCTTGGCTTTTAATGTTGTTACGTACATAAAATTTCTTTATAAAGACGTCTAAGGATAATCATGATAGACTAATTTGTCAGCTCTACTCAGAATATTGTGAGCAAAAACAAGTAAGGCTTAAAAAGCAACAAAATGACAACGTAGGATAAGTAGTAAAATGTTGTCTGTCCAATTAATCAAGTCCCTGTCATCTTATAAGCTAGGCAAGATGTCCCTGAAGACTTACTTTACTGTTTCTTATCTTCTCGACAGAAAGGACATGAAAATAAACAAATCTTCGTTAGTTTTTGTAAACATCTAATAGAATCGAAAGTGCAACGTTTTTTGCACTAATTCTATATTAGAAACATCAAACAACTCATTGGTTTTCTTCAGCTTTCTAATGAAGTATATAAAACTACACATTTAAAAAATGCACACACTTACAAAATTTCTCAAAAAATCCACCAAATAAAATAAGAGAAATAAATTTAAAACTTGCTCAATTTAATAAAAGCTGTTTAACCCATCCCGGAAGAAGCCATCGATTTCCCTGAGAACCGATCCTTCAAGTTCAAATCGGTTAAAATCCACCTTCCGCTGCATCGATAAAACAAAGTTGGGTACAAAAATCCAATTTACTCACCTGGAGCCTTCTAAAAGGATTTACAATCGCGCAGTACCGCTCAGCTGATAAAGCTGTCAATGTGAAGACTGATACCCCGATGCTGACGTCCTTGCCAGCTTCAGAGATACGACATATTACCTCCCCCCATGGCCATGACTCCAGGGTGTAGATGATTGAGACGAATGGCACGCATATCAGGATCACTAGCAGATCTGCTAGGGCAAGCGAGAATATGTACCTGGGGACGAAATTGTTACACATTAATATTGAATGGTAGCTGCGACAGACTTAGAAGGAGCTCGTGACCAAATAATAACAGCCGCTCGGGTCGATTTCCGAGTTAAACCGCGCTTGCCTAGGTTGATCCGTGAACCACCCATTACGTACAGAGTTTTCTCCGTGCGTCGTAAAGCACGAAGCCCTTAGTCTTAGCTGTCATACGTACTACATGAACAAGAGGTTTCCCTGTAACTTTTGGAGCTGACTGTACCGTAGAAAACACAGTTGAAATGTATGGTTGACGAAACGGGAATGAATGTATGAAGATTAAAATAGTTACGAACTGTTTTCACTTGTTTTGCATGTCTTTTGTTTAGTTGGCGAAACGGGAAAGTTACCAAACGGGATGTACCGCTAAATACGGTGAAAAAACAATTTAAAGTTTACTTTTGGAAGTCGGTGGCAAAAAAGTCAATGAAACATTGTTTGTTTGCAAAATAGTAAGTTTTGATACAAGTGGAGAAAGTTTGTTATTGCATTCGAGGCGGAACTATAACACCCGAGCCGTAGGCGTGGGTGTTTTTGAGCCGAGAACTGCAATAACAAATGTCCACGTGTATCAAACGACGTTTTTCAATACACTTTTGAAGAAGTAAAATAAAATATAACGAAAAATATTTTTGTCACGAAATATGAAACTATGATTTTAATTTAATTTTTTTTTCGTGCTCTGCTGTCGCCAGGTTGAAGGAGAGGCAAAGGTATGAAGCCGTTAAACAACCTAATATAAAAAATAGATTTATTTTATATTTTTGAATTCAGAATACAAATAAATGGTTATTTGTGTATAAAAATAATGATTAGTTTTTAATAATCATGTTTATCTATGATAAACACAATTAACTAACTATTTATAAACACAATTTTAATATTCAAAACATTTTTAAGCCGTAAAGACGCGTAGTGCTTTGCCAAAATTTAAAAAAAAAAACATTCACCTCAGACTATAGGCATTCAACCAATTTGGACTAAGTATATGTATAGTTATTTGTGGCAATTTTCATTAAACAGAAAATGGAAAAAAAACGCACGTGTGTGAAATACATTGCATGTATACCTAATCGTAGTGCGTTATGAACCAGTTTTCGAGGAAGTGTATTGAAAATGTTATTTTCACATGGTTTTAACATTCCCTAGCAGCTTGTGTAATCAAATCCACAATTGATTGACCGCGAAATAAACGCGTTAATATAACAATCAATAACTATTATAAATGATTCAACGAACAGGAAGCTTGTAAATACCCAATAGTTTGTAAAATAAGGATAAATACTGATAGCTGAACACAATGTACGGGAAAACGGATGATTTATGAAACGTACCGTACTAAACGTATAGTACGGTATCGGTAATCGGATGCTCGCTTGTTATGTTGCATGAAATATGCAAGCGACACACCAGCAAAATAATTGGTGTCATTATGGCGTATTTCCCTTTCCGTGTTCAACTGGCGACACCGGTCTCGCGAAACCCACACGCTTTTGTTTTACTACGGTATCCTACGATCACGTGTTCAATTCGCGTCAACTGAGCACGCCTTTGTGATCAAGTGGCGCTGGGTAAGGTTTAACAAAATCGTGTGCAGTTGAACTGAACACTTTTTTGACTTGACTCTTAGACTGTTTGAGTCTTCAAAAGCGTGTTGAATCAGCGACGGTATTATTTTATAGTAGACAGTAGGTTGTATTATTAACTCAATATGATTTCAATGAAATATTACATACAATACAATTAATGAAACATTTATTATCAGCACAAAAATAACAAAAAAAACTCCGACAAGACAACTATTTTGCGGAACGTTCGTTTTGGTCTATGTTCACAGCGATATTTAGATATATCTTTGCAATATAATATCTTTAAAAATTCTTATAGACGCCTCGCAAAAGTTGTTTGTGTTATGTCCTCTTTTGATAATGTCATGCCTATATGACAAGCACCATTCTTCTCGTCGGGCCCACATATTTGTTAAATAATTTTGCAATTTATAATTTGTCGCGACTTTTACATCTTCATTCAATATGGACATATTAAATTCGGCCTCTGCTATAGTATTTGAATACATAACTTTGCGGAACAGTTTCATTATGTATTGTTTGTCATCTTTATTAACATTATGCTCTGTTTGCCAAAGCCAACGCCATATTGCTTGATTAACGTGAAATATGCAAAGCAAAAGCCGGGTGTTAGGTAAAACTGACTTCAACGCATTTCTTTCAGCTCTGCTGTCATCGGTCATGGCTACACTTGGCTGAAATAATTTGTTGAATTTATTTTCGAGGAACTCTTTCAGAGTTTTGAACGCTAAACTGTATTGTTCTTCTGTCTGATTAGCGTGTAAAATTATTGCAACAGGCAACGCATCAATATTAGAAGCTGCAAAAATAAATGTCACACATGTGTTTGATTGATCACATGATCCGCTGGTATCTATAAAAACTATTTCATCGGCTAATCCTTTAGTGAAAACTCGCTGCATTATTGGTGTAATAATTACACAAATAGTAGGATTCTCGAGTATGATCAAGTCTATACCCAACTTCCCTAACTCGTCTTGTTTTCTTTTCAAAATTTGTAACACAGTCTGTTCATTTCTATTTCCATAATTTTGTTTATAACACAATTGCTCGTAAAGGGTCTCTTATTTCACCCATTTCAATATCGTAATGTATCTCATTACGTACTTGTGCAGTAATGTAATGTACAACCACAGAGTATCTATATAGACACGGTTTATCAAGATGCTCCGTCAAAAGGGAACGGTACGTTTTTTAAATCTTAGCAAAGAGTTTTTATGTCAAAAAAGTGGTTAACATTTTATGAATAAAATTAACTGTGGGAGATGAAATATAATAAATAAACATTTAATTCTTTAATTTAATTAATTTTGACAATAAATTACAACCATTTTTCTGTAACAAAAACACAAAAATATTAATTTACTTTATTAGTAATACTGGCTGTTTTTTGTCTCTTTGCCTTAAAAAAAAGCGCTGATGCGCGCGCATCGCTAATTTGTGAAAAAGTACAAGATTTATTCGTTTAAGAAAGTCCGAGTTTTATTTATTTCCTCGCAAATATGTTATAAAACGTCGTATGACATAGGTACGTGCGCTTTGATAATTACAGCCTCTGCTTTATTATAGCCCTCGCCTACGGCTCGAGCTAGCAATATCGCCTCGGCTGTAATTTTCAACTTACCGCACTTATATCATAATGTACTATTACGCCATTGTTCGTAAAGATACACAACTTGACGATCTAGAGGGTTATGCTGAGCGTTAGCTAAGATTTTGTAGGCATCGCTTTCATAAGTACTTATAATATTTAATTCATGGTACATCTTAGCGGCCGCGGCAGTCATACCTCTATCGAAATAAGATATAAATATTTGTTTCGTATCGTTCCAACATCGGAGCAAGGATAACGATTGAGCTACATTAACTCTGTGGGAATGATTGAAGTGGATGTCAACTATAACATTATATCCTTTTCTCAGCAGGGCTGAACTTCTCAGAGTAGATACTTGGTGTAGTTTTCAAAAATTTTATATTAAGAGACGACTTGCAATTAAAGTTTCTGTTAACTCCTTGCGTTTTATTTATCAATTTATTTCTTTCCGAAAGATGGCATACAAACAATTTTCTGAATTCATAACGTATGGGTTCTGCAAACCGTCTTTTCATAATCCAGTTAGAATTTGTTTGTTTTGAAAAACATTCCACAAATCTAGCAGATTTTTCGTCGTATTCTCCGTCATAATGTAATAAGCACTGAACTTTACACTTATAACTGTCACTCGACTGTCCGTCATAGTTGAGTATTTCAAAATCTTTAGTGATTTCACTGAAAACCCTTTTAAACTCTTCCATTATGCACTATGTAAACAAAACATAACCTTGAACGCACAGTAACAAACTGCAATGAGAAGCGTGCGAATCCAACTTACTTCGGGCGCTCTCGCCTGCTTCGGCCCGCACGATTTATCCCGAACATTTACGAACGCGCTAAATCAGTACGGATTTGTTTCGAATAGACAGGTTAAAAAACCGTGTTCAATTCAATTACACACTGTTTTGTAAAACTTCTTTTAACGTTGCTTGATCGCAAAAGCGTGCTCAGTTGACGCGAATTGAACACGGGATCGTAGGATTCCGTAGTTAAAACAAAAGCGTGTGGATTTCGCGAGACCGGTGTCGCCAGTTGAACACGGAAAGGGAAATACGCCTCATTATGGCTAATGTCACGTTGCTTGTTACGTCATGAATTGGCTGAAACTGGATCCTGAGATTACTTTTAAGTTAGACAGGGTTTTATGAATTATACCTTCAGAGCCTATTAATGTACTACAGACTATCAAATTATATTTACATCAATAATATTATGAGCCTCTATTGGAATTGAAAGTCAGATTTGCAGTCGCTCCATTTAAAAACTGGTATTCAGCTGCATTCGGTTAGACTGAAAGCCGACTCCAACCTCAGACCAAATAAAAAAGTTTTTTATTTTATTTGGTCTGAGACCCCAATATATTTGGAAAAGCTGTAGCCAGATGATGTTTGTCCCACTGAAGAAGATAGACATCTTTTTTCTTCTTTTCACTTTTCGCAATCTAGCTAAAATTTGTTATGACATTATAGTGGCATTTTAACAAAATCTATTTCTCGTTTCAAATCTCGTCTTCTTTAACTAAATATCTGGAAGTAGTACCAGCCTCCAGGACTGCAGCAGTGATTTCACTGGTAATGATTATCATGACTGGCAACATTATCAAAGCCTTCGAAAGTAACAAAAGGGTAACATCATGTAATTAAAAGCCAATATGCAAATTCTGAACAAAATGGGATGACACAGGGAAAACTTTCACCCTTCAAAGTTTTAAATGATCAGGCAAGAGTTACGATCGCTAATATCACATTCGATAGGGGAAACATTTTAACGAATGAGAGTATTAGGGGACACGTCGGAACTTGGCTAGTTATGAAACAAGCTCGTTAGGTATGCAAAGTTAGGTGGAACTTTGAAAAGGCAGTGAATGGAGAAAAATGCGGGAAGACAATGATCAGTTCTGATGGGTATAGTTGACCACGTTTATATCAACTGAGATGCAGATGTTTTACCGTTGGAAAAATAGACTGTTGTGCCTGTAACGTTTTTGCTACTAGAACACGGGTCTTCTCCCGAAGACTCGTGTGCTCGTGTTCAGTGCGGGTTGGTAGATGCCACATACAGTAGTGTGCCTAGAGGCCAACAATAAGGCGAGTCCATAAAGCCAGCAGACTGAAGAAACCCTCACATCATAAAGAGTAGTAGGTTATAAGAGCAAATCAAGCCAGCCAACTTGTTTGAATGTATTGTCACACTCGCATGTCTTCGAATGTTTGGCTCATTGGCGCATCTTCTTAGAGGGGAGTTAAAATAAATCACAGAAAGGATCAAAAGTTGTCAATACTTACGTATTTGGCGCATTCCTCATGCCCCTGTGCCTGACATACACGATGACCAGGGTCCCATTGCCAAGCACCCCTACAATGAAGATGATGGCAAACAGGACTGGCACGAGGTAAGTCTCCAGACGTTCCTCGTAGGGGGTGTAGTCACTCTCGGTCTGATTGTCCCCTGGGGTATAAATCAGGACCGAGGCGTTTGGTTGCGTGGTGATTGTCATTGTCAGTCTGGGAAAAAAGAAAAAGGAATGGTTAGGTTTTTCAATTGAAAATCTAGAGGCTTATCGATTTACTGAGGCGGGGTTTAAGGTAGCTGCATAATCAGCCTATATTGTGCCCACTGCTGGGACAAGGCTTACTCTCCATGAGAGGGGAATTAGCTGTAATCCACCACGCCAACAAATCCAAAATTTTCTAGGCCGGGTGGTTGTATAGTAAAAGGTAATCAATATTTTGTAGGATCAAAAAACAGCAGGGTCCTTTAAGCTTTTACCTAAAGCCTGTTCTATAGTATTTTAAATTGAGTTCTGCATTTTCAATAAAAGCCATAAAATATGTATTAAGTGAACGGAAACAGAATCATCATCATCAGCCTATTAATCTTCCCACTGCTGGGACACAGGCCTCCTCTCTATGAGAGGGAATGGGCTATATAATCCACCACGCGGGCCCAGTGCGGGTTGGTAGATGTCACATGTCTTCATGAAACAGAATATTACCGTTTAAAAGAAAAAGAGCATTTTGTTTGAATTTTTTTTTAACTGGATCGCAAACGTAGGATACTGATCAATAATGTACTACGTGATCAGCAACATTTAGTCACAAAATCGGTACATATACGTCTTGCCTTTAAGAATTATCCTTAATGCCATAATTGTAAGTTTAATGCGAAGTTTTGAAACAATTATTATTATGTTTCATAAGTTTCGTAACATATATCTACTGAATTATTATAAATTAATTCCTATAGTGTTTGTTTCCACACGCATCATGGTTTTTCCAACCTCAATAGAATAGTTAGGTATTATTAGTAATTTGCAATAAAATACCCAATTAATTTAGTAGTTAATTCAACAGTCAGCAACAAAGAAATTATAAACCATTGTTTGTAATTTTTTGTTTTCGACTATTAAAATGAAGAGGATTATATTTTTTTCTGCTTATTATTTATAACCCAGATATTTTTGTTTTAGGGCAATGTTTGTATCAAGATAGCTTTGTCATTTTTAAACGTGTTACGTCGTTAATTTTTAATTAAGCCGACTTTCCTGTAAAGGATACTTTTACTCCTAACTCTATTTTCTACAAACATATAAGTATCGTTGAGACTCAACTTCAAAAGTTTTAATAAGATCTTTGCTCAAGTACATCAGCATAATACAATTTGCATTGTGTGCAGGTCCCACATCCTACTGGAAATTCAAATTTGAGCCAGAAAGCTTAAAGTTCATGCAGATGTAAGGGAACCACTTAGGGACGTACGTTAGTCTAAAAAAGAACGTCCGTCTTTGACAAAACGTATTGGCAATTAGGCATGTAAAATGGTACTAGAGTTCAGTCCAATTAACACGCGTGCAAAGCCTGAATGTGTACACAGGTAGGTATTTTTAAATGAATAAGGACATGGTAAAGCGTTTTGTTACGCAAAACTCAGATTTTACGACAGTAATATCTTGTCAATCTGTTACGATGCTGTTTTAGATAACCATTTAGGACGTATTTAAATCAGTCAAGTTAAAATAAAAGGAAATAATTGTACTTATTATAATTATATGCCACTGTTATAATAATTATAACGTTATTAAAATAGTTCACTCAATAAAGCTCTCTGCAATAAAAGTCACAATAGTATTTTGCGACCACATTGATACCAAATACTTAGACATTCTGGTTAAAGTTTGTGTAATATTTGCTCTTGAGAAACATAGACATAAAATAAAGTGCGAATACATGGTAGTTACGAACACTGAACCGCAAACCGCTAAAGCTGAAACTTTAATTAAACTAAAAATACCAACGTCAAAACATTAAGTGTCTAGACAAAATATCATTGTGCATCTAAATTGAGTCACAGAGCTTGTTACGTGGCACCGTATACAGAGTCGGGCCGAGGTAGGAGCCTTGTGGCAGAACTAACATTTTCCGTAGCGTATAATACTATTGTTTACGTAAATCAGTTTAACAAACGCTGTGGACTCATTATACAAGCTCCTACAATGTATTCTCGACTCAAAACAAGAACATTCACGAAGCAAAAATGTGGGCTTTTATTCGAAAATGAAAAGTATGTGAAAGCGACCCTATTCAAATGCTAGAGGAAAGTTTTTAATGAGAGAAAGTGACTGAACTTTAGTGAAAAGGTTTGCAAGTAACGTAAGCGGACTGGACGGGTTGTTTTTATGGAAAAATAAGTGTAGGGACGGTGTAAAGTTTTCTTCAAGTCGACGGATATTTCCTGTTCCTACTTAAAACTAAGTTGAGCTAAAATAAATTAACGTTCGCGATAGTTCGTAATATTGCAGTTTTGAAGCAAAAATGGCTTTAAATCCGAGCGATTATACTTACAGAAATTATTTTGAATGTTTGCCAAGGTGTTAATGTATTTCGGCGTTAAAGGCATTAGTGATAAAATACCAAATTATTTTGTATTGGTAGGTACTATCGAGGACACTCCCTCCTGACCACCACTAAGCTAATTTTTGCTTGCACTCACAACATAGAAACGCTCTCTAGCCCCGCCCCGTTGACTTTGTATAGAAATAATGAATGAAAAGATACCGAATCGGCAGAGCGCACTGACGACGCACGCCAAACGAGAGTTATTGTTATTTTGCGCGCCAAAGTTGAGGCTTTCATAATAGGCCCAAACTTTAAAGGGGGTGTGGCTCGGCGCCTCCGCATGTTTTAAGCGAAAAATATTTAAAATGGTCAGGCGGAAAAGACCCCGACTGTACGTAACACTAAAATAAAAGCAAGTGAAAACTTAGAAAGTAGTAAAAATGTATTTAGAAACCAACATTTTTTAATCGTTTAACGTCTTTAAAACTTTAAGCGACGTGTTTGAATAATCCCCGATGTTTTCAAATTCCATCAACTAAGGCCAAGTTCACATAGGGCACGCCACAATAGTGGCGATAAGTCCCCTCTTTGAGGAGTGGCTTGAGAGACGCCACAGCGTCCTCACCTTCCGCCTGACGCAGGTCCTCACCGGACACGGAGTGTTCGGGAGGTTCCTGCACCGAATCGGGCGGGAGGAAACGCCCGGGTGCGTCCATTGTGAGGATCGACCGGAGGACACGGTGGAACACACGGTGGAGGTGTGCCCCGCGTGGGCGGAGCACCGCCGTGTCCTCGAAGCGGCGATCGGCGGCGGCGACCTCTCGCGTCCGGCCCTGGTGCAAGCCATGGTCCGGAGCGAGACGGAATGGGACGCCGTCACCTCCTTCTGCGAAGCAGTAATGCTAGAGAAGGAGGTGGCGGAACGTGAGTGGGAGAGAAACTCTCAACGTCCCGGCCGCCGCGGGAGACGCCCCGGGCGTCGGGGGCCACCACCACGTAGCCCCCGGCCACCGTAGGCGCGGGCCTGTGGACGGTGAGCTATGGGCTAGCTCGCCGTCCGTCCGTCTCATGACATGACGACAGGCCGTGTCGACGGCGCGTTCGTGTTCCACGCGCGCCTCAAAGAGAGTCAGCAAAAAGGAAGGGGTCCGAAAGGACCGATGCCTGCCGGGGTTGCGGGACTATTCGAAAGAGATACCGTGGCCCCGGAACACAAAGGGCGATGAAGGAACATGGATGGGTTTTAGTCAGTAAAAGTCTGACACTCCCTCCTGCTCCGTCCAGAGCGGGAGGGGTTATTTGATGATTTCCCATCCGAAAAAAAAAAAAAAAAAAAAAAAAGGCCAAGTTCACATACATGACCGCACGTAACAAGGCTCGCTCATCCATCAAACATGAGTTGAACTCCAACCCACGCTACAACGCCCACGATCCGAATATCAAAGGAATAATAAACATCGCCAAAAAACATGAAAACGGAAAGTTTCGCCTTCTGAATGACATGCCAATAGTTGAGGCAGGCTATAGATAATGTTAGAGCGGAAACGCGTGTTCGAAATGCGTTGTTACGTGACAACTTATATTACGATCAGCATTTTAATGTGTGTGACGGGAAAACTAAATCGATAGTTTCAGATGAATGTTATAATCGATGAGTCGATAATAGACTAAACATAATATGATTTATTCTTTATCATGGATTATAATGCCTAATAATGGGTGTAAAATTATCCCTAACGAAGTCGATAGGCATTTGTTCTTCCTGTCATTACAATCATTTTTTGTTCTAGACCATACCTTCTAGTTACGAAGATATTGGGGGTCAAAGTCAAACTTTTTTACAAGTTTTAATAAGTACCTAGTTTAAATACCTCTAACTCCTCCGTACTATTCAACGCATCTCTCAGTATAATGTTTTGAGTGAGTTAAATTGAGTCCTACCGTAAAACGTGATTTCACCCCAAAACAGGTTTCCCAGCAATATTTTTTGCGTAGAGTTACTTAGTTTCATGTACAGAACGCGTGGTTGACGGCTTCGTGCAGGGTCTACTTACACCCTGTATTACAGGGACCAAGTTGTTAAAAAAAATGCGAAATAAGGCGAACTGAACATGTCGTGTACCACGCTTAACGCAACATCTTTTGTGAAAATTGTCTTTGTAGGTTTATTCGATTCAAAGCAAATTCATTTCCATTTCCCACAATGTTTAAGTGCCTATGCATAATAAATGTGCCTTTTAAGTTCTTAAATATTCAAGTCACCAGTAAGTATCGGGAACAAGAGTATTACAATGAAAAATTCGTTCTTTACATAGAGATGAATTCTTATTATTCTCTTTGAATTGTGGCCTGTCACCAATGGCATAATCATACACATGACATTAAGGCGACTACACGAGCTAAATTAGCAACTCTATTTGTGGTGGTTCAAACTTCGTTTGAAATAAAGAAAAAGAATAAAGTTTTAATTAACTTGCACTACAAACGGTTGTTACGGTTGTACGGTTGTTGTTGTACTGGTTGTTACGTCAGTCACTGCGGGCCAAATAGTACGAAATTAGTGGTTTTTTGCGATTTACATAAAAATCTATTGATTTCACTAAAAGAATAAAACACTATCATGCTAAGTTGCTTGTAGAATTATTTTCCAAAAAATCATAATGATCGCATGTATTTTTTTAGTACCTATGGTTTTTACTCGCTAAAAAAAGAAACATTTTAAAAGATTTTTTTTGTGATAAGTTCGTGATTTTTTTTTATCGAGTAAAATTAGTTGTATTATGTTTTCAAAACACTATCACACTAGCATAAATATCCTGAACAATATTATATATTTTTTTAGCTTTATTTATTGCAGTGAATCCTAAGCTTTTTTTGAATTATAAAACTCGCGTTTAGCTCCTGTAGTCCCCTTAATATGAAGCACTCGAACGGCGACTTTCGGGGTTTTTGGAAGGGTACAAAAAAGGTAAACTTAGGTTCTGGCCTACCGGTGAGCGTCGACGGGGTTAGTGAATCGGGAGATATAGCTAGTCTATTTAAGTCCTACTTTTCTGTAAAGCCTCAGTTGGGAACGCGGATCGCGGAGGCCAATGCTGAAGAGCTTACGGGAGTAATGGAGACCAGGATTTTGGCCAATGAGGTGGGGAAAATCATAAAATGTATGACCAGGGGAAAATCTCCTGGCCATGATGGCCTAAGTATTGAACACCTACAGTATGCCCGCATGTATCTAGGGTTTTAGCTATGTTCTACTCGCTTTGCCTGAGCCATTCATACCTGCCGTACGTCTTCATGAGAACTGTAGTAGTGCCTGTGGTGAAGAACAGAACTGGTGATCTAGCCGATAAAACTAACTACAGGCCTATCTCTCTTGCTACTGTTATAGCAAAAGTGTTTGACAGTTTGCTTGATACACGGTTAAATAAACTCGTGTCACTGCATGACAATCAGTTTGGGTTTAGACCTAAGTTATCTACAGATAGTGCAATACTGTGTTTCAAGCATACTGTCAGATACTACACGGCTAGAAAAACACCAGTGTACGCGTGCTTCCTCGACCTGTCCAAGGCCTTTGACCTGGTTTCGTATGATTTGTTGTGGCAAAAACTTGAGGGCTTAAACATGCCGCATAAACTTGTTAACATCTTCAAGTATTGGTACGAACACCAGGTTAGCAATGTTAGATGGGCGGGTGCAGTATCGGAGCCATACAGGCTTGAATGTGGGGTGAGACAAGGTGGGTTAACTTCACCCACACTTTTCAATCTCTACATGGATGCACTCGTCGTCGCGCTCAGTAGTCGGCATGTAGGCTGCCATGTTGATGATGTTTGTGTAAACAATCTGAGTTATGCAGATGACATGGTGCTGCTGAGCGCGTCGGTTTGTGGATTACGCAAGCTGCTGAATATCTGTGAGGACTATGCGGGCCGCCATGGTCTTAGATATAATGTCGCGAAAAGCCAATTCATGGTATTTCAGGGAGGCGCCAAATGCCCACAGCAAGTACCACCTATTCGTTTGAATGGTGTACCGTTGGAACGGGTGGAACAATTTAAATACTTGGGGCACTGGGTAAGAGCCGATCTGAAAGACCATGTCGATATTGAGCGGGAGCGGAGGGCACTGTCTAAGAGAGCAAATATGATAGCCCGTAGGTTTGCACGTTGTTCAGATCAGGTTAAAATCACGCTTTTCAAAGCTTTCTGCACCTCCTTATACACGTGCAGCCTATGGGCATCTTACTCACAAGCTGCTTACAGTGCCCTTCGTGTCCAATACAACAACGCGTTCAGGGCAGTGTTGAGGCTACCCCGTTTCTGCAGCGCCTCGGGCATGTTTGCGGAAGCGCGCACCGACTGTTTCCACGCCACCATGCGCAAGCGGTGCGCGTCCTTGGTGCGCAGAGTGCGGGCTAGCTCCAACACGGTCCTGGCGATGATTGCTCAGCGACTGGATTGCCCCTACGTTGGGCATTGTTGTAGCAGGCATATTGCTGGTGTTTGATTTGTCGTTTTATACAGCTCTCATGTCATTTTATTTTATTTTTTGCTTCTGACATCTTACTGACTTATATTCGTTATTTTAATTCATTGTTTTATTTAATTTGTATTTAATTCAATATTGTTTTGTGCCATTGACATTAATTGATTTGATCTGACATTTATTTGTTCCTAATGTTTTAATTATTTTTGTCATTGAATTCACTGTATTATTATTATTATTTTTTATAGCTTACTATTCAATCAGCAGACTAAAATTGTCAAAAATGTTGTTTATGTGCTGTTTCTAATATGGGTCAATAACCTGAAATAAATGAATTTTATTAATTTATTTATTAATATAATAAACTTTAACAATACTTACGATAATGCGGCTTAATTAAGGTCTTTCGCTAAAGAAAAAAAAATCAAACGCGATGCTTTAACCTGTTGTACGACATTGTCATATATACGTGACAAGCAAGCGCGTGTCCTGTACGCCAAACGACATAAATATGAGACAACATCGTAGGTAAAATTGTGGCTTAGCATGGAGGCACGCGCGTGTGTTTATGCTCTGGCGTTCAAGTCATTTTGTCCTTGCAGTGCAAAGGCACCTAGTAGGCAAGTCTTCTAATACCTAGACGGCATGTGAAGCCCAAATGACGTCATATCAGTACTCCTACCTGTATTCTGAGTAAAACATCCCTGACCTTCACAAGTTTGAAAAGCGTAGGCATCGGATTGCAACTAAAACATTACAGACAAATAAATTATATGGCTTCAACCGTAACCGCGTGGTTTATGTGGGGCCTTTAATTAACTTAATGTGATGTGAAATAGTTAATTTTCGATTACTGTTGTAGAAATGTGAGCAGCCTTTTGTAAATTCAGTGCAAGAGAAACACAGTGTTCATTCAGCTTTTAAACAAGTTTGTCTTTTTGTTTTTAAAAGAAACACTTTCTATTACGTTTTCTCAAAACCGTTTGAATGTAGGTGAATCTTTCACTTATTGTACGCAATTTTCGGTTGTACTTAATTTGTGGAATGTTTCTCACGTTTAATGTTTCATAGTGATAATATGTTGACTAAGTGGACTTCGCTGATTTTTTTTGGGTTCCGTAGTCAACTAGGAACCCTTATAGTTTCGCCATGTCTGTCCGTCCGTCCTCGCTTAATCTCTGTGACCGTTAGCACTAGAAAGCTGAAATTTGGTACCAATATGTATATCAATCACGCCGACAAAGTGGTAAAATAAAAATTGGAAAAAAATGTTTAATTAGGGTAGCCCTATATGTAAAGTGGGAAGTGATTTTTTTTTTAATTTCAACCCTAACGTGTATTGTTGGAAAGGTATTTAAAAATGAATAGGGGTTTTCTAAAATCATTTTTTGATAATGTCAATAATTTCGGAAATAATCGCTCCAAAAGTAAAAAACAATGTGCCCCCCCCCTCTAACTTTTGAACCATAAGTTTAGAAAATATGAAAAAATCTGAAAAGTAGAACTTTATAAGGACTTTCTAGGAAAATCATTTTGAACTTGATGGAAACAACAGTTTTTGTACAAAAAAGACAAAAAGTTGTACAAAATAATTTCTGGACTAAGTTTGTAGTATATTCGTATAATATGCAAGCATTTTTACATAATGGATACCCACCTTTAAACTCATAAGTGGGAACACTTATTGTGACGGACGGGAAACTACGGAACCCTACACTGAGCGTGGCCCGAAACGTTGGCCGGTTTTTTTTTAATATTCTCTATACAGTGCTACACTGTCTCATAGTTGGGAAAAAGCCTCTCCCATTCCTTTCCTACTCTCCCGGTGTTTTGTCTCGTTTTAGTCAGGAACGAGTCAAAATCGTCATGCCAGGGTTTCTTGGGTCTGCCACTGATTTATTAATATCATCATCTGCCTAGCCTTTTCCCAACTATGTTGGGGTCAGCTTCCAGTTTTACCGGATGCAGCTGAATACCATTATTATACATGGAGCGATTGTCTATCTGACCTACACAACCCAGTTCATACTGGGTAATACGATACCCCTTTGATAAGACTGGTTGGTCAGACTTTTTGGGCCACTAACTACCTGTAACGACTGTCAAAGATGGACAAATGACAGCCGGGACCAACAGCTTAACGTGCTTTCCGAGGCACGGAGGAAACTTGGTATGTAAGAGTGGTCACCCATCCACAAATCAACCCAGGCAAGCACGGCTTTACCGATACATCAACAACAATAAAAGCCCATAACATCTACTGCTGGACATAAGCCTCTCCCATGATGGGAGGAATTTGCCGTAATCTCCACGCTTGGCCTGGATTGGAGATCGCAGTGATGAAAGACTAACAGAAAACGCTGCTGCCCATTCTCTGGTCTACGGAGGCGCAAGGTGTTCTGCCTCAGACATTAGTCGACATAATACCTTATACGACACCCGTGAGTGTTATGGGTTGGTTCTATTCTACTCTGCCGGATACCACACGGCTACCGGATACCACACGGCTACCGATAAATACATACTTATTATAAAAAAAAAATTAAAAAAAAAATATAATAGTTTCTAATCACCAAACAAACTCACCGAGGCCAACGATAGCTCATTGTTAGTAAAAAAAATTAAAGGACATGTACTTAGTCTTCATAAAATTAAGAATTTTATGAGACAAGCTGTATCCCTTGATGCCTGAAATTGTGACATTTATTGCACCTCATTCTTTTTACTTAGTCATTTTCGGACGTAAAGTAATGAAGAAAAACTATATGATGTAGGTAAAGACCTCTACAAATGCCGCGTTCATTAATATTTTAGACAATATTAAATATAGCTTTTGTTTTCGGCTTCGTTCGCGTGGAGCCGTAAAATATTTCACGGGAACGTATTACCATTTTCACACTTTTCACAGGTTAAGCTGTGAAGTCCAGTCATGTCATAATTAACGAAGAAGCAAAAATGTAAAAAAAAAAAACGTTTTAATATCTCTAGAAATTAAAAAGTTACGAAACTTTAAAGTTGCGCTTACAATGAGGTAAAATGACGTACTCGCGACTATACCCGATATCATTACGTGTTAATTTATTATTGACGTATGCCTACCGAGACAAACCCAAGAGAGAATAGATAAGTCCCCACCTACTTATCCATTTTCTTGTCTCGGTCAAACCACGTCCACACCGACCGAGCACGGCTCGCGAGGCAGCCTCGCGACCGCGAGCCAATGCCTCGGCCGGTGTGGACGTGGCTCGGGTTGCCTCGGGCGCACGTTGCCTCGGCCGAGCAGCTCCGACTTGAAGATATTTATTTAATTATTTATAAAAGACCGGACTCCACGACGCGTATTTACTCCAGATAGTAAGATAAGATAAGATAATGTTTTATTTGCTAAACATGTGTCATACATACAATAAAATACATGCATGCAAGATGGTAACACGAACAACATTATTAGATACAGCATGTATGCCACATGATGTGACGTGCAAATGTCCAGAAGTGTTATTATTTTAAAAAAATCCTCATAGAATAACAATAAATTAGGTAATTCAATAATAATAACATTGCAATAAATTTAAAATAACAAAAATCAAACAGAACATTAAAAACAAAAATAAGTTATTAAGACTGAAAAACAATAATCATGTCAACAATAAAAATCAAAAAATTAAATGATTCCATTGTAAATTAATAAACAAAAAAACAATAATAATAATCAAATCAAATAAGCTACTATGTCAATACAAATCTTTCCTCTAGGAACTCGTTAATGTTATAGTATGCTTTATTAACTAAATAAGTCTTAAGTTTACTTTTCAAGTGTACATTATTAAGCTCCTTCCAACTTTTTGGCAATTTATTGTAAACAGTTGGAGCCATATGAAAAACACAGTACATTTTACTTTTTTTTACTACCACACTTTGGTCTAGTGGTTGCAATTGCGCATGAGGTCCTGAGCTCGATTCCCGGTTCGGGCAAATTGTTACTGGTATTAGTAACAGCCACGGAGTCTGAATTTGTGCCCGGTTGATGGCAATAGGCTGGCCCCTATAACATGGGACTTAAACAGAACTGGCGAAATGTGGGTGTACTATTAGGTACACCTCTGCGTAGCCCTTCAAGGATTATATGCGTGATGTTATGTCATATAGAACACATTGTAGTAAAAAACAAAAGCATTTTCTTTAAAACTTATTAAAATGAAAACAAAGCCAGTAGTAGCAACATGATTTATTACAGCTGCCGTCACTAGTAACATGTTGTTGTAACAGAATTAAATTAGTTTACGTACATCTACTCACTAAACAGATTCCAATTAATTTATTTGTTTTAGTAACATGGTTACTGGTTTACTTAGGTTTGGAAGGAGAAAGGGGAAGTCTTCGCCCAGTTGTGGGACACGTGACCGGCTAACAAAAAAAGTAACACACTGAAAAGTTTAAAGAAGACTTATGGGATAGAAGGTGCAAACCTGTTTTTATTTACTTAAAAGAAAATGAGGCAAATATAAATGAAGTGTATAGTATATGTAGTAATAATAATAGGAAGTAGTAGTTTATAGTACAGTTTTTTAGTTTTTGTTTTGGTTTTAGTCAGTAAATGTCTGATACTCCCTCCAGAGTGGGAGGAGTCATTTGATGATTTCCCACCCTATAAAAAAGGCAAATATAAATACAATTGATTGAAAAATATATGTAGGTAGGTACTTACTTTGAGTTTTTATTTTTGTAATTATATGTAGTTCTAGTTTGTATATAATGTACTTAATAATTATAAGTAAAATTGTTTGACTTCATAATAAACGTTCTATTGATTCCAAACAAATAAGTTTCAAACTCATTTTATATACCCAACTTATTAAATCTAGCGAATGTATAATTTTTGGCATGATTGAGACTGAGAGAATCAAAAGACTGAGAGATATTTATGTTATTCATAATTAAATATTAAGACGTCTGTGAACTAACACTAACTCACTGCACCTTCTACAAGCTAACAATACTGTGTGTGAATGTGTAATTCTGGATTGAAAATCATTATACAATGATTTCACATCCCAACTATGAGTTTTACTATTACATAATATTATTATACACGAAACTAATGTTAAAATAAGACGTGTCAAAAACGAATGGAATCGCTACCACTAGAAACGAACATGATTCTCCAATGCTGGAAGAGACCAATCAAACGAAGGTCAAAACACCAATGCTCATTCCTATGGATTGTACCTGTCTTTACCACTATTCCTATTATTACAGGCTCTGAATAGTCGGCTGATTGTGCCCCACTGGCTGCGGTTGGTCGGGCTTCCTCTCCCATCCCAGAGCATGTTTTTCCTTACAAAATAGTGCATCCTGGTGTATCCGGCTTGTCCGGGTCAGGCTTGGTCCTGGCTGGGTGTGGTGCTCAATCATCAATCACCTTCCCAACACACATTAATACTACACAAACACTAAGACGGTATAATCACCCTGATAAGATGAAGCAGTGATAGCCTAGTGGCGTGACCAACGGACTGCCAAGTCATAGATGTCAAGTTCGATCCCAAGACACGCACCTCTGATTTTTTGGATTCATGTGCGTATTGTATAATTTTATTGTGTACAGTGCAAGCACAGCACAGTTTTCATATCAATATGTCAGCATTTTACCTGCGCCGGGCCGGCTAATATAGTACATGAATAGCATTCATACCGTGTGCACTCATCTCATACTTTTATCAATCAATCAGTAATCAGTGTATCAATCAGCATCAACTCAAGGTGTAAGTTCCCTAACCAAAAATCTTAATGGTCCTTCGAGCCGGATAAGCGGGATCCAATCACGTTGCGGACATAATAGTGGTTGTTCCTGTAGCACGACTTGTAGACGACAGTCACCGGTCTACCAACATCATCAAACCATCGACTGCTGGCTCCATCATCACAGAGGGTTATTCGGTGAAGGAAAACATCGTGTGCAAACCAAAGCCAAACCAAGTCAGAGGCCGATGGGGTGGAATAAATACTCTGACACCAGGTTGAGCACTAACTACACGATAAAAAAGAAGACTGATAACATAACCTCAATAACTCACTAACCAAACAAACAAATACGTATCCAAAATCACACGTTCCCTCAAATTATTACATATAGCTGTCATAAAACCCTGTTATGGGAAGATGAGCAAAAACATTTATGTGTTCCCTAATGACGTAACACAGGGTTCATTATTCCGCTTGCTAAGCTGAGCTTATTATGACGAAATCTCTTGTTAATCGTCCGTTGTAATGGTGGAGGCGGCTCATGATTATTTAGTATCGGATATTCAAGGTATCTAAATATAAACAAATTACGTAAGCAAGGGTACACTTGAGGGGTGAAAAGGTTATGTAAGTTTGGCGGTGGCCTTTTTGTCACAAATATTTTTGAAAGGTCACGTGTTTTGTCACTGTCGTCATGGCAATGATAATCAATGTCATTCATTTTCTCATCATCAATATAAGGTGAGGCGATACTTCACATCTGGACAGCTTTTAAGTTTTTACAAAGCACAAGTCCGTTCCTGTATGGAGTATTGCAGTCACTTGTGGGATGGTTCAGCAAAATACCAGCTTGCTGCACTTGACTCGGTGGAACGCAGAGCTAAAAGGCTTATAGGCGACGAGACGTTGGCAGCTTCGCTTCACAGCCTAGCTCATCGGCGTAATGTTGCCTGCCTGTCGGTCTTCTACAGACTGTACTTCGGTGAGTGTGCGCAGGAGCTCCACGACATGATCCCACCATCACCCTTTTACCACCGGCTTCTATACTACTACTATTCTACCTGCTTCTAGCAGACGTACTGCGGCGTACCATCCGCACTTGGTTGACATCCCGATGTGTCGTACTAAGCGCTGCTCCTCCACTTTTATTATGCGCACAACCAAAGTCTGGAATTCTCTGCCTGCGTCTCTGTTCCCACCCACATTTAACCCTCCTGCCTTCAAAGCAGGAGTGAACAGGCATCTTCTGGGCACGCTCGTTCCATCATAGATCTCATCCATCGCTTTCCATCAGGCGTGATCGAGATCAATAGCAGGCCCATATTGTAATAAAAAAAATCATCTGCTTAGCGTTTTCCCAACTATGTTGGGGTCGGCTTCCAGTCTAACCGGATGCAGCTGAATACATGTATTTTACATGTACCGACTGCCTAAATGACCTCCACAACCCAGATAGTACTGAATAATACAATACCCCTTGGTAAGACTGGTTGTCAGACTTTTTTGGGCCACAGATTACCTGTAACGACAGTCAAACATCTGCAAATGACAGCCGGGCTCAACGGCTTAACGTGCTTTCCGAGGCACGGAGAAAACCCGGTATGGAATGGGTGGTCACCCATCCACAGACCAACCTAGTCAAGCACGGCTTAACCTAAAGATCGACCCGAGCGGCTGTTATTATTTAACCACGGGCTCTAATTGTCATTAATTTTCTGATTACTAATTATGTTATAAACTATACCTGTTGCACGCAACCTTCTTCGGTGTGATATTATTATAATTATAAAACATTGCTTCAAGGGTTTTAATCTTTTCTCAAGTATGTAAGTATCTACTCCTTTTAACTTCGGCTATCTGCCAGTAAAAGTATCGTCAAAATCGGTCAAGCCCTTTCGTAGATTAGCCGGAACAAACAGACAGACAAACGTTTTAAAAATTGTCTTTTTTTTGTTATAACCCTTAATACAATTTCATATGCATTCAGTAAAAAGCTGTCATTTAAAAATACCAACAGACACTGCAATTTAATTTATTTGTATAATTATACAGGGTGTAAAAGACCTCAAAACGAAGCCGTCAACCAAGCATTCTGTACATCAAACTAAGTAACTTTATGCAAAAATTATTGCTGGGAAACGACTTTTTTTTAGGGGTGAAAAACATGTTTTGTGGTAGAACTCAAAGTAACGCACTCAAAACATTGTGCTGATGGATGGATTAAATAGTCATGGAGGTGTTTAAAGTAAAAATCTTACATTAAAAACTTGTATTAAAAAAAAAACTTGTCAAAAAGTTGGAACTTTGACTCCCAATATGTCCGTAACTAGAAGGTTCCCAGGTATGGTGTAGAACAAAAAAATGGTTGCAATGACGGGGAGAACAAGTGCCGTTCGGCTTCGTTAAGAGGTGTCTTACACCCTATATAGATTGTTCATAAATTATATTCTACATTTATTATGTATTGATGAAACTCACATTCGATCACTATCAATTAGGAAGTAACACGAGTTTTCCTTAACCAGATAAGTATTGACTGTTTTCTATTATCGTAGAAGAAAAGTTAGTTTCGAGGATACTGTGGCACAGAATACCAAATTACTTCAAGTTTTTGGCTAAGGAAACTTAAACAAATTAATTCGGGCTATTTTAGTCGTTTCATAGATATTCACATGAAAACTAAGCATTTTCCTGGCATGACAAGTTTATCACTTTGGATTATTGTAGCTTTCAATCATCATCATCATCATCATTTCAGCCGAAAGGCGTCCACTGCTGGACATGGGCCGCCCCAAAGGGAGGGTTTGCTGTAATCGCCACGATTGGCAGGCGGGTTGGCGATCGCAGTACGGTTGTTACAAAAGCACAGAGAACGCTGCTGCCCATTCTCTGGTAAGTCCCTTAGTCGCCTCTCACGACACCCACGAGAAGATATGGGATGGTGCTATTCTTTACGTCCGACACCATACAGACAACAGCTTTCAATCAGTGAAAGAATATTTGTGATCGTTTCATCACCATCTTCCTGAACAAAATAAAACTTTCTATCATTAAAAAGAAAACTCATCGACATGTGAATCCTGCCCGACCTAACCTACGGTGCGCAAAGTTGATCACTTACTGAACAACAATAGTCCAAGCTCAAGATTTGCCAGCGGGCAATGGAGCGCAGCATAATGGGATCCCTTCTTTTTACATATTGTTCTTTTTCCTAATATACAATATACTTTGGCATAACTGTTTTGGCATAATTTGTTTTGCCTATACTTTGACATTTTTTTTGAAGTTGGTGACTTCTGTGTTTAATTCAGTTTCTTTGCCACCGACTTCTGAAGCTAAAGTTATTTTTCACTTTGTTGTGTTTTTCAAGACGGTTTTATTTTTTGCAAAAAAGTTTTTTATTTTTCATAACATCACGCCTGTAATCCCCGAAGAGTTGGGCTGAAGTGTACCCAATAGTATAGAGATACTATTGGGTACACTTCAGCCCAACTCTGAAACTCCAACTCCAACACCAACTCTCAAAATGTGGGTATAGACCTACACCCACATTTTGCCAGTTATGTTTAAGTCCCAGGTAATAGGGCGAGCGCTGGCGCAAATCCAGACTCCGTGGCTGCTACTGAGAAATTCCTGATGGAAAAACCCAATAACACTTTGCCCGACCTGGGAATCGAACCTAGAACCTCATGCAGAGTAGTCGCCACCACTACATATTCGAGGCAGTCATTTATTTCATATTGTTAACAATACATGTCATGGAAATACGCTTTTTTTTTTCGGATGGGACATCATCAAATGACTCCTCCCGCTCTGGGCGGAGCAGGAGGGAGTGTCAGACTTTTACTGACTAAAACCCATCCATGTTCCTTCATCGCCTTTTGTGTTCCGGGGCCGCGGTATCTCTTTCGAACTGTCCCGCAACCCCGGCAGGCATCGGTCCTTACGGACCCCTTCCTTTTTGCTGACTCTCTTTGAGGCGCGCGTGGAACACGAACGCGCCGTCGACACGGCCTGTCGTCATGAGACAGACGGACGGCGAGCTAGCCCATAGCCCAGCGTCCACAGGCCCGCGCCTACGGTGGTCGGGACGCTGAGAGGTTCTCTCCCTCTCCCGATGGTAATACGCCTATCCCCAATAAAATGTTACCAAATATACCTAACTGTCGAAATGTGGGTGTACTGTACACATCTGCATACCCCCTCAGAGCATACAGGCGTGATGTTATGTTATGATATTGTGAAAACAACAAACATCCAAGCGATTGCAGCAATCACGATCGATTTGCTGTCTATAATTGAAAAGTTCCATTGTATATCTCCGTAGATCACCTTCACCAAATTTAAACGGGACCACCGCGATGTAATTTTCTTCCAAACAAAAAAAGAATCAACGAAATCAGTCCAAAATTGGGAAAAAAAGGCTGAACAAACACACACAAAAAAAAAACATAATTCAGACGAATTGATAACCTCCTCTTTTTGGAAGTCGGTTAAAAAAGACATAGAACAAAAGTTGTTGTGTATATATTATGATGATAGAAGGTAATACAGTCCTGCAAAATTGTCAGTGTTTTAAAAATAACCCTGTATAGTTTGATAGTCTGCACCACACTCTTAAAATTTAATATGACTGTTTTAATATTCCGCTACTCGTTATAGAAGTGGGGGCAGATTGAAAAATTCACCCAATATACTCGTACCATAGCAGCCTACACTGTAAAATTTCATATAGCTAATACCGCCAGCCTGGATATTGCGTGTTTTAAGTACTCAAAACATGTAATATATAGGACTTAAAAATGTTATTGTTTCAGGCTGTTGTATTTCTCCTTTATCGTTTACAATTGGGCAAAGTGATGAAATTTAATTGTTTCCTTTCGCGCGACCCTTTAAACATTACTTATACAGAATTTTAATATACAACGTTTGCGAGATTTCATTGAAACATTAATGGAAGCTGTTTTCAGAAATGGGTATACAAAATACAAAAATGTTTTATGGAAAATAACACAAAAATAATACTTTTTTTTTATTTGGTATGACAATCCCTCTACCTGATCTTTGAAACTGTTCCATAAAAAAAAGAATAGCTATTCATTGAAACCTTTGAGAGCAGTTTAGGAATCTAAGAATTGAATTCATATTATTCTATCTAAATGTTGCCTTTGCATCTTTGTGTTACTCCATAATAAGTAGGCGTTCGTCAAACGAACTTAAGCAACGGTCGTTAAAAATACGACCCTAAAATAGAGTGCACTACGGTACGTTCTATCGATAGCCGATAACTATTATTTATACTTACGACGTTACATCCTCAAGATTTAATTACTACGTAGTTTCACTTCTCAATGTATAGGCGTCGCACATAATTTTTAGAGCTGTGGAAATAAAAATCAAAATTATTAAATTCTAATTGGCTGTGTAACGATATCCGTCGCCCGTCGACTACAGCGCCCTCTCCGGTGAACTTCATTCCTTTTTTATGTGCGGGCGTCGCGACTTCGTGCGTTTCGAAAAACTAACTATAAGTTTGTGAAAAGTATTGTGAAAGTGTGTAAAAATGGGAAAAAGACGAAGGGAACGCAGTGTTTCGAGGATTCGACGAAAAATAAAGCGTTTGGAGCGAAAGTTACGTGAACGCGACTCATCAACGGAGGAGGAAGGTTAGTACCTACTCTAGGAGTATCTACGTATCTGTGCATAATTTAAATAGTACTAGCCAAATATCGATCAATTTGCTATTGATTGGCATACGTACATACCAATGAATTTGTCTTCTAAACACTTTTCTTTCGACATGTCGTTTTGCAATTTCTAATAAAGGCGGCCGGCACATCGCCGGCTACTCGTAACCTTTTTATTTTTGGTACCTAGGTAAAAATGTTATGTTTGTACCTAGCTAGGATTAGGTTATGTTTGTTACATTTGATATTAGGTAGGTTCCAGCTGTTGTCGAATACTGCTAGTGAGAGTCTGAAAGGTCATTGACATTGACACAATGTTCTCATACAAAGTTGAGTTGGAGGGTAGGTAGTTATACTCCGTGACGTGAGCACGGCTGATAACTAACTAGTCTAGAGGCGTATCGTGAATACGTACAACGAATTAAAAAATGTAAACATAAGTACTGTACACCAGCTTGTCAATTAAACAGTCTAGAGGCGTAACGTGAGTACGTACAAAGGCTAAAAGACAAGATTATGTTCACTCCAACAGTGGTTCTTTTCTTTTAACTTACAGAATATGACCACCACTACACAAGGTCACCAACACCAGACTCGCAGCGATTTTCTGCGCATTCAGACGGGTCAGAAAATAATATTCCCATCATATCTGGCGCTAGTCCACCACATGCCGACGCAGACAACCTGCTTCCTCAGGATCCTGGTCCTAGCACAAATGAGGCCCCTGTTTCCGAGGTCTTACCACCTGAAATATTGGAGGCACTTGGTGATCCAACAGGTAAAGACGAGGTTTTAGGACCTCCTGTCAATGAGGAGATCTCTAAACGTTGGGGTAGGGTCCTGATAGAAGGGCTGACTAAAGAGGTGAAGGAAGCTACCTTAAAGAAGACCTTAACACCTGAGAACTTTACTCTAGTGAAAGCGCCAAAGATAAACTTAGAAATATCTACTGTAATAAGTGATAATATTAAACATCGGGACAAATTCCTCGAAAAAGCTCAAAACCAACTTGGGCTGGGCATTGCTGGCCTTACCAATTTAGCCTCATCTCTGATAAAAGAAGACCACACAAAGGTGGAAATCCTAAAAAGACTTTCAGAAGTCAGCCAGATTTTTCTTGACCTGCACTATGAGAACACACAACATAGAAGAAAGTTAATAACTTCTTCATTGGACAAAAAATTTTCAACTGCTATTACAGATGTAAAACGGGATTCATTTCTTTTTGGAGCTAGCCTTGGAGAAAAGATTAAAACCACAAAAACAGCTGAAAAATCAGGTCTTCAAATTAAGCGCAGCATTCCATCCACATCCAGACAACAGGGAAACTGGAGAGGCCCACCCAGATACCAACCAATCAAGGCTACCAAACCGGGTGGGCCGAAGCAGAGGTACACGTCCTTCAGTCAAGGACAAGCAACACAGCAAGGTCGGAGGCAGCCAGCTGCGAATCGAGTCCCTCCTGTCCGGAAGACGGATTACAGAGCTCGCAGGAACCAGTAGAGGTAAAAGTTCATGCTGGTAGATTGCGTCACTTTGTTAACAACTGGAAAGCTATAACTAAAGATCCAATTGTATTAAACTATGTTAAAGGTTTAAAAATTCCTTTTGTTAGGGTTCCTTTTCAAAAATTTGAGCCATCTAACCCTAGGTTCAGTAAAACAGAACTTAAACATCTAAAGTGGTCCATTTCAAAATTACTGAGTTCAGGAGCTATTAAAAAATGCAATGATGTGTCTGATCAGTTTATATCTAATATTTTTTTGATTCCCAAAAGGGACGGGTCATTTAGGTTCATTTTAAATTTGAAATCACTTAATAAATTTATTAGTCCAGAACATTTTAAGATGGAAGACATTCGTACTGCCACTAAGTTAATTAGTAAGGATTGCTTCATGACAACTATGGATCTACAGGATGCATATTTTTTAGTGCCCATTCACAATTCTAGTAAAAAATATCTGAGATTTAGATTTCAAGGTTCTACTTTTGAATTTCAATGTCTCCCTTTTGGTTTATCTATAGCACCTTTTATTTTTACAAAATTAATGAAGCCAGTAGTAATTTATCTTAGAAACCAAGGGTTGCTACTAGTTATATATTTAGATGATTTGTTGTGCATAAATAACACTTTTAATAGTTGCCTTAAAAGTACAGAAACAGCGGTGCACTTTCTCGAGAGATTAGGATTCATCATAAATAAAGAAAAAAGTAGCTTGGTACCAAAACAAATTCAAAAGTTTTTAGGATTTGAAATAAATTCACATGATATGTGTCTAATGTTGCCAGATAAAAAACGTCAAAATATATTAGACCAAACAATAAGAATTGCTAGGAAAAATTCAATAACAATTAGAGACTTTGCAAAGTATCTTGGATTACTCTGCTCAGCTTGTCCAGCAATTTGTTATGGTTGGTTATATACAAAACGCTTCGAGCGTGAAAAGTTTCTAGCTCTAAGTAATTTTGAGGACAACTATGATTGTGTCATGAATCTTTCACCCAACCTGAAGTCAGAGTTTTCCTGGTGGCAAAATAATATTTTAACATTAAAAAATCCAATACATTGTGGTAGGTATGCTCTTGAGATCTTCTCAGATTCATCTCTTACGGGTTGGGGTATTTATTGCAATGGAGTACGTGCTCATGGTTTGTGGAGTGTCACAGAATCCAAAGAACAAATAAATCTTTTGGAGTTAAAAGCAGCCCTTATAGGCTTACAGTGCTTTGCTAAAGACCTTTATGATAAGGAAATTCTACTTAGGATTGACAACACTACAGCTATCGCTTACATAAATAAGTACGGAGGAATTCAATATACACACCTTAATGATGTAGCCAGAGAAATCTGGCAATGGTGTGAACAAAGGAAACTCTTTGTGTATGCCTCCTACATTAAGTCTAAAGATAACACAGAAGCCGACCAGGAGTCGAGACGTTTTAATATTGACATTGAATGGGACTTAGCTTCATTTGCTTTTGATAAGATCACAAATACTTTCGGAACACCTCAAATCGATCTGTTTGCCACGCGACTGAACGCGAAGTGTAAAAAATACATATCGTGGAAAAGAGATCCTTCAGCATATAATATTGATGCATTCACAATAGACTGGTCACCTTATTATTTTTACGCGTTTCCCCCGTTCTCACTGATTCTTAAATGCCTAAGAAAAATAGTGACAGATAAAGCCACTGGGATTATGGTAGTACCTTATTGGCCTAGCCAGCCATGGTACCCACTCTTTTTATCTCTAACCCAAACTAAAGTTATTTATTTTGAACCAAGTCCCTCATTGCTGTTATCACCTTTCAGGACTCCACACCCACTTTGGAAAGGACTTACCCTGGTGTCGTCAGTATTATCGAGCAATCGTACGTAAAACAATCGTTGCCAGAGAGTGCTATTAAAATAATAATATCATCGTTAGCCGACAGCTCTCTTAAACAATATAACGTAGTTTTAAAAAAATGGTGGCATTTTTGTATTAAAAAGAAGATTAATGTTTTTGATAACAATGTTCCTAACATCCTAGAATTTTTGGTCAATGAATATCACTTAGGGTCAAATTATTCAAGCCTCAATACCTGTCGTTCTGCACTTGCATTAATACTAGGTAAGTGTATAAGTCAAGATGATAGAATTATAAGGTTTATGAAAGGAGTCTATAGGACTAAACCTTCCTTCCCTAGATATAAATCTACATGGGATCCTAATCTTGTATTAGATTATCTTTCGAATCATTACCCGAACGAGAGTCAACCTTTGGCTTCTTTATCCAAAAAATTAGTTGCTCTACTCGCGTTATCGACAGCACAACGTGTGCAGACTCTATCACTGATACGCTTGTCTAGTATTAAAGTAAGTAGCACGAGGATAGACATCAACATAAATGATTTAATCAAAACCTCGGCCCCAAACAGATCGGCGCCTAATTTAATTCTACCTTTTTTCCCTAGTAGAGAAGAAATCTGTCCTGCAAAGACGTTGTCCTCGTATATTGAGGCGACTAAGATTTATAGAAGCTTACCGCTAACAGATAGACTCATTCTTACTGCCAAGAAACCAATCCATAATGCTAGTGCTGCCACTATAAGTAGATGGATTAGAAACGTGCTAACTGAAAGTGGTATTGATACTGGGGTTTTTACAGCACATAGCACCCGCCACGCGTCCACCTCGGCGGCTAGTCGTAAAGGGGTTCCAGTGGACATAATTAAACGAACCGCGGGTTGGTCGGGCAATTCATTAACATTTGCCAAATTCTATAATCGTCCGATTACAGTTAATGATGACAATGCATTTGCAGAGGCAATTTACAATATTTAAATTAAGGTGAAAATTGATTAGATAAGATTATAAGAAAGTACATTTGTCACTATGCAGAGGATGCAATTTTTGTTTGTTTGTCAACATTTCTGTGTTTTTTAGTTTATTGTTTACATAATAAACATATTTCTACTTGTTTAATTAACGTACTTAATCGTTTTAATTGTATCCTTATCAATCTCGTTTGAATGAAAGCGCTGAACATCTACGTAGTAATTAAATCTTGAGGATGTAACGTCGTAAGTATAATTAATTAATGAAATCCTTCTGCTCGTAGCTTCGAGTCGGTGCGGACGTGTGTTGTGTTGATTCTTTTAACTATTTTCCTATTGGTTAATTAGTGTAATTTCAAATCTCTGTCGCACTTCGAGGGTTCTTATGGCTTAACCACGCCTTTTGGGAGGGTCTAGAAAGGGACAACATTTTTTTTGCTACTTTACATTCACAATTCGGGAATTGAAGATTGCTCCGATTGGTGTTTGAGAGCGTCTGGCGGGGATCGAACCAGCGACCACGAGCGCACGGTGCCGCGCGCTGAGCCGCCGAGCCACGCTACTACCTGGCGCGCACGACGAAATAGTGTAACACCTACTAGTGCTACGACCGCCTGTCTACGAGTGCTACGATTTGTGACGTCCTCTGCTACGAGCTCGTGCATCGGCTACGCGCTACGCAACTACTCACTAGCTGAAGCGGTATTCTTTTGAAAAATTATATTTTAGGCATGCAGCGTTCTCCGCCGAATAAATCGCAAAGAATCACGAATTCTCCGATGGATCAGACGCAGTCAGCCCCAAATATAGCTGAGGCTATTAATGACCCTGATTTTGCCAACGTAAATTTTCGTCATAAACGCCCACGACTTGATTGCCCGATTGATCAGCTGGAAGATTTCAAGCAGGAAATTAAAGATATGCTGTCGTCGTGGAGATGTGAGCAGGAGGAAACTATTTCGAAATTTATGGCGGAACAGAATGCGTTGGTGACAAAATTGGTTTCTGATATGACTGATATGAAACTTCAAAATTTGGAGATCCAGAAAACAAACATTGGCATTGAAAAATCTATAACTACTATTAGTGATCTATATGATGATATGAGATGTCAAGTAAAGCGGCTCCAGGATGACTGCAGCGAATATAGGAAACTGGCAGAATCTCTTGAAAAAACGGTAAGAGATCTACAATACAAGTCTCGGTCATCAAGTATTGAGATTCGTAATGTCCCCAGTCAAGATAAAGAGTCAAGTGACGACCTCATGAAGATTATGACTGCTATTGGGAATACCGTGGACCTACCGATTTCACCGTCCAACATCCGTGATATATATCGCACTCCAGGGACCTCAGCCGCCACCAAACCGATCGTCGCTGAGTTTACAAGTGTCCACACTAAGTCTGATCTCATTTCTCGTGTTCGAGGCTTCAACAATAAGCAACCAAACAAGGATAACAAACTTAATACAGAGCTGTTGGGAATAACTGGCCAAAAACGGGCCGTGTATGTCGACGAACACTTGTCTAATACTACAAAGAGACTATTTTATTTAGCGAGAGAATACGCAAAAAAACACGAATTTAAATTCTGTTGGGCCGCAAACGGAAATATCTTCTTGCGCAAGCAACCAGGACTCCAACAAATACTCGTCAAATCTGAGGCTACGCTTATCGAGCTACAAGAGAAGAAATGACTACTCAAGTCACCCGCATTACATAGTTATCTTTCCAGCTGGATATCACGTAACGTACTTAAATTACTGGTCTTGACCGTTAAACTGTTATTTTTTAACCTTGTTAGTATTATGTTTTTACCTTTTCTTACTTTACCATATAAACACATCTTCAATCAACACTTTCATCTAATAACACAAATATTCACACTTACATGTAACATTTTTACCCACACACAAAAACTTACATATATAGTTAGTACTAGTACCCCAAATAAGTTTACAGTGCCTTATTTATACACTTTCCCGTCTGTAGTTACTAAGCTTCTTTTTGACTTTTGGTTTCATTGGTTTGTGACCTTTGTTATTCATCTCTCAAATGGCTAATTTAGTAGATAATATAATATCGGATTTGGACGATATTTCAGTTGCTAATGCTCATTGCTGTCTTCCGGAAGAGTGCACAAAATACTTAAATATATCAAATAACTCCACTACGATTTTACATATTAACGTACGCAGTATAAAAAAGAACTTCGACCAACTCTTAGCGTTACTATCCTTAATTAAAGTTGATTGTGACATTCTGATATTGACTGAGTGTTGGTTAAGTAAAATCACAAACCTTCCGGTGTTAGATGGATACAACTCCCACTTAACATACAACAATAAAAATCAGAATGAAGGAGTAGTAATGTACATAAAAAGCTATATTCAGTGTACCGTTCAGGAGCCTGTTTTCACAAACGGTAACTGTCTTTCTTGCCAAATCAATAACGAGCTAGCAATAATCGCCGTATATCGTTCGCCCTCTTTAAATTCTAAAGTAGATTTTGATAATTTCCTGGACAGTCTGGACTGTGTTCTTACAACATTAAATAATTGTAATAGTATATACCTCATCGGAGATACTAACATAGATATTAAACCGTCTAATACAGATGAACGATGTGCTAATTACTTAACCCTCAACGCCACCCATGGTCTTTTACCTGGACATTATCTTCCTACTAGAATTAATAATTGTATCGATCACGTTCTTCTAAAATCCAATAAATCTACATGTATACTTGTCTTAGAATCCCACATCACGGATCACCTTCCACTACTAATACGTGTGGATGGTACAAGATTGGCGAAACAGACAGCTCCTGCTTATAAGACCCCAAAAATTGATTACCCTAATGTCAAGGAAGATATGGAAAGTCATGATTTCTCTCAAGTCACTAACACAAAAGACCCTAATATAGCTGCCACTTGTCTGATAAACATAGTTCAATCTATTCTGGAAAAACACACACGTATAATCAATGTACCTAAAAAGGAAAGAAACCTAAAACCGTGGATTACTCCAGGTCTATTACGTTGCATTCGTCATCGCGATAAACTTCATAAAAAAGCCCGTAAATCACCCGATAATGATATCGTCCAAATCTCATATAAGCGTTACCGAAATTATTGTAATAATCTTCTAAAGAAGCTTAAAACAGCATACGAAAAGTCAGAATTGGAAAAAGCTAAACGTAACCCTAGGGCACTCTGGAACAAAATAAAAGAGATTACATATACCAAAAAAAGATGTACTCCTCCTCTAGAACTTTTGAAAACATGTGCGGACCCTTGTGCTGCAGCCAATCACGTATGTAAATTCTTTGCCAACATAGGCACAGACCTAGCCTCCAAAATCGCGGCCCCCTCACAGTCATTTTCTCCACCAAAAACTCTCTCTCCTTCTTCTTTTGTAATTCTTGACGTTGACTGTTCTGAGGTTGAATCTACCATCATGAATTTAAGACATGATAGTGCTACTGGGTGGGACGGGATACCTTCTATTCTCCTTAAAATATGTCGCAAAGCTCTTGTTCCCGTTATAACACACATAATAAATATATCAATAGCGACAGGAATTTTTCCAGAACCCTTTAAGAAGGCCTTGGTCCATCCGGTACATAAGGGCGGGAGCAGAGACTGTGTGAATAATTACAGACCGATTTCGGTTCTCTCGGCAATGTCTAAGGTTATGGAAAGGTTGATAAATGGTCGCCTACTTAACTTCCTATACAAACATCAAGTCATAGCGCGCAACCAATATGGCTTTAAAAAAGGTGTATCTACGGAAGATGCAATTGCTGACCTAACGGAAACTGTTGCTAAGAATTTAGATGATCATTGTAAATGCCTTTCAATATTCCTGGACCTGCAGAAAGCCTTTGACACGGTCTCTGTTCCTACTCTCCTGTCAAAATTGGAAGCCATAGGAATTCGGGGAACACCGCATGATCTTTTCAAGACCTACCTCCAAAACAGGAAACTCCGTGTCAAGATCGATTCATACACTAGTGATGAAGAAATCATCACATACGGAGTTCCGCAAGGCAGTGTGATAGGACCTACACTATTCCTAATATACATAAATGACCTTTGCACACTAGCACTCCCGAACACGAAGATATTCACATATGCTGACGATACCGCGATCGTAGTATATGGGAATACATGGACTGACGTGAAATATCATGCAGAACAATCGCTGCATACGGTTATGAGGTGGCTGCAGAATAACCTTCTGTCACTTAATTTGGCTAAAACAAACTTCATCCCTTTTTCTATTAGTCACAGGACCAAAGCCCCACCCGATATAAAAGTTCTTGCACATACCTGTTTGGACTCATCTTCGTGTTCATGTACAGCACTATCTCGTGTCAATAAAACCAAATACCTGGGTGTAGTGATTGATGACGGACTAAAGTGGTACTCCCAAGTTGAAAGCCTTACATCAAGGGTCAGGAAACTTATTTATATCTTTAAATCTCTAAGACAATGCGCTGACTCCAAAACATTAAAAATGGTGTATCTTGCACTTTGTCAATCCGTCATCAGTTATTGCATTCCGGTCTGGGGTGGCACCGCAAAGACTAAACTGCTTGGGTTGGAGCGCGCCCAGAGGGCTGTGCTCAAGGTGATGCTCAGCAGGCCGTATAGATTTCCCACAAATGAATTGTATTCGGAATGCAGGGTACTTACTGTGCGGCAGCTCTTTGTGCTTAATGCCACCCTTAGAAAGCATAGACAGGTTCCTCCATTAGATTCAACCACTCGTAAAGCAAAATCTGCATGTCCATCTGTCTCTCACAAAACAGCTTTCGCTGGCCGCCAGCTTTATGTAATAAGCTCACTCATTTACAGAAGGGTCAACAAGCATATCCAAATAAGTAACTTAAACACGAAGCAAAATCCAAATTACAAAACTGGCTATATAATCAGGACTATGCCCGTACAGAAAATCTTATATCTAAAATAATGTAGGCATGTTATAATAATACTACAAAAAGGAAAACAAAAACAAAACAAATACAGAAACCCATGCAACATCACACGAACATACAGTACACGACTACACACTCCCCTTTTCATACACCACACCACGCCACACCACACCACACCACACCACACCCCATCACACCACACCACACCACACCACACTTCACCACACCACATCCCACTCACACACATACATAGCATAGTTAAACCGGTCAAATAAGTTTAATATCACACAAATAAAGGTTTATTTTGAACACGAAGTTACAGTAGAACACTGACTCCTAGGTCACAGGGTCCCCCTAGTTTAGGAGGCAGGGTTTTTAATTATTTGTACAGCCTTTTCCTAAAATTAAATATACCTATGTGGAATGTAATACTATTGTATACAAAGGTTTTTTGTGTCAATAAACTTATTTTTATTTTATTTATTTTATTTTATTTTAATGGTTAAACGAACTTACCTTAAGTGATGTTCGACCATAATTATACGAGACGTTACATCCGAAGAGATTTAAAGTCCCACCCGTACCCATAAACTAAAGCCCTTATGTAAAAAATAATATCATCAAACGAGATGAATGTCTCTAAAAAGAATGAAGTTCACCGGAGAGGGCGCTGTAGTCGACGGGCGACGGATATCGTTACACAGCCAATTAGAATTTAATAATTTTGATTTTTATTTCCACAGCTCTAAAAATTATGTGCGACGCCTATACATTGAGAAGTGAAACTACGTAGTAATTAAATCTCTTCGGATGTAACGTCTCGTATAATTATGGTCGAACATCACTTAAGGTAAGTTCGTTTAACCATTAAGTCTTTGTGACACTTAGCGTAGCGTTTCTACCTACGCAGCGTGAACGCTACGCGGGACTATTGCTTTCGCACAGAACCTACGTAGTTCTGGTAGTGTTCTGATAGTTAGGCTATTGCTATCTTTTACTAAAAGGCAGTGCGAGAAAAGGACGGCTAACTAAGTTAGAGATATCAAACTAGTTTAAATGCCTTGCGCTTCACAGTGTTTTTAGTCGACATGTGTTTACGTGCACCCTTTATTTGTATGGAAATATAGTTCCAACTAAATTTGACAGTTCTAAATTACGTCCGTCTCTTTCTCGTTTTATTAGAGAGAAAAAGATAGCAATAGCCTGAATTAAGTTTAGTTTGTGGACAACAGAATCGACACCAGTGTCTCCTGACTGGACATGTTAACGTAAATAATTGAATTAAAGCTAATTCTTCTTCTTCTTAGCGTGTCTATGGCAAATAATGGCATGAAAGGAGCCTCCCCGAGTGACGTATTCTACTAACCCCCTGATACGTCCGGCGCACCCTGGGCAATTTATTTATTTTATTTATTTATCACAAAATCCACAGCTCTTTACAATCTTAACCTAAACTATTCTAACTAATCCTACAGCCAATTAAGGATTTACAATTTAACAACAATCAATCAGCAATCGACGACTTCTTCCGATTGGCTAATCCTTTCACCACGATGGCAAATATAATAAAACTACTTATACAATTAAAACTAAATATATCCAAAACAATGAGGTATTCCTCGAAGCGCTCCCATTTTGAAACGCTCCCATCTAAGCGCTCCTGTTTTGTTCCTCCAAGCGCTCTTTTTGGGAGCGCTTGGAGGAACGATTAAAAATATTAAAATTTATTTCCTCGAAGCGCTCCCATGATTAACTTTCGGATAGAGATGGGACTATTTTTAAAAATTATCGATATAATTCATTACGTTTACTTCATGCTTTTCCCTATTTTTAAACGTGGGAGCGCTTCGAGGAAATAAATTTTAATATTTTTAATCGTTCCTCCAAGCGCTCCTTTTGGGAGCGCTTGGAGGAACAAAACGGGAGCGCTTAGATGGGAGCGTTTCAAAACGGGAGCGCTTCGAGGAATACCTCAAAAAAATGGGACTGATTTATATAAAATAAACTAACTAAATAAATAACAGGGCGCTTAGGCGTCTGAGTCTCCTCAACATTGCTGTAATCCGGAAACGATCCCAGATGACTGGTGGCATTGCCACGTTGAATGGCAATGCTAAATCTTTGGCCACAGAAAGAGCTAGTCCTTTTGTCACTCGATGTGTCAACCAGTCGTCCAAAAATTTCTTAAAAAGGAGACGCCCACATGGGCCCTATGACCTGAGCGTTTCGACCCCAAACGACTTAAAGCTGTAACTACCAGTATTAAACTATGTTTTTTTTCACCATAGGTTAAAAAGCCGTACTCTAAACAAAAATAAATGTAGGTAGGTAGGTAGGTATGGGAGACCTTGCAAGGCTTGATAAATAAATCAAGCCAATCGATTCGCAATCGGATATGTCGGGCGGTGACAAATTAAATTGAATCCAATGTCACCCTTTATTGAAAGCCTGTTACTTTGTGTAGATTGTATTAAACGTTGCGTTGTGAAAAGCTGATAATTTCATTTTGGAATTGGGTTGGATTTTTCAGGTTTCGTTTGTTAGTGGAGCCGCTGAAAGCCCTGAAATCAGTGATGTGACCTTTGATTCAGTAAATTTAATTGGATTACTGGAAACGTAGTCTTTTGATTTGTGTTGTGTTAAAAGAAAAACTAATTGGATTGGATGATTGAGTTGTAGCATAAAGGCTTAATTTCTTTCAAGGTCGGTGGAGATCAGTTTCCGTGCTTCAAATGAACGGGATTTTAAACGATGTTGCGAGCAGTTTATTACAGAGTTTGAACTTTCAAGAGGCTGTGGTTTGCACTAGTTTGAAGATACTTTTCTACGAGTTAATACTTTAAGTACTCGTGCAGGTTACGATGCCTACATAAATTTGTTATTCCTTTTTGAAGATTTATTGTAATCTTTATAATCTGTTAACTTTGCTCTGCCTTTATTAATTAGGGGATAAGCAAAGACGAAGAAAAGTTTTGCCAAAGTTAAACCTTGTAAAATATTACCTTATGTTAAATCAGGAGTTCTTGTAACTTGAATTCGCGTTTATTATTAAAGATTTGGACCCAGTTGATGGTAATAGTATCTCACCTTCTACATCATGAAACATAGGGTAAGGCATTAAGGTTTTTAGCTTTGCTGTTTTAAAACAAAAAAAGCTGATAGGTACAACTTCGCATAAAAAACAGAAACAATTTTCCTGCATGACAACCAATCCTAAAGTACCTAGACACTACGTCAAACGCACAAAACAAATCGTTTAAACCAATAGACATGTACAATGAAACCACAGCTGTCAATTCAACTCGATTCACAATAGATTTATTCACGTAAACAGGGTGATGTCAAAAACAGAAATATTACGTACATTGACCATTGTACTGACGCAGATACAGGCTGTTACGAACGAGTGGACATGTCCAAAACATTATGACAGTCTGGCGAAAGCTGATATGCGGATTGTACTCGTTGTACATTTGTCATAATTATTGGGTCGTTCACATTGTGACGGGTTGGTGAAAAAGATAATGTGTTGTGTCAGAGACGGGGAAAATGTTTTCTATTTTATTTGAAGGCTTTTTTTGTGCTGCCAGTACAGTTTTGGATGTCAAAAAAATGAGTTGACCTGATGGAAAAGACGATTCTGAAGATGTGAATAAAAAGTTGATGAAAATAGAGGATAGAAATGATATCGATACACGTCTGTGTATCGAGATGTGTGTGTGATGTGTAGGTACCCGTCTGGTTACCATGTCTTCAGTACCTACATCATTCCAAACACTCTCACATAGAAAAGATTCATTGGTAATTTATAGTACATTACTGCAGCGGCCAGCAACAGAGGCATTGATGGACGAACGTAAAAATATATAAGTACGTAAGTCCATCAATGCCTAGTTGTGACCAAGGCTTGTATAGTACTTTTCTCAAACAATGCGAGGAAATTAATACAATTACTTTTCAAAATCATTAATGCACACAAACAACAATATTTTTTTTCTCGTTGAAGAGTTCATTTGTTTTTAGGGTTCCGTACCCAAAGGGTAAAAACGGAACCCTATTACTAAGACTTCGCTGTCTGTCCGTCTGTCTGTCACCAGGCTGTATCTCATGAACCGTGACAGCTAGACAGTTGAAATTTTCACAGATGATGTATTTCTGTTGCCGCTATAACAACAAATACTAAAAACAGAATAAAAATAATATTTAAGGGGGGCTCCCATACAACAAACGTGATTTTTTTTCCCTTTTTTAGGGTTCCGTACCCAAAGGGTAAAAACGGAACCCTATTACTAAGACTTCGCTGTCTGTCCGTCTGTCCGTCTGTCCGTCTGTCTGTCACCAGGCTGTATCTCATGAACCGTGACAGCTAGACAGTTGAAATTTTCACAAATAATGTATTTCTGTTGCCGCTATAACAACAAATACTAAAAACAGAATTAATTCAATATTTAAGGGGGGCTCCCATGCCGGGGTTGCGGGACTATTCGAAAGAGATACCGTGGCCCCGAAACACAAAGGGCGATGAAGGAACATGGTTGGGTTTTAGTCAGTAAAAGTCTGACACTCCCTCCTGTTCCGCCCAGAGCGGGAGGGGTTATTTGATGATTTCCCATCCGAAAAAAAAAAAAAAAAAATGGTACGGAACCCTTCGTGCGCGAGTCCGACTCGCACTTGGCCGGTTTTTTTTTCAATAAACCGCTTTCTATTTACAAGCCAATTCGAAATGTAGATAAAACCTTTGATAAGTTACCTCCTTGGTTGCCATGTTTCAGAGTAAAAGATCGTTCGATTTTTAAATAACACGACAGTTACGAGTTTATTAGGTAATTTGTTTGGCTGCTAAACACGACAGATATGGATTTTCATACAACTTTTTCTGGCCGTTGTTGGTCGCATGTATCTGGCCAGTACCTACTTACAGCAATTTCGATTTATTTCGAAGAATGTTGTCAAAATAATGCTCAAATTTCCAAGCATGTTTGAGAAAAAAAATATCAGCCATTTCCTACAAAAGTACCTACACAGTCAAAATGTAAAAGTAAAAGGAACAGCTTTTTTATTACCTATTAGTTTTTATGCCTTCTTCTTAGCGAGCCGATAGAATTTTTTTATTAAATATGTTTGTCCCTAAATTCAGATATGCGATGAGTTCGGAATGATGTAGCTTAGGTAAGACAGGCCGTGTAGGAAACAAAATCACGTTTTTTACTGACTGGGGCTATTACTTGGTACATTATTTTATCGTTCCTTACGTTAGCAGCTATTAGCACACGAGAGAATTATCATTACTCCTCATAATATCCACCATTCAATTTAACTTTAATGTTTTCTTTCTTACTTAAGGAGGAGGAGGAGGAGCTCGTGGCTAAATAATAACAGCCGCTCGGGTCGATCGTTAGGTTAAGCCGTGCTTGCCTAGGTTGGTCTGTGGATGGGTGACCACCCTTACATACCGAGTGTCCTCCGTGCCTCGAAAAGCACGTTAAGCCGTTGGTCTCGGCTGTTATCTGTAGATCTTTAGTCGTTACAGGTAGTCAGTGGCCGAAAAAGTGTGATAACCAGTCTTACCGATGGGTATCGTATTACCCAGTATTAACTGGGTTGTGGAGGTCAGATAGGCAGTCGCTCCATTTATAATACTGGTATTCAGCTGCATCCGGTTAGACTGGAAGCCGACCCCAACATAGTTGGAAAAGACTAGGCAGATGATGATGTTTTCTTTCTTACTTGCATTCGTGGCGTTACTCCTATAGGGATAAAAGTCCAAATAGACATTAGAATTTAATTTCAGAATTTATGTTGGCGAATAGGACAAGTGGCGAAAAGAGAACACACAAAATCATGAGGAGTTAAAGCAAGACCATTAACAAATGAACAGTCACTTTCAGGATTAGGTATGCCATTACAACGGATTCAGAAATTCAATTTTGGAAATGAAACCACACTTCATAACAGAAGCAATAACATTTCATAACCAAAATTCGCGCTATTAGCAGTATCTAAAGCAGTTATAACCTAATTTACTTGTAATTTCTGCAGACAAGGCAATGCCTAATGGCATTAACAGTTAAATTGTACCAGTACATCTAAATGAGAACTCTCAGTTACTTATGTAATTGCTATCGTAACTCTTAGTTAGCACAAGTTGTTCCGTACTATGACCTTGTTACAAGTTTCTGGAGATTCTCGTTGTTTATTTATTGTTTAAACTTGGAGTTTCTGTTATTTGAGAAGATAACTAGTTAAATACAGGCTAATATTTGTTATTGCAATATTATTTTAGGTTAGTCAAGCGTTTGCAGATGATAAGTAGGTACTATTAGGGTAGATTTCATTAACACTAATTACTACTAACTAACTAACTACCAACAGCCCATAACGTCCACTACTAAGCCTCTCCCATGATGGGAGGAATTTGCCGTAATCTCCACGCTTGGCAGGCGGATTGGAGATCGCAGTGATGAAAGACTAACAGAAAACGCTGCTGCCCATTCTCTGGTGTAGACCTGAGAATGGAAAGCAGCGTTTGCCCATTCTCAGGTCTAAGAAGGCGCAAGGTGTTCTACCTCAGACATTAGTCGCCTTATACGACACCCGTGAGTGTAATGGGTTGGTTCTATTCTACTCTGCCGGATACCACACGGCATGGCAAAACTAATTATAAACTTTTAATTGCTGTATGTGGCACCGTCTGAGTTTTTTTAGAAAAGATGTAGGTACCAAAACAAATTCGGAGAAAACTACGACTACGATCAGAACTACGTAAAGTCATATGACTTTAAAGTAGTTCTATAAAAGTCCTTTACAAAATAGTGTCCTGAGGTTGTCCCTTTTAGACAACAACCACATAGATTTGAGTGAACCTGTCCATTACTTCACATCATCGATCAGTACACGCATTGGTCTGTGTTCTTATTATTCAACTTAGACAAAAAAACGTTTATATCGTAAGTGAATATTGTCATTTATGAAGTTATATAGTGTTGTAGAAAATAATTAAATAACCCAGCATTCGAACACGTTCGTTTTCAGAGCACATTAGAGTTATTTCATTCTTTTTTCCCACTATTAAATATTTGTTTCATGATAGATGTCTACGTTAATGAATTATGACATTCTCTTCACGTCTTTCATTAAGAAATATTTCAATGTTCACGTCATGACTATCACCTAACATATTTTCTAGGCCTAGGATAGAAACAAAGTGGTCTCAGAAGTGATTAATTTTCTCTATAGTTCTAAAACTAAGCTACGCCCACGAGTGACAAGGATTACTTTTATTCCAAATCCAATTCTCTTTTTGTTACAAATAACGTACATAGTTCCTAAGGGCATAGACACAGTTGTAATCGATTCCAAAGCGTTTCATCTTACTTGTTTTATTCTACAAAGCGTTTCAACAGGATTCACGGTAGTTTTGTCACTTTTCGGTGGTTTAGTGTCAATTCAATATACAGGGTGTAAAAGACCTGATTACGAAGCCGTCAACCAAGCATTCTGTACGTCAAACTAGTTAACTACGCAAAAAATATTGCTGGGAAACGACTTTTTTTTTGGGGTGAAAGATCTTGTTTTGTGGTAGAACTAAAACGGATTTAAATGAAACTAGCTGTTGCCCGCGGCTTCGCCCGCGTGAAGTTCGGTAACCGTCCCACTGAATCATACTAAAGGGTCCAGGTAATCCAGGGTATCTAGGTAAACTATCTATGTGCCAAATTTCATTATCATCACAATTTATTATTATCATCACAATCACCATCACTATCATAATCATCATCACTATCACAACCACCAACATTATCACAATCACCATCACAATCAACATCACCATCTCCATCACAATCACCATCACAATCACCATCACAATCCCCATCACCATCACAATCACCGTCACTATCACAATCACCATCACAATTACCATCAAAATCACAATCACCATCATCGTTATCATTTTTATTATAATCGTAATAACAATCATTATCACAATCACCATCACTATCACAATCACCATCACTATCACAATCATAATCACCATCACAATCATCATCACAATCTCCATCACAATCACCATCACGATCACAATCACTATTGCAATCACTATCATCATTATCACAATCATTATCATCGTAATCACAACTTTTATCATCGTAATCACAATCATCATCATCAAAATCTCCATCGTTGTCATCACAATCATTATCATCGAAATCACAATCATTATCATCTTAATCACAATCATCACGATCACAATCGCCATCACTATCACGACCACAAGCATTATCACAATCACCATCACTAAAAATCACAATCACCATCACAATCACCATCACAATCACAATCACCATCACAATCACCATCACAATCACCACCACAATAACCATCACAATCACCATCACAATCACCATCACAATCACCATCACAATCACCATAACAATCACCATCACAATCACCATCACAATCACCATCACAATCACCATCACAATCACCATCACAATCACCATCACAATCACCATCACAATCACCATCACAATCACCATCACAATCACCATCACAATCACCATCACAATCACCATCACAATCACCATCACAATCACCATCACAATCACCATCACAATCACCATCACAATCACCATCACCATCACAATCACCATCACAATCACCATCACAATCACCATCACAATCACCATCACAATCACCATCACAATCACCATCACAATCACCATCACAATCACCATCACAATCACCATCACAATCACTAACCTCGTTATCACAATCATTATCATCGTAATCATTTTCATCTTCATCATTATCACAATCACCATCACCGTCACCATCAATATCACCGTCACAGTCACCGTCACTATCACAATCACAATCACCATCACAATTACCATCACCATCACAATAACCATGAAAATCACTATCACAATCACCACCATCGATATCATAATCATTATCATCGTAATCACAATCATTATCATCTTAATCACAATCATCATCATCACAATTTTCATCCTCGTTATCACAACCATCGCTATCACCATCACTGTCACAATCACCATCACAATCATTATCACAATCACAATAATTATCATCGTTATCACAATCGTCATTATTACAATCATCATCATCGTAATCACAATCATTATCATCGTTATCACAATCGTCATTATTACAATCATCATCATCGTAATCACAATCATTATCATCACAATCATCATCATTATTATCACAATCATCATAATCGTAATCACAATCATTATCATCGTAATCACAATCATCATCACCACAATCATCATCATCGTTATCACAATCATCACAATAAATCAACAATAACCCTGTATAGAAGTCGAATCCATCATCTTCTGGATCTCAAAATAAATGCCATTTTCGTAATCAGCACCCCTGATAATCTCGGTATCGACACCCATATTGTTTTTTAGACATTTCAACCCCATCGCACCCCAACAGGGAATGGTGGTATTTCAGGTCCGCCACATTAATTCTTAAAATCGTTTTTTTTTGTAATACACCTGACCCAATTCACCATACAAACAATACCTTTGTTGAATTTCAGGCTTTGTTACCCAATTTTCTCCTTTAGGGGTTGAATTCTGAAAAAACCTGAAACACAAATGTTAAGAAAGAAAGAAAAGAAAGAAAGAAAAAATCTTTATTTATCGCAGGGACATGACATGCATATGTCGGCGTCGCATTGTAAACAACACGTGCATCAGGCCACGCGGTAGCACGCTACGCCATTCGAGGCGGAGCTAAGTGTACGCTACGTCGGCGTCGTAGCATGCTGAACGTTGTTCTCCCGCCTCCTCGCTGCGGGGCGGAGTTAATGCACGCTACGTCGTAGCGCGCTACGCCGTTACCCCACCTCCAAAACTAGCGTATAAAAGGGGCCGCACAGCGGCGAATGGACATTCTGACTTCAGGCGTGGCCCGGTGCACAGGTTGTATTACTCTTAATTATTGTTACTTTGCTTTTCTTTATATTGTTGCTCTTTTGTCTGAACTAATGTGTTACCTGTATTATTGGGTGTCATTGCTATTGTGTGAAAGTATAATGTCAAGTAATTTGTTAGACTCAGTGTATCTGTTTGAAAAGAGTAACCATGGAGTTTCTTGCCGGTTCTTCTCCATGGAAACTACCACGCCGAACCGAGCAATGTGAAATAAAATAGTGTATCGCATCCAGTGTGTTTTCATAGACCCAAACCCGTCTTCTGCCCACATAAGCTCGAGCCTGGCGAAATAAAATCCTGACCATTCCTACACATACAAAATTTAAAAACATAACAAACACTCATAATATTACAAAACGGAACATAAACAAAGAGTAAATTTAAAAACAACTCAACCACACACATAACTCACACACACACAACTAACACACACTCAACTCTCACTTTTAACTCATTTATCGATAGGAGTACTCCTGTTAAGTTTCGAATAAAGTAGTCTTACTAATCTTATTTCCCCATGTAATCTTTTGACCCCTGTTGCAACCCCTTAGGGGGTGAATTTTGAAAAATCCTTTCTTAGTGCACCTCTAGACCACATAAGGAACCAATGTGCCAAATTTACAATCTCTAGACTCAGCGGTTTGGGCTGTGCATTGATTTTAATACTTTGGCACCCCATTTCCCCCTCTTAGGGGTTGAATTCTGAAAAACCTGAAACCCGTTTCCACACATTTATTAATAGGAGCACTCTTGTGAAATTTCGAATAAAATAGTCTAACTAATCTTGTTTCCCCATACAAACTTTGGAGCCCCGTTTAACCCCCTTAGGGGGTGAACTTTGAAAAATCCTTTCTTATTGCACCTCTATACCACTTAAGGAAACAATGTGCCAAATTTGGAATCTCTAGACTCAGTGGTTTGGGCTGTGCATTGATTTTTAGACTTTGCCACCCCATTTCGCCCTCTTAGGGGTTGAATTCTCAAAAAACCTGAAACCTGTTTCCACTTATTTATTAATAGGAGCACTCCTGTGAAGTTTTGAATAAAATAGTCTAACTAATCTTGTTTCCCCATACAAACTTTGGAGCCCCGTTTAACCCCCTTAGGGGGTGATTTTTGAAAAATCCTTTCTTAGTGCAACCCTAGACCACTTAAGGAAACAATGTGCCAAATTTGGAATCTCTAGACTCAGCGGTTTGGGCTGTGCATTGATTTTTACACTTTGTCACCCCATTTCCCCCTCTTAGGGGTTGAATTCTGAAAAAAACTGAAACCCGTTTCTACTCATTTATCAATAGGAGCACTCCTGTGAAGTTTCGAATTAAATAGTCTAACTAATCTTGTTTTCCCATACAAACTTTGGAGCCCCGTTTAACCCCCTTAGGGGGTGAATTTTGAAAAATCCTTTCTTAGTGCACCCCTAGACCACATAAGAAACCTACTTGCCAAATTTGGAATCTGTAGACCCAGCGGTTTGGGCTGTGCGTTGATAGATGAGTCAGTCAGTCAGTCAGTTTCTTCTTTTATATATTTAGATTTACTAGACACAGATAGTTTATAGCCTGATTTAACACATAATATATTTTTTATCTCAGTAAGATCCCGCGGCACAATAACCGAAATCAATGCAGACGAAGCCGCAAAGCTAGTATTTTAAACACAGCCTAATATAGTGTACCTCTGGACAAAGGCCTCCCGCAGAGGGCCCTTCCCGGCTCGTCTATCGTCAACGCGAGCATGGTCGAAATGCTTGTGGTTTCGTCCAGAGCCACAGTGGTGGTATAGTATTCTTTCAACTCCCCTGTCTTATCTAGCCCCGACCCCGCACTACTCGTCTCCGCGCACCTCATATCGCCTAACGCGAGGACATTGAAGGAAAAATATTGTTTGACAATTTATGAAACTTGTTCCAGGAAATACGTGTTTTTAAATAAGTCTTAGAAGTTTGTGAAATAAATATTTGTCATTTAGAATCTTCACTACATTTGCAAGGCTTCTATCAGGATATTTTCTTTACTTTTTTACAATATAGGAGTACGTTATGATGAGGACACGGTGGAACACACGGTGGAGGTGTGCCCCGCGTGGGCGGAGCACCGCCGTGTCCTCGAAGCGGCGATCGGCGGCGGCGACCTCTCGCGTCCGGCCCTGGTGCAAGCCATGGTCCGGAGCGAGACGGAATGGGACGCCGTCACCTCCTTCTGCGAAGCAGTAATGCTAGAGAAGGAGGTGGCGGAACGTGAGAGGGAGAGAACCTCTCAACGTCCCGGCCGCCGCGGGAGACACCCCGGGCGTCGGGGGCCACCACCACGTAGCCCCCGGCCACCGTAGGCGCGGGCCTGTGGACGGTAAGCTATGGGCTAGCTCACCGTCCGTCCGTCTCATGACGACAGGCCGTGTCGACGGCGCGTTCGTGTTCCACGCGCGCCTCAAAGAGAGTCAGCAAAAAGGAAGGGGTCCGTAAGGACCGATGCCTGCCGGGGTTGCGGGACTATTCGAAAGAGATACCGTGGCCCCGGAACACAAAGGGCGATGAAGGAACATGGATGGGTTTTAGTCAGTAAAAGTCTGACACTCCCTCCTGCTCCGCCCAGAGCGGGAGGGGTTATTTGATGATTTCCCATCCGAAAAATAAAAATAAAAAAAAAGGAGTACGTTATGAATGAAAAATGAAAAGTTGAGGTAAAATTTGTGCAAAACAGTTATTTTTGGAGGCCTATACTGAATTTGTTTGTTAGAAGCCTAGGTATAGTGCACAAGATACCTATCAAACATAATGTGTAACAACGGCTTAACACGCACGACCGCTTGTCAAAATTTTCGCGAAAAGTATGGCGGGTTGGCCGCCCTTAACACCCTTTCTTTGCTTACTGCATTCAGTCAGATCCAGCCACCTTTTATGGTCCAACTAGTTGCCAGACTAACAAGCTAACTAATATTATATTAGTTAACATCTAATAAAGTCTAAGAACATTTTCTTTATTTATTATATATAAAGTCTAATGTATAACGGGTATTAAAATTAATAACGTAACAACGAAGTTACGCCCTCGTAAAATTCAGAGGGCCGTAAAGAGTAATACGAAATCCTCTTTGGTGATAAATCATTATTTTGATTCGGTCCATTTCGTTTACATGCTACCATTTTTATCTGGAATGGATTTTATGCACAATATTTTATAACGAGTTTAACCAAATAAATTTTTAGATGTCTACCTCAGGTGCCCGTGGATTTATGTTTAATGATTTATGTTTAAATGTTTCTATTAAATGTTAATGTCTATCTTGTACATAAACCTGTATTTAATCATATTAGAATACTATTACTACTATATTCTGCTTGTTTAAATTTTCTTCCCAGTTTATCAAGAGTAGGTATATTAACTGAGTATATTATTGAGCAATTTGTTTTTTTAGGTTTAAGTTCCAAGTCTACTCACTAAGAGCTTCCCGATCGATCCATTTTCTCATCAAATTAGTTTTCAACAAATAACGGAGAAAACTAAACTTATATTGTCACTTACGGGATATCTTCCGTGATTGTTAATAGTTTTGAGCTCCCGATATTTCGACGCTGTTGCAAGCGTCATGATCGCGGGTTGACTGGAGAATGCGGGTGGATGGAAAATAAATTGTTAGGAGCAGACAAATCTGTCTACCCTCTACACAACAAACAATCACGGAAGATGTCCCTTATGTAACAATATAAGTTTAGTTTTATATCGTCAAACCTTAAAACAGTGGTAAGGAGAAAACTGACTGCTACCTACATGCAGGCATTGTAATGTAAAGTTACAAAAGAAATTTGTCTGCTCAGGCCGACAATCTACAATCATACGAAACACTGTAATTAAAAACCACTAAACTTCTTTTGTTCAACCAAATGATGACCTATACCACTAGTAATTAAAACATTCCTCCCCAGATAATTTACCGGGACAGAACGACAAAACAAACGAGATGCACAGAGCTTAGGTACAGGTCCCACCGCAGACGAGGAAGCGACTCGCGATCGACTATTTTGTTGCTCAAAAAAAAAGTATTCAGTACTGCGGTTTTTCCCGCGAGGAGTTCGGTAACTGTCCCACGGGATCATACTACCGGGATAAAAGAAAGAAAAAGCATTTATTCGCCCGCACAGGACAAAACACAAATAAAAATAATAAAAAAAATAATATGTTAATCCAGGTTATAAACTATCTATATGCTAAATTTCACCCAAATCCGTTCATCCACCCATCCGTCCTTACAAACTTTCGCATCGTATAATATTAGCAAGAAGAAGTAAGATAAGATTTGTAGGTTCAGAAGTCCGATGTTAATACAGAAAATCTATATGGTAAATGGAACGTAAGTGGAAGTAAGGGAAATGTAACCTATGTGAAAGTAAGGGAGAGAGCGACAGGCGAGGGAAGAGAGAAGAAATTAGAAGGACGCCATGTTGAATGAGAGGACTTAGAATAAAAAGACATTGTGCCGTGTGCACTGTGCCAAGAAAAATAAAAAGTTATTCAAGACTGCATTATTTTATTGCCTGTTATACTTTTGTACAAAGTAAGCATTATAAATAGTACAGTATAGTTCTGAAGTTCGACGGACCCGAACAAAGCGCTATGCTTTCATATTTATTATGCGATCCGCTAGTCTGTGAAATTCACATCCGACTTCTTTGTTTCCGGATCATTATAACCCGGAACTCTTCAAAGTTCGATTGAATCGGTTTCTTCTAAACAAGCGTGCTCCACCCTAAGCCGCAACATCGCATCACAAGTGATTTGCGGCTAAACGCAAGCCTTTGCATTGATAATTGATCGCTTATTGTCAACATTGCTGGAGAAAACTCTATATCTCCACTAGTTTGTCGCCACTACAAGAGCTATCATAGAAAAACCCGCTCAGCAATGCTCACTCAGCGAACAGAATGCTCGTTAAGAGACTCTCTTGGACATACGCGTACCAGGATGTCACTGGGTTCGAGAAATCGCACTCGCTCCGTAGCAAACCAACAAAACTATACGAACTGATCGCAGCTGGTTTCAAGTTGCTATCTCAACATTCTTGTCGCTAATCGCCAACTGTGGGACAGAATCCTCAGTCACAGCCTAAGAGCGACTATCACATATGCAGTGTAATGAAGTGTTACAGTGCATTCTTTTGGCAGCTGAGCAACAGAGGTTTTTCCTAACTAGAGCTGAGAATAGGTTTCTGTTTCATTCATTTAGCTGGGAGCACTGAAAACATTGTGTATTTTCAGTTTCGGTACTGAGCGTTGGGTGAGCGATAAGTGGGTGGATGAAACAATCTGTCTGTATATTGGGTTACATGAGCTTTAGTATAAATAATTCGTTTTGTTTCTTTCATTCGACTTGAAGTACTACATAAAAAGTGTTTTTCTTTTTTATGAGACTGTTTCGAGTGCAGCAAAAGAATTTCCTTTTCAGCCATTTTCTTTGTTCATTATATAAAAACGATTTAGTTCTAAAAATACAGCTGAAATGAGTTTCCCTTAGAGATCACTAATGTTTAGCTAAAGTATTGGTGGCTATATAGAAGACATTTCCTCATAGCGTTTTCAAAAACTTTACATTATTCACGACTGAAAAATCGAAAGTAACAAAACGATCTATTACTATAACGATGTAATTTAGTATCAATATTCGGTGAAAAAAAAACATTCAAACAATAACCAAATGAATACAGTGTAATCATTTGGTTCATTTATTTGGTAAGAAATGTCGAAGAATTTTGTGAAAATCTTTGAAATAAATATTGCCATTCCATCAGATAAAATTCGCATCAAAGATTGCAGAGACATTTTCCAATTTATAGGAATGTCAGTGGAAGACATCAATTTCCTAATACTACCTCGCACTTGGTACGGTATAATATTTTCATAAAATATCGCATTAGAATATTGAATCGTTGGCGGTATGGTAATATTTCAGGTAAACGTAGATCGAATAATTTTAGGATACCTGAAATATTTGAGGCCTATACCTAATACTATTACAGGCGAGGTACTTGCAAAAAAACATTTTTACAGTTCATGACTAGCTATCACCCTCTTTTTAGGGAAATCATCAAGGTCCCGCTTTGGGCGGAGCGGAAGGGAGTGTCAGACTTTTACTGACTAAAACGCATCCATGTTCCATCTTAGCCCTTTGTGTTCCGGGACCACGAACTCTTTCGAACAGTCCCGCGGCCCCAGACTAGCTTCTGGCCGCGGCTTCGTTCGCTATTTTAATTTCGTGTTCGTTAATTTAGAGTTTGACAGTAAATTCGGGTTGTAATATAATTCAATCATTATTCGAAAGGCACGTGGCGCCATCTATTATCATGAGAACGTTATTGTGGACATCCTGAAATTTTGCATAAACGAGTACGTTATTATGCAAAGTTTCAGGATGAACGGTTAAGTGGTTTAAGAGCCTATACTACCTCAGATTAGCAACTCTATTTGTGGTGGTTCAAACTTCGTTTGTAATACTGTTAGAATAAAGTTCTAATCAGCTTGCACTACAAAGCGGTTGTTACGTCAATCACTGCGGCCGAATAGTGCGAAATGAGTGGTTTTTATTCTTTATAAAACCAAATTTTCGTCTTTTGGAAAAAATAAAAAACATAAAACCTGCTTTATAGTTAGTTCAGTTAGTATGCAAAGTTTCATGATCTAATTTGAAGTGCTTTTTGAATAACAGTGGTTTATTGTTCGATTTGGAGGTAACTTTGGGATTTTTTTCTATCGAGAAAATTATATGAAATCGTGTTTTCGCCAAACATAAGACCTATTATTAATCCTGAACTTTACCATATATTTATTTCAAAATTAATGCTGCAGTATTTTAGGCGTAACGGAGGATCATGCTAAGCCATTTGAGGTAGTATAGGCCCTTAAGCGTGAAAAGATAATAAACAAACCAACTGACTTTCGCAATTCATAATATTAGTTAGAGTTCGAATTTTTCCTTATCCTTTATTCTTTGAATATTTTTTCCTTTTCAGGATATAACATGTTGAGTCAGATTTGTATAACAAAATAAATAATTATTAAATTGTGGATTGGTTCATCTTGACTGCCTCGATGATCTAGTAGTTGCAAGCGCGACTACTGAGCATGATGTCCTAGGTTCGATTCCCAGGTCGAGAAAAGTGCTATAGGGGTTTTCTACCAGGAATTTCTCAGTAGCAGCAACGGTGTCTGAATTTGTACCCGGTCAGTGGCAAAAAGAAAAAAGAAAGAAAGAAAGAAAAATATTAATTTGACGTTAGTTATTAAAGCACACACACACATATATAAAAAAGGTACAAATTAAGGAGGAAAATATAGAATATGCTGTGTCGCTAGGCTGCGCCAAAAAGGTCAATTTCAGCATTTATGCCAGACAGGTAATGCTGTCTGACGAATCATTCCCCCTGCGTCGAATCCCTTTATGTCGACTTGTGATTTTTCTTGGTTTTGATGCACTGTCTTTTGTTTCGCCTCGACATAGCTGTCACAGAGTACAGTCACATTTAAAACGAAATACGGCTTTTTAATTAATACAGTTATTTTGCTCATCCGGTTATCCGTATTTTATTTAAATAATACATTGATAACCCACCAAAAAGTACTAGGCTAGCATAAGTTCAAGGAGTTGTGTATTTACGCTGATCTTCCAATGAACCTTGAATAGGCTCGCCCCCTATTACATGGGACTTAAACATAACTGGCGAAATGTGGGTGTACTGTTAAGCACACCTCTGTCTAACCTTTCGGAAATATCAGGCGTGATGTTATGATACATTTTGAGAACTACGTTTAAATATTGCTGACTAACATTTTTGGTTCAATTCTTTTCACTACGTCAGGATTTATTATCGTATTACTCGATTTACCCCAAGACAAAATTATCGGCGCACGAGTTAAAATAAATGATTCTGCATAAAATGTAGCCGGTACAAGATTTAACGGCGTCTGAGGATATTCGATATTCTATTCTGATTAATGACAAAGAAAGTTTCTATGTTGCTTTAAATTACACTAGCGGACGTCACGCGGTTTCACCCGCCTAGTTCCCGTTTCCGTGGGGGTACGGGGATAAAATATAGCCTATGATACTCAAGGTGAATGTAGCTTTCTAATGGTGAAAGAATTTTTGAAATCGGCGCAGTAGTTTTTGAGTTTATTCATTACAAACATACACACACACAAAAATACAAATCTTTCCTCTTTATAATATTAGTGTAGACTAGCTTAGGTCAGCGGCTTCCGCTAACCGGAAGACGTTGCGTTGAAAGACCTCCCACTAGGTAGACCGATGACCTGATGAAGGTTGCGGGAATACGCTGGATGCAAATCGCACGGGACCGGTCAATGTGGCGACACTTGGGAGAGGTCTATGTCCAGCAGTGGACGTCTTTCGGCTGAAATAATGATGATGATGATGCCCGCGGTTTCGCCCGCGTGGATTTCGATAATTGTCTCACGGGATCGCACTACCGAGATAAAAAGTACCTATCGTATGTGTTAATTCAGGTTATTAACTATCTGTGTGCTAAATTTTATCCAAATCCGTTCAGTAGTTTTTGCGTAAAAAGTATAACACACATCCATCTATCCATCCATCCTCACAAACTTTCGCATTTATAATATTAGTAGGATTAGTAGGACTAGCGACCCCACCGGCGACCCGACCGACGACCCGACCGGCGACCCGGCTGGCGACCCAACCGGCGACCCGACCGACGACCCAACCGGCGACCCCTGCTTTGTAAGTGATGTGGCGAGATGGCAACATATCAAGATTTATATAATTCCATCCATATAATATCTTATTTAAATGCATCTTTTTTGGGGACTGTCTCATTGGTCGAGGTGTCGCAAGTGTGACTGCTGAGTATGAAGTCCTAGGTTCAATTCCCGGGTCATGCAAATTTGAATCACTAAAACTCTTAAAATTGTCAGACATAGTAAATATTATGAATTGTCACTTTTTGACCATTTTACGATATTGACCCATTATGATTCCATTTTAAGCCCCAGAGTCTAACAACTATTATTGATTATAATGTGTAAAATGTTAAGTAATGTAGGTATGAAACAAAACATATTTTTTTCCTGATAAACAAAAATAAAAACTATTTCGTACAAAAGTTCCAGATACGCTCAGTTGAAGATCTGCACTCCTTGAACTAGAGATATTGCAAACAAAGACGTTGACGGTAAGATGGGAGAACAATACGCCACAACATGTGTGTGTGTGACTTCCAATTCTCTATCAACTCACTCGCTTTTGTGTTGTCATTTGCAGGGAGTTTCCGCAAAACTATTTCTGGTTGTACTTTGATAATTGTATAGGGTCTAGAAGATGAGCAAACTTTTCTCTCTCGTGGAAACTATTTCTTTCCTTTATTCATCTATAAACAAATTTGTTACATTTTTAAATATTAATTAAAAAAATATATAAAAAACATTTAAAAATACAAAAAATTGTACCCCACCGGTATCGGGAATAGGGTCCAAGCTACCGGCGGTCAGGGCTCCAGAGAGAGGAACCTCCTAAAAATACGTGCCGTGTCCAGGAGTAGGTACCGCTTTCTGAATCAAGCCCTTGATCCAGCTGGATAGCGATAATATGAACAATAAATGGCCATAGCCCCCTAAACAAACATCTCTTTAACATAGGCGCCACGGACAGCCCACTCTCGTTGTTTATTTTATTTTTAGGGTTTAATACACCGACACGTCTCGTTCTTGAAGGTTAAACAACGCTAGCTGCGGACGGTGCGTGGATGGATGACAATCTATTACATAGTAAAACCTCTTCGTGCTTTTGAAAGTACGTATGTGCTTTAGTCTATTGTAGATCTTTGTGAGTCATGAGTCAGATGGTCAGAAGCTTAAAAGTCTGACGACCAGTTTTACCAAGTGATTTCGTGATATCAAGCAACTGATTTATTGAGATTGGTAGTTGTTTAATTTAAAATACTGGTTGAGTAGAGTAGGGACTCCATTTTCCGCACTTAGACTCTCATTCGGTTCGTTGTTCGTAATAGGTGTCCTGGCTAAGTTAGCCAGCCTAGCTCCGCCCAGAAACACAGTAGTTTTTTGGGAGGTTCACAGGCTTCGCGGAGTGACCTCACCGTTCCGAGGATTTGTTCGCGTTCGGTAGCCACGGCCTCGCATTCCAGGATGACGTGGGCAGCTGATTCTTCGGCGTCAAAGCAGCCCCTGCAGAGTGGGCTGTCCATGGCACCTATGTTAAAGAGATGTTTGTTTAGGGGGCAATGGCCCATTATTGTTCCTATTATTATTCTGAGGTTTTATTTCTACTTAGGCTGAGCAGTCGTTTTATTAATCGCGGATGTAGACTTGGCATCGCCAGTTTTGACTGCCTGCAGTCTGTAGACCGTGACCATTTGTTGTTATGTAGTTCAGCTGATCTCAGGCGAATCCATGTACGGAATTGTGAGAAAGGTAAGGGAAGGATTGGGTACGGGATTGGCACTGCAAATACTGGTATTCAGTAGCACACCAACACCGTCAATCCACCTTACATCAATCCACTGTTGGACATAGGTCTCCTCAATCGCACGCCACTCAACTCGACTCTCTTCAACTCTCATGAAGTTGCGACTAGCCACCTTGCAAAGATCGTCGCTCCACAGAGCCTACCGATTCGCGGTCTCCCCTCAAGAACACGTCTATCCCAAGAGACTGTCAAGTCAAAGGTCTCAAGTTCCAACCCAAGACACGTATCTCTGATTTTTCGGATTCATTTGCGTATTGTATAATTATCACTTGCTTCGGTGGAGGAAAACAGCATGCCTGAGTGATATTTCTCGACGGCATGTAAAGGAAAGTCAGAGACATAAAAACTCTGACACCAGGTTAGGCACTAACCACACGATAAAGAAGAAGAAGACTGTCTTTTTTTTAAACTTTCACAATCAGAACACATTATAAGTAATACACATGTAAACGGGTATTTATCGCGAAAGCCTGACGTTTTGACCGGATTGCACCAGCCGTGGTCGCGGGAAGACTGAAGTATTGGAGGTACCGCCATAGCAAAGCGAAGGTGTTTATTCAACTACCCTCAGCTGATCTTCATATTCGCGATAAATACCCGTTTATATTTGTGTATTATAATGCGAAGAAGAAGACCCCAACAGTCATCGGTTCTACGGCTAATATGCATGCATTCAGTTAGACTGAAAGCCGGGAAAAAGCTAGGCATTTGATGTCGATCGATATACTTTTTTTTCGGAAAAAACAAAACATTTTTTTATTTTCCTCAACTCTGTGAACTGAACGACTGTGTTGAAGGATTTGCTTCCTCTGTTTTCAATCAACAAAAACGTGCAATACCACTCTGTTATTGTTATGTTTTGTTTTGTTGCGATTCGACTGGCAAAGCGGAATTGTTCAATGGATTTTGAAGGCTGGAGTGTTATGTGTAGCAGGACTACAAAAAGTATTATAGCAATAGTACAAAAACTACTATACGTAGCACGCGCGTACGTATCTCTGCCGCAAATGAAAAGCTAACATCAAAAATCCTAAATCGCTCAGTTAACAAAACAAACAAACAATATTTACGGGAGCATGAAGCTGACTTAAATACCAGATGAAAGGACAATCTAGTTTGTTGGCAATGACATTCAGGAGACTATTGGTACTGGCACGCACCCTGTGCAACAAGGACGCTGCTCGCTTGCGTCTGATTGCAGCGAAGCTGTCAGTCTGGGCGTCCGCGAACATCCTTGAGGCACTACAGAAGCGTGGCAGCCCCAACAGCATCCTGAATGCATTAAGCAAATAAAAATTATCTTATCATAGCATATCTTAAAGTTAACCACGACTTAGGGCTATAAAGGGTGTAAAAATACTCTTAACGAAGCCGAAAGGCACTTGTTTTACCCGTCATTGTGATCATTTTTTTTCTACTCCATACCTGGGAACCTTCTGGTTACGGAGATATTGGTCAAAGTTCCAACTTTTTTACAAGTTTATTTTTAAATAAAAGTTTTTAATGTAAGATTTTTAGAGACTTTAAACACCTCCACGACCCCCGTGCTATTCAATCCACCCATCAGCACAATGTTTTGAGTGCGTTACATTGAGTTCTACCACAAAACATGATTTTTCACCCCAAAAAAGAAGTCGTTACCCAGCAATAATTTCCGCGTAAAGTTACTTAGTTTGATGTACAGAATGCTTGGTTGACGGCTTCGTGATGAGTCTGTTTACACCCTGTATAGAAAAACCCGATTGCAAAAATGTCAGGCAGTAACAGTAACCCACCAGACACAACATCCATAGAGGATCCGCCTTTTCTATGAGGGATGAAGAACTTTAGAGCCTGTTCTTAATACCCCTAAATATGCTTTAAAAACTAGAAAACAAAGTTTAAAATATTTCAATCAAATTGAAGGAGAAGGAACGTCAAATCACATTCCGAAACGCCTTGCGAGTCACTCATGTTCTGATTTTTCTTTGCGAGAAAATATTTTTCATTCTGAAACTTCATTATTTTCTATCAATATTCCAAGAAGCCAACATGACAGAACCAATCCCAGTGCAAAGATTAGGTACCCAAAAAGCAAAGGGCTATAACAAAATGTTCGATCAAAAATGTAAGACGGGATTCGTTTGAATTCCAATGCATTTTCTTACAAAAGGCCGTCAATATTCGATGAAGATTCAGACTGTAGCTTCCAATTGCGGGAATATAAAAAATAAAAATAAAATAAAATAAAATAAGCCTTTATCACTGATACTCTTTACAATCTTACTCTTACATGTTATACTAATCACTGTTTACGTTAATGCTTGTTACACCTAATTGTGGTTTACATAGTATATCGGTAATCGGTTTAAATAACTGTAGCAGCTTGTCTCTCGACAAAGGCCTCCTCCAAGGACTTCCATGCAACTCGATCTCTAGCTATTCGGGTCCACTTAGGGCCCGCCATTTGTCTGAAGTCGTCTTCCCAACGCTTACACTGTCTCCCTTTATTTCTTTTGTCGGTCCTAGGGTACCACTCAATGGATATGCTCAATTGTAGAACAATTACTACGGAACCCAGCTTGCTCTTTTGGTTGGTTTTCCTCTAATACGTTTGCAATACGGGATAGAATTATTTTGGAAAACACCTTGTAGATATTGGACATTAAGCTTATCGGCCTGTAATTATTTATGTCCCCTTTATCTCCCTTTTTGTGAAGTAATATTATAGTTGATTTCATCCAATCAGCAGGTATATTCTCAGTTCTTATAATTTCATTAAACAGGTTTGTTAGTACCGGAGCTATGACAGGTGCTGTAGTTTTAAGTAGTTCATTTGTTATCTGATCCGACCCTGGAGCTTTATCCGTTTTTTGTGAGTTTATAGCCTTTATAGTTTCATCCATCAAAACTAAAGGCACTGGTTCTGGTTCAAGCCATTTGTCAAGTTCCACTCTGTCTTCCGACTGCTTTTTTGTGTACAGTTCTCTATAAAATTCCGTGGCAATTCTTAATATTTCTTGTCTTTTGCTAGTGTAATCTTTATCCTTGTTCTTTAGATATAGCATCCAGTCTTTTTTATAATTTAATTCTTTGAAAGCTTTCTTTGCCCCCCCACTTCGTTCAATATGTTGTTTTAGTATGTTTTTCCTTCTAGTTTTATAATCTCTTCTAATGCTTTCATTGATTTCTTTGCTTAAGCTAACTATCTTTTGTCTGTTCTTCTTACCCTCCTTTCCTTTCTTTATTAATTCTTTTCGTTGTTCTAACAGTTGTTTGGATTGCGGGAATACTACCATTCAAAACGCATTATATTTTCTGCCAACATTGTTTAAAGGACAAAGGGGAACTCCCTTTTCATGTTTTGATAAACAGGGATTTTTTATGTAATTACATGTCCTATAATATTAGGTATACATAAGGAGGAGCTCGTGGCTAACTAACAACAGCCGCTTGGGTCAATCTTCAAGTTAAGCCGCGTTTGCCTAGGTTGGTCTGTGGATGGGTGACCACCTATACATAGCGAGTTTCCTCCGTGCCTCGGAAAGCACGTTAAACCGTTGGTCCCGGCAGCCATTTGTAATTATCTTTGACAGTTGTTACAGGTAGTAAGTGGCCCGAAAATCTGACAACGAGCCTTACCAAGGGGTATCGTATTACCCAGTACTAACAGGGTTGTGTAGGTCAGATAGGCAGTCGCTCCATGTAAAGTACTGGTTTTCAGCTGCATCCGATTAGACTACACGCCGATCTCAGTGGACCATGAGTGGGCGAACTATATTCGATATCCAATGTATTTCCTTGTATTGCTCACGGCTCTATATAGCTATTTGTGGACTGTTCTTTGTGTATATTGTATCCAAGCGTCTTGTATATGGACGGACTGTGAGAAAATATCAAAGGTTCCTGGAGAATCGAGCTTGTATAGTCAAACTATTAATTAAAGGTTTAACATCATTTGCACATCATTAAAGGATAAAGTAGATTATTTATGTACAGCTTAATTTTAGTGAATTAATTAATATTTACTGGGTGATTTTGTCAGAAGTTGTATAACAGTACGACTGACTTGGTAACTGCTTGGTGGTTGACTGCCTCGTTGGTCTAGTGGAAGCGCAACTTCTGAGCATGAGATCCTGGGTTTAATTCCCAGGTCGGGCAAAGTGTTATTAGGTTGTTCCATCAGGAATTTCACAGTAGCAGCCACGAAGTCTGGATTTGTACTCTGATGATGCCTTGAATAGATCTCCTATTCAAGGCATCATCAGAGTACAAATCCAGACAGACATCAGAATAGGCCTGCGTGATGTTATAATATGTGTTACTATGTAGAATGCCATCCAACAATTACACCAACTTCATACAAACTTGTGTATGACTGAAGGTGAGTGTGGAATTAACAATACGCTTTCAAACACGAATAAAACACTAGTTTACTTCACAACAAACACAGAAAACCTGCAAATATCGTCACAATGTCTCTTGACACATGAATCAAATTCGCACAAAACTAAATAAAATAACAATTTTTCATAGAAAGCGAAGCGTATTCACGAGTATTGTAGTACGGTTTATAAATAGCGTTTTGTTTAAACCTTGAGCTCGGGATGAGTTAAAACTCACAGCAAATGAGAACAAAAGAACATGGAATACAATGCTACGTGTCATATTTTCAGACGTGTTTCTAGTTAAGTAACAATTGTACTGAACTAGCGGACGTCACGCAGTTTCACCCGCGTAGTTCTCGTTCCCTTGGGAGTACGGGGATAAAATATAGCCTATGTTACTTGCTGATAATGTAGCTATCCATTGCTGAAAGAGTTTTTTAAATCGGTCAAGTAGTTTTAGAGTTAAATCGTAACAAACACACAAACAAACAAACAATCAAATCTTTCCTCTGTATAATAATAAGTATAGATAGTATATATGCTACCATATTTTTGACTTCAAGATAGCTTAAAATACAATTTATCTAAGTATATTTTGTAAAATATAGCCGCAGTAGTAAAGGTCGGTCTGTTCATAGATGACTGGTTACATACCGAGTTCCTGCGGCTTATTCCCTAAAAGTCCCCCTAAGGGTCCCCCCGTTGGTCTCAGCTGTCATTTGTAGAACTTTGGCAGTCGTTTCTGGTAGTCAGTGGCCCGAAAGTCTGACAACCAGTCTTATCAAGGGGTATCGTAATACCTAGTACTTAACTGGATTGTGGAGTCAGACATGCAGTCGCTCCAAATAAAATACTGATATTTAGCTGCATTCGGTTAGTCTAAAAGCTGACCCCAACATAGTTGGGAAAAGGCTAGGCCGATGATGAGGACTGCCTACACTGACAAGTCTGTCAAAATCATATTGTACTCTAATCACTTTAAAATAGGATTGCAATTGTCTTGCTATTGTTAGAGGTAAAAAACTATGAAAGGACGGAATGGATCTTGTCTTTCAAGAATGAAACACGTATTTGATGATGTATTTTTCCATGTGAGTTTTACGTGGGTTTAAATCAACTAAGATTTCATAAACACTATCCCATTCGTATTAAATCATCGCTTACATTACGTGTAAAAGAGATAGAAGATAAATAAACAGAATGACTGTGAGAAATCAAACGATTCTAGATTGAAAACCGGATTTAAGTTACATAGGAATTTTATTTTTTTTGTAACCAAAGATATAGACATTTAATATTTTGCTCAAGTCATAGATCCGATCATAAAATCGAATCTCATCGAATCACAGCAGTTGACGCGATTTTTTTGATTTTTTAGTTGAATTTCCTTCCAGAAAACGAACGTCAGTTTCTTCTTCCTAAACTCCTCTTTACATCTCAAATTAAATAAATAAGAAATAAAAAGGCTTATTTACATATTCTCCGCACACATTCTTAGCTCTAAAGTAACCCACAAAAACTAAATGTCAACCCCGCACTGTAATTTGCTGCAAATACATTTTCAATTTAAATTCTTGATTCCAAGAAACTTTCATGTGTGTTTATTAAATCCGTGAATCTAGTTAGTACCGGGATGGAATGGGATGTAACAAGGAATTTAAAGTAATAGGATTTGAGAGGAATTCAGTCAACACGACTTGTGGAATTTGATTCATTATGGATTCGATTGTGGGATGAATGCCATTTTGGTTTTTTTGATGAGAAGGAATTATTCTTATTGAATGGTGGTTAGAACCTAACCTGGTTAGTACCTAACCTGGGCCCTGTTTTATGAAGCTGTCAATCCGACAAGTCGACATGTCAAAAAGTGACAATTGTATTTTTTTTTCTGTTTTATATAGGTGACAGGTGACATAATTAAATTTTGATGATGAATTTATTGATTGATGAAAATTCATAAATATGTCGAATTGTCGCGACAATCCGACATAATATCTCTGTTTTATAAAACTTTATTAGCGACAGGTGACAATTGACAATTTGTCGTGAAAAATTTGTCAAATCTGCTTTATAAAACACACAATTGTCATGACTCATGACATAATTCTAATGTAGAATTGTCCGACAAGTCTGACAGGAGCGTAGCCCTCTGTCATGAAGTAATTCAACTGTGGTTTTTTGACATATGTCGAGTTTCATAAAACGCGTTCATAAATGACATATTATGTCAAGATTTCACCTGTCGCTTTTTGAAATATATTTCAAGTTCATAAAACAGCATAAGCGCAACAATTCTACAATTTTGTCATTTTTTGACTTATATGTCGGATTGCCAGCTTCATAAAACAGGGCCCTGGTGTCAGAGTTTTCATGCCGCCCATGGGCCTCTGACTTGGCTTTACATGCCGTCGAGAAATGTCTCTCAGGCATGCGGTTTCCTCACGATGTTTTCCTTCACTTCCGTGAAGGTAGGCAAGTGATAAACAATTCCAAAATACGCAAAATCAGAGCATGTGTTAGGTTAAAATGAGGACATGTAATTTTATTCACCTCTGATCATCATCTGCCTAGCCTTTTCCCAACTTAGTTGGGGTCGGCTTCCAGTTTTACCATGTAATTTTAGTCATCTCTGATATAGATCATCATCTGTCTAGGCGTTTTCCCAACTATGTTGGGGTCAGCAGGTTAGGGTCATCTCTGATATAGATAGGGAATAAATTTGGTTTATAGAATCTTTATGTAGTAGCAGCCACTTTTCATATCTTTGATAGTCGTTACAGGTAATCAATGACCCGAAAGTCTATGCCGTTGGTCCCGGCTATCATTTGTAGATCTTTGGCAGTCGTTAGGTAGTCTAGGCCCAAAAAGTCTGACAACTATCAAGAGATATCGTATTACCCAGTAATAACTGGGTTGTGGATGACAGATAGGCAATCGCTGCATGTAAAATACTAGTATTCAGCCGCATTGGGGAAGACTTGAAGCCGACCCCGACATAGTTAGGAAACGGCTTAGTAGATGATGATGTAGAGTAGTCACGGAGTTCAAATTTGTGCCCCTTTGATGGCAAGCAATCCAATACAGTCTAGAGAGGCGTCCACGAACCGGAAGACGATGCGTTGGAAGACCTCCCATTATGTGGACCGATGACCCGGTGAAGGTTGCAGGAATTTGTTGGATGCGAGTCCCACGGGACCGGTCAATGTGTCGACACTTGGGGGAGGCCTATGTCCAGCAATGGACGTCTTTCGGCTGAAATGATGATGAATGTTGATGATGATGATGATGATAATGATGATGATATAACATGGGACTTAAACAACTGGCGTTTCCTAACTACTTATATGTATGTTGGTACCCCAACATACGTATAGTTAGGAAAAGGCTATTGGATGCAGCTGAATACCAGTATTTTACATGTAGCGACTGCTTATTTGACCTCCATAACCCAGTTAGTACTGTGGTATACTATAACCCTTGGTAAGATTGGTTGTCAGACTTTCGGGCGACTGACTACCTGTTACGACTGTCAAAGATTTAGAAATGACAGCCGGGAATAATGGCTTAACGTGCTTTCCGAGTCACGGAGGAAACTCGGTATGTAATGGGTAATCACCTATCCACTTGCGACCGAAACCAGATTATTCAAGTGAAAAGATGAAAAAAGCTTGCTGGTACATTATATCAATTTTAGTTGTTCATCTTCAGGAAATTTGTTGAACGGCGTTAATTAATTTTTGTTATAATAAAAAAGAAGACAAAAACTTTCATGGCTTCCTGTTGCTGACATTTTTGCAATTTCCGTTTATTCTTTATGAACAATCTTATTCCATAGATAATTATGTAAATTTAATTTCAAACAAGTTAAGTAATAAATGAATACTTTGTAGTCTCATTGCCGTCTTAACCAAAATAAAATGGACACCATAATAAGCGCCTAATGAAGCACTATGTTTGACAATCAACGCTCATCCGAAAGAAGAAACTCCAACGCAACGGTGCAATATTTTTTAGGCATTTAAATTCCGTTTAGTGTAAGCGGCCATGGCACGTTAAGGCCCTTCTAACCCTAAAATTAGCAACTCTATTTGTGGTGATTCAAACTTCGTTTGAAATACTGTTAGAATAAAGTTCTAATCAGCTTGCATACAAAACGGTTGTTACGTCAGTCACTGCGGCCGAATAGTGCGAAATGAGTGGTTTTTGCGATTTACAAAATATCTATTGATTGGACTAAAAAAATAAAACACATAAGACCTGCTTTATAGTTAGTTCAGTTAGTATTCAAAGTTTCATGATCTAATTTGAAGTACTTTTTGAATACCAGCGGTTTATTGTTCGATTTGGAGGTAACTTTGGATTTTTTTTCTATAGAGAAAAGTTTATGGAATCGTGTTTTCGTCACACTTAATACCAAGCATTAATCCTCAACTTTAACATATATTTATTTTTAAATTGATGCTGCAGTATTTTAGGCGTAACGGAGGATCATGCTAAGCCATTTGAGGGAGTATAGGCCCTTAAGCCCTAGGCCGGCTGTCATTTGTAGATCTTTGACTGTCGTTACAGGTAGTCACTAGTCAGTCGACCGAAAAGTCTGACAACAAGTCATTACCATCAAGAGCTTCCATTACCCTGTACTAACTGGGTTGTGGAGGTCAGATAGGCACTCGCTCCATGAAAAATACACTTCATCCGGTTAGACTGGAAGCTAACCCAAATAGTTGGGAAAAGGTTAAGCAAATGATAATAGTGTAAGTGGCTATAATATTTCAAAGATTACCTACAGGAATTCGAGCTTCTGTAAGACACTTTGATTCCAAAGTGTTCCTTTGAAATAGATGCCAAGAGATAATCTCAGCCAATCTCAAGTGTCATTAAGATTTTCGCATGCAGTACGATACAGAAAATTCGTTCTAGACATTAAATTAATCTATAAAAAACGTTGTAAATTTATATTTTCATGATTTATGCTTCCTATATTTAAAGTACATACAGTTTAATGAAGGTTTTTCGGCCAGCATTTGCTTTTATCACCATCATCTTTCTCTTGCTCTAATTCCATTTTATTTACAGAATAAAATTAGTAAATTTACTAATTACTTTTACCTATGCAATTACTTTGACTTGTGTGTGATAAAAAATAAATAATTTAAGGAAAAACAGTACTTCCGCTCGTTTAATTCGTTTTTAACGTCAAAACAGTGTGTTCAATCTTAAAAGATGCAAGCCACTTTCCCAGCATTTTAATATTTCAATAGTAACAAAACATCACACCTGTAATCCCCAAAGGGTTTGTCAGAGGAACCTAATGGTACACACCCATATTTAACCAGTTATATTATTATGTGTTGTGATATTTCAGTACATCAAATATGGGTACTTAAAGGAATTTCATAAGGACAACTATTGTCTATTTCTAAAATTAGTTTTAGGTAAACACTTGAAAGTCATTGTATGGTGTCATTTCAATAATAGAATATTAAATGTTCCATAAATTATTACTTTTCACATAATGTAATTATAACGAGAAGAACAAGGAAAAATAAATATATTGTTGTTAAATACCATTAGCAATGTACCTACTTACGCCAATAACTCCATTAATTTGGAAATACCTACATTAAATAAGGGCATGTTTTTAATGTATTACCGGTACGCACATAATTTCCTAGAATAAAATGTTTGTCAAATTAACGTAACATCACATAATATATCATGACGCCTTTCTACCAAGAAGGTATGGGCAGAGGTGCAAAATAAATAGGGTAAGTAATATTTGATATAATTACAAAATCTCTAATATTTACAAGACTTAGCAACTGAATCTATAAGTTTATTCGATATAACGATCAGTTAATATAATAAACGATTGATATCATTTTAAAGTTACTATTTTTTATAAGCATAATCTACATTGAATATAAAATCGTTTGATATACCACTCAAAAGTCATAAAACTTAATTAGTCTAAAATGATAAAACGCGTGGTTTTTATTTCCCTGTAAAAATATGCAAACAAGCATACACCATGCATGCAGCAGGCATGCAAACAAGCATACACCGTACATGTAGCATGCAAGCAAGCATGCAACATGCAGCAGGCATGGTTTCTGTCACAGCTCCGGCGCTGCGGGGCTCCGGCGGTCCCATGCGAGCTTATCGTCGCGGATGTGGTTCACGCTCACCACCGCGGCTTCGGCTTGCTGGCCGGCTAAGCCGGCCAGCCTCAGCCGTGGCAACGAGTGTTAGAACCACCTGCTCCTCCGCTCGCGGGCCACCTCGCACCTCCGCGCCTACGCGAAATAATGATAATAGGTAGAGAATACGCATAAAAACAATTTTATTTTCCTTCAGTTCAAATAATATAATCAGACATGGTATTACTTTACTATGATATAAAATTTACTATGATTAAGTATTTACAATTTTGTCGTTATTTTTAACTCCAATTTTACTACCTCGTATGATGAATTAACTAATAAATAACATAACTTAGAGCCAGTTTTTACTAACACTAGGCGACATCTAATTAATGCTTAAATAAATATTATTACACTGTTTATACCTATATCATTCTCGACGATGAACTTTGAAAATTCAACAGTTAGCTTTTATTTAGGTATTACATAATATAATATCTGGATGACGGGTTTTTCTTTTCTAAAAAATAAAACGTAGCTAGATCCATTTACCGCCCCCGTATATAAACCCCTGCATACTAAATTCCATGAAAATCGTTGGAGCAGTTTCCAAAATTCAGATTATATATAAATATAATTACAAGAATTGCTCGCTTAAAGGTATTAGATATATTATCTAGTCAAATCGGTATAAATTGGCAAAACACATTAACTTGTTTTGCTAGCATAAAATGATTCTACTATAGTAAAACTGGGAAAATATTTACAAAATGTCACAATATGCATCGCACCAGTTAACGTCATACTGAATACGGCAACCTAACCAATTTCCCGGTAAATGTACTAGTTATTTCAGTTTTAGTAGTATTAAATATTACAGCAATGTATTACAATTAATACCTACTGTGTTAGTAATACAAGTAGACTTTGAATTCAGTTGTAATCTTTTATGGATTCGAGTATTAATTCGAATATTGAATACAATAAAATTGAATATTGAGGACAAGAATATTAAACGACTCTTCCTACCCATAGTATAGAGTGGATCCCAATCCACTCTGAAATTGTGATAAAAAGAACAACGACTTACGAGGCCATCAACTAAGCATTCTGTACATCAAACTAAGTAACTCTACGCAAAAAGCATTGATTGGAAACGACCTCATTGGGTGAAAAATCACATTTTGTGGCAAAACTCAATGTAAAGCACTCAAAAAATTGTTCTGATGGATGCGTTGAATACTAAACGGATCATGAAGGTATTTAAAGTAAAGTTAAAACCTTAAAAACTAGTATTTATCAAACTGGTTATCAAAACGTTCCCAGCTTATGGTCCAGAACAAAACAATGATCGCAATTACGGAGATAGCAAGTACCTTGCGGGTTCGTTAAGGGTCTATTTACACTCCTTTAAAATGAAATAAGTACTCACAAAAACAAAATTTATGGAGACAACACTTCTTTGTTAGCTAAGCAGAGTATGAAAGTAATCCCCTAAAATATTACTTATGTAAAGTCAACCTGCATCACACGATTTATCACTATGGTGCATGAAATCACTGTATCTTAGCGTTAACATAACATGAATCTGTTTTTTCTGATGAAATTGGCACTAAGTAGTGGGAATCTGGATCCATCTGTATTAGTGTCTTAGGAGAGCTATCTTGGCTTCGTCTTGGCGGAAGATCGTAGAGAGGAATATCATCTAAATCGTCATTATCAGTGTCTGCGTCAGAGACCTTAAACTTTTTTGGACTGGCCAAGATATCATATTGGCTTTCGTTACATAAGTCACGTTCTGGGCCCGAATGTCTAAATCTCATTGGATTTGGAACAGTATCGTACATTTCCTGGTCCGGCTCAGGACCAGAATGTCTATATCTGATTGGACTAGGAACGGTATCATATTCGGTCTCAGAATCACTTCCATCCTCGTTTTTGTCATTTTCAACTGTATTTACTTCAATTCGTACGTCTATGCTTTCGTCAGGCTTTGTTTTATTTTCGGATTCGGCTGCTGTTTCATTCTTAGTTTCTGGTTTGGTCTCGTCTTTGATTTCCAATTTAGTGTTATTTTCAATTTCCGATTTGATTTCCATTGGAGTTTTTGATTTCATTTCTTTTGGAGTTTCCGTGTTTAAGTTCAAGTTAAGTTTCTTTAGTTTGAAAAACGGTGAGTCAAACTTCGACACAGGTGTATCTTCGTCTTTATATTCTTTTTCAGATTCTTTAATATCTTCACTTTTCGTTCCAAAAGGCTCATCTTTTTTTTCAAACTTTAAGAGTTCGTTTAGATCCCTGAAACTTGCTGAATCACTTTTCTGCACCTTTCTCAACACTTCTTTACATATTGCGTCCATTTGTCCTTTAGCAATTACGGGTCCTATAGGTCCTAGAGGTTTCTTGGCAAAAACTACTTTAGTATTAACATCATCAAGACGAGTTGGTGTTGTTGGGTCACTAGGTCTGGGCTCACTTATTTCAATGACGCCACTGTTCACAGTTAGTGTGCTTCCATTGTTTTTATCTTGTTCATCGTAATTAACATTGTACAATGGTGTTACTCCTGTTGACTCCTGTCTAACATACTGTTTGTTGTTGGCATTTATGCCGAATATCGATTTCCTTTTCAAAGCCAAATACAATGCCACCGCTAGGAGAACTATAGCTATCAACATTAATAACATTGTAATCCCTATAAGAATAAGTGAGGATTTTGGCAATTCTACTATGTTAGAATCACTATCCTTATCTCCGTGGAAAGCTAAACCTGAAATAGAAGAAATAAAATATATTTTATCAAAACGTTTCAATGGTGTTTCCATTATATTGTTACAGTGAGTCCCATAATTGTGATGTTATGGGGAAAAAATACTGTTTGTGTAATTATTTCTGGTACTAACTTTCAATTTTAGATTATTAATAGGATTCTCTACACACTTTTATTATTAAAATTGTATTATATGATGGTACAGTTGCTATGGGCTATTATTGTATTAAAAGGACGAATTTTATAATCAATTGGACTAATTCTGCAGCCTTTTTTAATTCAAATTCAAAATAATTTATTATCTCTGCACAAACATAACTCATCATAGAGATTTTTTAATTGAATTACGGTACATAAGTTTGTGAGAGACTGGTGTCTGCACTAGGATTATCTGTGCATCATATCACCAGGGTTAGAGTGATTCCTTCTACAGGATGGCAACGGCAATACGACAATAAATTAAACTGCGTACACCTCATGGCATTCCTAGTTTCTCAGTAGTGTACTCAAAGGATATTATTTTTCACTTTTAGTATTTCCTACATAAATGATAAATGTCCCTATACTATAGACGACACTAAACACATTTTGCCAACTTGCTAATTCAAAAACATTTACCAAATGTGAATTTCCAGCTTCGGATTAGTGCAAATTTTATTTCGGGGTAATTAGGCAATATTTATAAATAGTGTTCCATTTCGTTAACAGTTCTATGCTATTTAGTTTAATTGAAAAAACGTATTTTTAATTTTGATGCTAGGATTTATTGATTGTAGTGATGAACTAGTATTAGCAGTGATTTCATGTCGTATTGTCGTCTCCACCTTGTATGTTGTTTACAGTAATCTTTTCTTTTATAAGACAAAATCTAGGTATATTAATCTAGTCAATAAACAGAGGGAGTAATAAAAAAAACTTACTTCTTGGCACCTCAGGAGTCGAACCATTAGGAACAGTTTGAAAAGCATTAGAGCTATTCATAGTTAGTACACTTATTACCAGAAATATAATATAATTTAATTCCATTTTACTGTATAACGTGTAAATCCGAGCATATTAGCTAAATACTGAGCTTGAATATTCCTTTAGTGACTCCATTAAGGAAAACCTATTTAGTGACAATAATAACTCTGTAAAAAAGGAAGCTATAAACTGTATTCAGTGTAAATAAGGTTGAAAATTAAATGTATTATAACATGGTTTACTAGTGAGTGTGTCAGTCACCATAGTTTATTAAAGTATTTGTGTTGATAATTATGTTTGTTTTGTGTTGTTTGATTTGCTACTAAATTCAAATATTGTTGACGGCTTGTGGGAGCGTATTTAGCTCATTTGTTTACCAGCCTTTCAGCAGTGTTTCATTCTTTATTTTTGTTCATTCTTGCATAGATCTTTGTATCATATGTACTTACATCATTACCTCTTTCATAATAACTCCACAGGTTTTCGATAGTAACGATTTCAACAATATAAGACATTTTTGTATAATTTTTTTTAATCAATGCCTATGAATGGTGTGGTGAGAGTATCAATAAATAGATCAAGTTGTTGCAAGCGTCCCAGATAAGTTCGTCATAGTTTGGTTTGGTTTTCCAGATCGGCCAAATTGCTATTGGGCTTTTCCTTAAAAATAAATCTCCGTAACAGCCATCACTAGATCAGCTGATGGCAATAGGTTTGCCCCCTGTTACATGGGTCTTAAACATGACAGGATGGTGGTATTATGACGGTGTTGAGAAGAAGTGCCGTCATCGTACCAACAAGAACCTCTGCGCCACGGATCCATTGAAGCCCAACGTGACTATATGTTCCGCGAAGCTGCGAAGCTCCGGTGTACTTACATCTCCCGCCTACACTACACCACTACGGCGGAGGATATCGTAGAGTGCGTACGTTACAAGGCGAGAGTGCAGTGCAGCGGCTGGAGTCGTGTACTGGGCAACAATTGACGCGCAACACGTGACGCTTAACATGTTCAGCAGCGTTGCACAACATCGCGCGTCGTTGCCAGCTGGCACGCAACACAAAACAAAAGTTGCTGAACAAAAAGTTCTGCGCTGACTTTCAACACGTTGAGCAACATGTCGTACGTCAAATGTTGCCTATTGGCGTTTGTGGTGCGAATCATCTGCCTAGCCTTTTCCCAACTACGTTGAGGTCGGCTTTCAGTCTAACCGGATGCAGCTGAATACCGGTATTTTACATGGAGGGAATGCCTATCTGACCTCCACAACCCAGTTACTACCGGGTAATACGATATCCCTTGGTAAGACTGGTTGTCAGACTTTTTGGGCCACTGACTACCTAATGTCTCTTAAAGATCTACAAATGAACATACTTGAAATACCTATAAATGCAAATATTATCTGTTTTATATTGTATAATCAATTGTTAAAATGAATTAATTTAATAACAAACTTATTTGTGTACAAATCAAACACTGATTTGACTCAACGGTCACTTGTGAATCATACTTATTTGTTAACGGGTATAAAAGAGCGGAGCCTCATTGGAGCGGGGTCAGCCCTGGCTGGAGGCCTTACACTTAAGGTACCCACAGGATTGTCCGGTTAAGCAGACGACAACCTCTCTAGGTTGAACTGCGAGATGCCATATCGAAAAAAAAAAAAAAATGGAGCGGGGTCAGTTGCTCTACGAATTTTAAGGCGTTAACATCTAAGGTATGACATTATTTTGATTATGGTTGATAATACTATTCTGATTATATTGTTGATTTGTCGTGATAACGATGATAGTGATTGTGATAACGATGATAGTGATTGTGACAACGATGATGGTGATTGTGATAACGATGATGGTGATTGTGATAGCGACGATGGTGATTGTGATAGTGCGACGATGATGATTGTGATAGCGACGATGGTGATTGTGTTAGTGACGATGGTGATTGTGTTAGTGATTGTGAATAACGACGATGGTGATTGTGTTAGGTTAGGTTTAGGTTAGGTTAGGTTAGATTAATATTGTGATAAAATGATGATGATTGTGATAAAATGATAATGATTGTGATAAAATGATAATGATTGTGATAAAATGATAATGATTGTGATAAAATGATAATGATTGTGATAAAATGATAATGATTGTGATAAAATGATAATGATTGTGATAAAATGATAATGATTGTGATAAAATGATAATGATTGTGATAAAATGATAATGATTGTGATAAAATGATGATGATTGTGATAAAATGATGATGATTGTGATAAAATGATGATGATTGTGATAAAATGATGATGATGTGATAAAATGATGATGATGTGATAAAATGATGATGATGTGATAAAATGATGATGATGTGATAAAATGATGATGATGTGATAAAATGATGATGATGTGATAAAATGATGATGATGTGATAAAATGATGATGATGTGATAAAATGATGATGATGTGATAAAATGATGATGATGTGATAAAATGATGATGATGTGATAAAATGATGATGATGTGATAAAATTATGATAATGTGATAAAATGATGATGTGATAAAACGACGATTGTGATAAAATGATGATGATGAGATAAAATGATGTGATAAAACGACGATTGTGATAAAAAGATGATGATATAAAATGATGATGTGATAAAACGACGATTGTGATAAAATGATGATGATGAGATAAAATGATGTGATAAAACGACGATTGTGATAAAAAGATGATGATGATGAGATAAAATGATGATGTGATAAAACGACGATTGTGATAAAACGACGATTGTGATAAAATGATGATGATGTGATAAAATGATGATTGTGATAAAACGACGATTGTGATAAAACGACGATTGTGATAAAATGATGATGATATGATAAAATGATGATTGTGATAAAACGACGATTGTGATAAAATGATGATTGTGATAATAAAGGTGAATCACAATCATCTTCATTATTACAAGATAATGAAGATGATTGTGGTTATTATGATGTGATTATTATGTTATTATTATGTGTGTTGTTTATTAGTGTTTATTAGTTATGGTTGATATATTGCTACATAACGTTGTGTAATATACACTACTAGGGTTAATTGTTATATACTACAAGGTAAATATAATGTTATTATGAAGTGAATCTCATTGTTTATATTTTATACCTAATAAGTAACGAACATTAAATGTTTAAATACATCCAGTTACATATCTACATAGTTATATTTTTTAAATGCTAACATCAGAAGTGGGATTGACTTCACCCTTATTAAGATGTTTATTTTATAGAACTTGATGTATTCGTTGTTTATAATTAATTATAATGTTTGCAGATTGTGAAGAAAGACTATGTAGACTTACACGTAAACAGCTTGCTCCATGCTAGATAATTGTAATATCCAAACGGCCAAGTTAAAATCAAAATTAATTCACTTTCGCATAATAAAGCTTGGTCAGTTACAAAAAAAAAAAAAAATCCCTGTCGCTTGGCACCATGGTGTGAAAGAGGTTAATAGATGTCACGTGGTTTTAGTAAGAGATAACAGTCTGAGACTTTACGCCGATTATAGATCCTTTGATAAATTATTGATAGAGGCACATATCCTCTCACTCTTATTTAGCATCAAATTGACAAAGTAGGAAATCTAAAAGCAAAGATTTATATCTCGATAAATATGAAAAGTTGTTTTTATTATGTTATGTTTTTTTCAAAACCTTTAATGCCCAAGAATAAGTACCAGTTTTAATGAGATGTCACTACCTTATTTGGAACTCCTATAGTATGTTGGTTATTCCGTGGACTACATTTTCTTTAACAGTGACATCTGTCTAGAATCTGTACTACCAGGGTTTATATTGGGGCATAATACGAACTCCATGATGTATATTAGGCACATACCAAATTGCCAACATCATTGTTGTAATTATTTCCAACACTGGCCCTTGAACCAATATAAACTCATTTATATCACATTACACACATTGAACACAATAAATACGTTAAGCATAGACACATCCGCTGTCTAAAAATAATAAAACATTACAACAGCAAAATCATAGCAAAAGTATAAATTTATCAAAGTATCCGTCACATAGAAAAATAAATATTCAAAAACTATGTGATACGGATCTAAAACAAATTATACTTCTGCAAGTATACCTTACCTACTGCTTAGAACCATTATGTCATTTATTTAACGATACAAATAAACGACATACAAACTTATCGTGTTTTTCCTTTGCCAACGGTTTCGTTAAAACGTCGGCCACCATTTCATCAGTAGATAGGTATTTTATAACGACTGTACCTTCCTCAACGATTTCCCTGATGAAATGATGTCTTACGTCAATGTGTTTCGTTCTGGCATGGTACATAGAATTAGTGCACAACTTCAGTGCAGACTGATTATCATTATACAACGTAATCCTATACTGTACCCCGTAAATTTCGAACAGAAACTTGCGTAGAAAAAGAGCCTCTTTACAAGCATCTGACAAACACATATATTCGGCCTCGGTGCTTGAAAGAGCCACTGTTCTTTGTTTTCTACTCTCCCAAGAGATGGTAGAATTTCCAATTTTGAACACATAACCGGTATAAGATCGGCGATCGACCTCATTTGACGCAAAATCAGCGTCAGCATATGCGACGATATCCAACCCTGACTTCTGAAAAGTTAAATAATGATCAGGCGTACCTTTCAGATAGCGAAGAACGCGTTTTGCCGCCTTCCAGTGAGTCTCGTCGTACGCGTCGTTGAACTGGCTGAGCAAGCTGACAGCGTGCGCAATATCCGGCCGCGTACATACAGCTATGTACATCAGACATCCTATCAGGCCTCTGTAGTCGTGTGTACAATCCTTTTTTGTAGATTTCACGAGCTTCAGACCGGTCTCCATAGGTGTTCGCGTAGGTTTGCAATCTGACATGTGAAATCGTTCTAGCACCTTCTTAATATAGCTTGACTGGTCCAGAGTTATTTCATTGTTCTGTCTGCAAATCCTCATTCCAAGAATGTGATGTGCTGGCCCTAAATCTTTGATTTCGAAGGACTTCTTTAATTCTTCTTTGATTCCCGCCGTATCTCGGCAACCAGCTGAAGAAAATAGCATTATGTCATCAACATAGAGCGCAATTATAATCATAGATTTCCCGCTCGACTTGACATAAACACAAGGTTCGGAAGATAAACGTTTGAACTTCATTTTGGTCGTCAAAACGCCATTTATTTTCTCATACCAAGACTTCGAAGCTTGCTTCAGTCCGTATATAGCTTTATTCAACTGGTAAACTTTATCTTCTTGGCCTTTAATCTTGTAGCCCTCTGGCTGCTCCATAAAAACGGTTTCCTTTAAATCTCCATTCAAAAACGCCGTTTTTACATCCAGATGCTCGATATTCATGTTATGTTCCGTTGCTAAAGCTAGTAACGTACGTATAGTAGAATACCGTACTACAGGAGAGAACGTTTCTTCGTAATCAATACCGTATTTCTGGGTATAACCTTTTGCAACTAGGCGCGCTTTGTACCTCAATATTTCCCCGTCGAGGCCAAGCTTTCTTTTAAAGATCCACTTGCATTTGACAGGCCGTTGCTTCGTATCGCGGTCAGTCAGAGTCCAACACTTATTATCGATGAAGGATTTATACTCTTCCGCCATCGCGGCTTTCCACTTACTTGCTTCTGGGCCATTCAGTGCCTCGCGTACTGTCTGAGGGTCCCCCGTGTCACTGTGTACAGTGCGTGCTACACTAGCTGACTCAAACTCACTAGATTCGTCCAAAGAGTTCTCGTAGTCTTCCAGTGTGGAATCTCCTGGGACATACGTCTCATCCGCAGGGTCATCTGGGGTCTCACTACTGCTCTCAGAATCATCTATCGTAATGGCGCTGTTATCTTGACAGTTTTCGTTAGATATTTCTGCGGGCTCTTGGGGTAAATTGGGTAAGGCGGGTTGCACTGGAACATTATCGGTGACAGTTACATTGTTCGGAAACAAACCAATCTGAGTGTTACGTGAACTGTCATCCTCAACCGATGAAGTGTCATTCCAAAAAACATGTTCTAGAAAAGTGACATTTCTTGCTTTTATGACATTTTTCGGGCTCGCCGGATCTATCAATCTGTAACCCTTTGACTCGTCACAGTATCCGACAAAAATAAATTTCTTACTTTTGGGATCCAATTTATCCCGTTTGTGCTGTAGGGCATAAGCTTGACAACCAAAAATGCGTAGGTAACTTAGATTCTCCTTTTTACCTGTCCATTTTTCTTCCGGTGTACTGCCCATCACAGCCTTAGTTGGAGAGCGATTCTTCAAGTAAACAGCGGTGTTAACTGCTTCTGCCCAGAATTCCTTTTTCAAGCCTGCTTCCTGGAGCATGCACCTGGCTTTCTCCGTAACGATTCTGATCGCGCGTTCTGCGACTCCGTTCTGAGCTGATGACCTTGGAACCGTGGTCTGATGTCGAATCCCATGCTTCTTCAGGAACTTCTGAAAATTAGAATTGACATATTCACCACCATTGTCACTACGAAGAACTTTTATTTTCTTATTGGTTTGGTTTTCTACGAGAGCTTTGAATTCTTGAAACATCTCAAAAACCTCATCCTTTCTCCTAAGAAAATAAACGAATGTTTTTCGTGACAGGTCGTCAATGAACAACAAAAAATATCTTTTCCCACCTAGGGACGGGCACGGTAGTGGTCCCATGACGTCACTGTGAACTATTCCAAGGATTTCCTTGGCCCTAGTCTCAGATTTCTTTGGAAATGGCAACTTAGTCTGTTTACCTAAGATGCAGGAAACACACGACTGAAAATCATTGTTGTCATAAGAAATACCTTTGACCATACCTTTTCGCAGTAACTCCATGCTTCGGGTGTTCAGATGCGCTAGACGATGGTGCCAAATTTGTTGCGTTGACTGGCTTCCAGTAGCAGGGGACTGCGGCGCTTGCTTCACGATCACGGCAACAGGACGACTCTCCACCTTCAGTTGACGTGCCGGCACCGCTTCGCTGTTACCTGTACCTACAGACAAAGACGAACACATGGCCTGCGAGGATGGCTCGCTACACGAGACAGAAACAGTTTCAATGGCATCAAGTTCATAAATACCATCTCTCAGGGTAGCTGTAGCCAAGACCTCCCCATTGTCATAGACTGTACACACGCCAGAACGAAACACAATTTCATAACCTTTCCTATCCATCGCACTAACAGATAACAAATTAGCAGACAATTTAGGGACTAAGTACACATTACTTATCGATCTCACACTATTGTCCTTTAACACAGCTTGCGCAGTTCCTTTTCCAGCTGTCGGCAATGATTCACCATTGGCAATTAAGACCTTCTTTGACTTTTCAGTTGTAAAATCAGATAAAACACTGCGATCATTGCAAAAATGCTGCGCCGCACCGCTGTCGACGTACCAAACGTCTCGCTTGACTCCTGCGGCCAACGCTGTGAGATGCGCCTGGCTTTTCCGGCCACTCTTCTTGCCGTCAGAGTTGTCAGGACAATCCTTCTTGATATGCCCACTCTTTTTGCATCTGAAGCACTTGATTGATTTCGGTGCTTTCCGAGCTGCTAAAGCCGTAGCATCTTCGCTTTTCTCATTGCGTCTTGCATTTTCTAGAAGTAATTTCGCTTTGACATTTTCGCTTGACAGTGACGTGTTCGAATTTTCTAGAGCCATAATCAACGGGTCGTAATCGCTTGTCAAACCGCTGAGTAAAATCACGGCCAGGAAGTCATCTTCCAAAGCCGCTCCGATGTCGCTCAGTTGTTGCGATGTATCCATGACCTTATTTACGTATGCCTCCATACTCGCACATTCGCTTAATTTGGTGGCGAACAATGTGCGAAGCAATCCGAGCCGTCGTGACAGGCCTCGGTCTTCGTATGCCTTCTGCAGGTTGTTCCACGCTTCGCGAGCCGTCTTTGCATTTCTAATTTGTGGAAATACACAAGACTTCACGTTCAAGGCGATTTTCGCGAGCGCCTTTTCCTGTTTCTTCGTGTCTTCGTTTTTATTTTCTGTTGTCCCCACACAATCCCAAAGATCGTCGTGGATGAGCACCATCCGCATCATAAATTTCCAGGATGGATAATCTTGGATCCCGGATAATTTTTCAATAAAAACATTCTGTATGGCAGTTGCCATCTTTTGTTTTCATGCGAATAAATTTTGAAGTAAATTTCACGAAATCACACGCGCACACTTGGAAAATAGAGTAGCGAATTTCAACGCTAGAATTTAATAATTTAATGTAATTATTTTTCAACGTTCTGCTACCATGTTGGTTATTCCGTGGACTACATTTTCTTTAACAGTGACATCTGTCTAGAATCTGTACTACCAGGGTTTATATTGGGGCATAATACGAACTCCATGATGTATATTAGGCACATACCAAATTGCCAACATCATTGTTGTAATTATTTCCAACATAGTAATTTCCGATATTTCCGATAGAAGAACCAATTTTAGCAGTGGTCCGATTAGATGATTTCCTTTGAACTAAAATATAGAACATCACTTTATTTTCATGGGTACACGGGTACTCAAAAGTAATGGTCAAGTAAAACGTTACCTGTCCACTGTAACTGATATGCTTAACACTTTGTGCAATGAACTGTCAGATTGGCCGAACGGTCTGTGAAAGGTACAACAATCATATATCACAACTGTACAAAATCCACAGGCTCTACCCCTTTGCGATAACTTATCGGCGTAGACACAAAGTCGATTGACGAAAATTATAGACCAAATCCAAATTACTCTGAGACCGATCGAGAAATAGCTAGACTACGCCTATTAAAAATAGCAGAACAGTAAAAAAAAAAAAAAAAAAAAAAACAACTATGCCACTTGTCGTAACAATTTCTAATAAATAAATATTAAAAAAAAGTAATAATAATAAGATTCTTTCCAGGTGAATGAATTGATGAAAATGATATTATAATAAATACTTTACCTAATTACATTTATACTAATTCTATTGTTGTCTGTAGAGATATATTATAATAATTATTTTACCTAAACACGTCTAGACAGTAATTGTCAAAACAAAAATAAATCACCATTGTTAATAAAAGGGTATCTAATGTACTTCGAGAGCGAAGTACTTATCAGTATGGCCGTGTTAGATAAATTAAATTATTATGTGTCTAGTATTAAATACATACATACTTGAAATACCTATAAATGCAAATATTATCTGTTTTATATTGTAAAATCAATTGTTAAAATGAATTAATTTAATAACAAACTTATTTGTGTACAAATCAAACACTGATTTGACTCAACGGTCACTTGTGAATCATACTTATTTGTTAACGGGTATAAAAGAGCGGAGCCTCATTGGAGCGGGGTCAGTTGCTCTACGAATTTTAAGGCGTTAACATCTAAGGTTTACATTATTTTGATTATGGTTGATAATACTATTCTGATTATATTGTTGATTTGTCGTGATAACGATGATAGTGATTGTGACAACGATGATGGTGATTGTGACAACGATGATGGTGATTGTGATAACGATGATGGTGATTGTGATAGCGACGATGGTGATTGTGATAGTGCGACGATGATGATTGTGATAGCGACGATGGTGATTGTGTTAGTGACGATGGTGATTGTGTTAGTGATTGTGAATAACGACGATGGTGATTGTGTTAGGTTAGGTTTAGGTTAGGTTAGGTTAGATTAATATTGTGATAAAATGATAATGATTGTGATACAATGATAATGATTGTGATAAAATGATGATGATGTGATAAAATGATGATGATGTGATAAAATGATGATGATGTGATAAAATGATGATGATGTGATAAAATGATGATGATGTGATAAAATGATGATGATGTGATAAAATGATGATGATGTGATAAAATGATGATGATGTGATAAAATGATGATGATGTGATAAAATGATGATGATGTGATAAAATGATGATGATGTGATAAAATGATGATGATGTGATAAAATGATGATAATGTGATAAAATGATGATAATGTGATAAAATGATGATAATGTGATAAAATGATGATAATGTGATAAAATGATGATAATGTGATAAAATGATGATAATGTGATAAAATGATGATAATGTGATAAAATGATGATAATGTGATAAAATGATGATAATGTGATAAAATGATGATAATGTGATAAAATGATGATAATGTGATAAAATGATGATGTGATAAAACGACGATTGTGATAAAATGATGATGATGAGATAAAATGATGATGATGAGATAAAATGATGATGATGAGATAAAATGATGATGATGAGATAAAATGATGATGATGAGATAAAATGATGATGTGATAAAACGACGATTGTGATAAAATGATGATGATGTGATAAAATGATGATTGTGATAAAACGACGATTGTGATAAAACGACGATTGTGATAAAATGATGATGATATGATAAAATGATGATTGTGATAAAACGACGATTGTGATAAAATGATGATTGTGATAATAAAGGTGAATCACAATCATCTTCATTATTACAAGATAATGAAGATGATTGTGGTTATTATGATGTGATTATTATGTTATTATTATGTGTGTTGTTTATAGTGTTTATTAGTTATGGTTGATATATTGCTACATAACGTTGTGTAATATACACTACTAGGGTTAATTGTTATATACTACAAGGTAAATATAATGTTATTATGAAGTGAATCTCATTGTTTATATTTTATACCAAATAAGTAACGAACATTAAATGTTTAAATACATCCAGTTACATATCTACATAGTTATATTTTTAAAATGCTAACACGCTCGGCCGATCGGTATCTTTTCATTTATACGGGGCGGGGCTAGAGAGCGTTGTTATGTTGTAATGTGCTAGCAAAAATTAGCTTAGTGGTAATCAGGCGGGAGTGTCCTCGATAGTACAGACAGCTGCATTAATTAGGTATCCATCACGCATTAAGACACTCAACAAAAGGGGTAACGAATTAATGCACCACATTCGAAATCATTATTTTAACTAATAAAAAATACACACATCAACACGGTCTAGAGATATTTAAAAAAAAGCGAATTACTATCAATGTGTTAATTATTTATATGACATGTATATATTTAAAAGATACGTTATTTAATATTCTACCATTTTTTAATAATGGTTAAGGTATAGATTAAAATTTCAGGATTTTATGGAAAAAAAAATGAAGCATAGACGGAAACCGTATATGAATGAACTTTTAATTTGTGAGTAAAAACTGAAAAAAATAGAAAAATCATTTAATTTGTGTTTATAAACTTGAAGTTAGTAGTCTGAGAAAGCGCCCATGATGTTCATAACACATCGGCAACGATTGGGCATGCTCAGAACAAGGTTGTCAATGTCTTGCTGCGGAATATTGTCCCATGTCCTTCTGAGGTGCGCAAAAAGTTGATCTTCTGTAGCCAGATTTTCAGAAACTTCCTTCAAAGCTCTTCTTTGCAGCATATCCCACGCATGCTCAATGGGATTTAGATCTGGCGATTGAGCAGGCCAGTCTAAGGCCCTAACATTATGTGTATGTAACCAAACTGCTACCGTTCTCGCCGTGTGTGCCCGGGCATTGTCGTGCATGAGCAGGAAATCTTGCCCCATTTGTGTTCTGTGGGGCAAGATTACGGGCCCCAGCACCTGTTGGACGTATCGTTCTGCCGTCATATTGCCCCGCACCCAAACGAGATCCGTCCGTCCTCCAAGACGAATTCCTGCCCAAACCATAATTGTTCCTCCTTGGTATGGGTGAACTTCCTGAGGGTTCTGGAGACGGCTCTATCGTCCAGGAACTCGCCAAACACGCGTCCTTCGTGAATCTGGATGGAAGCCGAACCTGGATTCATCCGTGAACAGCACATTGGACCATTGGTCACGGCCCCAGTCCACGTGGTTCCGAACCCATTCTAATCGTCGTCCACGATTGCCTCTCCGTAAAGGTGGGACCCGGAGTGGTCTACGAGAGCGTAGATTGCTTTCATGCAGTCGCCTTCTTACAGTTTGGTCACTCACAAGCACTTGGTGTTCCACTCGCAGCCTTTGGACCAATTGAGTCGCCGTTGCATTTGGTTGTGCTCGCGCAGTAATTTGCAAAAATCGGTCTTGTCTGGGGGTAGTGATGCAACTTGGCCCCCGGTGCCTCTCCACTACTTCACCTGTGGCACGATAGCGTGTCCACAATCTTGAAATTACATTTTGATGGGTCCCTATGGCCTCAGCAACATTACGCTGAACAGATCCAGCTTCCAGCATTCCCACAGCTCGTAACATCTCCGCCCTCATCAAATGTCGGCGTTGCATGGCTACAATACCTCAATTTTAACTTTATCTTTCGTTTAAAAATGAAAAAAAACTGTAACTAAACGTAATTCGTATTGTTTTCTAAATTTCGCACAAATGAAAATTCCCTCTCCTATACATCAAGACATTTTTATGCCACCGAAACAAAAGAATTTTCAAAAATTTTAATTTGGAATTAGTCTGAGATAAATTACAAACAAATCGGTGTATAAAAGATTCTAATGCGGCCAGTACTTTTCGAGTTATTTAATTGAGTATGAAATATCCCTAGACCGTGTTGATGTGTGTAATACAACACCAATTTGTAAAAGTCTTGCATAGAAAACCGTATTACTAGGCTACGAGCCCAGCTAAGTACAAGTTTTATTTTTAATATATATTTTACCAAAAAAGTTAATATCAGAATTACCGTCTACTACTGCTTAAGCTGAGTTTAAACGCAATTAATATAAAGCTTTTGTAACCAACAACTTGTTAAAAACTTCTAGGTACTTTGCATGGTAAACAAACGTTTTTTTAATTAAAAACTTCCCTAATTTTATGTGTTAAAAACTACGTAATGCTGAGGTTTTTAATTTGAAAGTAAGAGCGCTTTGAACGATCTCACTCCATCGAGTATAAAAAAGACGAAGAGTAATTTGTCTGTGAGTAACTTGAAGAGGACTGACTGGTCTAAAGGTCAGAGGAATCCACTAGATACAAGAATCATAGGAGTCGTTGGCGTGGCTACGCTTCTCGTATAAGCGTTCGATTTTTTAAACATCTATACTAATATTATAAAGAGGTAACATTTGTTTGTAAGTTTGTAAGTTTGTATGTAGGGGGTAATCTCCGGAAATAATGAACCGATTTCAAAAATTCTTTCACCACTAGCTGACCCACGCAACTTCGTCTGCGTCACATAAGAGAGAAAAAGCTAACAAAAGGAATACATTTTCCCCGTTTTTGCAACATCTTTCATTTATGCTCCGCTCCTTTTGGTCGCAGCGTGATGTTATATAGCCTATAGCCTTCCTCGATAAATGGACTACCGAACACTGAAAGAATCATTCAAATCGGACTACTAGTTCCAGAGATTAGCGTGTTCAAACAAACAAACAAACAAACAAACTCTTCAGCTTTATAATATTAGTATAGAAGATTAGAAAGCTGCATTCACCTTGAGTTTCTGTCTGATTTATATATATTATTTCACCCGCGTAGTTTCCGTTTCCTAGGAGTACGGGGATAAAATATAGCCTTTGTTACTCAGTAAAGACGTGGCTTTCTAATGATGAAAGAATTTTTTTAATTGGCGCAGTAGGTTTTAAGTTTATTAATTAAAATCTTTTTTTTTTTATTAAAAAAAAAAAAACTTTTAACTTTGACCCCCAGTATCTTCGTAATTAAAAGGTTCCCAGGTATGGTCTAGGACAAAAAAAAATATCGCAATGACGGGGAAAACATGTGCCTTTCGGCTTCGTTAAGAGGTGATTTACACCCTTTATAGTGTGCTCGACGTGTCGCCGAGTGTAGGTCTGTACTCTGTACACATATTATTATACTAACGTTTTTTTTTCAAATCAGTATGAATTTTTTTTTTTTTTTTTGAAGAATAATTCAATACTCGACGCTAAACTAATAAGGATTAGCCAGTCAAAAAGATAGAAGCGGCTCTGACAACATTTTTATGCGCATTGTAATTAGTAACAAACATGAAAATAAAATCAAGCCTGTGATCCCGAAGTGCTATTTATAATAATTCTGTAATAGATGCAGAAATAGCTTATAGTTGGATGAATGCTGTATGTATATTATAATATAATAAAGTAAATTTAATAATTAACTCTCGATTTCATTGCTTTCCTATTTTAAAAAAACCCTTAAAAAAAAATTCTTACCAAATAAATGGCTCTCAAATACGACAGATGAAGCCGCAGGTATAAACTAAGCGAACTTTTAAGAAGCGCAGTGTGAACGCGCATTTACATTTCTAAGGTATTGTTACGCCCACTGACCCTAAAAATATTTTTTTGTCTTTGACATTTGTACGATAATGTGTGATAGAGAAGGCGCTATACTAACTCGTCTCCGTGAATACACTATAGGCAGAGATGTTCCCACATTTCACTCATTATATTTAAGTCTCATTTAATAGAGAACGAACCTATTTCTAGCAAACGAGTACAAATCCAGACTCGATGACTGCTACAGAGAAATTCCTAAAAGAAAAACGCAATATTTTTTTCCCCGACCTATTCCATAAATCGTCAATTCAATGCTTGAATCGCTTACTTATCTTTCCTACTTTACACGAGTGGGCACTTAAAGTTCTTGACATTTCTTGCTTTCTTTATATGGCCTTTGATTTAGGTCTAACTTGGTTTTTAAGGGCCTGGATAAATCTGTAAGTATTTTCTAAGTACCCCTACGTTATGTCTATATAGAATCCTTATATCGGCAAATTATAAATATAAGGTCAAGTTCACCCCTAGGCACAAAAATCGCGTCAGGTCGCAAATATGTAATTGGCACCATTAGAACGTATTGATTTTTCGATCGTTGCGTTGTTAGGATATTATTATCATCATCATCATCATCAGAACCCGGCGAGCATGATCCAGGGTATCTCATACCCTGTTAAAATTTAAAAGTACTATATATTTTAAAATCCTCGTCTGGCGACACTAGATCGGTCAGTAGCTGAAGGTAGGGGCGTGCGGGACGGGGTAGTGGCGTGATTGCAGTGTGGCGCGAGGCATCGGCGAAGTTATACGTGCACAAACTTGTCTCAGGTATGTTATACCCTGCCTCATTTTTGACGTATTTATTTTATGTAATGATTTAATAATAAATTTTAACTGTTTTATTAGTTATTTTTTTTCAATTAATTTCAGATTTTGTTGCTTTTTGTTTGTTGTTTTTAGAGTTTTGTTATTTCTTTATTATACTATATGAATTTGTTATTCGTTAATTTATTGAACATTTTTTTTTTTATATTTTTTTTTAGTTTTTGACCAAAATGGATATTGAAAGTCAAGAGGAACAGATTCGTGCTATGTTGGAAGAGGCAGCAACTGATTCTTCTGCAGAATCCAGTTCAGAACAAACTGTGTTGAACAAGTAAAATTGTGCTGATCGCAACAGTGCTGATTAATCATATTTCAATAAAAAAAATACTTAATTAGTTTTTTTACGAGGTGGATCTCATTATCTTTTAGTTTTAAGTTGATTTACATTCCAAAGAATAATAATTTTGTTGAATTCTTAATTTTTGTAAAACCTTATACTTTGTTCCTAAAATTACATAGTATAAAATAAATATGAATAAATAAATCATTATTATTTTATAAAGAACTTCTTTCATTTAAATCCATTAAATAATTCATTATTTTACAAAATAAAATCAACAAAATAAAAATAATAATAAAAATAACTATAAAACGGTACATTAAGATAAGGGTATGTCACACCCTGCCACATTCTTGAAGTAACTTTTTTTGCTCGCCGGGTTAACGTTCCCACTGCTGGAACACAGGCCTCCTCTCTATGAGATGGAATGGGCTATAATCCACCACGCGGGCCCAGTGCGGATTGGTAGATGTCACATGTCTTCGAATTTTGTTGTTCTAGGACATGCCGGTATCCTCACGATGTTTTCCTTCACCGTTTTGAGAGCAGCGGTGATGAAATGAATTACACAAAGTAATGCGCCTGTCTGGGTTCGAACCCACGACTTACTGTTCGCGGCCGCCACCACTGGGCCACCGCTGCTCAAGGATATTATTATACAACAGGTTGTATAATACAACCTGTTTTTTTTTATATCCCATAACTCTAGGATATGATTGAGACCATAATATCAAAGAATCAACTGACATATGAATTATGTTTCAATCATCCTTTTTTTTTCATGATTCATACAAAATAATTCGGCAAAGTCACTATTATAACGTAAACCTCACGTGAAATATGACAACGTAGCATTTTCTTAGCTTTAAATATGAATGATTGGTTTGAATTAAAATGAATGACTCGTATTTATCAATGAAACTTAGATACATATTTTATTTTACTATTTATTTTACTGCGAAGTTTGGCAACCTCGCAAAAGTAAAGATTCGTCATACTGGTCACAATTTTTGACCTAATTCAATTATGATTGATAATATCTCCGAAACTATGCATTTTTGGACCACCTTTTCTAGGAGTTCTAGTATTATTTTTACCTACAGAATATAACCCTAGAGTTATGGGATATATAAAAAAAAAACAGATTGTATATAGTGTAAAACTAAGTCTGCAGCTTCGAAAGAATCATGCTGCTATGTGACTCCAAACAAAAAAACGGTCGCACACGAAGGGTTCCGTACCATTGACTATATTTAGTATTTGTTGTTATAGCGGCAACCGAAATACATCATCTGTGAAAATTTCAACTGTCTAGCTGTCACGGTTCATGAGATACAGCCTGGTGACAGACAGACGGACAGACAGCGAAGTCTTAGTAATAGGGTTCCGTCTTTACCCTTTGGGTACGGAACCCTAAAAAAACGAACTTTTAGTTTTATTTGTAGCCTTGTATGTGCTACTACTGGAGGAGCTCGTGGCTAAATAATAACAGCCGCTCGGGTCGATCGGTTAAGCCGTGCTTGCCTAGGTTGGTCTGTGGATGGGTGACCACCCATTTCATACCGAACTGATGATACCGAAGATGAAGAATTGATTCCCATGTTAATGTATTGTGGAAGCTGCAGAAGATTGTAAAAATATACTTGCATTGTATAGATTCCAGTTCTTAGTATTATATAATTGCATAGCACATGTGTGAGTACTTTGTACTGTTCAGCCAGCATTTACATTTATTTATCTTTCATTGACTTGAATATGCCTTGGTGACTGAGAGAATGTCATGCTCACTTAAATGTCTCGCTGATGGTGGCGGGTGTGTCGGGTCATTTAGCTCCCTTCAATATGGTTGAGTTGAATGGCGCCGGTACATGCGTCATGTCTGTGAACGGGCGCTGTCAGTTGGGACTGGTCATCTCTTAGCTGCCAAGGTTCATTTTAATTACTTTATTCATACATTTTTAATCTAATCTTTCACTCTGGATGCTCTTAGTGTGCACGTCTTTCTACATCGTTCTCACATATATGTATAATCTCAAAATTAATGATGTAACCAAGATTTTGTAACAATATTTTGATTTTAAAAGAGTGTCCATGGAGTTTCTTGCCCATTCTTCTCCATAGAGATCTACGCTAGGGAATGGGCAACTACAGTACTTTCTCAAGTTATTATGCCTTGTGACTGGGACTGTAGCTTTGATTTTCTTTTTTGTAATTTTGACTTTCAAAAGTAAAGACTTTAATGGTTTAATTGAAATAAATGCTTTGAGTTTGAGTTGAGTTTGAGCTTCCTCCGTGCCTCGGAAAGCACGTTAAGCCGTTGGTCCCGGCTGTCATTTGTAGATCTTTGACAGTCGTTAGGTAGTCAGAGGCCCAAAAAGTCTGACAACCAGTCTTACCAAGGGGTATCGTATTACCCGGTAGTAACTGGGTTGTGGAGGTCAGATAGGCAGTCGCTCCATGTATTCAGCTGCATCCGGTTAGACTGGAAGCCGACCCCAACAAAGTTGGGAAGGATGATGATGATGTGCTACTACTGGGCTCCCAGGTACGATTCTCCTGAATCATCTCAAACCAGCCTTCGTGATGCGCATCATCCAGATCATTTCACCACTTCTTTCTAAGCCGGCCTCCATTCTTAGGCACCCATCGTGTTGAGACTTTTAGCTTTAAAAAATTCAATCGGTAATCTTTTACAGACAATAAAATGTGCTACAACTTGGCTGTATTGTAGCGCTGTTGGTCTAATATAACCGTGAAAACTAGCCCTGAACATGTGAAATTCTATTTGTAAGCTTATAAGCTGGCATTACCTGCCCCTTGCTGTCCCCTTTCACATATGGAGCCTTAAAAATAAATCAAATGGAACTACCAAAGTCCTAAAAATAAACCTACGTCTTTTCTTGACTTGAATGTGCCCTGGCGGTTGATAGTATATCATGCCCACTCAAATGTCTTGCTTTTTTGATGGTGGCGCATGTGTCGGATCATTTAATTCCCTTCAAAATGGTTGAGTTGAATGGTGCTGATCCATGCGTCATTTGTCCGTGAAAGGGCGCTGACAGTTGTGACTGGTCATCTCTTAGTTGCCGTGGCTTATTTGAATGAATTATTTTGGTTTTTTGAATTATATTTTTTTTGTGTTTTTACTGTGGACACTTTTAACGTGCACATCTTGCTACATTGTTCGCACATAATATACCATCTCAACAAGAATGATGTACCTAACCAAGATTTTGTTACAATATTCTGATATAAAAGAGTGTCCATGGAGTTTCTTGCCCGTTCTTCTCCATAGAGATCTACGCTAGGGAATGGGCAACTACAGTACTTTCACAGTTTTATGTCTTGTGACTGGGACTGTAGCTACATTTAATTTTCATCTTTGTTTCGATAATTCAAAAGTGCCTTTATCTGGCCTACTTGAATTAAATGCTTTGATTTTGATTTTTGATCAAAGGGCAGAGGCAAAGAAACCCACAACAAATCGAGCACATTCGTTAAAACCAAAATTTCCAAAGCCACGAAAACCAATATTTCACAGACCCTTTGCTTGTCAATTTTATTACTTTTCAGTACTGAGAAAAGGCGGCAAAAACACGGCTTATTGAACAGCGCTGTATGTAATGACAGCTGCAGATGTATTAGGGTACCTACTGTCGCCAGTCAAGCTTATTACATTGGCAGATTGACGTATTTCATTTGCTTGTAAATTTTCGAAGCTTTCTTATCGAAACAAATAAATGGTGATTTCAAGTTCTTTTCAAACATTGCAAACATTTATTTTGTTCTGGCTAGCAGAATGTTACCAAATTATTATGTAGATACTGACGACCAGTAGGGCTATTACGTATCCATCAATTAATTGTCAAAAGGTTAGTTTCGTATTATGTATGACCAGTCGCGATCAAATATGACGTCATTGGTTGTCATCGTGGCTGATAGTCACCGTAACTCATTTTGACAGAAGCTTTCGTATCGATACTTAAATTATTTCGATTAAGTATGTAAGCATAGTGGACAACAAATTGATGACAACTGAGTTTGAAATGGCTTTCGTGAAAGACGTTACACTGTACCCGGGCTGTTAGTCACCGTAAAGTGATATCCACTCAGTGCGAAACGTAATAGCAATATTATGACATTCTCGGTTGTTATCAAAGTTCGGTGCACAACCGAAGCTTGATAGTCACTGGATATCAGAAAGATACGTAATAGGCCTGCTGACCCTGCTTCGCAAGGATTTCGTGACTTGACAAAACATAATCATTATTGTAGATATCTTAAATAAGGTCTCCAATGAAGCCAAAATGCTTATCTTCTTCCTAATATCTTTTCTTCTTCATCATTTCCTCAATGCTGAGAATCGAGAGTTCGAGACCTCATAAAATGACAAACTAACCAAGAAAGCCGAAAAGAAAAAAAAAACTGTTCACGTCGTATATTTATATTCTTGGCCCGTGTGAAATTTATTGTTTGGTTGTTTTCTTTTGTTTCATTGTTTTTTCCTGTGCGAGTCAAATAAATAGTTTTTCTTTCTTTCTGACTAAAAGGCTGAGGATACGCTCCTGGCATAATGGCTAATTCATCGCCAATTCCCCTACTTTACCGCTTACAAGAAAGAAAAGCTCCATCTTTTTCTTCACACAGCACTCTTAATACACCTAATCTTTTACGAGGGAATTAAATGAAGCGTCAGTAATTGCCACTCAATGAAGTAAGTAGATAAAATGATTTATCTTCATCTTTTACCTCATTTTCTCTTAAGCCCGCCATACATCTTGTTCGGATACTAATATCTGGCAAATTCTGTTAGGATAATGTTTATGTTGAAAATGTTGATCATTTGTTATACAATGCTAGAATTATTTCTAATGGAAAAAACTTTTACTAATTCAACATAGTTGGGAAAATGCTAGGCAGAATATGAATAGAGTTTCTCATTACTTTTAAATGGTACTTCGTCATGCTCTCGTATTGGTTGCAACTGAGATGAGCAGAGGACATTGTTACCATCGCAGGTAAAACTTGATTGAGGATGGCACAGGATCGTGGACATTGGCACAAATAAAGAGAGGCCTATACCCAGCAGTGGGCGAAGTCGGGCTCAGGATGATGATGAGGTTAAACTTGATTGAGGATGGCACAGGATCGTGGACATTGGCACTTGCAAATAAAAAGAGGCCTATACCCAGCAGTGGGCGAAGTCGGGCTGAGGATGATGATGAGGTTAAACTTGATTGAGGATGGCACAGGATCATGGACATTGAAACTTGCAAATAAAAAGAGGCCTATACCCAGCAGTGGGCGAAGTCGGGCTGAGGATGATGATGAGGTTAAACTTGATTGAGGATGGCACAGGATCGTGGACATTGGCACTTGCAAATAAAAAGAGGCCTATACCCAGCAGTGGGCGAAGTCGGGCTGTGGATGATGATGAGGTTAAACTTGATTGAGGATGGCACAGGATCATGGACATTGGCACTTGCAAATAAAAAGAGGCCTATACCCAGTAGTGGGCGAAGTCGGGCTGTAGATGACGATGAGGTTAAACTTGATTGAGGATGGCACAGGATCATGGACATTGGCACTTGCAAATAAAAAGAGGCCTATACCCAGCAGTGGGCGAAGTCGGGCTGTGGATGATGATGAGGTTAAACTTGATTGAGGATGGCACAGGATCATGGACATTGGCACTTGCAAATAAAAAGAGGCCTATACCCAGCAGTGGGCGAAGTCGGGCTGTGGATGATGATGAGGTTAAACTTGATTGAGGATGGCACAGGATCATGGACATTGGCACAAATAAAGAGAGGCCTATACCCAGCAATGTGTGAAGCCGGGCTGTGGATGATGATGATTATGACAACGCTCCCTATTGCTTGGGACTTGAGATATAATTGCCCAAAAGTGAGTACGCACTATGGGTATACTTCTAACCTAATGATTCGTAATTGTAAACTCGGATCTTCTTACCGGTTCTTCTACATAGGAAACGACCAATTCGAATCGGGCTCCTCCCTTTTGACGGTTCATGAGTGCCATCTCATTATTTCAGATGAAAGACGTATACCCTGCTGGACATAGGCCTCCCCCAAGTGTCGCCACAATGACCGGTCCCGTGCGACTCGCATCCAGCGGATTCCCGCAACCTTCACCAGGTCATCGGTCCACCTAGAGGGAGGCCTTTCAACGTAACGTCTTCCGGTTGGCGGTCACCACTCCAGAACTGTTTGGCCCCATCGGCCCTTCGTTCTGAGAGCAATCTGCCATGGTTTATGTGAAATCAAAAACTTAAATTATATTGAATAACTCATCAGAGATTACTCGCGTGATGGCTTGTACTTATCATAATATATCATCATTCTGATTTCAAGAAGAAATTTTCACTAAGAAACAGAATTGCCTAATATTTTAGCCGGTAAGATTTTTTTTCTCAGTTGAAACGAGACTTTCACTCAAATGCTGAGCCGTTTTTTCTTTTGTAAACGAGAAGGCCGTACCTAACACTATAATGTTGGTACTTCAGTTCTAGCTTTGAATAAATTACTAGTCGTTGTATGAAAAGGCACACGTAACAAACACTATTACTCTTTTTAGGGAATTTTATAGCGGGCTATTCTGAAAATATTAAATTGACTGCGCGCCTGTATTGTGAATATAAAGTTACCTAAATAAAAATTACTACCAAAAAATACCTCGCATATTGCAAAAGAAGTCTTAAGTCAGCAAATACTGCTGCTTCAATAGAAACGGCTTCGACTAACAAGTTTTAGGTTTGAATCTACACTCTAAAAAATTGAAGCCAACTAAGAGAGACTTTCTCTTAGTTGACGTTAAATTGAATAAAACAACCATGATATTAAGCAACTCAACGATAGCTGATTGATTACAACAGCAAGTTCATTTGTGATTGAACGAACAATGTAGGTATGTTTATTAATTCTAACAAGTTTATTTGTTGATTGCATCACTATTCACTTCTTTGTATGACTTAATCATTTTTATTTAGTTAATTTAAACAAATACGTCTGTTGAATCAATTCAGAATAAAATAATAAAGGCAATCAAATCAAATGATAGTTTCGATAAGTTTTATTTATAAAATTAACAAACATGTCCTAGTTGAATTAACTATGATCTGATAATTACATCAACTAAAATTTAATGTTACATTCTATTAAGACTAAAAACGTTGAATCAACTTTCATATTAGTTGAATTAACCATTCGATTGATCGATTTATTCAAGACTTCAAGAAATCCACCCTTCCCTATTCCTCTCTACCGGCTACACCGCCCCGCACTCACCGCGCGCGCCGCTCATCGGTTTAATCGTCTCTGCGAGCGAGTCAAAACCAGTTTAAATCTAATCCTTTCATCGGAAAATTTGAAAAACGAAACGAAACTGGACTTCTGCTGTGCTCCTTTTTTTAGAATCTTTGTAGTAATATTATTATCAAGTAATTTCAGTGATAAACAATGTCGTCAAAGCAAAGAATAATAATTGGCATATCCGTCGATTAGACTATACCTACAAGTGCAGTGATCCTGACCTTTAACTAATGAAATGGAAGACGTTAACGAACTCCTCAAGACATGGGAGTTGGAGGATCTAATACCAGTATTCACCCGAAAGGCTGTAAGTATCTCACTCGCTTGATTATTCTATGGTGTGAAAAAAACAACCAACCAAACCATTGAATCTTAGGTACTTTGAAAAATACCCGGCGTTAAAAAAACCACAAGGCTATTCTTTGGTAAATATCACTTAGTGTTAATTTAATTAATTGATTAGAGGTAGTAAATATAAAAACTATATTTGTGTCAGTCACTAAATCCTACATGATCTGATGATCTTTGTCTAATTTCATTATCTAATCTGTAATATTGTATATAAGCATTCCCAATTATAATTCACTGTAATTGATACAGTATTGTATTGGCATGATATAACTGACAGAAAGTTAAAAATAGAAGTGTCTTGACTCACACTTTTTTCTGTTATTGTTCATTGTATTTAAAATAAAGGAGTGCATTTTTATTTTCCAGGAATGCACTTTATTAATTTTCCATTATTGAAAATCAAGCTACAGGAACTGTCAGAAAAAAACAACAGAACCATTTTTCATGAAATGGTCACCCTTACCAATTGTAAGTATGAAAGAAATATCTATTTATATGTAGGTGGTTTGCCAATGGAAAACTGCTCATATAACATTACAATACAAAGATTTTATTTAATACTAGCTGACCCGCGCAACTTTGTCTGCGTCACTTGAGCTACCTACCTACTACCTACCTACTCCCTACCTACCTACTACCTGCCTACCTACTACCTACCTCCTACCTACTACCTACTACCTACCTACCTACTACCTACTACCTACCTACCTACTACCTACTACCTACCTACCCACTACCTACCTACTACCTACCTACTACCTACCTACCTACCTACTACCTACCTACTACCTACCTACCTACCTACTACCTACCTACCTACTACCTACCTACCTACTACCTACCTACCTACCTACTACCTACCTATCTACTACCTACCTACCTACTATCTACTTACCTACCTACCTACCTGTCTACTACCTACCTATTTAAACGGTGGGAACCGTTTAAAACTTTCCCGGACTTCCACAAACAATTCAAGACCAAAATTAGCCAAATCGGTCCAGCCGTTCTCGAGTTTTAGCGAGACTAACGAACAGCAATTTTATTCATTTTTAATTTTATAGATTATTATAATATTTGTTGCTTACCTACTTCTATTTTTTTTCAGCATCGAATGAAGATACATCAAATTTGGCCGGATTTCTATCTATACCGTTTTTATTAAACAGTGCGGCAGTTAAACAAAAGAAGAAACGCAGTTCGGATGCAGGTCAAAGCTGGAAACCAAGTAAAGTTGAAGCCCGGGAAGGCTTTTTAAAGCACGTTTTAAAAGGTAAACTAGACGGCATTCTTCGCACAGGTCTTGTTATAGATTCGTTTTCAAAAAATCTAGATGAGAAACAATTCCTTTGCTCCACTTTGGAAATATGTCAAAATAAGTCAGTAATTAAAGTTCCTTGGGCTACTGTTACTTCAACCCGCTATACATGTACCCGATACTGTCTTAGTTTATAGTACAAGTCCTGATTCCCTGCCTGTATTTTTAAAAATAAAACACATTTATTTGTATGATTCAGAAAATCTAATTTTGATGAGAATCACATTAGAAACATAGGAGTTTGACGATCATTTCTGTTGTTATGAAGCTAAAGAACCAGACACAACACAAAATGTTGTCAAGTTATATAATTACTAGTATTTGCGTGGGTGCGCGAGCTGCGCGCAGCTCGCGTGTTGTCGTGTTCTTGAGAAGTATTCCTCACCATCATAAAATTTTGAGAATCCATAAGAATCCTTAAAATAATTGGGAAAACCGTTACAACTACCCCTAAATCAGTATGAAAACCCTTAAGAACCCCTAAAACATTATAAAATAGATTTAAAAAAAAAAACCTAATAATATAAAAGTAAAAAACCTTACTTTAAAAACTGAGACCCATTAAAAAAAACATAACCCTAAAGTTGCTTGTCGTCGCCCCTGAGTTACGCTTCACCCACTCGACCTTCGTTACGCTACGGAGGTCGCCGGCTCGCTTCGCTCGCCACCTCCCCCCTTCTCTCCACTCGGTCTCGCAGGTTCGCTCCACTCGGGATTTACCACCACCAGACAGGTTTCGACGCCTACTATAATATTTGTTCAAACACATAATGGCTATCTCTAACCGTTACGAAGTTACAGCCCTTTCAATTTTAGGGGAGGTTGGGGAGGGGAGGATACCCTCCGTATACAAATTTCAACGCCCCTCAATAGTTTTAGGTAAGAATCAAAAGATTTTTCAGTAGTAAAAAAAGGGGTGAAGTGGGGGTGAAGGGGGTGAGAGGGGTGAGTTTTGAAAAAAGATATTGACTAATGCATTACCCCTTCATATGAATCTGAAAAAAAAAATGTTCCAAGTCTCTTAATTTTCGAGATCCGCCTAAAGGGGGTGAGAAGGGGGGCAAAGGGGTCAACTTTGAAAACTGGTTTTTACTTCTCCGAGCTTCCTTTATACGAATCCGTAAAAAACAAAAGATACGGGTCTCTTTGTTTCCGAGATACGATAGGGAGGGGGAGGAAGGGGGGCGAAAAGGGGAGGTTTGGCACTTTTCCCATACTCGCGGGAGTTACTTGTTTACGAATCTGTCAAAATATACCCACCTCCCCATCCACCATCTGGGAGAACAATTATGTCAGTGAGTCAGTCAGTCAGTCAGTGAGTGGTAATCGAGCTTTATATAGTATAACTAGTATTTGCGTGGGTGCGCGAGCTGCGCGCAGCTCGCGTGTTTTCGTGTTCTTGAGAAGTATTCCTTACCATCATAAAATTTTGAGAATCCATAGACATCCTTAAAATAATTGGAAAATCCGTTACAACTACCCCTAAATCACTATGAAAACCCTTAAGAACCCCTAAAACATTATAACATTATTGAAAAAAAAAAACCTAATAATATAAAAGTAAAAAAAGTTACTTAAAAACTGAGACCCATTAAAAAACACTACCCTAAAGTTTGCTTGTCGTCACCCTGAGTTACGCTTCACCCACTCAACCTTCGTTACGCTGTGGAGGTCGCCGGCTCGCTTCGCTCGCCACCTCCCCCCTTCGCTCCACTCGGTCTCGCAGGTTCGCTCCACTCAGAACCTACCACCACCAGACAGGTTTCGACGCCTACTATAATATTTGTTCAAGCACCCAATGGCTATCTCTGACCGTTACGAAGTTATAGCCCTTTTATTTTTAGGGGAGGTTGGGGAGGGGAGGATACCCTCCGTTTACAAATTTAAACGCTCCTCAATAATAATTTATGGTAAAAATCAAAAAGCCGCTACGTGTCCTAGTTTCCGAGATACGATGGGGGGAGGGGCGAAGGGGGGGAGGCCTTTTCTTACGAATCTGAAAAAAAAAATGTTCCAAGTCTCTCAACTTCCGAGATCCGCCTTAAGGGGGTGAAAAGGGGGGCAAGGGGAGCAGCTTTGAAAACTGGTTTTTACTTTTCCAAGCCTCCTCTATACGGATCTGAAAAAAAAAATGTTCCAAGTCTCTCAATTTCTGAGATCCGCCTAAAGGGGGTGAAAAGGGGGGCAAGGGGGGGCAACTTTGAAAACTGGTTATTACTTTCCCGAGCCTCCTCTATACGAATCCGTAAAAAGAAAAAAATACGGGTCTCTTAGTTTCCGAGATACGATAGGGAGGGGGAGGAAGGGGGGCGAAAAGGGGAGGTTTGGCACTTTTCCCATACTCGCGGGAGTTACTTGTTTATGAATCTGTCAAAATATACCCACCTCCCCATCCACCATCTGGGAGAACAATTATGTCAGTGAGTGAGTGAGTGAGTGAGTGGTAATTTAGCTTTATTTATATACTAGTTTTTGCGTGGGTGCGCGAGCTGCGCGCAGCTCGCGTGTTGTCGTGTTCTTGAGAAGTATTCCTTACCATCATAAAATTTTGAGAATCCATAGGAATCCTTAAAATAATTGGAAAATCCGTTACAACTACCCCGAAATCAGTATGAAAACCCTTAAGGACCCCTAAAACATTATAAAATTAATTTAAAAAAAAAAAAACTTAATAATTTAAAAGTAAAAAACTTTACTTAAAAACTGAGACCCATTAAAAAAAACATAACCCTAAAGTTGCTTGTCGTCGCCCCTGAGTTACGCTTCACCCACTTGACCTTCGTTACGCTACGGAGGTCGCCGGCTCGCTTCGCTCGCCACCTCCCCCCTTCTCTCCACTCGGTCTCGCAGGTTCGCTCCACTCAGAACCTACCTACCACCAGACAAGTTTCGACGCCTACTATAAAATTTGTTCAAACACATAATGGCTATCTCTGACCGTTACGAAGTTATAGCCCTTTTATTTTTAGGGGAGGTTGAGGAGCAGAGGATACCCTCCGTATACAAATTTAAACGCTCCTCAATAATAATTTATAGTAAAAATCAAAAAATCGCTACGTGTCCTAGTTTCCGAGATACGATGGGGGGAGGGGTGAAGGGGAGGAGAGTGGGGAGTTTTGAAAAATGATTTTGACTAACTCTAGGCCCCTTTATATGAATCTGAAAAAAAAAATGTTCCAAGTCTCTCAACTTCCGAGATCCGCCTAAAGGGGGGAGAATGGGGAAAAAGGGGTCAATTTTGAAAACTGGTTTTTACTTTTCCGAGCCTCCTCTATACGAATCTGAAAAAAAAAAATGTTCCAAGTCTCTTTGTTTCCGAGATACGATAGGGAGGGGGAGGAAGGGGGGCGAAAAGGGGAGGTTTGGCACTTTTCCCATACTCGCGGGAGTTACTTGTTTACGAATCTGTCAAAATATACCCACCTCCCCATCCACCATCTGGGAGAACAATTATGTCAGTGAGTCAGTGAGTGAGTGGTAATCGAGCTTTATATAGTATAATTTAGTATCTCCGATTCCCTGTAATATTCAGATTTTAAGTAATGGAAAAAAATATGTAACCCTGCGCTGTACTATTTAAGCATTTCATGAATATAATATCTATTTTTAATTATATTTTTGTTTCATTTTGACCAAATTTTTGTATGTACCTAACATGTCAGCTACTTAGAAAAATGTTAGACAAAATAGTTACCCATCGAGACAGTTTAAATATCTAAATAGAGTAGGTACACATTCGTATTTTGGGAGTAGAGAAAAAACGATCATTTGTTTTGATATCATACTTTTATTAATAAATTGCTCTCAATTCAGACTGCATTCTGGGTATGATCTTGAGGTGCTAGGTTCATTAATTGGATTAACACTTCAAATGCGTATTTAAGAGCATTTTCAGTATTAAGTGCGATTTATAAATACAACCCTTAACTCCGATTTCTGAAATGCCGGTAAAATTTTGATAAATGTTAAATCTCATGTCAAGTAGTAATATGATTGGTTATCATTTTGATCATCGTTAAAATTAACCAATCACAAGAGGTGATAGAAATAAAACACGTGGGTATATTAAAATTTGACCGGCATTTAAGAAACCGGGGGTAAGGGTTGTATTTATAAATAACACTTAATACTGAGACTGCTCTTAAATACGCATTTGAAGTGCTGATCCAATTAATATATTGGTGTTAGTTAATGAGACAAACTGTCTCAGTACATTCGATTAAGAGTAACTTTGTTGGCATAATAACGTTTCATAATAGAAACTAACAATCAATTTGTTTATTTTAATAAGCTACTTTTAGTAGCTTATTCAAATAAACAAATTGATTGTTATAAATATTATGAGATTTAAATTGAACAAGGTCATAGTTGAATTGACTAAGGTAAAATAGTCTAATAGTAATTCAAATGATTAAAATAACCAAGGTTTTAATTGAGTCTACGAAGGTAAATTATTTAAAATTACCAAGTTCTTAGTCGAATCTACGAAGATGAATTAATTCTAATGACCAAGTTCTTAGTCGAATCTTCGAAGATGAATTAGTTCTAATGACCAAGTTCTTAGTCGAATCTACGAAGATGAATTAGTTCTAATGACCAAGTTCTTAGTCACATTTATTAATGTTAATTAGTTATAGTAGTCAATTTCATATTCGTATTGACCAAGATTATATATGAATCTATTATGTTGAATTCGTCATATTGGTCATTTTCATGTTGCCTTTGACTAAGTTTTTAGTTGTTCTAGTTAAGAAGCAGATAGTAAGAACAATAAAAATCACCTTATTTGATTTATCTAACGTCTTGTTAGGCTCATATGGAATCAAGATGCTTGATTGCAATAATCACAATCTTTTTAGGAACAATCATTTTTTTTTTAGAGTGTAGACAAGCAATTTTCTCTGTGCAATACTTTTTCCTCACCACTACAGTCGCTCCATGTGTAATATCATCATGCTTGTAATCCTCGAGGGGTTAGACGGAAGTGTACCTTATTATATAGTACACCCACATTTCCCCAGTTATGTTTATGTCCCATGTAACAGGGAGCGAGCCTATTGTCATCCACTGGGCACAAATCCAAAGTCCGTGAGACTGAGAAATTATGAAAAAATTACTAACTGGCCCAACCCGGGAATCGAACCCAGGACCTCATGCTCAGTAGTCGCGATAGCGACCACAAGATCAACGAGGCACAAGGCAATGTCACTTAATGTAAAATACTGGTATTCAGCTGCATCTGCTTAGACTGGAAAACGTAGGTAGGTACCTACCCACATTATCATCTGCCTAGCCTTTTGCCAAATATGTTGGTGTCGGCTTCCAGTCTAACCGGATGCAGCTGAATACCAGTATTTTACATGGAGCGACTGCCTATCTGACCTCCACAACCCAGTTAGTACCAGGTAATACGATACCTCTTGGTAAGACTGGTTGTCAGTCTTTTTGAGCCCCTGACTACCTGTAACGACTGTCAACGATCTACAAATAACAGCCGGGACCAACAGCTTAACGTGCTTTCCGAGGCACGGTGGAAACTCGGTATGTAAGGGTAGTCACCCATCCAAAGACCAACCTAGGCAAGCACGGCTTAACATAAAGATCGACCCGACCGGCTGTTATTAGCCACGAGCTCCTAAAACGTACCTACCCAACATACTTGAAAAAAGGCTAAGCAGATGATACTCTTATAAGGTCAAGGAAAACATCGTGAAGAAACGGGTTAGTCTGGAACCGAAAAACTCGAAGACACATCGTGATGGATTACAGCCCACTCCCTCTCAAAGAAAAGGATTTGGGTCTCAGTTGTGGGAAAATTACAGGGCGATTATTAACAGACCAGACTCAGTAAGATTTCTAAACCGCTCACGACCTTTATCAAACGTTAATAGTTCCAGAGCTTTTTGTTAAGGAGCTCTTTGAACAGTGGGTCTACCATCGTATGTTTTTACCGATAAGAAGCGTTGCTATGTTGTGGTTGGAAGGATATGAGTGCCGGAGTATTACAGGTACTAGGATCCTTCAGCAAAAAGGTATCGTCCCATTCATTATAATTTATTTACTTTAATTAATTATTGATTTAATTATTGATTAAATATTGATTTAATTCTGTTATTAATTTGAATTATGATTTGTATTTAATTTAATTTTATATTTTTATTTGCTTTTTAATTTAGTTTTTAGGTATATTATTTTGGATTTGATTTTATTGTTAAATTTCTTACTTATGTAATGTTAACGTAAACCGGAAGAGCGGAAGTACCTAATACAAGTAATTTTTTGCTCAAAAGGTACTTCCTATCATGTGATTGTTAAGTCATAAGTTTAAGAAATAAAAACTCTTTTTTTTTTTTTTTTAATTAGAACAGTTGAAAACCAATGCGACGTAAGATCCGCTCCACCTCTCGAGTCCCAACCGCGTCGACGACAGGTGTCGTATAAAAAAAACATAAGATAGGTTACAATACCCTTATTAATCCTACTCACAATACTTCTGACATGTCCATAAAACAAAGCACCATAAAACAGAAAAGTTCAATATTGACATCTGTTAAAAGGAAACTTATTTCTAAACTATTTTTTTTTTCTAAAACATCTTCTGGTCAGAGTTATGCAACCAAACCCATTATCCTACAAGTAAACGGTGTAGGTTAATAGTACCCGCATAGATCAGAATCAATCCGATACAGCAGCTACTGCATAACACTTAGTATATTTGTATACAGAAGGACAACCCCATAGGCTATGTAAAATACTGGTATTCAGCTACATCCAGATAGACTGGAAGCCGACCCCAACATAGTTGAGAAAATGCATGCTGATTATGATGAGCAGGACAGTCCTATGCAACGAGCGAGAAAACAAGTGCATGCATACGTGGATGCATCATAATCAGCACACAACGCTGTCACTTGCACACATTCTTTCTGAGAATCGGAGTGGATTGTATTTAATCCACTACGCAGGGACAGTGTTCAGTTGGTAAGTGGATGCCACATGCCTTCGAATTATTGGTTTTAGATCATACTAGTTTTCTCACAAAGGCAAGACTATCGATATGTAAGTCAAGACTGCTACCACTAGGCCCCAAATGCCGTTGGTACAGCGACAAACGAATGCTCGTTGTGAGCGCTCTTGCACTCACTGTACGTGAAGTGTAACTTTGTGTTCCTGTGTGTGCGTCTTTGTTCGCCATTAAAATAACAGAGCTGATCTTCTGTGCCTATAAATATTCTGTGGTAATACTTCTCATCGTTCGTTCGTTGCTGCAACTGCATTAAGGTTAAGAAGATAAATATCTATGTAGCGCTTGTGGGTTTTGTCAAAGGAAAATTTTATAGTATAAATTCACCGTTTTTGTTATCTTGTTCTTTATAGTTTAGTCCCAAAGAAGGTAGTTTATTTTAAGAGACTATACAGGGCATCGATGATGTTAGTCGGGAAAATATGTTGTATGTTATATGGAAAATATTGGCATGGATTCATCATCAGCCTATTAATGATCCCACTACTGGGACACAGGCCTCCTCTCTATGAGGGGGAATTGGCTATAATTTACCACGCGGGCCCAGTGCGGATTGGTAGATGTCACAATGTCTTTGAATTTCTCGATTCTAGGACATACCGCTTTCCTCACGATGTTTTCCTTCACCGTTTTGAAAGCAGCGGTGATGAAATAAATTACACAAAGTAATGCGCCTGCCTGGGTTCGAACCCACGACTTACTGTTCGTAAGTCGGGGCCGCCATCACCGGGCCACCGCTGCTCTTCAGATCCATGGATTATACAACTTTTTTTTTAATTTAAAACATCTGTGCGACAAAATAGGTGGTTCAAGATTATTAAACGTCACTTTTACAAGTCATTGAAAAAATACGGAGTTTTTTATTGGACTAGATTTGAAAACTTTATTGTTTACAAGAATCTGGAAACAACAAAATTCGTGTCATAGAAATTATTCTATTTGTTTTGTTTAGTTGTCCATAAGTTTAGATACTGCGTGGTTTTCGTGTCAAATGTATTTTTCGGATCTGACTATGACCCCATGTTGCAATCTTGTCACCCGGGGCCATTGCCCCCACCCCAAACTACGCCCCTGATTAAGTCCATCTATAACAAAATGAGCTCAAAGAACTAATAAGAACTTTTTAATAAGCAAACGCCTTGAATTGCGATTCCATTACACTTTATAAGAAAAGTTAAATGCAATAGCGGAGATCCTTCAACTAAATCGATCTGATTGTAGCTAGAACTAATCTAAACTAAAGTTCTACAGAATTTAGCTCAGGTTTCTAAATTAAATACCTACAGTACTCCGAAGTGTGGCTATCTATCAAAGAGGTATTACAGTATTGTGCAACTGCCCGCGTAGTATGGCGACGTAGAAACGGGGAAAGACTCGACAAATCTTTTGTTCATCTGTCATTTTGTCTATTTAATATCGACAAAATGACAGATGAACAAAAGATTTGTCGAGTCTTTCCCCGTTTCTACGTCGCCATACTACCCGGGCTGGTTTGTGGAAGTCGAGAAAGGCAATCGGTCCGAACAACATACTGGTATTCAGCTGCATCTAGTCAGACTGGAAGCCGACCTCAACATAGTTGGAACAAGGTTAGGTAGATGATGAGTTCGAAGTGCGGTTGAAGTCGTAGAAAAGAGAGTTAATTAAAAGAATCTTCATTTATTCGTATTATGCATTACGAATTCCACAGTAGCAGCCTGCAGTCTGGATTTGGGCCCAGTTGATGACAATAGGGTCGCTCCCTTTTACAAGACGGAGATTTTATTTAGATATTTCTAGACGGCAGCCAAGTCAGAGGCCTATTGGCGGCATAAAACAGCATAACTATTCACAAACGCTTCGATTTGATTTCGATTCGACAAGTCGTATGGTTATCTTATTTTGCCATTACGAAATCGAGCGAGATAGACATAATGACTTTCTGAATCTTAATTAAATCGTAGCGTTTGTGAATACGGGAGCAGGTTAGGCACTATAAACACACGATAAAGAATGACAAGACTTTTCAAAAGTAATGAACTTGATGAATGTAGAATTAAATTAACCCGGGGAGTTGTAAGCCTCTCAGGTGTAAGTATCATCCCTCAAATGGCTTAGCATGATCCTCCGTTACGCCTAAAATACTGCAGCATTAATTTTGAAATAAATATATGAAAAAGTTGAGGATTAATGCTAAGTCTTATGTGTAACGAAAACACGATTCCATAAACTTTTCTCGATAGAAAAAAAATCCAAAGTTTCCTCCAAATCGAACAATAAACCGCTGGTCTTCAAAAAGTACTTCAAATTAGATCATGAAACTTTGCATACTTACTGAACTAACTATAAAGCAAGCTTATGTGTTTTATTTTTTTAGTCTAATCAATAGATTTTTTGTAAATCGCAAAAAAAACCCCCTCATTTCGCACTATTCGGCCGCAGTGACTGACGTAACAACCGGTTTGTAGTGCAAGCTGATTAGAACTTTATTCTAACAGTATTTCAAACGAAGTTTGAACCACCAGAAGTAGAATTGCTAATTTTAGGGTTAGACGGGTCTTAATCGGCATGAGCTTGGTCAGAATGACAGAGATTATTCAACAAAATGCCTATACTAGCTACGTTGATATCTCACACTACTGTGTGGGCTACATGAGAATATCTGTTCGCTATCGTAGTAAAGAGATTACCTAACAAGCCAGGTCAGAACGGAGTCTGATTTCCCTGGGTGCGCCTGCCATACCCCAAATGTATCAACCTACCCACATACTTGCAAGTATCAAGTATATAGATACCTACCTAGTATTTGATACATTTGGTGCTTGATGCACCTGACAAGCCGATATCAAGCGTATTTCTGGATCGATTACAACTTACTTAAATATTACCTACTTTAAAATTGAATATTTGCCAAAAAAAAGTACTTTACACCTCACCTAGATTATTATGGTAAACTTATGTGCGAAACGAGTAGGTATTTTAAATTAATAATGGGTGATGTTCTTGTTCTCCCCGGTATACGCTAGGGAATGGGCAACTACAGTACTTTCACAGTTTTTATGTCTTGTGACTGGGACTGTAGCTACATTTAATTTTCATCTTTGTTTCGACAATTCAAAAGTGCCTGTAACTGGCTTACTTGAAATAAATGCTTTGATTTTGATTTTGATTTTGATTATAGCAATCATTTTTTTGTTCTAAAGCATACCTGGGAACCTTCTAGTTGCTTGCTTCTTGTGACTGCCAAGGGTCGGGCCAAGTGTTATTAGACTTTTCAACCAGGATTTTCACAGTAGCAGCCACAGAGACCCGCCCCCTCGCCCCCCCTTACATGCGACTCAAATATAACCGGTGTTATGTAAGAGGCGCATCTATTAGTACATCCACTATCAGGTACGCCTCTGACTAACTCTACGAACATTACAGGCGTGATGTTATGTTAATGTGTGTGTGGGTTTTGTTGTTGTTTGTTGTCTATTCTATTTTTTTTTTCTGTTATGTCCTGTCTGAGTTTAATAATAGTACATTATGATATAAGTGCGCTAAGTTGAAAATTACAGCCGAGGCGATATTGCTAGCCCGAGCCGTAGGCCAGGGCTACAAGAAAGCAGAGGCTGTAATTATCAAAGCGCTGCACGTATGTCATACGACGTTTTATAACATATTTGCGAGGAAATAAATAAAACTCGGAGTTTCTTAAACGAATAAATTAATCTTTAATCACTTGTTAAAGCAGTTATAAAAATTTAAACAATTTGTAAAATTGATTATTGCGTTGCCAGTTGGCATTTTTAATGTTGCCAAGTTATTATTTTTATATTTTATCTCCCAGAGTTAATTTTATTCATAAAATGTTGACCACTTTTCTGACATAAAAACTCTTTGCTAAGATTTAAAAAAGTACAGTTCGTTCTAAACGGAGCTTCTTGATAAACCGTGCGTTTTACATTACAATAACGCACAAGTACGTAATGAGATACAATACGATATTGAAATCGGTGAAATAAGAGACCCTTTACGAGCAAATGTGTTATAAATACTTTTTCTTCTTCTTAATGTTGGATTTTCGTTGCGTTTATCCGCGCGTTCGTGCTTAGCCCACCGATGCCATCAACTAGACATCTAACATAACAAAGGTGAGATCGTGACTAGAATAATATTCTACAAATGTCTAGCTCAGGTCACAATGTTGCGTTAACGATACGTTCGTGAGATATCCACCGCGTACTACGCTCGAGTAGGTCCGACTGTCTGACTCAACGATATATCTTTTAACGATTCCAATATTTTGTCCATTCGGAAAGATGGATTCTAGCTTTTTAGCATTTGTTTTTAGAATAATTTATCTGATAGTACTAAATGAGTCTTGTTGTAGGGTAGGTCAGATAGATCAGTCGAAATAGGATCAGTATTTCCTAAAATTATACCCTACATCCACATTGACAAACTTACCTCTGTATCTATACTAATATTATAAAGAGGAAACCTTTGTATTTTTTGTATTTTTGTATGTTTGTATTGAATAGGCTCAAAAAATACTGGACCGATTTCAAAATTTCTTTTACCATTACTTAGAGGGATTCTTCCGAATCCGTATAGGCTATATTTTATCACCGTACTCCCACGGGAACGGGAACTACGCGGGTGAAACCGCGTGACGTCCGCTAGTATTAGATAAACTAGCTGATGCCCGCGGCTTCGCCAGCTTGACAAATAATATACTAAAATCTTCCTCTTGGATCACTATATCTATTGAAAAAACCCGCATCAAAATCCGTTGCGTAGTTTTAAAGATCTAAGTATACATAGGGACAGACAGACGCGGACGACTTTGTTTTATAATATGTAGTGATATTCCGTACAACATGATCAAACAAAACTTAATAAATATTAGTTAAGTAATTATTTTAACACCCACACGAATCTTGTTAATTCTACAAATAACCCTTAATTAACCTTTCATCCTAAAATAATTGTACAACAGCCTCACCCACACAAAAATGGCTACACACTGTATAAATAATAACTGTATATACCATACTGTACTGTAATATAACCCAAACCACAGAATAAGGATAACCAGTAAACCAATGGACGATTCCAGATACCCATAAAAATACTTTAAAGTGGTGGTTACTGGAAATAATATGAATAAGTTATGTCACTGACCAGTCTAGTGGTGTCTGAAGAATACAATTTAAAAGGTTTTGTCTGTGTCCATCATAATTTAGCTACTTTAGATCTTCAGTCTGATCAGGAAGAATCTGGTAAATATGATAATTATTTTTAAAAATTGACAAGCCGGTGGTGGTCATCGGGAATCATCTTGAACCAACTAAGAAGCCCTTTTTGAGAAAATAACCGCGGTTTGCCAACTAAACTTGTTGTTAAATAGAATTACACTCATAAAACTTAACATATCTCGATGCGACCACCCGGACAGTCAAAGAAGTAGTAAGATTGACAACGAGTCTGTAACTGGGTTGTAGGAATCAAAAAGACAGTCATCATCAGCTGAATACCAGTAATTTACATGGAGCGACTGCCTATCTGACCTCCACAACCCAGTTACTACGGGGTAATACGATACTCCTTGGTAAGACTGGTTGTCAGAAGTTAGGGCCATTGATTTTCTATAACAACAATCAAAGTTCAACAAATGACAGCC